>OX387239.1:72044399-73279399 GCA_947561735.1 Cenchrus americanus | reverse complement strand
TCTTCATAGGGCGATTGTCACTGCTTATGGACCCGAACCTGGGTGATCTATCCATGACCAGGATGAAGCTTGGATGAAACTAAAGCAGAGGTCCGAACCGACTGATGTTATCAGCGGATGAGTTGTGGTTAGGGGTGAAATGCCACTGAACCCAGAGAGCTAGCTGGTTCTCCCCGAAATGCGGTTGAGGCGCAGCAGTTGACTGGACATCTAGGGGTAAAGCACCGTTTCGGTGCGGCTGCGCGTGAGCGGTACCAAATAGCACACGTAACTGAACGAAGCACATCGTGTAATCGTGCCCTATCAATCCAGAGCTACGCAAAGATACAGACGTAGGGTATTACGCACCTCGCGGCCCGAACCCGTCTAAATTGTGTGTCGCGTGCCTCTTCCTTCGAGTTACCGATCTCGGCGAGTCACATTCATCTACTTCGGTACTCCCCGTAGTAGGTTGCTCTGGCCCAAAACACCGACACCCTCATCAAGAAGTTGGGAGACAGAGAGAAGATTGTACCCCAAAGACTTGACAAGAGAAACATGCCGAAGAGTCACAGACTCACTCACCTTCACCGTGCCCACTGAAAGCACTCTACCTTTCCCATTATCCCCAAAAGTGATGTACTCTTTGGTCATCACCGAGGTGAGGCTGGAGAACCACCGTCGATCTCCGGTCATGTGTCGAGAGCAACCAGAGTCGATCAACCAAAGCCCTCCATGCCTCCCACCTGCAAAAATAAAAAACGAGAACGAGAGTGAGCAAAAGACTCGGCACTGGGGTTAGTACAAAAGGAATCAAACCAGTGCCTCACCATTTGCTCAAACGCGGGGTTAGCAAAATCCATCCTAACGCTCCTAGGTGGAACACCTACACGTCCCCTTGGAGGGCTACGCGCACCACGAAGGGGAGATCGTGGCCCGTAGCTCCTCTGGGACCTAAAACTGCGATCATTCCCTCCATACTCGTATTGGCCAGGAGCAAAGGAACGTCCAACAAACTCACCACCCAAACCCAACACGCCTACCACCTTCTCTATGTGGTGGCTCACCTCGAGGCACAAACTCAGTCCTCTCTCGAGGGTAAATGGTACGCACCATACCCTCGCCTCTTGGCACTAACCTAGACTCAGGTACACCACAAGAAGGGCGATACATGTCCTTGTTGGCCAACTCTCTAGCCAACCTCTCCTCACGCTTCCTCCTGAAGCAAAACTCTGCAAGGTGTCCATCCCTCCCACAATGCTCACAATGGAAGGGTTTTGGTTTTGGTTTTGGATTCTCTTTGGGCTCTGATTTCTCCTCACTCGGTTTCTCTCCCTTCTTCCCAAAGAACTCATTCCCCAAGACAATCTTGAACTTGATGGGTTTCTGGAAGTCGTCGGTTTGTGGAGGAAACACGGGTGGAGCTAGGGTTGTGTCTAGTCGGTTCCTAAGATGGTTCGGTTTAGGAACAAAGGCATTTTTGTGGTGGGTTTTTGGTGGCTCTGGGATATCATTCTCACCACTTCCCTCACCAACCTTGTTTGCCCCAAGCGCTTCCCCATCCTGGCGCTTGTATGTCTCGATCATTATCCTCAACTGAGGCTCATGACCAGACAACCAACCCATCAACTTTCTCAACTCATCATTCTCATCATGCAAACGATCAACATAGTGTGCAAGTTCCATATTCTTCACAACATTTATTTCACAAGTAGAAGAAATTGTAGGAATAGGAGATTTCAGCTGAGCCTCTAGAGATCTAGCATACACAAGCGAATCATCTAGCTTCTCATGCAAAACAAGACAAGAAGTACAAGCACCAAGCAAGGAGGGCCTAGATTTCATCTCATCTAGCTCAACCCTAAGCACATCTAGTTCCTCGACCTTGGAGGCACACTTCTCCTTAAGCACAGTCAATTCACCAAGAAAAGTGGAAAAGTCAGTGCATTCAGGTTCATTGGTCACAACAGGAGCAGACTTAAGAGAATCTATTTGAGCCCTAGCATCATCAAGCAAAGATTCTAGCTCAACCATCTTCTTCTTAGCCTCTCCAAGAAAAGACCTATACTCCCTCTTCTTCTTGTTGGTCTTTCTAAGCACATCATCACAGTTGTCAAGCAAATCATTCAACCTAGCATTCTCCGCTATCAAGAAGGATGGATCATTGTTTACCTCTTCCTCGGAGTCGGAGCCTGAGTCATCCTTGTTGCTCTTCATGCTTGCGGAGATGTGTGCCATGCCGCAAAAGCCTTGGGTGACGAAGCACAAGCCGTTGATGTTCTTGCCCGACCGCTTGCCCTTGTGCCGGGTCTCTTCTTCATCACTCGAGCTCGATGAAGAGTAGCAGGAGCTTGAGTCGATGTCGCTCGCACCGGTCACCATAGCTTGCTCCTTCTTCTTTTGACCATCACTCTTCCTCGACCTCCGCTCGGACTTGTTCTTGCCCTTGTAGTCATCCCTTGAGCGGTGCTTGTGGTCGGTCCTCGGACGGTGCTTGTGCTCGGGCTTGACCTCCATGGCTTTCGAGAACTCGGTGATGAAGTGTCTGTGCTTCCCGCACCAGTAGCACATGCCCGAGCTCCTCTGAGTGTTCTTCCGGTTCGTGTACATTCGCTCGAACCGCCTGCTCAACAACGTGAGGTCCTCCTCGCCCAACACGTCGAACTCCTCATCTGGCATGGACACAAGGCAAGACAAAGAAAATTGTCTCGAAGACATGTTAGCATTAGTCCTTGAACTAGATACGAGAGCCAGACTATGGGGATCAGTCGGGTTCTCGATCTTTGCACGCACCCCACGGTCCACCTCGGACGACTTGAGCTTGGAAAACAGCTCATCCACCGTGAGGGTCTCATACTTCTCTGACTCTAGGATGGCCTCGACCTTCCCACTCCACACAGTACGATCCAGAGAATGCAAGAGCTTGACAGCCCTGTCATGGTCATCATACAGAAGCACGACCACATTAGCCCTCATGTTGTTCATGATCATCGTGAAACGCTGAAACATGGCATTTATGGACTCACCGGGGAAATGAGTGAAGTTCTCGTACTCTCTCCGGTAGGTCGCAAAGAGCCGAGCTCGAACCGGATGTTGACGGTGAAAATCCGTCAACCTAGCCATGAGTTTACCTTCGTTGTTGGCATGAGTTTTATACCTTATCCATTGGTACTAACCCCCGTGGTATAACAAGTTAACGTGTGCATGTCGGTTTTGGAGTTTAATGTTTATGCGTGGTTTTAGTGTTGAATGCAAGACTTTCGGGATAAGTTCATCAAGCACCTCATGACAAGACCTTGAAGCCCCGAACAAGTCATGCAATGAAGCAAACTTAACTCCAAGAAGCCGGGGACTTGATCCGAGAAGACGACGGTACTCCGGGGACCGACCGGTAAAAGTGCCGAATCTTGCAAGACAAGGAGTTGAGAGTCCAATTCGGAGAGAAACCGACGACATGGACCTACATGCGTAAGGGGGAAACATCCAGAAGCAAGGGAACCGACGTGGGGCAAAGGAGCCCACGGGCCGGGCCTAAATGGGCCCGGGCCGCCGGCCCTGGGCCCGGCCCGCCCGAGCCCATTTTGGGCCCAAACGTGCTCTCCTTTGCCCTAGCCGCCAATCGGGCTATTTATAGTCCCCCGACCGAGAGCCACGCGAGAGAAGATTTCGTCTTCGGCCGCCGAGGAGCAAGAGAAGAGAGGGACACCATGTCGGAGAGGAGAGGGTCGAGCTAGTTGACTAGGGTTTCCCCTAGCCGACGTGGGAACCTTGCATGGAAGACCACGTCGGAGTTCCGGAGCTAGAAGCAAGATCAAGGAAGAATCCCGGTGGTGATCTTGTGTATGTATCATTGTCATAGTTGAATTATCAAGTTGAATCTTTTCCTAGCGATCAAGTGTTTCCTCGAAGATTTCGTTTTTCGATCGGCTTTGCTTATTTCAATTCTATTCGCGCGATAGATTACATAGGGTGTTCTTGTAGCCGCGGTGGCTAGAGGTACACGCCGGATCTTCCGAAAGAATCTCGACTTGTCTTTTGACTCGCCCTAAGCTCCCCGCATGAATAGGGATACGTTGTGACAGAACGGGGGTCTCGAAAGGCGGATGTTTTTGGATTTGGACGGGAAACCACGATTTAAAGAGGCTTTTATTAAGATTCGATTTGCTACTTCTTCTCTTGCTTGGAACTTCAACAAAAGGCTTACCCCGATCCCTCTAGATCGGTTTATCTACCCAATCTTACTTTGTTTTCTCCGGTCTTTAGTAGATTAGATTTATCTTTGTTTTGTGTTCTTATCTAGATGCATTAGGGGTTTCTCTTTTACCAAAGATTGAAGTTACTTGGCTTTACTAGATCAACTCTTGCGTCACACATTTGTTCCACGGATTCGATACCTTGGGTTCACCACTCGAGGGAAGAAGGGTCCCTTGACTACGACGGGAGACTTGTACGCTTGCGAGTCACAAACGAACTTTGATACAATTATTAACCGTCAACAAGCCCCTTTTTCTGGCGCCGTTGCCGGGGAACAAGTGATCAAGATTTGATTTTTTATTGCTTTTTTTTTGTAATTTTCAGTACTGATTTTGTTTTATTTTTGCATCTACTAAATTTTGATCATCCTCGAATACATCTAATCTAGTTTGTCTAACTCTAGTCTTTATAGATTTGTTTTGTTCTCTAGTTTTTTTTGCATACTTTGTTTATTGCTAACCCTAACCGGAGATGGTTGGCTACCTCTCCAAGAAACCCAAACCTTTTTGTGGATGATCCAGGAAAACTTTACAGGCAAAGGTGACATGCAACACAAGCTAAAGGGGTGGAAACCCTAGATTCAAAAGTTGAAGTCGAAGGACCGTCGGAATCTCCAAAGGAATCACCACCTCCAAGTCCAAAGGAAGATCAACCTCAACCACCGGAGCGCTGCGCACCCCGACATCGTTGATCTACCTATCATAAACCTTCAAGACGCCGGGAGGCCGTTCAAGATCAAAGTCTCAACTATCCGCATGACGATTGCGAGAGCTGAATGCATACGAGTCGGATTCCTTGAGTGGCATATCGGTTTACTTAAGAGGAGGATGGAGAAGATGGAGATGGAGAAAGAAGCTCAACACCTAAAGGTCGCCGAAGCAAGATCCTCATGCAAGGAGTGTGTGGAGTACGACCATGTCCAAGGACGCCGTCACTAAGTTCGAGGCTATGGAGAAAATATTGAAGAATTTAGATGGCAAGGTGACGGAGGTCGAAGCTCTATACGTGAAGTGTTCATCGTAATGAAGATGCTAGACGCAAGTGGGACAACTTGCCGGCGCCCGATGGGTAACGAAGAAGAATATCCGAGACAACTCCAAGGTCCCAAGACGGCGAAGGCTACTCAAGCTCATTCGGGAGAGATGAAGGATCACACTAGAGACCATGAAGATCACGACCGAAGGACCGGAGTTCGAGATGCCGAGCCACAAGGAAGTTGTTGCATCCGTCAAGACCAAAGGACAAAGCCGGCCCCGTGAAGACCAAAAAAATTGACTAAGCCAAAGCGGGTACCCAAGATTGCAACGCCCACAAAGAGCGTTGATCCGAAGTAATCAAGTGAAGAAGTCTAGCCATGGACTATAAACGAAGCGCTAGGCGGGAGGCAACCCGTTTCGTCAAGTCAAGAATAAGCTACGGGAGGAAAACCCGATTCCAGGTTTTTCGAGTCTTTTTAATAATTTAGTTTTTGAGTTTTATTACGCAAAGACATTAGACTTAGAAGTGGTTGAACAATATTAGAGACATAATTCTTGATTGAATGTTTGCTTTATCATAAACCCTTTGCATGAACCCTCCTATGTGCTTGTTTGATTCTTTTCTTTTCGAGAAACCCTCAACCAAATAATTTCAGAACCTTAGCTCAACCTTTCACCCCCATTATGGTGCTGAGGTTGACTTATTTTTCATGCTAAAACCACATGAGTAGAGCCACGATTTATGTTTAAGTGTTAATAAAATTCAGCACGTGGTAGGACTCGCGTAAACCTAGAAATCAAAGCTTTTGGTTGGTTTTAAAAATCTATATCCTTGGTTTCTCTAGGATTAGAATTTTTCTAAGCCTATTCTAATTTTGTTTTATTCAAAATCTTTCTTATTTAGCCAAAATTAGAACCTAAACCTATGCCCCCATGATCAAGCCGGGAAAATGTCTCGCTCTCAACCAATGAAGGCAAACTATACCGGTGAGACCGAAATCGACGTAAAAAAAATATTTTCGACTTGCATTTGTTTTTAATGGTTTAAAAACTTCTCTAAAATTATGTTCGAGCTCTTGCATGGCTCTGAAAAATATTTTAAATTTCGAATTAGAGGAGTGCTTAACCTTAAACACACCTTAATGGAGGCAATCTAGTTTGAATGCATGCACCATTGGATTCCCTTTCATCAACTTTCACCAATTCCACATGCAAAGGACAAGCATGGTGGGCAGCAAGCATCAACTTTGTAGGAATTTCATGGTGGCATGTGAAGCAAGTGGAGCTAGGGAGTATGGACATAACCCAAAACATGAAGCATCAAGTGGAAGGACCAATAAAAGGAGTGGACGAGAGCGTTTGGGCGGTGCAACTCGTGGAGCACGCGGGCGGGGAAAGTTGCGAGAGGTGAAATGATCGTGCCGGAAGAAAGACGAGACGGGGAGGAGCACCGAGGCCGGCCTCACCTACATAAGGAGCCCCCCCGGCTCCCGTTTTCCGCAGCAAGCTTCCCTCTCCTTCCTTTGTTTGTGTGTTCAAGTTTGTGTGCTCAAAACCTCCGTAGACATAGCCAACCTTCCCAAGCTTGATAGCTCAAAAAAAAAATCCACATCATTAATCCACTCAAAGTCCACATCCGAAGCAAAAAGTTTAAGTGCCTAGTTACCGGTTGCAACCCGGAATTTTAGTTGAAAAAAGAGTGCAGCAACCATGTGGAAGAAAACCACAAGTCTCTTCTCCAAGAAGAAGAGTTCGTCGTCATCCAAGCCGTCATCAACCACGTCTTCGAGAAGGCACTCGGTTTCCGAGTCTCCCGGAGCATGGAGACGGATACGGCACCACCGAGAAGGAACGATGCTCTCCTCCTTGGTGGTATGAGGGCTGCAAGAAGCACTTCCATGAGGTTTTACCGAACCTCGTGGGCACACGGAGGAGCAGCCCGCGCCACCACGACGATCGACTCGCTCAACCGCACCACCTCCTTACACCCCGACACACTCTTCGTACGGCTTCATCATCTTGTCGGCAGAGGAGGAGGAGAGGCTCGCCAATCTTGAGAAGAGGCTTGTGCCGAACGTCGAGTTCGACGACCAAGCACTCTACACCTTGGGGTTTTGCACCGACATATACTATATGTTGGGGCACCTTGGATGGGTGCAGTTCTCCAACGAATATCGGTGGACACCCATTTGGGGTTCGCCTTGGAAATTTTAATGACTATTGCACCCATCGTTGATGATGATGGGGTGCAAAGCTTGTCATTCCGTTTGGAGGGAGTCCAACAAGAGGTTCCCTACGAGCACGTTAGGGAGCTGCTTGGATTCCACAAGGGAGCTCCGGAGAAAGTTGACGTGCCACCCGCATGTTAGCGGGATTTTGGAACATGATCTCCGGAGAAGCCCATCAACAACGCAATTGCATCCGCAACCCCACTATCCGGATATTTCACTCTTGGATGTGCAAGAGGGTATTGGGGAGGATGAAGGGAAAAAAAGTGACCGACACGGAGTTGAATTGGTTATACTCGGCTTTATTGCCGTGCAGCCAATAGACCCCTCTTACCTCATGATCAACCGTTGGTGTTGTGAAGCAACATCGGGGGCGGGTAATATTGGTTCGGGGTGTTACCTCTCCATGTTGGCCTTTTCCTTGCGGCCGGGGATCGCAAGAAACCCCCGATCACCTTTTGCGTGGTACCTCTCTCGGTTTTGAGTATTTGCGGCAAGGCAAATACATTAGTGGAGATGAGAGAGGAGGTTATCGGTTGGCCATAGTGAACCTACCCCTTCCCAACGAGAGGCTTAGGCTTTTCAATGAAGGGAGAGAAGATTGGTTGGAAGAGGGACTACTTGTCCCTGCAAGGAAGAATAAGAGAGGAAGAATCGTAGAGGAGGGAACATCCTCCGCACAAGCGAGTGGAGCACAACCCAATGTGCAACCGTTCGGCGGGGGTCCCTCCTCCGCCAAGTTATTACGGAGGGCCACAAGAGCAAGCATGGGGGGTGGTGCACCGGTACCCCCACAAAATTATGTTGTGCCCAACGCTAACTTCGCGGAGTCCTACGCTCATCATCCCCAACCACAACAAAGCATGGCCATAATTGGAGGGTATGCTGCAAGAAATGCTCAAAACATCGCAGCCATCCAAGCTAACGCAGCTCAACTCGGTGAAGGCAATGCAAATATTGCCTTTGAACTTGGACGCCTTCACCTTGTGGAGCCAAATCAATTCGTCGGAGGGAATGTCCAATCATATTATGAGCAAGGGTATTATTATCAAGATCATCAACATCAACCATCGGCGGATGAAGCGTCCCCTCATCGGAGGTGACCAAATGTGACACAAATACCGGCCCCGAGAGGCCGGTAGCACATTTATTACAACGGGTGGAATCGATCTTTTACATTACGGTTACGTAAAAGGGCACGGTAATGCCAACGCTACAATGAACAACACAAACGCTAACGACCACACTACGATAGCAAAGGCTTCCATAGCCTCCTCGCAGTACCACACCATGGAAGCTTTAGGTAGGGCCCCGGTACACGAGCACGGTTGGGTGTAGGGCAGTGACCTACTCAACGTCTTCGGGGATGTAATCGGGATCCTCCTCTGTAAAATAGTTAGTAAACAGGGGTGAGCACATACGTACTCAGCAAATCCAACCCCACCCGCGGAGGGGCTTATAAGCAGAATCATGCATAAGGTATAACAAGGATCAAAGTTAAGGTTCATTTAGCAAACTTACACATGCAGGGGTTCATTTCGAAAAGGTTTTCGCAAATCATTTTCATAACCCAAGTATCTCACTTGTTTTAAGCAAAACCACTGTGGACCTACCGGACTTCCCGTCCGTCGTAGCCCAGGCACACAGCCACACACTTCACCCGTAAAAACAACTCACGCCGTAAAACATCCCATCCCAAACACTAGTTTTTGTGACCACACCGTGACTCGTCCAATACCGTGGACACGGCTATTCGAATAGGTTTGACACTCGCAGAGGTTGTACATCTTTACCCACAAGTAGGGTACCGTTACACGGACACCTCGGCCGGTACGGATCCTATCAAAGCCATTACCCACCTTAGCTAACACTACGAGCCACCACGAAGCACCCAAGGGGTTATCCCACATAACCAGGGCGTACCTCACACGGAGCGTACCCCTACTCCTTGGTCTCCCGCTCGCTCACCCGCACACCGATGGCAAGTAGATTAACTAGTGGGGTTTATGCTAAGCCGTTGCCACATACAACGGCCGAGTGGTTGTACGATGATTTGGGTCAGGTGAGATGTCACGCAACCCGGTCCTTAACCGACAAGATGGACAACTCCCAACACGCTCAACCACACAGGTACGAGCTTACCCATACTCCTGACACACACGTCCATCCCGTCTACCCAGATCTTTACTCATTTTCCAAACATATCCCCTTTTTGTTTTTGAAGCACTCACACATTTAAGAAGCACACACACACACACAGTTTTAAAGCACTCATTTAGGCCAAAACAAGGTTCAATCATAGCAAATCAAGGGTGGCTATCCTACCATGTTTTGCAGTAAAACAATATGCACATTTATAAAACGGGTATAGGATATATTTTTAAAACTAGGACAGAAGCATGCATCAAAGGGGGAGGTTGAACTTGCCGTCTTCGAAGTCTTCGGGGAGGGCCGGCTCGGCGTTCGGGACCTCGGGCTCCTCGCTCGCGTAGTCGGCTCCAAACTCCGGCTCGGGGTACCTTCCTTCGTTTACTTCGTCGGCTATAGCACACACACAGGCAAGCAATCAATAACAAAGATACACATTTTCTCCGCCGAGCTCGCGGGGTAAAATAAGAATGGAGGAATAAACTATGATTTTAGATCTAGGAAAGGTGTGGCAAAATTTGGGATTAATTTGGTATAATATGGTGTATAAAATGATATGATAAAGGATGTTTAGGGCTAGTTTTAAGGAATAAGGACCTATTTGTAAAGAACTTCAGAAATCCAGGGGCTCTTTAATGAAACTGTGAGAGAGAGAGCAGGTGGGAGGGCTTTGGGTAGAAAAGAAAATTGATTAGGGGGTTATGGGGAAGGTGGCCTTCTTCTTCCTCTCGACACATTCAGAACAGAGGGGGAGGGCGCACAGGGGCGGCCTGACCGTGGTGGCCGGCGGGCTTCCCGGGCACGGCGGCGGCCGGGAGGTAGGGGAACGGAGAGAGGAGGTCGAGGGCAACTCATTCCGGTCCTTACCTCGGGCCGGGATGGCTTGTGGAGGGAGATCGACGGCGGCGGCGGCGGTCCGTAACAGAGGCGGGGCCTTGTGGAGGGCGGCGGTGGGAGCTCGGGGGAGAGAGAGGGAAGTGCCCGGGAGGTGCGGGGGCGAGGTGGGGAGCCGGTCCGGCCTTTTTATAGGCGCGGAAAGGCGATTCGGCGAGGGTATTCGAGCTCCAGGAGCTTCGATGGCCGTCAATGGCGGTGAGAAGAAATATCTCGGCGTAGACCTCAGGCTGGCGAGAAGCTGTGCGGCGTGGCTCTGTGGGACGTGACCCTTCGTGCAGATGGCCGCTGTGGCTGTGGGGGAGGAGACCGGTGGCGTGTCCGGGCGAGCACGCCTTAATGGTGGTCGCCGGTTGCCGAAAGGGGGTGCTGCAGCCTCCGTTGCGGGCACCGGCCGCAGGGGCGGCGCCGACCGCGGGGGGCGCGCAGGCCGCCGCGCGAGGGGGCGGAGTCGCGGCCCCCCCCCCGGGGTCACGCGCGCGGGGGTGGAGTCGCGAGGGGAGGGGCGCGGCCGCGCGTGGGGAGAAGCCGCGGCCGCCCGGCCCGGCCGCGGGAGGAAGAAGGGGGCGGTGGAAAAAAAAAAGAAGGAAGAAAAAGAAAAAGAAAAAGGAGAAAAGGGAAAGAAAAAGAAGAAAAGAAAAAAAAAGAAAATAGGAAAAAGGAAAAATCAGGGAAGAAAAAATAGAAAAGGGATTTAGAAAATTAGGAGAATTCCTAGAAAAATTAGGAGAAGGGTTTTGCGGATTTTCCCGGGTTTCTGGATACCGGCGTCAATTTCGGAACGGCGGTGATGGCGAGGCGGACCGGCCGGCGGGACCGCGGCGTGCACGGGATTCCCGCGTGGTGGCCGACCGCGGTGGCCGGGGCGGCACGCGACGGGCGACGGCCCGAACGCAGCGGTGCGGCGGGATTCGCGGCACGCGCGCCGGGTGAGAGAGGGAGACAGTGACCAGGATTCCGAAAGGGGCAAATGAGCTCAGCTGGACAGTTTGAAAAACACGCGTGATTTATTTGGTGATTTATTAGGAGCTAAAAACGCGGCGTTACAAACCTACCCCACTTAAAATGAATCTCGTCCTCGAGATTCTCGCTAAGTCTCGAATAGGTGGGGAAATTCCTTCCTCGTGCATCCTCTCGTTCCCACGTAGCTTCTTCCACCCCGTGTCTACTCCATTGGACTCGCACACCCGTACTTCGGCCGTCCTTGTCCGCTTGACCACAAGTGTCTAAGATCTTGACAGCACCTCCCCGGTACCTAAGGTCCGGCCGTAGATCGATGGTCTCCACCGGTACTCGCTTTTCTTCCAAAACCTTCAAACATCGGCGTAGTTGAGAGATGTGGAACACCGGGTGTATATCCGCCATTTCCTCGGGTAGCTCCGCCGATACGCCATCGCTCCGACTCTCTTGAGCACTTTATACGGGCCGATGTACCGAGGGGCCAACTTCCCGTGCACTTGAAATCTTCGAGTCCCTCGGATAGGTGAAACCTTGAGGTAGACGAAGTCTCCCGGGTTGAAGCTCGCTTCACGCCTTTTCTTGTCCGCGTAGCTCTTCCGTCGGGACCGAGCGGCTTTCAACTTTTCTCGGATATCGCCTACTCGCTCCTCGGCTTCCTTTATAAGTGCGGGCCCAACCAGGGCACGCTCTCCTACTTCCGACCACATCGTGGGTGTCCCGCATTTTCTCCCGTATAGTGCTTCGAATGGCGACATTCCCGATCGGCTTGGTAGCCGTTGTTGTAGGAAAATTCTCGCATATGGCGGTGCTCGCTCCCAATCTTTGCCATAGGTGAGGACGCAGCTCTCAACATATCTTCCAAAATTTGATTCACCCTTTCGGTCCGTCCGTCCGTCCGGGGGTGGTACGCCGAGCCGAAGTCTAGCTTGGTGCCCATGGCTTTGTGCGAAGCTTTTCCGTAACCTAGAGGTGAACTGGGTCCCTCTGTCTGAGACTATTCTGCTGGGCACTCCATGCAGCTTCACTATATTTTCTATGTAGAGTTTCGCCAACTTTTCTCCTCCATAGGTGGTTCGTACGGGTAGAAAGTGAGCGACTTTAGTGAGTCGATCCACGATCACCCATATGGAGTCATGTCCCTTTTGAGTCCTTGGCAACCCTACTATGAAGTCCATACCTATCTCGTCCCACTTCCATACTGGGATTGGCAAGGGTTGCAACAGCCCTGCGGGCTTCTGATGTTCGGCTTTGATCCTCCGACACGTGTCACGGAGGGCGACGAACCGTGCAATGTCCGCCTTCATCCCGTTCCACCAATACTTCGCTTTAAGTCCATGTACATCTTGGTGGATCCCGGTGTATGGAGTACGCCGAGTTGTGTGCCTCATCCATGATGGCTCCGTCGAAAATCTCCACCTTCGGGCACGCATATCCCGTTCTTGTACCACAGGGTGCCTTGGTCATCTACCCCGAAGTCGTGGGCCTTGTTCTCTCCGTATGCTTGCGGATCCTCATCGATCCTCGTCGGCTTCTTGGGCCTTCCGGATCTTCTCTTCTAGGGTAGGCCGAACACTCACCGGCGGACGTAGCCTTGGGGAACGATGTGTACGTTGAGTCGGCCATCTCCTCTTGCAACCGGGCACTCTTGGGTGCCGCCTTCTCATGGGTCTTCCGCTTAGAGCATCCGCTACCACGTTGGCTTTCCCGGGTGGTAGTGAATTTCTAGGTTGTAGTCCTTGACTAGCTCCGCCCATCTTCTCTCGCCTTAGGTTCAAATCGGGCCGGGTGAAGATATACTTTAGACTCTTGTGGTCCGTGTAGATTTCACACTTGTTCCCGATCAAGTAATGTCTCCATATCTTCGTGGCATGCACTACGGCCGCAAACTCCGCATCATGGGTGGGATAGTTCTCGCTCATGGGGTTTGAGCCGACGGGAGGCGTATGCCACTACCTTCCCATCTTGCATGAGCACACATCCCAACCCCCGTCGGGGAGGCGTTGCAATATACGACAAAGTCCCGTTGAATGTCCGGGTGGTTAGCACCGGGGCCGTGGTCAACCTCTTCTTCAACTCTTGGAAGCTTCTTTCGCAGCGCCTCGGCCCGCTTAAACTTCTTCTCTTTCTTAGGCGGCTTCCGTCATGGGCCGGCGATCTTGGAGAATCCCTCGATAAACCTCCGTAGTACCCGCTAAACCTAGGAAACTCCCCGATCTCACTTACGTTGGTGGGTTGCCGCCGCTGGAGACCGTCTCAACTTTCCCAGTGGTCTACGCCTACTCCTTCGCGGTCAATATGTGCCCAAGGAAGGATATCTTCTCTAGCCAAAATTCACACTTGCCGAACTTGGCGTATAGCTTGTGTGCCCTCAATTTTCCCGCACCACTCGAAGATGTTGTTCATGCTCCTCCACACTCTTGGAGTAAACAAGTATGTCGTCAATGAATACCACGACAAACTTGTCCAATTCCTCCATGAACACCTTATTCATGAGGTTCATGAAGTACGCTGGGGCATTGGTTAGTCCAAAGGACATCACCGTGAACTCATATTGCCCGTAGCGAGTGACAAAGGCAGTCTTGGGGATGTCACTTTCCCTGATCTTGAGTTGGTGATACCCTGATCTTAGATCCACCTTCGAGAAATACTTGGCTCCCTTTAGTTGGTCAAACAGAGTCATCTATTCTGGGAAGAGGGTACTTGTTCTTAATAGTGACCTCGTTCGCCGAGCGATAGTCCACACACATCCTCATGCTCTTATCCTTCTTCTCCACGAAAAGCACTGGGGCTCCCCATGGTGATGAGCTTGGTCTGATGAACCCACTTCGCTGGAGCTCTGCTAGCTGCTTCTTCAATTCTGCCAACTCAGGGGCTGCCATCCTATAGGGCCTCTTGGCTATGGGCGAGGTTCCAGGGATAAGGTCGATCACGAACTCTATGTCCCTGTCTGGTGGCATTCCAGGAAGCTCTTCGGGGAACACATCCGGGGTATTCTCGTACCACCGGGACATCTTCTATGGACTTGGCTTCTATGTTGAAAACCATTATGTCCCGCCCGTGTCCCCGGTGTGGCAGTCACTTGTATCCCGTCCGGGTTGGTCGTGTGCACTACTTTATCGGCGCAGACTTATGAGGCCATGGTGTTGGCTTAACCGGTCCATACCAAGGATCACATCTATCCCCTTGGATTTCAGCACTACCAGTTCGTTAGGAACTCTACCCCACTTAAAATAATCCTTACCCGGGGGCATCCCGGTTGACAAGCTAATGTCACCTCCGGCGTTCGAGTTATTAGGGGTGCTTTTAGTAGTACCGTGGGTATGCTATGCTTTTCCACAAAGCTTGAGGATATGAATGAGTGTGATGCTCCCGAATCGAACAAGTATGGTAGCCAAAACTGAGCTGACCAGGAACTCACCGAGTACCACTCCTTGTGCTTCTTGTGCCTCCCCGCGCATTGATGTGATTCACCCGGCGCGTCCATACGACCGCCGGGGCCGCCTATCCGCCGGTTGTTGGGGTTGTTGCCGAAGCCGTTGTTGCCGCGCACCGGCATGCGGTTGGTTCCCGACGCAAGTGGCCTTGGTCCGTTTACCGAGTTGGAGTAGGTGGTGGTGGCCGGCTTTTTAGCATAGGGGCGCTGGCGATGAAGTGCCCCGTTTCCTGCAGCTGAAACACACTCGGGAGCCGTTGTTGTTGTTGTTGGTAGTGAGCCGGGCCGGTGTTGTTATGTGGGGGCTTCACGGCATTCTCGGTTGTAGGAGGGCTTGAACCGGGCTCGGGGGCTTGTGAGCTTGTGGCTTGGGTTTGGGTTCTGCATCGCATCGGAAGCTTGGAACCCGGACATGGGGTGTCCAAAGTTTCTCGGCCTCTCGGGACCGCTCTTGCCGCTTGGCCTTGTGCTCCATGAATTTGCGCTTGTTCTCCTTCTTTTCTTCGGCCCTTGCTCTCTCCGTGAGGATCGCCATGTTCATGAGGGTATTAAAGTCCGGTAAATCCGAGGAGTCGCCAGTGTCCTCGGCTCCGGAGTCGAGCCCCTTCTTGAACATCTCTTGCTTTTTGGAGTCTTTATCCACCTCCTCGGGGGCATAGCGTGCCGCCTCTATGAACCGGTACGTGTACTCCTCCACGTACATGTTGCCTTGGCGGAGTTCGCGGAACTCATCCGCCTTCCGCTTCGGGTGGTAGCCTCTCGGGATGTGGTAGCGGCGGAATTCCTCCACGAATTCATCCCATGTGATGGCAAGAGGGATCCCTGGCCGCGGCGCAAGCAATTCTCCCACCGGGCTAGGGTCGTCCCGTGAGTTGGTGAGCCGCCAGAGAACCTTGTCATGGTCCTCGCAAAGGGAGGGGCTCCGGCTCCCTCAGATGGCTCTCGCCCAATCGTCGCATCCGTAGGATTCACCGACCCGCCGAAGGTGGGCGGCTTAGTCCCGAGGAACTCGATCGCCTTCTCGTTCATGCTCATGGCACGGGTCTTGGACGATTGATGGCATTGAAGATAGCCTCCATCAAGACCGTCTCGGTTGGCCAAGACTTGAGCCAAGTCAATAGGAGGGGGCGGGGGTGGCGGGACCACATTCTCTCCTCCTTCTTCATTCTCGGTTAACCTCTTGTTCGGGAAGGCGCTCCCTCCGATCGGCTTGCGATCCCTCGCATCCGATCGGTGGGTCCCGACGGGCGCCCGGAAACCATCCGTAAAGAAGCGGGTTTCTAAGAGATCTAGTTTTATGTGATGTTTAAGTGGATTATAACGGATTTCTTTTGAAAAGGCAGGGTTTATTCCCGCCGGTAAGCACACAACAAGCATACAAAGCAAACAAACAAGCACAAATAATTTTTTTATTACAAACCAACGAGGAGGATACATCCCGACTACGCGGACACACTACACGACTAAAGGCTAAGGCGCGACTTGGACCGCACGGCTTCATTCCCCGGGTCTTGGGGCACACTACTCGCGAGGAGAGCCGTCTTCCGGGGTCGAGTGTTCTTCCACGGGATGAGCAGCTCGTCATCGTTTCCTCCCTCGGGGTCTCCGTTTTCCCCGAGGGCCGTGCCGCGGCTTCCGCGTGGTAGCCGTTGGGGGTTCGGTGACCGCCGGTGGGACTTCTATGGCTCCTCCCCATCCTACAAGGGGTGTTCCCAGCAGACTTGAGGTTCTCCAACGGCCGGAACGGCGTTCCGCCGTGGGTCCATTCTTGCATGCGTTGGTCCCGGATCCTTCCGAGGCTTTCCCGGGCAACGGCTTCACCGCTATGGCCGCCGCGGTCCTCGCTTCGGCCTTGAGCCACTCGGACTTGGTGCATCCGCACCGTGACTTCCGCCTTGCTCGGCCCGGCCGATCCGTTCCCTCAAGTGTCCGGCTCCGGTCATCAAAGAGCTTGTCCGGGGAGACAAGGTAGGCGACTACGTGGTATAGCGGGTCTTCTTGGTGGCGGCGTCGCTCCAAGTTCCTCATGCGGGCCCCGCCAAACCGGGGTCCCGATGGCGGGAGGGAAGTACCTCATCGGTGTGGGGACGAGGTGCTCTTCGTAGATTCGGCACGGGTAGCGGAGGGCTTTTTCGAGGGCCAAGGGATAGGTATCCCGGTGTCGGAACCCCCGTGGCGGTCACGCGCCACGGCTCGATGTTGGTGTGGCGGTTGCTTCTAGTGACGGAGAGGACCACTCTACGTCGAAGAGTGCCGAGTTGCTCGTACTCTCTCGCCGTAGTACCTAGGGCGCTCGGTGATACCGAGGCGCTCCGGGGAGTGGATGAGCAGGCGAGCAAAACCAGGCTCCTCCCGGCACACGCCTTGGGTCCATACATCTTCCGCCATCCGAAAACAAAGGTAGAGTTGAACAAAGTTGTGGTGGGGTACAAGAGATGGATAACTTTATTTAGTAGGAAGGTTGGGGTACATCCTTCGGGTACACTTATTATTACTAGGACTCGCCTCTAGCCTAAACCCTAGTCTTATCCTCATGGTGACTCTTCCTCTAGCTGGATACGGCGCTTCTTTAGTGGGAGATCTTGCTCCAGTATCTCATCTTCGTCCGGGTCCCTTTGTCCCGTGGGTTTCTTCGGGTTCTTCTTCATCCAAGTCGGCTTCTCTTCTTCGCCTCCTACGTTCCCTTTGGAGCTCATCCCAAAACTTCTCCGAACGTTCTTTTTCCCCGAGGTAGTCTTGCGCCATGTTGTGTCGTTCAACTTCTCGCTATGGTTGTCTTTACCCTTTCTAGTTCTATCCTCTCGTCTCGCTCTTTCCGCCCGTCGACCGTCGCTTCGCGCTTGCCGGGCTTGCTCCCGATAAAGGTGGTCTAGGCCTCTCGAGGTATATGGATAGGTGGGAGACCGCCTCTTCTAAGTCTTCTTCCTCTCGTTCTAGACCTCTCATGCGATCAATCCACGAGCGTCCTCTTCCTCCGGAGGGTGGAAAGAATCCCATTGGAGTCCTTCGGAGGTGCCGTTCGTAAACCACTCGTAGCCGACGCAGGCCTTCCGAGCACCTTGGGGTAGGTGTCGGCAAAGCGAAAACCAAAGGGCATTGACGAACCATGGCTCAATGTCGGGGTAAAGCGTGCTTCTTCCCACAAAGATCGCCAGCCTTACACCGAAGGGTGCCGAAGCGTTCGTACTCCCGTAGACGAACTCCGGCGGGTCCCTTACTCCGACGCGTTCTAGGCCGAGTAGCAACAAAGTTAGGGGAGGCCAGCCGGACGGGGGCAAATTCCTCCGTTCCACTCGGGGTTAGGCATCCGGAAACAGCAAGAATCAAGGTAAGGATTTGGGAAAAGATGAGCTTAGCAAAGGAAAGGTTAGAGAGGGCCGGAGGAGGTCTCGTATCCTAGGGGTCATGTCCTACGGCCAACCTACGGCTCCGATACCACCCGAAGCGTCCCCTCATCGAGGTGACCAAATGTGACACAAATACCGGGCCCCAGGAGGTCGGTAGCACATTTATTACAACAGTGGAATCGCCTTTTACATTACGGTTACGTAAAGGGCACGGTAATGCCAACGCTACAATGAACAACACAAACGCTAACGACCACACTACGATAGCAAAGGCTTCCATAGCCTCCTCGCAGTACCACACCATGGAAGCTTTAGGTAGGGCCCCGGTACACAGCACGGTTGGGTGTAGGGCGTTGACCTACTCAACGTCTTCGGGGATGTAATCGGGATCCTCCTCTCGTAAAATAGTTAGTAAACGGGGGTGAGCACATACGTACTCGGAAGAAATCCAACCCCACCCGCGGAGGGGCTTATAAGCTTAATCATGCATAAGGTATAACAAGGATCAGAGTTAAGGTTCATTTAGCAAACTTACACATGCAGGGGTTCATTTCGAAAAGGTTTTCGCAAATCATTTTCATAACCCAAGTATCTCACTTGTTTTAAGCAAAACCACCGTGGACCTACGGACTTCCCGTCCGTCGTAGCCCGTGCACACACCCACACACTTCACCCGTAAAACAACTCACGCCGTAAAACATCCCATCCCAAACACTAGTTTTTGTGACCACACCGTGACTCGTCCAATACCGTGGACACGGCTATTCGAATAGGTTTGACACTCGCGGAGGTTGTACATCTTTACCCACAAGTAGGGTACCGTTACACGGACACCTCGGTGCCGTACGGATCCTATCAAAGCCATTACCCACCTTAGCTAACACTACGAGCCACCACGGAAGCACCCAAGGGGTTATCCCACATAACCAGGGCGTACCTCACACAGAGCGTACCCCTACTCCTTGGTCTCCCCGTCGCTCACCCGCACACCAGATGGCAAGTAGATTAACTAGTGGGGTTTATGCTAAGCCGTTGCCACATACAACGGTCGAGTGGTTGTACGATGATTTGGGTCGTGTGAGATGTCACGCAACCCGGTCCTTAACCGACAAGATGGACAACTCCCAACACGCTCAACCACACAGTACGAGCTCACCCATACTCCCGATACACACGTCCATCCCGTCTACCCGCTTCTTACTCATTTTCTAAACATATCCCCTTTTTGTTTTTAAAGCACTCACACATTTAAAAAGCACACACACACACAGTTTTAAAGCACTCATTTAGGCCAAAACAAGGTTCAATCATAGCAATCAAGGGTGGCTATCCTACCATGTTTTGCAGTAAAACAATATGCAAATTTATAAAACGGGTATAGGATATATTTTTAAAACTAGGACAGAAGCATGCATCAAAGGGGAAGGTTGAACTTGCCGTCTTCGTAGTCTTCGGGGAGTGCCGGCTCGGCGTTCGGGACCTCGGGCTCCTCGCTCGCGTAGTCGGCTCCAAACTCCGGCCGGGTACCTTCCTTCGTTTACTTCGTCGGCTATAGCACACACACGGTGCAAGCAATCAATAACAAAGATACACATTTTCTCCGGCCGAGCTCGCGGGGTAAAATAAGAATGGAGGAATAAACTATGATTTTAGATCTAGGAAAGGTGTGGCAAAATTTGGGATTAATTTGGTATAATATGGTGTATAAAATGATATGATAAAGGATGTTTAGGGCTAGTTTTAAGGAATAAGGACCTATTTGTAAAGAACTTCGTAAATCCAGGGGCTCTTTAATGAAACCGTGAGAGAGAGAGCAGGTGGGAGGGCTTTGGGTAGAAAAGAAAATTGATTAGGGGGTTATGGGGAAGGTGGCCTTCTTCTTCCTCTCGACACATTCGTAATCGGAGGGGGAGGGCGCACGGGGGCGGCCCGACCGTGGTGGCCGGCGGGCTTCCCGGCACGGCGGCGGCCGGGAGGTAGGGGAACGAGAGAGAGGAGGTCGAGGGCAACTCATTCCGGTCCTTACCTCGGGCCGGGATGGCTTGTGGAGGGAGATCGACGGCGGCGGCGGCGGCGGTCTGTAACAGAGGCAGCTTGTGGAGGGCGGCGGTGGGAGCTCGGGGGAGAGAGAGGGAAGTGCCTGGGAGGTGCGGGGCGAGGTGGGGAGCCGGTCCGGCCTTTTTATAGGCGCGGAAAGGCGGTTCGGGCGAGGGTATTCGAGCTCCAGGAGCTTCGATGGCCGTCAATGGCGGTGAGAAGAAATATCTCGGCGTAGACCTCAGGCTGGCGAGAAACTGTGCGGCGTGGCTCTGTGGGACGTGACCCTTCGTGCAGATGGCCGCTGTGGCTGTGGGGGAGGAGACCGGTGGCGTGTCCGGGCGAGCACGCCTTAATGGTGGTCGCCGGTTGCCAGAAAGGGGGTGCTGCAGTTCCTGTTGCGGGCACGGCCAGAGGGGCGGCGCTGACCGCGGGGGGCGCGCGGGCCGGCGCGCGCGCGGGGGGCGGTCGCGCCCCCCCCGGGGTCACGCGCGCGGGGGTGGAGTCGCGAGGGGAGGGGCGCGGTCGCGCGTGGGAGAAGCCGCGGGCGGGCCCGGCCCGGCCGCGGGAGGAAGAAGGGGGGCGGTGGAAAAAAAAGAAGGAAGAAAAAGAAAAAGAAAAAGGAGAAAAGGGAAAGAAAAAGAAGAAAAGAAAAAAAAGAAAATAGGAAAAAGGAAAAATCAGGGAAGAAAAAAATAGAAAAGGGATTTAGAAAATTAGGAGAATTCCTAGAAAAATTAGGGAGAAGGGTTTTGCGGATTTTCCCGGGTTTCTGGGATACCGGCGTCAATTTCGGAACGGCGGTGATGGCGAGGCGGACCGGCCGGCGGACCGCGGCGTGCACGGGATTCCCGGCGTGGTGGCCGACCGCGGTGCCGGGGCGGCACGCGACGGGCGACGGCCCGAACGCAGGCGGTGCCGGCGGGATTCGCGGCACGCGCGCCGGGGTGAGAGAGGGAGACAAGGACCGGGATTCCGAAAGGGGCAAATGAGCTCACCGGGATGCTTTGAAAAACACGCGTGATTTATTTGGTGATTTATTAGGAGCTAAAAACGCGGGCGTTACAGCGGAGGACTAGAAGATTTAGGAACTTTAGTTTTCTTTTCTTTTCTTTTTCTCTCGTAATTTTCAGCTTTTGCTTATGTGTGTTTGCGTAGTATTTTCTCGTTTTTTTTTATTTAAATTTCTGCAAGCATGTTTGTTTATTTTCAGTATGTATTTCAACTTGATGTCACCATAATAAAGACATCACCTTGATTTTATCATTGGAAAAGTTACAAAATTCGTGCCATGAAGATATATGATTAAAATTGCAGCTTTGTTCATCTTTGTAATTGATTTATGCATGTTTAAGCTAGTGCTCTCTTAAAAATACAGATCTGAATTTATTTAAATGCTAGCTTAATTTTCAGCGGAGGTTATGATTAAAATAAAGACCCATAGTGTTTTATGTGCTCTCAAATTATGAATAGATTAAAGATGTCTTTTATGCTCAAAAATATCGCTAATCTCGTCACAAATATCACTTGTGTGTTGCTCAACCTATCCAAAGCCTTATATATATTTGAGTGCATAAACCTTAGTGTACAAGATTTATTTTTGAGTGAGTTATTGCAGTGCCATGATTTCTCCGGCCCGAGACTAAGAAGCCGGTCATTCCGTTTTTGTGTATCTATCTTTTTGCTAGCCTTTTATCCGTGCATTGTGTATCCCCGCATCGGTGATCTCACAAACTTCGCCGGATATCCACCCTTAAACCAAATACCATCTTTTTGTGATTACCTCCTTGACCACAAACTATCGTTGAGAATGGATCATCAATTCAAGGAAGATCGCAAGACGGTGCCAACGTTGAAGATTTGAAGTATCTCTCCAAGGAAAAATATTCCGGTACCTACCTTATTTTTCGCCTCTTTGCTCGAGGACGAGCAACGTCTAAGCATGGGGGAGGAGGTAGGTACGGTGCAGTTTTAGAGTTCAAAGGGGAATATTTTAAAAAAAAATGATGAAAGAAAAAAAATCCAGTGATACTCATGACTTTCAAGGTATAAAAAATCAAAACTCCGTTGTGAAAGTCATGTTACCGAATATATGACAAGAAAAAAATGAATGAATGAAAGAAAGAAAAGAATGAGAAATATGAGAAAGAGAAAAAATATATGTGCGTAAAGTAAACTCCCCGGCTCTCTAAAAGTGCATTCAAGGCTTCAAGTTAAAAAGATCCATTCTCATTTTTCCAACCATGTGCAATCCGATAACGAGGACTTCCTTTGTGCCTCGGGATCACTCTTGCCATTTGCACATGTCCACTCATCTAAAAGTGTGTGTATTTTTCTCTTTCCCCTCCTTGATTAACATTATTTTCCAATGACCTTTTTGACGAGTCTCGGTAAGACCATGAGAAGCTTGTCTTGTTTTGACAACACCTCATTTATAAAATCTTGTTAGGACTAAACTTTCCCAAAGCTCCATATGAAGCCTACCACATATTTATGAGAGGGAAAGGAGTAGAATATATAGGCTTGAGAGACAAGCGAGATGAGAGTTCATGAGCAATGCATGAGATGATTTAAATTTGTGAATTTGGTTTAGCTTTTCTTATTCTCGTTCTTTATTTCAAAAATTCTCGAGATCTATTTAAAACTTTGTGAGCATGTTAATACTTGTGGGATAAGCTTAATAAGAATCTACCCTCCGTAGAGATGAAGGCTAGCGCATTATGGAACTTTAATGAATTAAAATTTTGAGAGCATTATGTTTTCTCATGTGTAATCAAGTGCAAAGTTTAAACATTGTTTAGCAATGATGATATCCATCGAAGGCTTACTCGAGGACGAGCAAGGTTTAAGCATGGGGGAGATGTTGACGGTGAAAATCCGTCAACCTAGCCATGAGTTTACCTTCGGTGTTGGCATGAGTTTTATACCTTATCCATTGGTACTAACCCCCGTGGTATAACAAGTTCACGTGTGCATGTCGGTTTTGGAGTTTAATGTTTATGCAGGGTTTTAGTGTTGAATGAAAGACTTTCGGGATAAGTTCATCAAGCACCTCATGACAAGACCTTGAAGCCCCGACCAAGTCATGCAATGAAGCAAACTTAACTCCAAGAAGCCGGGGACTTGATCCGAGAAGACGACACACTCCAGGACCCGACCGTAAAAGTGCCGAATCTTGCAAGACAAGGAGTTGAGTCCAATTCGGAGAGAAACCGACGACATGGACCTACATGCGTAAGGGGGAAACATCCAGAAGCAAGGGAACCGACGTGGGGCAAAGGAGCCCACGGGGCCGGGCCTAAATGGGCCCAGCCGCCGGCCCGGTCCGGTCGGCCCGTGCCCATTTTGGGCCCAAACGTGCTCTCCTTTGCCCTAGCCGCCAATCGGGCTATTTATAGTCCCCCGACCGAGAGCCACGCGGAGAAGATTTCGTCTTCGGCCGCCGAGGAGCAAGAGAAGAGAGGGACACCATGTCGGAGAGGAGAGGGTCGAGCTAGTTGACTAGGGTTTCCCTAGCCGACGTGGGAACCTTGCATGGAAGACCACGTCGGAGTTCCCGAGCTAGAAGCAAGATCAAGGAAGGATCCCGGTGGTGATCTTGTGTATGTATCATTGTCATAGTTGAATTATCAAGTTGAATCTTTTCCTAGCGATCAAGTGTTTCCTCGAAGATTTCGTTTTTCGATCGGCTTTGCTTATTTCAATTCTATTCGCGCGATAGATTACATAGGGTGTTCTTGTAGCCGCGGTGGCTAGAGGTACACGCCGGATCTTCCAAAAGAATCTCGACTTGTCTTTTGACTCGCCCCTAAGCTCCCCGCATGAATAGGGATACGTTGTGACAGAATCGGGGGTCTCGAAAGGCGGATGTTTTCGGATTTGGACGGGAAACCACGATTTAAAGAGGCTTTTATTAAGATTCGATTTGCTACTTCTTCTCTTGCTTGGAACTTCAACAAAAGGCTTACCCCGATCCCTCTAGATCGGTTTATCTACCCAATCTTACTTTGTTTTCTCCGGTCTTTAGTAGATTAGATTTATCTTTGTTTTGTGTTCTTATCTAGATGCATTAGGGGTTTCTCTTTTACCAAAGATTGAAGTTACTTGGCTTTACTAGATCAACTCTTGCGTCACACATTTGTTCCACGGATTCGATACCTTGGGTTCACCACTCGAGGGAAGAAGGGTCCCTTGACTACGACGGGAGACTTGTACGCTTGCGAGTCACAAACGAACTTTGATACAATTATTAACCGTCAACAAGCCCCTTTTTCTGGCGCCGTTGCCGGGGAACAAGTGATCAAGATTTGATTTTTTATTGCTTTTTTTTTGTAATTTTCAGTACTGATTTTGTTTTATTTTTGCATCTACTAAATTTTGATCATCCTCGAATACATCTAATCTAGTTTGTCTAACTCTAGTCTTTATAGATTTGTTTTGTTCTCTAGTTTTTTTTGCATACTTTGTTTATTGCTAACCCTAACCTGGAGATGGTTGGCTACCTCTCCAAGAAACCCAAACCTTTTTGTGGATGATCTAGGAAAACTTTACGGTGCAAAGGTGACATGCAACACAAGCTAAAGGGGTGGAAACCCTAGATTCAAAAGTTGAAGTCGAAGGACCGTCGGAATCTCCAAAGGAATCACCACCTCCAAGTCCAAAGGAAGATCAACCTCAACCACCGGAGCGCCGCGCACCCCGACATCGTTGATCTACCTATCATAAACCTTCAAGACGCCGGGAGGCCGTTCAAGATCAAAGTCTCAACTATCCGCATGACGATTGCGAGAGCCGAATGCATACGAGTCGGATTCCTTGAGTGGCATATCGGTTTACTTAAGAGGAGGATGGAGAAGATGGAGATGGAGAAAGAAGCTCAACACCTAAAGGCCGCCGAAGCAAGATCCTCATGCAAGGAGTGTGTGGAGTACGACCATGTCCAAGGACGCCGTCACTAAGTTCTTCGCCGCACAAGAAGTCCTTCCTCTAACCGATCTTCTTCCCCTTAAGAAAAGTCTTAATCTTCAATCCGAAGGGGCAAATTCACCTAGGCCACTCGGAAGCCTCCTCTCTCATCTTCACCCTTATATTTTCCTTTCTTCATATATTCCTAGGGAAGTCCCGGTAGGAGATGATTTGGGTTCCTTGTAATACCCGGTTTTAAAGAGATAGCCAATATGGAGAGGCAACACCCCGAACCAATATCTTCCGAACTCGATGTTGCTTAACAACACCACCGGTTGATCATAGGTGAGTGGGGTCTATTGGCGACTTGGCAATCAAAGCCGAGTAAAGCCAATTCAACTCCGTGTTGGTTATCTTTGTCTCTCTTGTTCTCCCAAAAAAATCCACTTGCACAAAAGTGACACACTTGGATGATGGGGTCCGGATACTATTATTTGTTGATGGTCTCCTCCCGTGATCATACTCCGTAAACCTTCCCATGTGCCTTCATGCACATCCACTTGTTCCGGAGCTCCCTTTTGAAAATAGGGGACACTCGCCCATGGGTCAACGATACTAGAACATTCAATCGTTTTTGAACATGAAAACCAATCTAATCTATCGGGGGTTGTGACCACGGTTTCGCCCTTTCCCTCCTCTCGTACTCTCACTACGCGAAGGTATTCATGACTAGACCTATGATGGTCACGGTGTAAGATGATAGATAGATAATCCAACAAAGTTCTATTACATCTCAAGATCGATTGCAACCCATGGATGAAAGGAGATTACCCCATCAAGGTGCTAGAAATAGCATCGTTGATCAAGGTTATCCTTCCGACGTGTCTTCCTTCTTCTCCACTTGTGGGCTCCCTCCAAACGGAATGAGAGACTCAAAGACTCCTTCATCAAGGGTATGCGCCATGGTCATGAAAATTTCCTAGGCGAATTCCTTGTGGGTGTTTGCCGACACTCCGTTAGAGAATTGCACCGGTGTCCCGTATGAAACCCAATATGTGGAGAGCTTGGTCGTCGAAGTTGGCGTTCGCTACAAGCCTCTACTTAAGGCGAGCGAGCTTCTTCTCCTCCTCCTCCGTCATGATGGCATACCCCTCGGAATACCGCGGAGCATATGGAGGTGGAGCGGATGATCGTGTCGAGTGGCGAGGTAGGACGGGCGGCTCCTCCATATGTCTTTGAAGTTTGGTGAACCTCATAAACGAGTTTCGTGTAGCCCTCATGCCACCAAGGAGAAGAGTGGTTCCTCCTCGGCGGTGCCGTGTCCTCCTCCATACTCCGAGGAAACTCGGAAACCGAGTGCCTCCTCGAAGAGGTTGATGGCTTAAACGACGATGATCCCTTCTTCTTCAGTAAAAAGGCTTGTAGTTTTCCTCCATGATTGCAGCACTCTCCCTCACAAATATATATCTGGGGTTTTCACCCGGTAACAAGGTACACAAATATTATTTTGGAGTCCGGACTTTGAGTGGATTAAGGATGTGGTTTGTTGCACGAAACAAACGCGGTGGATGGCTAAGTCTAAGGTGATTCCGGCCTACAAACTAGAGCACACGAACAAAGAGTTGGATGAAAGACTTACCTCTCTCCTCCTCTTGGCGCGGTTCTTCTCTAGTGCATTCATGTTGCTTCGTGATCGCGTACACCTTCCAAACGTTCCCGTCCACTCCTTCGCTTGCATTATTGCTCCTTCCACTTGATGTTTTCGCTTTGACTCACTTCCATACTCCCTTGCCTCACATGCATCCATGATATTCCTACAAAACAAAGCCTTGGCTGCCCCCCATGCTTGTACTTTGCATGTGGTTTAAATATGTTGGAGGGGCATCCCGTGATGTATCATGGTGCATGCATGGTTAGGTTAACTAGATTGCCTCCCTTTAAGTGTGTTTAAGGCTAAGCACTCCTCTTATTTCGAAATTTAAAAATATTTTTCAGAGCCATGCAAGAGCTCAAGCATAAATTTAGAGAAGTTTTAACCCATTAAAAACAAATGTAAGTCAAAAATATTTTTCGACTACGTCGATTTCGGTCTCACCGGTATAGTTTGCCTTCATTAGTTGAGAGCAAGCTTTTCCCGGCTTGATCATGGGGGCATAGGTTTAGGTCCTAATTTTGATTAGATGAGAGAGATTTTGAATGAAATAAAATTAAGTGAGGCTTAGAAAAATTCTAATCTTAGAGAAACCGAGGATATGGATTTTTAAACCAACCAAAAATCAAGTTTCTAGGTTCACGCGAGTCCTACCACATGCTGAAATTTAAATAACATCTAGATATAAGTTGTGGCTCTACTCGAGTGTTTTTAGCATGAAAAACAAGTCAACCACAGCACCATAATGAGGGTGAAGGGTTGAGTTAGGTTCTGAAATTTTTTTTCTTTTTGGTTGTGGTTTCTCGAAAAAGAAGCAAACAATCACATAGGATGGTTCATGTAAAGGGTTTATGATCAAGCAAAATATTCAACCAAGAATTATGTCTCTAATATTGTTCAACCATTCTAAGTCTAATGTTTTGCGTAGTAAAATTCAAAACTGAATTATATTTAAAAAGACTTGAAAAACCCGGAATCGGGTTGTCCTCCCGTAGCTTATTCTTGACTTGACGAAACGGGTTGCCTCCCCGCCTAGCGCTTCGTTTATAGTCCATGGCTAGACTTCTTCACTTGATTACTTCGGATCAACGCTCTTTGTGGGCGTTGCAATCTTGGGTACCCACTTTGGCTTAGTCATTTTTTTTGGTCTTCACAGCCGGCTTTGTCCTTTGGTCTTGACGGATGCAACAACTTCCTTGTGGCTCGGCATCTCGAACCCCGGTCTTCGGTTGTGATCTTCATCTCTCCCGAGTGAGTTTGAGTAGCCTTTCGCCGTCTTGGGACCTTGGAGTTGTCTCCGAAATTCTTCTTTGTTACCCATCGGGCGCCCGACAAGTTGTCCCACTTGCGTCTCTAGCATCTTCATCATGATGAACACTTCGCATGTGGATCTTGCCTTGGCAGCCTTTAGGTGTTGAGCTTCTTTCTCCATCTCCATCTTCTCCATCCTCCTCTTAAGTGAACCGGTATGCCACTCAAGGAATCCGGCTCGTATGCATTCAGCTCTCGCAATCGTCATGCGGATAGTTGAGACCTTGATCTTGAACGGCCTCCCGGCGTCTTGAAGGTTTATGATAGGTAGATCAACGATGTCCAGGGTGCGTAGCGCTCCGGTGGTTGAGGTTGATCTTCCTTTGGACTTGGAGGTGGTGATTCCCTTGGAGATTTTGACGGTCCTTCGACTTTGGATCTAGGGTTTCCAATCCTTTAGCTTGTGTTGCACGTCACCTTTGCCCGTAAAGTTTTCCGGATCATCCACAAAAAAGTTTGGGTTTCTTGGAGAGGTAGCCAACCATCTCCGGTTAGGGTTAGTGATAAAACAAAAATCTAAAAAGAAAAGAAAAATTAGGGTTAATCAAAACTAGATTAGATTGAATTTTTTTTCTTTTTGAGGATGATCAAACTTAAGAGATGCAGAAGAAAATCAAAAGAAAAACTGAAAGATAAGCGATACTAGATCGGATCTTGATTGCTTGTTCCCCGGCAACGGCGCCAGAAAAAGGGGCTTGTTGACGGTTAATATTTGTATCAAAGTTCGTTTGTGACTTGCAAGCGGACAAGTCTCCCATCGTAGTCAAGGGACCCTTCTTCCCTCGAGTGGTGAACCCAAGGTATCGAATCCATGGAACAATGTGCAACGCAAGGATTCAATCTAGTAAAGCAAGGTAAGCTATCTTATGAAGGTAAGTTGCATCTAATCTACTAACTCATAAAGAAAACGAATCTAATCTAATCTACTAAAGAGGTAGCAAGAGAAAGCAAGAGATAACCAATCTAGAGAATCTAGATCATGCTTATGTTGTAGCTCCAAACAAGATAGATGAAGATAGTAAAGCGAATCTCATTAAAAGCATCTTTAAATCGTGGCCTTCCCATCCGACTCCGAAAACGCCCGCCTTTCGAACCCCCGTTCGTCACAACGTATTCCAATTCATGCGGGTAGTCTAGGGCGAGTTCGATAGAACAAGTTGAAATCACTTGGCCGGTCCGGTATGCACCTCTAGCCACCGCGGCTACAAGAGCACCCTATGTAATCTATCTTAAGTATAGATCGTAGAAGAAGCAAAACCAAGAAGAAAACAAAATCATCGAGAAGGCACTTGATCACTAGAAATCGAATTCACTTACAAACTTCACCGTGAATGATTACATGAACAAGATCACCACCGGGGCCCTCCCTCGATCTTGATCCTCGCTCCGAGCTCCGACGTGGTCTTCCATGCAAGGTTCCCACGTCGGCTAGGGAAACCCTAGACAACTAGCACGACCCTCATCTTCGAGATGGTGTCCCTCAAGCTTCTCTCGCTCCTCGACGGCGGATTACGACTTCCGTTTTGCGTGGCTCTCGGTCGTGGGGCTATTTATAGCCCGAGAAGCAATTAGGTCAAAGGAGAGGCCGATTGGGCCCCGAATTGGGCCGGGCCGGCCGGCCGGGACCGGCCGGCTCGGGCCCACCCGGCCCATCCCGCGGCCTCGCTTCGCCCGGTGTTGCTTCCCACGTCTTCTAGATGTTCTCCCCTTTTGCATGTGGGCCCTTGACGTCGGTTTCTCTCCGAATTGGACTCAACTCCTTGTCTTGCAAGATTCAAGACTTTTCCGGTTCGGTCCTCGGAGTTTATCGTCTTCTCGGGCTTGGTCCCGGGGCTCTTGGAGTCATGTTCACTTCATTGCTTGACTTGTATCGGGCTTCAAGGTCTTGTCATGAGGTGCTTAATGAACTTATCCCGAAGTCTTGCTTTCAACGTTAAAACCCCGCGTAAACACACAACTCCAAAACCGACATGCACAAGTGAACTTGTTATACCACGGGGGTTAGTACCAATGAATAAGATACAAAAGTCATGCCAACACCGAAGGTAAACTCATGGCTAGGTTGACGGATTTTCACCGTCAACAACCTAGCGAAGCACAAACCAAGGAACCAAAGCGAACCAGACAACACCAAATCAAACCGGGTCACCCTGACATAGAGGGCGGGTCACCCGCCAGCCACCAGAACCAAAACGGGTCACCCGACATAAGGGGGCGGGTCACCCGCCAACCAACATAACCAAAACGGGTCACCCTGACTAAGAGGGCAGGTCACCCTGAGCGCCCATAATTTCAGCAAGTTGATGATCGAATAAAAAATCAAAACCCAAACAAATGACCTCCTAAAATCATGAGAATTTAACCAAGGCTTTGCAACAACACTAAGAGGCTTCTCCCAAAAGATCTCCTCAAAAAGATCAAGGAAACTCTACAGATCTAAATTGGAAGAAGAGGAACTAGCAAGTCAACGCCACCTAGGGTCACCCTACCATAGGGGGGCGGGTCACCCGGGGTAGCCCAGAAAATCGCTCGCGGTTCAACTCCAAACTTTCGATCGATGGATCTCCCAAACCACTTGGAGCTTTGAGACGAAACTTTGGGGAGGTGATGAACACCCCAAGGAGAGGTTATGCCCCAAAAATTACGCCCTCAAACTCCCTACATCTCCCGAAATTGCAAATCCTTGCCAAGAACACTATGACCTAGGGTTCATCCAAACGTCAATGAATCGAAGGCCAAATCCGGTGTTTGAGGGGTCAAGATCATCCACAAAGAGGCACAAGGCACTCACCCATGATCCCCTCAAAGAAATCTGGAGAGAAACGCCTTCAAATTGATGAATCGATCGATGAATGAAGATCCCAATAAAAGGCTCCGAAAATCACCAAAAAGGGAAAACGGGAGAGACACAATCAAGCCTCGAGGAACCACACCGAATCCTCTATACATACCAAAGAGGTTCATACAAGATCTACCTTGCTACCCGATCATCCTTCCCTCTCATAAGATCTCACCATGAAGCTCTCAAGCTAGTCTTATGGAAAGCCTAGGGAAAATAGGAAGGGAAAATAGCAAGAGCAAATGAACTAGGGTTTCGAGAGATGGTTGCCATCCTCTCTCCTCTAAGTTTATATGGAGACAATCGAAAGACTAAAATACCCCTAAAGCTTAAACTAAGATACACGCCCACCAAGGGCACTTTGGCAATATGTCTTTGTAGCACCATCGGACGGATGCCCGACGACCGCCCTTCGCGTAGCCTCGACGCAAGCCTTGCGATCCCGACGCGTGTCCTCTGCTTCGAAGCTTCTCGGTGCGCCCGGATCCCGTCTATGCCCGTCGAGCCTCTTGTCTTGGTTTTGTGGCTCAACCAAGTAACCCGGTCGGTTTTGTGGTGAACCACCGCAAACCCCGCATGCAGACTTCGGTTGTGAGCCGCTACCCTGCGCCGGCTCCGATCGACGACTTTTTCTTTCTTTTCTTGCCACCATGCGGCCCGCACTTGACCCCGCTGGCCACTGGGTCCCTCGAGTCAGGCCTACTTGTCTCTCCACTTCTTGGAGGCCCCTCAAGACATAGACCTTTCATGCCCGCTCTTCACCTGCACCAACGCAAATCGAGCCACAACCTGCACCTGCAATACTCGTCCAAGAATCAGTCCACACCACGTTGTCAATCACTCATCACAGCCAGGAGCGACCATCCACCAGTCCTCGGACACTTCGGTCCTCAGCTATGCCTAGCAGCATGATGGGGTAATCTTCTCATTTGTCCATGGGTTGTAATCGAACTTGAGATGTAATCGTTGTTGACACATATTAACGTATACTTTTACTTTTCAACTAAATATAGAAAAGGGAATAAAATGAATATCAATATATACTTAGGGGTTTGCTACTAATGTATTCCTTGTGTTTTGGTGAAGTTATGATTTGTAGGGACTAAACAGGAAAACAACGAGAATTATCAAGTCATACGACTCCAAGACGTGTCCCAATCGTACTCCGATCCAACTCCTACAAAAGAGCAACATAGAAGTATCTTAAAGGAAGAATTAAAGTGAAACATTGTGGAGACCTCGTCGAGATGATCGAAATGGATATATCATTTGCCATATTCGGAGTTCATAATCAGAACATATCAGTCGCAGAGCGGGGTTCGGTAAAACGGGCATAACTTCCTCATACGAACTCCGTTTGACGCAAATTATAGCTTTTCGGAAAGGGCACGACGACGCGCATGCACCCACCAAAGATGGACCTGGACTTCCACCACCAGGGACCGACCGGCCCCATGAGGAGGCTGATCGGGCTCCCTCCGGGCCCGTTTCGGTCCATCTTCTGGAAGCTTCCTCCACCGCCTCCTATGATCAATCTAAACCACTTGTTTAGGTCGGTTTGATACTATGGCGCATGGTACCCCCCTCAGGACTATATAAGCAGCCCCTCTGACCCCATGGCAGGCATCCAATTCATTCTAATCACCAATGCCTACCTGAGATAGAAGCTCTAGATTAGAATTAGAATTGGAGAGTTGTATCAAGTTGAGAGATTAGAGCCATGGTATAATTAGATCTAGCTAATCTTGTTTGAGAGGATTAGAGAGTGGTAGAGGTGAAGCTGAAGGAAGGCCCGGACATGTCGGTGTCTCCTCTTCATCTTCTACCTCTGGGATCAACTCCATTGGAGCCTGATCCTGAGACCTTGTGGTAAGATCGACTTCTTATTCAAGTGAGTAACATTGTTTTTATTGTTCTTACGGTTCATAACTCTTTGAGTACTTTAATTCCTGTTGCTCTTGAGTTAAAGTTGCATGTTTAGTGTAAGCGTGGTGCTTAGAATAGCTAGCTTATGAATGCCTTCTATATTCCGGATCGTGTGGTAGAAGCGGGAAGTGACCTTGTTCCCGTCTGTCCTTTGCAGTCCACCTCCCGTCTATAGAAACCGTAGGACTCCCCCCATAGATTCTCGGGAGGTTCCCTTTCCTAAGTGTGCCTTCACACAATCACCCCATAAGAACAATATAGACATAGCTTGTGAGAATAAGAACCAGACATCCTTAAGTTTTCCTTATCTCTCTTTCTGTCAAGTCCTTGATAGCTTCTCAGGGATTAGTCTTTTACTTCAGACCATTCTCTCTACCTTTCTCCCTATGGATTCGATATTTAAAACCCTCTTCCCGAGTGAAGTGCTCACCGGTATCCGTGCGCTTTGCGGATTATCCATCATAATATTTCTGTAGGCTTAACAAATACCAATAAACATTTCTGGCGCCGTTGCCGGGGAGAAATGGTTAAGAGAGAACTCTTGAGTATAACTAATCTTGTACCATACTTTAGTTTAGATTTTATCTTTTTCCTATCTTCTCACTTGTTGCTATATATCTTTGTGGGATCACTTGGTTCCACTTTTATCTATCTTAAGCTGCACCCTAAAGCGAAAGCTCTGGCCACTAGAAACTTTAGATCTTATTCTTACATCTGGCCATGAGCTACGCCTACGGTTGGTTGAAATGATCATGAAACAATCCTTCTTAGGAGCAACAGACAAAAACTCTAGTCTTCATCTTTGATGGACCGGAACTGAAGAGATGAAGCAAGAAAGAGCTTGGGAAACCATTTGTTCTACCTTAGTGTAGACCTTTACCCCATAGTCCACCGCAAGAGCCAAGATCATATCCTTAATAGGGTAACGAATCTTTGTATCATTATCCTCTAAGGGTAGTGAATCTTTGGCCCCACCCTATGAATGTTGTGTGCATGACCATCATGCAGTATCTAGAGAAGCTTTTCTTTCTTTTTCTAAGGCAAGGTTTGTCTTTGACAAACTCAGCGGGTGGAAGCTTTACACTAGCATTCTTTATGACCACCCAAAGGAAGAAAAGAAATCATCCTCTAGGCACAAAAGGGAAGTTCTGATAGCTATATCACCATCACTCCAATCCCAAGGCTTAGCTATCAAACCCAAACCATCAATGTGCTGAAAACCTTAAATGGAAGAAGAAATTTAACCCTTGTAGATGATGAGTTTGGGAAGATCATGAAACTTCAAGCTTCAGAAGAGACTTCTGAGCATGCAATTTCCCTAAGGAGATAGTCTCTTAGAAAGCATCCTTTTTGCTACACAAGGATATTGGAGAAGCCTCAAGGATAGCATATCTAATCATGCCATAAGAAGAGAGCAAAGCCATCAAGAAGCCATTTCTGTCTCTCTCTTTCAATGTTCGGATTAGATAATTTTTCGAACCCATCTTTAACCTCATCCTTGAGCCCAGTGAATCCTCTTGTGCCCTTTTTCTTGTGTCCCCTCACTATCCTAAAATTTTATGAAGGATATAAGGAAGACCGGAAGGAGCACATTACTTGTGAAGGACCGATAAGGCGACCGAGAGAGGGGGAGTGAATGGGAGCCGATAAAAATTCTTCTCGAGGGAGATTGAAACTCCGACAAGACGAACTAGCTCGGTCGAACCCCCCGAAATCACACGCTCCGCACTTCTACCTCCCGTTTGCCAAAACCACGTAGCCACCGGAGTGCTACCGGTCCTAGGAACAAACTCTACCAAAGCAACCACAACACACACGCAAGCACCGACAACGGAAACAACTCGAAAGCCGGCTAACCGGAGGGGGTGGTTAGACCGGGTATAGGGGGCGGTTAGACCGCCTCCACCCGGCAACCAAGAAATCCTCCGAAACGCCTCTTCCGAGCACCAAAGCACACCACGGTTTCACCAACAGAGATCTCTCGGTCAAGGCCATGCTAGCTACCGAGAAAATCTTGGCGAAAACCAAACTTTCACCCAAGGGCCTAGGGGCGGTTAGACCGGCTACCGGGGCGGTCTAACCTCCCCGTACCCAAAGAACGAACTCCAACCAAGAACACCTAGCAAACCGCGCGAGAACGGCTCCAAATTTCACCCGGACACTCCTCCGATCAAGGTGAACGAACTCACAGAGGAAAATCCGGCGAAACAAAACTTTGACCCGGAAACACCCCGGCGGTTAGACCGCCCCGCAGGCGGTTAGACCGCCCCTTCCGAACAGGAACCCGCAGTCAAACCTCAACTTCCTTGCGCTCAATCTCCCGAATCACTCCACGGATTGCAGCCAAACTTCGGGGATAGCTGGGTTACCTCCTGGGCAACCTCTACCTCAAAGGAATCGACCCGAAACGCTCACAATCAAGAGGAATCGAAGAAATCACTTCTCTAGGTCAAGAACTCGCCCAACTCGAAAAACCACCAAATCGAGTCCGATTCAAAGGGGATTTGGGGGCAAAGTCACCAGCCCAAAGAGGCACAAGAACCTCATACGTGACACCCACCAAAAACCCCAAGAAATCGTTCTCAAAACACCGCCAAAAAGAGCTCCGAAAATCAATATCAAAGAGACGGGAAAACCACCATCAAGAACCACGCCGAACCTTCTATACATGCCATGAATGGTTCGTACAAGGTCTAGTTTGCCACCCAAACATCCATCCCTCTCTCTAGATCTCACATGAAGCTCTCAAACTAGCCTTCTAAAAAACCTAGGGAAAATAGAGAACCAAAATGGAAAAACGAAATGAGCTAGGGTTCCAAGAGTTGGTCGCCAACCTCTCACCTCTTGGGTTATATAGGCGGCAACCGAATGTCTAAAATGCCCCTCTCTACTAACTAGGGATACATGCCCCTCAAGGGCGGATTTGGAATTCTTGATGTCTTCACCATCGGACGGATGCCCGGCGACCGCACCCCGCGTAGCCTCGACGCACGCCTTGCGATCCCGACGCGTGTCCTCCGCTTCGAAGCTTCTCGCGCCGGCGGCGCCGGGCGGTCGACCGCCCCCCGGGCGGTTAGACCGGCCCGGTGGATCCGACCGGCCCCGGGCGGTCCGACCGCCCCTCCCGGGCGGTTGAACCGGCCCGGGTGGCCGCACCTCCTCGTCGAGTCTTCGGCCTCGGTTTTGTGGCTCAACCGAGTAACCCAGGGGTGTTTTTCGGTGAACCACCGCAAACCCCGCGAACTCGGTGTAGCCTCCGCCAATCTCCACTCATGACTCGGCTCCCACGTAGTCCCGGCTCGACCTTGGTTTTGAGGCTCTACCAAGAAACCGTCCACGACTTCATCTTGCCGTTCATGCCACCATGCGGCCCGCACTTGACCCCCGCCGGCCACCGGTCCCTCGAACGAAGCCTACTTGTCTTCTCCACACCCGGAGGCCTCACCGCAACGACCTTTCGCGCTTGTTCTTCACCCGCACCAACACGAGTCAAGCCGCAACCTCGCACCTCGCAATACTTAGCCAAGAATCGGTCCACACAACGTTGTCAATCACTCATCACACAAGGAAGCGACCATCCACCGGTCCTCGAACCACACATGGTCCTCAATCTCCCCCTTGATGAGTGCATTGACAACACACTCACATGAAGTAACATAAGAGAAAAGGAAAAGAAAAGAAACAAATAAAAAGAAACCCCAACAAGCGATCGAAAGCCAAAGAAAGGCAAAGAGCAAGATCACTTGAAGAAGACAAGTCTCGGACCCCTTAGGCAAGGGCAACGGCTCGACACATCCGAGACAAAACACGACTCAAGCAAAGAGCACAAACCACCAAAGCAAAACTCGAACACCACAAAGAGCTCCCCCGCACAAATGCAAGCTCCCCCCGAGCCACAAGCACACTCCCCCCGAACACGTGCATCAATGCAACTCGGGAATGCACGAAAGAGCAAAAACTTGCTCACACCGCCCGGGGCGGTTAGACCGCCCGCCCGGGCGGTTAGACCGCCCGCCCGACTTGACCGCTCGGGGGGCGGGTTAGACCGCGCAAAGAAACCGGCCCCGCACCACACGGCTCAAAAATTGCCCGAAACAATTGGAACACCTTCCAAACACTCCCTGTGTGCCCAAAACATGCACAAACTTCTCCCCCTTGTTGACAATGCATGAATCAAGGCAAAATGCGAAAACTTGCAACATATAGCTTCTCGAATATACAAAATTCATCACAAGGAGCTACATAAGTCCAAATGAGCAAGTTAGATACTCGACAGTTCGTAAGGACCTTAACTACGTGATCACCAAGTTTCACAACCATTGGACAATGCTAAAAAGGATTTGAGTAATTTTGCGAAAAGTTACTCTCTCACAAGCAAATACCTAAACATGAGCAAAACATATCAAAATGGCAAAGCCACTCAAACTTCATGCTAGGACAGCCATTCTAATCATAAGACCATCATAAACACCCAAAAGCACCTCATGTCATGTTAAAGCCACCGAGCCATGTGCCTACTTCTATGTATGAGACTTCTCATTGGTAGGCATCATGCAACGGTTTAGCACCCAAAGCAAATTAATTTCAGCACATATGACATGGGAACATATTTTCCAAGCATTTTTCATTTCATTTTCAGATTTGTAAATGGTCCATGAAATGTCTTTGCGACAAAAAGGAACTTATGCCCCTCCACAAGATTAAGCAAGAGGGCTAAACATTCATGATGGCAAGCGAGCCTTTGGCTCCATATGATCAATAAACTAGCTATCCAACCACAAAGTAAGCATAGCAAAGCCACTAAAACATGTCAAGATCATATATAGGCATTTACGCATGAGAGAGCATGTATATGACATTTTTCAAAAATTAGCCATCAACCATGAATCATTCAACAAGATCATCAAGAGCTAAGCCAAACTAACCATAGCATACCAAACAAGCTCACAAGAACATATATAGCAACCCATGGTGAACAATGTATATAGGAGAAGCTTTTCCTATCCGATGCATATGATACAAAATGCATGCAATCTAAGATACAAGGATGCCTATACATCATGTTACATATGCCATGCCAAATGCAATAAATGCACAAAGGAAAGCTATACATATGCTACACAAGGAGCTTCACCACCAACTTAGGAAACCAACCACACACACAAAGCTCACAAAAGACCGGCTCCTCGAGGGGAGGCAAAAAGGGCTCGACACCACCGGCAAAAGAGCAAAGGAGCACAAAACTCAAAAGCTCCCCCTAAACACATGCACTAGGGCCAAAGAGCATACAAAGCTCACCCTACACACATGATATAGAGAAGGAGCAAAACAAACCAAGTGGCTTGACCAAGGCCACACACTCGAAGTTCACAAAGCACTTACCTTTATCATTTCTTCACAATTCACTCATCCTTGTCCGCCATCCCCGAAAGTGATGCACCTACATGTCACCACCGGGTCCGAGGCCGAAGAACCACCCCCGATATCAACCAAATGTTCTCCGGCCTCCCACCCGCAACTCAAAACCAAGAGCGAGAACGAGCAAATGACTCAACACCGGGGTTAGTCCCAAAAGTGTGAAACCAGGTGTCGGGCCATTTCCTCAAAAGTAGGGTTAGCAACATTCATCCTACCCCGCCTATCAATACGCCGATCCATCCCGTCAAACCTATCAAACCCGGAACCACCATGGGAACACCACTCCCGTCTCACCGGAGGAGTACGAGTACCACGAAAAGGAAGGCATGGTCCGTAGCCCCTCCGAGACTCAAAGCCGCGACGTCTCCCAAACTCGTATTGATCTCGAGGTAGAGAACGTCCAAAGCAAACTCAACACCACCGGACTCAAAGTGTCTACCATCCGGACCATAACCAAGGGAACCGAAACCACCAACATCACGACCTCGGAAACGAATCGCCGTAACCGGGGAGGGCCGGCCCGACCGCCTAGCCGGGCCGGGCCCGACCGCCCTTCCCCGGGCGGGGGCCGGCCTCGACCGCCTAGCCGGGGCCGGTCGACCGCCCTTCCTCGGGCGGGGGCCGGTCCGACCGCCTAGCCGGGCCGGTCGACCGCCCTCTCCGGACCACCACCGCGGCTACGGGATTTCTCATATCCCCATGCCGGATCCTTACGCACAAAACCCTTTCCCTTAGGTAGTGGTATACGAGGCTCGGGCACACCATGAGAAGGGTGGTACCGTCCTTGTTCGCCCACTCCTTAGCCATTCTCGCCTCTCTCTTTCTCTTATAGCAAAACTCTCTCTTGTGACCATCCTTCCCACAAAACTCACAATGGAAAAGGATTGGTTTGGGCTTAGGCTTGGGGAGAGGCTCTCCACTTGGTTTCTCACTAGGCTTTTCACTTGCCTTCTCACTCGGTTTTTCTCTCGGTTGGTTTGGCTTGGATGCAAACTTGTCTTTGGGTGTGGGTTTTGGTGGAACTGAAACATTCCCAAATTTCTTTTCTCTCTCACCACTGCCCTCACCAACCTCATCCAATCCCAAAGCCCAACCATCAAAGCGCTTACAACTAGCAATCATCATACCAAGCTGAGGTTCTTGACTCGACAACCAACTCAGCGCTTCACGCAACTTATCATTCTCATCTTGCAAGCGACCAACACATTTTGCAAGATCCAAATTCTTCATAGCATGCAACTCACATGTAGAACAAGAAGTAGGAATAGGCACTTTCAAATCAGCCTCTAGCGAACCAATGCGAGAACGAAGCTCAACAATTTTCTCATGCAAACCAGGGCAAGAAGTGCAAGCACCAAGCAAAGTGGGTCTAGATTGTAGCTCAGCCAATTCAACCCTAAGCACATCTAGTTCCTCACACTTGGAGGCATACTTCTCCCTAAGATCAGTCAAGTCGGCTAGGAAAGCAGAGCAATCAGCACAATCATTTTCATCAGAAACAACAGGGCTAGCCTTAAGCGAATCAATTTCAAGCTTGCTATCAAGAACCTGTGTTTCTAGCTCAGCCACTCTAGTCCTAGCATCCTCGAGCAAAGATCTAAGCTCCTTCCTAAGCTTCTTAGCCTCTCTAAGCATGTGATCGCGATTATCAAGCAAGTCAACCAACTCCTCATTCTCCTTGCGCAAAGAAGAGAGCTCATCACATACCTCATCCTCGGAATCCAAGTCCGAGGCGTCCTTCTGGCTTCTCTTGCTGCTCGAACTGCGAGCCATGCCGCAGAAATCGTCCTTGAGGCTTAGGCCCGTCACACAAAGGCCGTTGAGATACTTGCCAAGGTTCTTCTTCTTCTTCTTCCTCTTCTTCTCATCCTCTTCGTCTTCATCACTCGAGCTTGAAGACGTGTTCTCGGAATCAGACTCGATGTCGCTTGATCTCTTCATCTTCTCTCGAGACCGTGCCTTCTTCCCATGTTCATGATCCTTCTTCTTGGACTTCTTCCTCTTGTCCTTGAACTTGTGCTTGTCGTGGTTGTTCACCTTCGGACACTCGGCGAAATAGTGTCCAGTCTTGCCGCACTTGAAGCATGTCCTCGTGTTCCTCCTCATGTTCACGCGGTTCTCGTGCAACCTCTCGAACCGCCTCGTCAGGAGCGCCAGCTCGTCCTCTCCAAGCACGTCGAACTCCTCATCTGGCATAGACATCAAAGAGGACAAAGAAAACATCCCGGTGGATGGGTTAGTATTAGCCTTTCCTTTCAAACCACCGACGAGGGCGAGACTATGAGAGTCAGTCGGGCCCTCGATCTTGGCTGTCATGCCCCTATCCACCTCGCCCGACTTGAGCTTCGAGAACGGCTCGTTCACCGTCGAGTATCATACCTCTCCGACTCGACTATGGCCTCGAACTTTCCGCCCCATATCGTACGATCCAAAGAGTGTAAGAGCTTGACCGCTCTATCATGATCATCGTACGGGAGCACGTCCACATTGGCCCTCATGTTGTTCACCACCACCGTGAACCTCTCGAAACAAAGCATCGATGGACTCACCGGGGAGATGAGTGAAGTTCTCGTACTCTCTCCGTAGGTCGCATACAACCGTGCTCGAACCCGGGCGTTCCCAACATGAGCGTCCTTCAACACCGTCCAAATCCTACAAGCCAAGTGCTCGGTGTGCACCCGATCGAACTCAGGCTGACACAAAGCACGAAACAAGTAGTCGACCGCCTTATTGTTGGCGTCGAATCCGTCCCTCGACCCCCGGAGCAAGGAAATCCATCGGCCGGACATATCCCGTGTCCACCGTGACATCCCACAGAGTCTGACCCTTTCCGCGGAGGAACGCACCCATCCGCTTGCTCCACATCTGGTAGTTCTTTCCATCAAAGTGTGGAGGACCCGAACCCCGTTCCTGGTACGCCATCCTTGGATCTTAGACTGGTTAGAGTCAACAAAGACCCGAACCGGCTCTGATACCACTTGAAGGACCGATAAGGCGACCGAGAGAGGGGGGAGTGAATGGGAGCCGATAAAAATTCTTCTCGAGGGAGATTGAAACTCCGACAAGACGAACTAGCTCGGTCGAACCCCCGAAATCACACGCTCCGCACTTCTACCTCCCGTTTGCCAAAACCACGTAGCCACCGGAGTGCTACCGGTCCTAGGAACAAACTCTACCAAAGCAACCACAACACACACGCAAAGACCGACGGCGGAAACAACTCGAAAGCCGGCTAACCGGAGGGGGCGGTTAGACCGGGTATAGGGGGCGGTTAGACCGCCTCCACCCGGCAACCAAGAAATCCTCCGAAACGCCTCTTCCGAGCACCAAAGCACACCACGGTTTCACCAACAGAGATCTCCGGTCAAGGCCATGCTAGCTACCGAGAAAATCTTGGCGAAAACCAAACTTTCACCCAAGGGCCTAGGGGCGGTTAGACCGGCTACACCGGGGCGGTCTAACCTCCCGTACCCAAAGCAACGAACTCCAACCAAGAACACCTAGCAACCGCGCGAGAACGGCTCCAAATTTCACCCGGACACTCCTCCGATCAAGGTGAACGAACTCACAGAGGAAAATCCGGCGAAACAAAACTTTGACCCGGAAACACCCGGGCGGTTAGACCGCCCCCCTGCAGGCGGTTAGACCGCCCCTTCCGAACAGGAACCCGCGGGTCAAACCTCAACTTCCTTGCGCTCAATCTCCCGAATCACTCCACGGATTGCAGCCAAACTTCGGGGATAGCTGGGTTACCTCCTGGGCAACCTCTACCTCAAAGGAATCGACCCGAAACGCTCACAATCAAGAGGAATCGAAGAAATCACTTCTCTAGGTCAAGAACTCGCCCAACTCGAAAAACCACCAAATCGAGTCCGATTCAAAGGGGATTTGGGGGCAAAGTCACCAGCCAAAGAGGCACAAGAACCTCATACGTGACACCCACCAAAAACCCCAAGAAATCGTTCTCAAAACACCGCCAAAAAGAGCTCCGAAAATCAATATCAAAGAGACGGGAAAACCACCATCAAGAACCACGCCGAACCTTCTATACATGCCATGAATGGTTCGTACAAGGTCTAGTTTGCCACCCAAACATCCATCCCTCTCTCTAGATCTCACATGAAGCTCTCAAACTAGCCTTCTAAAAAACCTAGGGAAAATAGAGAACCAAAATGGAAAAACGAAATGAGCTAGGGTTCCAAGAGTTGGCTGCCAACCTCTCACCTCTTGGGTTATATAGGCGGCAACCGAATGTCTAAAATGCCCCTCTCTACTAACTAGGGATACATGCCCCTCAAGGGCGGATTTAGAATTCTTGATGTCTTCACCATCGGACGGATGCCGGCGACCGCACCCTCGCGTAGCCTCGACGCACGCCTTGCGATCCCGACGCGTGTCCTCCGCTTCGAAGCTTCTCGGCGCGGCGGCGGCGGGCGGTCGGAGCCGCCCCCCGGGCGGTTAGACCGGCCCGGTGGATCCGACCGGCCCCGCGGCGGTTGAACCGGCCGGGTGGCCGCACCTCCTCGTCGAGTCTTCGGCCTCGGTTTTGTGGCTCAACCGAGTAACCCAGGTGGTTTTCTGGTGAACCACTGCAAACCCCGCGAACTCGGTGTAGCCTCCGCCAATCTCCACTCATGACTCGGCTCCCACGTAGTCCCGGCTCGACCTTGGTTTTGAGGCTCTACCAAGAAACCGTCCACGACTTCATCTTGCTGTTCATGCCACCATGCGGCCCGCACTTGACCCCGCTGGCCACCGGGTCCCTCGAACGAAGCCTACTTGTCTTCTCCACACCTGGAGGCCTCACCGGCAACGACCTTTCGCGCTTGTTCTTCACCTGCACCAACACGAGTCAAGCCGCAACCTGCACCTGCAATACTTAGCCAAGAATCGGTCCACACAACGTTGTCAATCACTCATCACACAAGGAAGCGACCATCCACCGGTCCTCGAACCACACATGGTCCTCAACTTGGAGAGCATCAATGAGCATGAAAGGTACTTCACAAATGGAACTTTTCCACCTAGTCCATGCTCATTTGAGAAAACTCCTAAATTCAATTGCCATCTCAAATCTTGGCACAATAAGATCTCCAACCCCCTTATGCTTCTTTTCTGTACAAATTTAGAAAGGGTGGTTGTCCCAATGGCTTGAAATCTTGAGATTAGCAATTTAAGGGAAACCACTTCACCATCTTGAAACATATTTTGAAGGTGTCCCAAGGACGAGCTTTTTGTCCAAAAACAAGCACGCTAGGAGGAAATTCTATAAGACTTACATATACCCCTGCATAGTGAGCATAGAGGTATAATTATAAAAATACTCCTTCAGGTATTCTTGTCACTAACCATTCCAGGTTTGGAGCAAACAGAACGAAGGATGACAATACATGGTATGTCCAACCAGTCGTTACACAACATTTAATCACATGCATAGAAACATCTCCTATCATGTTGCTACACTAGCTTGGTTATCTCTACCTTTATGACATGCTCACTCTGTTAAACACTGATCATGATGTACGGTCTCTGTTTGATTAAATCTCTAATGCTTTCATGTTACCTTTTGTCAGCTTAGTATGCTAAGGTTTAGAATGAGTTCATGCATCTCTTAAATGAAGCATGGTTCCTTGTTTAGGAGTAGGTGATCTTTCTTCTAAAGGCTTTTGATTTAAGCGTGGTGATTAGGTTAGAATGCCTTCCTAAATCAAATTAGATGTGGTGTCTAGGTTGACTTTTACACAAACAGTACACTATAGTAGATGCTGGTATGTTTTGACTAACCCCTGCAGGAAAAGAACAAACTCTGAGACAAGCTTGGGGGAGGTCAAGATGAACTCACTAGAGATAGAGCAAGACACGTGAGAAGAATTCCTTATGAAGTAAGAAGAAAAAGAAGAGTGATGCAAACAACATCCACAATCAGAAGCCCTCACGCAAGGAGGAATTCCTGGATGATGGAGGCATAAAGGAAGGAGGCTAATTCCATTAAAGATGATCAAGCCATGCCTCCTCACATGCACCTGTTACCCCGCAAGTTGTATACATTCAAGGGAGAGACCACCACAAGATGTCATAGTAACATCATCATAAAGGTAACACCTTGAGGTAAATTGTCATTTTCCTTTTCTCTGGCATCCTAATAAATGAAAAGTCAAACATGCTAGAGTTATAGTTTCACATGATCCAATCTTGTTAGCTCAACATGTTGTCTTTTTGTTTGTTTCTAGCATCACTTTCTTGATCACTCTTTATTTTGCTAAAAACAGATTTACGTGCTAGATTCATCTTCTGATCTTGCTACCCTTGTCATAAAATAGATCTATGCTTTATCATTATCTTGTTCAATGTGCCCAAGGCTAGAGTAGAATAAATGAAATTATGGTTATGTTGGTGTTTTTCCACCAACAGAACCCATGCACTTGATCTCTACCTTGTCTTTGCAAGCAGGACTCACTTTATGTAAAAAGGAGAAGTATCACTTCCCCAAATCCTACAAGTCCACGACTTACAAACATGCACACTAAACAAGATGCTGCCAACTGCCACTATCCAACCCTCCTTCGAGCAGCTGAATCAGCAAAGGACATGGGCGACGCCATCACCAAGTGGCTATCAAGATCAGATGATGTACTCAAGGATGACCGGGATGATAAAACAAGAAGAACAGTGAGAAGTGGAGGGAGTTTGGATGATCAACCTGATCAAATCATCCTATGAGACCTACTCCCTTCACCACTACTGCCTAAGATGGACGACCCTGGAATGCCAACCATACACCGCTCCATCAACCAAAGAAGCTTCCAGAGAAGTTGTCCACTACATGGGAACATGCATTACTCCATGTCAAAGATGGCGGACTAAGACCACTAACTTTGGGACAATTTTGTACTAAACATCCCCATCAAGATTCAAGATTGTTCCTGAACACCACAAGACCTAAGAAGAACTAGATGAGGAGATGTTTCCAGAATTCACAAGCCCAATTAGAATGGAGTTGACAGACAAGGAAGAAATTAAGAAGATTGAGAAGAAGTCCGCTCAACCCTAACCAACCGAACACTCAGTCCATGCTGAGGAGAAAGATCAAAGTACATCTTCGGAAGACCAATCACTACCCGTGTCATCAACTGATCAATTAATGGCCACTACATCTACGCCATGGCAATAAGTACTCTAAACTCTCGCCTAGAGGTAACTCAATATTTATCTTTATATTTTGCAATGCATATTTAGAACGTTTATTTCCCTATACCTGCAATGAAAAAATCATAAAAATCATAAAAATCCGAGTAGTTTGCTGCTATCTTGGCCCACCCGAGTACTTGACTAGCCCGCCACGCTTGAGCCTAAGCCTAGGCTCGAGCGCGTCGTAGAGGGTGCTTGAGTGCCTCGGGCTGGGCTTGCGTGTGGTAGAGTGGGAGATGATAGCGATGGGATGGTCGCGCAGTCGGGCAGGCCGGCACTAAGGCTCTTGTCGGGGCCAGCTGCTTGCATGGACGTCAGTTGATGTATTCACATGGCGTGAGGAATCGTTCCCCTCCGCGCGTCGGTGGTGGTGCTCGCGCCCTGGGCTCGCGCCGCGTGTCATGGCCCACGTACCAGTTAGAGCCGGGGGGATGTCGAGTGAGGCGGAGACTTGTCAGGGGGATCCCTCTTGTGGAGAACTGGTCGGAGATGCTGCCAGCTGGTCGTAGACTTAACGTCTTGCTAGTGTGGGTCTTGATTGGGGTCCTCAGTCCTCCTTGTATTGAATCTTGGCCTTGACATTGTCAATCTTGGCGTTCACGTTGTCAACGGTGTTGGGTTACCTTGTGTTTAAGGGAAATCTTTTCGCCATCAAAGGGGGCCCTAATCCGGGCCCTCGTCAGTAGCCCCCAAGCCTGAGGGGGAGTCAAGGAGTCACGCTCAGGCTCAGTTGGAAGATCCTGGTGTTGATGATGTTCTTCGTGTTCTCGGTGGGTGCGCGCGAGCGCATCCACCGGATGTAGCGCCCGAGCTCGTGAGTGAGTAGAAGACTCGCTCGCGAGCTTTTATGTGTGATTATAGTCGTTGTAGCCCGGGGACGTCTTGTCAGGGTAGTCGTGGTCATTGTGGTAAATGCAGGCGTAGTAGTGGGCGTGGGCATTTCAGCCGACGTGACGGACGTGGCCGTTCCATCATGTCCGCGCGCAGGCGTTGCAGGTCCGTACTCTGCGGGGATCGAGGCGTCGTGTGAGTGGGCGCCTGTTTCACCGAGGGGCGTGCACGCGTGGGCGAACGTTACGTGCGCAGGTGTTGAAGGCGAGGGACCGCGCTTGCCCCTTTAAAACCGTGCGTCGGGCACGGGTTCAGGACTTTGCTTTCCCATCTTCATCTTCTTCTTCTTCTGCGCTTGCATCCCGCTCCCCGTGCTCCTTCGCATCCGCAGCACCACCATCACTTGCGCCTTCGGCCTGCCCGAGACTCCGCCGCCACGATGTCGAACTGGACGCGCTACAATGTGTCCCGCGAGCAGCTACTGCATCTCGTCGAGGTAGGCCAGCTTCCTCCGCTCACCGCCGCTGTGGAGTGGAAGGTTCCCGGTGACGAGTCCGTGCTGCGCCCCCCAAGGGGTTCGTGGTCTCATTCACGGCCTTCCACGAGCGCGGCTTCTCTGTCCCTGGCGGGCGGTTCATCCGCAGACTCCTCTTCGAGTATGGGCTTCAATTGTAGCACCTCAACCCAAACAACATCCAGCAGATGGCGGCGTTCGAGGTGATGTGCGAGGGGTACCTGGGAATCAGTGCCCATTGGCACCTTTTTTGGTATTTCTTCAAGTTCGCATGCTTGAAGGAGGGTTCTCGGGCGGTGACGATCGGCTGCGCCAACCTCCAGATGAAGCGAGGCCGGGGTCCCCGACCGGCTCGAACGGCGGGCCGGCACAAGGGGTGGTTTATCTGCGGAACTACCCCGAGTTCGCACTTCTGGCGTACACTGAAAAAATGGTCGGACGACCCCGCGAAGATAGAGCAAGAGAAGATCCTCAAGGATCACTGGGCGGTGCTGAGGTGTCTCCGAGGAGCTGGAGTCACCTTGGCGAAGTCCTCGGGCAGTACCATGCCTGAGGAGTTGTGCCGCTCCGGAGGCGGCCGCTTCGTCTCTGCGAGATGACGACTGACCGGGCCCCCTAAATAGGGACCGTGACCGCTCTGACCCTCCCGTCACCGCTCGAGGTCCAGCGCCGCGTGGCGCAGGCGATCGGGAGGTTGACCTACTCGTGGCCGCCAGCGCGGCTACTCCCGATGCTCCCCCACGAGGGGCTGAGAAATTTGTGAGTCACTGTCTTCTCGATACATATCGTTCATTCTGCATTCTTTGTTGTGATGTTGATCTTCTCGGAGATCTTCCACTCCAACTGACTCCTCTGCCTTCTTGTCGTTGCAGTTGAGGTGCGTGCACCTCATTCCGGCCGAGGCACCTCTCCCGGAGGAGGTGATCTTCAACCAGAACAAAGCGGTCGCGGACAGGCGACGTGCCACGCGCAAGATGCAGCACAAAGAGCGTGAGATCGCCAAGCGCGATCGGAATGACAACCGCGTCAAGAGGTGGAAGGCGGGGGAGTGTGGCATCTCCTCCAACGAAGATCCGTCGCCGGAGCCATCGTGGAGCGGTGACGTAGCCAGTGTGGCGGTGGATTGGAGCGACATGTCGGGGTCGTCCTCGTCCTCGCCTCCCCACACCACTGAAGTGTCATCATCGTGGCGGTCGCAGATGGTCGTGCACGACAAGAATGTGGGCTCGAGCTCGCGACCACTAGCTCGCCCCGCCCGAGAGGACCAGCGGACGGTCTGCCCTCGAGTGGCGCCTAGCGGGACGGGCGCCTTCGAGTCGCAGAGGAGTGAGGCGATCGGAGGAGCGACCGGCTCATGTCTGCCAACTCTTCGACGGTTCCAACTGCTCCAACTCGGACTCCCTGCAGAGGCGTCGGTCGTGGGCGAGGTCGACGGACCCGGCATCGACGCCGAGCATGCCGCAGGTGGCAGATTCCGGCGCCATCCCGCGGCGCCTGCAGTCATTACTTATCCGGGGCGGCGGAGCCCCGATGTTCACATTTCCCTCATCACTGGCGGGGGCCAAGGATCAGTCTCGGCCGTGGTGGAGGTCGGAGGATCAGCCCACGAGCGGTTGGGGTAGCGCAGCGCCACCGTTGAGGCGGCGGATCGAAGTGGAGCAGCCCCCGAGTTGGCGGGCTCCAAGCGCGCAGCCCCCGAGCAGGGCTCGTTGGGCCACCCGGTGAAGAAATCTCGGGTGCGCTCCAAGATGTAAGTTTTCATCCTCGGAGCCTCCCTCGTGAATTCTTCAACTTTCCTTGTTTGTTAAACTCAACTCTATCTTCTCGTAGGCATGCCGACACCGGTGTGTTCAGCCTCGCACCCCTGAAGCGTTTGGCCTTGAGCACACAGGTCGTGCCCTCCGAGCCCCGTCCCCAGCCTCCATGTACCGAGCCGCTCCCAGTGCAGGTTGAGGAGGGACTGGCCATAGCCGTGGTGGTGGAGGAATCGGGTGCGCCACCCCCGTCAGTGGCCGCCGCTGCCGTCGAGGAGGGACGGACAGTCACGGAGACGACCGCCCCCAACCGACATTGTAGCCACAGGCCGGGACCGGCCCAAGTGTCGAGGATGTGGTGATGGTGCTTGCGGATGATGACTTTGCGCCACCCCCGCCGGCGGGGGATCACAAAGTCGTAGCGTCGACGGCGCCTGAGCCTTCATCGTCCGTGGGCGCTGTGTCGGTTGAGAGCGCGGCGGACTTGGCATCTTGCCGATATGTGGACTTCCCCGGCATTGGGACCATCGACCTCAACGCCCCTGAACTCCTGAGCAACAGTCGGGAGATGCTGGAGGTGGCGACGGAGCGAATGTTCGCCGAGCCATCGATCTTGGACACCATCACACCAGTCGCGTCGGCGCTGCACTAATATGAGGGTGCCGGCGGCTCAGTGCTCCCTCCGTGTCGAAGGCGGTAGAGGGGGTCCTCGAGGAGTCCACGACTGGCACGGAGTCGGCCGTGGTCGCGTCCCCACCATCACCGGCCGGAGAGGGCACGAGTGCGACCCTACCCCAGCCCGCTGAAGCAGTCGCAGCCGCACTTGCAGCTTCGGTGGTCGACGTGACGGAGGGTGTTGTCGGAGGGGCGAGACCTCCGTTGCCCCGACCGGTCGTCGCCGCCACAGAGGAGGTCCTCGTGTCGGGCCAACTCACCGCGACCTCTCAGTAACGCGACGCCCCTGAGGGCACGACAAGGGCAGCCTCCTCGGACATACAGAAGGCCGAGGAAGGCACGGGTGCAGCTTTGTCGTAAGGCGCCATGAGCGGTGAGGCCCAGGCCCTCGAGCTTGCCTGCACCCCATGGGCGGCTGCCTTTGAGGCTGGCGGTGACATCGAGGACGATGAGGAGGCCACGATGTGCAACTCCCTTGAGCGCAGGTTGGTGTGAGCCCACCGCGCGTTCGACGAGTTGATCCTCCCCACGACATCGGTAAGTTTTCTCGCTTGAGTGATTTGTTTTTTCGATTTCCTGGTTCTTCCGAGATGTATGGCTCATCCTTGTCTCACTCGGGGCGGACCCTTGCGGCATCAGGTCGGAGGCGAGCCCGCGCGACACGTGAGCTCTACGCGGAAAGGGCTCAATTGGAGATGCAGCTCATCGTGGCTCGGGTGGCGGCGGCCGCAGCGGTGGCAAGTGAGGCGTCAACGCGGACATCCCTTGAAGCCGCCCGGCAGTCCGCAGAGGACCACACCATCGCTGCCCAGTTCGCCGCTGCTTCAGCCGCTACCGAGCGGGACTCGCTGGCGTCGAGGCTGTCCCTCACAGAGGTCGAGGTCAAGAAGCTCCGCGTGGCCGCGGTGTCCGCTGAAGAGGCCGCCGAGAGGGCCAGGACCGCCGATGCCGCCACCGAAACTGTCGCCCAAGACGCCACCTAGGCTGCAGCTCGCGAGAAGGCGATGCTCGAGGCAAGGGTGTCGGAGCTGGAGCGCGGCCTAGGCACTGCCACAGCAGACCTGGCGACGGCAGGCTGCCAGTTCTCCCAGGTCTCCAACCAGCTTCGGGTGGTCTCTGAGGAGGCGACACGGCTGTGCGAGAGCAATGCCAAGCTGTCAGAGGACCTCGAGGGTGAGTCGTGTGGTCGCTTTCTTTCTTTATCTTTGTCGCTGCACGTATTTTGTCGTGTTTTGATTCGCTGGTCGCCGTCGCAGGAGTGCACGTGTATCGCGCCGGGATGACCACGAAGTTGGCGGAGGTGAAGCAGGAGCTGAACACCACCCTCCTCAAGGTCATCGAGAAGGATGGCGCAATCGGGCGCTTGTCAGAACAACTTCAGAGTAAGTGTCGGACCTTGGCTCTGTCTTCCACTTTTCTGCAGACTCGCCATAACTTGTCGCTCTGTTTGTCTTTCAGAGGTCAAAACCGAGCTGGAGCAGTCGCAGATGGATCGGGAGCAGGACGCGGCCGCCCTGAACCAAACTCGGGACGCCCAGTGCCAGTCGAAGGCCGCCCGCCAGAAGACCATCGAGGACCTGGCCAAGCTTGGAAGGGCAATCAGCACGGCTGTGGCCGGGCTTGGCGTGTCACTCGGGCCAGTGGCGCCCGAGACACTAGTTGAAGAAGTCGGACGCCTTCCCGGTGCGGTCCGGAAGCTTGAGTTGGCGACGACCCGACGAGCAGTGCACCGAGTCCTCGCCATGTTCGAGTCGCACTACCAGGGCTGGACCGCATGGCGCTGAGTGGCGGTTGGGCCCCTGGCATCTCTGACGCGCAGTGCGATGAGCTGGAAGAAGACTGCTCCTCCTTCACTCGTGACATGGCCGATGCCACCTTGAAGGACCTGGAGCTGCTACCACAGGATGCACCAGAGGACCCGGAAGCCCCCGAGCCCTCATGTTAATTGTACCATATTTTGTTTCATGTAATAACCTGAACAAGTCGTAAGTCTACAAGTCGCGTAGCTATGTACTTTATTCAAGTTGCATTATATCTCGATCGCTTCCGAGCGCCCGAGGATGACTACAACAACGCGTAGTCGATCTTAGAAAATCGAGACGACCGAGCCTTACTCTGGAGCCACGGAGGCATAGGAGTCAAAAAGTTCACCCCCTCAATCCGCTAAGTGCAACCACTTGTTCGCAGGCCCCGAGAACTCGAATAGTTCGAGAGGTAACTTGACGTGGTTTTGTTCGTGAAATCATTTTTTGGACCAGAGTCCAGGCGGTCACCCGAATGCTTTTGAAAAGAGGTCGGACGAAGACCTGAGGACTCGGAGAGTGTTCGCAAGTCTTCGTGCTGTAGCCGCGGAGGCGTAAGCACTAGGAGCTTTGAACGAACAGCTACCCCTTACCCCACGTAGGCTGTCATCTTTACTTTTCGCGAGATCAGGTTTCCATCAAAAAACCTTTCACTCGTGCGATCGGTCTCGACACTGTTGTCGGGAGTTTTCGAAAAAATCGTAAAAAACGGGGGAGGGCATCGTGCCCTGGGTAGCCCCTGAGTAGGGAGCGAAGACGTTCGCTGCTCAGCCCCAAACGTTGTTGCAAACACATGAACACAGCCAACGATAAGTTTCTGAACTCAAAGATGTGTGAACAAGACATGCAACATCTATTTATTGATGTACGAGGTTTGAGCTGTTACTCAAGGATAAAATGGGTGCAGGTGTTCGATGTTCCATGCTTTGGAGACGACCGTCCCATCCTCGTACTGGATCTTGTATGTCCCTGGTCGGAGCACCTCGTGGATGATGAATGCCTCGTCCCAAGGTGGCGATAGCTTGTGCCTGTCCTTGCTACCTTGAACTCGTCGGAGCACAAGATCTCTGATGTGGAACTCGAGGGGGCGCACGTTGTGCTCGTGCTAGCGCCGCAGGGCCTACTGGTACTTGGAGCATCGCAGCAGCACCACATCGCGCGCCTCATCGAGTTGGTCAATCGTGTCCTCGAGCGCGACTTAGATTCCTTCCTCGGTGTAAGCCCGTACTCGCAGACTACCGTAGTCGATATCCGTGGGCAAGACCGCTTCGGAGCCATGTACCATGAAGAAGGGCGTGAATCTCGTGGCTCGGCACGACGTGGTACATAGACTCCACAACACGGACGGTAGCTCGGCCACCCATCTTGCTTGGAACTTGTCGAGACGCTAGAAGATTTGTGCTTCAAGCCTTGTAGGATCACGTCGTTCGCCCTCTCGACTTGCTCGTTCGTCTTCGGGCGGGCAACGGCCGACCGATCCACACGGATGTTGTTGTCGTTGTAGAAGTTGAGGAATTTCTTCCTCGTGAATTGGGTGCCATTGTTGGTGATGATCGTGTTGGGTATGCCGAAGCGATAAATGATGTTGGTGAAGAATGACACCGCCTCCTCGGAGCGGACGTTGACGATGGGTCGAGCCTCAATCCACTTGGAGAACTTGTCGACCGCCACGAGAAGGTGAGTAAAACCCCCGGGTGCTTGTCGGAGCGACCCCACCATGTCGAGGTGCCAGACGGCAAAAGGCCACGTGATGGGATGGTCTGAAGTGTCCGCGCCGGGAGGTGAGTTTGTCGAGCGTAGAGCGGCACCCTTCACAGCACCGCACCATGTCCTTGGAGTCTGCGACTACTGTGGACTAGTAGAAACCTTGTCGGAAAGCCTTCCCAACAAGTGTTCTCGAATCGGCATGGTGACCGTAGGCGCCGTCATGTATCTCTTGTAACAACTTGCGGCCCTGGTCTCCGAGAATGCACCGCATGAGAATGCCTGCGGCCCCGCGCTTGTAAAGTTCATCGTCGATGAGGACGAACGCATTTGCTCGGCGGGCGATGCACTGAGCCTCCGTCTGGTCGGAGGCGAGCTTCCCCTTGACTGGCCATTCAAGGATTGGAAACCGCCGTTGAGATCTTCAAGGTTCAGCTCGGGCGGCTGATCGACCGCCATGACCTTAAATTCCACCTCCTCAGGTGGCTTCTCTCCCTCTGCTCATACAGATGGTGCATGTTGATCACTCGCGAAGACCCTGTGCGGCATCGGGCTACGACTGAATGCAGTCTTTGTGAGTATGTCAGCTGCTTTGTTGTAGTCGCGCAACACGTGATGAAGCTCGAGGCCGTGGAACTTGCCCTCTAGATCGTGCACGGCTTGACAGTATGCCACCATCTTCAGGTCCACACAGTTTTTGTCCTTCATGACTTGATCAACGACCAGCTCCGAGTCTCCCCTGATCTCGAGGTGCTTGATTCTGAGCTCGACGACGATTCAGAGGCTGTTGATCAGGGCTTCGTACTCGGTGGTGTTGTTCGATGCTGGGAAATGTAGTCACACCAAGTACTCCATGCGCACGCCAAGAGGCGAGATGAAGACAAGGCCTACACCGGCTCCTTCCTTCATGACCGAGCCGTCGAAGTACATGATCCACGTCTCATGCTCGATCGACGCCGGGGGAGTTTGAGTCTCCGTCCACTCGGCTACAAAGTCTGTAAGTACTTGTGACGTGATAGCACTGTGTGTTGCATAGGTGATGTTCTGTCCCATCAGCTCGAGTGCCCACTTGGCGATCCTCCCCTCGGCCTCGGGGTTCTGGATGACCTCCCCGAGCGGGTACTTGGACACCACCATGATGGGGTGTGTGTCGAAGTAGTGCCAGAGCTTGCGCTTGGTCATCAAGATCGCGTACACGAGTTTTTGCATCTGGGAGTAGCGCGTTTTGGAGTTGGAGAGTACCTCGCTGATGAAGTACACAGGCCGTTGCACTTTCGCGACCTTCTGGGATCTTCTCGATCGACCACCAGCGCCGCACTAACCACCTCAATTGTCACTGAAATGTATAGGATCATCGGTTCTTTAGGGGTCGAAGCTGTCAGGATTGGAGGACTCTTGAGCATATTCTTGAGAGAATCAAGCGCCTCTTGCGCTTCGGGGGTCCATGTGAAGTGGTCGGACTTCTTCATAAGTTTGTACAGTGGCAGGCTGCATTCTCCGAGTCGCGCTATGAAGCGACTTAGAGCTACGAGGCAGCCCGTGACATGCTGTACACCCTTCAGGTTCTTGATCAGCCCCATGTCCATGATGACCGAGATCTTCTCGGGAGCCTCAATGCCGCATTTCGACATGACAAAGCCGAGGAGCATACCCCTCGGAACCCTGAAAACGCATTTCTCAGGGTTTAGCTTTACCCTGTGTTGTTGCAGCTTCGCGAAGACCTCGGTGAGGTCGGGGACTAGGTCCCCCGTCTTTTTAAACTTGACGACGATGTTGTCGACTTACGCCTCTATGATGCGGCCTATCAACTCCTCGAAGACACGTCGCATGCACGTTGGAAAGTGGCACCCGCGTTCCTGAGCCCGAAGGGCATCGTCTGGTAGCAGTACGCGCCGAACGGAGTGATGAATGAAGTCGCGAGTTGGTCCGCTATGCACATCGCTATCTGGTGGTACCTGGAGTACGCATCAAGCAAACAGAGGGTTTCGCACCCAGCTGCCGAATCGACTACCTGATCTATGCGAGGCAAAGGAAACAGATCCTTGGGACATGTCTTGTTAAGGCTCGTGTAGTCAACACACATCCTCCATTTCTTATTCTTCTTCTTTACAAGTACAAGGTTTGCTAGCCACTCAGGGTGGAAGACTTCTTGGATGAACCCTGCACTAAAGAGCTTCATGATCTCCTCACTGATCGCCTTGCACTTCTCGTTGTTGAAGCGGCGAAGGCGCTGTTTCACCGGTTTTGATCCTGGCTTGATGTTTACTTGTGCTCGGCAACCTCCCTCAGGATCCCCTTCATGTCGGAGGGTTTCCATGCGAACACATCGAGGTTCGCTTTGAGGAAGTCGACGAGCGTGCTTTCCTATTTAGGATCGAGCGTCGTCCCGATACGGAGCATACGACCATCGTCGGAGACGACCGCATCCTTTGACGTCCTTGGCGGACTCGAAAGAGCAGGCCACTCGCTTGGACGACTCGGGGACATCCTGGTCCTCGGATCGAGGCTCGGCACGGAGCCTGTCAGACCGGATGATTACTTCAGCGAACTGAAAGCATTCAGCATCGCACTCGTATGCGTGCTGATACGTTGGCCCTACTATGATGATCCCCTTCGGACCGGGAATCTTCAATTTCAGGTACGTATAATTTGGCACGGCCATAAACTTCACGTATGTCGGCCTCTCGAGGATCGCGTGGCACGTCCTGGAGAACCCCACCACTTTGAAGGTGAGGGTTTTGGTGCAGAAGTTTTGCATGTCCCCGAACGTGACGGGCAGATCGATCTGCCCAATGGGGAGTGCCTCCATCCCAGGTATGACCCCGTGGAATGGTGCAGTCGATGGACCCAGCTAGGACTGCGGGATGCCCATGTCGTCAAGCGTTGATGCATAGAGCACGTTGATCCCGCTTCCCCATCCATCAGGACCTTGTGGACCCTTTTGGATTTGAATAGGGGAGCTACCACTAGTGGGTAGGATCTAGGCTGAGGCACGTGGTCGGGATGGTCCTCGCGGTCGAAGGTTATCAGAACCTCTGACCACTTTAGATAGGATGGCTTCTCAACGTCGACGTTGAAAACTTCTCGTCGAATGAGCTTCTCGTGCTGCCTCAAGGGTCTTGCCGGAGATCCCTCGAAAATGATGTGCACTACACCGTCTTCACCCGGGTACGCAGCCCCTGCGCCATCGTCGTTGTCGGGAGGTGGCCCTCCCTTCTTGGGTTGGTCCGCCGTTCTTGGCTTGAGGGTGCCGTTGACGTAGTTCTTCATGAGCCGGCACTCCCTGAGCGTGTGCTTGACGGGGACCTCGTGGTGCGGGCACGGCGCGTCCAGGAGCCTCTCGAAGTGGTCCTTGGACGGTGCGGGCTTGGTCGGGTTGCCCTTGGGGCGCGACGTCATGCGCTCTACCGCCACGACAAAGTTGTCATCACGGCGGCGCTTGTCGTTTTTCTTCTTGAAGCGCGAGGACGTCCCTTCGCCATGGTCCACGACTTGCTTCCCCTTGCCTTGAGAAGTGTTGAGCATTGCGGCGACTGCTTCCTCACTGTCGGTGTGGTTGCTCACGATGTCGAGGAGCTCGTGGGTCGTGCGAGGCATGCGGCGTCCGAGTCAGTGGATGAGGGACGTGCACATCATGCCATTCTGGAATGCCGAGATGGTGTCATTGTCAGTCGCACTGGGGAGCTCGTGCGGCGCTTGGAGAAGCGATGTATGTACTCGCGGAGACTCTCCCCCGGCTGTTGCTTGCAATTGTGCAGCTCCCACTGCTTGCCGGGGCGCATGTAGGTGCCTTGAAAGTTACCGACGAAGACCCGACGTAGGTCAGTTAAGTTGTTGATCTTGTCCTGTGGCAGGTGCTCGAGCCATGTCCGCGCGGAGTCACTGAGGTAGAGCCATAGGTTCTTGATGACGAATAGGTCGTCTGTCACCCCCCAGCGTGGCAAGCGAGCCGGTAGTCCTCGAGCCACACGCTAGGGTTGGTGTCCCCATCGTACCTTGGTTCGTTGGTCGGAGCATAGAAGCGCGAAGGGAACTTCGCGTCGCGGATGCTCTGACCAAAAGCCCGTGGACCCCTTTGGTTCGACGACTAGCTGCGGTCGCGGTCGTCGTCGCTGTTGTGGCGCCGCCCGCGTCCACGATCGTCATGGTGCCGCAAGTGGTTGTCGTTGTGGTTGTCGACGCTCTCGGCCCACCGTCGGACCTCGATGGTGTTCTGTGCGTCGTGGTTAGGCCCAAGGCGGCTCCTGACCGCTGATGACGCGGCTCCGCCTCCCACCCCGCGCTCTCGATGCTGGGAAGGAGGAAGATTCGGGCCATGTGCGAACGGCGCTCCTGCCCGCCCGCGCTCCGAGCACTGTCACGAGGCTGAGCTCTCCGCTTATTGTGCCACCGCCGCCTCGAGCAACACCTTCAGTTGCTGGCACACTCGTCGCTCCTCAGAGGTTGCTGCCTCCAGGCAGCCGCGCAGCAGCATGGTTGTGGCATCAAGGTTCTGCAACGCCCGCCTGAAGAGCGGCGGAGCGTCAGCGTCAGCGTTGGCGTCGATGTTCGCGCCCTCGTTGGCGTGTCGATTGTTGTAACGTGTCGGGCCGCGTGCCAGTGGCGTTGGTGCGCGGCCGTGCGGCTGCTCGGCGGCGGACGGCGCTCACACCGGTCGCCATTCCCCTCACGGGGCTCCTCCCCGCATGGGGATGTCTTGTGCAAGTCGTCGGTCGCGGGGCTCGGCATCCATCCCTAGTTATTGGTGAAGATTCCTCGTCGAGCTGGTGCCTCGCCTCCGCGAGCTCGTCGAGTCATGCCGGTCGCTGGGCGTCGACGGCGCGGTGGCGTGGAGCCGGCTCCGGTTTGGAGCTGCTCGATGTTGAGGCCACGCAGACATTGCATTCCCGCGTGGGGTCATGTTGTCGTGTGGTTCGTGCCCTCCGAGTCGTCGTAGACCTAGGGGCGACGCCGGTCGTGTGGAGGTTGTTGACGTAGGCTGTCACCAGGTAGTTCGGGAGGCCGGGTTGTCCATGGGGGTACATCGCAGTGTACCGCTCCATGAACTCCCCCAAGCTAGCGGCTCGGCCCCGCTAGCCTAGAAGGCAAGGTCGGTGAGGTAGTAGGCGTCGAGCCTAAAACGCACATGCGTTGGGTTTGGCCCCAATATGCCGATGATGGCCTCGCCCGAGAAGCCTCGAACGAAAGCCTCGCGTCCCGCAGCCCCCGTCAGGGCATTGGGACGAGGCGGCCGGGCGAAGGTACGTCTGGCGACGAACTCCGCCGGCCCGGTGTAGACGAAGCTGAGGGAGCCAAAACGCAGAGTGGCCCCAAGAGTCAACGAGATCCTGCGGCCGTCCATCCGATCTGCTGAAGTTCGTCGAGACACACGATGTGCTCCTACCCGGTGCACCAACTGTCGGGGTTCTCTACCGCCGGCAGTAAATTTGCATCGATCGTGCGTCGGGCTCGGATGGTTAGCACAGAAAACAGCGGGATTTAGACTGGTTCGGGCCTCTGAGGAGTAACACCCTATGTCCAGTGTCGAGCTGCCGTATTCCTGAGCTAGGAGTGCTTGTAGTAGGGGTTAAAAGCTGGTCAGGAGAGGGTATCGAGCCTAAGTCCCTTGGAGTGGTGTTCGATCGGTATGAGGTCTAACCCTTGTAACGGTTGCCCTCCTCTCCCTTTTTATAGTCACAAGGGGAGGGGCACAAGGGGGAAGTAAAAAAGAAGTACAGTGCCTGGTTGCTGGGATGTCCCGTCGTACGTCGCTGTCTGTCAGGACGCATTGAAGTGGAGTCACGCAGCTACGTCGGGGAGCCGCCGCGTGGCCAGGCGTGGCTGTTCACCCCGAGACGCTTGGCACCTCCTCCGAGTAGTTTGCTATTGTCTTGGCCCGCCTGAGTACTTGACTAGCCCACCAAGCTTGAGCCTAAGATTAGGCTCGAGCACGTCGTAGAGGGTGCTTGAGTGCCTCGGGCTGGGCTTGCGTGTGGTAGAGTAGGGGATGATGGCGATGGGATGGCCGCGCAGCCAGGCATGCCAACATTAAGGCTCTTGTCGGGGACAGCTGCTTGCATGGCCACCAGCTGGTGTATTCGCATGGCGCGGGGAATCGTTACCCCACGTGCGTTGGTGGTGGTGCTCGCGCCCTGGGCTCGCGCCGCGTGTCATGGTCCTCATACCAGTCGGAGCTGGGGGGAGGTCGAGCGAGGCGGAGACTTATCGTGCGAGGAGGAGACTTGTCGTGCGAGGCAGAGACTTGTCGTGGGATCCCTCTTGTGGGGAACTGGTCGGAGATGCTGCCAACTGATCGAAGACTTGACGTCTTGCCAGTGTGGGTCTTAACCGAGGTCCTCAGTCCTCCTTGTCTTGAATCTTGGCCTTGACATTGTCAATCTTGGCCTTCACGTTGTCAATGGTGTTGGGTTACCTTGTGTTTAAGGGAAATCTTTTCACCATCAAAGGGGCCCCTAATCCAGGCCCTTGTCACTTGGAAATGATGAATAGTTGCTCCGCCATAGTTCCTTTTAAAAGTGCTTAGTTTTCAGACCTAGATTCTCCTGAAGCTTAAATGCTTAATTTGCTCTAAACCCAAAAACATGTGCAAGTATATGCTTAATCTGAGTCTAGGCTTTGAAAGTTGATTCATGAAAAGTTGAGTTGCTATTGATCATTCTCCTAGAGAAGCTTGATTCCTGAATTTATCTTAAAAATCATGAAATTTTATATGATGAGTTCCTGTGTCTATGATACTTGTGACCTTGTCATACACATCAAGATCATTCCATCATTTATGTTGTTTCTTACATGGAATTACGCATTTTCCATCAAGACATATAGCTCATGCAACTCTAGGATATATCTCTCTCAATGTTAAAAAGGATTCCGGGGCTACATTCGAAAAAAAGAGAGGAAAAAGTGAGAAGAGAGAGGGAGAGAAAAGGAGAAGTGTCATACTAGGCGAGTAGGGCCTACCTCCCTGAAAAGAAATAAATTTAGAGATGAATAATGGACACGTGTCCGAGGGTGAGTAGAGCCCACATCTCTAAGGAGAAGGAAAAATGGACAAAAGTCCGGGGTGAGTAGAGCCCACCTCTCCAAGAGTGGAAAGCCTAGATCTTAAAAATCTTAGAAAGAGAGATATAATCCAAGAGCTAGGCTAAAAGGCTTACCACCTTTCACCCTCATCCATCCAACACTATCATCCATACATATCTTGTCAAGTGTGACCCAATGCTTGAGAAGGTCATACACAAGATATCTGAGCTTTATCTGAAAATGTGCAAAACCCTAGGATGATAGCTGATCAAAGAATTTGAGATATACTACTTGACTTGATTGTTTTGTCTTTTATTTGCTCAAGATTTATGAAAAGGATATTCTTAAAGGTTGAAGGTAAGAGAAAGAAATCTTGTTGAGGAGAATTGGTTTTTGAAAACCATAGTACTTTTGAGGTGTGAAAGCGTTGTAGCAACTCCTGATCCTGCTACATCATATCTTTGCTAGGGACTAGCAAAGGGTAAGCTTGGGGGAGTTTGTTGACACATATTAACGTATACTTTTACTTGTCAACTAAATATAGAAAAGGGAATAAAATGAATATCAATATAGACTTATGGGTTTGATACTAATGAATTCCATGAGTTTTGGTGAAGTTATGATTTACAGGGACTAAACAGGAAAACAACGAGAATTATCAAGTCATACGAGTCCAAGACGTGTCCCAATCGTACTCCGATCCAACTCCTACAAAAGAGCAACCTAGAAGTATTTTAAATGAAGAATTAAAGTGCAACATTGCGAAGACCTCGTCGAGATGATCGAAACAGATATATCATTTGCCATATTCGGAGTTCAGAATCAGAAGATATCAGTCGTAGAGCGGGGTTCGGTAAAACGGGCATAACATCCTCATCTGGACTCCGTTTGATGCAAATTATAGCTTTTCGGAAAGGGAACGACGACGCACACACACACACCAAAGATGGACCTAGACTTCTACCACCAGGAACTGACCGGCCCATGAGGAGGCTGATCGGGCTCCCCCCGGGCCCGTTTCGGTCCATCTTCTGGAAGCTTCCTCCACCGCCTCCTATGATCAATCTAAACCACTTGTTTAGGTCGATTTGATACTATGGCGCATGGTACCCCCTCAGGACTATATAAGCAACCCCTCTGACCCCATGGCAGGCATCCAATTCATTCTAATCACCAATGCCTACCTGAGATAGAAGCTCTAGATTAGAATTAGAGTTGGAGAGTTGTATCAAGTTGAGAGATTAGAGCCATGGTATAATTAGATCTAGCTAATCTTGTTTGAGAGGATTAGAGAGAGGTAGAGGTGAAGCTGAAGGAAGGCCCGGACATATCGGTTTCTCCTCTTCATCTTCTACCTCTGGGATCAACTCCATTGGAGCCTGATCCTGAGACCTTGTGGTAAGATCGACTTCTTATTCAAGTGACCAACAATGTTTTTATTGTGCTTACAGTTCATAACTTTTTGAGTACTTTAATTCCTGTCGCTCTTGAGTTAAAGTTGCATCTTTAGTGTAAGTGTGGTGCTTAGACTAGCTAGCTTATGAATGCCTTCTATATTCCGGATCGTGTGGGTAGAAGCGGGAAGTGATCTTGATCCTGTCTGTCCTTTGCAGTCCACCTCCCATCTATAGAAACCGTAGGACTCCCCCCATAGATTCTCGGGAGGTTCCCTTTCCTAAGTGTGCCTTCAGACAATCACCCCACAAGAACAATATAGACATAGCTTGTGAGAATAAGAACCAGACATCATTAAGTGTTCCTTATCTCTCTTTCTGTCAAGTCCTTGATAGCTTCTCAGGGATTAGTCTTTTACTTCAGACCTGTGACGCCCCAGGTTTTTATTTAACCATAATAGTCGGTTAACTCTGCTGACAGTGGTCAAACCACGGTCAACCTAGGTACTCACCTCGAAAACCTCACCAACCAAACCTAATGACCCTATTGATCAAGATGACACACATGTGTGGTCAAGCATTGGTCAAATACACGGTCAAACTCCTACCTAAACCCTAGTGACCTTGAATGTCTGCCGGAACTTTTGTCGCATTCTCCAAATTCACCTAAACACTTCAAAATCTACCAATATGAAAGTTGTCCAGTTTGTCGAGGGACACAACTTTCATGTAGGATGGCATTTCCAATTTTGAGTAGAAAAGGGTGGAAATCTTGGTCAACGTCCAGCACCTCCGGTTCCTCGACACTGAATGGCCTTCAAACTTTAGGTGCATTTTATGCAAAACTGTTGAGAAAAACACCATATTGCATTCGTGAAAGTTGCAGAGGGTAGTGAGATCTACAACTTTCCTATTCACCACTTTGTGCACTTCTATTCAAAATTTTGGAGCTTTACGTGTTCAAACAGGGGTACAGCAAAATGAAATCAAGTCAGCCGGTGCCGCGCCACGCTCTGCGCCGTGACGTCGCGCCCGCGCGCCGCGCCGCTCGAGGCCACACGCCGCCCGAGTCCACCCTCCTTTCCCGGGTCGACCCGCGCCCCGCGACGCTCGGTGCCGCGACGCGCCACGCGCCGACACGGCACTCGTGCCGTACCACCGGCCGGGCACGCCCTCATGGCCCGGCCGGTCCGTCTGCGGCTCTCCTCCCTCGTGTGTCGTACCACGGCCGGCGTTCGTCATCCGTCGTCACGCGCGCAAGTCAAGCTGCCTATTTAAACGTCACCCCCCCCCCCCCCCTCGCGTGCGAGTACCGAGTCGGCCAGCCGCCATTGCTGCTCCTCGCTAAGCTCGCTTTTCCACTAGTATCCCGAACCAACTAACCGCCCCCGACTCCTCCCTAGGTCCTACTGGAGCTTAAGCCCTTGCGCATTGCCCGGGAACCGCCGCCGCCCCGCCGAACTTCGGGCTGCAGCGGCCGGCGCCACCCAACGCCGCGACTAAGCCCGCCGGCGCCGCTCCGCTCTTGCCTTCGGCCACAAAAGGGTCGTAGGTGAGCTCATAGTCACCTCCCCGAGCGTCCCCCGGCCGAGCCCTGGCGAGGCCTCACCGGAATCGAGGCCGGACCGCCGGCGGCCAGCCCGAAGGACCCAATTGCAGGGCTCCTTTTCTTTTCAGGGGCCTGGGTGTGAACTAGGGACTGATCTGCAAGACCTTAAAAGTATCCAGGGGCCTATGCTGAAAAGTACATCTTCAATAGTATAGTCACTTTGCTGATTCTTGTAAAATCTCTAGAAAATCTTAGAAAATTCGGAAAAATGCAAACTCAATTTTTCTAGACTCCTGGTGAAGAGTACTACAACTTTGGTTAAACTTGTCTAGGCTATGTCCTTTTTTGGCATGAAAAATAGAAATGTGAAAAACCTAGACCTGTGATATCAAAAAATCCATAAGTCCTTTGTAGCTAATTTTTGGATATGTTGTGTACTATGTTAGGGCTAGATCCTGTACCAAAAATTTGCACGGAGGTTTGATGCAAATCTTTTTATATGAATTATTTCCATTTATGCAGAATTTGTCTATATGATTTTTGTTGCTAAAAATAATTATGTTTTTGTGCCCAACTTATTCATTTGGTCTCCTTATGCTAAGATACACCTCTGGTGAATTAATCACAATTTTATAATTATCAGAAATATTTATTCTTGATATATGCTTGTTTTCCTTTGTAAATTAATAATGCAAGATCAGTGGTAGTTCTAGGTGTGCTTGCTGCATTCCTAGGATAGTTTTGGACCAGAGAGCATGTGTAAGAAAGTTTGGATCAATTTAACACTTATTTATTTTTGTATGCTTTTATCTTGCTTAAATGGCTAGCCTTTGTTATTTTTGGTATAATTAACTTCCTAGCTTTTTCCAAGCATGCATGTGTATTCAGTGGCTTAGTATATGTAATTTGGTGCTTAAGAAACCCTCCACTGAATTTTATTGATTTATTGTTGAATAAAAGCTTTGGAGGCAAGTATAGGTTTAATGTTTTGATAAATAGGAAAATGTGCCTTTCCTTGTGACCCTTCCTTAAATGATTGCATAACTTATTTAGGATCTATAAATACACCCCCTTGCTGTTTAAGAAAGTAAATGTAATTAATTACATTTTGGTGCACACCTTTGTTGTTGAAAGATGGAATATTAAATCCTCACATGAAATAACATTTATAAAAGAGAACATTAATGAAGTGTTTAATTAAAAGAATAAACCCCTCTCAATAATAACCTTAATGAAAAAGAATTAATAATTAATTATTTGTTAATGTGAATGTGGCCAATAAGAGTTGGATAATAAAATAATTAACCTATCACATCACCTGAACCCTGCATTGCATTCCGTGTAGATCTTCCTGACGATGACTACTCGCTCGTGCCGGAAGCCGAGGAAGGAGGAGCTGAAGCAGAGCTGCAATACGTGGAAGTGATCGAAGACACCGAGGGTACTCAGGCTAACCCTGCTGACTAAGGCAAGCCCCGGTGCAATTAACCCAGTATTTCAAAATTATTATGCAACTATCTATGGATGATTGCGCATTTATGTTCGGGTGTTGATTTGAAACCCTAGATGCATGATCCCTAGGTACCTTTGTCCTTTACTAGTATGATAGGTCGATAGCTGCTATGTTATAGGACCGTTACAAGTCGAGTGATGCTTGTCACTCGCAAGGATAGGTTTTTCTGTTGGAATCATAAGATCTCCTTAAATGGATTGCTCATGTGGTAAGAACATGGGATGTGAGCTCCGGTCCAATGGCTTTCGTGGGTTAAGTGTTTGAACGTACTAAGCACTTGTCAGGAATGGGATCGGTAAGCCTAGTACCTTAATGAGGTGGTGAGGGATTTCACTGTCACTACTCTTGGGATGCGTCTCACGGCTAGCTACCGGTGGTGCACGTGTGAGTCTGGGTGCCTCGCGTGGTATGCCAGATAACCGGTACCAAAGACTGTGGTCTTTTATCCCGATCCGCGGAATTTTGGGAACCACTTGGTGGTTGTCCTCGCGTGGGCATCCCACCGTGTTTTTAGGTCTACCTTGCAAGGTTACAAACCAATCGATTGTCGGCCTCTCACCGCTATATGAGACTACTTACTCCACTGGCCATGAGATCCCTAATGATGGAAGTTGATGAATATTATGTTTGATTAATTGTATTGCTCAACTTATGCTTGCAATATATGGCTAATTTATAAAAGAATAAATCAACTAGAACTTGTGCTAAAATCTTGAAAGTAAGGACATACTCTTTGTTACTTTTCAGCAAAAGAAACCCAGTGGCCAAAAAGCCTATCATATCTAGAGTTGGTGAAGTAGATATCACCGATGGGTAAGTCTTGCTGAGTATTAGTATACTCAGTCTTGCTATAATGTGTTATTTCAGGTAATGCCTTTGGTGATGTGTGGCCCGGAGAGATCCCGCCGGCCGGGAGGCGGAGTGGGTGGAGGACGATGAATGAAGGCATCATGGTTGGCCTCACGTGGTGTTTCCGTGTTCCGCTTAGTTCAATTCCGCTATTTTAAAAACTCTGAACTTCGTATCATGTCAAAAACTTCGGTTAGTAATAATTAAACCCTTCGGGGTAAATTTCGGATGTTAATTATGTCGTATCTCTGGACTCGCCTTCGCGTGAGTTTTAATGCATATATGTCGATCCTTGTTGCTATGTAAGTGATTTACCGGGCGTTAACCCGGCAACTAACAACAGGATGATACTTTATTATTGCTTAATAACCAAAGTGGATTGGTTTAGGTGATAGTACGGTATTTTCTTGGGTGGGTTGTCACAAGACCATTCTCTCTACCTTTCTCCCTGTGGATTCGATATTTAAAACCCTCTTCCCGGGTGAAGTGCTCACCAGTATCCGTGCGCTTGCGGATTATCCATCATAATATTTCTGTAGGCTTACCAAATACCAACAATCGCTACTTTGTTTGGTTATCTATCTATCATCTAGTATTGAAGAAGCTTTGATGTTCAAGGTTAGCTACCATGCCGTGAAGGGAGTAAGATCTCATTGCTCCCTTGGATCCATTCAATACACCGTGTCCATCATAGGTCTAGTCACGAATACCTCCGCGTAGTGACAGTATGGGGGGAGGGAAAGGGCGAAACCGTGGTCACAACCCCCGATAGATTAGATCGGTTTTCATATCTTAAGCGGTTGCATGTTCAAGTATCGTAGACCCTTGGGCAAGTGTCTTTTACATATCTTGTTGGTTTAATCGTTCTCTCTAGTGTAACGTAGTTGTTCTCTAGATTAACCATAGATTAGGGTTTGGATAAGTTAGTGAGTAGTGCTAGATCAAACGCTTGTAATCCCCTTGCTCCGCGGATTGATAAGAACCTATGGAATCCCCGTGGTGAAAAGGGTGTAGATCCGTACGCATGCGGATCATAGGTTGATACGAGTTTGATCCGTCAACAATGTTGTTCCTGATGCTTCCCCAAATATACTCTCACGATCTTGTTGAGGAAGTGCACTCCCTACTCCCCCCAAGTGCCTACATATGAGGGGAGAGGACTCATTTGGAGACACATCACAAAAGGATAAATCAAAAGCTCCTCTTGAGTTTGGAGTTTCATTACCTAGTGCTTAGAATATGTAGAGAGTAAGGGGTAGCTTGTTGGGAGGAGTGCTAAGATGTTGGCACTCTCCTCTCAACTTGTACCTCTACGGATGCTGGCTTTTTGTATGAAGTAAATTCATATTTGTGATTTCTTTGTTATATAGTTCTTATAGTTGAGTGAGATTAGTTATCTTATTTCCTGTTCATAACTCTGCTTGTACATAGTAATCGTAGTTAAGCCGTAGTTAGTTAACTACGGCATTAACCATAGCGTATATATCAGCATTCGTTCGGCTTATCTCACAGTTTGGTAGAGGCAGTCCATTAGGTGGTGACAATTTTTCTAGCCTTAATCAACGTACAACTATGTTTCTCAAAGAACCACGTGCCAGAGTCACCTGTTAGATCAGAGCTACCGGTATATCCTAGGAATCCTCTCTACCCTCACCACGTATTTTGGTGTGTCCTTGGATCGACTAGAAGAAAAGTTAGTGCACATACGTTTCTTGTGGATTCAACAACCTTTTGGAATACTGTAAGATAAAAACTATAAGTATAATAGTATCCCCTATACCTAAAGTACTTAACACCTCACTAGCGCCGCCTGCCATGTCGTAGCTCGTCGTCTCGTTCGTAAATGACGACACCTCGCATGGTCGTGTGGCAACGTCCACCACTACCCCAATGCAATAGAACAGCCCCCGGGCCGACACCACAAGGTTGCACTAGTGTGGTCGTCGTGCTACCTTCTCGAAAACAAGGTCATATGAGACAGGATGAGCACGACCACACATGCTCCCTGTTACTACACTTTAGTATGTCACAGTGTGTCTTATATTACTCACGACGAAAGTGGTCGCCGTGTGCCCGATAAACGACACACGGCGAAGAGGCCCCTTCACAGTGCTTGGCGTCATCGTGTATTATTCGCCGTGTGTAATAGCCTTTTACACACAGCGAAGAAGTTGTAGCGTGTGTTTTGTTCTTCACCGTGTGCTTAGGACACATGCCGACTTCACAGATTCCGGTTGTGACCACGGAGGCGCGCGGCCAGCGTGAGGACAAACCCCGCTGCATGCACCTTCCCCACGCCACCCCCCCGCTGGAAAGTCAACGTTGCTGCTGCAGGAGGTCCCGTGTCGGAGGAGGCGCCGCCGGCGAAGGTGAGCACGACCACAGGCCACAGAATTGGTGATGGGCGACGTGAATCGCTGCGCGTTGATAAGGGCATGTACAACGTTTAGACAACCGTTGTCTATTTGACATACACGGACAACTAAATAGATAGCTCTACAACGGTTTAGACATTTCGCTGTCTGTTTAGCTGTCTATTTGCTATTTAATACCCTCTCTAGTTGATGTTGTTTTGCATGGGAGCACGGGCCGCAGTAGTAGATGAGATAGTAGACAAGAACACCCTCTTTCCTCATTTAATGATGGCCATGTCATCTCATTTGCTTATGTGGACTCAAATAGACAATTTCTTTGTCTAACGTTGTTGTACATGCCCTAATAAGCCGTGACGCGACGGCGTTGAAGGCTAGTTAGAGACAAATCCAACAGGAGTTGGATTAATTATCTTGTTTCCTTGGTCCAACGAAACCTAACGTGATTGGATCCAAACCTAATGGTTGTCCCATATCCAACTATGTCCAAATCCAATGATATCCAAGGTCAAAGTCATATCCAATTGGATATTGGACTAAGCCAAATCCAATCCCAGGTCTATCGCTGCCATCAGTCGATCTATATCCGTTTTTTTTTTTTTTTTTTGCGAATGATCTATATCCGTTTGTGATGCATGGACTTACAACTACCTAGTCACTTAGTCTCTTTTTTTGCAAGCCATATATGCATGGTTGTCAACTGCATCGAAAATCCTACATACACATACGCAAACACGTGCTTATTAGTCTCATCCATGCATGAATAGCATAACTTCTGGATGAAGCTCAGGCACGGTCGAAATCCTCAATTTCCATCATGTTTTTCGTCCACAAGCAGAAAACGATACTCTCACGCAAACCGAGAAAAGAAATGACTGGAACGTTTAATTTTGTTTGGATCCAGAGCCAACCACTATCTTGTACTAAGCTGTTATACATTGAATTAAATTATATTGGTGACAGGCTGACAGCCCCCATATTTAAATTAGAGTTAATCACATTCACTATATAACGACTTGTCAAGTGAGTGCATATTGGTCCAGCAACTTGTAAAATATTCATTCTAGTACAATATTTGTTAGATGGGAAGGTGCAAATTGGTCCAACTACTTGTAAAATGATCAATACAGTACAATAACTGTGAGTACAAACTAATCCTAGAACTCATAGATAGAACTAACTGCTGCAATAAATTGGTAAATCGGTGCATCTGTGGTCCAAATGTTGTAACAAGAACATAATTGTTAATGTCGGGCCAATGGATATTCACATTAGAACAAAGTTATTGAGCCTTATTTCACCATTGATATTTGTGTCTCATGGCTAACATTTGTAGCCAGTATTGGAAGCGCCAGCGTACTAAATTAATGTTTTGTCTTCATATTATTTTTATATAATGATTTTAATTTAAAGTATAATTATTCAAATTCATATTCAATATTGATAAGTTCACCCTCAATGTCTTACATCTTGATTATATGTATTTTTGTTTGGCTAAATAATTAATATATTAATGTGCATACTAACAATACCTTTTAGAAGTTTGACATAAATATTTTTAAACTCAAATGTACTTGTTCAGAAGTAAAACTAAGCAAAACTAAAAACATACATGCTTCTCTATTGTCGTTAAATACATGAGTAGAACAGAAGAAATCTAAGGTCCTAGGGTTCCTCTTATGGACTTTAGTATTATATTAATACTAATGGTGTAATTCTAAAATTTATTCAATTTTAACTAACAAACAAATAAGCATCGTACATAGCTGAGAAGCAACAGAGAAGAAGGATTTTATTAAAAAAATAAGAAATATTGATTAGAATAAACTTCACGTGTTCACATCTACTCTGCTTATTATGTTCTTGTTCTAACGTTTGGATAGTAGGTGCACCAATAATTTACCAAGTTATTGCTCTAAATTGAGCATGTTATAAGTCGTTGTTGGACCAATTTGCACCCACCGACAAGTTATTATACTACAAAATGACTTATATTATCATTGAAAAGCTCTTTTACCAAACAGGTTCTAAGATGGTTTGAGCTCTACTAGAGAAACCGTTGTACTAGAACAAGCCGCAACTGTTTCAGCCAAAGAAAGGCCCTAGGTGTGTATTAGTTGTAGCATCTCGACAGATCGATAAAGACACGTATACTTTTGTGTGTACATTACGCAGGATAAATGCGTACGATGCATGGCCCCTATAGCTCCACCGGCCACAAAATGTTGCCACAAAAGCCCTGCTGCACGATATATCAATGCTCCCTCTTCATGCACGCGGTTTTGTTCATGAAATCATTTTGTTCGAGAGGTAACTTGGCGTGGTTTTGTTCCTGAAATCGTTTTTTGGACCAGAATCCAGGCGGTCACTTGAATGCTTTTTGAAAAGAGGTCAGACGAAGACCTGAGGACTAGGAGAGTGTTCGCAAGTCTTCGTGCCGTAGCCGCAAAGGCGTAAGCACTAGGAGCTTTGAACGAACAGCTGCCCCTCACCTCACGCAGGTCGTCATCTTTACTTTTCGTGAGATCGAGTTTCTGTCAAAAAACCTTTCGCTCGTGCGATTAGTCTCGACACAGTTGTCGGGATTTTTTGAAAAATTTTGTAAAAAACGGGGGAGGGCATCGTGCCCTGGGTAGCCCCCGTGCAGGGATCGTCTTCACACTAGTGCAAAGACGTTCGTCGCTCGGCCCCAAACGTTGTTGCAAACACATGAACACGACCCAACGATAAGTTTCTGAACTCAAAGATGTGTGAACAAGACATGCAACATCTATTTATTGATGTACGAGGTTTGAGCTGTTACTCAAGGATAAAATGGGTGCAGGTGTTCGATGTTCCATGCTTTGGAGACGACCGTCCCATCCTCGTACTGGATCTTGTATGTCCCTGGTCGGAGCACCTCGTGGATGATGAATGCCTCGTCCCAAGGTGGCGATAGCTTGTGCCTGTCCTTGCTACCTTGAACTCGTCGGAGCACAAGATCTCTGATGTGGAACTCGAGGGGGCGCACGTTGTGCTCGTGCTAGCGCCGCAGGGCCTACTGGTACTTGGAGCATCGCAGCAGCACCACATCGCGCGCCTCATCGAGTTGGTCAATCGTGTCCTCGAGCGCGACTTAGATTCCTTCCTCGGTGTAAGCCCGTACTCGCAGACTACCGTAGTCGATATCCGTGGGCAAGACCGCTTCGGAGCCATGTACCATGAAGAAGGGCGTGAATCTCGTGGCTCGGCACGACGTGGTACATAGACTCCACAACACGGACGGTAGCTCGGCCACCCATCTTGCTTGGAACTTGTCGAGACGCTAGAAGATTTGTGCTTCAAGCCTTGTAGGATCACGTCGTTCGCCCTATCGACTTGCCTGTTCGTCTTCGGGTGGGCAACAGCCAACCAGTCCACACGGATGTTGTTGTCGTTGTAGAAGTTGAGGAATTTCTTCCTCGTGAATTGGGTGCCATTGTTGGTGATGATCGTGTTGGGTATGCCGAAGCGATAAATGATGTTGGTGAAGAATGACACCGCCTCCTCGGAGCGGACGTTGACGATGGGTCGAGCCTCAATCCACTTGGAGAACTTGTCGACCGCCACGAGAAGGTGAGTAAAACCCCCGGGTGCTTGTCGGAGCGACCCCACCATGTCGAGGTGCCAGACGGCAAAAGGCCACGTGATGGGATGGTCTGAAGTGTCTGCGTCGGGAGGTGAGTTTGTCGAGCGCAGAACTGGCACCCTTCACAGCACCGCACCATGTCCTTGGAGTCTGCGACTACTGTGGACTAGTAGAAACCTTGTCGGAAAGCCTTCCCAACAAGTGTTCTCGAATCGGCATGGTGACCGTAGGCGCCGTCATGTATCTCTTGTAACAACTTGCGGCCCTGGTCTCCGAGAATGCACCGCATGAGAATGCCTGCGGCCCCGCGCTTGTAAAGTTCATCGTCGATGAGGACGAACGCATTTGCTCGGCGGGCGATGCACTGAGCCTCCGTCTGGTCGGAGGCGAGCTTCCCCTTGACTGGCCATTCAAGGATTGGAAACCGCCAGTTGACATCTTCAAGGTTCAGCTCGGGCGGCTGATCGACCGCCATGACCTTAAATTCCACCTCCTCAGGTGGCTTCTCTCCCTCTGCTCATACAGATGGTGCATGTTGATCACTCGCGAAGACCCTGTGCGCACGGGCTACGACTGAATGCAGTCTTTGTGAGTATGTCAGCTGCTTTGTTGTAGTCGCGCAACACGTGATGAAGCTCGAGGCCGTGGAACTTGCCCTCTAGATCGTGCACGGCTTGACAGTATGCCACCATCTTCAGGTCCACACGAGTTTTCGTCCTTCATGACTTGATCAACGACCGCCTCCGAGTCTCCCCCGATCTCGAGGTGCTTGATTCCGAGCTCGACGACGATTCGAGGTCGTTGATCGGGGCTTCGTACTCGGTGGTGTTGTTCGATGCCGGGAAATGTAGTCACACCAAGTACTCCATGTGCACGCCAAGAGGCGAGATGAAGACAAGGCCTACACCGGCTCCTTCCTTCGGGGGCCTATGCTTTGAAAAGTACATCTTCAATAGTATAGTCACTTTGCTGATTCTTGTAAAATCTCTAGAAAATCTTAGAAAATTCGGAAAAATGCAAACTCAATTTTTCTAGACTCCTGGTGAAGAGTACTACAACTTTGGTTAAACTTGTCTAGGCTATGTCCTTTTTTGGCATGAAAAATAGAAATGTGAAAAACCTAGACCTGTGATATCAAAAAATCCATAAGTCCTTTGTAGCTAATTTTTGGATATGTTGTGTACTATGTTAGGGCTAGATCCTGTACCAAAAATTTGCACGGAGGTTTGATGCAAATCTTTTTATATGAATTATTTCCATTTATGCAGAATTTGTCTATATGATTTTTGTTGCTAAAAATAATTATGTTTTTGTGCCCAACTTATGCATGTGGTCTCCTTATGCTAAGATACACCTCTGGTGAATTAATCACAATTTTATAATTATCAGAAATATTTATTCTTGATATATGCTTGTTTTCCTTTGTAAATTAATAATGCAAGATCAGTGGTAGTTCTAGGTGTGCTTGCTGCATTCCTAGGATAGTTTTGGACCAGAGAGCATGTGTAAGAAAGTTTGGATCAATTTAACACTTATTTATTTTTGTATGCTTTTATCTTGCTTAAATGGCTAGCCTTTGTTATTTTTGGTATAATTAACTTCCTAGCTTTTTCCAAGCATGCATGTGTGTTCGGTGGCTTAGTATATGTAATTTGGTGCTTAAGAAACCCTCCACTGAATTTTATTGATTTATTGTTGAATAAAAGCTTTGGAGGCAAGTATAGGTTTAATGTTTTGATAAATAGGAAAATGTGCCTTTCCTTGTGACCCTTCCTTAAATGATTGCATAACTTATTTAGGATCTATAAATACACCCCCTTGCTGTTTAAGAAAGTAAATGTAATTAATTACATTTTGGTGCACACCTTTGTTGTTGAAAGATGGAATATTAAATCCTCACATGAAATAACATTTATAAAAGAGAACATTAATGAAGTGTTTAATTAAAAGAATAAACCCCTCTCAATAATAACCTTAATGAAAAAGAATTAATAATTAATTATTTGTTAATGTGAATGTGGCCAATAAGAGTTGGATAATAAAATAATTAACCTATCACATCACCTGAACCCTGCATTGCATTCCGTGTAGATCTTCCCCGACGGTGACTACTCGCTCGTGCCGGAAGCCGAGGAAGGAGGAGCCGAAGCGGAGCTGCAGTACGTGGAAGTGATCAAAGACACCGAGGGTACTCGGGCTAACCCTGCTGACGAAGGCAAGCCCCGGTGCAATTAACCCAGTATTTCAAAATTATTATTCAACTATCTATGGATGATTGAGCATTTATGTTCGGGTGTTGATTTGAAACCCTAGATGCATGATCCCTAGGTACCTTTGTCCTTTACTAGTATGATAGGTCGATAGCTGCTATGTTATAGGACCGTTACAAGTCGAGTGATGCTTGTCACTCGCAAGGATAGGTTTTTCTGTTGGAATCATAAGATCTCCTTAAATGGATTGCTCATGTGGTAAGAACATGGGATGTGAGCTCCGGTCCAATGGCTTTCGTGGGTTAAGTGTTTGAACGTACTAAGCACTTGTCAGGAATGGGATCGGTAAGCCTAGTACCTTAATGAGGTGGTGAGGGATTTCACTGTCACTACTCTTGGGATGCGTCTCACGGCTAGCTACCGGTGGTGCACGTGTGAGTCTGGGTGCCTCGCGTGGTATGCCAGATAACCGGTACCAAAGACTGTGGTCTTTTATCCCGATCCGCGGAATTTTGGGAACCACTTGGTGGTTGTCCTCGCGTGGGCATCCCACTGTGTGTTTAGGTCTACCTTGCAAGGTTACAAACCAATCGATTGTCGGCCTCTCACCGCTATATGAGACTACTTACTCCACTGGCCATGAGATCCCTAATGATGGAAGTTGATGAATATTATGTTTGATTAATTGTATTGCTCAACTTATGCTTGCAATATATGGCTAATTTATAAAAGAATAAATCAACTAGAACTTGTGCTAAAATCTTGAAAGTAAGGACATACTCTTTGTTACTTTTCAGCAAAAGAAACCCAGTGGCCAAAAAGCCTATCATATCTAGAGTTGGTGAAGTAGATATCACCGATGGGTAAGTCTTGCTGAGTATTAGTATACTCAGTCTTGCTATAATGTGTTATTTCAGGTAATGCCTTTGGTGATGTGTGGCCCGGAGAGATCCCGCCCGGCTGGGAGCTGGAGTGGGTGGAGGACGATGAATGAAGGCATCATGGTTGGCCTCACGTGGTGTTTCCGTGTTCCGCTTAGTTCAATTCCGCTATTTTAAAAACTCTGAACTTCGTATCATGTCAAAAACTTCGGTTAGTAATAATTAAACCCTTCGGGGTAAATTTCGGATGTTAATTATGTCGTATCTCTGGACTCGCCTTCGCGTGAGTTTTAATGCATATATGTCGATCCTTGTTGCTATGTAAGTGATTTACCGGCGTTAACCCGGCAACTAACAACGGGATGATACTTTATTATTTCTTAATAACCAAAGTGGATTGGTTTAGGTGATAGTACGGTATTTTCTTGGGTGGGTTGTCACAAGACCATTCTCTCTACCTTTCTCCCCGTGGATTCGATATTTAAAACCCTCTTCCCGGGTGAAGTGCTCACCAGTATCCGTGCGCTTGCGGATTATCCATCATAATATTTCTGTAGGCTTACCAAATACCAACAATCGCTACTTTGTTTGGTTATCTATCTATCATCTAGTATTGAAGAAGCTTTGATGTTCAAGGTTAGCTACCATGCCGTGAAGGGAGTAAGATCTCATTGCTCCCTTGGATCCATTCAATACACCGTGTCCATCATAGGTCTAGTCACGAATACCTCGCGTAGTGACAAGTATGGGGGGAGGGAAAGGGCGAAACCGTGGTCACAACCCCCGATAGATTAGATCGGTTTTCATATCTTAAGCGGTTGCATGTTCAAGTATCGTAGACCCTTGGGCAAGTGTCTTTTACATATCTTGTTGGTTTAATCGTTCTCTCTAGTGTATCGTAGTTGTTCTCTAGATTAACCGTAGATTAGGGTTTAGATAAGTTAGTAAGTAGTGGTAGATCAAACGCTTGTAATCCCCTTGATCCGCGGATTGATAAGAACCTATGGAATCCCCGTGGTGAAAAGGGTGTAGATCCGTACGCATGCGGATCATAGGTTGATACGAGTTTGATCCGTCAACAATGTTGTTCCTGATGCTTCCCCAAATATACTCTCACGATCTTGTTGAGGAAGTGCACTCCCTACTCCCCCCAAGTGCCTACATATGAGGGGAGAGGACTCATTTGGAGACACATCACAAAAGGATAAATCAAAAGCTCCTCTTGAGTTTGGAGTTTCATTACCTAGTGCTTAGAATATGTAGAGAGTAAGGGGTAGCTTGTTGGGAGGAGTGCTAAGATGTTGGCACTCTCCTCTCAACTTGTACCTCTACGGATGTTGGCTTTTTGTATGAAGTAAATTCATATTTGTGATTTCTTTGTTATATAGTTCTTATAGTTGAGTGAGATTAGTTATCTTATTACTCGTTCATAACTCGCTTGTACATAGTGTCGTAGTTAAGCCGTAGTTAGTTAACTACGGCATTAACCATAGCGTATATATCGGCATTCGTTCGGCTTATCTCACAGTTTGGTAGAGGCAGTCCATTAGGTGGTGACAATTTTTCTAGCCTTAATCAACGTACAACTATGTTTCTCAAAGAACCACGTGCCGAGTCACCTGTTAGATCGAGCTACCGCAGTATATCCTAGGAATCCTCTCTACCCTCACCACGTATTTTGGTGTGTCCTTGGATCGACTAGGAGAAAAGTTAGTGCACATACGTTTCTTGTGGATTCAACAACCTTTTGGAATACCGTAAGATAAAAACTATAAGTATAATAGTATCCCCTATCCCTAAAATACTTAACACCTCGCTAGCGCCGCCCGCCATGTCGTAGCTCGTCGTCTCGTTCGTAAATGACGACACCTCGCATGGTCGTGTGGCAACGTCCGCCACTACCCCAATGCAATAGAACAGCCCCCCGGCCGACACCACAAGGTTGCACTAGTGTGGTCGTCGTGCTACCTTCTCGAAAACAAGGTCATATGAGACAGATGAGCACGAACACACATGCTCCCCGTTACTACACTTTATGTCACAAGTGTGTCTTATATTACTCATGACGAAAGTGGTCGCCATGTGCCCGATAAACGACACACGGCGAAGAGGCCCCCTTCACGGTGCTTGGCGTCATCGTGTATTATTCGCCGTGTGTAATAGCCTTTTACACACGGCGAAGAAGTTGTAGTGTGTGTTTTGTTCTTCACCGTGTGCTTAGGACACATGCCGACTTCACAGATTCCGGTTGTGACCACGGAGGCGCGCGGCCGGCCGTGAGGACAAACCCCGCTGCATGCACCTTCCCCACGCCACCCCCCCGCTGGAAAGTCAACGTTGCTGCTGCAGGAGGTCCCGTGTCGGAGGAGGCGCCGCCGGCGAAGGTGAGCACGACCACAGGCCACAGAATTGGTGATGGGCGACGTGAATCGCTGCGCGTTGATAAGGGCATGTACAACGGTTTAGACGGTTGTTGTCTATTTGACATACACAGACAACTAAATAGATAGCTCTACAACGAGTTTAGACAAATTCGCTGTTCCGTTTAGCCGTCTATTTGCTATTTAATACCCTCTCTAGTTGATGTTGTTTTGCATGGGAGCACGGGCCGGAGTAGTAGATGAGATAGTAGACAAGAACACCCTCTTTCCTCATTTAATGATGGCCATGTCATCTCATTTTGCTTATGTGGACTCAAATAGACATTCTTTGTCTAATCGTTGTACATGCCCTAATAAGCCGTGACGCGACGGCGTTGAAGGCTAGCTAGAGACAAATCCAACAGGAGTTGGATTAATTATCTTGTTTCCTTGGTCCAACGAAACCTAACGTGATTGGATCCAAACCTAATGGTTGTCCCATATCCAACTATGTCCAAATCCAATGATATCCAAGGTCAAAGTCATATCCAATTGGATATTGGACTAAGCCAAATCCAATCCCAGGTCTATCGCTGCCATCAGTCGATCTATATCCGTTTTTTTTTTTTTTTTTGCGAATGATCTATATCCGTTTGTGATGCATGGACTTACAACTACCTAGTCACTTAGTCTCTTTTTTTGCAAGCCATATATGCATGGTTGTCAACTGCATCGAAAATCCTACATACACATACGCAAACACGTGCTTATTAGTCTCATCCATGCATGAATAGCATAACTTCTGGATGAAGCTCAGGCACGGTCGAAATCCTCAATTTCCATCATGTTTTTCGTCCACAAGCAGAAAACGATACTCTCACGCAAACCGAGAAAAGAAATGACTGGAACGTTTAATTTTGTTTGGATCCAGAGCCAACCACTATCTTGTACTAAGCTGTTATACATTGAATTAAATTATATTGGTGACAGGCTGACAGCCCCCATATTTAAATTAGAGTTAATCACATTCACTATATAACGACTTGTCAAGTGAGTGCATATTGGTCCAGCAACTTGTAAAATATTCATTCTAGTACAATATTTGTTAGATGGGAAGGTGCAAATTGGTCCAACTACTTGTAAAATGATCAATACAAGTACAATAACTGTGAGTACAAACTAATCCTAGAACTCATAGATAGAACTAACTGCTGCAATAAATTGGTAAATCGGTGCATCTGTGGTCCAAATGTTGTAACAAGAACATAATTGTTAATGTCGGGCCAATGGATATTCACATTAGAACAAAGTTATTGAGCCTTATTTCACCATTGATATTTGTGTCTCATGGCTAACATTTGTAGCCAGTATTGGAAGCGCCAGCGTACTAAATTAATGTTTTGTCTTCATATTATTTTTATATAATGATTTTAATTTAAAGTATAATTATTCAAATTCATATTCAATATTGATAAGTTCACCCTCAATGTCTTACATCTTGATTATATGTATTTTTGTTTGGCTAAATAATTAATATATTAATGTGCATACTAACAATACCTTTTAGAAGTTTGACATAAATATTTTTAAACTCAAATGTACTTGTTCAGAAGTAAAACTAAGCAAAACTAAAAACATACATGCTTCTCTATTGTCGTTAAATACATGAGTAGAACAGAAGAAATCTAAGGTCCTAGGGTTTCTCTTATGGACTTTAGTATTATATTAATACTAATGGTGTAATTCTAAAATTTATTCAATTTTAACTAACAAACAAATAAGCATCGTACATAGCTGAGAAGCAACAGAGAAGAAGGATTTTATTAAAAAAATAAGAAATATTGATTAGAATAAACTTCACGTGTTCACATCTACTCTGCTTATTATGTTCTTGTTCTAACGTTTGGATAGTAGGTGCACCAATAATTTACCAAGTTATTGCTCTAAATTGAGCATGTTATAAGTCGTTGTTGGACCAATTTGCACCCACCTGACAAGTTATTATACTACAAAATGACTTATATTATCATTGAAAAGCTCTTTTACCAAACAGGTTCTAAGATGGTTTGAGCTCTACTAGAGAAACCGTTGTACTAGAACAAGCCGCAACTGTTTCAGCCAAAGAAAGGCCCTAGGTGTGTATTAGTTGTAGCATCTCGACAGATCGATAAAGACACGTATACTTTTGTGTGTACATTACGCAGGATAAATGCGTACGATGCATGGCCCCTATAGCTCCACCGGCCACAAAATGTTGCCACAAAAGCCCTGCTGCACGATATATCAATGCTCCCTCTTCATGCACGCACACTCAAAAACTAAAAGGCAACATGCACTTGACGCAGGGAAAAAGGTGCACGCTTTTTGGTAGAGATCGAAGAGCTAGGAAACCGATCGTCCACTCCACAAGTAGGCCTACATAAATACATGGGCCGTGGACTATTAGAACCAGTCTTTTAATACGGCACAAACGTGCGACGCGCAACCTATAAACTCTGCCTCCATTTAGTTTTTTTTTTATAAAAAAATCAACTGTGCCTCCATTTTGAATCCGTTGCGCTTCCACTACTCGTCGTCAGCAGAGGTTTTTGTTTCGAATGCACAAAAACTTCCCCTATGTTCAACGACGGACCCAAATCGTCGTCTGCCTTCTTACATACAGATACAGATACACCCCTGTTCTGACTTCTGACGGTCTGAGCATGTCAAATGCTCTACATCTGCAGAACATTTGCCGTCCAATTCCAATTCCAATTCCAAAGGTTCAAAACAACGCAAGAGAGAAAAGCGCGTCACCATGAGCGGCGAAACCTGTAAAAATCCTATAACATTTCAGAGACAACCGGGATTGTTTCTCAGGCTGAATAGTACAATGGAGCAGGCAAAAAACAACAACTGAGCCTGCAATCGCGGGGAGTCACAGCGGCACAGCGCTCATGTTACCAGCGCGCTGCAGCATCAATATCAACAGCTAGGCCAACACTATATGTAGATACAGCTCTAGCCGTCTGAACAAAATTTATACTCAGATTGTTCGTTCAAAAATTTATACTCAGATTACGAGCAACAATCTAATGGTCCATCTCTTCCTATTTCCCGCATCACCCGGGACGCCAAAGAGGATGTCAGGCTTCCGCGTCGGCGAGCGAGGAATCTATTATGATTTATGAACACCCGAGGATTGTCAGATATGCAATTTCGTGCTGGGGCACGCCTCGCTGGTGAAGCTGATGTTTCGGGGCTGGCCAAAGTGCAATGGATCCTTCCCGTTGCTGCTTGTCGGGGCGAAGTCTGTGGACGAAGATTTGGTTGGCGCGCTAGGGCTGACTATGGTGTCGCTGCTCTGTTGTAACGGGCTCTTCGATGTCGGGTATGGCTCAGCAGTAGTCACCCTGCAGGGAAAAAGATGCAAAGATGATGAAAAATTAGTCTAGGCACAAAGATCAGGTGCTCTGAAGATATATATGTTTCAGGATACAGAAAACTGCTTCCTAAGTATAGGCCACAACAAACATCACATAGATAGGCAAAATGATTTATACCTCTCTTTTCGCTTCTCCAAGAATCGGGCAAGAGATGCTTTCCGAGCTTGAGGGACAGCTGTTCCAAACAAAAACATTGATAAGTCAAATGTTGTGTGAAACGTGATTACTAGTTACTCTTGGGATCGTAACATGTCAAATATGAACTGCAAACAAGTGGAAAGTATACCTCTTGGCACAGCAGCAGCAGCACTTGTAGTTGCCAACTGCATCGGCTGGGATGAGGATGCCTGACTGGTGGGAGCAGCGACTGGCATTTGAACAGCAGGTTTTGGCCCTGTGGACTCCGTGGTGCAGTTAGATGTGCTCCTGGAGAGACTCACAACTTGTGGAACAACAGGGATTGGACTTGAAGTGCTTGATAAATGAGGCACGGTAGGCTCTGATTTCTGAACCACAATCTGTCTAGCAGGCAAAACCTCGGGCACGTTGACATTTGCAGGAGCAGAAATGGGTGAACCCGGTTTGTGGGATGCACTCGGTGGGCTTGGAATAGATGCCCTGCTGGCCAACATCATGATCTCTTTTGCCTGTCATAGTTGAAACGCAATCAGCAAATATACACAAGGAACTGCAGTAACATCAAATCTGTTCCATTCATCGCAAAGATAATATACCTTCTCCACCGGGACGTTATCGAATACATTCACTGAACCATTGTAGAATATTGTCAACTGTGTTGAGGTCTGACTACGCGGGTTCCTACAAAAGTCAACCAACCATTTGTGAGTTCAAAATTCGCATGACAGACCCACCACGAAATCATTTCAAGAGAAAAGTAGCACTACCTTGAGCCATAGACGCCGACCGTAGAACCGCCAAATCCATTGCTCATGGTGAAAGGTTGGTTAGATTGGTTCTTGAACGGCATACCGGCGCCGCTGTGGAAGCTCTGCGACCGGAGCATCATCGGGTTCGCCTGGCTGAACGGTGCAGGATGGCGCACCGACAGCGGTTGAACCATCCTGGATCCACCGGGCAGAGGATGATGTGCCACCGCGGTGGCGCTGTAATCCATCCCCTGCACACGCTGGCCGGGATACTGCTGCGCCGTGACATGGCTGTTGAGTCCAAACTGCCTCTGCACAAACAAGTGCACGGTTCAGACTTTCAGAGTGTTTTAGCTTCCGGCCGGAACCTGATGGACAGAGCACGCGGGACGGTGGCTGCGGCGAGCTCGGAGCTGGGGACACGAACCTGCTGAGGCGTCACGGGCAAGGAGGCCTGCTTCTTGATGCCGTCGAAGGCGTCCCCGGCCGACACCGCCGGGTGGAACCCGGAGATGGAGAACTCATTGGAGCCCTCTTCCCTGGCCGCCGTCCGGAACGACATGAACGCCGGCGCGGCGCCGGACTTCGCCGGGAACTGCCACTGCGTCGCCGGCGGGTTATCTGCAGCGGCGCACGCCATCGAAGCCGGTCAGAAATCTCGCGGCACATCATAGCAGGTCAAATCTGACGCGCGCGTGCAGTACAAACAGAGGCCACATGCCGCAGGTGCAGGAGACGTCACATGGCGCAGTGGGCCAAAGAACACGAATTTAATTTAATTTGCACTACTATCAGAGCCAGCAAATCACGCGTGCTTTCGACCAAACCAGGAGCAAATCCCTGTAATTTGAAGAACCAGCTCTTCGCAAATCAATCATGCTCGCGGCGACTAACGACTCATCGCGAGCTTGTGTGCTACGCTTAATTAACAACCAGAGAGAGAGAAGGAGAGAGAGAGAGCGAGAGGTGTTAGCACTGACCTGGCTCCGCCCGGGTCTCGTGCTTCACGGCGTCGCCGGCCTTCCCCGCCCAGCCAATCGCGCCGAGGAAGTCCCTCTCCATGGAAGCTGTGGCGGCGGAGGCCAGAGAAATTCCCTTCCGCGGCGCCTCGTCCCAAGAATCTCCGGAAAGAAGGAGAAGAAGAAGAAGCACCCCAGATGCCTTGACCTTTCTTCTTTGCTCCCTGCCGCTTTCCCTTTCCTCCCTCCTCTCCCTTTCTCACTAGACTAGGCTCCGAACTGCTTTCTCCAGCTCGCTTATTTAACCTCGAGAATTTAGGAGGAGGGAGGCGGTGGTGGAGGAAGAAAGCGGCGATGATTAGCCACTTAATTACTCCGCCCGCCATCAATTAACGATCGGGGCAGAGGGGGGCCGTCGGGTGGCGGTGGGCCCCGCCGCGGCGACCGGCTACCGGCTACAGGCGAGCGAGAGGACCCCCACGTGGTCCGCCCACATGGGCGCCCGACGCGCCCCCACCACGCCTCCACCCGGGCACCCCTATGACACGCGGGGTCCGCGTGTCTGCGGGTCCACCAAGTCAGCGAGTGCTGGGGGAACGGAGCCCGGGAGCAAGGGTGCGGGGAGGGGCGGCGCCTCGTGCCGGGTTTGGCTGGCGGGCCCCGACTGGTGGGCCCGCCCACGTGCGGAGGGATCCGACACGTGCACACGAGCCGGAATTGCTCGCGTCGGGCGGGTCGCGCGGGAGGACCAGCCCGGGGAGGATGACAGGTGGGCCCCGCGCCGGGTTGTTTTTTTGGGGGCGTTGCGCAGCGGGATTCTCTGCGCGCCTCGTGGGTGCGTGGGGGTGGATCCCACGTGGCGTGTGTGCGCTTCGAAGCATTATTACAATTTTAAAAACAAACAATTATTTAAAGCATGCTACTAGTTTTGCAGATTAAAGAATGGGTGTCACGGGGTGGCGGTTAGTACATCGGAGGTTAGTGGTGGGGTGTGGCGTGCGATGCTTGCTAATCGGCGCTCCTCCTTTTGTATTTGTTTGACCCACCACCATGTGCGCACATTTAGAATTGCCTCAGTGTGTGTGCTAACTGTGCTCCTTAGATTTGCTTTGCCCTTTTTTTATCTCTTCTTTTTTCTTTGATCTAGTAGTAGTAGTACGTTGATGTGACTGGCTTGTTTAATTCCGTGCTAGGTTTTCTTTACAAGCAAAATTCGGTGCTAGTTTGGTGAAAGGCCACGCTATCACTGCACGCAAGTGACGGAGAATTTTAATAACTTTTTTACATATTGCATTAAAAAAGTTTATGATAATTTGAAAGTAGCAAATGTGTCAATTGAATTTGCTATCACAATTGTGGCTCGACTTGAGCAAATGGAAACCTGACACGCCACGATCTCGACGAGCTAAGCCCCACCTGCCAGCTCTAATAATACCTAATTTTACTAATTTTATACCATAAATACCAATATATTTATTTGCATTGATTCTCGATAAGCGAAATTGACACTTATTTAGGGATGTAGGGAGTATCATGTGTTTTAGCAACTTTCTTAAATACATAGTTTTCTTTGCTATGCACATACTAGATATCATGCCTGTCTAAATGCATATATAGCGTGAATTTGGAAAAGTCAAAACGACACGAGTAACAAATTTGTGCAATGCCTATTGCCTACCAATTGATAGACATGCGTGCAATATATATATATATATATAGGATTATATTGCATACCGAGCTTGTTTCCCTTTCTGATTGAGACGTGTTGGCATTTTCTCTTCTTGGACAGCTGTGTCCTTTAGTGTAATTGAATCATGCATGTTTGATAGGCTCTAACAACCCTGCTAGATTATTGTATGATTGGGCTGTCATGGAGATAGAGTAGTTTTGATTTGTTATCCTTGTAAAGATAATTTAACAGAGAGTTTGGTGAAGAATGCATGATGATGTCGGTTAGAAAAATATACGATGAATCAAAGCAGTGATGCAAAAATTGTTTTCGGCACAAACTTGAAGTGTTTTGTCTATAAATATTTCAAGGCTGTGATCCAAACATAGCTATTATATTGTAAATACTCTATAAGCACACACTTCATTTTTTTACATACCTATTGTTTTTATCTCAAAATCTGTAATACTCTATAACTTGAAGTCTTTTGTGAATGTGTGATGGTGATATGTAGGCAAGATAGCCATCTAGATTAGATGTAGGTGGGATGCATGTGCTGCTAACATGTTTTTTGCCTGTGCAAGGTGGACATGTACTGGTATTGATCAAGTGGATGTTGGCCATGACTTGTATTGTTGTTGTTGCTATCAGATTTGTGGCTACCAAACCATTGAATTTGTATTTCCATAGTTTTGAACAACCATTTTCTGGTGAATTTTATTGTTCACAATGAATTTCCTTGGCTAATTATTCTTATTTCCTTGGCTGGTGAAGGCTGCCAAGGAACTTTGTTAACTTGGCTGTTTTGGATTGACAAGCAAACAGTTTATATTGGCAGATGCCGCTGCCAAGGAAACAAATTTACTGGCTGTTGTAAGCTGCCAATGCAAGAGATAGTTCCTTTGCTGTTCCAAGCAGCCAAGTAATTTTCTTGTTGGTTGATGGCAGCCAAGCAAAGACATTTTCTTGGCTGTTCAAGGGCGGCCAAGGATGATTTTACTTGGCAGTCCAATAAATGCAGCCAAGGAAAACAGTTTAGTTGTCAGTCGACGTCAGCCCAACAAAGAAATTTTCTTGACTATTAAAGACAGCCAAGGAAATGAGTTTACTTGGCAGTCCAAAGTAGCCAAGGAAAAGAGTTTACTTGGCAATCGACGATAGCCAACAAAGAAATTTACTTGGTGGCCGTACCATTTTCTTGGCACATTATAAGTTGTATATAAATGTCCTATTTACCTTGGAAACACTCAAGGAAACGATTCTTGGCGGTCAATTGCCAAGGATATTATTTTTTAGCTCGGATTCAAATTAAAAATCTTGTTTACACTTTTAGAGCCGGAGGCTTTGGTACACCACTTTATTCCCGGTTCAACTTTAGAGTCGGGACTAAGGCATTTCGTCAACGTGGACTGAAATGACTTCGGACGCCCCTACCCTTTTGTCCAGGTTGGTATTAGAGCATCTCCAAGAGTTTGCCAAAATTTACTTGGCAAATCCTGTGTTTTGCCAACTTCTAAATAGCTATGCAAAGTAAAAAAAGAATTCATCTCCAACAGTTTGGCATAATTCACTTGCTAAATCCAGATCTAACTTACATCAGGAATCCTGAGAGAAACAAAATTATGTATGTGTCCTTCCACCTCTTGAAAAACTTACATCAGGAATCCTTCTTTATTCTTTATTTCTTTTTCACCCTTCCACCTAGAGGGAAACAACGATGGCAACCACGATTCGTGCGCGCATATATGCGCGTGGGGAGGTGAGTTTTGCCAAGTTTCTATTTTTGCCAAGTTGGTTTGCCAAACTGTTGGAGGCCAATTTTTCTTGTTTTGCCAAAATTATATGGATGCCAAGTTGGTTTGTCAAACTGTTGGAGTTGCTCTAAAACCGGGACTAAAGGGGGTGTCCAACAGCTGTTTTGAGACAATTATTGGCACCTTTTGCCCACAACGGCTCCCCTTCTCTCTCTTATCTTTCTCCAACCGGTCAACTCCTCCTTCATCTCCTCTCATTTTCTATCTTCACATCTCTCCTCTTGCATGCAGGTGGAGGCTGAGGCCAGGGGCGTGCCCGCCCGCCAACGCGAGGCACAGCCGCCGATGTGGTGCGGCGCCAGTTTTTTTTACAGACCGGTCGGCGATTACCACCGGCCGGCGGTAAGGGTATACCGCAACTGTATAAACGGTTACCACTATTTACCGCTCAAATTCAAATTTTCAAACTAAATGCATAGTTCAAACGGTTTTTTCGGTATACCGAGCGGTAGGAGCGGTAACCGAACCAGTTAGAGCGATAAAAATGGTTATCGGTGGATTTTTTGTTTTTTCATTAAATCAAATTTTGACATAACCTATGCACATACTAACGTAAAAAGACCACACCAAAGGCATCAATACATAATCGTGCATACAAATACCTAATGGCCCGACCCAATTTTTGTCTTTTTCTTTTTTCGTTGAAGTTCTACTGGCTGTAAAAATACTAAATGCACTCATTTTGAAAAAAATGACATCATTAGATTCTATAAATCATGAAGTATTTTTAGAATTTTTCTAGAACTTTTAATTATTTTAATTTAAATTTGACTTTTTTGAATCGGAGCTGTTTCCACCGGTCGGTACCGTTACCGTGTCGGCGCGGTAAAAACGGTAGCCGCGGTTACCACTGTGGTAACGATCGGTAAAAAAACCCCTGCGACGCGGGGCGTAGCCTCCAGCGCCCTCGGTTCATGACTGGAATTTTTCTGATTTTTTCTCGTGATGCAAATGCAAAGGAGATTTGAATGGGTTGATGTATTTTTTGTGTTGGTTGATGTGTTGTAAATTGAATCAAACTTGTGATGTACGAGATGAATACTTCTTGTCTGTAGTGTTTTTTTGTTGTTCTTGTTCATTGATATGAATGGAGGCGACGGAGTTGGAGGCTTGCCGGCGAGGGGTGGTGGAGCTGGAGTAGTAGGTCCGCCGGAAGGGGTGGCACAAGTGCATGGCACCAGCTGCCAGGGGTTTTCTTTACCAACCAGGACTAAAAGGACCCTTTTAGTCCTGGTTCGTTTACTCGGGACTAAAGGGGGGTTTTGTCTCTCATCATTAGTCCCGGTTGGACTTTAGAGACCTAAGGCCTCTAAAACCGGGACTAAAGCCCCTCACCCTACCAGTGTTAGTTCGAGGAGTGAAATTTTTGGGTCCTCTTATAAGGTTTATTAGGACTATTGAACGTAGACTAGTTACAAAAATAATTACACGAATAAACCGGAAAATTGCGAGACGAATCCATTTGTTGGTGCGGAAAGTAGTCCCGACACTAACTAGTAGAAATGCTAAGATCTATCTCTCGATGGCCGGTGCTAAGCAACTAGTGACACTATGTTTTTATCCTGGTTCCGGCCGGGGCCGTACGTCCAGCAGGGGTGTGCTCGGGGCACTATATTGCGTTGCACCGTGGTGCTTGCAGAGGGGGGCTACAAGCGAGGTGGGAGAGGAGGCCGGGGCTCCAGGTCCCAGAGGTACTGATTGAGGCAAGTGCCAATATCATGGTGAAGGCAGAAAGCGTGCGAGTAAGTGCTCTCTGTCGTCCCCCCTTGCGGCTAGGGGACTGCCCCTCCTTTTATAGGCCAAGGAGAAGGTAGTTTACAATCGTGCCGCACTATTTTATCTACGTGTGGTGGTATGGCGTACAGTGTCGTGGAGTAGACGACCGTCCTGGCGATTCTCGCTTCTGGTAGGACGTCATGGCGTGCCCTGTATCTGTCCAGGAACGGCTTCGAGGGTGGTGGCGTAGGGGCTTCTCGTTTGGTCGTCGTCCGTACATTGGCTCGAGGGTGCGGCTGACGGGAGGCTGCTGAGCGCACAGCAGCCGGCGTGGCGGCGTCTTGTCGCCCCGTCCCCCCCACAGTGTAGGAGATGGAGATGCAGTGCCCGGGATGGTGTTGGGACGACGGGGATGGCCGCACAAGACCGATGGTGACGGAGGTGACCGGTCCCGCTGGCCTGACGTCACGGCGTAGTCCTGTGCGGGCGTGGAGTAGTCGTCCATCTCCGCTTCGAGGGCTCCGCCGTCCTCTTTTGAGGGCGCGGCGCGTCAGCCGTACAGGAGTGGGCGACACAGCGTCGCACAGTGGCGGGGATGGCCTCACCGGGGGAGTTGGCGGAACAGTGTTGGGGCGTGATTCCCAGGCGCGTCGTGGCGTGGATTCGTCTTTGACTTGAGTGCCTGCGAATGTCAGTGCATTAAATGCCCCTGTCAGGGGAGCAGGTATGGAGGCAGCTGGCCTGTGAGGTCCTCGAGCGAGGCGGAACCTCGCTCGAGGGGGCGTTCAGCTCCCGATCGAGATGGGACCTCGCTCGAGGGGGCGTCCAGCACCCGAGCGAGGCGGAACCTCACCCAAGGGGACGACCAGCCCTCGAGCGAGGCGGAATCCCGCTCGAGGGGGCGTCCAGCCCCCGAGCGAGGCAGAGTTTTACCAGTGCGGCATCGTGCCCCTCGAGCGAAGCGGAGTTCCGCCCGAGGGTGGCTAGGCCGACTATCTGGTGGGCCGTGGGCCCGTGGGTTTATCTCACGCGTGTTTTTAGGTTCGTTTGCGTTTGTCTTTTACGAAGGTAAGCGGGTTTTCCCTGGTTGTTTAGGGGACCCTTATGGCTGTCCCGGCACCATTAAGCCTAATTAATTCGTTTTTACAGATTGGTAACTATACCACGATGTTGTCCAATCATGATATAATTAGGCTCGTTAGATTCGTCTCAAAAATTAAGGTAGGGGTTGTGGAATAGGTTTTGTCATTAGTTCACATTTAATACTCCTAATTAGTGTCCGGAGATTGATGTAATGGATAGTTGGTGAAATATTTGGGAACTAAACGGGGCAAATTTCATTTTGAGGCCGTTTACAAATTTTGAATTTCAAATTTGAGAGTTCAAACTTAGTTTTTCATTGACAATATGATTTCAAATACAAAATTTATAAACAACAAAGTTTCATAACTTCTCAAGATGTACAACTTTTATTTAGAATGTTTCTCCACATTCGTGGTTGTTTAAAAATTAAACAATTTCGAGAAATTTCAGACATACTTTTCGTTGATGAAATAATTCAAATTAAAAATGGTTCAAATACAAAGTTCTATAAATTCTGAAGATCAACAACTTTTATTTTGATCATTTGTCATCTGGTATAGTGGTAGTAACATTCTTCACAAATCTTATACGCCTCTCGTATTGTTTCATGAAACTATATTAGAGAGATGTGTTGTGAACAAAATTACTACCACTTTGTCAAATGAAGAAACAACCCAATAAAAATTGTACATCTTGAGAAGTTATGTAGTTGGAAACTTTTTGATTGACAACTTTTTACCCTTTTAAAAAGAGATTGTTGCTTTTGCAAAGACATAATGCTGACGGGTGACATAAGCGTCTGCTAGCACTGTGTTTACACATGTTAACATTGTGCTTGCACCACCAGGGACCGAGGCAGCGAGGGGGGCCGAGGGGGCTCCGGCCCCCCTACTGCCTGCGTAATAAAGAAACTCTTCTTCAGTCTTCTTTGAAATTTTCTGCTATAAATGAGTGTTTAGGGGTAGAAGAAGGTGTTCATACCCTTGCTTGCACAACAATGGAGCCCTCTTTCACTCGCCTCTAATTTTTTTTTGCTATAAATGAAGTTTTTCTAGTGTCTAGAAGTAGAAGAATGTGTTCAGCCCCCTACATCTGAATCCTAGATCCGTCATTGTGCACCACCGTACTTACATGTGTCAATTGCCATGTGCCATCTATTTTCCATATGCCAACACAAATGGATTCCGTCGTAGTGTTTGGGAACTATAAAATAAACAGTGGTTGAACTGACGTGAGGTATCTTTTATGTGCTAATATAAAGAACTATTGTTCTTCCAGATCGAGATCTACATATCATTTGGGGCATGTGTCGTGCCACCCACATTTGTTACAACGTGAATTAAGTAAGATGTATTAAATTCATTAGTGGCTCGTATCAAGAGAATATAAAATAGTTAGTGAGGAGCACCAGTTCACTTGCAACCAAACGGGATAGGTTCCACTTGAAACCAGAGTTTAACAAAACTATGGGCTTAGCTAGCTAGCTAGCTTTGTTGTGGACTTATGGTTCTTTTTTGTTTTGTCAGTGCGGCGAGCAAGGACGACTCTGATCCTGTCGAGTCCCATTAATTCTTTGAGCTGGATTAATGCCATACCTGACCAGATACATGGCATAGACCAGCTGGAAAAATGCACTTTGGATTGAATAAGCTAGAGTGCTCATGCACATTTCTTACTATAACACATTGACAATGACGCATCCATATAATCTATATCAACAGTTGCGGCCCAACCCCTTTTGCTTTTATTTTGAATCAAATCATTATTGCACGCATGAATGCTTGAATGTATTTCTTCATTCCTAAAGAACTTTCTAGGACTAGAAGTTCACACAAAACAGATTGTACATGCATGTAGTGACGCTAACATAGTAACATCAACAGGGGTGGGGAGGATCGACCCGAAGGGATGGATAGCTTGACTAACACATGTAACAATAAATTAAGTTGAGGGTATTTGGTGGAAAAACAAAGCTTAATTACCAACTTCGATCATTGATTTTTTTTCACAACTTCGATCATTCGTCTTATTCAAAAAATTACGTAAGTACCATACTTTGTTTGCTACATGCTTTACTATTGTAGGTATTTTAAACTTGACTTATTTTTACACATTTGTGATACTTTGTTGAATAAGACGAAAGATCAAAGTTGTAAGAAAAAGTCAACAGTGACAAGTATTTCGATACAGAGATTGAGTAATTAGCAAGGTTAGAAATATAAGCAAAAACATGCGTGTTTGGTTGCTTTGCTAGATCTAATTTGAGTAAGATTTCTTTGTTTTGAGGGAGAGCCAAATCTGGATCTTCGACCTACCCTAGCAAGAGGTTTGCATTGAATAACCTTGACAAGGAAGGCTAGCGGGCAAGGTTAGCCAAGACAACCAAACATGCCCGGCATTATTACCAAGTTGTGTTAGCACATGATACATATTTTATGGACCATGCGATAGGTGGTTGATTCGAAGAGGTAATCTTTTATATTGCCATTATAATTTAATTCGCATCGTTTGTTCTACACAACGATTTTTCATTATAGTTAATTGCACCATTTGGTCAGCCACGTTATTCCTTTCCTATTCCTGGATAGCTCCCGTTCCTTTAGTGTAATCAAATCATGCAGCTTGGCAGCCATATAAACCATCTACAGGTTAGTGTCTCGAAGTTAGAATAGGACAGGTTACATATGTTATCCGTACATGTTTATTTAAACACAACTACTTTCAGAGTTGATGACAAAGAACGCGGTGATGTCTATTAGAGACATTTATTTATGCATTAGTGGTTTGCCACACATATCAACAACAGCCATGTTCGTTTGGCTTATCACCACCGGCAAGTAGTAAAGATTTTCTCTCGGAACAAATCAAGTTAGCAACCTGCCAACAAGATTTTCTCTCGAACAAACTAAAGCACCAGCCATCACCACTACCAACCGAACCGAAGTGAACATTTTTCCGTAGGCCAGTCTCACTGTAATTTTTCGGAGAGTTTGTAGGGAACATGATCCCATTGTCATTTGTTCGAGTTGATTTTGGTGATTCATACTAACACAAGCAATGGGACTAACCGTATTGTCTAGCATGCCTTTGTAGGCATTTTTAAGTTCCATGAATGCAAAAATACCACATGCCAAAATGGGAAGATAGTATATTTTCTAGGGTCCAAACCAAGCAAAGAAAAGAAAAGAAGACATCGTCGGATGAACCGACGGTACCCTAGAAGCTAGCGTCGGAGTACTTGGTACACTGCATGAAGACTCAACTCAACGGGCACCGTCAAATGAACCGACGGTCTGAATTCTAGTTGCGTCGGATGAATGAAAGAAGCGAAGCTGCAGAAGACAATATAGCACATGATGAACCGACAGTCTAAGTGGGGGCACCGCCGGTCTATCCGATGGCCCAAAGAATCAAGACAGAGAGAAGATGGTGCAGAAGATTTAAGCACCGGATGAACCGACGGTCGTGCGTCGGCTCATCCGACGACCTCGAGGAAGCTAACAGTAAGGTTTTGGTCGTGAAGTCTTCAGCACCGGATGAATCGATGGTGCGTCGGTTGAAGCGTCAGATGAATTGTTTCAACGGTCCTGTGTGGTGGAAGGCAACAGCTAGAAGCATTGGATGAACCGACGGTCGGAAAAAGCATAGCATCGGATCATCCGATGGTAATACTTTCTGCAGGTTTGGCCCAACAGCCAGTTTGTTTCCTTGGCCTATTTATACCCCTTTCACCCTACCATTTGAGGTTGCAGAGGAGTGTGAGACACATACAAGATCATATCCAAGTCATACAAGTGCTAATTTGCTGCCTTGCATCTATTTTTTGAGTATGGATTTTAATTTGGTTTATTGCCCAGGAACACCCCCAAAGTTAAGCACGACCCACAGTTATCTCTCTGCATGTATTCAGTTCAGCACTTCAGCTATACACTATATGCACATATATTCTGATCAATCTCATTTCGACAAGTGGCGATCTTCGATGAGTAAAATAGCTCAAGAGAGTCTTTAGTTTTATCCTCACGATCCTCTTATCTCAACATATAACTATTCGCAAGCACATGTTGAAGAGTAAGGCCAAGAAGTTGCATCTAGAAACTAGAAAGAAAAATTGTCCAATCATGCACGGTGGCAGTAGTCATCATGATGGCGCATACCATGGTGCATGCTTCTAGCTAAATTAAACTAGACAAGTCGGCAAGCAAGTTTACGCTCCTGTATCGAGTTTTTTATTTTTTAACCTTTTTAATTTAAAATTTTAAAACTAACCCCACCCAACTAAAATGCTAAGAGGTAGCCCTTTTGGTCGCGCCAAGCACTAATACTTGAGTCACGCCACATGATGTGGCGCGACTAATATCCACGGTGGCGTTGGAAAAAGTCGCATCCGACGTGGCGGAGGGAGTCACGCCACACGGCGTGGCGCGACTCGTACGTGAGTCACGCCACGCACCGTGGCGTGACCGGTTCGGTACACTCCCTAATCTCATTTAGCCATGTTTACTTATTCCTTTTAATTACCAAACGAGCTCCTAAATTTGTGAAACTCGATGTGTAACTATGTGCACTACAAACCATGATGTATAAAATGAGAAATCTAATTTCGAAATAGCCTAAGTGTTATTAAATCAACACATGAAAAATGTTAAGTCCGAAAATAGAGTCAACTAGTCAACTTTGGACATACTTTTTGAGAAATTTTACACTAAGATCTTAAATACTTTTGGGCTACAAGTGAATTTGGATGTTAATAGGAAAGCTTGTACAATTTTTTGGTCAAATATAACAAAGAATTCACAATTTAAGGGAGGCTTAAAGTTGGAAAGTTGTCTTGTTTAATGTCTTAGTGTAAAACAACACAACTTTCCAACTTTAAGCCTCCCTTAAATTATGAATTCTTTGTTATATTTGACCAAAAAATTGTCCAAACTTTCCTATTAACATCCAAATTCACCGTAGCCCAAAAGTATTTAAGATATTAGTGTAAAATTTCTCAAAAAGTATGTCCAAAGTTGACTAGTTGACTCTATTTTCAGACTTAACATTTTTCATGTGTTGATTTAATAACACTTAGGCTATTTCAAAATTAGATTTCTCATTTTATACATCATGGTTTGTAGTGCACATAGTTAAAATGGAACGTATGCACTCTATAGATCATATACCTCGAGTTTCACAAATTTAGGAGCTCGTTTGGTAATTAAAAGAAATAAGTAAACACGGCAAAATGAGATCAGGGACTCCCAGTGTAGGCAGTGTACCGAACCGGTGGCGTGCCTCACGTACCATTCGCGCCACGCAGTGTGGCGTGACTCCCTCCGCCACGTCATATGCGACTTTTTCCAACGCCACCGTGGACATTAGTCGCGCCACATCATGTGGCGTGACTCAAGTATTAGTCGTGCCACGAGGATTGGCGCGACAAAAAGGGCTACTTCTTGGAATTTTAGTTGGGGTGGGGTTAATTTTAAAATTTTAGATTAAAAAGGGTTAAAAAATAAAAAAATTCTCCCGTATCCTGCAACAGTTTTCTCCAAGTACCTAAGACTATGACGATGGAAAGTACTATTGTAACCACTCTATAATACGATCTCATAAGCCCTAATTATCTTAATTACATGCCTCCTGCGTGCCTCTCTCACTCTCGATCTGTTTAATTTGACTATGTGACACTCGCGTTGCTACATGTATTTTATAGAATTTATATAAAATACGAAAAAGCAATTTAAAAGTTTATAAAATTAAAATGATTACATTACAATATTTTTTCGAACGACAATGCAGATGATAACACATTCATTTCATTGGGAGACAACTAAATAGAAATTTGTAGTAGCATGGTACTCGCAAAGATTAACGTATATAATCCACATATGAATATGATTACTATTAGCTGTAGAGAATCGGTAGAAGACACAAATTCATGATTCTAGTGGATGGTGACGTGGACAGCTTGCATGTTGAGAGAAGATCTAGTGGATGGTAACCTGGACCTCTTGCATGTTGAGAGAAATTTATCCATGATGATTCTATTGGATGGTGATGCTTGCATGTATGTTGAGAGAATATCTGGTGGATGGTGACGTGAACCCCTTGCATGTTAAGAGAAGTCTATCGATGATGTGTAGTGTTTGTTATAGATTCTGCATTACAATAGCAATATATCAGACCTTTCGGTCAAGTAATAATGTAATCCTACTTGCATAAAGTTGATTTTTTAGTGCAGGTTTTAAAAGTAATGTGGCATATGGCACCCACGCATTTGGCACAAACAGCTCAAGTCGTGTTGCAGCTTTAAATTCAAACCGCAACCAAATCATTAATTTTGATTAGGTGACGGGGGAGTAGAATGAACTTTTTTTTCTTTTGTCAGCATGGCCAATTGGCCAGCGAGATGTAACGCCCTGAAGTTATTTATTTAGGCCTCATACATTTAGTCTTAATTAATTGGTATTATAATATCATCGTCCTGGCCACCCCGTACCGTGTCTAGATCCATATATCACAGCAGCTGGCTTTGGCAAAGATGCTTTGAATAAACTAGCGTGATGGTCATGTGAGTTTTCATAATGTGTTGGTCGTAGCGCCCATATTTCAATTATCAGGATCGATGCAGTTGCCAGTTGGCAGCTAAGTTTCGCTTTCATATCAGAACAATTGTTTAATGGAGAAGAAGGGAATCATGGGGCGCACGCGTCAGTTTGTTTTGAAGTGAACTCTCTTGGGTTGAAGTTGAAAATGTTTTTGAATGTCTTTGCATGACGAGATGGCAAAGTGCGTTTTCATCCACGGAGAACTACATGCATCTACACAAAATGTACCCAGGTTATCGTTTTAAGCACTAGCCCTTACGTGGAACAATGTTGCATATACATGGCACTTCTCTTCAATTTTAGATCTTGCTTCGTGTAAAAAAAAAAACTGACGATGTGTTTAGAACTCAGAGGCTTCTGGTGGTGGACTGTGACGGCCATCACGCTAGTTTATTCATGGGCCGTCTAGTAACAGCATGAAAGCTTCGGCCCAACTCTTCTTGGGCCGGCCAGTTACAGCATGACTGTGACAGCCAGCCCATGAAGAAGCCTAGCTGTCACACAGTCCCGCGTTTACGACCCGTTGGCAGCCCATCTTCATTTGTAGCAGTCCCCTCCCTGCCGGGCCGCCGGAACCCCTCTGCAGAATGCCTGCCTGCCTGTGCGAGCGAGGAGCACCACCTCGTCCCGGGCCGCCCGCTGCCCCTTCTCCGTCCGTGGTCAGCAGCAACTCGCTCTGCTCTCCTCCTGACCTCCGTCCGACGCTTGGTCCACGGTGGTGCTAGACGGCCGGCCGGCGACGAGGTGGGGCTCCTCCTCCTCCTCTTCACGCTGCTCCTACTCCTCATTACTCTCTCGGATTGAGGCATGGTGGTGGTTGGGTTAGGGTTTCCGGTTCGGAGTCGTCGGGGGAGGGAGGGCGCTCTCCATGGCCACCGGGCTTAGAGTGTCCGGCCTGGCGGCGGTGGAGGATCGAGGGTGGTGACGTGAGGCGGCGTGGGATTCCATCCGTCCATCCATCGAAGCTCCGTCCCCCCCACCCCTCCAGACTCCAAGCCGCCGTTTGCTTGCCTGCGGGCTCCTGCAGCGGCGGCGCTGGTGGCTGTACTTCGTTCTCCGCTCTTTTCGCGTCTTGCTGTTGCTCGCACTGGATGGATGGCAGCGGGATGGTGGCTGCTCTTTTTTTTTCTCCAAGATTCGGTCGGCCGTCGTCTGACGGCACGTGATGCAGCTTGGCCACCCAGATTTGCTTTGTCTTGTATTCCATCATTTGACCATTGTCTCACCGGTGCTGAGTTCTGTTGATTCTTGCTAATTTGGGTCATCTTCTGTGCTGATTTGCGAACCAAGACCCAACCCGGCAACCCCAACACCCACCCCTAGAATCATGGCCATGAGGAAGCCAAATCCCTACACTATTATCCTAATATTCTGTGTCTATGCAAGTTTATGCAAGTGATTGATGTGTTGGGTCGAGACCTGAACACCCACGCCTAGTCATTTTGTAATTTATGCAAGTTTCAGAATTCAGACTTATTTGTTGAGTTTCATGTGTTGTTGTACCTAAGCGTTTGGGGAATTTTGCACTTGCGTTACTGAGTTGCATACTGGAGTTTTGGCTAGGCATATACAGTAAGTTGGAATTCTAGGTCCGGATTGATAAGCCATGTGCTTCGCTGCTAACCCAAATCATCCATGTTTTGAACCTCCAGTTAGGCCATCCTTTGCCATCTTCACTGGGCAAGATGAATCCAGCCATGGTGCAGGCGCAGTCAGTTGCCAAGGAGTTTCTGGCGGCCCATGGACCGCTTCAGCAGTGAAGATGTGAGTGGTCATCTCTCACCACCAACCTCTGACCTTTTGTTGTTCATTGTTACTTTTATGCCGCACCAAGCTGTCAATCTTTCAGCTGCACATATTTTTCTGTTATGGAATTTCTTGAAAAATGGGGTCCAGCTAGTGCCTCAGATGCATACCGGTGGGAATGGCTGATGGTGGGGTGAGCAGCTTCCTCAGTTATCGAATGGCATGGCTGTGGCAGAGACCTAGACTGTGGATGCCGTCGCCCTAAATCTTGCATGTGCAGGTGTTAGTAAAGTCCTTGATTCATTTTCGTGTTGAAGCTGCGCATCGTAGCATACTAGCAGCCTAGCAGGCATGCTTTTCTCCTCCACCTTTTGTCATGTGATGATTTATTTTATCAACAAGGAAATAAGAATCAACTGATTTGTTTTTCAAAGGTTTGATTTGTTTAGCTCTTGGATCATGGCTTGTGTTGAATTAAAGAACTATATTATGGCATTAAAGACTTTGCTATCTTTAATAGGAGGTACCATCTCCGATATTTAAACATCAATATGTTAATCATCTGTATTCTTATTTGTGTGATTTCAATGAGAATGTGTAGCATGTGTGCATGATCTTTGTAACTAATAGTTTTGTCTTGCATGTTCGCCCCACCTAAAATTTAGGGTGTGCTCTGCCACTGAACCCTAGCTTGGTTGGAGTGGTTTCTCTAGTAACTGTCTTTGTTCTGGGCAACCTTTTTTTGTTGCGGATTTGATTGCTGTGTGGTTTCCCTGCTTATCAAATTAAATACAGATTATGGTCTGATTTGTCTGTTCTTCTGCAGCGTGAGAGGCCAATCCAGCCAAGCTGCAATTGCGGTTGCAGTTTAATTTTCACATTTTGGGGAGTTTAGTTCAGCTGAACCCCTATGTCCGACATTGAGGCTGCCTCCTTGTTAGAGGAGTTGGCGAGGGAGGCGACAATTGATGATGTGGCTGTTCTCATGGATGGGAATGGCGAAGAGCAACATGGCAATACAGCAGTGCTGAAAAGTGCTGAGGCACTCCAGGTTAGAAATGGTTTGGTTAGCTTAAAATGTTTAGTTTTGTTGTTGGCTGCTTCATAATGCTTTGCATTATTTTGCTAGAATTTGGGAGGGATATCAGCCAAGGAGGTGCCTCAGCACGAGGGCAAGGAGGTGATACTTGTGGATGATAACGACAGTGGGCAGGAGGATGATGGGAAGGCTAAGGTGGATGAGAACGCTCCACGTTTTGGGCTGAGATTCAAAACTTATGATGACGCGCTCAAGTACTATAAGCAATATGCTGAGGATTCTGGGTTTGCGGCGATCATTCTAAAGTCATCGTATCTAAAGTCAGGGGTGTGCCGAAGGTTGGTGCTTGGTTGTAGTCGAGCTGGGAGAGGGAGAGCAAATGCATGCTATCTGTCTAGAGAGTCAACCAAGATCAATTGCCCAGCAAGGATCTCATTGAAGTTGAGGCAAGATAGGTGGCTTCACATTGATGATGCTAAGCTTGAGCACAACCATCCACTTAACCAGTCCTCCGTGGCACTCACTAATTGTTACAAGAAGCTAACAGATGCCAAGAATGGGGAACCTGCTTCACGTTTGAAGGGTCGCAGGAACGTTCCAGCTGAAAAAGAGCAAGGTAACTTTACTGAGATAGGAAGACTTAAATTTGGGGAAGGAGATGACGAGTATATCCAGAAGTTTTTTGGGAACATGCAGAACAAGAATCCTTATTTCTTCTACTTAGTAGATTTGGATAATCAAGGACGTTTGAGGAACTTATTCTGGAGTGACGCTAGGTCAAGGGCAGCAAATGATTACTTCGGTCATGATGTTGTCTACTTTGACACCTCATACTTGACAGAAAAATACGATTTGCCACTTGTTTTCTTCACTGGGATGAATAATCATGGTCAGCCTGTTCTGTTTGGTACTGGTTTACTTTCAGATCTAAGTGCTGACAGTTATGCTTGGTTATTTAGGGCATTTTTAGCATGCATGAAGAGCCGCTGTCCAAAGGCAATCATTACTGAGCATTACAATGCTATTCTAGATGCTGTTCGAGAAGTTCTACCTGAAGTTAGACATCGCCTTTGCCTGTATCGTATTATGAAAGATGTAGCTGAGAATTTGAAAGAACACGCAGAGTTTAAAACAATCAAAAAAGCACTGAATAAAGTAACATATGGGTCTTTGAAGATCCCAGAGTTCGAAGCGGATTGGAAGAAGATTATAGAGGAGCATGGACTTAGAGAAAATGAGTGCCTTAGTTCCCTGTATGAGCATCGTGAACTCTGGGCACCTGCATATCTCAGAGACAAATTTTGGGCAGGGATGTCTATTTCACAACGTGGGGAGTCTATTTCCTCGTACTATGATGGTTTTGTGTACCCAAAAACTTCTTTGAAACAATTTTTCAGTAAGTATGAGATGATATTAGAAAACAAATACAAGAAGGAGTGGCAAGCAGATGAAGAATCCTCCCATAGGACTCCATTAACAGTGACAAAGTTCTACATGGAAGAGCAGCTGGCCAAAGCCTACACAATAAACATGTTCAGAAAATTTCAGGATGAGTTGAAAGCCACAATGTATTGTGATGGTATGCCAATTAAAGTTGATGGTCGGCTTGTCACTTTTGAAGTAAAAGAATGCTCGTACCTGGAAGATGGAAAGGACACAGAGAGCAGGACCTATGAAGTTTACTTTTGTAAAGAAGGGAAGGTTGAAATTGAGTGTGAATGTGGTTTCGTTCAGTTCACTGGCGTCCTATGTAGACATGCATTATCTGTGTTGAAGTTGCAGGAGATATTTGAGATACCATCAGATTATGTTCTTGATCGTTGGAGAAGGGACTATAAAAAATTGTATTCTAAAGCAAACAAACCCAGTGAAATGCCCCTTAGTGGAATTGTTGAGCGCTCTGATTATTTGTTCAGTCAATGTAGTCAGTTGCTAAATCTAGGGTTTGTATCTGAGAGTAGGTACCTTGTTGCTTTGAAGTTACTGAGAGATGCGGAAAGATCTCTCCTGGATGATGGACTACCTGCTAGAGACAGGCAGTCAACACTTCTTTCATTTGAGGCTGATGCACCAGAAAATGGTCAAGGCCTTTTTGGTCCCCAGTTTTCGGAGAGTGTAAAGAATTCTCAGTCAGCCCAAGCAAAACGTCGTGGTCGACCACCGAAGAAAGTGACAGAATCTAATGGTGAAACTGTAACACAGCCCAACAAAGAACAGGTTAGTCTTAGTTACCTTTTTCTTCTCAAGGCATGACTCACGAGCCTCAAACCTCACACTTCAGTTTTAATTATATTAATACACTTTTTTTGTTCATGTATTTTCTTGTTAAGCAGGATTTTCTGCGTTCATCATTTGTCACAGACGATACGAATATGGTCCAAGGGCCACCCTCTGCCTCCCATCTTGAAGGACCTCACATGGGAGTGCAAGGAGGCATTGATTTAATGGTACATAATTTTGTGTTGTCTGCCACTGCTATTAATACTCCCGTATATTTGTAAACTCTTGCTGCAAACTTGCACAGGAAGGAATACCAAATCTCTCATTTGGCAATCATTTTGGAATGGACATTAATCACCAACATCAAGTACCCAGCCACCAAAGGATGCAGCAGAACAATTTCATGCAGGTCCTCTCATACAATTGGCCACATATTTATAACATCATATAATGTTCTTAGTTTCCAACTATTGAGTTCCTTTTTTCCCTCAACAATGGACCCCCTATGCATCTTTGCCGTGTTAGAATTACTGACACCTTTTTTTAAAACATTACAGATGCAGTCAGAACCCCATGGGTTTGCAAGTCAGTGGGTTTACCACCCTATGTTGCAGGTATTTTTAGTCAATCTTGGTTCTTGACACTGAAGTTTATCTATGGGTATCTATGTCGAAATGACTCGTACGACCATGTTGCAGGATAATCCAGTTCTAAGAACTCCTACGCGAAGAACAGGGTAGAGCGTGTTCTTTGCGTTAATACGTAGGTAGAATTTTAGGTAAGGGCTGAGCTTATCCTTATCCTTGCTGCTCTTTGAGCTCGTAATTTTTCTTCATCTGCCAGCATCCAAGAGTTTTATATTTTCTAGTTCAGTATTCTTTTTATTTTTGAATCGTGCTGCCCAATTCTGTGTAAAGTTTCTAGGGCACAAACTTTCTGCTTTCCTTTTATTTTTGAAGTAACTTCATGTTTATTTTGCATCGCTATGAAGAAAGTACTCAGGTGTAGGGAGGGCGAGTGATTATGATGTCAGAGTTCATGCACTAATGTGATGCACGTGATAAGAAGAGCAGATCCTTGTAGATGCTTCTTTTTTTCAGGCATGGAGCTTATGCTGAAACTTATTGATATGGTTTCTCACATGATAACTTTACTGTTTTGCATTACTGTACGTTGTTTGCTGCTGTCAAATGTCACACCATCTTTTACTAGTCTTGCATCTTTAAATGTAAATTCTCGCCATGATAATTTGTCTAGGTATAAGAGCAACAATGATTTCTCAGCTTCACATGTAATGACTGTTTCCAGGTGCCAGTCACACACAGCATGTTTTTGAGCCTGATTGCTGTTAGTATCAGGTTGTTCTTTCTTTCGACTGGATTTTATTTATAATGTGAACTTTTATACAATGTACATTTGTTCACTTAGGCATCTGCATGTAACACCTTATTTCAATTACTGTGCTGATACTTTATTTGGTTTAGTAAGATCGCACAATATGTACCAGATTTTTCGTAGCCAATTCCTTTTTAAGTTGATTCCAAAGTGAAAACATAATTCCCTGCTTTCTTAGATAGTCGCTTACAATTTACAATTATATAAAGCGAATGTCACAAAGAAGGGTTCTTGTGCATTAGCATGCATGAAGGTTCTAAATAGCTAGCTATGGTTGTCGTATAGCTGATTTCGGAACTCTCCACGTTCTTGTGCATTAGCATGCATGAAGGTTCTAAATAGCTAGCTATGGTTGTCGTATAGCTGATTTCGGAACTCTCCACGAAGTCACAAACAGATAGCTTTAATGGCTGCCAGAAACCTAAACCTATGATTATTACCTCAGTTAGCATCTATCCCTGGCTCAGCTATCCATTTGCCATAATAGGGTTTCCTGTGCAAATTTCAGGTACGATGACTTCTTTGGCTCCTGTAACGACTGCCTGAAATCCTGAACTAACCTGAGGATACGGAGGCCATGGCACTACTAAAGGCAAGAACTTGGCTGAGGGTCCCTTGATGATTGGATGCTAAATTTTTCGTTATCTGATACTGTTAGCTGCTGCCGCCAGGCTGAAATTCAGCTGTACATAACCATTAGCCCATGTGTACATCTTCCAGCGCCACAGATTAGACTTTCAGAGGATTTTGAGAGCTCCTGCAAAGTTTTAGTGATCTGAATGTTTGTGGATACGGCACTGAAGCACGCAATTAGTATTCTCCCTTGCCCTCTGGCAGTGGTTTTTGAAGCCGGTAAGCTTGGCACGGTCACAAGTATTATAAGCGTGTGAGAACATGTGTGCTCGCCAGTTTTGATAATGTGACAGTGTTCAGTGGCCGTGTTGTTAATTGGGTGCACTCGTTGACATCTTGACATATTACGTTACTCTTGACATACTGGGCTTGCCGTTCCTGCTTTTGGCCGGTGCCAGTTTTGAATGACGTGTATTTTTCTACTTGTGTTGCCCTAGTATATGTGTACGTATCTGCGTGTGTATGTCTATTTGAATACGCACGGAATGCGCCCAACTTCAGTTGTGCTTATGGTGGTACCCTATGCAAACAAAGTTCACTGTTACAAGTCATTTGTTGCTGTCACTAAGCAGTAAGAAATGATTACTCAAATGTCTCATGTGCCATACATGATTTTTCTTTGCTACCTATTTTATTATTTTTCCTAATTTCGGTTATCTTGTTAGTACTCTGTTTCATTTCTTGGTCACGATCGTGAGGCGTTCATGGCGGCGCAGGCCTGTCTGGAGGACATTACGTTAATGGTCAGCCTCCGGGATCCCTCAAATTTGCAGGCAGGATTCAGGCATTAAAGATGGATAAGCAAACATTCACTTTGGAATTTGATGGACTGATTCTTAGGAGTGCAAGATATGCAATGAGCAATTTGCAGTTAACAAAAAGGGTCATATTTTGACATATCCACAAACCACAATCCATCAAAGCCTTCAAAGTATTCAAAACCAAACCAGAGCCATGTACACTTCTAGTTTTAACTGATCACACTTTTACAACTAAAACTAGAGAAGCACTTGCACCGGGTGTGGAACGAATCAAGATATGAACTATGATGCCAAAGGGAACTGGAGCATATTATATGTTAACAGAAATCATGCACCTATGAACTATGATGCCAAAGGGAACTGGAGCATATTATATGTTAACAGAAATCATGCACCGTGGTGATAAGAAAATTAACAGGGGTTTCACACTACTCTAAAATCATATAGTATTACAATTTCTCATTTGAAGCACATGTTTATATGATAAGTTGATACAATAACTGATAACACAATTACTCATGCATACATATGTGGGAACAGAACACAGATAATCAGCTGAGGTCCAAAAATAACAATGGAAATGTGTGATTCCCATCTACCCATTCTTATACTATCTAAATATCTGCAAAATGTTCAGCTTGAAAGATTTCACGGTGCAGAACTCCCACTAATTCATTTTATGGCTTCAAACTTTCTGAGTTGGAGCCAATTCAGAATGATACTTGCTGCTGATCTTCAGAAGAGGTAGGCTCTAAGCCTCTAATTGTTGGTCTCTGAACCACTAGGTCCCGTGCTTGAACCAACTTCCCTTCCTTGCATAAGGCTTTGACAAGGATTTCAAAGGTTGTTGCATTCGGTTTGATCTCCTTGTCAGGCATCCTCGCATACACCTTCAATGCATCTTCCACACGGCCTTCCTTGAAGCACGAGTCGACAAGGTAAGTGTAGGTGTACTGTACACATCTGGGAGGACCGACTTGGTCTCCATCTCTTCAAAGAGCTTCTCTGCCTCAGCAAGCGTCCCGTTCTCACATAGCTTGCCAATGATGTTGTTGAAGCAACCGATGTCCATCTGGACATTCTTCCTTGAGTGGCGGTGAAATACCTCAATTGCCTGCGGGAACTTGCCCTCTTTGAAGCACTAGTTGACCATGACATTGTAGGACTCGGCGTTGATGCCGATGAAGCTCGGTGGTGTGTGGTTGTCCTGTTGTCCATCATGGCTCCCACAGGTCGCTGGCCTGCTTGTGCTTGGCGTGCTTAATTGAAGAGCGTCTGGACCAGGACATTGCAGGTGGTCAGCGTCATCTTGAAGCCCCGTTGGCGTTGGAGCAGGGACTGGTAGACTGGTAGTTGTCCATGGCCTCCTTGTCCTTGCCCTCTCCCAGTACCCTTTCATGAAGGTGGTGTGGACGACGCCATCATAGACAGCAGAGGTGAGCTCGTTGAAGAGCTCAAAGGCCTTGTCCCAGTCGTCAAGGTCGATGTAGCTGGCGATGAGGTTGTTGTAGACGAGCAAGTCGGCACCGCGCCGCCGCCGCCGCGGTTCAGCATCTCGCGGAGAAGGTCGACGGCGTCGCGGATGCGCCCAGCGGCAACGAGGCCCCTTGTGAGGTGGTGGTAGGTGACGGTGGAGGGGGAGAAGGGCACTGAGAGCAACTCCAGCAAGAGCCCGTGTTTCAAGCCCCTACTTTATTGAGTAGGGGCTCCCCTACTTTTTGGGGGCTCTTTTTTGCACCCAACTCCAGCAAGGTTTCCTACTTCTCGGCCCCAACTTATTTTTCTCTTTTAATTTCACATATCACTAAGGATACAACCCATCTCATATAACAACAATTTGCTAACTAGGATGCAACTGCTAGGAAAAAAAGCTCGACAACTCGGACATCACACCAGTCTCACAAATGGATTAACCTCAATTATAATCACAAACAGATTAACCTCAATTCTAAGAGTCAATGAGCTGAGAAGAGAAGAAATACTATAAGTTTAATGCAAAAGTCAATGGCAGATTATTTTTTTAAAATAAAGTAGGCCAAACACACATGAAAATAAACTAACAGCACAGTCTGTACGAGGAACACAGAAGTACCCCAAACTTATCAATTTAAGGTTCAAAATAGATACACCCATGAGGTGGATTGATAAAAAAATATCGGTTCATCAGACAAATAGTAGCAAAGGATTAATAATTCCTAAAACATAGTGCTGCAGCTAAATGTCCTTGGGCATGATGGTCACACGCTTGGCATGGATGGTGCATAGGTTCGTGTCCTCGAACAGACCCACCAGGTATGCTTCCGCAGCCTCCTGCAGGATTTTGCACAAACACAACAGGAGGATGAGAAGCTGACTTAGAACTACAACATTACAGATTAATGTAATAATAATTTAAGCAAAGGGTAGATGTGTGCAGGCAGCTAGAACTAAATTGCATATTAATGTAAAGGCTGCAGAAATCAGTGAAGATGATGTTATTACCTAGTCATGTGTACAACAGGCACCATGACATGCCCACAAATGCTCTACAAGATCATCTCGAAGCTTCACATGAGTCTCCTTGTCCTCAATCTGATGATGAATCTTTAGAAACTCCTCAAGTACAAGTGGATCACGTTGTTGGTACTCCTCTGGCCTCAACACTTCACCATCATACTGATCATAGTCGTAATCAACTTCTTCATCTCGCTCATTCTCAATGATCATATTGTGCATGATAACAGCAACTGTCATTATGTACCATAGAGTGTCCTTATCCCAAAATCTAGCAGGACCCCTCACCATGGAAAATCGTGCTTGGAGGATACCAAATGCTCTCTCCACATACTTTCTCACCGCTTATTGAGCTTTAGTAAAATGTACTCTCTTGTTCCCTTGAGGATTGCTATAGCTCATCACAAACATTGCCCAAGTAGGGTAGATCCCATCCGCAAGGTAGTATCCCATGGTGTACTTGTTGCCATTGACCATGTCCTCCACGGATGGTGCGGTTCTTGATTTTAGCCTTTGAAATAGTGGTGACCTCCACAAAACATTGATATCATTTAGAATCAGCTGGACCATGGTGCTCCCCAAACACCTCAACCACAGCCCGCACAAAGTGGTGAAAAGCCTTGACCATGGTGCTCTCTGCAATCCTCACCACTTCATCCATCGAATCAGCTGGAACATCATAGGGAAGCATGAGAAATGATCCAAACACCTTTTGCAATGCAGTTGCACCATGAAGGCCTATTGCGTTTGGCCTCTGCCTGAAGTAGTCATCATGTGCCTCCACACCATCCACAATGCGCAAGAACAGGTCTCTCGATATCCTGAACCTCCTCCGAAAGAATTTGGCATTGTACACTGGAGGATCTGCAAAGTAATCTGCCATTATGCGCAAATTGCCACTAGATATGTTCCTAGGAACTACCTGGCGCCCAGGGAATGAACCTCGACGCTTCCTCTTGCACCTCTCATGGTCCATGTCAGCAAGCATGAGAATTGCAATGAGGTCGTCGTTGTCATCATGGTCAGACTCAGACTCATATTCATTCTCTTCCTCCCACCATTGAGCTAGCAGGTCATCATCGTCAGACTCATATTCATTTTATGGCTTCAAACTTTCTGAGTTGGATCCAATTCAGAATGATACTTGCTGCTGATCTTCAGAAGAGGTAGGCTCTAAGCCTCTAATTGTTGGTCTCTGAACCACTAGGTCCCGTGCTTGAACCAACTTCCCTTCCTTGCATAAGGCTTTGACAAGGATTTCAAAGGTTGTTGCATTCGGTTTGATCTCCTTGTCAGGCATCCTCGCATACACCTTCAATGCATCTTCCACACGGCCTTCCTTGAAGCACGAGTCGACAAGGTAAGTGTAGGTGTACTGTACACATCTGGGAGGACCGACTTGGTCTCCATCTCTTCAAAGAGCTTCTCTGCCTCAGCAAGCGTCCCGTTCTCACATAGCTTGCCAATGATGTTGTTGAAGCAACCGATGTCCATCTGGACATTCTTCCTTGAGTGGCGGTGAAATACCTCAATTGCCTGCGGGAACTTGCCCTCTTTGAAGCACTAGTTGACCATGACATTGTAGGACTCGGCGTTGATGCCGATGAAGCTCGGTGGTGTGTGGTTGTCCTGTTGTCCATCATGGCTCCCACAGGTCGCTGGCCTGCTTGTGCTTGGCGTGCTTAATTGAAGAGCGTCTGGACCAGGACATTGCAGGTGGTCAGCGTCATCTTGAAGCCCCGTTGGCGTTGGAGCAGGGACTGGTAGACTGGTAGTTGTCCATGGCCTCCTTGTCCTTGCCCTCTCCCAGTACCCTTTCATGAAGGTGGTGTGGACGACGCCATCATAGACAGCAGAGGTGAGCTCGTTGAAGAGCTCAAAGGCCTTGTCCCGGTCATCAAGGTCGATGTATGTCGGTGTTTTGGACCGGCAACCTACTACGGGGAGTACCCGAAGTAGATGAATGTGACTCGCCGAGATCGGTAACTCGAAGGAAGAGGCACGCGACACACAATTTAGACGAGTTCGGGCCGCGAGGTGCGTAATACCCTACGTCCCGTATGTCGCGTAGCTCGGATTGATAGGGCACGATTACACGATGGTGCAATGATGCGCCGTGAGTTGGATGAGGTGAGGTCGAGATGATCCCGGGATCGGTCCCCGCCCCGCCTTATATAGTCCGGGGAGGCGGGGGTTACAAGTCGGAGTAGGGAAGGAGTACTAGCCGAGTACGTCTAGGAGACCTCTATACGGTGCGGAACGTGTCCGAGCCTTAACCGAGTACTACTCCGTGTCGTCCTTGTGCTCCACGCCTCCGGGTGCCGTGTAGCGCAAGTCGAGTAGTCCCGGGGGCCCACCGAGTAGTCGGTCCCGGTACCCACCGAGGTAGTGGGCCCGGGGAGGTCCATACGACAAGCCCCCGAGTACTTTGTAGTCGAGGAGGATAGCTTCCGGTAGTCTTGACGGCCTTAACGAGTAGTCCTCAAGCGTCCCTGAGTGCTACAAGTCAAAAGTCCTCAAGAGTAGTCGAAGCATCCCGAGGCCGGAATGTACTCCACCGATGTTTGAGCAATCTTGAAGTCTTCTCGAGTAGTCCCAAGCGTCCTTGAAATCGCCTTCGAAGGTCTTCAAAAATGCCTCGTCTCGTCTTGAAGCCGGAGCCGTCAAGAAGATGCGATTTGCTGAACCGCAATCCACGTGGAGTAGCCCCCGAGCCTCGAGCCGCGGGCTCTGGCTGAGGATCTATCCGAAGTCTTCGCGAGAAAATCCCGAAAAATCCGGAGAGAAAAAACCGAAGGACACGTGGCACGGAGCCCCCGAGCCTTGAGTCGAGTACTTCCTCTCGAATTGAAGGGTCTTCTTGAAGAATGTGTCCTGAGATGCTCTTGAGACTAGCCGCGTCCCAGGTAGTCGAGTAGAAGTAGCCGAGCCCCCCGAGGTGAGGCGCGTCGACTAGTAGAATACGAAGAGTCACGCGCGGCCGCCGAGTCGGCCCACGCGCGGTCTTATCCGGCCGCCCGTTACGGAGGCGATTTGGCTTATAAATTCAAACCGAAACCCTTAGGGTTTTCACCCAAGTGAGCCGCGGTCATTCGCGCACTTGAATCTTGAAGTAGATCCACTCCAACGGCACCGCCGCCGCAGGAGATCCAAGCGCATCGCGCACCCGAAAGCCGTAGGGTAGCCCCCGAGCGGATGCGAGTGAAGACCTCTCGTTCTTGGAGAATGAAGCCATCCCCGTCGAAGACGTTGAAGGCCGGCGGGAAGAAGAGGAGCCATGCGAGAAAAGCTGCCGCGGCCGGCACCGGAGCGGCGCCGCCCACGTCTCCACCGCGCGCTGACCCAAGCCGCGAGTGGAAAAGGTCGAAGGTGAAGACCGAGGACCTGCTGACCCTGCTGAACTCCGGGTTCATCAGGGAGAAGGAGATCGACATGTGGAGGTCTGCCGCAGGAGATCCCTATCCAATGGAGAAGGCGCAAGACGAGATCCCGATGTTCTCGCGCTTCGTGGAGCGCGGGCTTGCGCTCCCGGCCGAGCGACTTCTTCAAAGGACTTCTCAGGTACTACGGCATCGAGTACCTCAACTTGAACCCCAACGGAATCTTCCACGCTTCGTCTTCGTCCATTTCGCGAAGCGTTCTTGGGGATCAAGCCGCATTGGATTCTCTTCCGCAAGTTCTTCCGCGTGAAGCCGCGACCCGCCGCCTCCAACCCTAGAGTAGTCGGCGGGGGCGGGATCCGGTTGAGGGAAGATGCCGCCGAGCGCACACGGCGTACGGGCTCGTGGACTCCAACACGGATTGGAAGACGAGGTGGTTCTATACCACGAACCACCATCCCGAGCCGCCGAAGCCGAGCGGACGGCGGCCCAAGCACCGGGGAGTGGTGGAACACCGAACCCACCATGCAAGAGGGGATCCGGCTCCGGAGTTGCCGGGAAGAATCAAGGCCCCGCGTGATGCGGACCGAGGGCGAGCATGTGGCCTTCGGCTTCATGAAGCGTCGGATCCAGCCGCTGTCAGCGCGGGATACGATGGGCTTCGAGTACACCGGCGACGACGACACGTCGCGGATGCCGGGGGGCGAGATTGAAGACAACGACATCGTCGAGAGGTTGTCGAAGATCTTCAAGGACATGCGGAGTACACGGCGTGCCCTGTCGAGGAGTTCTCCGCCGCGCGCCCGCCCAACGAGGTAGGTAGCCGTACCCGCCTCGTCGAGTAGTAGGCACTTGTAGCAGAGTTGCTGACGCCTTTCTGTCTTTTTGATGCAGGACGATGTGAAGCGGTTTGTCTCAGAGCCGCAGCCACCACCGAGCGGAATTGAGATTCCGGCGGTGGAGAAGGTGAAGGAGCGCCGAGTAGTCGGAGACGACGATCCCGTCATCGTGGAGGATACCTCCGAAGACGAGGAGGACGAGGAGACGCTGCGGGATCGCTTCCGGTGCGGTCGAGGTTTAGCCGTCCGGTGCTTGCCTCATGTGCCTCTCGTCCAAGACCCTCCGGCTAGCCACGGGAGGCTAGCCTTGCCGCGCCGCCAAAGAAGCCGCGCAACCCCGCTAAGAAGCGGGTAGCCAAGAAGTTGAAGGTCTCGGAGACCACGCCTCTTGAGGTAAGTCATCTTGAGCGAGAAGACGTCGAGTACCCGATGATCGAGCACGGTGCCGACGAGTAGTTATCCCCATGTGCGGGAGAGGCCGCGGCGAGCCCGTGGAGGAGGGCGATGAGGGCACGTGGCCCATAGTGGGGGAACCGGCCGGAAGCCGAAGTCCGGCCCTCCCCGCGTCGAAGAGCTTCGGCGACGGTGGGGGAGCGCCGCCCCCTACCCCGGGAGGGAGCAGAGTACCCGCGGCCGCCGCCGTTGGAGAGATGGACGCCGCAGGGGCGCGAGAGGACGTCCGCGCCGGCCGCCGCCACCGTGGAGGAGGCGTGGCCGAAGAGGCGGAAGAAGAGACGCCCGCCGAGGGTGGACCGGTTGACATCGCCGGCATCCTCGGTGCTCCGGCCGCGACTATCGTCCGGTCGAACTTGTAAGTACCACACTTCATGAGTAGTACTCACTAGAGTAGTCGATTTTGTTCGATGAACCTTTGTGGATACTTGTGCGGGAAAATCCACCGACTTGAGCCGGGACGGAGAGGAGCCCGCGGCGGCAGAGAGGCGGAGGGAGGCCGTGCCACCCGTCGAGGAACCCGCTCCGCAGAGGCCCAAGCCGCGACCGAGCCCCCAGCTGCCGAAGCGGCGCGCCGCAGGCGGTCATAGTCGAAGGTGAGTACTCTTCCTGAAGCTGTAGAGCCCAAAAAGAGTAGTCGAGAATGCTGATGCGCGTGTTCCTTGGTGACAGGCGCTGAAGGTGGTGACATCCCTGCAGGGGTACCCGTGCAGGAGTTGACACCGGAGGCCCCGGAGGCTGCAGCAGGAGCCCCCGAGCCCATGGGGGAAGCTGTCGAGAAGTCCGCCGAGGAGGAGGCGGCTGCCACGTCGCCAGGGGCCGCCCTGGAGGTGGCGATCCGGTCCCCGGAGATCCAAGACGCGGAGCCTATCCGCTCGGCGCCAATGACGGAGGCTACGACAAGTAGCCGCGGCGGGATCGAGTTGCCGGCCGACGATCTCGTCGAGCCCGGCGGCCGGCGCGGCATCCGGAGGCGATGCGGCGAGCCGAACAATGGATGAAGGTACGTAGCCGTTGCCTTCCGAGTAGTCTATCCTTTGCGTAGAGTACTGCGCTTGACTTGAACTTGTATTGTGCGGGACGTCGCGGAGCGATCCCGCGAGAAGTCCAACATGCTTTGCGGGGCTACGGCGACACCGTGCTCCGAGCCGAAGCCTTGGAGGAGCAGCTCACGAAGTCGAAGGAGCACGCGGCCGCCTTGCGTCGAGGCTTGACGTCGCCTTCGCCAAGTACCACAACGACGTGATGGACTTGCGGGCGAAGAGCGATGATCCGGTGCGGAAGAATAAAGGCCTCCGCAACAAGAATAAAGGTATGTCTTTTGACTTGTCGGGTACTTGTTAGGAGTCATCAAGCTCGACCCGTTGTTGTGTTCCTGTGTTGCGAGAACTCGAAGACCGGGTGGAGCGTCCGAAGGGCTCGGAGATCGGCATGAAGAATCTCTTCTACCGGGAGCAAGAAGCCCGCCGTGTACTTGAACTCGATTACAAGGAGGCGGCCTTCGAGTGCGAGAAGCACATGGAGTTGAGAATTGCATCCGACCGGGATCTCGTCAACTCGCTACAAATCCTTGCGAAGTTGAACGAAGACCGCGAGGCGCTCCGAGCCCAAGGCGAAGGACCCGGAAGAGGCCGCCCTCCCCGATCGCGAGGCTCCCGGTGCCGCACCGGGCGGCCCCAAGATTGCTCCGTTGGCGGATCGACTTCGTGAGGCGCCCGGCCGGGCCGGCCGCCTACGTGAAGCACATGGCGAAGTCAATCCCGAAGCGAGTGCCGGCCTTCATGAAGTCGTACTTCCCGAAGGCCCCGGTGGAGGTAGTCGCCGGCGGAGTAGCCGCCAAGCGCCGGCCGGACGAGCAAGACGCGAGTTGCCGGAGCGGATGGCTCCCATCGCGGAGCGGTAGCCGATAAGCCGAATCTCCGGTAGCTGCGCATAGATAGCTAGTAGCCGTAGTTGTATAGGAAACGGTTGTAATGAACGCGCCTCTTATATCAATGAAATGTGAAGTTCCGCAATGAGTACTCGTAGCCGCGATCTCGAGTGCGGAGCGCCCATCGTGGAGTAGGTGCGAGTAGTAGTACTCGGCTTAGTAGTCCCGTCGCGGGGAGTAGGCGATAAAGGAGTTGATGAATAATCAAACTTTATTACCGAAGAGGTACACACGGGTGGCCGTGGCCGTAGTTACAAGTAGTCGCTCGGGACCGGAGGCCGCTTACGGGCCGAGTAGTACCGGAGCGGGTGGCCGCTTACGGTGAGTGATCCGTAGGTAGCCGTGTAGGCCGGATCGCGCATCCGTAAGTAGCCGCGCAGTCGGATCTTGGAGTGTGGTCTTCTTGGTAGACCGTCGCTAGAGTCCTTGACGCTCGTTGCGGCCCGGGGGTCCGTAGGTAGCCGCACGGGCCGGACACGGAGGAGAGTAGTCCGGAGACTTGAAGCCGGGACCGGAGGGTCGCATGCGGCTAGGGGTGTTGATGTAGTCGCGTGGACTTGAACCCCGGAGTAGTCGAGTAGACTAGGCGTAGAATCGACGGAGTAGCCGGTCGACGTTCCACGAGTTGTTGACTTCTTCGCCTTCGAGAGTTTGGAGGCGGTAGGAGCCCGGCCCGGTCACCTTAGCCACGGTGAAGGGGCCTTCCCGTGGGGAGCTGAGCTTGTGAAGTCCTTCCGTGTTCGGGATACGGCGGAGGACAAGATCTCCAACGTTGAAGGAGCGTTCTTTGACGTTGCGATCGTGGTAGCGTCGGATACCCTCGAGGTACCTTGCCGATTGGACGAGGGCGGCACGGCGAGCTTCTTCGAGGTCGTCGATATCAACTCGTCGTCGTCTTCGAGACGCCTTCGTCGTAGTGCTCCACCGCTGGCGAGTTCCATATGACATCGGCGGGGAGGATGGCTTCGGAGCCGTAGACCAGGAAGTAGGGGGGATTGCCCCCGTTGGCTTGGATGGCCGAGTCCGCGGCCCCCGAGTGCGTTGGGTAGTTCCTTGATCCACTTGCCCCCTTTTGAGTTAGCGGCGTCGTGTAGCCGCTTCTTGAGGGCGTCGAGCACCATCCCGTTGGCGCGCTCGACTTGTCCGTCGGCCCCGCCGTGGAGTCGATGACTTGATCAATCCGTGGCAACCCGAAGGGGTCCTTGGGGCAGTGCTTATTGAGGTCGGTGTAGTCGACGCACATCCTCCACTCGTTCGAGTTCTTCTTGCGGACGAGGACGGGGTTGGCGAGCCACTCAGGATGGAAGACTTCTCTGATGAAGCCAGCAGCGAGTAGCTTGGCGAGCTCCTTCTTGATGGCATCCCGTCTGTCGTCGGCGAAGCGTCGGAGGTGTTGTCGCTTGGGGGTAGCCTTTGGGTCGACGTTGAGGCGGTGCTCGATCGGCTCCCCGGGCACTCTCGGCATGTCCGCCGGCTTCCACGCGAAGATGTCGCGGTTAGCCCGAAGGAAGCCGATGAGCGCGTCTTCCTATTTGGGGTCGAGGCCGGCCCCGATGGTGGTAGTCTTGGTGGGGTCGCCGTTCCGAGGTCGACCGTCTTGGTGAGCACCTCCTCGGGTGGCCGAGGCTTGTTGGCGCCGTCGGACTTCTGCGGGATGTCGAGTTCGCTTGCGGCAAGCTTCTTCGACGCGGCGTAGACCTCCATCATTGGGGTGGGTACTTGATTTGTCGAAGCAATCACCACGGCCTCTCGTATCGCGATCGTGAGAGATCTTCAAGTCCCCTTGGAGGGAGAGTACGCCGAGTTTGGACTTGGCATTTTGAGTACCAAGTATGTGTAGTGGGGCACCGCCATGAACTTGGCGATGGCCGGTCCGCCGAGGATGGCATGGTAGGAAGTCTCGATGTCCGCGACCTCGAACTTGATGTACTCGGTGCGGTAGTTGTCGCGAGACGCCCCGAAGGTAAGCGGCGGTACCACCGAGCCCGGTGGGATAGCCGCGTTGCTCGGGACAATGCCGTAGAAAGGCATCTTCGCTCTTGTTGAGCATGGGGGTGACGTCAAGGTTCATCTTCCCGAGAGTCTTGGTGAAGAGGACGTTGAGCCCGCTTCCACCGTCGATGAGCACCTTGTTGAGCTTAGAGCCCGCCACCGTAGGTTGCGGGACGAGAGGGAAGCGTCCGGTTCGGAGAAGCCGGTCCATTGGTCCGCGCGGGAGAAGGTGATGGGCGTCTCGACCACCCGAGGGGGGTCATAACCGCCGGTTCAATGGACATCACTTCGCGGCGAGTAGCCTTCGCTCCCCGCGCCGGGGTAGTCCGCCGAAGAGGACGTTGACGGTCTTCTCGGGTTCTTGGAAGTCGTCGCCGTCCTTCTTCTTGTTCTTCGATCGTGAGGGTGCGGTGGCTCCGGCGTATCCTTGAGCGCGTGCACCGAGCCGGTAGCTTGCTCGGTGGTGTGGTTGCCGTTTGGATGCCACGGGCACTTCTCCTTCGGCGGGTCTTTGAACCCGCCGGAGTTCTTCTTCGAGTTCCCTTTTGGAGGGCGCCGGATAGCCGCGACGGTGTTGTCCGGCTTGCGCTTGCGGTTGGAACCCGAGAAGTTGTTGTTGTTGTTGTTGTTGCCGCGGCCGCCCGGTTTGGGTTGCTTCGCCGCCGCCTTGGTTCTCGCTTGGACTTGGCGCGGATGGCGTCGTACTTGGCGTTGGCCTTGTCCTCTTCATCCGCCCAGGACGTGATCATGTCCTTGAGGTGGGGAATGGACCGGGGCGGCGCGGCCGAAGTCCTCGAAGGTGCGGCGATGGTAGAGCCCGTCCTGGAAGAGGTCGATGACCTCCTTGTCGGTGACGTCCACGACGGTAGCGCGCTTGTCGAAGAAGCGGCGCATGTACTTGCGGAGGGTCTCGCCTTGTTCCTGCTTGATCATGGCAAGGTCCATGCGAGTACCCGAACGGCCCATGGCGCCCGCGAAGTTGCTTGTAAATTGCTCCTTCAGCTGGTCCCACTTGTCGATCGAGTGCTTGTCCAGCGACTCGAGCCGGGTGAGTGGGGCTTGGTCCGGGCGAGAAGGGGAAGTAGAGGCACTTGGTGTCGCTGCTTGCCGCCAGCGTTCTCGATGGAGAGAGCGTAGCATCGGAGCCACTGGATGGGATCCTGCGCCGCGTCGTATTTGGTGATCCCCAAAGGCTTGAACTTGTCGGGGAGGAAGCGAGGTTGCGGCCGGGGTGAGAAGGCGGGGAAGCCGTCGCCTTCGGCGGCGGTCGTCGACTTCTTCTCGCCGCAACTCTTCGATTCTGCGGCGGGCATCGTACCCGCCGTGAGAGGCGCCGGAGGCGTGGCTGTGCGCGTGGCCGCGGCCGCCGCGGCCGCCGCCGCCTCCCGGCTCTCTTGTTGGCTCCGTGGTTGGAGCCGCCGCCGCCGCCGCCGCCGCCGTCGGGGGTCGTTGCCGCCACCACCGGCCGAGGCACGGTGGGGGACGACTTCTCGGTTGACGTTGTCTTGTCGTGAGGGTCCGCCGGCGGTGGAGCGTCGACGGTTTGGTTCGGGCGGGATGTCGCCCCGAGTACGGTTAGGACCGGGGTCGGCCTTGCGACTAGTAGCCTCGTTGTCGCGAGGCTTGGCCGGGGGAGGTTGGCCGACTCTCTTGTCGACCCGCATGAAGTAAGCTTCCTCGGCCGAGCTTGGCGATGACCTCTCCGGCCGTATGCCCCGAGCCCGCCGTGCGATCGCCGTGATCGACATGAGGCCATCGCTCGGGAGTGGTGTGAACTCGCTCTCGGCGCCGAGAGCTTCCGCAAGGTTGCGGATGGGGAGGTTGTCCCCGAGCCGCCGGCGTCGTTCGTTGCGCTTCTGTTACGTTCGCGCCGGGCGTCCCCGCGGGCGTCGGTCTCGTCCGCGGGGGCATCGGCGGACAGCCTCGTCCGTGGAGATGTCCTCCGGTACTTGTCCGCGGCCGTGCCCGAGGTTCCCGGGTGTCGCCGGCAGCCATGAAGACTTGACGATCGGGGGTACCCAAGCTTGGCTCGAAGGTGCCACCTCGGTTGGTGCGCTTGAGTCGGCTTGAGCTAGTGGTGTTCCCTCCGGAACGGTAGCGAGTCGATGTAGGCGACGTAGCGTGAGTCCTTTGTCGGCTCGGCGGGTTTGCGGTCCGGCCGCAGACGTATCTTCCGGCCGGCGTTGATCTTATAACCGGCCCCGCAGGCCGGCCCCGACAAGGGAAGCTCGTAGGAGTTGTCTTCGGACTCGGGCTCCTCGGGGTCCGACCCGAAGTCGAACTCGTAGTCCGGGTTCGAGTAGAACTCGGAGAGAGGGTCGGAGTCCGAGACGCGGTTGGAGACGGCGTCGGAGTCCGAGTTGTACTCGGTTACGGGCTCCTTGCCGGCCCGTCGTGGCGTAGAAGCCTCCGTGCGGGCCCGGCCGGGAACGCGAGGGCCACGCACGCAGCGCCGATGTGGAGAGGGGACCGCTGCGATGGGCGAGGGAGCCGGCTCGCATGCGATGGCCCATGGCGACGTCGGGTTCGAGTTGGAGACGGACTCGAGCTCGAAGTCGGCGTGGAGATTGGAAAGCGAAATTTCGCCGAACTTGCGGCGAGCTTGCCGTGACAACTTCGGGAAGCGTCACAAGGCTCCGTCCTCGAGTCGGGTTGCATGATCAAGCGGCGCCGGAAAGAGCCCGCGCCATCGGCGATGCGGGACCCAAGCCCCGAAGACGAAGGTGTCGCCATGGTTGAAGGCGACGGTTGGCTTGATGTGAACGGAAGCCGTCGAGTTCGCCATGTGATCTCGAGCGAGATCCCCTACCCGGCGCGCCGAGTGTCGGTGTTTTGGACGGCAACCTACTACGGGGGAGTACCCGAAGTAGATGAATGTGACTCGCCGAGATCGGTAACTCGAAGGAAGAGGCACGCGACACACAATTTAGACGAGGTTCGGGCCGCGAGGTGCGTAATACCCTACGTCCCGTATGCTCGCGTAGCTACGGATTGATAGGGCACGATTACACGATGGTGCAATGATGCGCCGTGAGTTGGATGAGGTGAGGTCGAGATGATCTCGGGATCGGTCCCCGCCCCGCCTTATATAGTCCGGGGAGGCGGGGTTACAAGTCGGAGTAGGGGAAGGAGTACTAGCCGAGTACGTCTAGGAGACCTCTATACGATGCGGAACGTGTACGCAGCCTTAACCGAGTACTACTCCCTGTCTTGTCCTTGTGCTCCACGCCTCCGGGTGCCGTGTAGCGCAAGTCGAGTAGTCCCGGGGGCCCACCGAGTAGTCGGTCCGGTACCCACCGAGGTAGTGGGCCCGGGGAGGTCCATACGACAATGTAGCCAGGGGAGGTGATTGAGAGATAAAATATATCTCAATCAGTTGACAAGGAGACATATTCATTTTACTCATGTTAGAGCTGGTGCTCATGGCTGGGAAAGAATTTTGTTCATAACTGTGACATAGGTCATGTTTGGATACTCTAACTCAGTTAGGGTTAGAGTTAGAGTTAGAAAATATCTCTAACTCCGGCCCCAAACTAACTCTAGCTCTAGATGTGTTTGGATGTCCGAGTTAAATTGTCAATAAATACACTTTTTCAACTATTTATTTTATTTAAACCATCTTTTCAAGATTTGGTGTGGTTATGCTTCCCTTTCGCCAAGCTCCCTCTCTTGCTCCTCACCCTCCTCACATCCACAACCCCACTCCTCCCTCGGCTCGCCATTGCTCAGACTCCAAGCTCACACGACTCTCTCTCTCTCTCTCTCTCTCTCTCTCTCTCTCTCTATTCTCTAGTCTCAGTAGGATGCACAGGAGTGGAGACCCCGATAGGCGGCGGTGGCGAGGAGGAGGGAGCGGGTGTCGAGGCGGGAGAGGATCATGGCGACGACGGCGGTGGGGAGCGTGGCGCCCGTCGCCGGCGGCGGGGAGCACGGCTGAATCAGATGTGGCGGGAGAGTCGGGGCATGGTGGTGTTGGTGTGGAGGGATTGCGGCAGATTGTTGTGTGTTGTGTTGGTGTGGGGATTGAGACGAGATCATGACGGTCGAGGCGTCGACGTAGGTGTTCATCGTGGCGATGTCGAGGGCCTCGTTGTCGCACTTGAATGAGAATATAAGGTCGTCGTAGACGGAGAGGACCCCTGTTGGGGGCCGACATCTTCAACACCAAGTAGGTGTACTGCGGGACAGCCATAAACCTAGCCAGCATGGGACGACCTGGAATGGCATGGTAGGAGGACTTGAAATCAGCGCCTCGAAGCTCAGGTACTCATTGCGGAAATTGTCCTTCGTACCGAAGGTCACAAGGAGGGAGATCCGACCCATGGGGTAGGCCGCCTTGCTAGGGACGATGCCAAAGAAAGGCTCGTCACATGTTGTCAGCCTCTTGAAGTCGAAGTCCATCTTCTTCAAGGTCTCGACGAAGATAATGCTGAGCCCACTTCCTCTATAGATGAGGGTCTGGGGGAGCAGGGCGCCCTCAACTATGGGCTCGACGACGAGCGGGTAAGACCCTGGGTCTGGGATGTGGACCCAGTGGTCAGCCCTGGAGAACGTGATTGGGTGCTCCGACTACCGCAGTGGCTGCGATGACTTGGTGTGGATGAGGTGGATCTCGCGCTTATCTTTGCGGCGTTGCCTTCTGCTCACGCTGGACTTGAGGCCATCGACGATCATGTTGATCAACCTCTTGTCCTGCTGAAAGGGGCCGTTGGGGTTGCCCGTCACCGGTGGTGGAGGTAGGTCGCGCTCATCGCGGCGGTCCTCTGGCTGCGGCTCGTCGTGACGTCGCTCATCGCGGCGGTTGTCGTCGCCACAACCACATTGATCATCACGACGGTTGTTGTTGTAGCGACATGAAAGACGATTGATCGCCGTCGCCTCTAGGTCTTTTTGGGTCTTCGGAGGTGCAGGACGCCCTCTTGAACTGCGAGCACTCGCGGACAGTGTGGGTGGCCCCCTCGTGGAATGTGCAGGGGCTATCGAGCGCCGTGTTGAACTCATCGACGTTGAATGTCGAAGGTTGACGTCGCTCTGTCGCAACCACCTTTGAAGGTCGCTTGCGCAGCTTGGAGCTTGAGTCACCAACAGTCCCAGAAGTGTCTGCGTCACGCTTTGCATTGGAGTCAAACTGGTTGACCAGCGCCTCATCGGTGTCGATGCGTTTGTTGACGACGTCCATGAGGGCAGCGATGGTAGTGGCCCCGGACTCGTGGATCTTTTCAAAGATCTTGTGATCTCTGATGCCCTTCTTGTAGCTTTCGACAACCTGGTCGTCCCTGACACCGACACAAGAGTTGCAGTTCTCGAAGAACCGGTTGGTGTAGTCGCGGAGCCGCTCGTTGGTCTTCATGGTGACCCTCCCGAGGTTGAATGTGTTCCCAGGGCGATTGTAGGTCGCCTGGAAGTTGGATGTGAAGGCCTGGGACAGGTCGGCCCAAGACGTGATGCTGCCCGCCGGGAGGTTGTTGAGCCAGAGTGACAGTGTGTCACCCATCACCAGCGAGAAGTATGTCGCCATGTGATCGAAGTTGCCGCCGACCACCTTGACGACGACGTACTAGGTCAACAGCCAAATGTTGGGGTCGGAGCGGCCGTCGTACTTCTGGATGTTCAGCTTGAAGTTGTCGGGGTAGGCCACCGACCTAAGGCGAGGGGCCCGTTGGTGGAGATCGGGCCCGAAGGGTGGACGCCGACACAACAGCCCCCGAGCACTCTCACTCCCTTAGCTTGCTATCACGAAGGGTGCAACTTCTACTCGTGCAAAGAAGGAAGATGCAAAAACTTAATTACACGAAACAGAAATAAGGAAATACTCAGCGGACCGAAGACCGAAAGAACTGTTGTCGCCTTCGGTACTCTCTTCTCATTACAATGTGTGTGTTTCATTACAAGGGGTTCACTATTTATAGGAGACCCCTGGGTATAGTCATTTGCCTCAATTACACCTTACAAGGGTATAACAGTAAGTCCCCGCGTCGTACAGGCCTCCAGCGTGTCTTCGTACGGCGGAAACGCCTTTACACGTGGCACCCCTTGTCTCTGCCTTGCACGGAGCCCTCTTTACACGTCGGCGGCAGCCACGTGTCCAGGATCGCCGCGCCTTCGGCGCCAAAGTAGTGATCCCGCCTTGGACGTATCGCACCTCTCCGGGCGTCTCGCCCGTGCCGCCGCTGGTCCCGGACGCGATGTTCCCGGCCGGCGCAGCGCGTTCCTGGTTCTCTCGAACCTTCGTCACCGGAGTACAACCATCCGTACCTTCGGCACCGAAGGCTGGCACCGCCATGTGGGACCATCCCTGCACAACAATCCTCACATAATATGAGCAGTGTTAGCGTTTCTGTTAAACCCGTACCGCGAAGGTTTCTTCGCGAGACCGAAGCCGTACGCGGACCGAAAATCGTCGGCCTGACCGGACGTGGGCGAGGCTTCCGAAGGCCAACTTCCCCAATAGGGCCAACGCGGGGAAGGTGGTGATGGTCATGTCGGCTCCTCGGCTCCTCAACTCTGTGCACGGGTGAGATCGGGGCTGGCGATCTTGATTCCGAGCGCCCTCCTCCGAATGGCCGTAATCTACTTCGCATTGGGCGCGACGCCTATTCTCGACGTCGTGGCGGTCGTGCTCCTCACGTTCCATGATGCGGTGGACGACGTTAGGGGAGCCGTACTCGCGGTTGTACTCCGCGCGACGTCATAGATCTCCCTCTTCACGCTCGCGATGGCGTTGGACGATGTAACCACGGGCGTCGCAGTTTCGCCTGTTCTTGCCGAGGTTGGCGCGGAGGTCGCCGTCCCTTGCGTCGTTCGCCCGAGGCTAGTCGGGGTTGTTTTGATCAACATCCTCCTGGATGGGGCGAGGTTGCTGCGCGCAGGTTGATTAGATCGGCTGCGTGAGTGACGGCTTGACATCGACGCAACGGACTTGGCTGTTGCGCTCTTCTCCTCCACTAAGGCCGTGGCGACCCGGAGGTAAGCCATGGCTGCTTCGGCCTCAGGTGTGAAGTTGGCTTGTTGGAGGCGCGCCATGGTAGCGCCCAGGTTGGTCTGGGGGCTGTTGAACGGCGGCAGCCCCGCCTCCTTGAGCTCGAGATGAAGGTCTCGAGCGCAAGGAGTTACTATGCGGCGCTGCTCTTCTGCGCGTCACTGGGCCCGGTTGGCGTTGCCTTGGATCTGACGTGCCTCCTTGGAGTCCGTCGCACCGTGACGTGGTGGTTCGTTCTCAGGCACCACCAGGACCCGTCGAAGGATGGAGCCCTGGTCGTTGGGGCAGACGTGGATCCGGACCTTTTAGAACTCGTCACCGTCCGGAGACATGGGAGCTCACGTGGTACAGGGAGTAGTACACTCCTAGTCGATCTTCTTCCGCAGCCGGCAGCCGCGGAGGGTGTGTCGTGCACCCTTGTGATAGGTGCACGATTCGTCGAGCGGATCGTGACGTACGCAGAGCTCGAGCTTGAGGTCGCTAGATAACTGTCGCCGCCCAGATTGGATCTGGGGGGGACCTGGTCACCTGGCGGGCGTAGAAGTCGCTGGGTGGTCGTAAACCGAAGGGGAAGGTCTTGCGGCGTGACACCATCTGCGTTGAGCGTTGGGCCCTTTCGCAGATCTGGAGGGTCTCCTCGATCATGCCGATGACGCGCTCCATTCCCTGAATGATGTCATAGGGTTTGGGCGAGTGGGTCGCTGATGCTAGATTGGAAACGAGGGCGCCGTCACGATCTTTGCAGACGTCACCGGAGAGGTCGTGACCACCGGAACAGTTGAGGTCACCTTGAAAGAACCGAAGCAGATCTCCACGCGGTTGGCGAGGATGTCTGCCATGCTCGCCGGAAAAACGACACCAGATCGGGCCACCATGCTGCACAGCAAGTTCCTGATCTCCCCTACCTGGTGCGCCAACTGTCAGGGGGTGCGACCTGGACAGATCCGCAAGGGGGCGACCCAAGCGGTTGTAGGTTATTTGGAGGGGATCGAGAACTAAGAGCGTAAGTGGTAGTTCACAGATGGAACTCAGAACACGGCGAGAATGGTGAGGGACACAGGGGTTTAGACTGGTTCGAGCCTCCGGAGAGTAAAACCCTACGTCCAGTATGGGGTGGAATTATGTGTGGAAGGGAAGTCCCCTCGAATGGAGCTCTAGACCGCCTTCTATGGTCAACAGACTAGGGCATCCATTCGAGCTCAGTGGACCCTCTTCGGGTCAGTTACAAGATAGAAAGGTCATCCTCCTTGATTACAGGGTGAATCCCGCGATCCGCGGACCTACAGGCGCGCTGAGTCGTGACCTGGGAATGAGTCTTGCGCCACAAGCCCGGTGGATCCTCCGCGATCTGGATAAGGTCTTCTGGGGTCTTCTAAGGTCGCCGGGGTGTGGATAAGGTCTCCGGGTCCATTTGCAGGTCGACGGGGCTTCTGGCAGGTCAGGTCCACTTGATAGGGACCTCTAGGACCCTGGTCTGTGGGGACCCATGGGTACCCATGTCTCTCAGTGTGGTGTTGACGGTGGGGAGGCAAGGAAGATGAAGAAGCCGCAGCAGTAGCAGGCCGGCAGGCTCCAAGATCCTCCACGACGATAAGGAGGCGACAGCGGCCCCGCGGAAGCCCGCCGCGCTGTAGTCCTCGGAGTACTTCAAGACCGCCGCCGCCCTCCCCCGATTGGCTAGCCGCCGTCAAGAACGCTGCCCCCAACACCGTCGTGGAGCAGGGGACAGACTCCGATTACGAGTACTACTCTGATGACGAGAAGCAGCAACTTAGTCTGGTCTCCGTGCTAGAGTGCCACCCGTTCGAGATGAGCATGAGCTCCCCCGCCCACGGCAAGCTATCGCCGCCGTCCAAGTACGCCATGGACGTATTCCGACCTTCCGGGAGCTCCTGGACACGACGTACTCGCTCGTGCTGCTCACCCACGGTCCTCGGCAGCGGATGACAGCTGAGGGGCGACGAGGGGGAGGGCGCGCCTGGGGCCTGCATCGGTCGATGGTGATCGCTACTAGGGGCGGCAGGGCGCGATGTGTTTCTGCCAGGAACGGAACCTGCGATGGGGAAGGAGAATGTGCGGTCACGGCAGGAGAGGGATAGGAGAAAATTGCTTTTCGAGTGGGTCCCACGAAAACTAGCTCCAATTAGCACCTCTTTGGTGGGATAGTTTTTTCAGTGGGTTAGATGCCAATAGCCCAATATTACCTTCCTGTTTGGATATTTTTGGGCTAGTTGGTGCTAAACAAACTGAAACTAACTCTAACCCATGGATCCAAACAAGGTTTTGTTAGACAACAGTAATTGTTGTATCCGTAGCAGAGGTTTTGGCTGTTCTAATATATTGGCTTTTGGTTGTTTGATTTTCGATCATTACAAGATTAGGTTGCGGCGTTAGCACGGGTCTTCTGCTTACACGTTTTGTTGACAATCCGACCTCCTCCCATTTCGAGCAGCTCCGGCGTTGTTGTTTGGATGCTCCAAACAAGAGAGAATCAGTGAGCACTTCACGTTGGAGCGTGGGTGCTACCAAGCAACACCCTAGCTAGTAGCTACGGGCGCTCGGTTTTGTGCGCTCCAAACAAGGTATATTTGTTTGGAACAAAGAGCTACATATGATTGGTCCGTCGTGTGGGTAAGGAAGAGAGGAGGAGAGATGATTTCTGTACTAGACTGGTCATTAGTGTCAGGATAGAGGTTGCTCTATACGCTGGACAAAAGTAACTTGGAAGCTACGTGGTGACATGTCTGTCATGCTACTTGGTAGCAAGAATACACGCTGCTGCTGCTCTTACTCGCGCTCGCTGCCGGAAGCTTGGCAGGGTCGTCCCTTGGCCCATGCGATCAGGCCGGTCTCAATGCATGATTTCATCGCACTATTACCAAGACCGCCATGTTATCTTTTGAAGTGAATGAAACTCTCACTCTCAGTGCACCTTTTCATTGCACAATTTCATATGCAACTTGTAGCATTTAATTTTTGCATGGAGTTAATGATCATATGTGTCATGTGATGAAACTATAACACCCTCAATGCAAGTTTCATTGGATTTCATGGGACTAGGTAAGTGTGCCATGTGAGTGTCATGGTGATGAAACTCTCATGAAACTCTTATCATCTCTCTCTTCATAAATAGAGTGCCAAGTCATCAAATCGCTTTATGTGGCGTAAAATTTAATACCCATGAAATCTCCCTGACACTCCACCGAGACGGGCCTCAGGGCCTCCAAGTTTCCTAAGGCTTCCAAATTATGATGTACTGTACACATTAGGTATAACTATGGCTGGTCCAATTGTCTTTTGGTCTACAGATGACTTATCTTTGTCTCGTGATTTTCTCTGAGTATGTCCCGTCTGATGTTGGTGGTGCGTCAATCGTCAGCCGCCGTCTTGCACTACCAACTAAAGGAGGACACGTACAGGTGCATAACGCAACATAAAGTCACAATGTTTGTTCTAAAAAAAGTCTTGTTTCAATGAACAATTTCGGATCTACATAAGGTGCATAAATTAATTTTATTCTTCTCATCACTGCATTTTAGCGTCTATTTATCGAAATTTTCAGGGACGGCCCTGAAGGTGGGAGGCCCCATGGTCGCCACCTCCCCCTCCCCAAGTTCCGAGCTCCATGGCGCACCATGGTCAATTTGGATCTTGGCTTCGCCCCTGGCTGCCGCTTCGATCGACGCCGCCACTAGAAAATCCAAGCGAGCGCGGAAGCGGTCGCGCACCTACCCCTCAATGTCCGATCCGGCCGCGGTCCATCGGGACATGCTAGCTAGAGACCGCCTAGCAGACTTGACCGACCTGCGTGCCGTGCCTGTCGGCGAAACAAGCAGCACTCCCAGCCGGCAGGTGGGTGGGTGGCCGGTGGCCCAGCGCAGGCGCACGTACGCCTAGCCGTCCGCACGGACTCGCCGCGGCCCCAGCCCCCGGCGGCCCGGGTGCCCGGCCATTCCTCGTTACCGGCCGGCGGCGGCTGCAAACCCAGCCAGCTACCCCCAGCTGCAAAGACGCCGGAGCTCTCCTCCGCCCGGTTCCTCCTCCTTTCGCAGTGTGTGAGAAAGAAGGCCAGTCAAACCCAACGCATGGGGGCCGGGTAAAGGATCACTTGGACTTCACCAACAAGATACAATAATCTCGCTGCCACAGTGAAGAGCAACTCCAAAAGAGTGCTAATTGTATTCTTAATAATTGTTTTAGGGAGAAATAAGTTAAAAAAAAAGACTCCAACAGAGACCCTATCACCCTCCCAATCTTTTGGGAGCCCAAAACAAAGAAAGGCCGAGCCGCATATATTGGCACCCTCGTACATCTTCCCAATCCCTCCGATTTCCTCTTTCTCGCTCGCAATCCGCCACGTGGCCCGTTTTGGAATATTGGGAGATAGTTATTAGCATTCGCTCTAGTAGGAGATATGTTTTTAGGAAAATAAAATTTTTAGCATAGGCCCCAGTACATTGTTTTAGCATCAATTTTTTCACATCCTTTTGGAGATGCTCTAACACGGGCTTTTTTTTTTACAGCTAACCCGTGCCGATGTACTATATATTTTACTGGCGCTGCTACTGGAGAACGGAGATCTCGAGTAGTAGAGCTCTGCCTCTGCCCCCCAGGCTGGAAAGGCGTCGCTTGCCCTTTAGTAAAAACTGCACCCGGCAACGTGGGGCTCATGAGCGAAACCACATGCGCTGATCGATCATGCCTAGACATTCCTGGTTAATTACTAGTAGCAGCCGCGAGCGCTCGGCACTACTAAAACCTGCCATCGATCTATCCATGCACCCTAAACACGACGCGTCTCAGTGCCGATGCGCCGTCCCCATTCGCTCGAGCCTCGCCATTTCGGGCAAATCCTTTAGCCGTGTTGCGCCTGAGCTTTTTTCTCTGCTCATCCAACACCCCAACACCACCAGAGAAATCCATCCAGGATCGTCGTTCTAATAAACTTGTGTCACCAAGTACGTACGTGCTTGTATCCGGCAATTGGCAGGCATGGACGGGCCTCTTTGTACGTAGACATTACTCCCCCCGAAGCATTGCGATTTGCAAAGCCAAAACACAACACTACGAACGTCAACCACCACCAGCAGGTGAGAGAGGGGGCGCAACCCGAACGAAACGTTGCTCCCCCGATCCAGCACAAGCAACGGCATCATTTCCCGACCTGCAAGCAATCAATCAATCCATCACCACTCGCACACTTTCCTGCCTGCTCTCTGCTATGAACACCTCACGACCACGACCACCTCTCCTCAGACTGTCTCCAGCGGCTGTCGGATACCCTCCCGCATCTTCAAAATGAAGAAGACACAGGCACTATAGCGGCTCCAGCAGCAGCTGCAACTATAGCTGCATTTTGCGGTGACCTCCCCTCGCAACCGCATTCCTGGGATTCTCTCCCTTCGCTGCATCCGTTCCCACCCGTCAGACAATGCCATCGTGCTTTCGCGCCATCACAAGGGAGGGATGGATGGGCGGAGAGAAACAGAGGTGAGAGAGGGCAGCGGCGAGGAGGGAACCCACCCCGGCGGAGGCTGACATGTGAGTGCCGGCGGAGCTCGCCCGGCCCGGGGGAGCTCGCGAGGCGGACCACTGCAGCAGCTAGAGGAGGACCTCGCCGCCAGAGAGGACGAGGTCACGCCCGCTGGGGAAGAAGCAGTGGCCGCGGCCGCGGCCGCGGCGGCTGGATCTCGCGGGAGGAGGCCGCCCCGCACAGGAGGAGGAGGAGGAGGCCGCGGTGGCCCAAGAGGAGGAGCTCGCACCCGCCGGGGAGGCAGTAGCGCCGGCCGGATCTCGCGGGAGAAGGCGGCGACCGCATCTTGCGGGAGGAGGCTGCGCCCGCCCGAGAGGAGAAGACAACGGCCCAAGAGGAGGAGCTCGCGCCTGCTAGGGAGGCGCGACCGCGGCGGTAGGCGAGCGCGGGGTGCTGGAGGATTGTGCAGAGGCGGAGGAATTGGGGGAAGAGGCGGGGCCGGGCACTGCGTTGCGCAATGGGATGCAGCAAACCGCTGGAAGACACACTGTGTTGCGAGTTTCATTCACTCTCTCTCTTTTCTTCATAACGTCCTATTTGCAGATGCACACTGGGTGTCTGCTGGAGATAGTCTCAGGCAGGCGGGCAGCAAGCCCAGCCACAGGAGTACCCTCACACACATGAATGCAGATCGGCAGCGGCAGATGCGAGCGGGGGCCTCCTGCACAAAAGCGGCCTGCAAGTACCACCGCACGCGGCCTACTCTGCCCAGCTGCGCTGCGTCGCGACAAAACCAAAGCAAATGCACCCACCCAGGTGCCTGCTCCTGCTCTTCACTCTCTCCACACTCTCTGTAGAGCGATGAGAGTGAGAGAGTGCAGCAAGGTCTGCTGGTGCTAGTAGCACAGCAGCAGCCACTACTAGTCAAACCAACAAACACCCCAGCAGCTCAGCTAGTAGTGAGAGATTAGCACGGAAACAACGCGCTAAACTTGATATATAACAGATCAAAGAAACAGACGTCGTTATCATCACCAAACCGACCGATCAGCACAGATGCAGGCAGATAGGGCCAAGCAAGCTCGGGAGGCACTTGGAATGAAGAACCCTGCTGCCTTAAATCGACATCATTAACATCACCATCAATCCGCTAATTAAAATTAAAAATTGTACACATCATCCACATTAGCATCATCCTGAGATTAATCGACCAGAACAGAGCGGCAGCAGCAGCAACTCTCTCAGTCTGAGAAGCAGCAGCAGCGGCACCAGATCCCTAAGCTTACAACACACCAGCAGCACGAACACTGAACGACGAAAGGAACAACGGCACATCAAATCCATCCCTCCCCCACTAATTACTCCATTAATTAATTAAGCCACGACGAACAATTAGAACAAGCAAGGAACCCAACCCTAGGATTAACCAACACGGCGAAGCAGCAGCAGGTGGACGACGGATCGCTACGCCCTAATGACCTCTCTCTGTCTCTCACGGAGACGACGACGACTAGGCCGCGGCCGTCTCGCTGGGCACGGCGGGGCGTACCTTGGGGGGCCTGCCGCGGCCGCGCTTCACGGGGGCGGAGCCGTCGCCGCTTGCAGGCGCGGGAGACGGAGCGGGGGCGGCGGCGGGGGAGGACGCAGCGGCGTCGGCGGCCGCCTCGGTCTTGGCCTTCTTGGGCGGGCGGCCGCGGGCCTTGGGCATCCCCGCGGTGGCCTGCTTGACGGCGGCGTCCAGCGGGTCCTTGGGCTTGGGCGGGCGCCCGCGGGGGCGCCCCGAGCCGACGGACGGAGACTTGGGCGGCGGCGGTGGCGCGTTGGGGTCCCGCACCTTGGGCGGGCGCCCGCGGCCGCGCTTCGGCGGCGCGTCGGGGGCGTCGGCGCGGAAGTAGTTGTTCTTGAGGAAGATGAGCTCGCCGGACTCCTTCATGCGCGACAGGTGCGCCGTCAGCAGCGACGCGTGCGCCGGCGGGAGCTCGCCGTACTTGCCCTCGATGTACCTCGAGATGGCCGACTTGTTCGACCCGTTCTTGTCGCCCAGCCCGTCGATCGCCGCCAGGATCATCTGCACAGCAACAAACAAACAAGCACGCCGCCACACCGGCCGTCAGCTCACGCAAATCTTACTCCATTCCATTTCTCAACACCAAAACAATCTCTTTTGTTTTGGGGGGGTTCGAAAGCAAGCAATTTTTTTCCGGCAAGAACAACCCAAGAAACATGCATCAAGCGCAACAGAACCACAAATCCAGTTGCAAGCAACAAATCCTCGCCACAAACAGCAGCCCAAAAAAGAAACGGAAAGCAGCGAAAGAACCGGACGGCGACGGGCAAAGGGTGGTCGTTACCTCTGGGTAGGGCGGGAGAGGGGACGGCTTGGCGGCTTCCTCGGTGGCCATGGCGGCGACGGCGACGGAGGCGAGCAGGTCCGACGAGATGCGGTGTTGGGGGACGGAATTATTTCTCGAGGAGGAGCCGAGGAGGATATAAAAGAAGCGAGGACGATTTGGATCAGGATAGATAAGAAACGGGGAGGGGGAGGAGGAGGAGGAGGAGGAGGGGAGCCTCGCCTCCGTTTCTTTACTATTTTTTCCCTTGGTTTTTCGTTTGGGTCTGCGAGTGTGTTTGGGGGGAGTGAGCAACGGGATCAGATGGGGATGCGGGGCGGGTGGACGGCCAAGATCGCTCGGGCCGCCGGGATCCGGCGGCGCCGGAAGAGCGGGCACGCGGATCGGTGACGTGGCGGGGGAGGGGGCGCCAGCTCCTGCGGCTTGCCGTTCCCGCTTTATTTTTTGTCTGCTTTTGTCCGGGCCTGCGGTGGCTTTAGGCTGGAGAGGAAATGACCGAGATGACCTCCCTGGGTTTCTGTTTTTTTTAAAGTTGGTGATGGCGGTTTGGAATTTTAATTGTCCGGTGGGAAAGCCTTTCAGTTCAGCAGTTCTCCGAATAATCTCAGCCGAATTGGTAGAAGAAATTTGTCAGTTTTTCTCCATCAATGTGCTAAAAATGATGCTATTTTTTAGATAAGTGTTCAATAGTTTTGGAAGGTAATTATTATATTCTTTAGAAAAGTGTGGCACTAGTTTTCGGTTTATTGTATAGTATTCATATCTTTCTTCAGATTTTAGACAAACATCTATTTTGTTGGTATTTTTTTACAGTGAGAAATAACAATCAAAGATATGATACAATAAACTATAGAAATTCAAGGACAGAGTAACTATAATCTCTTTTGTCAGGGATGAAAAACGGATCTACTTATAAAAAAACATCGCCATTAAGGCAAAAATTAAACCATGAGAAATTATATTAAATTTCTTAAAAGACAATGAACACATCTCATATCCAGCTAAAATCTAGACATCGCCAGGAAGTTCCGTAACAAACTAAAGTACTCATGATGACCGTTCAAATTTACAGTCCAATTCAAGTTGTTGACTTCTGGTGGTAGAAACGACAAATACTTCGGTAGGTGGCGTAACCAATGTGGGCGGACGATTAGGATTTCTTCGACGGGTTGGATCAAACGACACGGAGAGGGCGAGCTGGTGGACATGTGAGGTAGCAAGGAAGGAGTGGCATGCACTCGCGTCCCCACTTCATTTATGTTTATTTTCATGCATTTGCGCTGGCTTTAGGCTAGGACGGAAGTTACATGCATCTTTTAGCCTTTTGGGGCCTCTGTTTAGAGGGGGGAAGTGGAAATGACCAATGCTTTTGCGGTGGAAATAACCAAGATAATTGTATTGCATATCTTCATTACAGGTTTTAGATGGTCTTGTTTTGTTGGCATTTTATAATGAGAAATTGAAAGAGATTTATGTCTGAACAGTCCACAGTAGGGTTAACCCCGGTGGTTTATTTGTTCAGTGGAGGAAATCAAGAGCTAAGAGCGCGATGGTTATGCTAGCGTAGCACACGGAAATCTCGGCGAGACAAAAGGGACAAAGCGATTTTATACTGGTTCGGGCCTCCGGAGAGTAAACCTTACGTCCAGTTCTTGATTGTACTGCTGAAAGGTTGCGTCGATGTCCCTGGGGGATGCCCTTGGCCGCCTTATATTGGGCGACGGACAAGGTCGGTGGACCGGAGTCCAAGTCGATTATAACAGGGAAACCTATCTCAGTCAGTTACAGTATGGAAGGCTTATCTGAGCTGCCTTAATCCGTATGGACTGTCTTAGCTTGCATGCCAAGTTGTCTTCTCATCTTCGGGCCCACATGTCAGGTCGGACAGGCCTGCTGACAGGTCGGCGGAACTTCTAGTGGGCCGGACCCACCTGTCGAGGATGGCCATGAGTCTGGTCGGTGGGGACCCAGGGGTACCCATGTCTCACAAGGCCCGAGCGATGTGTAGGCACAGCGACCTCGAGGGGGTCATGACGAACTCTTGAAGCCATCAACAGGTCGAATAGCGTGCACGTCAGTCCAAAAAAAGTAGCCAGCTTAGCAGCCGACTTGTTTGTAGTATCCCGAGAGTAGCGAGGTCGAGTGTCGACCTATGAGAAACAAGATTTCTCAATAGGTCGAAACGACGAAAAAACAAGAGGGCGTCGAAGAAGCTCTCGTAGGATGGCCCTCGAGCATTGAAGCATACAACATGGCTGGTTCGATGATCTAAAAAAGAGAATAAAGAAAGGCGGTGACAGCGACAGAGTTGCCAGAAGGTCTAGCGATCTGACGAAGGTGAGCCACAGGGAGGTCTAGCGACCTGACGAAAGCGAAAATGGAGCTGCGAGGAGGTCTGGCGACCTGACGACGGCGATGACGGAGCCGCAGGGAGGTCTGGCGACCTGATGCAAGCGTCGACGGAGCGTAGGGAGGTCTGGCGACCTGACGAAGCCGACGACGGAGCTGTAGGAAGATGTTAGTCTTGAACAAACGAAGTGTAGAGATACCCAAATATCCTGCATAGCTACAAAGAGTCTGGTAGAGCCACCCAAGGCATGCTGACCTCAGGAATGTCTCAAGTCAGCAGTGACCAAGCACCCGGAGATGCTTGGAGGGGCCATTAGGTGCGCACCCCAGAAGGGGGTCTTCATTCCTACGCAAAATCCTAGGTGTCTAAATCAGGCTGGTAGGGCTACAAGAGCACACCGACCTCAAGGAGGTCACGCATCTAGGGCGCCCAACTAGGTTGGTAGGGCCTAGACATACCGAGGTATTGAAAGACCTAGGTATTAAGGCACACTGACCTCAAGAAGGCCATTTTGGTGCCCAGACGACCAGCATAGCGGCCATTGATCCAGCAGAGCCAGGGTACTAAGGTATTGACGGCCTGAGTAGCAGGCACACCGACCTCGAAGGCCCAACGAAACTGTAGACATGATGAATCTGGGCTCCAGGCGCCCAGATGGATCTGGCAGAGTAGCGAGGCATGCCTACCCCGGAAGGTCTTCAATCAAACCTATGACCATTATGCTCAGGAAACAGAAATATATGCTGATTGGAATAGGTCTGTTTACCTGCAGAGCCACAGCGGGTGCATTAGGACGCAGAGCCTAGCGGGCGCAATGAAGATACAGAGCCGTAAAGGGTGTGTTTGATCGTTTGTCGTCGTCCGTAGATATATCAAGGCGTAGAGCCATCTGACGCGGAGTCTGTCTTATCCCTCTGTAGGTCACGGGTCAACAGTGGTCGGAGATTCCCTTGCCACCCGAAAAATGACAATTGCCCCACTGATCACGGGTGTACTGTAGCCATGCGACACTGCAGTGGCCTCAGACATCATTGATGCAGCAACGACAAGTTTGTCGCGAGGTTGGTGAGAAAAAATCATGCTTTAATCATCTGCATGTGCATAGTATCCCGCAACCACGTGGTAACAGTGTCAAGTATAAAGACGAGCTCAACCATGATTGGCCTTCACTATAAATAGCGGCATAAGCTTGGAGGCAAAGCACTGAGCATTGTTGAGCTATGAAGTCGCGTCGTAGAAATATAACCATGCCATGGGCATGTGTCCGTCCACCAGAGCATAGGATGCAAAATAGAAGCTTGGAGCTAGAAGAATGAAGTCGCTGGGGAGGTCTTCCGAACTGGCGAAGGCGACGAAAGAGTCACAGGGAGGTCTAGCGACCTAATGCCAGCGACGACAGAGTCGCCAGGAGGTCTAGCGACCTGACGATGACAACGAAGCCGCAGGGAGGTCCGCCGACCTAAACCCGGCGACGATAGAGCCATAGGGAGGTCCGCCGACCTCAATCCAGCGACGACAAATCCACCCAAGGTAGGTTCACCAAAGGCGACGTCGGAGTTGGAGAGAGGTCTAGCGACCTGATGAAGGAGATGCCGACAAAGTCGCGAGGAGGTCTAGCGACCTGACGCCGGCGACAACGGGGCCGCAGGGAGGTCTAGCGACCTAACACCAGCGACGACGGAAACACTGAGAGGTCCATCGAAGATGACGCCAGAGCTATAGAGAGGTCTAGGGACCTGACAAAGATGGTGAAGAAAACACCGGGAGGTCTAGCGATATGACGCGAGCAACGATGAAGCCGCAGTGAGGTCCACCGAAGATGACGCCAGAGCTACAGAGAGGTCTAGCGACCTGACAAAGACGATGACAGAGCAAAGAGATGGTCCTGTAAAATAAAAATAATCAACAGGTCGGTGTATCAATCTGTCAAATATAATGAGAACATAGCCTGAGCTAGGTATGCAGAAGTTGTGTAATGTTAGCTGGAGCATAACATTCTTGTGATATGTTTTGTTTGAAAAAACATCCCCCTTATCGTGCAAGGCACGCATTATGGATACTCGAAAGCTCTGAAGCTGCATAGTGTTTCACCCCTCTACAATGCTCAGCAGGGAGGCTTAGATGTAGCCGACGCACAAGGTGGGGCCGAGGACCCAAGTTTTGCAACCACACAACATCGAATACTCATAATGAGAGTCAAGCAGTTTAAAGGAAGAACACACAAGAATTAATTAGGTCTCTCAGGTCTGGAGACCCTTAGATTGGCATGGTCAAGCCCCTGAGCACGTCGAGGGGGAGGGGAACATAGCACAAGATAAAAAATTTGAACCCTCAGGTCTGGCGACCTACGTGTTGACATTGCCAAGCCCCCGAGCATGTCGAAGGGGAGGGATCGGAAGAGGAGAAAAACATGTAGAGTAGGTCTACGAAAAAATATTTTTAACTGAAAATAACACTTAGCATAGGTTTCACTGAAGTCAAAACGTGGCCGTTGGCATGAGTCAGAGCCGTGTCGAGCTCGAGACGCTGAGGAGGTTGGTAACAAGCCGATGGACGTCTGCAGGCCTGCAGCCTGGCGACGCAATAGGTTGGACAACGAGCTGACGTTGGTCAGTAGGTCGAGGTGGTCAGCGGCACCAGGTGCGAGCTTAGACTGGTCGCACTGGGTACTAGACGACATGCGCTACGGGGACACACTGGCGTGTGGCGTTGCACTTTGGGGTAAAAACCACCGCACCGGGGTACTCCAAAGCGCACGGGACGTAGCACTCGTCCGCCCCCGACGCCAAATCCAGCGCGCATCCAGGGCGTGCGCTACGCCCGCGCTGGCCCCACCTTGCGTCCAGAGCAACGGCTCCGCGCGCGGCGGAGCAGCGGTCGCGACCGCGGCCCGCGGGGACGACTCCTCGCCGGCGGTGACCCGACAACGGAAGAGCCGCGGGAGGGAGAGAGAGGAGGCGGAGGAGCCGCGGGGGAGGAGAGACGGGGAGCCGAACCGCGCCGCCGCCGGTCGATCCGGCCATGGATCCGGCGGATCCGCCGTCGATTGGACCGCCGCTCGCCCGCTCGAGCCTCCGCCGCCGGGGAAGGGCCGCGGCGGGCGGCGTCCAATCGGAGGCGGAGGGCGGATGCGCCGGAGGATGGGGAGGAGGGCGCGACCTCGTCCTCTTGCCGACCGGTGTGGGGAGGGAAGGGGAGCGAGGGGGACGGTGTGGGCGGAGGGCGGCGGGCCGTGGCCGCGAGAGCCCCACCGCCGCCGGCCGTGCAGGCCCCACCATCGCCGGTGGGTGAGGGGAGGGAAGCGGGAGGAGGGACTGGGAGCTGCCGACGCCGAGGCAGGAGAGGAGGCGTCGGCCGTCGGGTAGGTGGAGGAGTGAGAATGGAGAGAGAAGGGATGGGGAGGGTAGGGGGAGGAAGAAAAGGAGTCTGACGCGTGGGGTCCGCAGATGTTGGTTGGTATGGGGTACGAGATTTAGGGGATGACGGGTGCAGGGAAAATGGTGCTGTACTAAAAAATCTCGCTGACTGGACGGTATATTCTCTTTTAGGGGATGAGTTTGGAGTACGACGAGTGCTACCAGTCTTATAGATTGGTTTTGATGGCAATACGTGACAGATGTGGAGTCTGCCAACAACGCCGGCAATCATGGTGCCTCATGCTGGTCAGGCACAAAGGCCATGAATGGATGATTGGTGTTAGTGTTAGTTTTAGTGGTAGTCTTTTGCACCCCAAACTAACACCTAACAAACTAACACCTTAGATGCATGGATACATGTGTTACTTTTGCATATTGTGCTACTTTTGCAATCATTGGAGGATCTAGAGGGAGAGTGAGAAAGAGTAAAAGGTGTGGGGTCTACTAGAACTAACACCAATTACCACCTCTTAGAGGTGTTAGTTTTTTTTGGGGGTGTTAGTCCAAACTAACACCAAAATAACACATATACATGGATCTTTTGTGTTAGTTTTGTGTTAGTTTGCCCTAAACTAACACTAACACATGGATCCATTCATGACAAAAACGTATTGGCGATGACAGTTGCAGTCGTGTCAAGATACCATGCGCGGTTTCCTTGCATGATGGCGCAGTCACAGAAGCTGTTGACGGTTAATAATTGCATCAAAGTTCGTTTGTGACTTGCAAGCGTACAAGTCTCCCGTCGTAGTCAAGGGACCCTTCTTCCCTCGAGTGGTGAACCCAAGGTATCGAATCCGTGGAACAAATGTGTGACGCAAAACTTAATCTAATAAAGCCAAGTAACTCCAATCTTCGATAAAAGAAACCCTAATGCATCTAAGTAAAAGACACGAAACGAATCTAATCTACTAAAGACCGTAGAAAACAAAGTAAGATTGGGTAGATAAACCGATCTAGAGGGATCGGGGTAAGCCTTTTGTTGAAGTTCCAAGCAAGAGAAGAAGTAGCAAATCGAATCTTAATAGAAGCCTCTTTAAATCGTGGTTTCCCGTCCAAATCCGAAAACATCCGCCTTTCGGAACCCCCGTTCGTCACAACGTATCCCTATTCATGCGGGGAGCTTAGGGCGAGTCAAAAGACAAGTCGAGATTCTTTCGGAAGATCCGGCGTGTACCTCTAGCCACCGCGGCTACAAGAACACCCTATGTAATCTATCTCGAGAATAGAATTGGAATAAGCAAAGCCGATCGAAAAACGAAATCTTCGAGGAAACACTTGATCGCTAGGAAAAGATTCAACTTGATAATTCAACTATGACAATGATACGTACACAAGATCACCACTGGGATCCTTCCTTGATCTTGCTTCTAGCTCCGGGAACTCCGACGTGGTCTTCTGTGCAAGGTTCCCACGTCGGCTAGGGGAACCCTAGTCAACTAGCTCGACCCTCTCCTCTCCGAGATGGTGTCCCTCTCTTCTCTGCTCCTCGGCGGCCGATGACGAATTCTTCTCTCTGTGACTCTCAATCAGGGGGCTATAAATAGCCCGATTGGCGGCTAGGGCAAAGGAGGGGGCAAACGGGCCCTGGATGGGCCTGGGCCGACCGGACTGGGCCGGTCGGCCTGGGCCCATCTAGGCCCGCCCCGAGGGCTCCTTTGCTCCACGTCGGTTCCCTTGCTTCCGGATGTTTCCCCCTTCGCATGTAGGTCCATGTCGTTAGTTTCTCTCGAATTGGACTCAACTCCTTGTCTTGCAAGATTCGGGCACTTTTTCTCGGTCGGGTCCTCGGAGTCCGTCGTCTTCTCGGATCAAGTCCCCGGCTTCTTGGAGTTAAGTTTGCTTTGTTGCATGACTTGTACGGGGCTTCAAGGTCTTGTCATGAGGTGCTTGATGAACTTATCCCGAAAGTCTTGCATTCAACACTAAAACCCTGTATAAACATTAAACTCCAAAACCGACATGCACACGTGAACTTGTTATACCACGGGGGTTAGTACCAATGGATAAGGTATAAAACTCATGCCAACACCGAAGGTAAACTCATGGCTAGGTTGACGGATTTTCACCGTCAACATCTCCCCCATGCTTAAACCTTGCTCGTCCTCGAGTAAGCCTTCGATGGATATCATCATTGCCAAACAATGTTTAAACTTTGCACTTGATCACACATGAGAAAACATAATGCTCTCAAAATTTTAATTCATTAAAGTTCCATAATGTACTAGCCTTCATCTCTACGGAGGGTAGATTCTTATTAAGCTTGTCCCACAAGTATTAACATGCTCACAAAGTTTAAATAGATCTCAGAATTTTTGAAATAAAGAACGAGATAAAGAAAAGCTAAACCAAGTTCACAATTTTAAATCATCTTGTATATTGCTCATGAACTCTTATCTCACTTGTCTCTCAAGCCTATATATTCTACTCCTTTCCCTCTCATATATATGTGTGGTAGGCTTTATATGGAGCTTTGGGAAAGTTTAGTCCTAACAAGATTTTATAAATGAGGTGTTGTCAAAACAAGACAAGCTTCTCATGGTCTTACCGAGACTCATCAAAAAGGTCATTGGAAAATAATGTTAAATCAAAGAGGGGAAAGAGAAAAATACACACACTTTAGATAAGTGGACATGTGCAAATGGCAAAGAGTGATCCCGAGGCACAAAGAAAGTCCTCGTTATCGGATTGCACATGGTTGGAAAATGAGAATGGATCTTTTTAACTTGAAGCCTTGAATGCACTCTTAGAGAACCGGGGAGTTCACTTTACGCATATATTTTTTTTCTCTTTCTCATATTTCTCATTCTTTCTTTCTTTCTTTCCTTCTTTCTTTCTTTATATATATATTTTTTCTTCTTGTGAGACCTTCACCTTGAAAGTCACGATCGTCGCCGGATTTTTTTTCTTTCATCATTATATATATTTTATTATATATTTTTTAAAATACTCCCCTTTGAACTCTAAAACTGCACCGTACCTACCTCCTCCCCCATGCTTAGACGTTGCTCGTCCTCGAGCAAAGAGGCGAAAAATAAGGTAGGTACCGGGGTATTTTTCCTTGGAGAGATACTTGAAATCTTCTATGTCGGCACCGTCTTGCAATCTTCCTTGAATTGATGATCCATTCTCAACGATAGGTTGTGGTCAAGGAGGTAATCACAAAAGATGATATTTGGTTTAAGGGTGGATATCCGGCGAAGTTTGTGAGATCTCCGATGCGGGGATACACAATGCACGGATAAAAGGCTAGCAAAAAGATAGATACGCAAAAATGGAATGACCAGCTTCTTAGTCTCGGGCCAGAGAAATCATGGCCTGCAATAACTCACTCAAAAATAAATCTTGCACACTAAGGTTTATGCACTCAAATATATATAAGGCTTTGGATAGGTTGAGCAACACACAAGCGATATTTGTGACAAGGTTAGCGATATTTTTTAGCATAAAAGACATCTTTAATCTATTCATAACTTGAGAGCACATAAAACACTATGGGTCTTTATTTTAATCATAACCTCCACTGAAAATTAAGCTAGCATTTAAATAAATTCAGATTTGTATTTTTAAGAGAGCACTAGCTTAAACATGCATAGATCAATTACAAAGATGAACAAAGCTGCAATTATAATCATATATCATCATGGCACGAATTTTGTAACTTTTCCAATGATATAATCTAGGTGGTGTCTTTATTAATGATGACATCAAGTTGAAATACAAACTGAAAATAAACAAACATGCTTGCTGAAATTTAAATAAAAACAGAAAATACTACGCAAACACACATAAGCAAAAGCTGAAAATTACAGAGAAAAAGAAAAGAAAAGAAAACTAAAGTTCCTAAATCTTCTAGTCCTCCGCCGGTGGTTGATGTTGATGATCTTGATAATAATACCCTTGCTCATAATATGATTGGACATTCCCTCCGATGAATTGATTTGGCTCCGCAAGGTGAAGGCGTCCAAGCTCAAAGGCAATATTTGCGTTGCCTTCACCAAGTTGAGCTGCGTTAGCTTGGATGGCTGCGATGTTTTGAGCGTTTCTTGCAGCATACCCTCCAATTATGGCCATGCTTTGTTGTGGTTGGGGATGATGAGCGTAGGACTCCGCGAAGTTAGCGTTGGGCACAACATAATTTGGTGGGGGTACCGGTGCACCACCCCCCCATGCTTGCTCTTGTGGCCCTCCGTAATAACTTGGCGGAGGAGGGATCCCGCCGAATGGTTGCACATTGGGTTGTGCTCCACTTGCTTGTGCGGAGGATGTTCCCTCCTCTACGATTCTTCCTCTTTTGTTTTTCCTTGCAGGGACAAGTAGTCCCTCTTCCAACCAATCTTCTCTCCCTTCGTTGAAAACCCTAAGCCTCTCATTGGGAAGGGGTAGGTTCACTATGGCCAACCGATAACCTCCTCTCTCATCTCCACTAATGTATTTGCCTTGCCGCAAATACTCAATGCCGAGAGAGGTACCACACAAAAGGTGGTCGGGGTTTCTTGCGATCCCCGGCCGCAAGGAGAAGGCCAACATGGAGAGGTAGCACCCCGAACCAATATTACCCGCCCCCGATGTTGCTTCACAACACCAACGGTTGATCATAAGGTAAGAAGGGTCTATTGGCTGCCTGGCAATTAAAGCCGAGTATAGCCAATTCAACTCCGTGTCGGTCACCTTTGTCTCCTTCATCCTCCCCAATACCCTCTTGCACATCCAAGAGTGAAATATCCGGATAATGGGGTTGCGGATGCAATTGCGTTGTTGATGGGCTTCTCCGGAGATCATATTCCAAAATCCCGCTAACATGCGGGTGGCACGTCAACTTTCTCCGGAGCTCCCTTGTGGAATCCAAGCAGCCCCCTAACGTGCTCGTAGGGAACCACTTGTTGGACTCCCTCCAAACGGAATGACAAGCTTTGCACCCCATCATCATCAAGGATGGGTGCAATAGTAATTAAAATTTCCAAGGCGAACCCCAAGTGGGTGTCCACCGATACTCCGTTGGAGAACTGCACCCATCCAAGGTGCCCCAACATATAGTATATGTCGGTGCCAAAACCCAAGGTGTAGAGTGCTTGGTCGTCGAACTCGACGTTGGGCACAAGCCTCTTCTCAAGATTAGAGAGCCTCTCCTCCTCCTCCGCCGACAAGATGATGAAGCCGTACGAAGAGTATGTCGGGGTGTAAGGAGGTGGCGCGGTTGAACGGGTCGATCGTCGTGGTGGCGCGGGCTGCTCCTCCGTGTGCCCACGAGGTTCGGTAAACCTCATGGAAGTGCTTCTTGCAGCCCTCATACCACCAAGGAGGAGAGCATCGTTCCTCCTCGGTGGTGCCGTATCCGTCTCCATGCTCCGGGGAGACTCGGAAACCGAGTGCCTCCTCGAAGACGTGGTTGATGACGGCTTGGACGACGACGAACTCTTCTTCTTGGAGAAGAGACTTGTGGTCTTCTTCCACATGGTTGCTGCACTCTTTTCTTCAACTAAAACTCCGGGTTGCAACCGGTAACTAGGCACTTAAACTCTTTGCTTCGGATGTGGACTTTGAGTGGATTAAGGATGTGGATTTTTTCTTGAGCTATCAAGCTTGGGAAGGTTGGCTATGTCTACGGAGGTTTTGAGCACACAAACTTGAACACACAAACAAAGGAAGGAGAGGGAAGCTTGCCTGCAGAAAACGGGAGCCGGGGGGCTCCTTAAGTAGGTGAGGCCGGCCGGCCTGGGGTCCTCCTGGCTCCTCCCCGCCTCGTCTTTCTTCCAGCACGATCATTTCGCCTCTGCAACTTTCCCCGCCCGTGTGCTCCACGAGTTGCACCGCCCAAACGCTCTCGTCCAGTCCTTTTCTTGCATTATTGGTCCTTCCACTTGATGCTCCATGCTTTGGGTCATGTCCATGCTCCCTAGCTCCACTTGCTTCACATGCCACCATGAAATTCCTGCAAAGTTGATGTTTGCTGCCCACCATGCTTGTCCTTTGCATGTGGAATTGGTGAAAGTTGATAAAAGGGAATCCAATGGTGCATGCATGATTAATTCAAACTAGATTGCCTCCATTTAGGTGTGTTTAAGGTTAGGCACTCCTCTAATTCGAAATTTAAAATATTTTTCAGAGCCATGCAAGAGCTCAAACATAATTTTAGAGAAGTTTTTAAACCATTAAAAACAAATGTAAGTCGAAAATATTTTTCGACTACGTCGATTTCGGTCTCACCGGTATAGTTTGCCTTCATCGGTTGAGAGCAAGCTTTTCCCGGCTTGATCATGGGGGCATAGGTTTAGGTTCTAATTTTGTCTAAGTAAGAGAGATTTTGAATGAAACAAAATTAGATGAGGCTTAGAAAAGTTCTAATCCTAGAGAAACCAAGGATAGAGATTTTTAAAACCAACCAAAAGTTTTGATTTCTAGGTTCACGCGAGTTCTACCACGTGCTGAATTTTATTAACACCTAAATATAAATCGTGGCTCTACTCGTGTGGTTTTAGCATGAAAAATAAGTCAACCTCAGCACCATAATGAGGGTGAAAGGTTGAGTTAGGTTCTGAAATTATTTGGTTGAGGTTTCTCGAAAAGAAAAGAACAAACGAGCACATAGGAGGGTCCATGCAAAGGGTTTATGATAAAGCAAAACATTCAATCAAGAATTATGTCTCTAATATTGTTCAACCACTTCTAAGTCTAATGTCTTTGCGTAATAAAACTCAAAACTAAATTATTAAAAATACTCGAAAAACCTGGAATCGGGTTGTCCTCCCGGTAGCTTATTCTTGACTCAAAGAAACGGGTTGCCTCCCGCCTAGCGCTTCGTTTATAGTCTATAGCTAGACTTCTTCACTTGATTACTTCGGATCAACGCTCTTTGCGGGCGTTGCAATCTTGGGTACCCACTTCCGCACCATCTTGGGCGCGGGCTTGTCTTCCGGCTTAGTCGGCTTAGTCATTTTTTTGTTCTTCACAGGCGGCTTCTCTTCCTTTGTCTTGACGGATGCAACACCTTCTTTGATTTTCTTTACGTTCATTTTTTTCGGCTCCTTCTTCTTTTTCAGCCCCTCCGTTTGTTTTGGTTCTCCCTTCACTCCAATCATGTTGCATGCCTCGATTCTTGGACGGAACTTGAAGGAACTCCTTTCTTCGTTGATGTCGAATGTGATCCCCCCTTGCCAACATCAATAGTAGCTCCCACGGTCTTGAGGAAAGGCCTCCCTAGGATGAGCGGCGGCTTCTCCCTCTCTCCCATCTCGAGCACAACGAAGTCGACGGGGATGAAGTGGTGTCCAATCTTCACGGGTACATCTTCAGCAATGCCCAAGGGATAGCGAATGGAGTTGTCACCCAACTCCAAACATATTCCCGTAGGCTCCATTGGTAGGCGTAGCTTCTCGAACACATCCCTCGGCATGACGCTCACACTAGCTCCAAGGTCGCATAACGCCTTCTCGAAGTTGAAAGAACCAACTGAACATGGAATTGTAGGACACCCGGGGTCTTTTTGCTTCTCTAGCCCATTAGCAATAGCGGCACTACATTCCTCGGACATCTTGACATGATCTACCTCGAGTGTTGCTATCTCATATTTATTTGCAAGTATGTCTTTAAAGTAACGAGAATATGTAGGTACTTGTAGGGCATCTAGTAATGGCATGTTGATGCTAAGTCTACGCACAACTTCCACAAACTTCTCAAAGTGGTTGTAAAGTTTACCTCGGAAGTAGCGTGGCTTGAGTTGCGGTATCCTCGTGTCTTCCTCCGGCATCTCGAATTCGGGTTCCTCGGTGACGATCCCCGTAACCTTCTCTTTAGCAATTCCTTCCACCTCGGTGGATGGTTTAAGCTTCCTTGCTCCCGCGGAACGTTCGGATCTTCGGTCTCCTTCCCCGAACGCGTTTGAATAGCCTTCGCCGATTCGGGACATTTGGGTTGTCCGGAAGCTTCCCTTCACATTAGTAAGGCGCCCCGCAAGTTGTCCCACTTGCGTCTCGAGCATCTTCATCATGTTGAGCACTTGATGATTGGAACTTCCGACCTCCGTCACTTTGCTATCGATGTTTTCCAACACCTTGTCTATGGTTTTGAACTTGGTGACAGTGTCCTTGTTGATCTTAGCTTGCTCATCCATGAACTCCTTCAATTGTATACGAAGCGGAACCGCGTTAGGAATAGATGAGCTTGCATTAAATTGAGGCCTACCTTGCCCGTAGCGGAAGTTCGACAATTCTCCCTTCCTCATGTAGTCGAGCACTTTGGCTTCCTCGGACAATCTTTGCGGACATGGCCATACTCTCCACATTCTTCACATGTGGACCTTGCTTCGGTGGCCTTCAAGTCTTGAGCCTCTTTCTTTTCCATCTCCATCTTCTCCAACCTCCTCATGAGCGAGTCGATCTTGCCTTCAAGTATGTTCTCCTTCTCCACTTGCAAGACTCCTTTGACGTTTCCCGTGGGTTGAACCGGATGTAGGCGCCCGGACGACGCCCACGTGTCATTATCCGCGACCTTCTTGAATAGAGTGAAAGCTTCCGTCAGTGTAAGTTCGATGATGGATTCTCCCGCCGATGCATCGATGATCGTCCTTAACGCCATGGTGAGTCCTTGATAGAACTTTTGCACGAGGTCTTCTTTCGGGAACTTGTGATGTGGAACCGCCCGGGTGTACTCGTTGAAGCGCTCGAATGCCTCCGAGATAGTTTCCGTAGGATATTGAACAAAGGTGGCAATCTTATTACTCAAGCTTTGAGTTTTACCCGGTGAGTAGTATTCCTTCATGAAAGCCTTCATCAACGTGTTCCAATTTTGCACCGTCTCCGCCGGTTGAGAGTGGAACCATTGCAAAGCCTTCCCGAGTAGTGAAAACGGAAAAAGCCTTGCCCTCATTTGGTCTTGAGTCACCCCATCCATGTTGAAAGTCTGACATAGTTGAATGAATGCTTGGAGGTGAAGGTTCGGATCCTCTTTACCGGTGAAGGGTGAATGTTGCACCATGTGGATTGTTGAGGTCTTGATCTTGAACGGTCTTCCGATCTCCTCAAGGTTCAAGATTGGTAGGTCGATGATGTCTGGGGTGCATAGCTCCCCAATCTTGCGTTCTTGCGGTGGTTGGTCACCCATCGGTGGAAGTCGATTCTCCCGAGGACTTTGAGGTGGTGAATTCTTCGGAGATTCCTGCGATCCTTTGTCTTCCGACTTCGAATCTACAAAATCCAGCTTTTTAGCTTGATGTGCTTCGCGTCTCCTTAGCCTGTAAAGTTTTTCTGGATCATCCACAAAATTATTGGGTTTGTTGGAGAGGTAGCCGTCCATCTCCTGTTAGGGTTAGCAATAAACAAAGTATGCAAAAACTAGAAAGTAAAAACAAATCTATAAAAACTAGGGTTAGACAAACTAGATTAGATGTATTTTGAGGATGATCAAAGTTTAGTAGATGCAAAAATAAAAACAAAGAGAAAACTGAAAATTACGAAAAGGCAATAAAAAATCAAATCTTGATCACTTGTTCCCCGGCAACGGCGCCAGAAAAAGGGGCTTGTTGACGGTTAATAATTGTATCAAAGTTCGTTTGTGACTTGCAAGCGTACAAGTCTCTCGTCGTAGTCAAGGGACCCTTCTTCCCTCGAGTGGTGAACCCAAGGTATCGAATCCGTGGAACAAATGTGTGACGCAAAACTTAATCTAATAAAGCCAAGTAACTCCAATCTTCGATAAAAGAAACCCTAATGCATCTAAGTAAAAGACACGAAACGAATCTAATCTACTAAAGACCGGAGAAAACAAAGTAAGATTGGGTAGATAAACCGATCTAGAGGGATCGGGGTAAGCCTTTTGTTGAAGTTCCAAGCAAGAGAAGAAGTAGCAAATCGAATCTTAATAGAAGCCTCTTTAAATCGTGGTTTCTCGTCCAAATCCGAAAACATCCGCCTTTCGGAACCCCGTTCTGTCACAACGTATCCCTATTCACGCGGGGAGCTTAGGGCGAGTCAAAAGACAAGTCGAGATTCTTTCGGAAGATCCGGCGTGTACCTCTAGCCACCGCGGCTACAAGAACACCCTATGTAATCTATCTCGAGAATAGAATTGGAATAAGCAAAGCCGATCGAAAAACGAAATCTTCGAGGAAACACTTGATCGCTAGGAAAAGATTCAACTTGATAATTCAACTATGACAATGATACATACACAAGATCACCACCGGGATCCTTCCTTGATCTTGCTTCTAGCTCCGGGAACTCCGACATGGTCTTCCGTGCAAGGTTCCCACGTCAGCTAGGGGAACCCTAGTCAACTAGCTCGACCCTCTTCTCTCCGAGATGGTGTCCCTCTCTTCTCTGCTCCTCGGCGGCCGATGACGAATTCTTCTCTCCGTGACTCTCGGTCAGGGGGCTATAAATAGCCCGATTGGCGGCAAGGGCAAAGGAGGGGGAAAACGGGCCCTGGATGGGCCTGGGCCGACCGGACTGAGCCGGCCGGCCTGGGCCCATCTAGGCCCAGCCCGAGGGCTCCTTTGCTCCACGTCGGTTCCCTTGCTTCCTGGATGTTTCCTCCTTCTGCATGTAGGTCCATGTCGTCAGTTTCTCTCCGAATTGGACTCAACTCCTTGTCTTGCAAGATTCGACGCACTTTACGGTCGGGTCCTCGGAGTCCGTCGTCTTCTCGGATCAAGTCCCTGGCTTCTTGGAGTTAAGTTTGCTTTGTTGCATGACTTGTACGGGGCTTCAAGGTCTTGTCATGAGGTGCTTGATGAACTTATCCCGAAAGTCTTGCATTCAACACTAAAACCCTGCATAAACATTAAACTCCAAAACCGATATGCACACGTGAACTTGTTATACCACGGGGGTTAGTACCAATGGATAAGGTATAAAACTCATGCCAACACCGAAGGTAAACTCATGGCTAGGTTGACGGATTTTCACCATCAATAGAAGCCAAGAACGAATCCTACCTCCTAGAGTTGTCGATCGGATTCTTCGAGTTGCTCCAATGACCCATCCGTCTACGCGTACGCGTGCGGCAAGTGGAGTCTTTGGTCAAACGTGTGTGGTATGTCTTCTGTCGTTGATGTCGTGCATAAGGCACCGGATTGGTCGGACCTGCTATCGAGCTCGCCGTAGAATGCATCTGCTAACCCCGTGATTGGATCAGAGGGCATGGGTGGGTGGGTCGCCAGAAAATCTATCGTGTCATCGTAGAAGAGGTCACTGGAGTGAGCTGTCATCACGTTGCACGAAGAGCTCCCAATCTACTCCTATCTGGTGCGCCAACTATCAGAGGTTTAGGTCTGAACAGTTCACAAGAGGGTTTACCCCGGTGGTTTATTTGTTCGGTGGAGGAGATCCAGAGCTAAGAGCGCGATGGTTATGCTAGCGTAGCACATGGAAATCTCAGTGAGACAAAAGGGACAAGGCGATTTTATACTAGTTCGGACCTCCGGAGAGTAAAACAATACGTTCAGTTCTTGATTGTATTGCTGAAAGGTTGTGTCGATGTCCCTGGGGGACGCCAGTAGCCACCTTATATTGGGCGACGGGCAAGGTCGGTGGAACAGAGTCCAAGTCGGTTACAACAGGGATACCTATCTCTAGTCAGTTACAATTTGGAAGGCTTATCCGAGCTACCTTAATCCGTCTGGACTGCCTTGGCTTGCATGCCAAGCTGTCTTCTCATCTTCGAGCCCACATGTCAGGTCGGTCAGGCCTACTGACAGGTCGATAGGTCTTCTAGTGGGCCGGACCCACCTGTCGGAGACGACCGTGAGCCTGGTCGGTGGGGACCCCGGGGTACGCATGTCTCACAAAAATATCATCAAAGATACTCTCTGATAGATTATAGACACTCTTTTTATTATTGGTGAAAAATAAATCAACTTAGAAAAAACCACCAACCAGACCGCCACCATTAAGATTGAATTTAAACCGGTGATGGAATATATATATGTATATATAATAAAATATTAAAGACGATGATCACCACTCACATCCAGCTAAAGTTTTAAGAAAGTACCAGGAAGTTCGGTAACAAACTAAAAAGCTCATGATGACCATTCGAATTTACTACAATCCAATTTAAGTTGTAGACATTGCGGTGGTAAAAGCAACAAATACCATGGTAGGTGGCCTAACCATTGTGTGGATAGACGGTTAGGATCTCTCCGACGGTGCTGGGAGGCCGAGCAAGTGGACTGGTGAAGTAGCGAGGGACGAAGGTCTCCTGTCTGCACTTACATGCCAACTTCATTTTTGTTTAGTTTTTCATGCTTTTGTGCTGGTTTTAGGTTGTGACATAAGTTAGTTTTAGGAACTGACTCCAGTTTATATCCTTTTGGGTTTTTTTGGTTTTTTTGAAGTTGGTGATGGTGGTTTGGATTTTTTAGCACATTGGTGATGGCGGTGGGAAAGCCTTGACACTTTAGTTCAGCCGCGAATGGACATTGGTAAAAATATTTTGCTGGTTTTCTCCACCAATGTGCTAAAAATGATGTTCATTTTTAAAATAAGTGTTCAATAGTTTTGGTTTATTGTATAATATTGCATATCTTTCTTCAGATTTTAGACAAACTTTTGTTTTGTTGGTATTTTTTACAGTGAGAAATAACCATCAACGATATATTACAATGAACTATAGAAATTCAAGGACAAAGTAAGTATAATCTCTTTTTGAAAATCAGATCTGCTTATAAAAAAACATCGCCATTAAGGCAAAATTTAAACCGGTGAGAAAATATATTAAATTTCTTAAAAGATAATGAACACATCTCATTGCCATCTAAAATCTAAGACATCGCCAGGAAGTTTCGTAACAAACTAAAGTACTCATGATGACCATTCAAATTTACTACAGTCCAATTTAAGTTGTAGACTTCTGGTGGTAGAAATGACAAATACCTCGAGTGACGTAACCAATGTGGGCGGACGGTTAGGATTTCTTCGACGGGCTGGATCCAATGACACAGAGAGGGCGAGCAGGTGGACATGTGAGGTAGCAAGGAAGGAGTGGCATGCACTCACATCCCCACTTCAGTTATGTTTATTTTTCATGCATCTGCGCTGGATTTAGGCTAGGACATGCATCTAATTTACCCTTTTGGGGCCTCTGGTTTAACGAGGGGGAAGTGGAAATAACCATTTCTTTGTGGTGGAAATAACCAAGATAATTGTATTGCATATCTTCATTGTGGGTTTTAGATGGTCTTGTTTTGTTGGCATTTTATAATGAGAAATATCATCAAAGATACACTGATAGATTATAGACACTTTTTTATTATTGGTGAAAAAATCAACTTAGAAAAAACCACCAACCAGACTGCCACCCTTAAGATTGAATTTAAATCGGTGATGGAATATAATAAATATATTGAAGATGATGGCCACCACTCACATCCATCTAAAGTTTTAAGAAAGTACCAGGAAGTTCCGTAACAAACTAAAAAGCTCATGATGACCATTCGAATTTACTACAATCCAATTTAAGTAGTAGACTTTGCGGTGGTAAAGACGACAAATACCATCGTAGGTGGCCTAACCATTGTGTGGATAGATGGTTAGGATCTCTCCGGCGGTGCTGGGAGGCCGAGCAAGTGGACGAGTGAGGTAGCGAGGGACGAAGGCCTCCTGTTTGCACTTACATGCCAACTTCATTTTTGTTTAGTTTTTCGTGCTTTGTGCTGGCTTTAGGTTGCGACGTAAGTTAGCTTTAGGAACTTCCTCTAGTTTATATCCTTTTGGGTTTCTAGTTTGGGTTTCTGGTTGTTTGTAGTTGGTGATGGCAGTTTGGAATTTTGATTCCCAAGTGGAAAGCCTTGACACTTCAGTTCATCCGCGAATGGACGTTGGTAGAAAAATTTTGCCGGTTTTTCTCCACTAATGTGCTAAAAATGATATTGTTTAAAATAAGTGTTCAATAGTTTTGGAAGGTAATTACTATATTCTTTAGAAAAGTGTGGCACTGGTTTTCGGTTTATTGTATAATATTGCATATCTTTCTTCAGATTTTAGACAACCTTTTATTTTGTTGGCATTTTTTACAGTGAGAAATAACCACCAAAGATATATTACAATAAACTATATAAATTCAAGGGCAAAGTAAGTATAATATCTTTTTGTTAGCGGTGAAAAATGAATCTACTTATAAAAAACATCGCCATTAAGAAAATATATTAAATTTCATAAAAGATCATGAACACATTTCATATCCAGCTAAAATCTAAGACATCACTAGGAAGTTCCGTAACAAACTATAGTACTCATGATGGCCGTTCAAATTTACTACAATCCAATTTAAGTTGTAGACTTCTGGTGGTAGAAACGACAAATACCTCGGTAGGTGGCGTGACCAATGTGGGCGACGGGCTGGATCGAACGACACGAAGAGGGCGAGCAGGTGGACATGTGAGGCAGCAAGGAAGGAGTGGCATGCACTCATATCCCCACTTCAGTTATGTTTGTTTTTCATGCATTTGCGCTAGCTTTAGGCTAGGACGGAAGTTACATGCATTTGGTTTAGCCTTTTGGGGCCTCTGGTTTAGCAAGGGGGAAGTGGAAATGACCAATGCTTTTGTGGTGGAAATAACCAAGATAATTGTGTTGCATATCTTCATTACAGGTTTTAGATGGTCTTGTTTTGTTGGCATTTTATAATGAGAAATATCATAAAAGATACACTCTGATAGATTATAGACACTCTGCTTATTATTGGTGAAAAATAAATTAACTTAGAAAAAACCACCAACCAGACTGCCACCATTAAGGTTGAATTTGAACCGATGATGGAATATAATAAATATATTAAAGAAGATGACCACCGCTCGCATCCAGCTAAAGTTTTAAAAAGTATTAGGAAGTTCCGTAACAAACTAAAAAGCTCATGATGACCATTCAAATTGACTACAATCCAATTTAAGTGGTAGACTTTGCGGTGGTAAAAACAACAAATACCATGGTAGGTGTCCTAACCATTGTGTGGATAGACGGTTAGGATCTCTTCGGCGGTGCTAGGAGGCCGAGCAAGTGGACAGGTGAGGTAGCAAGGGACGAAGGCGTCCTGTCTGCACTTACATGCCAACTTCATTTTTGTTTAGTTTTTCATGCTTTTGTGCTGGCTTTAGGTTGTGACGTAAGTTAGCTTTAGGAACTTCCTCTAGTTTATATCCTTTTGGGTTTCTAGTTTGGGTTTCTGGTTCTTAGAAGTTGGTGATGGCAGTTTGGAATTTTGATTGTCAGGTGGGAAAGCCTTAACACTTCAATTCAGTCGTGAATGGACATTGGTAGAAAATTTTTTGCCGGTTTTTCTCCACCAATGTGCTAAAAATGATGTTATTGTTTAAAATAAGTGTTCAATAGTTTTGGAAGGTAATTATTATATTCTTTAGAAAAGTATGACACTAGTTTTCGGTTTATTGTATAATATTGCATATCTTTCTTCAGATTTTAGACAAACTTTTATTTTGTTGGTATTTTTACAGTGGGAAATAACCATCAAAGATATACTACAATAAAAAATAGAAATTCAAGAGCAGACTTAATATAGTCTCTTTTTTTAGTGGTGAGAATGAACCTACTTAGAAAAACATCAATCATGCAACTACCATTAAGGCAAAATTTAAACCGGTTTGAAAATATAGTAAATATCTTAAAAGACAAAGAACACATCTCATATCCAGCTAAAATATAATACATTGCGAGGAAGTTCCGTAACAAACTAAAGTAATCATAACGACCGTTCAAATTTACTACATTCCAATTTAAGTTGTAGACTTCTGGTGGTAGAAATGACAAATACCTCGGTAGGTGGCGTAACCAATGTGGGTGGACAGTTAGGATCTCTTCAACGGGCAGGATCGAACGACCGTGAGCCTGGTCGGTGGGGACCCAGGGGTATCCATGTCTCACAGAAATATCATCAAAGAAACACTTTGATAGATTGTTGACTGTATATATTCGTGTTAAAGTTCAAGTAGACTTGCAAATGGACAAGTCTCCCATCGTAGTCAAGGGACCCTTCTTCTCTCGAGTGGTGAATCCAAGGTATCGAATCCGTGGAACAAATGTGTAATGCAAGATCCAATCTAATAAGCGGAAAACACTTTGATCTTGAAAAGGGGGTTTTGCATCTAATCTATGGAAGAACCATAAAACGCATCTAATCTACTAAACACCGGAGGTAGCAAGAGAAAGAGAGATAAAACCAATCTAGAGATTGGATTGGGTCTTTGTTGAAGTTCCAAAGCAAAGAAGAATAAAGCAAACGAATCTCATAACTAGCCTCTTTAAATCGTGGCTTCCGTTCCAACTCCGAAGACGCCCGCCTTTTGGAGCCACCATCCTGTCACAACGCACCCCTATTCGTGCGGGTTAGCCTAGGGCGAGTCCAAGAAGAACAAGTTGAAAACACTTGGTAGATCGGGTATGCACCTCTAGACACCATGACTACAAGAGCACCCTAAGCAATCTAGCTATATACTAGATTGGGGAAGAAGCAAACCCAAGCGAAGACAAAGTCGTAGAGAAAACACTTGATCGCTAGAACTCAGATTCAAACTTGCAAATTCAACATGAGAGTATAATACATGGACAAGATTACCACTGGGATCCTACCTCGACCTTGTTCCTAGCTCTGGGAACTCCGACGTGGTCTTCCATGCAAGGTTTCCACGTCGGCTAGGGGAACCCTAGTCAACCATCTCGACCCTCTCCTCTCCGGAACGGTGTCCCTCTCTTCTCTGCTCCTCGGCGGCGGATGACGAATGGATTGATTCATGACTATTGGCCTCGGAACTATAAATAGTCTGAATGGTGGCTAGGTCAAAGGGGGGTGACTAGGCCCCGGAATGGGTGGGCCGGCCGTCCTGGGCCCATTTCGGCCTAGTCAGCCGCCTCCTTCGCCCAGCATTGGTTCCCGAGTCTTCTAGATCCTTCCCTCTTCTGCATGTGGGCCCTTGTCGCCACTTTCTCTCCGAGTTGGACGAAGCTCCTTGTCCCGCAAGATTCAACACTTTTCTGGCTAGGTCCTCGGAGTTTGTCATCTTCTCGGGTTTGGTCCCTGGGCTTCTTGGAGTCGAGTTTGCTTCATTGCATGACTTGTATCGAGCTTCAAGGTCTTGTCACAAGGTGCTTGATGAACTTATCTCGGAAGTCTTGCTTTCAATGCTAAAACCCTCAATAAACACTAAACTCCAAAACCGACATGCACGAATGAACTTGTTATACCAAGGGGGTTAGTATCAATGGATAAGATATAAAACTCATGCCAACACCGAAGGTAAACTCATGGCTAGGTTGACGGAATTTCACCGTCAACATCTCCCCCATGCTTAAACCTTGCTCGTCCTCGAGTAAGCCTTCGATGGATATCATCATTGCCCTTCATTGTTTACACCTTGCACTTGATCATACATGAGAGAACATAATGCTCTCAAAATTTAATTCGTTAAAGTTTCATAATGTACTAGCCTTCATCCATACGTAGGGTAGATTAAGCTTATCCCACAAGTATTAACATGCTCCCAAAGTTTAAATAGATCTCAAAAATTTTGAAATAAAGAACGAGATGAAAAGAGAGCTAAACCAAGTTCACAAATTTGAATCAACTTGCATATTGCTCATGAACTCTCATATCATCTTGTCTCTCAAGCCTATTTATTCTACTCCTTCCCCTCTCATAACATATATATGTGGTAGGCTTTATATGGAGCTTTTTGGGAAAGTTTAGTCCTACCAAGATATTATAAATGAGATGCTGTCAAAACAAGACAAGCTTCTCATGGTCTTACCGAGACTCGTCAAAAAGGTTATTGGAAAATAATGTTGTATCACGGAGGGGGAGAGAAAAATACACACACTTGAGATAGGTGGACATGTGCAAATGGCAAAGAATGATCCCGAGGCACAAAGGAAGTCCCGTTATCGAATTGCACATGGTTGGAAAATGAGCATGGATCTTTTAATCTTGAAACCTTGAAATTCCTAATGCACTTTAGGGAACCGGGGAGTTCACTTTATTTTATTTTTACACACACTCATATTTTTTATTTTTTTCTCTTTTTCTCATACTCATATTTTTCTTTCTTTCTTTCTTTTTCTCATTTTTTCTCTTTTTCTTTCTCATAATTTTTTCTTTGCTCCCCTTTGAACTCTAAAATTGCATTGTACCTACCTCCTCCCCCATGCTTAGACGTTGCTCGTCCTCGGGCAAAGAGGTGATAGAGATAAGGTAGGTACCGAATTTTTTTTTCTTCGGAGAGATACTTGAAATCTTCAATCATGGCACTGTCTTGCGATCTTCCTTGAATTGATGATCCATACTCAACAATAGGTTGTGGTCAAGGAGGTAATCATAAAACATGATATTTGGTTTTAAGGGTGGATATCCGGCGAGGTTTGTGAGATCTCCGATGTGGGGATACACAATGCACGGATAAGAGGCTAGCAATAAGATAGATACGCAAAAACGGAATGGCCAGCTTCTTAGTCTCGGGCCAGAGAAATCATGGCCTGCAATAAGTCACTCAAAAATAAATCTTGTACACTAAGGTTTATGCACTCAAATATATATAAGGCTCTAGATAGTTAGAGCAACACACAAGTGATATTCATGACAAGGTTAGCATTACTTTTAGGAATAAAAAACATCTTTAATCCATCTAAAACTTGAGAGCATATAAAATAGTATGTGTCTTTATTTTTATCATAACCTCCGCTAAAGATTAAGCTAGAATTTAGATATTCAGATTTGTATTTTAAGATAGCATTAGCTTAATCATGCATAAAACAAATACAAAGATAAACAAAGCGGAAATTATAATCACATATCATCATGGCATAAATTTTGTAACTTTACCAAAGGTAAAAACAAGGTGTTGACTTTATTCATGATGAAAATAAACTAGCATACATACTGAAAATAAACTAACACACTTGCTGAAATTTAAATAAAAATTGAAAACACTATGCAAACATAAGTAAACACAAGCTGAAAATTACAGAAAAGGGAAAAGAAAAGAAAACTAAAGCTCCTCCTTCTTCTTAATCTTCTGCCGGTGGTTGGTGTTGATAATCTTGGTAGTTGTACCATTGTTCATAATAGGTTTGGACATCCCCTCCAACGAATTGATCCAGCGGTACTAGGTGAAGGCGTCCAGGCTCATAGGCAATATTTGCATTGCCTTCACCTAATTGAGCCGCGTTGGATTGGATGGCTGCGACGTTTTCCATGTTTCTCGCAGCATACCCTCCAATTATGGCCACACTTTGTTGTGGTTGGGGGTATTGTGCATAGGGCTCCACAAAGGTTACGTTGGGAACCACATAATTTTGTGGGGGCATGGCTGCACCACTCCCCCATGCTTGCATTGGTGGCCCTCCATAATAACTTGGCGGTGTAGGGATTCCTCCGAATGGTGGCACATAGTTTTGTTGTGTACTGCCCTCTTGCAAGGAGGAGGATCCCTCCTCTACAATTCTTCCTCTTTTATTCTTCCTTGCCGGCACAAGGAGTCCTTCCTCCAACCAATCTTCCTTCCCTTGAATTGAAGAGCCTAAGTCTTGGATCTGGAAGGGGTAAGTTCACTTTGGCCACATGAAAGCCTTCTCTCTCGTGTCCAATAATATATTTTCCTTGCTTCAAATATTCAAATACAAGAGAGGTCCCGGGTAAAAGATGTTCGGGATTTCTTGAAATTCCCGGCCTTAAGGAGATGGCCAACATGGAGAGGTAGCACCCTGAACCAATATCTCCCGATCCCGATGTTGCTTCACAACACCATCGGTTGATCATGAGGTAGGGGGGTCAATTGGCTGCCTAGCAATTAAAGCTGAGTAAAGCCAATTCAACTCCATATCGGTCACCTTCGTCTCCCTCATCCTCCCCATAATTCTTTTACACATCCATGAGTGGAATACTTGGATGATGGGGTTCCGGATGGAATTTCTTTGTTGGTGGGCTTCCCTGGAGATTAAATTCCAAAATCCATCCAACATGCCTTCCGGCACGTCAACTTTCTCCGGAGCTCCCTTTTGGAACCCAAGTAGCTCCCTAATGTGCTCATAGGGAACCACTTGCTGAATCTCCTCCAATCGGAATGATAAGCTTGGCACCCCCTGATCAAGGATAGGCGCCATAGTCATCAAAATTTCCAAGGCAAACTCCTTGTGGGTGTTTGCCGACACCCCTTTGGAGAATTGCACCCATCCAAGGTGCCCCAACATATAATATATGTCCATACCAAAACCCAATGAGTTGAGAGCTTGATCGTCGAAATCGACATTTGCCACAAGCCTCTTCTCGAGACGAGAAAGTTTCTTCTCCTCCTCCCCCGACAAGATGATGAAGCCATATGCGGAGTACCGCAGAGTGTACAGAGGTGGAGTGGATGAACGGGTCGATCGACGAGGTGGGACGGGCGGCTCCTCCGTACGCCCTTGAGGTTCGGTAAACCTCATGGACGAGCTCCTTGTAGCTCTCATGCCACTGAGGAGGAGAGTGTCGTTCCTCCTTGACGGTGTCGTGTCCTCCTCCATGCTCCGAGGAGACTCGGAAACCGAGTGCCTCCTCGAAGATGTCGTTGAAGATGGCTTGGACAATGACGACCCCTTCTTCTTGGTGAAAAGACTTGTGGTTTTCTTCACATGGTTGCAACACTCTTCTCTCTAAAATAATTCCGAGTTTCAACCGGTAACTAGGCACTTCAAAAATTACTTGGAATGTGGACTTGAGTGGGTTAAGGGTGTGAATTGTTTGAGCAAACAAGCTTGGGAAGGATGGCTAAGTCTATGGTGGTTCTGGACCTAAAAACTTGAGCACACAAATAGAGGAAGGAGAGAGCTACTTGCCTGCAGAAGACGGGCACGGGGGGGGGGGGGGGGGGTGCCATTTATAGGGTAGGCCGGCCGGCCTGGGGTGGCTCTGGCTCCTCCCTGGCTCGGTTTCTTCCAGGATGATGATCTCCCCTTCGTGACTTTCGTGCCCGCGTGCTCCACTAGTTGCACTGTCCAGACTCTCTCGTCCACTCCTTTGCTTGCATTATTGGTCCTTCCACTTGATGCCTTTGCTTTGAGTCATATCCATGCTCCCTTGCTCCACTTGCTTCACACGCCACCATGAATTTCCTGCAAAGTAATGCTTGCAGCCCACCCATGCTTGTCCTTTGCATGTGGTCTTGATGAAAGTTGTTGGGAGGGCATCCAATGATGCATCATGGTGCATGCATGATTTGTTTAACTAGATTGCCTCCCTCTAAGCATGTCTTAAGGCTAATCACTCCTCTAATTTCGAAAATTAAAAATATTTTCAAAGCTATGGGAAAGCTCAAGCATAAATTTAGAGAAGTTCTTAAACCATTAAAAACAAATGTAAGTCGAAAATATTTTCCGACTACATTTATGTCGGTCTCACCGGTATTGTTTGCCTTCATTAGTTGAGAGCAAACTTTCCCGGCTTGATCATGGCGGCATAGGTTTAGGTTCTAATTTTGGTCAAGTGAGAGAAATTTTGAATTAAACAAATTAAATTAGGCTTAGAAAAATTTTAATCTTAGAGAAACCAAGGATATAGATTTTTAAAACAACCAAAAGTTAAGTTTCTAGGTTCACGCAAGTCCTACCATGTGCTGAAATTTAAATAACATCTAGGTACAAGTCATGGCTCTACTCGCGTGTTTTTAGCATGAAAAACAAGTCAACCACAACATCATAAAGAGGATGAATGGTTGAGTTAGGTTCTGAATTTATTTGGTTGTGGTTTCTCGAAAAGAAGCAAACAATCACATAGGATGGTTCATGTAAAGGGTTTATGATCAAGCAAAATATTCAACCAAGAATTATATCTCTAATGTTGTTCAACCACTCTAAGTCTAATGTCTTTGCGTAGTAAATTTCAAAACTAAATTACTTGAAAAGACTCGAAAAACCTGGAATCGGGTTGTCCTCCCGGTAGCTTGACTCTTCAACGGGTTGTCCTCCCGGTAGCTTATTCTTGACTCGATGTTGACGGTGAAAATCTATCAACCTAGCCATGAGTTTACCTTCGGTGTTGGCATGACTTTTGTATCTTATTCATTGGTACTAACCCCCGTGGTATAACAAGTTCACTTGTGCATGTCGGTTTTGGAGTTAAGTGTTTACGCAGGGTTTTAACGTTGAAAGCAAGACTTCCGGGATAAGTTCATTAAGCACCTCATGACAAGACCTTGAAGCCCGATACAAGTCAAGCAATGAAGTGAACATGACTCCAAGAGCCCAAGGACCAAGCCCGAGAAGATGATAAACTCCGAGGACCGAACCGAGAAAAGTCTTGAATCTTGCAAGACAAGGAATTGAGTCCAATTCGGAGAGAAACCGACGTCAAGGGCCCACATGCAAAAGGGGAGAACATCTAGAAGAAGTGGGAAGCAACACGGGCGAAGCGAGGCCGCGGGATGGGCCGGGTGGGCCCGGCCGGCCGGCCCGGCCCAATTCGGGGCCCAATCGGCCTCCCCTTTGACCTAATTGCTTCTCGGGCTATAAATAGCCCCCTGATCGAGAGCCACGCGAACCGGAGTCGTAATCCACCGCCGAGGAGCGAGAGAAGCTTGAGGGACACCATCTTGGAGATGAGGGTCGTGCTAGTTGTCTAGGGTCTCCCTAGCCGACGTGGGAACCTTGCATGGAAGACCACGTCGGAGCTCGGAGCGAGGATCAAGATCGAGGTAGGATCCCGGTGGTGATCTTGTTCATGTAATCATTCATGGTGAAGTTTGTAAGTGAATCCGATTTCTAGCGATCAAGTGCCTTCTCGATGATTTTGATTTCTTCTTGGTTTTGCTTCTTCTACGATCTAGTCTATAGCTAGATTACATAGGGTGCTCTTGTAGCCGCGGTGGCTAGAGGTGCATACGGACCGGCCAAGTGATTTCAACTTGTTCTATTGAACTCGCCCTAGGCTACCCGCATGAATAGGGATACGTTGTGACAGAACGGGGGTTCGAAAGGCGGGCGTTTTCGGAGTCGGATGGGAAGGCCACGATTTAAAGATGCTTTTAATGAGATTCGCTTTTCTATCTTCATCTATCTTGTTTGGAGCTACAACATAAGCATGATCTAGATTCTCTAGATTGGTTATCTCTTGCTTTCTCTTGCTACATTTTTAGTAGATTAGATTAGATGTGTTTTCTTTATGAGTTAGTAGATTAGATGCAACTTAGTTCTTCAATAGATAGCTTTACCTTGCTTTACTAGATTGAATCCTTGCATTGCACATTGTTCCACGGATTCGATACCTTGGGTTCACCACTCGAGGGAAGAAGGGTCCCTTGACTACGACGGGAGACTTGTCCGCTTGCAAGTCTAAACGAACTTTGATTCAACTATTAACCGTCAACACTCGAGGAACGGGTTGCCTCCCGCCAAGCGCCTCGTTTATAGTGTATAGCCAGACTTCTTCTCTTTTCTCCAGATCAACGCTCTTTGCGGACGTTGCAATCTTGGGGACCCCACTTCTACACCATCCATGGCGTTGGTGTAGGTTTATTCTTCGGCTTAGTCATCTTTTTGGCCTTTGCAAACGGGTGTTGATTCTTGGTCTTGACGGAGGCAACAACTTTTCTTCCTTCGCTTCGTTCTCCCTTGACTCCTCCTTCTGATGCGACGATGAGATAGAATGTACTTAACATGAATCGTGTTACATACCTCGAATCATGGTTGACTTGAATGCATTCCTCACGCTATCGATGCCGAACTTGATCCCACTTGCCGACATCAATTGCTCTGACGGTCTTGAGGAACAATATCCCTAGGATGAGTGGCGATGAGGTTGATCTCCTCTCGATCTTGGAGGTGGAGTTTCTCTCAGAGGTTTCGATGATGTTCGGCCTCCGCTTTAAGATCTTGTGTTGCACGTCACCTTTGTCTCACTACTAGCTTTTCCCCCTAAAGCAACGCACAAAATGTGTTGCAATATGCCATATTTGGTTGCAATAGACACAATTGCAACCAAATTGTTCCGTGGACCGTGGGCTGCGAAAAGCCATGTTGCATTAGGTTATTATGACGTTGTCCATCTAGTGGTTGCCAAAGTTTTTCAACGTAACACAACGTTGCAATTAGGTTTTTTACAGCGCTTGTTCTGGTTGCACAGTGTACTATTGTGACACATCTGTGGTGTTGCCAAATGTGCAATTGCAACGTTTCTGTTTCATTGCAAGTTATAGTATTGCTACGCACTGACTTTGGTTGCTATTGGTTGAACCTCGTCTATTACCACGAAAGTAATTTGGTTGCAATATATAGTACTGTCTGATGCCACAAAATTGGTTAGTTGCTATAGGTGGTCTCCTCTATTGCCACAAAAGTTGATTTCGATGCGATAGGTAGCATTGTCTGATGCCACGATATTGGTTATGTTGCTATAGGTGGTATCCTCTATTGCCACGTAATTGGTATCCTCTATTGGTTGTAATATGTGGTCCTCTATTATTGCTTCGAAATTTGGTTGGTTGCCATAAGTTAAAGTCTTTATTACAACGTTTCTATTAGGGTTGCTACAAGTGCACTATCTATTGCCATGTTCCTTTTGTGTTGCTACAAGTTGAACTTCTTATTACCACGTTCCTATTAAGGGTTGCTACAAGTACACCATACTATTGCCACGTTCCTTTTGTGACGCTACAAGTTGAATTTCTTATTACCACGTTCGTATTAGGGGTGCTACAAGTGCACCTTACTATTGCCACGCTACTTTTTGGCAACGAAAAACACTGGTTGTGATATCATGATTTATCATTTGCAACATATGGTGTATTCGCCACACTCATTTATGTAGCAAGCACTAATTGCAACATTAATTAACATCGGAGATAAATATAACTATGCATCTATAGTTAATTAACCAACATTGAACCATCCCGAGTTAATTACATGACTCATGAAGTACTTAAATACTGAAAAGTTTGGCACAGGACATTGTTTCAACACATAGTAGACAAATTTGCTAGGACATGAAGAACTTGGTCTGCCAATTGTGACTTGGAGATGATCCCAACACTTGATCACCAAAGGGGGATTCAATTCAAGGAGGTCGCATCACCTGTAAAGAATCAACAAAGTTTTTAAGCTAGCATCAATTAATCTCTAGTATTGGAATTTGTGAAACAATAACATATAGCAAACCAAAGATTGATTGTGATTCATAAAAATAGCATAATGACATCAAATAATTACCACAACCATAAACACACTTTGACAAATTTGAAACATGAATTACATTCACGGCGGTAAGAGTTGTTGAAAAAAGCTTCACCTCATGTCTTTTTGGTGCTTTGTCGTCTCCTTTGTGCAACTTGTACCTGTAGGTTGTTGAGAAGAAATTTGTCTAACGGTGGATTGTGTTTCAGGATTGTTAACACCACCTTTAGTGCTTACGGTTTTGCGAAATACTTGTTTTCGAACTTCTTCAGATTCCTTCTCCTATGAACCAATCATTTGGAAGGACAAGATTAGGCGTAATTTCATCAGTAACTGATGATATGTACTAGTAAAAAGTTGTGAATTCGAGAACAACTTCGAGTACACGAGAGCACATTCTGGAGTCCGGTTGTACATTCCCGGATGTAGGAATTGATGGTTCCGCCACCATGTTGTACGGATTCGGCGACAAGGTTGTTTTCTTTGGGTGATTGATACAACCGCCGCCACGTCGGCGGATTCGGTGACATTGTTGCTTGGGCTTGGTTGGACGGATATTGGCTGGTCAACCTACGAAAGGATACAAACATTCATATATAGAACCCAAGGAAAGAAACCCATTCATGCAAATAGCTTGACCGATTACTGTGGAACTTGTGATTTGTCCATTTGATGCTTGCAGCATTGATAGGAACTCTTGCCTAAGCTGTTGTAGATCTGCCTGCCTTGTCTTTTCACTTTCTTCAAGTTGGCGTGCATGTTCTCTCCTTTCTGCTTCCCTTTCTTCTTCCCATCCTAACATTTTTTCTTGTAGCTGCCCAAATGCGTCCATGAGCTCGACGTGTTCCTCATGCTGTAGCTCTTCCCTACAATTTTTTTCCTCGCGCTCCGCATTGAGCAGCTGCCTTCTAGTTGGGTTTTTTGCCAGGTACCCGTTTCCATGCAACTTGGTTGATTTGCACTTCGTGACTTCATTGTAGGCTTTTTGGAACATCTCGTTTTTTTTTCCTTTTGGGAAACGAAGTTGTTCTCTGCATTTGATTCCGCCTCAGCAATAACGCTGCTTGCGGTGTCCTAACATTTGCAAGGCACAGGTGGAGGAGTTAGTTGAACAAGAGATTGGTTGCATTCTATAGTTGCATAAGCCTATGTATAGTAATGTATGTACTAATTAATTGAGAACTCACATAGACATTTTTAGATTGTTCGTCTGTCCAAGACCCCTGGTTAGTGTGAGTTATCCACCAAAGTTCCATATCATCGGGCTCTTCACTAGTTTCTGGGTCTCTCTGTTATGCCAAGAAAATAACAAATTAATGTTCTTCATCCTGCAACACAGATTGGAGATGTGCTTCTCCAGTTATTACCTTATCATAGTTGCGCTGAGAATAAGGCTTAGCGCCTGACAAATGTCTTGTCATTTGTTGGCATCGAATCACAGAATTTTGTGTGCTCCTTTCCTATACAATGTAAAGTTATGAACAAAAATCTTAAAGACTCAGACATCGCCATTTGAATGAAAAATGTAGTGGTCAGAAATCGTAATTAACAATGTGGAACAAACCTTGAATTTAGCAGTATTGAAATACTTCAACAGATAGTGCCATTCAACAATATCTAATTCTGTAGGCTTATGTAACATTCTCCGGTGGTAGGCTGTTGTATGTCTTGGTAGCACTGAAAGTTGAACGCCATCCTTTGTAACGCTCCCTAGCAATGGCCCATATCTTTTCCCTTGATTCAGCATTATCCTCCATGTCCCACTTTGCCTGTTATATAATCACAATAGCATTCAAATATTATGTGAGTTGGTATCACTAGTACAAATGCTATCATCTATGACCATTATCTAGTGACGATTTCCTTTTTGGTCATAGAAGTTCTCTTTCCAGTGACCAAAAAAATATTTGGTCATAGAAGACTATTCTTTCTATGACGATATACAAATTTGGTCATAGTAGTTAATTCAAAAGTGACGAATTGTTGAATTTGGTCACAGTTGACGACTGAGGGGTAAGACGAATGACATAATGACCAAACCTGTAATCGTCACAGAACATCGTACTGGGCCGACCGTCATGTGGGACCCGCAAACCTACCACGTGGCCCTCACCAAGGGTGGGCCCCACCAACGCATGGTCCCACTATGCAGACCCGTGGGCCGTTCCGGTGGCCCAACGCATGTGAGCGGGGGCCTTAGATGGGCTCTGGCCCATAACCGCGCCCAGGCCCACGACTGCGAGTTCGCATGTGCGTGTAGGGTCTGGCCCGTCCTCGTGCGGAGGCCCACGACGGCGACCAGGCCAACTAGCACTCGCATGCGCGACTTTTATTGGGTGCAAAAAGTGGAGTTCCGAGGTCTTGAACCGGAGACCACTCGAAACAACAAGTGAAGGCTTACCACTGCGCTATCGAAGAATTTGTGTTAGGAGGGTACTTTATAATTTATTTGTATATAAAATATCTCTGTTACAAGTGTGCGAGTCTCTCTACCGAATGAGTCGAGCCATTCACGCTCCACTGAATCTGAATCTCCTCCCCGGCGGCCGTCCACGGCGGGGAGGTCGGCGACGGCCCGCGGCTCCCGGCGGGGGGCACGGCGGCGGGCCCGCGGCTCCCGGCGGGCGCACGGCGACGGGCCGGCGGCTCCCGGCGGGCGCACGGCGACGGGCCCGCGGCTCCCCGGTGGGCGCACGGCGACGAGCGCTTTTTTTTGTATTCTCCAAAAATTCAATTCGGCAAGTTAGTTCCATTTGTGTAGTGCTTATTTTCGATTCTGACGGTTTGGCAAGATTGGAAATGCTTGTGTTCTTGTTAGTCTTGTGTCCAATAATTGAAATATTGGAGAAATCGTTTAGTGTAATAATGCTCCGGTGGTCTTTGTGATAGAGTTCTTCTTGTTGTCTGTTTGGTTTCCAATGTTAGAACTTGTGTTTATTTTCCAATTAGTGTAGTCAGTGAAGTTTCAGTTTGAGTCAGTGAAGTTTCAGTTTCAGATTGTGTTTATTTTTTTCAGTAAACATGTTGAGTAATGAACAGTTCAAAATTTTGTTTTCTTATAAGTTCTACATGTATGTCAAAACAGATGGATCGAAGATGGGTCTATCAGAGACCATTCACACCTGTGTACATCGCCGGAGTGGAAGGGTTCATGGAATTCGTTAGAAGAAGATACCCTGAAGGCAGCGAGATTAGGTGTCCATGCCGCAGATGTATGAATCAACATTTTCGGTCTCAGCAATTAGTGAGTGAGCATGTACTACTCTTTGGAATGTCTGCTTACACTCGTTGGATTCATCATGGAGAGGCTCCGGATCTTTGAAGTGATTGAAGGTGGAGAGGAGGTGGTGCCTCATGCGGGGAGATGATTATGATCCATGGATACATTTGGGCGAGGATGAACAAGATGATGATGATGATGAAGTCACAGAGATGATAGCAGATTTGTACAAAGCAGTAGAGGAAGATGGAGAGAGCCCAATGTTTGCCAAAGTTCTCGCGGATGCCAAGCGGCCACTTTGCCCGGGATCCCAGCAATCTAGATTCTCCTTTCTAGTGAGACTTCTGTACATCAAGTCTCGCTATCGAGTTGGCAATACAGCATTTGATGCTTTGATGAAGCTGTTGTCCTCAGGATTCCCTCAGTGTCAATTTCCAGATTCTTATGATGAGGCGAAGAAGTATATTCGTGAATTGGGCCTTCGATATGAATCGATCCATGTGTGCAAGAACAACTGTGTGCTGTTTCGTAAGTCAGAGGTGTTTGAAAAGGATTATGAGAAGCTAGAAGTGTGCCCAATATGTGGTGAATCTAGATGGAAAGATGCTGATGGTAACAGGCGTGTTCCACACAAGGTCTTGAGGCACTTCCCACTCATACAGAGGATGAAGAGGATGTTTGCCATGAAACAAACATCTGAGCAGACCCAGTGGCACAAGGTCAGTAGGAGGCCGGTCAAAGATGTAATGAGCCATCCAGCTGATGGGTTGGCATGGGAAGACTTTGATAGACGGTTTGCATCTTTTGCAGATGATCCAAGGAACTTGAGGCTTTCCTTAGCTACGGATGGTTTCAACCCGTTCGGCAACATGAGCACTCAATATAGTATGTGGCCTGTGCTTGTGACACCTCTGAACTTGCCACCATGGGAGGTTGTCAATCCAGCAAACTGTTTCATGACTTTGCTTATCCCAGGTCCATGATCTCCAGGAAAAGATTTTGACCTCTTTCTTGAGCCTTTGATAGAAGAGCTGCTTGCACTTTGGAGTGGAGTTAGCACATATGATGCCATTACTGGTAAAAAGTTTGATCTTCGAGCCGCCAGTGTCTTTGTGGTGTGTACATGACTATCCAGCATTAAGCACCATGTCTGGGCGAACCACGAAAGGTTATTATGCATGCATCCATTGTGATAAAGATCCTTTGTCACAGGCACTGCGGGGCAAGATTGGTTACATTGGCCATCGCCGTTTTCTTTCGAGGAATCATGCTTGGCGGAACAGCTTGGCTTTTGATGGCCGCCGTGAAACTAGGAATGCACCAGTCAAGTTCAATACTAAGGAGGCCCTGCAGCAGCTAGAAAGGGTGAAGGATGTGAGGCCAGGGAAGAATGAGCCAACCAAGAAAAGGAAGCGTGGGGAGCCCCCCATAATCTTCAGTCGCAAAGTTGGGTTTTGGATGCTACCATATTGGAAATATTTGTTGCTGCCACACAATCTTGATGTTATGCACATAGAGAAGAACATCTGTGATAGCCTCCTTGGCATCTTTCTCAAAATTGAGGGCAAGAACAAGGACACCGAGAATGCAAGGTTGGATTTGTATGATATGGGTATTAGACAAAATTTTCACTTGCGAGAGGATGGAGATGGGACTAGGATGCCGGAGGCTTTCTACGTCTTGACCAAGAAGAATAAAGAAAGATTACGCAAGCTCCTCAAAGATTTGAAGTTTCCGGACGGATTTGCGGCCAACCTAGGTAGATCCATAAGTGCGGATGGCACTAAGTTACGGGGAAGCCGAAAACTCATTCCGCCATGTATTACGCAAAGGATCATACCTGTTGCTTTACGAGGATTGGTAAGGGAAGATGTGTACGAAGCAATTGCAGAACTTGGGAATTTCTTCAGGGAATTGTGTAGCGAAATGCGAAGAAATATGTTGTCAAAAGGCTAAAGAAAGACATCCCAGTAATACTTTGCAAGCTTGAGAAAATTTTCCCTCCTGCTTTCTTTGATGTCATGGTGCACACTGGCGTGCATCTACACGATGAGGCTTTGCTTAGAGGCCCGTCCAGTATGGATGGATGTACCCAATAGAGAGGAGGTTGGGTACTTTCAAGAACTCTGTGGCGAACAGGGCTAGGCTGAAGGATCAATTGCCGAGGCTTATGTTGCAAGTGACACCATGATATTCTGCTCGAGGTATATGGCAGATGTCAGCACTAGATTAAACCGGGGTGACAGTCAAGCAGAAGATGAGCCACCAGCTAGTGAGATCTCTGTTTTCAATCATTGTGTTAAACTCATTGGAGCCAGCAGGGAACAATACATCGATGATGAAATGATGGGCCGGCTAGTTTGGTTTGTGCTAAACAATAGTAGAGAGGTTGAGCCATATGTGAAGTAAGTATCGTCTTTACTTGCAAAACTATAATCTCATGAATTGCATGCATGTTAAGCTTTCCTGATGTTTATTCTTTGTTCTGACAACACCTACATGCAAGAGTTATTGGAGGAAGGTCCACATGATATTGACAAAAGACTTGCTACTGGGTTTGCTGGATGGTTTAGGGGCCATGTAAGTGTGTCGTGAAGTAGTAGTCACTAGCTAGAACTGTCTTTATGTGTTTTCTTCTGTAAGTTATCATTGTTAGTTCTTCATTGGTCGTAACCTTGTATTCTCTGTTTGAACCTCAGATCACCAAGAAGCGCATGGAGCATCCAGAAGAGGAGGTTGATGACGGATTGGTTGCTCTGTCTCATGGTCCTCATCGTCGAGTGAGGTTTTGTTCATCTTGCATTGTGAATGGAGTCCGTTATAACACCGTGGCTCGTGAGAAATACTTGCAGACTCAGAACGGTGGTATAGTAGTGACGGTAGTCATGGAGATCATAACATTGATTTTTATGGAGTCCTTAACGAGATTATTGAGCTGAAGTATAACTCCAATCGACAATGCCTTCGAACCGTGGTTCTCTTCGGGTGTGATTGGTACAATCAAGTAGGCAAGACAAGAGCATCAGTGATGATGGACACTTCAAATCCATCAACATTCGGTCATTCTGGTACAAGTCCGACCCATACATCTTTGCAACTCAAGCGAGAAAGTTATTCTACATGGAGGACACACTTCTTGGCAAGGACTGGCGAGTGGTTAAGAAAGTTGAACATAGGGATATGTACGATGTGGCTGAAAAAAGTGACATTGCTTACCAAGATGACCACTGTTCGGAAACACAGCACGTAGTGCAGGAAGGCGATGGTAATGGGCAGCAAATGGATGGTGATGGGGCTGAGGTCAATGATCATGGTGGGGCAGCTACTAGAGTTGAAGGTCGTTTAGATGAACTAATAGGCAAAAGGAAGCAAGCCGACATTTCGGATGATGATGATGAGCGAGGAAGATGAAGATGATGACAACTGTGATGCAATATTGTAGTGATAGTGACAATGAAAACACACGAAGATGACATGTGCCAACTTTGCGACGGCGATGATGACCTGCGAAGCTGCTTGAACCCCTTTGAAGAACCTTGTCATGTAGTAATCGAAGTTGTTACGTCCTTTGATGTAATAAGGCCCTTTGTTGGCTGCAAAGGGTTGTCTAGAATTCCAATTTTATTTCGATGAACCTTTGTTAATTCGGTGATGTACCTTCGATGAACTTTGTCATTTTGCTTCAATGAACTTTGTTTGTCATTTTGCTTCAATGACCACGTTGTCATTTTCCTTCAATGAACTGTCATTTATTTGACAACATGTTGTTGAAATGTTGCTTGTTTGTCTGTTTACGGTAGTGTTTCCAATGCTATTTTTTGCACATAGGACATGTTAATACACGCGGCTATCACGCCAGTACACTAATGGGCGTCATCGGTGTTCACGAGAGCACATGTTAATACATGGCTGTCATCAGAGGCTTCAAAGAAAAGATAAAAAACCAGCAATTTACAAACACTAACTTGTTCTCACATTATATTAAATTCCTCAAGTTCACAGAGCACATTGAGACAAATATATAGTACATCATAAGTTGACACTATTATATTACTCATGCCTGGATATTTTACAGCAAAGGCATGCACTAGTTCACACTCACACTTCACAAAAGCATGATGAAACTAAAGCATTCTAGGATTAACTTGCTACTTTGCTAAAGGCATGCACTAGTTCACAAGCCTGGATATATTACGGCAAAGGCATGCACTAGTTCACACTTCTAGGGTTAATAACTTCCTATTTCAACGGCTAGGCGTTGAGCTTCTTCAAAAGCATCATTGAACAACTATGATGCCATGCAAGCTGTATAAAGTTTGTGTAGGCTCGGTGGTCTTTGAAGCCATGCAAGAAGGATTGTCCTGAAGGGCTGCCATTGTGGAGATGTTGGAGTGTGCTCGGGATGTCGAAGAGCTTGTTGCCGATATAGAGTCCGGCTCGTGTTAGTGCCGCCACCGAATACGCATACGGATCGCGGCAAGGTGCCTGGGAGTACTAGACAGTACACCAGCACCCAGATCCATGCCCCTGAGTACAAAGTGAGCAGTCCCCAATTCTTGATTAAGAACCAAGGGAGTCCGAGCAGCGTCGGTGCATAGGTGTGGCCATGGATGCCAAAAAGTTGCATAACTCTTCCCTCTTGGAGGCCCAGGACCTCTCCCAGAAGGCTGACACAACCGACGCCAAAAGTAGAGCAGCCGAGATCCTGCCCCATGTGTACCTGCAAATACCATAATGCAAATCAGCAATTTTTCAACATACTCAGTATACTCAGTATCAAAGTTGATTGAAACAGCAAAAATCAGTCAGTGTCCATGAACCATGACTCCATCCTCAGTCGAATGTAAGTTGATTTATTGAGAAAAGCTAGCATCTAGCTGAAATGGCATCAATATACTCAGTATCAAAGCTATATGATGAAATGCCATCTAGCTACAAGCTAGCACATCAAGCAAAATTCATGAGATTTGTTCATCAAATCAAATGTCATTGCTTCTAATTAACAAGCAAACCATTCAGATTCATTTACCGGCGGTACACTATCTTTATATGCAACCACATCGGCTAGATACCACATCCCCACCGGCATCACACCTCCAACGGCATGCCAATTGCGGTCTCACAAGTCACGGCTGCCGTACCTGGTTCCATCCTCCGGGCCCGGAGTCGCGAGGCCGGATGCGGCCCCCATGAGAGCTCGCGAAAACTCACCGGAGACGAGGATGCCTCTAGCCCCAACCTTAAGGGCGAGTGCAATGTCGGTGCCACGGAACCTCCTATCGATGTACGGGGCGGAGAAGCTTCGGAGGCGCCATCGCCGTCGGCGCGGCCTGCGGCGGCGGATCGGGCGGGATCCGACGGGCTTGATCCGCGATGGTGGCGGGCGAATCCGCGGCCTCGGCGGCGGTGGAGATGCGACGACGGGGCGAAGGGAAAGCTGCGGGAGCCGCCGGCGAATCCGCGGCCGCGGCAAGCTTTTCCATCGCGCGGATCGAGTACGGGGATAGCGGGGAGGGAAAGGCTGGCGGTGGCGAGGAGGATGAAGAAGAGGAGAACGAGTAGTGGTGGGAGTGGAATTGAAGCGGTACTAGTATGAAGGGATCCCATGGTTGGATCGGAATGAAGAGTAGGAAAAGGGTCTTGAAAATTGTAGTGAGCATTCGTCTATTCTCCAACCCTGCGAAACGGCTTCGATTTGGGTGTTTTCGGAGGTAGACGATGAACTTCTTCGGGTCAGACTGATGATGGGCCCTTCGGTCATGTGCTCTCCGAGTGCTCTCGAAGCGCGGCGGTCATCGGTACAATTTAATGCCCTCGGGGGCGGTGCGGGTTCGAGCCGCTAGGAGCGGCCAATTTTTTATTATATTGTTTCGGCATTTAGTACAATAAAGGAAAAAATAGCAAAAACTTTGTGATAAGTTGGAATCGAACTCAAAACCTCGGGATGAGAAAAATGAGTCATACCGCCACGCCATTATATTTTATTTGACTTAGGTGGTGCATTGTTGTCTTTGTTGTATATCTTCTACATATTCTGTACGTCAAGAGCAAGTCGAATAATTTTAGATTCTATTAAAACATGGGAATTTCTCTATTTAATTTCTACATGAAACTTGTAACTAGTTTTTCTCCCACATTCGAACTCCAAATTGAATGATTTTTTTTTCTAAAATTTTCTAAAATCATGCTCTATCAAGCTAATGTGTTGACTTTGGTCTTTTGTCATGTGATCAAGTTTGAGAATTCAAAATTTGAATTGTTTATAAAAATGACAATTTTAGACAAGGTTTTGAAACCCGAAATGATTACAGCTGATGAAGTGATGAATATCAAAGTTTCATAACTCGTCAAGCTCTACAAACTTTATTTAGGTCATTTTTTGATTTGAGAAAGTGATGGTATACATTGCTCATTAATCCTATGTTCACCCACTTTGCTCATGAACTTTCTAATGGACCAATCTAGTCCCTCAACTTTTAATTCTGTGTCAAATTAAGCCTTGTACTAATATTGCTCTGCATTTTGTCATGAGAATAATACGAAATGTCTTTTCTACCCTTACCATCTTTGGTTTCCCTTCCCAATTCCCTGTTTGCCTCATAGTTAAGCCTCATAGTTAAGCTATGGACCTGACGTCTTGGTATAACTAGGAATACATCATATACATGCATGACCAGGGTTGTCGTGGACACACCCGTGCGGCCACACCACACTAAATTACAAATGCTACTTTATGAGAATGAACTTTATGAGAAGGAAAGGAAGGATCTTGAAGGATCAAGGGTAGAAGGGACTTTTCACATTAACCTCTTCATGCTACATTAGCATAAGGATGAGTTTCCCTTAGAAATAAAAGTCGAGGGACTAGATTGGCCTATTTGAAAGTTCAAGGACGAACTTGACCTTCGAGGTAACATTCGGGGATGGAAATGTACGTACGCCTTTACGAAATATGTGAGGGGTTTGTCAAATTTGTATTACATATTATAACCACTATCTCAAATGACAAAGTGGTCTAAATAAAGTTTATAGATCATGATGAATTATGAAACTTTGGTATTCACAACCTTTTGATTTGACTTTATTTACTCACCCAAATTTCTATTTGAAATTTTTTCATTTTAAAATTTAAAATTTGAGTCGTTAACAATGACCTGGATTAAGTGGTTGCCTAAAATGAAACTTGAGGATCTTGGCGAGTTGTATAATTTCGTTGTTGATGACTTTTAAATTTGAAATCGTTTCGTGTTTGAAAATGTTGTTTGAAGATCTCAAATTTCGAAATTATTTTCAATTTTATTTCCTTTTCAGGCTCCCAGTCTCAGAGCGCGAAACTCCACCCCACTTCCCTCCAAAACCAGCCCAACTCATTTTGTCTCCCGCACTAATTTCATTACGGGGCCCACCTGCCAGTGAAATATCTCGATGGCGCACTCCCTCACCTACTCCAGAAATATCTCGAAATCTCGAACTCAGATCCCAACTCGTCCCCCTCCCTCTCCAACTCAGATCCCCAACTCGTCCCCCTCTCCCTCTCCAAACCCTACCCGCCGCCGCGCTCAGATCCCCAACTCGTCGACACCCACCGCCCACCGCCCAGCGCAGATCGACGACGCACGACGCCAAGGCCGGATTCACACCTCGACGACGCACGACGCCCGGCGGGGTTCGTACCTCGACGAGGCACGACGCCGCGGCCGGGTTCGCAACTCGACGGCGGGTGCGCTTCTGGGCGTCACCTCTTCGACGGCGGGTTCTGCTTCCTCGCCATCACCTGCGACGGTCGGGTTCGCTTCCTCTCCATCACCTCTTCGACGGTCGGGTTACGCTTCCTCGCCGGCCACCGGCCCCGGATGCGCTACGTCGACGACGCCACCGACCTCATCTCTCTTCCACCTCGACGAAGTATGGTAACTACTAGAAGGCGTGTTGCACCAGGTACGCCAATACACCAGGCCACGCTAGCATTTGTTAGGGTTTCTAGTCTATCTTAGGATTTTTATGGGTTCTGCTTCTCTGAATGCTCTGAATGCCCTGAATGCCCTGAATACTTGAGGATTATTGAAATATACATGGAAACCCTAGAGTAATAACCTCGTTTCCCACCTAGATGCTAATGTTTTTGCACGATGTAGATCATTAGACATGCTTTTAGCTCACCTAGATGCTAAAGCTTTTATATCGTCAGACATTTCCCACCTAGATGCTAATGCTTTTAGATGCGAAGACATTTACGGTAATGCTTAGTGAATTGATTGGATGACTATGAAAATAGTGATATCATTATTGAAGTTTTGTTGCTCGGAAATTTTCAAATGCACTAGAGAACAAATTGTCTTGAACATCCAAATTGTACGATGATCTACATGCTTTTTAGCTCTGTGTTCTCTCTATTCTCTCTCTTGTTTTGATCTTAATCACATGCGGTAGTAGTCTACGATCTATTTGGTAATGAATTTTCTTGCAATATGTATGTATCTCAAATTTATTTGCCTTAGTAACTGATAATGGGTTGGGACAACATTTGTACCTATAGAAACTCAAAAATGTGATTATGAGAGGCGGCGGGAGTTACAAATAGAAGCGAATAGAAGAAGATTTGAAGAACTTGGCCTCCACAAATTTACATCAACTGTAAAATCACATGAGTCAACAAGTTCGGCGGGAATAAGGGTAGGAAAAGGGGGGTAGACGTCTTGAAGATGATTTGGAGTATCTCCCGAAGGCCGAGGAGCGAGGTTCGAGGGAGACACCGAAGATGATTCATCGTTAGACGACGATCCTGTACCCCTTATGATTATTGAGGTACCTAGGGATGGGATCCACAGTGGCATTCTGTAATTGCTTGTATAGCATTTCATTTTGTACATGGATTTCTAATTCATTCACATGCTTACAAGATTTGTTTTTCTCCTACTGTAGCCTCCAAAAAAACAGCTGCGAAAGAAAATCAGCACAAGGCGCACTAAAGCGACTCAAGAAATGGCGCCTGGAGGTTCGAGCAGACTCAAGCGAGTTCTTTCTCCTGCCCCAAATGATGTACCTGCAGAAGATATAGCACCACAAGGAACAACACAAACTAAGAGATTAAGGTTTGCTACACCAGTTGAGAGACCTCCTGGTGTGAGAACAAGGTCCATGCAAATTCCAACTGAAAGAGCCAATCAAGATGGGGCTGCAGAAACAAACAATCAAGATCAGCCACAAGAAGATGACAATGGTTTGGACAGTCCAATAGGGCATGATTTGTCCTACCAGGGTGATTATGACACTTATGGTGTTGGTGAACGAGAGGAGCACCTTCAGCGAGGTGAAGATGAGAACCATGAAGACCAGACGCAAACAGGTGATAAAGGCAAGTGTTGTCCATTTGCATTCTGTTGTCTTGCTACTTTAATTGATCTGTTGCTGATATTGAATGCTATCTGGTATGATCCCTCATCAGAGGTGATATATGCATTGTTAAACATTTGTTCATCTGAAATTCAGTCATGTTTAAATGATTACTAATGCGTCACTTTAAGTTAAGTGTTACTACTGTGTGCTTAGTACTGATTGTAGAGTCTTCTTGCTGATTGCTGATTGTAGAGTCTGCTGGAAGAGCTCCAAGAAAGCCAAGAACAAAGACAACTGGAAAATTACTTGACAATATGGTGCGCTCTATGCAAAAGAGGTTGCCCATAACAGTCGCTGAGGGTTACAACAGGCCACATGACCCAATCCAAAGCTGCCAAATTCAGCTACGAGGTTTGGGATCGTTGTTAGGGATCATGTTCCTATCCTACCCCATTGGAAAGATTACAAAAAAATTGTGTAACAAACCAATTTTTGAGAACTTTCATGGAAAGTTAAGTGTAAGTTTCTCTATACTGTGTACGTGTTTCGTGTTATATTAAACTGTGAGACAATCTTCTCCAACTAATGAATGATCTCAATCAATAATTTTCAGGGAAGGCTGAGCTTTGACATTAAGGACAAGGCAACTGAGGCTGCTTGCTTGAGTGTTATGCAATCCGAGGTAAAGCAGATGCGCTACAAGTTGAAAAAAAAGTACTTCACTGGCATTCCTGTTGACCAAATCAGAACCACTTCTCCTGTACCATTCATGACTGATGCACGGTGGAATCGATTTGGTTCAAAAATGGTTAGATCCAAAAACCATGGTATGCCTATCTGCTCTTTGTTTCATTATATCAACGGTGGAACTTTTGAATTGCTTGTTGGGTACCATATCAAGTACGCTTGTTGTGTTTAATCTTGAACTTTGTCACTTGTTGCGGCGAGCAATTTGAATCAAACAAGGTAAACCGTGCCAGCGTCAAGTTTCACCAGGCGACATGTGCTCGCTGCTATATTGCACACCTACATGATTATGTAAGAGGCCACTATTCAGTTATGCAACTTTTTTAAACCCCTTCCATCTTTGCTACTGTTTTCACTGCTTTGTGCATTATTCGCCTAACAGAAACAAAAGAAAAGGGCTGCAGCACGTGCCAATGAAGGAAATGGTGATGGAGAAGATGGTATTCTTGGACGGCTCGAAGAAGACCTGCTTTGGAGCCGAGGAGGATCTTGATGCGGTGGAGATCTTCAAAGAATGCCACACCCGGCCGCAAGAAAGGTGTTAGTGACATTGCAAAAGAAGCAATAGTAAGTCTAATTTCCCGGCATCTGCGAAATTAGCGAATCTCATATGTGATTTGTTTGCATTGGAGCTTGCACGGTTGCCTACGGTTTGTCAAAGGTTATTAATCTCCTTTGTCTAATGATAGATAGGATGATCACATATTTCCATGTAATATGCTAATTTCTACAAACATATATCATATCGGACCAAGTGCGGAAGAACCCCATTAGCTCGTGCACACACACATATATCATAACGATCCAGTTCTTGGTATTTGCATTGTCTTGAAGCTAGCGGGTATTAGGTACCTACGCAAACTTGGAGGAGGATGCAAATACGTGTCCATTCTGTTTGACAATGCTTGTGTTTGAGAAAAAATGTGAAATGCACATGAAGGGCAAATGCACAAGCGTATTTTGTTTCTCTGTTCCCTAATTGCACATGAATGTGAGGCGAGGTCTTCTTCGTTGAGTTGGTGGCTATAGAGCATGTTTGTTGTTTTCCGGTGACCTTGACTAAATTGGATGTGTCTTGAAGTTATTATTTCTGAATTGTCCGCATGTTAATATAGTATTGTTAGTGGAGTTCTTTGAATTCATATGTTTTATAGTTCTTAATGCTATTTCCTTTGATCAATTCATTGTGTTGCCATATAGTTCTTAAGAAATAAGTTTGTTTGTAGCTCTCTTGTTCTCTTTCAAACATTATGATCAATTCATTGTGTTGCCATGTTAACCTTTGATCTGTCTATCCTTTATATTTCTTAATGCTATTTCCTTTGAGCTAATTGTTGTATTACACTTTGATGATGGCAGGCTGCCATGGACTCTTTGAAGGATCAGCCTCTTGCTCAAGGCAGTGCACTTGTCTCAAGTGCAGAGGTTGTCTCTGCGGTGCTTCCCAAGACTAGCAGCAACATTTTCTTGAAGAATATTGGCATGCAGCCCATAAGCCGACAAAACAACCAACAGCGAAAGAAAGGGTCTTGCGGGGAGCAACTTGCAAATGAAAGACAAGGTGCCGCTGCCCTCCAGGCGAAGTGGATTTCTTTGAAGCAAAAGTCTAAGGAGACGGAGGAAGCACTTGAGAGGACCCAAAGGGAGATGCAAGAATACAAGAGGACGATGGAGGAGAACGGCACCCTCGTCTCTGATCGTTTTGAGGTTGAACGGGGCAAATTTGTCAATCTTAACAAGGCAGCTGGTTTCAATCTGACAAAGGTACCGGTCCTTGAGTTGAGTTTGAGCACTTCATGCAAGACTTGTGCTGCTGTAAGATCTGAACTTGTCTTGTGTTCTGCTTATTCGTATGTGTCTTGTGTGAACATGGTTGTGTCGTCTGTGAACATGGTTGTGTCGTCTGTGAACATGGTTGTCTTGCGAGTCCAAAACATGTTTGTGTCATCTGTTATATGCATTTTGTCATATGAATATGTTATATATGCAAAAATACCTGTCTCCTATGAAGCAGCCGCGTGGTGCCAGTAGAAGCCGCCGCGTGGCGAAAGCAGATGATGCCACGTGGCGCAACAGGAAGATGCCACGTGGCGCAGCAAGAGCTAGCGGCGCTGCGCCACTGCAGGCTGACACGTGGCAGCACGGGAACCAGCCACGTGGACCAACCAGAGAGCGAAACGTGGAGCAACGAGAGCGCAACACGTGGACAAACCTGAATGCGACACGTGGACAAACCTGAGTGCGACACGTGGACAAACCTAAGCGCGACAGGTGGACCATTCAGAGCGCGACACGTGAACAAACCTGAGCGCGACACGTGGACAAACCAGAGTGCGACACGTGGACAAACTCCGAGCGCGACACGTGGCCAAAGCGAGTGCGACACGTGGACAAACCCGAGCGCGACACCGGGACCATTCGAGCCCGACACGTGGCGCTGTGTCAAAGAGCTACGTCATCGTATCCATGTCAGGACTCGCCTTGCCACGTCGAGTTTGCCCGGCATGGGCCGTGCCACGTGGCAACCCCTTCCGTGACCAATTTCGTGACCATTTGGCTTGGTCATAGAAGAAATACGCTTCTATGACGGAAAACGTGTTGGTCATGGAAAAGTTCCACTTCTATGACCAAAATGACCGATTGGTCATGGTGCACCAAATGTGACGGAGCTTCTGTGACCAATTCAATTTGGTCATAAGTTGGTTATAAAAAAGTGTTCCGTGACCAAATTTGCAAGTACCGTGACCAAACCGTTTGGTCATTGATGTGGAGTATTGTACTAGTGTATGTTAGTTTTTATTTGAATTGTACTGAAAAGCAAAGTCTATTATTACCAATACATCAGTTGCTATTGCGTTTCTGACTTCTTCCCTAACATTTTTCCATGATTTCACTCCAATGATAGGAGCCCTTTTCCTTGTATACATGACCACTTCATCAACGAATGAGCGGTAGTTATCACCTACCGGTCCTCCATGTTTAGAGAATTGAATGTCCAAGCTCGTCGCTTGCCCGCCTTGATTCTCTTGGCGATTACCGTCAATGCTCTTACGGGACCGCGTCCTCTTTTCTTAACTTTTTGTGAGCCTATTCCATGCGAACAACATGCATGTGATAATACCCAAAAAATAATTGTATGCACAGATAGGTAATTTGTATGGAACACATGTTACCAGATCCTTGCTCCTGCTGTTTCCAACGCCGAGCATGAGATGGAGGCTGCACTGCAGGTGTTGGGTTTATTTCATTCCTGTGTTGCAAAATGAAGGTGGGTCCACATACCGTTCTGCAGAGAATTTAGTGGCATATGATGACCTATCGTATTTTGTAGTCTGAGAAAAAATGGTAATTTGCTTGCAAATTAGGAGAGTGATATTACCGATGTCTTCAAGTAGTCCTGCAACATTCAGGTATTCTCTATATGTCTCGATTGTGTCATCCCTGAAAGTGTCTTTTAGTTCTGAAATAGAATCCATAATTAATTTCATTCATGTGACTGAACATGCAAATTCAGGAGTATAAGTACACAAATATTTGGCTGAAGCATATCTGACCCAAGGCTTTCTTCTCTTGATGCAAATCAGTTAGCCAAAGTTTGTATTCATCTAAGTCACGTTCTTCTACTTCTTCTTCATCATCAGCATGTATGTAAGCACTTTTGGATTTCAAAGGTGTTATGGCCATGGTATGGTTTATAGGTATTGGCTCTCTGGAGATAACTAATCTGATCACCATCTCCTCCTCGTGAATCTGTTTCATTCTTTGTACGTCGACGTCGTAGTCGATCTCAGTGAGTGTTGCTTCCGCAGGAGAGTCAGGAATTCTAGTCTTGTAGTAAACAATGTCCCTCATCCTATACCCCAGTTTTTGTTCCAGGTTGTTTATGGTTTGTAGGGTGATTTGTTTACCACGAGGGTAACAAGTATGTGTTGTATCTGGCTCCCCATCTATACCCTTCTCAATCATATATACGGTCCAAGACTGATCATCTAATGATCTGCGCATTCATTTCGATGTCATATCAATAACATGTGAAGAAATTTGGTGTGCAAATCGCGTGATCAAATGCATGAAATCTAGGGTACCAGTGCGTGCACAGATGCATGAGATGTTGGAAGCAGTACGAACGAGGGGAAAGATCGAACCACGATACAGCGTACCTGGCCTCGGTCGTCTCGTCCTGAGATGAAGGTAAAACATCAGGGTCTGCATCTATGTCCACGTCGACGCGTGCTTCATCGTCGCCCGAAGGTGATGATGACCCAAAGAGCGCCCCCGTCGCCCTAGGCCTGGGGGCCATGGTGGCGGTAGGTTCACCAATCGCCGCACTAGGGGTTGTTGTGAACATTCTAGGTAGCATGGCCGACGACAGTGTGCGCTGCACTTCAGAGGACGTAGGGGTCACCCTTGCCGGCTCCCTCGACGACGGCATCCTCGTGTACGACGAGAAGCAGCTTGGCGGCGGCGGCGGTAGTCGTATCGTCTACCCGACCCGTAACTGACCGAGATGTAGATTTGTTTTGCAAGGGGATTCAGGAGGGAAAGTAAAGACGCGCGACTTTTTACTCTTGTAACCCGGCGTGGTGGCCCCAGTCATGGTTGCGCGGTAGTTTGGGCGAAAGTTAAATAATTCGGATGGGAAAAAACTGGCGCCACATTCCAAATCGCTGGCTACCCATTTTTTCTGAATGGTTGGCGTATTTGAGGGATGCGTTTTGGTGTGGCCAGCTGACGGGTGGGTCCCACAAAGTTTACTTCTTATTTACCACAAAGTTATTGTATATTGGTTACACATTTTTTGATGTGGTCAGAGTAAATTTACGAATGTCATATTTGTGTAAACTTTAGCAGACTACCATAAACTCTTTATCAAATTTGTACCAGAGTAAAATGCATCACACAAATATGTGTAACAAACATAAAGATCGGGTAGCAATGGGTAAGATTTATGACAACTGAGTTTACACAGGCTAGCTACCCGAGTCACGTTGACACCACACCAACTAAGGATCATCAAAAACATGCTCTACAAGGACACAATTGTAAAGACACATACATCGTCGAAAGACACAACTTGAGAGACATGCTTTGTGTTTATTAGCTGGATTTCTTCAAAGATGTGACTGAAATGACGCCAGAGCCTCTCTGCAAGGTCCCTCGTCAGTGGCAAATAAATTTCCTGAAAATGAAGAATGCATTAAATGAACAGTCAGAACAATTGATAACTGAAATCCTGTGCACTGAAACAATGTTAGCAATCAGCTAAACTTGTAAAACACAAGAAAGAACGCAAACATGTAAACTGAAATCCAGAATGTCTTTTAGGGTGCATCATGTGTGGAACAAATTTATCAAAAAATATCAGCAAGCACAACTTTTATACCTTCTTTCAGATCCTTAATGCTTCCTTGAGTGTGTAGAAGAACCAATCACACTCGTTTCGGATCCTACACTCCTCGCTGCAGAACCTACGCCACGAGTACCAAGCATGCCATCCTGCGTGGTCGCCACACCCGTGACCCGCACGCTGCAAATCGTCGTGGCGAGGTACGGGCGCCGGCACCGGTGACACGGCAATCGCATTCGCATCTGTAAGCAGGTAGTCCCACGTCGACGCAATGATCCTGGAGCGGCGTTTTGTGCAAGTCAAATTTATCCAAGGAAGCACCGTCGCCCCCTCTTGGGGTGCCTCGACCAAGCGCAGGAGCCGCCTGGCCTCGTCGTCGTCGGCCTCGCCGCTGTTGGGTCTGTAGAGGAAGAGGGAGAGGGCGTACATTGATTCCTTGTGGCCCGCCTCCGCGGCGCGCCGTAGCTGGTCGAGGCATGACGTGATTACGCCACGTGTGTTCCCCAGTACTGCGCGGTGCAAGCCACTCTGGAACAAGGCCTCCGGGTTGCCGACGTTGGCCAGTGTGTTGATGAGCGCCGCGCGATACTCGTGGCCGAGGTAGAATCGACGCCGTAGGACGCGTTTCAGGGCTAGGCGTCGTCCGACCGTGGCGGCGCCGCCCACCACGCACATTGCCTTGCATGTTGCGCGCAGGTTGCGGAGATCCACAATGGCATCCTGCGGCGATCGCGGCGGCGACGCGGTAGACGATGTCAATCGTCAGCTCCGTCGGCAGTTCCAGCAGCCTCGACGACGCCTCGTAGCGAGCCGCGGAGATCTTTTCCATGGAGTGGTTGCAGTTCGTCACGCGCGGTGGGTAATTGGATGTGCGACGTTGTTATCCCCGGTGAGGATGAGGGGAGATGGAAAAGAACCGCCGCTTCCAGATCATGTTGTAGATTGAATTTGGGGGGTCGCAGGGTTCATTGGGTTTTAAGGAAACTGTGCTTTCATAGGGAGGACACGGAATCACAGGGTCAATGACGGGTGTACCCAGCCACTTGTTGGCCCACAAATTAGTCTTTACGGAAATTTGACTCTGGGTGACCCCATCTGTGGACGGAGTTGCGGGTCCCACCTGTCGGTAGGATTGTTGCGCCAAACTGTCGGCCTGAACCCGCGAGAGATTTCCCCATTGCACAGAGTTATGGGCCCACCTGTCGGCGCCCAGATTGGGATGTGTTCTTGAGTTGTTCATGTTCATAATGAACTTGATCATTTGTATCGTTTAATCATAACTTCAAAGTTGTTTATATTTGTCAAATGACGTCCAAATCAGGAATTTTTTCCCTACATTCTTATGACAACATAATCTAGATCATGGTGTTCACTGCATATCGTGTCACAGCGTTTGAGCAATCATAATTTGAAAATAGAAAATTTCATAACTAGAATCAAGATTTTCAATCAGTAGACGACGTCAATTTGAAATGAGATGAATACTAAAGTTTCATAGCTAGTCGAGATGAACAATCTTTATATTGGTTGGATTCTCATTTGAAGAAGGGGTACGATCACATAGAACAAAAATGACATGTCTCCAACCAAGTTTCTTAAACAATGAGAGTGAACCTAGGATTAACGAACAATGTGTAGTACCACTTCGTCAAATCAAAATCCGACCAATATAAAGATTGTTCATCTCGACGAGCTATGAAACTTTGGTATTCATCTCATTTCAAATTGACGTCGTCTACTGATTGAAAATCTTGAATCTAGTTTTCTATTTTTAAATTATGATTGCTCAGACGCTGTGACACGATATGCAGTGGACACCATGATCTAGATTATGTTGTCATAAGAATGTAGGAAAAAAATTTCCTGATTTGGACGTCATTTGACAAATATAAACAACTTTGAAGTTATGATTAAACGATACAAATGATCAAGTTCATTATGAACATGAACAACTCAAGAACACATCCCAATGCGGGCGCCGACAGGTGGGGCCCACAACTCGTCCAATGGGGGAAATCTCTCGCGGGTTCGAGCCGGCGGTTTGGCGCAACAATCCTACCGACGGGTGGGACCCGCAACTCGTCCACGGATGGGGTCACCAGAGTCAAATTTTCGTTAAAGATCGATTTGTGGGCCAACAAGTGGCTGGGTACACCCGTCATTGACCCTTGGTAACCGCCCCACCCCGCCGAGTGAGTGGGGTCGCGTCCCTTCAATTCCCCGGTGAGGAGATTTTATGCAATGGGATATTCTGCCTTTTAGTCATTGATCTGTCGGCCCCACACGGCAGTGGTACGAATGCAGTTGCCAAACGGAATAGGAACCGCTTCACCCGACGCGGGTTATATAACCGCGGGGCCTCGCTGTGTTTTCCAATCCCGCTCCTTTGCACCGCGCCGCTCTCGTCGATCTTGAGTAGCCGCTCGTCTTCCCCCTCGACTCCCTGCGCGCAGCGATGGCCGGAGAGAAGCGTCACACAGAAGAGGCCCCTGGTGGTTCGTCGCCGTCGGTCCCGCCGCGTCTCCGTCGGTTGATTTCTCGCCGGGGGTGAGTGTCTTCCTGTCTCCATAATTTCTTGTGCTTGCCGAGGATCTGATGCTGTCATTCTTCTTCTATTTCCTAGTGCAACATTTTGCCCGGGTCCTTCAGCCGGCGCGGCACCTCCGTCCGGTGGATCTTCGTCGTCGGAATCCTGAAGCTTGTCTTCTTCCTCGTCTCGGGGCGACGCCCCCGTTCGTCAGGAGGCCCGGGACTCGGCAGAGGAACTGGCGTGGACGTGGCGTCGTCTAGACGTCGCGGCTAGCGCGCAAGGTACGGGACTGGGAGGGGACCGGGATGCGATGCATACCGCCCTTCGAGCGGGCGAGACGGAGACAGCCGAAGTTCGCAGCACCAAGGCCGATGTGGAGGCCCGCTGCTTTGGTGAGTTCCTGTATTCCGTCAGTGCACGCCGCCCACTAGGCTCTTGTTTGACTCGTCGCCATTGTTTCTTGCTTCAGCCGAGGAGGTGGAGGCGTCTTTCCGCCGCGAGCAGGCGGAGGAGCTGCGCCGCCGCCTGAACGATCTGGAGGATCGCCACAATGACCTTACTCACGCGGTGGAGGTCGCCGTCGCGGTGGTCGGCCCGGGGCTCCGGTGGCCGCCCGACCGTCTTCGCGCGCTCCCCGGCGTGTCCGGGAGGGCGGTGCATGCCGGTGCGCGCCAAGGAGCCGCCCGCGCGCTCGTGACGGCGGACATTCAAGTCGAGTTTCCCTTGGCTGATCTGCAGCCGGAGTGGCCGTTACCGCCAGATCAGCACCGGCACTACGCGCTGCACTTCCCCATTGCGGCCGATGCCGCCACCGCGGGGGTTGACATCGACGGTGTGCTTCGCGACGGCGCCGCTGCCGACATTGGAGGCCTGTAACTCACCTTTGTAAGATTAATCTGTACCGGCCCCTCGTGGCCGAGGAAATCGTACTTCGTCGCATTGTTCCTTGTTTGTGCCATTGCAATTTCTTGTTCACTGCTTCGGGGTGGGCGTGGTCGGGTGTACGAAGCAAAATCCGGCCCCCGTGCGCGTCTTGTCACCCGTCCACCGGCCACCGACGCGTGCTCGGTGGGAGCTTTGTTGATCGGTCGTCCGGGGTACTCGAGTAGTGTACGGCCCGAGACGCGTGGGAGATCGCGAGGCGCAGCGCTGCGTTCCTTCTCCCGTTCACATCTAAATAAAATTAGCCCCAAGAATCTTTCATAAATGGAACACTAAATAAAATTTATTTGTAAAACCTTTTCACGTGTAAGCGTAACTTTGTGTGACGAATCTAATGAACCTACTTAATCCATATTTAGCTACAGATTGTGAAAGTAGTTTTGAAAATAACTTACTTTAATATTTGTAATTAATGGTGCACATTCATGGAGTAGTAAATGTAGATGAAATCTAAAACTAATTACATAGTTTGGATCTACTTTGCGATACAGAGCTTTTCGCAAACCTTTTCAGACATCACACCCTTAGTGTGATTTTGCATGCAACTATCCGGTGCAGGTGAAGCGTTGCGGCCAGACGACGACTCTCCAGGCGCACGTGCGTGTTGCAGTTAATTAGGAACCGCCGCCCCTTCGTCTTGCCGGTTGTCTTCAAATCTTGCCATGCCCATTGCTTCGGCAACCACCACGTCGATTTGACTTGTATATGAAGCCGAAACGACAGCATAGAATATACTAGTTTAGCCTCATCCCTACCCCGCCCCCCCAACTATCTTATCGAAGGAGAAGGGGTTTTCTTGCCTGCCGCCATTGCCGGCGACCCCCGAAGCTTGCAATCTCGGCAACCGCCATCGCAAGCGACCTCCAAACGGCGGCGATGACCCGAAGCGACGCATCGGGTGACGGCGGCGCCCCACAAACGAAGGGGGATGCCGTAGAGGCAACCGCTGCCGCAGGCCTCCACAGTTACCTAGGCGATGCGAGCGGAGCAATCCCGGCCGCGTCAGCAGAGAGCGTCGCTTTGAAGGTTAGTCCTTGAAGGCACAATGAGTTTCTAGTCGTGGATTTGTCACGAGGTTGAAGATTCGGAACTTTGTTTTCTTGGATTGGGACTGCAAGGTGGCAAGCGTGTCGCCGTGAACCCGTGGGAGGCCGTTGATCCAGCCGACGTTCGAGATCGCAGCGGCTGGGAGTGGGACAAATGGCACCCCGCCGTCGTCCGTCCACGACTTTCGAAGAAGCAGGGACCGCCCCCAACTACGATGCACGAGGTTGAATTCTTCAAGGAGCGGTACCCGAGCATCAAGACCACCGTCACTTGCGACGCGGGAGTAGTGGCGGAGTACATCAACGAAATCAAAGGTAGCCCACCTCCAGAACGTTTGCTCGTTGGATTGGACACCGAGTGGATTGAGCTTCGCAGTGGCGGGTACAAGCTCGCATTGTTGCAATTGTGTGTCGGGTCGCGCTGCCTTATTTACCAGGTGCACCATGCCGGCTACAACCTTCCTGATGTCCTGAGCAAGTTTCTCAGCGAGGAAGGCCACATCTTTGTCGGAGCGCATACCACCAATGATGTTGAACGCCTACAGGAGGACTGCGGCATCAAGATTTCTAATTGGAAAGACCTTCAACTGATTGTTTCTGACATTGATGACAAGTATAGCCATCTGTACCAAAATGGTTATAGGTCTTCACTGGAGAAGATTGGAAATTTTGTACTGGAGCTACCTCTGTACAAGGACAGAAATGTGGACCACAAGCATTGGGGTTTGAGGGTGTTGCACGAATGGCAGGTGAAATACGCCTCCAAGGATGCATTTGTCTTTTGAGATTGCTAATCGGCTTGAGATCAAGCATGGTTAACGATTTACGCCGGATGCTAATTTGTTAGAATCATGTAACTAATGTACTAACCAAAAGTAGCAAGTAGAATTTCCGGGTTTTCGGAACAAGTATCTCGTGTACATATTTCTAGTAATTCGGTGATGGATTGAAACTAAGAGGCCTTGTTTATTTGGGCAATTTTGACGAGATAATTTCCATATTACTCTAATTATTTGTTGATTTACTAAAGATTAATTTTTATCATTTGTGAGTCAATTTTTTATTTTCTATATCAACATATTAAAAGGAACAACACATCTGCAAATTATCAATGTGCACTTTTGTTAGAAAAGGATTGCAGTCCGAGAGTGGGCCGGCCCATTTGTCCTTATTACTTCCCGGTGTGTGGGAAGCACTTCACAGCAGCACATCAGCATAATCTTTAGTGCCACACCGCTACCTCAAGCGGGCGCACCACAACTTAAAAGGGGAGGCGTGCTTGCCATCCCGAACTCCTCTGAACACTGCTTGCTCTCTACTAACCTCCGGCTTGTTGGGCTGGCCGGCCCATCGGGCTCCCACTCGCTGGGCTTCACGCTCGCCGGAGAGCTGTTGTGACTCGACCTCGCCCTACAAGACCCTATTTTTGTTTGTCATACCAATACCAATTTTTAGATTCATATTTTTAATATTAACATTTACCATAATAAATCACATTCTACATTTCATTATATTTTTTCTGTTTAAAAATAACATACAATCAAATGTTATTAAAAAATAATAAAAAATCAGTTAACCGGCAATGCATGGAGGATGTAGGTGGCAAGTTAGATGCGATGGAGAAGAAGATCTCCAAGCTTTATGCAAAAGTCTTCCAGAAGTAGTAAATAATGGCAACATAGAAGTCATGACTACGGTCGAGTAAGTGTCAATTGAAAAACTCATCATCTTGGGCATCTTGAACTATTAGTGCAACAATTCCATCATCAATGTACGTGTCATCTGCATCATGTTCATCATCAACATCAAATACTTCATCGCCTGGTTCATCAACCGCCTCGGCCCGAACCTGATTAATAACTGAGACATCGCTGGTTGTGCTTTCCTTGTCTGATCTAGACCAATTTGTCAAAACCTGGTGTTCACCGAGCAAATTAATACCTTCGATACCCACAGCAAGTGAGTCCTCGAGATCTAATTCAGGCATGGCAAACAAGTTCCTTGGTTTCATTGAAATAACACTACTCCAACCAGGTTTGTTCACCATATTCACATAAAACACCAGTTCTGCCTGTGTTGCCAGAATATAGGGTTCATTGCTAAACTTGTGTCGAGTAGTATCGATGTCAATGACCCCATATTTATCTTTACTGTATCCTTTGCCTCTGTTGGTACTTGTGACAAGAGGCACATCAAACCAGTCACACTGGAACAAAATAACTTCTTTTTGTCCAGGGAATTCCAGTGAGATCATTCTTTTAATCACCCCATACCAATTTGTGTCTTCGCCCGACCCTTGACAAGCACACCACCGTTTTGTGTCACAAGGGTTCTCTCGATGTTAACGGTACGAAACGACCCAATTGTTGATATGACATCTATTCAATGTATGAGGTCGGGGATCCGGTCCTTGAGCAAGTGCAAACAAATCCGAACTTACTTCCCCTCTAGCATGTATCCCCGTGATCTTGCTTTCAAACCATCTTACGAGTTGAGCCTCATGTCGCTTATCAAGATTTCCGGATCCATGTGCCTTGGTTCTCCAAATGCTCGCCGCACACAAAAGAATATTACCGTTAGTTTGATATTTAAAATTAAAAGCAATAATGATGTTGAGTAGTGCATCTTACTCGACATATGGTCTAGCTTCATCACAATTGCAAATTATGTAGTGCCTCATCTTTCGAAACTCATTTGGTGGTATTTCTTCAACCGTCTGTCCTCTCCTCTTGTAATCCATTTACGAAAAAATGCTCAAACCGGATGGTGGCTCATTAACGAGAACCGTTTCATGTCGATCAACACGATTGTCTTTGTTGTCCACGTCCAAGAATCTTGAGCAGAATGTAAGGCACTCCTCGAGTATGTATCCCTCAGCAATTGAACCTTCAGGGTGAGCCTTGTTCCTCACATATCCTTTCACAGTGCGTAGGTACCGTTCCACTGGGTACATCCATCTGTAACACACTGCCCCCTCCAAGTTTAGCTTCTTCAGCTAGATGAACAGGAAAATGGATCATGATATCAAAAAATGCAGGTGGGAATATCATCTCAAGTCGACAAACAGCCTCCCTAATTGAACAGCTAAGCCTGTCCAATTCTGATTCCACCAACTCCTTTGAACATAGTGCATCGAAGAAATTACTAAGCTGAATCAATCCAATGACAACGACTTTCCGGCAAAATCCTACGCACCACTAAGGGTAAAAGTTTCTGTAGAATTAGATGGTAGTCATGCGTTTTCAAGCCTGACACCTTACGTGACTTTACATCAACACATCTTATATTCGAGGAAAGCCCATCAGGAATCTTCACACCATATAGAAATTCACACAAACTTTCCCTGGCATCCTTATCTAACTCGTACAAGGCTGATGGCAAGGTATACTTATCATCTTTAATCACGGTGCTTTGATGCGGTCGTATCCGTAGATGCTCCATGTCAAGCCGAGCATTCTCCCCGTCCTTACATTTGCCATCCAATTTAAGCGTAGTGCCTAGTATGCTCTCGCGTATATTTTTCTCAATGTGCATCACGTCCAAATTATGCCCGATGAGCAAAGAAGACCGGTAAGGGAGCTCAAAAAAAATACTCTTCTTCCTCCGGTTGTGCCATCCGTTGTCTTCGTCACGCTTCCTTTTTTGATAACAATGTCTTTCCAAATTCTACTTGTTCAAAAGTAGAATGCGCTCAAGTACCGTGCACCGGATAGTGGTTACGGTGCCTCCTCGGTTTCGACCTTGTTGTTGAAGCCGACCGCATTGTTGCGCCATGGATGGTCGGGGGCCAAAAAACGTCGATGTGCCATGTAGCGGTGCTTCCGCCCATGTTTCAACCACAAATACTCGGTATGTTTGTGGCGGTATGGACATGCAAACTTTCCTTTAGTGCTCCAACCGGACAAAGCATAGCATAGGGCCGGGAAGTCATTAATTGTCCAAAGAAGTATAGCACGCAATCTAAAATTCTTCTTAGTCCCTGCATCTCTTGTTTTAACACCATTATTCCAAAGCTCCTTGAGCTCCAGTATCAGGGGCCTCAAATATACATCAATATCCATTCCAGGAGATTTTGGACCAGGAATCAACATTGACAAAATCCAATTAGATTGTTTTTGACACATCCATGGAGGCAAATTGTAAGGAACCAGGATGACAGGCCAAATGGAATACGTAAGACTTTGCATGCCAAAGGGATTGAACTCATCAGAAGCAAGACCCAGCCTAACATTACGACCTCCTCCTTCTGAAAACCATTTAAACTCTGAATCCACGTGCTTCCATGCCTTTGAGTCAGCAGGGTGATGCATTTTCCCATCATTCACCAATTCATTCTTGTGCCACTGCATATCCTTTGACATTTGCTTTGACATATACATTCTTTGCAGCCGAGGAATAAGAGGAAAGTAGCGTAGGATCTTAAGCGGTAACCGCTTCTTAACAAGTAGCACCCATCGCACCGCAATTATTATCAGAGGTTTTATCTACAACTTTCCACCTTGACTCCTTACAAATGGGACATGTTTCCAGATTTGCGTATTTATCAAAAATAACACACAATCATTTTCGCATGCGTGTATCTTGACATAGTCCATGCCCAGGTCTCGAATCACCCTTTGCACTTTATCCAAGGAGTCAGGAATACAATGCCGGTCAGGGAGAACCTTTCCAAAGAGCTTAAGTATGGCCTCCAATGACGCGTTTGTAAAACCCAGGATTTTCATAGAAAATCCGAATCCCTGTACCATCGCGATAGTCCCTGGATCAGTGGCTATCGCTTACATAACGTCTCACAGATTAATACACAAAGTCAAACATCGCATCACATAAAGATAATAGTACACAAGTTTTATTACAAGTCCATTATGGAGTACATCATTACAAGCCTCTTGGCTGAATCAGAGTGAAAATTCTACGCAACGGTAGCTATCCTCTCAGAAGGGTCTCCATCTTTATTCTTCCCGCCACAGGCAATCTTGAGCGAAGCGACGTATCCCTCAGTCGTACCATCCGTCGGCGTTGCAGTCGAACTCGTACTCGTACCCTGCACACCCAAAGTCTATCCCCAAGGGGTGGGATAGGTCCACGTCACCAACTGTATGCAGCTTTAAGTGGCCTAACATCTAAAGGGAAAGAAAAGTAGACAAGGAAGCGGCTTTGGTTTCCTGAGCAGCAGCAGAGTATAAACAAGGTATCTCCATCAATATTCCCAAATCCCAAGTCTCTCAACACAGCTCGGAATCACCTGGTCACCCAGGAGACCCGTCTCCACCACCTACTCCTGTCTAGGGTCGATGCGAGAACTTCCTTTCCTCGCACCTCAATGATTACAACTGAATCGACGAGGTAGATGGAGCCTCTCTCCTCTAGCCGGCTGCAACCATGGCTCACCACACACTCTCCTATAGGGGGAAGGTAGAAATCCCAAAACATGATGAACTAACATGTCGTCTAGGCAGTGTCCATGACCGAGGACGCGGCTATAGCTATAGATCGATCAACTCTGCAGAGTGTGTACACCTGTACCCATCCCGGAATGGTACCCGGCCGGTGTACGGCCGACCGAGCCCATCCTATCGGCGAACTCTCGGTAGTTACGGTCCCATCCTGCATCCGGCCCTCAAAGCTGTCCCCCCTCGGAAGGGACGACACCGGAACTGTGAAATGCTCCCGTGTGGCCACACGGGAGTCGCTCTGAGAGGGTGGTCTCACCTCCACCGCTCCCCCACTGATACCCCGCTATCCATCCTACGCAGGTATGGTTCCGCACTTGCCGAGCTCAACACGGCCCTATCCCCAATCTCGGCGGGGTGGTGTGCACGATGTCCTATAGACAAGTTGATCCACTCGGTTTCAGACCGGGGCGAGCTCATATCCTCCAAGCGCAAGTAAAACCCCAACACCTAGGCTCTGAAAACCGTAATAGTAGGGGTACCCTGAGGAGTGCACCCCTGTCCCCGATCCCAGATCGGCTGTTTCGAGCTCACCCCCGCCAAAGTACCCAAAACGCCTTCTCCTGCCGATTTTTACCCCACACACGCCAAGAACCACTATTCCCATCCCAACACATGCATCGCGAAGCTCGGCGTATATACACGCTCACATAAACATATATATACAGAGTAGTAGGGCAATCAAGGACAGGGTAAACAAATGGCAGTGCAAGGTTCATCATCATGCATATAATAAGTAAAGCACTAGCAATTCTACTTAGCAATGCCTAATAGGTATTTCAGAATCAGTCGGGCGTGAACCTGGGGTCGGGTAGTCCTCCACGGTGAAGTCGTCGGCGTAGTCGTACTCCGGGATCAGCTCCCCAGCTCCAGCTGCTCCTAATATCACGAAAGGAAAAATAAATAGCGGTCCTATTGCAATTTAAATCCAAAGAAGAGCAATTAAGAGCCAAAAGAGAGGAAACACCATCCCAACCCGGAGTTTAAGATTTTAGAAATTTTCTGGAAAAGATTTCACAATTTTTGGAGTTAAAATGGATTTACTAGGGTTTTTCCAAGAGAGAAATGATTTTCTGGAAATAAAATACGTTTTCCCCCAAAATCCCCTGGCCACACCGGATCCTCCGGATCCGGATCGGCTGCGGCCCCGTGTGCGGCCGGGCAGCCATTGGCCCCCGCACGGGATCCCGCGATGGGCGGTGCGGCTGGGCCCTGAGTGGGCCGGCGTGTGGCCTAGGAGAAGAGTGGCGGGCTGCACCGGATCTGAGCGGATCGGTTGCGGTCACTCCCGCGAGTGGTCTCCCGTGTACAGAGCGGTCCCCTGCTGCTTCGAAGGCGGCCCAAGGTGTTCGACGGAATGCTCCTAAGGGTGACGGCGGCGGGTCACGACCTTGTCGGCGGCGAGGTCCCACTACGCCGTTTGGTCTCCACACGATAGTCTCACGGGCTCCCCTAGGGTTGCTGGCTCGAAGGGTCAGGCACCAAGGGCGACGGCAGTCGCGGTGTGGTCGGCGCCTGTCGGTGTTTTAGACCGGCAACCTACTACGGGGAGTACCCGAAGTAGATGAATGTGACTCGCCGAGATCGGTAACTCGAAGGAAGAGACACGTGGCACACAATTTAGACTGGTTCGGGCCGCGAGGTGCGTAATACCCTACGTCCTGTATGTTGTGTAGCTCTGGATTGATAGGGCACAATTACAAGATGGTGAAATAGTGCGCCATGAGTTGTATGAGAGGAGATTGGATGCCAGAGATCGGTCCCTGCCTCGCCTTATATAGTCTGGGAGGCAGGGTTACAAGTCGGAGTAGGGAGAGAGTACTAGTCGAGTACGTCTAGGAGTCCTCTATACAGTGCGGAACATGTACAGCTCCCTAACCGAGTACTACTCCTGTGTAGTCCTTGTGCTCCACGCCTTCAGGTGCCGTGTAGCGCAAGCCAGGTAGTCCCAGGGGCCCACCGAGTAGTCGGTCCTGGTACCCACCGAGGTAGTGGGCCCAGGGAGGTCCATACGACAAGCCCCCGAGTACTTTGTAGTCGAGAAGGATAGCTTCATGTAGTCTTGACGGCCTTAACGAGTAGTCCTCAAGTGTCCCTGAGTGCTACAAGTCAAAAATCCTCAAGAGTAGTCGAAGCATCCCGAGGCTGGAATGTACTCCAGCTGATGTTTGAGCAATCTTGAAGTTTTCTCGAGTAGTCCCAAGCGTCCTCGAAAACTGCCTTCGAAGGTCTTCAAAAAATGCCTGTCTTGTCTTGAAGTCGGAGCTGATATGGAGGTGCGATTGCAAAATCGCACTCCATATGGAGTAGCCCCCGAGCCTTAGGTTGAGCCGCGGGCTCTGGCTGAAGGTCCATCTGAAGTCTTGGCAAGAAAATCCCGAAGAATCCGGAGAGAAAAAACCAAAGGACACGTGGCACGGAGCCCCCGAGCCTTGAGTCGAGTACTTCCTCTCGAATTGAAGGGTCATCTTGAAGAATGTGTCCTGAGATGCTCTTGAGACTAGCCGCTTTCCAGGTAGTCGAGTAGAAGTAGCCGAGCCCCCGAGGTGAGGCGCGTCGACTAGTAGAATACGAAGGGTCACGCGCGGCCCGCCGAGTCGCCCGCGCGTGGACTTATCCAGCCGCCCGTTGCGGAGCCGGTTTGGCTTATAAATAGAAGCCAAAACCCTTAGGGTTTTTCACCCATTCGAGCTGCAGCCATCCCGTTTGCATCTGAAACAAATCCACTCTCAGCGCTTGCTGCCGCCGTAGTAGATTCGAGTGCGCCGCCACCCAAAGCTTTTAGGGTAGCCCCCGAGCGGATGCGAGTGAAGACGCCCTGCACTTGGAGGATGAAGCCGTCACCGTCCAAGACGTCCAAGGCCGCCGGGAAGAAGAGGGGCCGCGAAGAGGCCGCCGCGGCTGCCACCGGAGCAGCGCCGCCCATGTCTCCACCGCGGACTGATCCAAGCCACGAGTGGAAGAAGTCCAAATTGAAGACGGAGGATCTGTTGACCCTCCTGAACAGTGGGTTCATCAGGGAGAAGGAAGTCGACATGTGGAGATCCGCCGCTGGAGATCCATATCCGATGGAGAAGGCCGAAGACGAGATCCCAATGTTCGCGCGGTTCGTGGAGCGCGGTCTTGCGCTCCCGGCCAGCGATTTCTTCAAGGGGCTGCTCGGGTACTACAGGATCGAGTACCAGAACCTGAACCCCAACGGCGTCTTCCACACCGCGGTCTTCGTCCACTTCTGCGAAGCCTTCCTCGGTATCAAGCCACATTGGGTGCTTTTCCGCAAGTTCTTCCGCGTCAAGCCGCAGCCAAGTGCCACCAACCCAAGGGTAGTCGGAGGAGCCGGCATCTAGCTGAGGGAGGACGCCGCGGAGCAATATCTGGCGTACAAGCTTGTCGACTCCAACACAGATTGGAAAACCAGGTGGTTCTACATCACGAACCACCACCCTGGCCTGCCGAAGCCGAGCGGACGGCAGCCCAGGCACCGTGAATGGTGGAATACGGAGCCCACCATGCAAGAAGGGATCCAGCTCCCCGAGCTGCTAGCACGCATCAAGGTGCTCAGGGAGGCGGGACTGAGGGCCGAGCACGTGGCCTTCAGTTTCATGAAGCGAAGGATCCAACCGTTGATGGCTCGGGAGACCCTAGGCTTCGAGTACACCGGCGACGACGACGCGTCGCGGATGCCGGGAGGCGAGCTGGACGACAACAACATCATCAAGAAGTTGTCGTGGATCTTCAAAGACATGCCGCCGTACACGGCGTGCCCTGTCCAGGAGTACTCCGCCGCGCGCCCACCGAAGGAGGTGAGTAGTCGTACTCCCCTAGTCGAGTAGTGATTACTTGAAGTAGAGTTGCTGACGTCTTGTGTCTTGTGCAGGATGACGTGAAGAAGTTCATCTCCGAGCCGCAGCCACCTCCGAGCGGAATCGAGATCCCGATGGAGGGGAAGGCGAAGGAGCGCCGAGAAGTCGGTGAAGGCGACGACACCGTCGTAGTGGAGGATACCTCCGATGACGACGAAGAAGACGAGGAGACGTTGCAGGACCGCTTCCAGCTGCGGTCGAGGTTTAGCCGCCCGGGCTTGCCTCATGTTCCTCGGGTACAAGACCCCCCGACTAGCCTGGAGGCTAGCCTGGCTGCGCCGCCACGGAAGCCGCACAACCCAGCCAGGAAGCGGGTGACGAAGAAGCTGAAGGTCTCAGAGACCACGCCTCAGGAGGTAAGTTGTCTTGAGCAGAGTAGTCGAGTACCCGTTGTACGAGTACGTTTGCTGACGAGTAGTCTTCCTTGTATGCAGGAGGTGCCGCCAGCGGAGCCCGTCGAAGAGGGCGACGAGGGCGTGTGGGACACGGTGGGGGAGCCAGCTGGAAGCCGTAGTCCAGCCCCCACTGTTGAGGAAATCTTGGCGCAGCTGGAGCGCCAGCCCCCTGCTCCACAAGGGAGCACGGGACCCGTGGCCGCCGCCGTTGAAGAGGTGGTGGCCTCAGGAGCGCAGGAGACCGCTGCGCAGGCCGCCGCTGTTGTGGAGGAGGCGGTAGCCGCAGGGGCGTAGGAGGAGGCGCCCACCGAGGGTGGACTGGTCGATATCACCAGCATCCTCGGTACTCCGGCCGTGACAATTGTCCGGTCGAACTTGTAAGTACCGCAGCCTCACGAGTAATACTTGTTGCAGTAGTCGATGTTGACTGACGACTGTCTATGTGTGCTTCTGCAGGAAATCCACGGATCTGTCCTGGGAGGGGGATGAGCCCTCATCAGCGGTGGCGGAAGAAGTCGCGCCGCCCGCCGAGGAGGCCGCTGCCGCTACCCAAGCCACGACTGAGCCACCGGTTGCCGAGGCGCCGCTGCCGGAGGCAAGCGTAGTCGAAGGTGAGTACCCTTCTTGAAGCTATAAGGCTATTTGAGGAGTAGTCGTAGGCACTGATGCACTTGTCGTCTCTTTGACAGGCGCTGAAGGTGGTGACATCCCTGCACGGGTGCCACGTGCAGGTTGACACCGAGGCCCCGGAGGCCGCGGAAGGAGCCCCCGAGCCCATGGAGGAGGTCGTCGAGAAGTCCGCCGGGGAGAGGCGGTCACCACGTCGCCGAGGTTGCTGCGGGAGGTGGCTATCCGCTCCCCCGAGATCTAGGACGCAGAGCCCATCCGCTCTGCGCCGATGACGGAGGCCACCGCGAGTAGTCGTGGTGGAATAGAGCTGCTCGCGGATGATCTTATCGAGCCGGCGACGGTGGCCAAGCACCTGGAGGCGATCCGTCAAGCCGAGCAGTGGATGAAGGTAAGTAGCCGTAGCCTTTGAGTAGCCAATCCTTTGTCGTTGAGTACTCTTTGTGACTTGAGTTGTCTTGTGCAGGACGTTGCGGAGCGGTCCCGCGACAAGTCGAACCTGCTGCAGGGCTATGGCGACGCAGTGCTCCGTGCCGAGGCGCTAGAAGAGCAACTTGTGAAGTCGCGGAAGCACGCGGCTGCCATGCAGTCGAAGCTCGACGCCGCCTTCGCCAAGTACCACAACGATGTCCAGGAGTTGCAGGCGAAGGGCGACGACTTGGTGCGGAAGAATAAGGGCCTCCGCAACAAGAATAAAGATACACCACTGAACTGGTCGGGTACTTGTTGGAGGTCGAGAAGTCTTTGACCCGCTGTGCTGTTGCTGTGTTGCAGAGCTTGAGGGCCAGGTGGAGCTACTGAAGTCCTCGGAGACGAGCATGAAGAACCTCTTCTACCGGGAGCAAGAAGCCCGCCAGGTACTCGAGCTCGACTTCAAAGAACTCGCCTTCGAGTGCGAGAAGCATATGGAGCTTCGGATTGCTTCTGACCGAGATCTCGTCAACTGCTACAAATCCTTGCAGAAGTTGAACGAGGACTGCGAGGCGTTGCGGGCCCAGTTGAAGGAGTTGGAAGAAGTCGCACTGCCGATTGCAAGACTCCTGGTGCCGCACCCGGGCGGCCCCAAGATCGCTCCTCTGGTGGATCGCCTCAAGGAAGCTCCGAGCCGCCTGGCCGCCTACGTGAAGCACATGGCCAGGTCGATCCCAAGACAAGTCTTGGCCTTCATGAAGTCGTACTTCCCGAAGGCCCCAGTGGAGGTAGTCGCCGGTGGGGTGGCCGCCAACTGCACCGATGAGCAGTATGCAGAGCCGCGGGAGCGAGATGGCTCCCATCGCGGAGCGAGTAGGGCCGAGAAGCCGAACCTCCAGTAGCCCTGTAATAGGTAGCTAGTAGCCATGGTTGTACAGGAAAACAATTGTAATGAATTGTTCAAGTATTAATGAAAGAAAATTTTCCAGCAATGAGTACTCGTAGTCGCGATCTCAGAGTGCGGAGCCCCCATCGTGGAGTGGATGCGAGTAGTAGTACTCAGCAGTAGTGGTCCCATTGTAGGGAGTAGGCAGTAAAGAAGTTGATGAACGATCAAACTTTATTACTGAAAAAGTACACCTGGATGGCCAGGGCCGTAGTTACAAAGTAGTCGCTTGGGCCGAAGGCCGCTTACGGCCGAGTAGCGCCGGGAGCGGGTAGCCGCTTACAGCAGTTGATCAGTAGGTAGCCGTCTAGGCTGGATCGTAGATCCGTAGGAAGCCGTGCAGGCTGGATCTTGGAGTGTGGTCTCTTAGTAGACCGCTGCTAGAGTCCTTGACGCTCGTCGCAGCCCAGGGTCCGTAGGTAGCCGCACCGGCTGGATCTTGGAGAGGAAAAGTCCGGAGACTGGAGCCAGGACCCAGGGGGTCGCTTACGGCCAGGGGGCGTTGATGTAGTCGTGTAGACTTGAACCCTAGAGTAGTCGTGTAGACTAGGCGTAGAATCGACAGAGCTGGTCGACGTTCCACGAGTTATTGATGTCTTCGCCTTCAAGTGTTTGGAGGCGGTAGGAGCCCGGCCCGGTCACCTTTCCTACGGTGAAGGGACCTTCCCATGGGGAGCTGAGCTTGTGAAGTCCTTCCGTGTTCTGGATACGGCGGAGGACGAGATCGCCAACGTTGAAGGAGCGTTCCTTGATGTTGACGGTTAATAGTTGTATCAAAGTTCGTTTGTGACTTGCAAGCGGACAAGTCTCCCGTCGTAGTCAAGGGACCCTTCTTCCCTCGAGTGGTGAACCCAAGGTATCGAATCCGTGGAACAATGTGCAACGCAAGGATTCAATCTAGTAAAGCAAGGTAAAGCTATCTAATGAAGATAAGTTGCATCTAATCTACTAACTCATAAAGAAAACGAATCTAATCTAATCTACTAAAGAGGTAACAAGAGAAAGCAAGAGATAACCAATCTAGAGAATCTAGATCATGCTTATGTTGTAGCTCCAAACAAGATAGATGAAGATAGTAAAGCGAATCTCATTAAAAGCATCTTTAAATCGTGGCCTTCCCATCCGACTCCGAAAACGCCCGCCTTTCGGAACCCCCGTTCTGTCACAATGTATCCCTATTCATGCGGGTAGTCTAGGGCGAGTTCGATAGAACAAGTTGAAATCACTTGGCCGGTCCGTATGCACCTCTAGCCACCGCGGCTACAAGAGCACCCTATGTAATCTAGCTATAGACTAGATCGTAGAAGAAGCAAAACCAAGAAGAAAACAAAATCATCGAGAAGGCACTTAATCGCTAGAAATCGGATTCACTTACAAACTTCACCATGAATGATTACATGAACAAGATCACCACCGGGGCCCTCCCTCGATCTTGATCCTCGCTCCGGAGCTCCGACATGGTCTTCCATGCAAGGTTCCCACGTCGGCTAGGGAAACCCTAGACAACTAGCACGACCCTCATCTCCGAGATGGTGTCCCTCAAGCCTCTCTGCTCCTCGGCGGTGGATTACGACTTCCGTTCTGCGTGGCTCTCGGTCAGGGGGCTATTTATAGCCTGAGAAGCAATTAGGGCAAAGGAGAGGCCGATTGGGCCCCGAATTGGGCTGGGCCGGCCGGCCTGGGCCCAATTCGGCCCATCCCGCGGCTGCTTCGCCGGTGTTGCTTCCCACGTCTTCTAGATGTTCTCCCCTTTTGCATGTGGGCCCTTGACGTCGGGTTCTCTCCGAATTGGACTCAACTCCTTGTCTTGCAAGATTCAGCACTTTTCTGGTTCAGTCCTCGGAGTTTATCGTCTTCTCGGGCTTGGTCCTTGGGCTCTTGGAGTCATGTTCACTTCATTGCTTGACTTGTATCGGGCTTCAAGGTCTTGTCATGAGGTGCTTAATGAACTTATCCCGGAAGTCTTGCTTTCAACGTTAAAACCCTGCGTAAACACATAACTCCAAAACCGACATGCACAAGTGAACTTGTTATACCACGGGGGTTAGTACCAATGAATAAGATACAAAAGTTATGCCAACACCGAAGGTAAACTCATGGCTAGGTTGACGGATTTTCACCGTCAACATCTCCCCCATGCTTAAACCTTGTTCGTCCTCGAGTAAGCCTTCGATGGATATCATCATTGCCAAACAATGTTTAAACCTTGCACTTGATCATACATGAAAAAAAACATAATGCTCTCAAAAGTTTAATTCGTTAAAGTTCCATAATGTACTAGCCTTCACCTCTACGGAGGGTAGATTCTTATTAAGCTTATCCCACAAGTATTAACATGCTCACAAAGTTTAAATAGATCTCAGAATTTTTGAAATAAAGAACGAGATAAAGAAAAGCTAAACCAAGTTCACAAATTTAAATCACCTTGCATGTTGCTCATGAACTCTCATCTCACTTGTCTCTCAAGCCTATATATTCTACTCCTTTCCCTCTCATATATATATGTGTGGTAGGCTTTATATGGAGCTTTGGGAAAGTTTAGTCCTAACAAGATTTTATAAATGAGGTGTTGTCAAAACAAGACAAGCTTCTCATGGTCTTACCGAGACTCGTCAAAAAGGTCATTGGAAAATAATGTTAAATCAAGGAGGGGAAAGAGAAAAATACACACACTTTAGATGAGTGGACATGTGCAAATGGCAAAGAGTGATCCCGAGGCACAAAGGAAGTCCTCGTTATCGGATTGCACATGGTTGGAAAATGAGAATGGATCTTTTTAACTTGAAGCCTTGAATGCACTCCTAGAGAACCGGGGAGTTCACTTTACGCATACTCATATTTTTTTTCTCTTTCTCATATTTCTTATTCTTTTCTTTCTTTCTTTTTTTCTTTCTTTCTTTCATTCATTATACATATATATATTTTTCTTTCTTCTTGTGAGACCTTCACCTTGGAAGTCACGTATATCGCCGATTTTTTTTTTCATTCATCATCATTTTTAAAATACTCCCCTTTGAACTCTAAAACTGCACCGTGCCTACCTCCTCCCCCATGATTAGACGTTGCTCGTCCTCGAGCAAAGAGGCGAAAAATAAGGTAGGTACCAGAGATATTTTTCCTTGGAGAGATACTTGAATTCTTCAATGTCGGCATCGTCTTGCGATCTTCCTTGAATTGATGATCCATTCTCAACAATAGGTTGTGGTCAAGGAGGTAATCACAAAAGATGATATTTGGTTTAAGGGTGGATATCCGGCGAGGTTTGTGAGATCTCCAATGCGGGGATACACAATGCACGGATAAAAGGCTAGCAAAAAGATAGATACGCAAAAACGGAATGACCAGCTTATTAGTCTCGGGCCAGAGAAATCATGGCCTGCAATAACTCACTCAAAAATAAATCTTGTACACTAAAGTTTATGCACTCAAATATATATAAGGCTCTGGATAGGTTGAGCAACACACAAGTGATATTTGTGACAAGGTTAGCAATATTTTTGAGCATAAAAGACATCTTTAATCTATTCATAACTTGAGAGCACATAAAACACTATGGGTCTTTATTTTAATCATAACCTCCGCTGAAGATTAAGCTAGCATTTAGATAATTTCAGATTTGTATTTTTAAGAGAGCACTAGCTTAAACATGCATAAATCAATTACAAAGATAAACAAAGCGGCAATTATAATCATATATCATCATGGCACAAACTTTGTAACTTTACCAAAGGTAAAAACTTGGTGGCGACATTATTCATGATGAAAATAAACAATAAGACACACGCTGAAAATTAAACTAAAAACTGAAAATTAAAGCAAAGCTGAAAATACTACGCAAACATAGGCGCATACAAGCTGAAAATTAAAGAAAAGGGGTAAAGGAAAGATAACTAAAGCTCCTCCTCTCTCTAATCTTCCGCCGGTGGTTGATATTGATAGTCTTGGTTGTTGTACCCTTACTTGTAATAGGAATGCACCACTACTCCTATGAATTGTCCGACGGTGCTAGGTGAAGGTGTCCAAGCACATAAGCGAATGTTGCATTACCTTCACCCATTTGGTTTGCATTGGTTTGGGTGGCTGCAATATTTTGCATGTTTCTTGCAGCGTATCCTCCAATGGTGGCCACATTTTGTTGTGGTTGACGAAGGTGTGCATATGGCTCCGCAAAGGCTACGTTGGGCACCGCAAAAATGGTGGGGGTATGGCTGCACCACTCCCCCATGCTTGCATTGGTACACCACCGTAGTAATTTGGCGATGCCGTAATTTCTCCGAATGGTGGGACATAATTTTGTTGTGCACCTCCTTCTTGGGCCATAGAAGATCCTTCTCCTATAATTCTTTTCTTTTATTATTTTTTTCTTCGCCGGCACAAGAAGTCCTTCCTCTAACCGATCTTCTTCCCCTCAATAAAAGTCTTAATCTTCAATCCGGAAGGGGCAAATTCACCTAGGCCACTTGGAAGCCTCCTCTCTCATCTTCACTCTTATATTTTCCTTTCTTCATACATTCTTAGGGAAGTCCCGGGTAGGAGATGATTCGGGTTCCTTGTAATACCCGGTTTTAAAGAGATAGCCAATATGGAGAGGCAACACCCCGAACCAATATCTTCCGAACTCGATGTTGCAACAACACCACCGGTTGATCATAGGTGAGTGGGGTCTATTGGCCACTTGGCAATCAAAGCCGAGTAAAGCCAATTCAACTCCGTGTTGGTTATCTTTGTCTCTCTTGTTCTCCCAAAAATCCACTTGCACAAAAGTGACACACTTGGATAATGGGTTCGGATAGTATTTTTTTTCGTTGATGGTCTCTTCCCGTGATCATACTCCAAAAGCCTTCCCATGTGCCTTCATGCACATACTTGTTCCGGAGCTCCCTTTTGAAAGTAGGAGACACTCGCCCATGGGTCTACGATACTAGAACATGCAATCGTTTCGAACATGAAAGCCAATCTAATCTATCGGGGATTGTGTTGAATGGATCCAAGGAAGCATTGAGGCCTTACTCCCTTTGCGGCATGGTTGCTAGCCTTAAGCATTAAAGTATTTCCAACAAAAGATGATAGATAGATAATCCAACAAAGTTTGATTACATCTCAAGATCGATTGCAACCCATGGATGAAAGGAGATTACCCCATCAAGGTACTAGAAATAGCATCGTTGATCAAGGTTACCCTTCCGACGGTGTCTTCCTTCTTCTCCACTTGTGGGCTCCCTCCAACGGAATGAGAGACTCAGCACTCCTTCATCAAGGGTATACGCCATGGTCATGAAAATTTCCTAGGCGAATTTCTTGTGGGTGTTTGCCGACACTCCGCTAGAGAATTGCACCGGTGTCCCGTGTGAAACCCAATATGTGGAGAGCTTGGTCGTCGATGTCGGCGTTCGCTACAAGCCTCTACTTAAGGCGAGCGAGCTTCTTCTCCTCCTCCGTCATGATGACATACCCCTCGGAATACCGCGGAGCATATGGAGGTGGAGCGGATGATCGTGTCAAGTGGTGAGGTTGGACGGGTGACTCCTCCATATGTTATTGAAGTTTGGAAAACCTAATAAACGAGTTTTGTGTGGCCCTCATGCCACCAAGGAGAAGAGTGTGATTCCTCCTCGGCGTGCCGTGTCCTCCTCCATACTCCGAGGATGCTCGGAAACCGAGCGCCTCCTCGAAGAGGTTGTCGATGATGGCTTAGACGACGATGATCCCTTATTCTTCGGTGAAAAGGCTTGTAGTTTTCTTCCATGATTGCAGCACTCTCCCTCACAAATAAATATCCGGGGTTTTCACCCGGTAACAAGGTACACAAATATTATTTTGGAGTCTGGACTTTGAGTGGATTAAGGATGTGGTTTGTTGCACGAAACAAACGCGGTGGATGGCTAAGTCTAAGGTGATTCCGGCCTACAAACTAGAGCACACGAACAAAGAGTTGGATGAAAGACTTACCTCTCTCCTCCTCTTGGCGCGGTTCTTCTCTAGTGCATTCATGTTGCTTCGTGATCGCGTACACCTTCCAAACGTTCCCGTCCACTCCTTCGCTTGCATTATTGCTCCTTCCACTTGATGCTTTCGCTTTGACTCACTTCCATACTCCCTTGCCTCACATGCATCCATGATATTCCTACAAAATAAAGCCTTGGCTGCCCCCCATGCTTGTACTTTGCATGTGGTTTAAATATGTTGGAGGGGCATCCCGTGATGTATCATGGTGCATGCATGGTTAGGTTAACTAGATTGCCTCCCTTTAAGTGTGTTTAAGGCTAAGCACTCCTCTTATTTCGAAATTTAAAAATATTTTTCAGAGCCATGCAAGAGCTCAAGCATAAATTTAGAGAAGTTTTTAAACCATTAAAAACAAATGTAAGTCGAAAATATTTTTCGACTACGTCGATTTCGGTCTCACCGGTATAGTTTGCCTTCATTAGTTGAGAGCAAGCTTTTCCCGGCTTGATCATGGGGGCATTGGTTTAGGTCCTAATTTTGATTAGATGAGAGAGATTTTGAATGAAATAAAATTAAGTGAGGCTTAGAAAAATTCTAATCTTAGAGAAACCAAGGATATGGATTTTTAAACCAACCAAAAATCAAGTTTCTAGGTTCATGCGAGTCCTACCACATGCTGAAATTTAAATAACATCTAGATATAAGTTGTGGCTCTACTCGTGTGTTTTTAGCATGAAAAACAAGTCAACCACAACACCATAATGAGGGTGAAGGGTTGAGTTAGGTTCTGAAATTTTTTTGGTTTTGGTTGTGGTTTCTCGAAAAGAAGCAAACAAACACATAGGATGGTTCATGTAAAGGGTTTATGATCAAGCAAAATATTCAACCAAGAATTATGTCTCTAATATTGTTCAACAATTCTAAGTCTAAGGTTTTGCGTAGTAAAATTCAAAACTGAATTATAAAGACTCGAAAAACCTGGAATCGGGTTGTCCTCCCGGTAGCTTATTCTTAAGTCGACGAAACGGGTTGCCTCCCGCCTAGCGCTTCGTTTATAGTCCATGGCTAGACTTCTTCACTTGATTACTCCGGATCAACGCTCTTTGCGGGCGTTGCAATCTTGGGTACCCACTTTGGCTTAGTCAATTTTTTTGGTCTTCACGGTGGCTTTGTCCTTTGGTCTTGACGGATGCAACATCTTCCTTGTGGCTCGGCATCTCGAACTCCGGTCCTTCGGTCGTGATCTTCATGGTCTCTAGTGTGATCCTTCATCTCTCCCGAATGAGCTTGAGTAGCCTTCGCCGTCTTGGGACCTTGGAGTTGTCTCGGATATTCTTCTTTGTTACCCATAGGGCGCCCGGCAAGTTGTCCCACTTGCGTCTAGCATCTTCACGATAAACACTTCGCATGTGGATCTTGCCTTGGCAGCCTTTAGGTGTTGAGCTTCTTTCTCCATCTCCATCTTCTCCATCCTCCTCTTAAGTAAACCGATATGCCACTCAAGGAATCCGGCTCGTATGCATTCAGCTCTCGCAATCGTCATGCGGATAGTTGAGACCTTGATCTTGAACGGCCTCCCGGTGTCTTGACTTGGAGGTGGTGACTCCCTTGGAGATTTCGACGGTCCTTCGACTTCAACTTTTGAATCTAGGGTTTCCACCCCTTTAGCTTGTGTTGCACGTCACCTTTGCCTGTAAAGTTTTCCTGGATCATCCACAAAAAAGTTTGGGTTTCTTGTAGAGGTAGCCAACCATCTCCGGTTAGGGTTAGTAATAAAACAAAAATCTAACAAAAGAAAAAAAATTAGGGTTAATCAAAACTAGATTAGATTGATTTTTTTTCTTTTGAGGATGATCAAACATAAGAGATGCAAAAGAAAATCAAAAGAAAAACTGAAAGATAAGCGATACTAGATCGGATCTTGATTGCTTGTTCCCCGGCAACGGCGCCAGAAAAAGGGGCTTGTTGACGATTAATAGTTGTATCAAAGTTCGTTTGTGACTTGCAAGCGGACAAGTCTCCCGTCGTAGTCAAGGGACCCTTCTTCCCTCGAGTGGTGAACCCAAGGTATCGAATCCGTGGAACAATGTGCAACGCAAGGATTCAATCTAGTAAAGCAAGGTAAAGCTATCTAATGAAGATAAGTTGCATATAATCTACTAACTCATAAAGAAAACGAATCTAATCTAATCTACTAAAGAGGTAACAAGAGAAAGCAAGAGATAACCAATCTAGAGAATCTAGATCATGCTTATGTTGTAGCTCCAAACAAGATAGATGAAGATAGTAAAGCGAATCTCATTAAAAGCATCTTTAAATCGTGGCCTTCCCATCCGACTCCGAAAACGCCCGCCTTTCGGAACCCCCGTTCGTCACAATGTATCCCTATTCATGCAGGTAGTCTAGGGCGAGTTCGATAGAACAAGTTGAAATCACTTGGCCGGTCCGGTATGCACCTCTAGCCACCGCGGCTACAAGAGCACCCTATGTAATCTAGCTATAGACTAGATCGTAGAAGAAGCAAAACCAAGAAGAAAACAAAATCATCGAGAAGGCACTTAATCTCTAGAAATGGGATTCACTTACAAACTTCACCATGAATGATTACATGAACAAGATCACCACCGGGGCCCTCCCTCGATCTTGATCCTCGCTCCGGAGCTCCGACATGGTCTTCCATGCAAGGTTCCCACGTCGGCTAGGGAAACCCTAGACAACTAGCACGACCCTCATCTCCGAGATGGTGTCCCTCAAGCCTCTCTGCTCCTCGGCGGTGGATTACGACTTCCGTTCGCGTGGCTCTCGGTCGGGGGGCTATTTATAGCCCGAGAAGCAATTAGGTCAAAGGAGAGGCCGATTGGGCCCCGAATTGGGCTGGGCGGCCGGCCTCGGGGCCCACTCGGCCCATCCCGCGGCCTGCTTCGCCGTGTTGCTTCCCACGTCTTCTAGATGTTCTCCCCTTTTGCATGTGGGCCCTTGACGTCGGGTTCTCTCCGAATTGGACTCAACTCCTTGTCTTGCAAGATTCAGCACTTTTCTGGTTCAGTCCTCGGAGTTTATCGTCTTCTCGGGCTTGGTCCTTGGGCTCTTGGAGTCATGTTCACTTCATTGCTTGACTTGTATCGGGCTTCAAGGTCTTGTCATGAGGTGCTTAATGAACTTATCCCGGAAGTCTTGCTTTCAACTTTAAAACCCTGCGTAAACACATAACTCCAAAACCGACATGCACAAGTGAACTTGTTATACCACGGGGGTTAGTACCAATGAATAAGATACAAAAGTTATGCCAACACCGAAGGTAAACTCATGGCTAGGTTGACGGATTTTCACCGTCAACACTTGACGTTGCGATCATGGTAGCGTCGGATACCCTCCAGGTACCTTGCTGATTGGACGAGGGCAGAGCAGCGAGCTTCTTCGAGGCTGTCGATGTCAACTCGTCTGCTGTCTTCTGAGACGCCTTCGTCGTAGTGCTCCCCTGCTGGCGAGTTCCATATGACGTCAGCGGGGAGGATTGCTTCGGAGCCATAGACCAGGAAGTAGGGGGATTGCCCCGTTGGCTTGGATGGCTGAGTCCGCAGCCCCCAGAGTGCGTTGGGTAGTTCCTTGATCCACTTGCCCCCTTTGGAGTTAGCAGTGTCGTGTAGCCGCTTCTTGAGGGCGTCGAGCACCATCCCGTTGGCGTGCTCGACTTGTCCGTTGGCCCGTGGATGGGCAGGCGAGGCGTATCGGACGTCGATCCCGGTTGTTCTCGCGGTACTCCCGAAGCGGTGGTTGTTGAAGTTGGATCCCGTGTCCGTGATGATGCGGTGGGGTAGCCCATAGCGGTGTATGAGTTCATCCGAGAAGTCGAGTACTCGTCGGCCCTTGGGGCATGTGACCGGCTTGACCTCGATCCACTTGGTGAACTTGTCGATGGCCACCAATACCCCGTTGAATCCTCCTGGCGCGGTTGGCGAGAGGCCCAATCATGTCGAGCCCCCAAGCAAGCGAAGGGCCGGGTTGGCGGTATGGTGACTAGCTTGTAGGCTGGGACGTGTTGCTGCTTGGCGAAGTACTGGCATCCTTGGCACTTTCTGACGAGTTCTTCGGCGTCGCCCAGGGCTGTGGACCAGTAGAAAGCTCGTCGGAAAGCCTTGCTGACCAGCGTGCGTGAGGACGCGTGGTTGCCGCAGACGCCCTTGTGGATCTCCTCCAAGATGTCCTTGCCTTCCTCACGAGGGACACACTTCATGAGTACTCCAGAAGAAGCGCCCCGCTTGTAAAGCTTGTCTCCGACGAGCACGTAGGACTTGGCGCGGCGGATGAGTTGCTCGGCCGCGTTCTTGTCGGAGGGGACCTTCTGCTCGCTGAGGTAGTCGATGAAGGGTTGCCTCCAGTCCACGTCGATCATCATGACCTCCTGCCCAGCTGGTGGATGGGCTGGGACAGTAGTCGGAGGCGCCGGCTCCGGGATGGATGGCGCATGAAGCTCATGGACGAAGACACCCGCTGGCACTTGAGCGCGGGTGGATCCAAGCTTCGAGAGGACGTCCGCTGCAACGTTGTTGTCGCGGACGATGTGATGGAACTCGAGACCATAGAACTTGTTCTCGAGCTTGCGGACTTCTAGGCAGTAGGCGTCCATATTCTCCTTGTTGCGGTCCTAGGACTTGTTGACTTGGTTGATGACCACTGCGGAGTCGCCGTAGACTAGTAGCCGCTTGATGCCCAGTGAAGCTGCGAGGCGGAGCCCGTGTAGGAGGGCTTCGTACTCGGCTTCGTTGTTTGAGACCTTCCAGATGATCTGCAGGACGTACTTGAGTTGTTCGCCCGTTGGGGAGATCAGGAGTACCCCTGCACCTGCGCCCTCGAGGTTGAGTGAGCCGTCGAAGTTCATCACCCAATGCTCTGGTCGCACGGTGGGAGTAGGTAGCTGGTTCTCCCGCCACTCCGCCATGAAGTCGACTAGTGCTCGCGACTTGATGGCCGTGCGTGGCTTGAAGTCGATAGTGAGGGTGCCGAGCTCGACAACCCACTTGGAGATTCTTCCGGTAGCATCTTGGTTCCGCGAGGATGTCGCCAAGCGGGTAGTCGGTGACGACGGAGACCGAGTACTCCCCGGAAGTAGTGTCGTAGCTTCCGCGAGGTGATGAGTAGAGCGTACGGGGAGCTTCGCACGGGCCGGTAGCGAGCCTTGGACTCTGATAGAACCTCGCTGACGAAGTAGACTGGGCGCTGGACCGGGTAGGCGTGGCCGTCTTCCTGCCGCTCGACAATGATGGCAGTACTGACCACGTGAGTAGTCGCAGCTAGGTAGAGCAGCAGCTGCTCTCCCTTGTGAGGAGCCGTGAGGATCGGTGGCTTTGATAGGAAGTCCTTGAGCTAGGCAAGGGCTTGATCCGCCTCTGGAGTCCACATGAACTTCTCTTGATGCTTGAGTAGTTTGAAGAAGGGGAGGCCCCGTTCTCCTAGCCTCGAGATGAATCTGTTCAGCGCCGCCATGCACCCTGTCAGCTTCTGGACGTCTTTGATGCTCGTGGGATCTTTCATGCTGGTGATGGCGGAGATCGTCTCGGGGTTGGCTTCGATGCCGCGCTGGCTGATGATGAAGCCGAGTAGTTTGCCCGAAGGGACGCCGAAGAAGCACTTGTTCGGGTTGAGCTTCCAGCGGTACTAGCGTAGTGATGCGAAGGTCTCTTCAAGGTCGTCGATGAGGGTACTGGAGTCCTTGGTCTTGATGACCATGTCATCCACGTAGGCCTCGACGTTCTTGTTGAGCTGCCTCTTGAAGCAGGCCTGGATAGCTCGTTGGTAGGTAGCGCCGGCATTCTTCAACCCAAAGGACATGGTCATGTAGCAGTACGCGTCAAACGGGGTGATGAACGCGGTCTTCTCCTGGTCTTCCTCCTTGATTGCGATCTGGTGGTACCCGGAGTAGCAGTCGAGGAAGCGAGAGCAGGTCACAGCCCGCCGTGGAGTCGATGACTTGATCAATCCGCGGCAACCCGAAGGGGTCCTTGGGGGCGTGCTTGTTGAGGTCGGTGTAGTCGACGCACATCCTCCACTCGTTCGAGTTCTTCTTGCGGACGAGGACAGGGTTAGCGAGCCACTCAAGATGGAAGACTTCTCTGATGAAGCCAGCTGCGAGTAGCTTGGCGAGTTCCTTCTTGATGGCGTCCCGCCTGTCGTCGGCAAAGCGTCGGAGGTGTTGTCGCTTGGGGGTGGCCTTAGGATCAACGTTGAGGCAGTGCTCAATCAGCTCCCTGGGCACTCCTGGCATGTCCGCTGGCTTCCACGCGAAGATGTCGCGGTTAGCCCGAAGGAAGCTGATGAGCGCGTCTTCCTATTTGGGGTCGAGGCCAGCCCCGATGGTGGTGGTCTTGCTGGGGTCGCCTGTTCCTAGGTCGACCGTCTTGATGAGTACCTCCTCAGGTGGCTGAGGCTTGTTGGTGCTGTCAGACTTCTCTGGGATGTCGAGTTCACTTGTAGCAAGCTTCTTCGACGCGGCGTAGACCTCCATCATCGCGTTGGGTACTTGGTTTGTAGAGGCGATCTCCACGGCCTCTGTGTCGCGATCGTGGGAGATCTTCAAGTCCCCTTGGAGGGAGAGTACACCGGCTGGGCTTGGCATTTTGAGTACCAAGTAGGTGTAGTGGGGCACCGCCATAAACTTGGCGATGGCCGGTCTGCCGAGGATGGCGTGGTAAGAGGTCTCGAAGTCCGCGACCTCGAACTTGATGTACTCGGTACGGTAGTTGTCCCGAGACGCCCCGAAGGTAACTGGCAGGACCACTGAGCCCAGTGGAATAGCCGCGTTGCCGGGGACGATGCCGTAGAAGGGCGTGTTGCTCTTGGTGAGCATGTGAGTGATGTCAAGCTTCATTTTCTTCAAGGTCTTGGTGAAGAGGACGTTGAGCCCGCTTCCACCGTCGATGAGCACCTTGTTGAGCTTGGAGCCCGCCACCACTGGCTTCAGGACGAGGGGGAACCGTTCTGGTTCAGAGAAGCTGGTCCATTGATCCGCGCGGGAGAAGTTGATGGGTACCTCCAACCACCTGAGAGGGGTCGGGACCGCTGGTTCGATGGACATCACTTCACGACGGGTAGCCCTTCGCTCCCGTCCTGGCCGGGCAATCCGCCGAAGAGGACGTTGACGGTCTTGTCCGGCTCCGGAAGTCGTTGTTGTCGCCATCCTTCTTCTTGCCCTTTTGATCATGAGGGTGCGGTGGCTCTGGCGTATCCTTGAGTGCATGCCTGAGTTGGTAGCACTGCTCGGTATTGTGGTTGCCGTTTGGATGCCACGGGCACTTCTCCTTCAGCAGGTCCTTGAAGCCGCCGGAGTTCTTCTTCGAGTTCCCCTTCGCAGGGCGCTGGATAGCCGCGACAGTGTTGTCTGTCTTGCGCTTGCGGTTGGGACCCGAGTAGTAGTAGTAGTAGTTGTTGTTGCGGCCGCCTTGGTTTGCATTGCTGCCGCTGCCGCCGCCCTGGTTCTGCTTGGTCTTGCCACGGATGGCGTCATACTTGGCATTGGCCTTGTCCTCTTCATCCGCCCAGGACGTGATCATGTCCTTGAGGTGGGGAATGGACCTGGGGCGACGGCGACCGAAGTCTTCAAAGGTGCGACGGTGATAGAGACCGTCTTGGAAGAGGTCGATGACCTCCTTGTCGGTGACGTCGACGACGGTAGCACGCTTGTCGAAAAAGCAGCGCATGTACTTGCGGAGGGTCTCGCCTTGTTCCTGCTTGATCATGTCCAGGTCCATGCGAGTACCCGATCGGCCCATGGCGCCCGCGAAGTTACTTGTGAACTGCTCCTTCAGCTGGTCCCACTTGTCGATCGAGTGTTTGTCCAGCGACTCGAGCCATGTGAGTGGTGCTTGGTCCAGGCAGAAGGGGAAGTAGAGGCACTTGGTGTCGCTGTTGCTGCCAGCGTTCTCGATGGAGAGGGCGTAGCATCGGAGCCACTGGATGGGATCCTGCTTCGCGTCGTACTTGGTGATCCCCAAAGGCTCGAGCTTGTCGGGGAGGAGCAGGTTGCGAAGTCGAGGTGAGAAGGCGGGGAAGCCGTCGCCTTCAGCGGCAGTGGTCGACTTCTTTCGCCGCAGCTCCTCAATCTTCTGGCGAGCGTCGTACCCGCCATGTGAGGCACCGAAGGCGTGGCTGTTCGCGTGGCCTCGGCCGCCGCGGCGCCGCCGCCTCCGGCCCTCTGTTGGCCCCATGGTTGGAGCCGCCACCGTCGCCGCCGCCGCCGTCGGGATCGTTGCCGCCGCCACCGGCCGGAGCGTGGTGGGGAACAACTTCTCGGTTGCCGTGGTCTTGCTGTGAAGGTCCGCCGGCGTTGGAGCGGCGACGGTTTGGCTCGGCTGGGAGGTCAGCTCGAGTGCAGTTGGGACCGTTGTTGGCGCTGCGACTAGTAGCTTCGTTGTCGCGGGTTTAGCTGGAGGAGGTTGGTTGACTCTGTTGCCGACCCGCATGAAGTAGGCGTCTTCAGCGAGCTTGGCGATGACCTCTCCGGCGCGTATGCCCCTAAGCCGACGTGCGATCGGCGCGTGATCGACATGAGGCATTGCTCAGGGGTGGTGTGTACTCTGCTCTCGACCGCCTCGAGAGCTTCCGCAAGGTTGCGGATGGGGAGGTTGTCGCGGAGGCGTCGACGACGTTCGTTGCGCTTCCGGTTGCGTTCACGTCGAGCGTCTCTGTCCGCCGGAGTCTCGTTTGGTGGAGCATCGGTAGAGAGCTCGTCGGAGGAGATGTCCTCCAGGTACTTGTCCTGAGCCGTGCCTGAAGGCCCTGGGGTGTCGCCGGCAGCCATGAAGACTTGGCGATCAGGGGCGCCAAGGCTGGACTCAGAAGGTGCCACCTCAGTTGGTGTGCTCGAGTCAGCCCGAGCCAGGGGTGTTCCCTCCTGGAACGGCAGCGAGTCGATGTAGGCGACGTAGCGTGAGTCTCCCTTTATCAGGTCAGCAGGCTTGCGGTCTGGCCAGTAGACGTATCTTCCGGCCGGCGTGGATTTTATAACTAGCCCAGAGGCTGGCCCTGATAAGGGAAGCTCGGTGGAGTTGTCTTCGGACTCGGGCTCCTCAGGGTCCGACCCGAAGTCGAACTCGTAGTCCGGGTTCGAGTAGAACTCGGAGAGAGGACTGGAGTCCGAAACGTGATCGGGGGTGGCGTCGGAGTCCAAGTTGTACTCGGGTACGGGCTCCTTGCCGGCCCGGTGCGAAGTGGGAGCCCCCACGCGGGCCCGGTTGAGGGTGGAGGGGCCGCGCGCGGAGCGCTCGCGAGGTGAGGGGACCGCCTGCGATGGCTGAGTAGCCGGCTCGCATGCGATGGCCCATGGCGACGTCGAGTTCGAGTTGGAAACGGACTCGAGCTCGAAGTCAGCGTGGTGGTTGAAGAGCGAAATTTCGCCGAACTTGCCGGCGAGTTCTGTGACAACTTCGGGGAAGCGTTACGGCTTTGTCTTCGGGTTGGGGCCGCATGGTCGGGCGGCGGCGGAAGGAGCCCGCGCCATCGGCGGTGCAGACCCAGGTGCCGAACACGAAGGTGTCGCCGCGGTTGAAGGCGACGGTTGGCTTGAAGTGGACGGGAGCCGTCGAGTTCGCCATGTGATCTCGGGCGAGAGCCCCTACGGCGCGCCGGTGTCGGTGTTTTAGACCGGCAACCTACTACGGGGAGTACCCGAAGTAGATGAATGTGACTCGCCGAGATCGGTAACTCGAAGGAAGAGACACGTGGCACACAATTTAGACGAGGTTCGGGCCGCGAGGTGCGTAATACCCTACGTCTGTTTTGCGTAGCTACGGATTAATAGGGCACGATTACAAGATGGTGCAATAGTGCGCCGTGAGTAGTATGAGAGGAGATTGGATGCCGAGAGATCGGTCCTTGCCTCGCCTTATATAGTCCGGGAGGCAGGGTTACAAGTCGGAGTAGGGAGAGAGTACTAGTCGAGTACGTCTAGGAGTCCTCTATACAGTGCGGAACATGTACAGCTCCCTAACCGATTACTACCCCTGTGTAGTCCTTGTGCTCCACGCCTTCAGGTGCCGTGTAGCGCAAGCAAGGTAGTCCCAGGGGCCCACCGAGTACTCGGTCCTGGTACCCACCGAGGTAGTGGGCCCAGGGAGGTCCATACGACAGCGCCAGCGCGGGCACGGCGACGATGGTGCGGCGGTGGTGTGGGCGCCCCATCCCAGAGCGGTCGTGTGTGCTACGGCGTGCGTGAGGTAGCGCGCGCGCAAGGTGAGCACCAGTAGGTGTAGGGGTTGGCCGAGACGGGACACGCAGCGGGGTTTACGGCGGAGCCCGACTCGTCGCCATGGGCGGTGGCGAGCATGGCGCCCGCGGTCGGCTGGCGCAAACGCGACGGGGGTTACGGCGGTGTGCTCAGGGTGACCAAGGACGTGGCGTCCCCTTTTCTTGGCGACCGCGCGTGTGACCTACATGGCCACGGCGAGGCCATGGCGGCGCGGCCATCCTAGACGCGGCAGTGTGAAACGGCGCAGACGCAAAAAGGACCAATGGCCCGGCCTTGTCCCCAGTCTAGCGTGCGCGTGCGCGGGGTGCACACTGGCGCAAGGGGGTTTGGACCCGCGCGGCCTCGCGCGCGAACGCGAACGTGATCGCGAACGCGAACACGATCACGCGCGCGGCGGCACGTTCTCGTCGGTAGGGTGCGGTACACTACGGCGACCAAGAGGACTACGCTAGCGAGCGAGCGCGCGTCGATGTAGGCAGCGGCACCTGCAAGAAACTGCATCCCAGCCTGGCACGAAGGCCGGCATCACCAGCGGCGACGCGGCGGCGTGGAGCAACGGCGCGTTCTCCCTCGGCTCGATGGCCGTGGCGTCCACAAGAGGGGAAAAATGGGCGTCCTCACCTGCGCGGCGCGGCGGGGTGAAGCGCGTCGGTGAAGTGAGGCGGTGCGGCTTGCCGGCGAGGGAGGAAGAGGAAGCGGGGGGCGGCGGCGCGTCGTCGGGGAAGAAGAGGAAGTAGGGGAAGTAGGCGTTCACGGCGGGTCCGGCTCCTCCCACGGGCGGCTCCGGTCTTCGCGGCGGACAGCTCTCCCGCGGGCGGCTCCCCTCCTCATCCTTCCCTCCTTCACCCCCTTCTCCTCCGGCAGAATGGTGTGGGCGGTCAGGGGCAACTCCCCTGGGGCGGCTAGGGTTGGGAGCTCCCCCGGGGCTCGACGGCGGCTTTAAATAGGGTGGCGCGGCACGGGACACGCGGACGGCCGGGGATGCGGCGGGGGCGCGGGGCACGCGCGCGCGACGGCGGGCCCGCGACCGGTGCGCTGCTTTTGCTTTGGGCGTCAGCCAAAGCGGCGAGGTAGGAGATGACGCGGTTGCGTCAGCGTGGCCCCAGGGTGACGCGGTGCGGGGCCCGCTTGTCATCGATAGAGCGGCCGCGCGCGGTAGGTGGAGGCCGCGGGGTTAGTAGCTGGGACGCGGTTGGGCTCAAAGTGGCGCTGGGTGGAATGGGTGGTTGGCGGCCTGTTAAGCATAGGGGTGCTTTCCCTTTTCTTTTTAGGCTATTTACTTGATTCAAATTTGAATTCAAATTCAAATTTGAATCCCTCAAATAAAACCCAAATAAAGTCCAAAGGAAGATCCAACTTCTCACACTAGCAGATTATAAGTCCTAAAATTATTGTTGGTGCCAAAATTAAATCTAGGAATCGGGGAAAGAAACAGGAAGACACTCTTATTTGTTTCATGAGCACTCAATTTCAATTCAAGTTTTTGAAATTCCACATTTTGAATTCATACCAATTCTAAGGATGTTACAGAACTCCCCCCTCACAAGAATCTCGTCCCCGAGATTAAGAAGTTACCTCCATTTCGAAGAGATGAGGGTATTTCTCCCTCAACGCGGACCCTTCTCCCACGTGGCTTCGCGCTCGGAGTGATTACTCCATAGCACCTTGCAGAAGCGCGTGGTGGTGTTCCTGGTCGATTTCTCTGCCCAGTCCAGGATCCGAACTGGGTACTCCAAGTACTCCAGGGTTTCCTGGACGTCGAGTGCCTGAGCGGGCACTCTCTTCTCGACGACCACACACTTCCGAAGCTGGGATACATGGAATACCGGATGCACTCCGGTAAGCTCCGGAGGTAGCTCGAGTTGGTAAGCTACCTTCCCGACCCTTTTCACAATAGGGTAGGGGCCAACGTACCTAGGGGACAGCTTCCCTCTGATGTGGAACCTCTTCGTACATCGGAGGGGTCATACCTTCAAGTAGACGTGATCCCCCACTTCAAACGAGACGTCTCTCCTTTCGGGTCTGCGTAGCTCTTCTGCCTGCTCTGAGCTATCTTCAGGTTCTCCCTGACCTTGGCGACATTTTCTTCGGCCTCAACAATGGTGGCAGGACCGAAAAAGGTTCGCTCCCCCACCTCGGACCACATCAACGGTGTCTGACACTTTCTGCCGTACAGGGCTTTGAAAGGAGCCATCTTCAAGCTGGCCTGGTAGTCGTTGTTGTACGAGAACTCGGCATAGGATAGACTCTTTTCCCAATCGGACCCGTAGGTCAACACACAAGCTCTCAGCAAGTCCTCTAGGACTTGATTCACTCTCTCTGTCTGACCATCAGTCTGGGGGTGGAATGCGTCTTGCGTAGTTCGGCTTGGTGCCCATGGAAGCATGCAAACTCTTCCCGGGCGGGGCGGTGGGCGGGGTCCTCGTCCGACACAATGCTCCTCGGAGCTCCATGAAGCTTTAAAATATTGTGCACATACAGCTCTGCAAGTGGGCTCACGCTGTAGTTGGTTTTCACGGGCAAGAAGTGTGCTACCTTGGTCAATCGATCAACAATCAGCCAAATGGAGTCATTTCCTTTCTGCGTGCGCGGCAAACCCACAATGAAGTCCATACTAATGTCATCCCACTTCCACATGGGTATCTCGAGCGGTTGTAGTAGACCGGTAGGCCTCTGGTGTTCGGCCTTCACTCTCTGGCATTTGTCGCATCGAGCGACGTACTCGGCAATGTCTTCCCTCATCTTTTCCCACCAGAACCGTACCTTCAAATCTTTGTACATCTTGGTGCAGCCAGGGTGGATCGAGTATCGAGAGTCATGAGCCTCTTTAAGGATGGAGTCCCGAATTTCCTTGTTCTGAGGTACGCAGATACGGTCCTTCAGCCACAGTGTACCCTGGTCATCGAGGCGATAGTCAGCTGCTTTACCACTCTCCATCAGGCGTTTTACCTCTAGAATCTCTGGGCACCCCTTCTGAGCTTGACGGATCTGGTCTTTGAGTGTGTACTTCACCCTCAACTCATTCAACTTCCCCTCTTCTACTATCTTCAAACTCAGCTTCTCCAGCTCCTCATGTAAGGCCGGCTGTTCTTCTCGCACCATCAGGTTGTTGCAGTAGTGCTTGCGGCTCAGAGCGTTGGCCACGACATTTGCCTTACCGGGGTGGTAGTGAATGTTCAGGTCGTAGTCCTTGATCAGCTCTAGCCACCTTCTTTGCCTCAGGTTCAATTCAGACTGGGTGAAGATATACTTCAGACTCTTGTGATCAGTATAAATGTCGCACTTGTTTCCTATCAGATAGTGCCTCCATATCTTTAAGACGTGAATGACAGCGGCTAGCTCGAGGTTGTGTGTAGGGTAGTTCTCCTCATGCTTCCTAAGCTGTCGTGAGGCATAGGCTACCACCTTGCCTCCCTGTATCAACACGCAGTCAAGTCCCTGCCTTGATGCATCACAGTACACCACGAAGTCCTTGCTCGCATCGGGCAGGGTCAGGACCGGCGTAGTGGTGAGACTAGTCTTGAGCTCCTGGAAGCTGGCTTCACACTTGTCCGACCACACATACGGCGTGTTGCTCTTCAAGAGTTCTGTCATGGGCTTGGCGATCTTCGAGAAGTTCTCGATGAACCGGCGGTAGTATCCGGCCGAACCAAGAAAACTGCGGATCTCTGTCACGGACTTTGGTGACCGCCACTTGGAGACTACCTCAATCTTGCTCGGGTCTACGGCAACTCCTTTGGCTGACAACACATGACCCAGAAACGCGACTTCCTCCATCCAGAACTCACACTTGCTGAACTTGGCGTACAACTGATGTTGCCTAAGCTTCCCCAACACGATCCTCAGGTGCTCCTCGTGCTCTTCTGTTGTTTGGGAGTAGACCAGTATATCGTCGATGAAGACGACGACACACTTGTCCAACTCATCCCTGAAGACCTTGTTCATCATGTTCATGAAGTATGCCGGGGCATTGGTCAGGCCAAACGACACGACTGTGTACTCGTACTGCCCATACCGGGTTACGAACGCCGTCTTATGGATGTCCTCTGGGCGAATCTTCATCTGGTGATAACCTGACTGGAGGTCAATCTTGCTGAAGTACTTGGCTTGCCTTAGCTGGTCCACATCAGGTCATCGATCCTGGGTAGTGGGTACTTGTTCTTGATGGTTACCGCGTTTAGGGCGCGGTAGTCGATGCACAGACGTTGAGTCCCATCCTTCTTCGGGACGAACAGTGCCGGTGAAACCCAAGGTGAAGCACTTGGTCGGATAAACCCTTTCTCGAGTAGTGAGTCTAGCTCTGCCTTCAACAGTTTCAGCTCAACTTCTGCCATACGGTACGGACTCTGGGCTATCGGCGCCGTTCCCGGCACCAAGTTAATCACAAACTCCACATCACGATCAGGAGGCAACCCGGGCAGTTCCTCCGTAAACACATCCTCATACTCACATACTACCGGCACATCCGATATGGCCTTCGTGTGGAGGCTGTACACTGCCGGTATGTCTCGAGACTTCATCGGCTCGAAGGTAACCCTCGTTCCGTCAGGGTGCACTAGTGTCACAAGTCTCGGGGAAGTGGAGATGACACCTTTGTGGGCCGTGATCCAATCCATCCCCAGTATTACGTCAATACCATGGGAAGGTAGCACGGTCAGATCCCCATAGAACCTGTGGTCTTGGATGACCACTTCCACTCCTTTGCACAGCAGGGTGCATCGGATATCCTCGAGCGGAGAGCTCATGATAATGGGTATTGATCGGGTGGTTGTAGGGAGGGAAAGTTTATTCATGAATCGAGAGGTAACATACGACCCGGTCGCACCGGTGTCGAAGAGAACCAGAGCAGAAGTACCACAAACTAAAAACTTACCGATCACGACGTCAGGGGCGTCGGCAGCCTCCTCCTCCGTAAGGTGGTTCAGCCTCCCACGGCCGGCAGCCGGCGGTGGCGCGCCCTGAGGAGGTCGGCCTCCTAGAGCAGGCGCCCTCGCGGGGGTGGCAGCGGCCTTCTTGTCGGGGCAGTCGTAGGACTTGTGGCCTGGCTTGCCACACGTGAAGCAGGTGACGGTGAAGCCTCCTGCAGCAGGCCTCGCGGTGCTCGGTGGAGCACGAGTGTAGCCTCCAGTCTGCTGGGGGTAGACGGGGTTCCTCCCTCCGGGGAACGGGCTACGTCCACCTCCTCCGAAGCCACGCCCAGGCTGGTTGTGCCCTGGGCGGTAGCTCCCCCTCAGTATGTTGCTCTGTCCACTCTTCGGCTTCTGGAAGGATCGGTCAGGCTGGTCCCGATCTCTCATCCTCTTCTTGCCCCTCATGCGCTCCTCGTGGCCCCTCCTCTCATCCTCGACCGCGATGGAGTAGTTGACGAGATGGCGAAGGGACTTGTGCTCACTTGCCTTCAGCGCCTGGCGAAGGCCGTGGTGGAGGCCTCGCGGGGAACCGAAGCTCGTTTCTTACGGTCGGTGTTGGTGTCGTCGGGGGCGTACCGCATCATCTTCATGAAGTGACGCTCGTACTCCTCAACCCTCATCGCACCCTGGGTCATGGTGCGGAACTCCTGCGCCTTCTGGACCAGCAGCTCACCGGGAAGGTACTGCTCGCGGAACGCCTCAGAACTCCAGCCAAGTGATGAATGCTGGGTTCGGGTGGGTGGCAGTGTAGTTGTCCCACCAGGCCTTGGCAGGACCCTCCAGCTGGTGCGCGGTGATAGCGACGCACACCTCGTCGGAGTAGACGGTGAGGTCGAGCTTGGTCTCGATCACCCTCAGCCAGTCGTCGGCCTCGAGCGGGTCATCCGAGTAACTGAAGGTGGGGGCCTTCAGGCGGATGAACCTCTCGATCTTCCTCGTGGGGTCCTCGTCCTGCGGAGCGACGCGGTTCCCACCGTTGCCACGGTGCTCCATGGCTTCAGCCATCCTCTGCATCAGCTGAGTCTGGAGCGCCATCACCTCCACCAAGATAGGTGGGGGTGGTGGTGGCTGGTCCAGCTCAGGCTGGCCTCGCTCGGCCGCTCCTTGCTCAACCTCGGCCTCAGGGTTCTCGGGCGGTGGTGGCGGTGCTCTGTCACCTCGGGCCCTAGCTCCCAAAGCTCCTCCACGCAGGGGTAGGCGTCCACGGCCACGCCCGCGTCCACGCCCCTGCGGGGCTTCTTCCTCCGCAGCTGCCTCCTCGAGGCGAGCCATCAGCCGGTTGGATCAGCGGATTGACATCCTTCTGAAATCATAAGAAAAGGGGGAAAGTTTACCTACGTCACTCACCAACACACACATGAGTCCAAAGCAAACATGAAAATAATTCTAATTATAACCTACACTCAGGAAGAAAAAGCATTAAGACGCGAATAACACCATTAAGATCCAAGCACACATCAAGCATGAATATTACACTTGCTCCCCTGAGGCTGACTCAGACCTTGGGGTAGCAACAACAAGTCAACGATCTAATACATCGGTACAATCTCAAAAGGGGTAATGTCTACATGGTGTGGCATGACTCTCTTCATGCACCGGAACATGCTCGCGACTGCATGGAACATCTCATGGAAACTACTAGCACACTACTCTACTCTAAGTCATGCCCCTCGCTCAGCTCTCTACTCAGTGCGCGCCCTCTTGTACGAGACGGGGTAGCGGTCCTCAGTGGGGTAGTCCGGCGGAAAGATCCGAGACACCAAGGCGTGAGCCTCTCGAACCTCCTCGGTCTCGACGGGGGGTCGGCGAGACGAGCCATCGGGCACGGGGTGAAGCTTGAGGCGTGGCGGGTGTAGCTCGAAGGTCTCGGTGCGGATCTCACGGCGAGACTCGGGGGGGTAGCTCTCCGTTGAGATCGAAGAGCTCGTCCACGCGAAGCGAGTCGGCGTCCTCCCAGGTCCTCCTCAGTCTCTCGGCCTTGTCTCTCAGGTAGACGGCCGTGCGCGTGAGCCACGCGATGTTGGCGATGTTGTCCGCCCGGCTCTTCTCCAGCTTCTCCACCTTGAGCTGCTCACATCCGAGCAGGTGAGCGTGTACCGTGAGCAGGTCGTCCTTACGCTCGAGCTTGTCCTTCAGCCTGTTCTAACTCGCTGTCAGCCTGCGGAGGTCCTCCTTGGCGTGCAGCATCTCCTCCCGGGTGTCCACCCTCTCCCTCTCGGACTGTAGCAGGACAGTAGTCGCACGGTCGAGGCTCCGCTCGAGCTGGCGAACACGGTGGCGTAAGGCGCTGTTCTCTCTCTCCAGCTCGGCACAACGGGGCTGGTACTGGAGGGCGTCGATGGTGGCGTCCCTGACCTGGCCGTAGAGGGTACGTGACTCGTCCTCCAGTCGGCGTGCGTACTTGTCGAGGTCGACCAAGTAGCTGGCGGTCTCCACCAGGGTCTCGTCGGACTCGCGGAAGGGAGCAGCGTCGACGTCGTCCTGGATCCCCTCGTACGAAGGGACTCCGTCCACGAGCGGTGCGAGGCGCCAGTAGTCTTGGGGTAGCAGCCGAAGAGTCCCGGACTCAAAGGAGGCGCGGTACTGCGCGAGAAGGCAGCCCAGTGCCTGGCGGCAGGCGACGTCCAGGCGCGGTCGCGACGGTGAGTGCGGCGGCGCGCGGACCTCTCCCTTGAACCCCGGGAGACTCGGGTGAGGGAGCACGGCGATCGTGCGAGCACCATCCGCCCGATCACGGCGGGTACGTACTCGGCGCGGTACGTGACGTAGGTCGGAGGGACTCCAAGCCTGAGAAGGGCCCTCTCCATCCAGTGGCAGATCGCCCCGCACGTCTCGGGGGTGATCTCCGCGACCTGGTGCTCCATCTCCTGTGAAACGCAAGGAATTTCTGTCAGCGCAGGTGAGTAAGAAGTTTTCAAAAAGGGAACGAGTTTTATAACATAGCTCAAGGGTATAACTATAAAGGTAGAGCGTATAGAGTCCTATCTCTATCGACCTTTCCTAGGGATACGTGCTACGGTCAAGCATGGCTCTGGTACCACCTGTAAAACCCCGGATTTTCATATAAAATCCGAATCCCTGTACCATCGCGATAGTCCCTGGATCAGTGGCTATCGCGTACAGAACGTCTCACAGATTAATACACAAAGTCATACATCGCATCACAAAAAGATAATAGTACACAAGTTTTATTACAAGTCCATTATGGAGTACATCATTACAAGCCTCTTGGCTGAATCAGAGTGAAAATTCTACGCAACGGTAGCTATCCTCTCAGAAGGGTCTCCATCTTTATTCTTCCCGCCACAGGCAATCTTGAGCGAAGCGACGTATCCCTCAGTCGTACCATCCGTCGGCGTTGCAGTCGAACTCAGACTCGTACCCTGCACACCCAAAGTCTATCCCCAAGGGGTGGGATAGGTCCACGTCACCAACTGTATGCAGCTTTAAGTGGCCTAACATCTAAAGGGAAAGAAAAGTAGACAAGGAAGCGGCTTTGGTTTCTCGAGCGAGCGACGAGTATAAACAAGGTATCTCCATCAATATTCCCAAATCCCAAGTCTCTCAACACAGCTCGGAATCACCTGGTCACCCAGGAGACCCGTCTCCACCACCTACTCCTGTCTAGGGTCGATGCGAGAACTTCCTTTCCTCGCACCTCAATGATTACAACTGAATCGACGAGGTAGATGGAGCCTCTCTCCTCTAGCCGGCTGCAACCATGGCTCACCACACACTCTCCTATAGGGGGAAGGTAGAAATCCCAAAACATGATGAACTAACATGTCGTCTAGGCAGTGTCCATGACCGAGGACGCGGCTATAGCTATAGATCGATCAACTCTGCAGAGTGTGTACACTGTACCCATCCCCGAATGGTACCGGCCGGTGTACGGCCGACCGAGCCCATCCTATCGGCGAACTCTCGGTAGTTACGGTCCCATCCGCATCCGGCCCTCAAAGCTGTCCCCCCTCGGAAGGGACGACACGGAAGCGTGAAATGCTCCCGTGTGGCCACACGGGAGTCGCTACGAGAGGGTGGTCTCACCTCCACCGCTCCCCCACTGATACCCCGCTATCCATCCTACGCAGGTATGGTTCCGCACTTGCCGAGCTCAACACGGCCCTATCCCCACTCTCGGCGGGGTGGTGTGCACGATGTCCTATAGACAAGTTGATCCACTCGGTTTCAGACCGGGGCGAGCTCATATCCTCCAAGCGCAAGTAAAACCCCAACACCTAGGCTCTGAAAACCGTAATAGTAGGGGTACCCTGAGGAGTGCACCCCTGTCCCCAATCCCAGATCGGTTGTTTCGAGCTCACCCCCGCCAAAGTACCCAAAACGCCTTCTCCTGCCGGTTTTTACCCCACACACGCCAAGAACTACTATTCCCATCCCAACACATGCATCGCAAAGCTCGGCGTATATACACGCTCACATAAACATATATATACAGTAGTAGTAGGGCAATCAAGGACAGGGTAAACAAATGGCAGTGCAAGGTTAATCATCATGCATATAATAAGTAAAGCGCTAGCAATTCTACTTAGCAATGCCTAATAGGTATTTCAGAATCAGTCGGGCGTGAACCTGGGGTCGGGTAGTCCTCCGCGGTGAAGTCGTCGGCGTAGTCGTACTCCGGGATCAGCTCCCCGGCTCCAGCTGCTCCTAATAGCGCGAAAGGAAAAATAAATAGCGGTCCTATTGCAATTTAAATCCAAAGAAGAGCAATTAAGAGCCAAAAGAGAGCAAACACCATCCCAACCCGGAGTTTAAGATTTTAGAAATTTTCTGGAAAAGATTTCACAATTTTTGGAGTTAAAATGGATTTACTAGGGTTTTTCCAAGAGAGAAATAATTTTCTGGAAATAAAATACGTTTTCCCCCCAAAATCCCCTGGCCACACCGGATCCTCCGGATCCGGATCGGCTGCGGCCCCGCGTGCGGCCGGGCGGCCATTGGCCCCCTCACGGGATCCCGCGATGGGCGGTGCGGCTGGGCCCTGAGTGGGCCGGCGTGTGGCCTGGGAGAAGAGTGGCGGGCCGCACCGGATCCGAGCGGATCGGTTGAGGTCCTCCCGCGTGTGGTCTCCCGTGTACAGAGCGGTCCCCTGCTGCTTCGAAGGCGGCCCAAGGTGTTCGACGGAATGCTCCTAAGGGTGACGGCGGTGGGTCACCACCTTGCCGACGGCGAGGTCCCACTGCGTCGTCTGGTCTCCACACGATAGTCTCACGGGCTCCCTTAGGGTTGCTGGCTCGAAGGGTCACGCACCAAGGGCGACGGCAGTCGCGGCGTGGTCGGCGCCGGCGCGGGCATGGCGACGACGGCGCAGCGGTGGTGTGGGCGCCCCATCCCAGAGAGGTCGTGTGTGCTACGGCGTGCGCAAGATAGCGCGCGCGCAAGGTGAGCACCAGTAGGTGTAGGGGTTGGCCGAGACGGGACACGCAGTGGGGTTTACGGCGGAGCCCGGCTCGTCACCATGGGCGGCGGCAAGCACGGCGCCCGCGGTCGACTGGCGCAAACGCGACGGGGGTTACGGCAGTGTGCTCAGGGTGACCAAGGACGTGGCGTCCCCTTTTCTTGGCGACAGCGCGCGTGACCTACATGGCCACGGCGAGGCCATGGTGGCACGACCATCCTAGACGCGGCGGTGTGAAACGACGCAGGCGCAAAAAGGACCAAAGGCCCGGCCTTGTCCCCAGTCTAGCGTGCGCGCGAGCGGGGTGCACACTGGCGCAAGGGGGTTTGGACCCGCGCAGCCTTGCGCGCGAACGCGAACGCGATCGCGAACGCGAACACGATCACGGCGCGGCGGCGCATTCTCGTCGGTAGGGTGTGGTACACTACGACGACCAAGAGGACTACGCCAGCGAGCGAGCGCGCGTCGATGTAGCCAGCGGCACCTGCAAGAAACTGCATCCCAGCCTGGCACGAAGGCCGGCATCACCAGCGGCGACGCGGTAGCGCGGAGCAACGGCGCGTTCTCCCTCGGCTCGATGGCCGTGGCGTCCACAAGAGGGGAAAAACGGGCGTCCTCACCTCTGTGGCCACTGGCCGAGGTGAAGCGCGTCGGTGAAGTGAGGCGGTGCGGCTTGCTGGCGAGGAGGAAGAGGAAGCAGGCGGCGGCGCGTCGTCGGGGAAGAAGAGGAAGTAGGGGAAGTAGGTGTTCACGGCGAGTCCGGCTCCTCCCACGGGCGGCTCCGGTCTTCGCGGCGGACAGCTCTCCCGCGGGCGGCTCCCCTCCTCCTCCTTCCCTCCTTCACCCACTTCTCCTCCGGCGGAACGGTGTGGGCGGTCAAGGGCAACTCCCCTGGGGCGGCTAGGGTTGGGAACTCCCCTGGGGCTCGGTGGCGGCTTTAAATAGGGCGGCGCGGCACGGGACACGCGGACGGCCAGTATGCGGCCGGGGGCGGGGCACGCCGCAGCGGCGAGGCCCGCGGCCGGTGCGCCGCTTTTGCTTTGGGCGTCAGCCAAAGCGGCGAGGTAGGAGATGACGCGGTTGCGTCAGCGTGGCCCCGAGGTGACGCGGTGCGGGGCCCGCTTGTCATCGATAGAGCGGCCGCGCGTGGTAGGTGGAGGCAGCGGGGTTAGTAGCTGGGCCGCAGTTGGGCTCAAAGTGGCGCTGGGTGGAATGGGTGGTTGGCGGCCTGTTAAGCATAGGGGTGCTTTCCCTTTTCTTTTTAGGCTATTTACTTGATTCAAATTTGAATCCACTCAAATAAAACCCAAATAAAGTCCAAAGGAAGATCCAACTTCTCACACTAGCAGATTATAAGTCCTAAAATTATTGTTGGTGCCAAAATTAAATCTAGGAATCGGGGAAAGAAACAGGAAGACACTCTTATTTGTTTCATGAGCACTCAATTTCAATTCAAGTTTTTGAAATTCCACATTTTGAATTCATACCAATTCTAAGGATGTTACAGCGTTACTTAAGCCATACATGCACTTTATCTGAAAAAGCTCCACAATAAAAGAGACCTTCGTTGCATTTTTGCATCCTGGATACAATTCCTTCTTTGCCTGCTCTAATAGTTTCAAAAAGATCTCTGCCTGCTTATCTGCCTCTTCCTCATCTCTGGTTTGTCCATGATGTATAGTGCCACTGATAATGTTTCTAATCAGAGTATTGGTGGCAGCAGGGTTATCATCCAAACCATCTTCATCGTCTTCTACAAATAAATGTGTTGTATCATCAGTTGTAGGTACTGCATCATGATTATTGAGATCAGAAGTAACATCTTGATTCACAGGACCCTGAGATGAAGTATTAGTTTGGTCTTTAATGTTACCAGCATCGATGAAACAATCAGCAAACCCTCTATTGAGTAAATGAATTTGAATGGGAAGCACGGTGGAATGTCTGATCATGCATTGACACAAATTACATGGACACGCAATAGATCCACCTCGCATTTATGAGGCTGTAAATTTTTGCAAAAAATTCAAAAATTGTTCTGCCAATCCGCTGAGTGTCGAGGCAAGCATATCCAACTGCGATCTTCGTCTGATGCCATTAGTTAATCTGCATTGTTCATGTTTCAACCGACCTTGATCATGATATATATACCAATATGCATATATATGCAGCGAACGATTGAATATATATATGAGATCAAGACATCGGTATGTACCGGCCGTGGCCGTAGCGCCGCTCAGATCTCCGCAACAAGAATCACGTGGAGATCGCCGTGGAGATCGATCCCCTAGAGGCCCTTGTGGAGATCTCCGCAACAAGAACCAGGTTGTCGAAGACGGAATTTTGGAATGGTCCAGATCGGAAGAGCCCCTATCGATCGTCGTATTGATCTCTCGCATAAACGTTGTGATACACACATTACAGTGCAACCAAGGAATACCTCGTTGCAATAATTTTTATAAAGTTGCAACGATCACAAAAAATAATGCAACAACTAAATTTCGTGGCAATACATACACGATAGACAACATTTTAGTACAACCAAGAAATACCTCGTTTCAATATTTCTGAGGTTGTACGTAGTATGACCTTTCTCAGGGTTCACATTATGTGCCCCGGGTTTTCAACATATGCGTAATTCATTATTTTTCTTTCTGGTCGGCTACTATAGAGGCTAACAATAATACACAAAATTCAGGAGTTCTAGTGAAGAGTCTCCAAATTGTTGATCACAATGCTTTGTGAATATACACATGAATAGCATAAACAATAACATGTCGCAATTCTGAAAACAGACAGATGGTTAGTCCAAATATGCATGATAGGACCCAACAGATTTCAATTTGTGTCACTCATAAGTTCAAATATTTTGCAAGGGCTCATCCAGATCCAAACACATAGACATACGAACATGCATATATAAAGGTTCAAACTTATTACTTAGATGTTGGCATACTTAGATGTTGCCACATACACATCCATTCTTAGACCATTCACCAGCATCTGCATAACATTCACCTAGGACCTGGTTATGTTACGTACTAAGCTAGATTACTACTACTTGCGATTGACTTTATCCTGAAGCTTGCGGATCTTCTTCGCCATCACTTCTAACTTGTCAGCAACAGTCTCCATGAATTCCTTCAGGGTCATCTCCATGTCTTCCTGCGTTCCAACAATGTCGACGCTTAGGTTCTCAATCTGCTCCTGCAAATCATCATAGCGCTCCTTCAGCTGTTGAACCATTTGGCGTAAGGGCATTTGCTATGGCAGACAACAAACACAAGTTACTAACATGAAATGTGTTACAACAGCTGTGGCCAATGCAACAAAATAGTCAAAAAATGCACCTTTCTTTTCGATGATCCCGAAGCTTTCGATGGAGATGGTTTCTTGCTATTGTCCTGCTCATCATCCGAGTCTGGAATGATGATCCTCACCTAATTAGCAGTGTTCACTAGCCTGACCAAACAAAACAATTTGCTGTTTTTTCAGTTTAAAACAGCCTATTCAATCTCTTGACTCATAATGTATACCAATTTACCCGTGATCCCCCTACTACTTGCCAGAAAAGGCCTAACCTACTAAATGGGACAGCCTGTGTTCATTTGGCTGGCTTTGTTTTCAGTAATGTGATCAAATGTACACAGGTCAGATTGACAGCAAAAGATGGCAAAAAATCAAGCCAATTATCATTATCATTATCTAGTATGGGGTGAGATGGATCCACACAAAAACACAATAATCATTATCTAGTATGAAATTTTGATTACTATGAACTACTAACATTTTTCTAATTTCAAAAGGAGTCACACGATTCCTGGAAAATCAAAGAGGGTAGGGCAGTGTACCTCACTTCTCTTCTGGAACGCTTGCATCCGACTAGGGCTCCTTACCCTTACGGATGGATCGACTTGGCGATGCGGGCCGTGAGACGATGACGAGGAGGTGGTGGTGTCGTCCGTACCGGAGGACGACGGGGGGTTGGGGTGCCGCCGACCATGCGGAGGACGACGAGGTAGGTGGTGTGGAACACTTGAAGCGCCCGCGTGCATCGCGCTTCGCGTGGTGGAGCGGTGGCACCTCCGTACGCCGCCGCCGCTCGCCCGAAAACCCTCGGTGCGGCCCCACCGTGCGCCACCGCCGCTCTCTCTGGATCCCCTCGATGCGGCCCCGCTCGCCGTGGCGGTTGCTCGGGCCGTGTCGCGCCGCCGCGGCCCCTTCGTCCGCGCCCCGCCGCCGGTGCGGGAAGGCTCGATGCGGCCACTCCGGCCGCCGTCGCCGCTTGCCGCGGGGGAAACCGCGATGCGGGGGCATCTCGATGTGGACGCGACGGTCAGAGCCGACGAGGGGGATGGTTGGGAGCAAAAGTGTATTGGGGGTGGGGGAGTTGAAAGTTATAGACGATTTGGGCCGGCACATCCTTGTTTTTATTACTCTCACCGGCCCATTTGACATTTTCACATCCTAGTCTCCAGTACCTTTAGTGCCACCTCGTAAACTGAGAAGGGGGTATCCCAGCTTAAAAGGAGAGGCGTGCCTGCGCTTTCGAACTCCGTATTACCATCATCAACTAATGCTTGCTACTTGCGCTTTGGGGCTTAATGGGTGGCCGGTCCACTCGGGCTCCCACTCGCTGGGCTTTACGCTCGCCGGTTGAGCCTATTGTGGTCTGGCTTAGCCCACATCCCCATAGCACACAATTTTTTCATCTAAACAAATCCTCTCTTTTTTTCATGGTACATATAGTCTATACCATATTGTTAAAATTCAGATTTTTCATAATAAAATTTATTTATTAAATCGCATTTTAAATTTCGCTACAACCCCATAGCAGATTTTTTCATCAAAACAAATCTTGTGGCAATACGTACACAATATTCCTCCTTGAGGCTAGAAACGAAGCAATAGCCTTCCTTGTATTGCAACAACGCAAAGATATATTTGCAACCCAAATAAGACGTTGCGTAAGGCCGTTCAAACGCAACCAACCCTAGTATGGTAGCCATAGCAAGTTTATATTGCAACACCCGAATTTCTAGTGTAACGCAGAAACAGGGTAGCAATATTTCCTACCAAATGCAACACAATTCTGAATAATGGGTGCATTAGCGCCAACTTGTTGCAACATCACAAAGATATATTTGCAACCAAAATTCTACGTTGCGACATAGCTGTTCAAACGCAACCATCCCTAGTATGGTGGCTACAACAACTTTCTGTTGCAACGCAAGGAATGCTAATGCAACACAATAATGGGGTGGCATTATTTCCAACAAAATGCAACAGAAATCCTAAAAATGGGTGCATTAGCGTCAACTTGTTGCAACACAAAAAATAAATATTGCAACACAAATTTTATGTTGCAATAGACACACAAATTGCAACCGAATCACCGTTTCGGTGCAATAGCACCCCTCTATTGCAACCGAATTAGTGGTGTTGCCTAAGGAAATTGTTGCAATAGGGGGGAAACCTTGTAGTGCCTGCAAAATTTTTCTAGACCATCCACAAAATATATGTTTTTTGGAGATGTAGCCATCCATCTCCGGTTAGGGTTAGCATTAAACAAAATATATACAAAAGCTAAAAAGAAAACTAGGGTTTAGCAAAACCCTAGATTGACTTTTTTTTGTTTCGAGGATGATCAAAATTAAGAGATGCAAAAGAAAAATCAAGAAAAAAAACTGAAAATATTCACAAACGCAAACTATATTGAATCTTGATTACTTGTTAGCAACGATGCTAGAAAAAGGGGCTTGTTGACGGTATATATTCGTGTTAAAGTTCAAGTAGACTTGCAAGTGGACAAGTCTCCTGTCGTAGTCAAGGGACCCTTCTTCCCTCGAGTGGTGAACCCAAGGTATCAAATTCGTGGAACAAATGTGTAATGCAAGATCCAATCTAATAAGCGGAAAACACTTTGATCTTGAAAAGGGGGTTTTGCATCTAATCTATGGAAGAACCATAAAACGCATATAATCTACTAAACACCGGAGGTAGCAAGAGAAAGAGAGATAAAACCAATCTAGAGATTGGATTGGGTCTTTTGTTGAAGTTCCAAAGCAAAGAAGAATAAAGAAAACGAATCTCATAACTAGCATCTTTAAATCGTGGCTTCCGTTCCAACTCCGAAGACGCCTGCCTTTTGGAGCCACCGTCCTGTCACAACGCACCCATATTCGTGCGGGTTAGCCTAGGGCGAGTCCAAGAAGAACAAGTTGAAAACGCTTGGTAGATCGGGTATGCACCTCTAGACACCATGACTACAAGAGCACCCTAAGCAATCTAGCTATAGACTAGATTGGGGAAGAAGCAAACCCAAGCGAAGACAAAGTCGTAGAGAAAGCACTTGATCGCTAGAAATCAGATTCAAACTTGCAAATTCAACATGATAGTATAATACATGGACAATATCACCACCAGGATCCTACCTCGACCTTGATCCTTGCTCCGGGAACTCCGACGTGGTCTTCCATGCATGGTTCCCACATCGGCTATGGGAACCCTAGTCAACCATCTCGACCCTCTCCTCTCTGGAACGGTGTCCCTCTCTTCTCTGCTCCTCGGCGGCGGATGACGAATGGATTGATTCGTGGCTCTTGGCCTCAGGGCGATAAATAGTCCGAATGGTGGCTAGGTCAAAGGGGGGTGACTGGGTCCCGGAATGGGCTGGGCCGGCCGGCCTGGGCCCATTTCGGCCCAGTCAGCCGCCTCCTTTGCCCGGTGTTGGTTCCCGAGTCTTCTAGATCATCCCCCCTTCTGCATGTGGGCCCTTGTCGTCAGTTTCTCTCCGAGTTGGACGAAGCTCCTTGTCCCGCAAGATTCGACACTTTTCTGGCTAGGTCCTTGGAGTTTGTCATCTTCTCAGGTTTGGTCCCTGGGCTTCTTGGAGTCAAGTTTGCTTCATTGCATGACTTGTACCGAGCTTCAAGGTCTTGTCACAAGGTGCTTGATGAACTTATCTCGGAAGTCTTGCTTTCATTGCTAAAAGCCTGCATAAACGCTAAACTCCAAAACCGACATGCACGAATGAACTTGTTATACCAAGGGGGTTAGTACCAATGGATAAGATATAAAACTCATGCCAACACCGAAGGTAAACTCATGGCTAGGTTGACGGAATTTCACTGTCAACATAGATTATAGACACTATTTTTATTATTGGTGAAAAATAATCACTTAGAAAAAACCACCAACCAGACTGCCACCATTCAGATTGAGTTTAAACTGGTGATGGAGTATAATAAATATATTAAAGACGATGACCACCACTCATATCCAGCTAAAATTTTAAGAAAGTACCAGGAAGTTCCGTAGCAAACTAAAAAGCTCATGATGACCATTCGAATTTACTACAATCCAATTTAACTTGTAGACTTTGTTGTGGTAAAAACGACAAATACCATGGTAGGTGGCATAACCATTATGTGGATAGACGGTTAGGATCTATCCTATGGTGCTGGGAGGCCGAGCAAGTGGACATGTGAGGTAGCGAGAGACTAGGGCCTCTTGTCTACACTTACATGCCAACTTCATTTTTGTTTATTTTTCCACGCGTTTGTGGTGGCTTTAGGTTGTGACGTAAGTTAGCTATAGGAACTTCCTCTATTTTATATTCTTTTGGGTTTTTGGTATAGTGAGGGAGGACTGGAAAATGCCAAGATGACCTCCCTCCAGTTTTTTATTTCTATTTTTTAAGTTAGTGCATAGTTTTGGAATTCAGAACTTCTTAGAACATCAAGTGGGGAAGGCTTTTGGTTTGGATGAATAAATATTGCTAAGAAGGTTTTGCCTTTTTTTGTGCTCTATCAGTGTGCTAAAGATGCTAATGTTTTTATGTAAAATAAGGGTGTTCATTATCTTTAGAATGTACTCATTATATTCTATGAAAAATGTGTGGCAAATATTTTTTGGCATATGATATTGTGTTGCATGTCTTCTTTGTAGGTTTTTACAGTCTTAATTTGACAATCTTTTCATTATGTCAAGAAACAATTTTCAAATCTCATTATGATAGTGGTGGAAAAGGGTCCATTCAAAAACATAAAGAGAAAATCATCAATAATGGAGCCACCCATTAAGGTTTTGTCTAAACCAATGATGAAATAATTGAAAGGACCTTGATGTCAAAGTGGAAGCAAATCAAATATGCTAGAAATCAATTTAGAGAGGCAAACCACAATGAGATGCACTTATTTGTTTCCCGAAGTTCACCTCCCACTAAGGAAAGACTATGTCTCTGTTGAGGAGCTTGTAAGGGAACTTTCCTTGGGTCTCTTTCAACCACTTTCCTCCTTTCCACTAAGGTGATCTTTTCTACGAAGAGGCAAGATCACCGCCCTCACAAACTTGCCACTGCTCACCACAATCTTGGGAGCTAGCCGGCGACGCCTAGCCATCTAGGAGGCAAACCTCCAAGAATAATAAATGCTTCAACGCTTGTAGACACGAAATCGAAGTGCTAAAGCTATGGGATGCTCTTGTTAGCTCACAAAGCTCTCTTGTTCTCACGATCTCAACCCAAGACAAAGATATGGCTTGAATCCACAAATCTCACAAAGAGAGGTTGGGGAGAGCCATTAAGGCTTAGGGCTTGCAAAGAATGACTTAGGAGCTTAGCAAAGTCACCAAGAACAACCACCCTTCACTATAGGAGGCTTGGGGTATTTATACCCTTCAAAGGAGAAAACTAGTCATTAGCTGTCGGGTGGCTCTAGTCAGACTGGTGTTCGAAAAACTAGTCGTTGGGCTAGAGGCACCGGTCAGACCGGTGCTCCTGACTGGTCAGGCCCGAGGCACCCCAAAACCCTTCCTTTCACTCCAACACTTCACTAAAGAGATGAAGCGGCTCAAGTTAGGTTAGGAGGGTTAGTTAGAACACTCTAAGGCTCTCAAGGCTATTTTCTCACCAGGTTTATCTAAGAGCACTTTGACTTGATCAACTAACAAATGTTGCATCCCTCTTAATAGTACGGCATACCTATACTCAAGAATAAATAGAGACACCGCGTGTCAGCCTCCTAAGATTGATTGTCTTCAACCTTGCCATACTTGAACAATTTTCACTTGAGGGCTTTCAACTTTGTCAATGTCTTGAGCACATCCATACTTGAGTTAGTGACCTAGGATCTTTCCATTTTGCATAAGAATGCACACTTGGATCCACAAGTCACTCCATATTGCCAATCATAACAAATAGATGAGTCACATTTCTTCCCTTGGTTAAGGCTTGGATATGATACTTCAAGACCCCACATATACTAGAACTTCACCTTAGCAAAACACTAATAACGACCTAGATAGGACCCCAAAGATTGCTTAGTCCCTCACCCTAGACATCTCACTTGATCTCTTCATCACTTACCCAATCCACATTGAGTTTCACTTTGCTTCATCCATAATTAATCTCCATTTGAAATCCCACTTCAAATGCTTGTTCTTGATTGACAACAAATATGCAAGCTTCCAATTAAGGACCATAAAGTCTACACTCATCCTTGTGTCCTCTTTCAATTACCACATGAAGCCTTACATTTAATTTAGAGAGAATAACCATCTTCTCTTTCTATGATCCTTGTACTTTAATTAAGCTACCATATTTACTGGGGACAATGAATTGACCTTCTAAAATTATCCCCAATATTAATCTTCCTTTGTTGTTTGATTTTTGTCGATATACCTTAGGATCACTCATATTGTCTTCTCCAATGTGAGCCATATAATATTCATTCACAAATATATATTCCAACAATAACTCATGAATATATAGATAAAACCTGCTCACAATCTTAGACAAATATGTCAGACCTTTAATCACTTTGTCATTTAATTCACCAAAATTCAATTAGGGTCTAGATGCACTTTCGATAATAATGTATGAAAATAGGAAATAAAGTGAACATAGTACATATCCTACTAAAAAACCTATAAATTTTGAAGAAGTTTTGTAATAAACTGAACAACTCATGTTGATTGTTCAACATATGCTATAGGCCAATTTAAGTTATGGTAACGATAAATAACTTAGTAGGTGGAGCAATGGGAGGAGCACCTGTCAACCTACATTCAGAACCCCACTTCAGTTTTTGTTTAGTTTCTCTCCACACATGCGCTACCTTTAGGCTAGAATTAAAATTACTGAGATGACCTTCCTCCAGTTTAGCCTTTTGCGGACCTCTGGTTTCTTCTTTAAGTTGGTGTTTGGAGTTTGGATTTTGCATGATCAAGTGGAAAAGACGTCTGGTTTCAACCAAAATGATATTGTTAAGATTTTTTTTGAATATGTATAATACATATGGTTTATTTTAGCATAGAATAATAATGATGAAATGCTTTGGAAGATAATTATTATATTCTTTGAAAAATGTGGCACTACATTTTTGGTTTATGGTATTATGTTGCCTACCTTATTTGTAGTGTTTTTACTTTCTTAATTTATTGGTATTTTTTACATTGATAAATAGTCAATAAAAAAATATGGTCTGATAAGTTAAGAAATTCAAGGGTAGAGTAAAGATAAATCTATTTTTGTTAGGAGTGGAAAAGATTTGTTGAAACAACAAAAATCAAAACCATCAACCATGGAGCCATCCATTATGATTTCGATTAAAATGAATATCTCAAATACAATGGACATAGTTCATATCTAGCTCAGCATTGAAGACACCATTAGGAGGTTTCGTAGCAAACTAAAACAACTCAGGTCAACTGTTCAAAATGTACTGTAGACCTTTGAGTTATAATGGTAAAAATGACAAATACCTTAGTAGGTGGCCTAATTAATGTGGATAGACGGTCAGATCTATCCCACTAGCGAGATCGAATGGTGTTACTAGGGCAAGTATTTGGAGTGTATGAATGCATTCATAGCCCCCACTTCAATGTTTTGTTTGGTTTTTTCTACATCGATGCACAAGGCTTAGGCTAAGATAAAAATTATTGAGGTGATCTTCCTTCGGTTAGTCATTCAGGATTTATTTAAGTTGATGGTGATGATTTGTAATCTGGATTTTGAAGTGGGAAATGCATTTTAACCAAATAAGTATTATAATGTTAGATTTTTTTAAAAAAATTAAACAATCAAAGTGAGTGGGAATATCTTATATCTAGCTTAGAACCTAAGACTTCACGAATAAGTTCTATAATAGACTGGAAAAACTCATATAATCTGTTTGAATTGTACTCCCTCTGCATCGAAATATTTGTCACCATTGACTATTTTTTTTACAACTTCAATGATTCATCTTATTTTAAAAAGTGCAAGTATCATGTACACTTTATTTGTGACACACTTTACACTTATAGGTATTTGAAGCATGACTTTGCATTACATTTTTTTAATAAGATGAATGGTCAAAATTATAAGAAAAAAAGCAATGACAATAAATATTTTGATATGGAGAGAAACATCAAATATTTTGGTAGTGGCTAACCGTCTGACTACAAACTAAAGCTACAATGACGGACCACAAACACAATAAAAACCTAATGAAAAGCCTATCCTTGACTCAACTATTATGTTGTTTTGCTTTGTTGCGACTTTAGCTTGTACCTGCAAAATGCAAGGTAGATGATACAATTCTTTCAACACGTAGAAAATATCATACTATTTTCCCGTTGAACTCGTTGCACTCATGAAGCACATAAAACTTAGAGGGTGTTTGGATGACAGGTGGTAATTAACACTTGTCACATTCTGTGTTGGGATGCTAATTAGAATAACTAAACACGATCTAATTATAAAACTAATTACACAGTGTCTAGTTAATCCATCATTAACATTTACTCGTGATCTAATTAGGTTTAACACATTGTCGCGGATTAACTCAAAGAGTAAAAATAAGCTCTGTCGTAATTTGTTTTTTAATACTCTTGATTAATGTGAAACATTCAGTATGGTATGGCATGTGGTAAAATTTAAAAGTGGGAAACACCCCGCAAGTGGCAACAAAGATCTACGACGTGAGGGTAGAACTGTCATTGCGCCGGCGCATCGAGTTAAAGGCTCGGCATCGAAATTTGAAATGCAGGGAGTGGGGCTCTGCTGAAGTGCTGAGCTGTGCTCGAAGGAGGGAAACATTAAAAAACACACACACACACAAAACTGGCTTGTGTGTTCGTGCTGCTGAGTTCCATGGCAGGGCTATTCCGGTGGGCGCATTTGCTTCCGTTCCGCCAAACGCCAACCCTATCCTCCGATCACCAACCGGCTACATCCACCCAGCTCCAACCCACGCAGGACACGCAGACCTTCCACCGGGACCCACATGCCAGCCACCTTAACGGCACGCCGGGGTGCGCACGCCCGTGTACGCGAAGGGAACCGCCTCCGAGGAAACGGGGTGCTGCAGGCAGGCGGCACGCACAGCATGCTGGCTCCGGAGTTCGGACAGCCCGCAGGCCGCAGGCGAGCGCTAGAGCACCTGGGAGGCGACGCGTGTCCTCGCTGACCGCTGGGGCCCGGGCGGCGCTGACCCGGCCTGTCGGAGGGGCGCGGCCGGGCCGGCGCCAGGTGTTGGCCGGCGACGAGCCCCTGGATGGAAGCCTGGTTTTACGAGCTCCTTTCGGGCACGGGAGTTAAAAGCGCTCCTTCCCGCCTTGGTGACCGGAACGGGCCCCACACTAGTCTACGCAGGCGCAGCCACGCTCCCATTGGCCCCACTCGGCAGGGGCATCCGATTGTACACTGTGCTAGGGAGGATTTTCTGTCAGCTCCAAATGGAAAGAAAGACGCACATATGTTTGGTCGGGGGCAGAAAAAAACTTTGCCTCGGGAATTTTACGTGCATGAAGTACTAAATGAAGTCTATTTGCAAAACCTTTTCACAGATGAGTGCAACTTTGCGCGATGAATCTAATGAGCATAATTAATCCATAATTTGCTACAGTAATGCTACAGTAACCATCCTCTAATCATGCGGTCAGAGACCTCGTTAGATTCGTCTCGCAATTTTACATAGGGCTGTGGAGGTAGTTTTTAAAATTGACTTTGTTTAATACCCTTAATCAGTGGTCAAAGGGAGGAGAATTTTTTTCATTTTCATGATCGTTCTTCTACGGATTGGTGGTGATTTGGAGCCGTTTGAAAACCTGGCTTCGTACTTTCCCGGCAACACGACATTCAGCAAAACTTTGGCCGAACGATTTTACGAAATTATAGTTGTCGGGGACAGCCCTAGGGGTCCCCTTAAACAACGGGGAAATCCTCACTTAAAACCCACAACAAGGCCAAAACACAATTCACCTAACCATGCAGGGAACAGCCCTCGGGACTCCGACGGCCCACCAAGACGGCCCTCTTAGAGATCCCCTCGAACAGGCTCCGCCTCGTTCGAGGATACGCGCTCCCTTCGGGCGGGCTCCGCCCCGTTCGAGGGGCAGCACTTCCCTCGAGCGGGCTCCGCCTCGCTCGAGGGCTCGCTCCCCCTCAAGCAGGTTCCGCCTCGCTCGAGGGTACGCCCCGCCCTCGGCGGGGTCCGCCACGCTCGAGGGCGCCCCTCACGCGTGCGCCGGCCCCCGTACACGGGCATTTAACGCCCTGAAGCCGGCAGGATGGCGCCATCATGCGCCCGGGGCTCGCCCCCCGGTGCCGCCGCACCAACTCCCCATGGAGGAGCCCATCCCCATCACTGTGGGGAGAGACTGTGCAGCGCGGCCGGTGTCAGTCCCGTGACGCCGTGCGCCTGCACCAGTACGGCTAACGCGCCGAGCCCTCGAAAGGGGGCCGGACGCACCCTCGATTCACTTTCTCGTGACCCTACAGGGTTAGGTGGAGGCGCTAGGCCGGTGGAACGCCATCCCCGCCACGCGCGCGGCGCGGCAGACATCCCCGCGCGTGCAGGCGCACGCCGGACACTGTGGCAACCACTCCGGCACTGTGGAGCGCGTTAGGAAGGAACGTCGTTCTACCTACTCCTGTACTCCGTACGGACCAACGTCAGCACCTCCCTCGAGCCTATCAGAAGACTTCGCCACCATCCGCCGCCCTTATACCCTCGAACCGCCACTGTTCGGGTACAAGGAAGGCCATGATGGCCAGATCGCCGCAAGGATCGTCCGGACGGCCGCCCACTCTACAGCGTAGCACGTCGCACTCCCCCACGTAGCTAGGTAGCGCGGCGTGCATGTAATTCGTCTCCCCCTTGATCTATAAAAGGGGGGCGAACCCCCCAGCCGCAGGAGGAAGGACGAAGAGACATCCAGACCGGAACTCACAGCACACCACGTACTCATTCTCCAATTCCCCCACAATATCTTCAGCCACTCCACCAGGGACTTGGAAGCCACGCTTCCTCTCCCGCCTTGCTTGTAGCAGCCCCACTACGAGCACCCCGGTGCCGAGCAATATAGTGCCTTGAGCACACCACTGCTGGACGTACGGCCCCCTCGGCCGGAACCAGGATAAATCCCGTGTCTCTTATTGCTTAGCATCGACCATTGAGGGATAGACCTCGGCGCTATCTACTGGTTAGTGTCGGGACCATATTCCGCACCGACAATAGTGTTTGAACCGGTGTGTTCTCGATGTTTTGGGCTGGGTCTGTGACCATTTTCGGTGCCAGTGCCCCTGGGTGGGAGTGCTCTGCGATTTTGTGTTGCATACTTGCATGCATAGAGTTGCCCTAAGGAGTGTGATTCTTACTACTTGGGGTAGTATTTGGCTAAGGGAAGAGCCCAATGGCAACGTGAAAGGAAATGAAATTAGATCACATTTTAATCAGATATGGGATGAATGATTAGTTCAGTAAAACACCAAAAATGAGATATCTATAATAATTTGTATAGATGCACCTCACTAAAGATCATTTAACTTCATTCATATCAACATGCAAGCTATCCAAGTTAGTGTCACGTACTCACGTCACCATCCACTAGAACAATTTATTTATGTCTCACAACAATTTTCTGTGACTAATAACATTCATGCATACAATTTATTAGTCTTTGCGAGTACTATGCTATAAAATTCTTATGGTAGAATAAATGGAGGATCAATAATTTAAGAGTAGTTCTCTCTCAATAAAATGAATATTTTTGCATGTATAAGATCATTTGTGAAAGAATGTGACATTGCAATCACCTTAATTTTAATTCTAACTTTAAAGTTCATCTTAAAATTTTGCTTACGAATTCCCGCAGTAACGCATGAGGTATCACCTAGTTTAATTATGTTAGATCTACGAGGGAAAGTTTTCAAGATTTTTTATGCTCTTGGCTAGCAAGCATACCTAAAAAAGATACCTATAAATCTTGCTAAAAATACTATTAGATCTAGGGCTTTTCTGTAAAAAGATCAAGACCCAACAAATATATAAAAATGATAGATTCCTCTAATTGCATTTTTGCAAAAGCTCATGACATCAAATCAAAATTCCCCCAAATTTCCGCTCACCATCGTTGTGTTGCCACACACCCCTACCAATTCCAGTGCCAACGAGGCAACGACCCTCTCTACTAATTCCCTCCTCTTTCTAGTTTGTTGCTCGGTTGCTACTCCCCGCTCCCCATTCCCGTTGAGGGTGTGGGAATAGCACAAAGCCATGACACATTGATGGTGGCAAAGGCATTTCAGGACCACGCTGTTGTCATTGAGCAACTGGTAACAAGGAGGCATGACACAGCCGCGTGGCACAACGGCTTGAGCATGATGACATGCAAACCAAGCAGAAAAATCTCACCTCACTGCAATACATCATTCATGAGTTTGGGTCAAAGGAACTATCTTGCAGAATAGCCAATTCAATCCGAACTATCATTCAAAGCTCAATTTCGTCTCTGGATTATGAAAACGGTCGTTTTAGTCCTCAAACTTTCGCAACCGGCTCAATTTCATCACTGAACTACGAAAATAGTCATTTTAGTCCTCAAAATTTCGCATCCAGCTCAAATTCATCCCTGGCCGATAGCCAAATACCATATTTACCCTTCTCCTATCCCTACGCGTTGCTCGTTGCTGGTGAATCAGAGCTGTAGGTCGTCCTCCCATGAGATGGAGCAGGGGCCTCGCGCCTCCTTCACCGAGCACACCCACACCCCACCCATGGCCTGCCTCCGCCGCGGTCGTGCCTAAGAGATCCGTGCCCACCAACGCTTGAGGAGGTGCCGACGTGGTGGATTTGGTGGGGCAACAGGCCGCCAGACTGGAGGGGCTAGCCTTCGCGGAGACGACAACGATAGTGAGGAGCAGAGGGAGTAGCGGGTTCCCCAGCAGCTAGCAGCGGGCAACGCGTAGGGGTAGGAGAAGGGTAAAAAGGGTATTTGGCTATCAGTCAGGGACGAATTTGAGTCGGATGCGAAAGTTTGAGGACCAAAACGACCATTTTCGTAGTCCAGGGACGAAACTGAGCCAAATGCGAAAGTTTGAGGACCAAAATGATCATTTTCGTAATTCAGGGATGAAATTGAGCTTTGAGTGATAGTTTAGGGACTGAATTGGCTATTCCGCCTTTTTTTAGAAAAAAGGAAAAATAGCTGTTGTGGTCCCTAAACTTTGCACCGAAGGTCAACTTCATCCCTGAACTTTCAAATTGGCCAATTTAGTCCTCAAACTTTCATTTTTGGGTCGAATATGTCCTTGTGTTGATATGGTGCTCTATTCAACAAAAATCCCCTTTTACCCTTAGTTCATGCAGGTCAAACATATATGTGCTTATACTCCCTTAATATTTACACACAACAATATTTTTTAACTAACAAAAAATATAGTTTCTAAAAAGAGTATCTGCTTGTACTAGCTTTTTAAAGCCATTCATTCAAATTTCATAGATAAATTTTATATACTCAAATATATATTTACCTTTAGTATGTATAAAATTTTAAGGGTAAAATAGACTTTTTATATTAGTTTCGTGTTAATATGAAGTCCCTTATAAGCATAAGGATGAGTTTGGCCCAAAATTGAAAGTTGAGGGACTAAAGTGGTCAATCTGAAAGTTGAGGGACGAAGTTGACCTTTGCTGCAAAGTTTAAGGACTAACATGGCTAAAAATAAGATTATGGGGGAGATCTCCATGGCAATGCATTTAAAAAATAAAGGGATATGTAGAAAGTTACAAGAGAACTTACATAGGGGGGAGAAGGGAAAAAGTGGGAAAAATTACATAATAGACTCTAGTCATTGTGTAACTATAGGTCTAAAATCATCATTAACTCTATGAAGTTGTCGGTTGATTTGCTCCTCTAACTTCACAGTCCAAAGATTCATGCTCACCTTCACGCCTTCAAAAATTTTACCATTTAGCAGATTCTGCAATTCCCATGTTGCGATGATAACAATTGTCATAAATAGGGAAGTTGCATTTGTAGCTATGATTCTCTCATGGATCGAAGGATTAGCTTGCCAGGTTATGCCAATTTTGTGCCAACATGCCATTGCAAAAGGGCAATCAAAGAATAGATGGAAGATGTCTTGCTCTACCTGACCATCACATAAAACACATAACTCATTCGACTAAATTATAAAATTTTGTCGACTCAACATGCTTTTGGTGTGGAAATGATCAACCAAAATAAGCCAGACAAAAAACTTTTGGCACGATGTGCATTTAGAGTTTCATATAAAGAGTGAATGTCTTTGGTACTGGGAGGTGAATGAAAGTCAAACTATAGAACTTCCTAGAAGTATAAGCCCCAACAATCAATCAGATCAGATATTCTCCCATAATAAGACAATGGAATCAACCTCAAGCATGCTTAAAGTGCATCTAAGCCCCTAAGTGGATTTTGGTGAATTGTATGACAAAGTTATTAAAGGACTAACTTGGTTGGTAAAGATTGTGAGCAGGTTTTTAATGTTTTATTCATCATGTAATTTTGGTTCACTCAATTGGATGAATATATTAGTACCAAGTGTGTCTGAGGATCAGTGGATTGTCGCTTCGGCCGATTATTGAGGGTGTTGGATGCGGCTTGATTTGCATTGTTGCAGGTGAAGAACAAGCGTGAAAGGCCTAGCCATAGTGGCCTTCGGGTGATAGAGAGACAAGTAAGCTTGGTTCAAGGGACCCGATGAATGACGGAATCAAGTGCGGTGCGCATGGTGCAAGAAGAGCAAGATAAAGTCGTGAATGGAGATGGTGCAATGGTGACGACCAAGTCAAGGAATGTGGCAAGACCGAATAGACCATCCGGGCACCGGAGGTGAAAGACTTGACGTGCTCGAAGTTTGGCGTGGTGAGGTCGTGCTTTGTACACGGGGTTTGGTGGTTTTGCCAAAAAACCATCAGAGGAGGGTTTCTCGGTTTGGACCTCAAACTGAGCTCGAGGGTACAGGGCAAGGGAAACGAGATTCAAGTGCAGCGGGAAGCTTCAAAGCGGGGTACACACGGAGTGACCACAGAGCTTGCGTCGGAGGGAAGCAAGGCCATGGTGGATGCGTTTCCACTCGATGAAGATACCTACAGCTTTCCAGCATTGCCCTAAAGGGGTGTGTAGCATACTTTTAAGTTGTGGGGGTAGTTTACTATTTTGCCTCAACCAAGTGACTTGATATAAATAGGTGCTAGAGGGGATGGCTGCCCATGTCTTGGACCTGGAACTCATTTTCACTTCCTTAGGTTAGCCAAGTGCTTCATGTTGGAGAGTTGAGAGGAGGAGGTCTCTCCACTTCTTGTTCTCCACTTTCAAGTGGGTAGGATGAAGGGAGGAGGGTAGCCCTAGCTTGTAAAGAATCCTTCCTTGGTATGTTGAGAAGATTTGGTGTGCTAATCTTGAGTTCCTCTCTAATCCCATCCCATTTTTCTTTTTATGGATTTTCGGGGTCTTTTTTGTGGATTTTCCGTTCGTCAGATTTGAGAGTGTTTTGGTGGGGATTTTTTTGTAGGGATCACGCATAGGTGTTGTATGTGTGACCTTTCTCCTGGTGATCTTGTGCCCACAAACCCCACGAATCGGCTCAGATTTGGAGTTCTTCCTCTCTACCTCTTGTTCTTGACTCTTTGCCCAAAATCTTTGATTCTGCATGAGATGCTTGGTTTGGGGACTTGATCTCTTAGGAGTAACTTGTTCAAGGGGTAGATCTAATCCTCCCCAAATCTTATCTCTAGTGGTTGCGTGAGTTAAGAGATCGATTTGAGAGGAGATTTTCTCGAGCTACCTAGGCAAAACTCGGTGGCATCGATTTTGAAACCTGGTGGCACTGGTTTGGTCAACAGTGGAATTTTGAGGATATTTTTGGTGTAAAAGTTTCTTAGAGCTAGAAAAGTCTAGGGTTAAATTTCATCGCATTTCGAGTTAGTTTGCTCCAATTTTTGGATTTTTCCGAGGCACTATAAGTGACCTAGAAAAAGGAGGAATCAAGGATGACATGAAGTACTTTACTCACATAATAAACATGTTTAGATCATCTCCACCGAGTACATACCATTGATGACCTCAACTAGCTCTGGAACTCCGCCATGGCTCAACCGTGCAAGGCAGCCATGGCGGCTAGGGTAGGCCTAGGCCATCTCCTAGACAACTTCGAGGACTCGCGACGGCCGTCGTCGCTCTCTCCTAGGTTTCACCGAGTTCCTCTGGATGGATGCCGCCAAATTTTTGCAGCGAGACTATTAATACCCCGAAGCAACCCTAGTCCAAAGGGGGGCTCGAACCACCACAAAAATGGGTCGGGCCAGTCCGCCTGGGCCGGCCGGCCCTGGGGCCTTTTGGCCCGTTTTGGGCCCATCTTTCGCGAGCGGGCTTCTCTTGCAATTGTGAGCTTCTGTCTTCTCGATTGTGTGGCCTTTTGACATCTTTATCCGCGTGAATAGTTAGGATGTCTTGTCGTCCAAGCCTTTGTATCTTCCGTCTGAGTCCCCGGAGTTTTGTGCCTTCACATTGTGGTCCTTGGGTCATTTGGAGTCATGTTTACCTCGAGTATTGACTTGTACCGGGCTTCATGATCTTCTCGCAATGTGCTCATTGAACTTCTCCCGGAAGTGCTCCTTTTAGTGCCTAAATCCTGCGTAAACAACATACTCCAAATACCACATTCACAAGTGAACTTGTTACATCATTAGTATGCCTAGTGGCGGGTTAGTTGCAAATCATAATGGAAACCAATTTATAACAAGTACTCTAGATTGACGGAAATTCACCGTAAACATCTCCCCCATGCTTAAACCTTGCTCGTCCTCGAGTAAGTTTTCAATGGATATCAACATTGCCTTTCATTGTTCATATCCTCCACTTGATCACACATGAGAAAGCATAATGCTCTTCAAGTTTATATTTGTTAAAATTCCATAATGTAACTAGCTTTCATCTCTATGGAGGGTAGATATAATTTAAGCTCTTTCCACAAGTAATCAATCATGCTCCACAAAATTCGAATAGGTCTTAGAAACTTTTGAAGTGAAGAACGAGGTGAATAAAAGAGCTAAACCAAGTGCAAAAATTTAAACCTTCTTGCATCTTGCTCATGAACTCTCTCATCTCACAACTCTCTCAAGCCTACTTGATCTATATCCTTTCCCTCTCATGTTTGTAGGTGGAAGGGTTTTATTTAGAGCTCATAGGAAAGTTTTTATCCTATCAAGATGTTAAAGTTGAGACTATTATCAAAACAAGGCAAGCTTCTCATGGACTTATCATGACTCGTCAAAAAGGTCATTGGAAAAATAATGTTCACAAGGAGGGGAGAGAAAGAACTCACACTTTTAGATAGGTGGACATGTGCAAATGGCAAAGAATGATCCCGAGGCCCCAACGAAGTCCTCGTTATCGGATTGTACATGGTTGGAAAAATGAGTATGAGTCTTGATCTTGAAGTCCTTGAAAAATCCCTTAGGCAACTAGAGAACCGGGGGTGATTATTATTACTCTCTTTTTTTCTTTTTCTTTTTCTTGTTTTCTTCCTTTTTTCTTTTTGACATGTGCGAGGTACTTTGATTTTTTTCTCCTATCATCTTATTCATTTTTTATCTCCCCTGGAATTCTAATTTCATAGTACCTACCTCCTCCACCATGTTTAGATATTTGCTCGTCCCCGAGCAAAGAGGAAGTGGTGTTAAGGTAGGTACCAGATGTCTTGATGGGAGGGAACTTGAATCTTCCCTTTGAAGCACCTTCGTGTGACGTGTCGTCTCCATACTCAAGTGATAGGTAGGTCAAGGAGGTTAACACAAAAAATGATGTTGGTTTAAAGGGTGGGTATCCGGCGAAGTTTGCAAAGCTTCCGATGTGGGAGCTCACAATGCACAGATAGAATAGGCTAGCAAAAGATAAGTTACGCAAAAAACGGAATGACCAGCTTCTTAGTCACGAGCCAGAGACTCGAGCCTTGAATCAATTCACCCAACAATAACTCTTGTAATCTATGGTTGCACTCAATATATAAGGTTTTGGATAGGTAGAGCAAAATGCAAGAGGTATTAATGACAAGGTTAGCATGACTTTTAAAAGTAAAAAGTAATATGTCCTTCGACCCATCCAAAGTTGAGAGCATAAAAGAAACCATGGGTCTTTATTTTTATCATGACCTCCACAAAAGATTAAGCTAGCATTTAATTGTTTTCAGATTTGTATTAGAGAGAGCAATAGCTTAATCATGCATAAGCAAGCACAAAGTTTAAACAAAGCGGCAACGATCATCATATATCAATGAGCAAGATCAAGCCAAAAATATTTCATCATGGTGAGCACAAGGTGATGACAATAAACAAAAACAAAAACTAGGTTGTACTCCTAGAAGCCATGTTATTTAACAAGAGAGACATACAAAAGTTGCATCTAAGGTTGTTGAAAGGCATATACATATATACAAGCATTTAGAAAGACAAGGACAAAGAGAGGGTTGAGGAATTGTTACCGTCCTTTGATGATTGTGATGTAGCGCACCCTCCCCCATGCTTAAGCATTGTGCCTAGCATGGAAGAAGGAAGATCGACATCCGCAACAATCGTGATCCTTGAACTCCATGCGGTCTTCTTTCGTCCACCAAGTCTTCCCCCATGCTTAGCATGTTACTGGGCACGGAAGATGATGAGCCATCTTAAAATTCTTGAAGTCCTACCGCCATGTAAGGAGATCATCATCACATTGTTGCCTTTGTTCATCATTCAATGTACGCCCTTTGCCACGAGCCTTGATCTCAATTGTTTCTCATCCCATCTTCTCCTCCTTCCATGTTGTCCCTTATCGCTGGTTTATCTTCCACGTGTTTTTCTTTTACTTCCAGAACTGAGTATGTACTGAACTATCACTCCATTGCAAATTTCTTGAAATTATCTTTCCAATGAGTGGTCATTCATATCGATCAGACTCCGAACAAGAGAGTTGCACCCTTTTTACTTTGTTGGTGCAAGCTGTCCCAAGCTGATTTCAGAATGTGTGACGCGCAAAGATTTGGTTGTAACTTTTGCACGGGTCTCCTAAAATGTTGATTCTTGATGCATTGGAAAGTATACTTAATGGAGCACTTGAATATCCAATTTTCCCTTTTTTACATCTTTGAACATGTGCTTAATCTTAATGAAAACAGCAGTGCCTTTCGGGATTTTGGAGGTGTTGATGATCTTGATTTCAGCTTTTATTACGAACTCATGAGAGTGATTCGCCATGCCTGCAAAATAACTATAGTGCACAAAGTACCCCCGAGGTGACAGCCGGGAATACTGACCCTATGCTAACAAACCATGACATTCCTAAGATCTTCACTTGTGGCATAGTTAATCTAGCGAAAATCCTAATGGGTGTACGTGAGTGCAAGCGTGCATGCAAATGATTGGATGGTATAAGAACAAAACAATATTTACACCAAATTCTAAACTCCATGCTTATAAAGTGGTTGCCAAACTTTCTATTACCATAGAGATTTATTAACCAAGGTCAAAACACCATGTTCATCCCAAGATCACCAATTCCCAATTTTGGTCAAACTCCTTTAGAGCTCTATACTCTTGAAATGGTTTTCTTGCGTGTTCTCCAAATTTCACTATAGAAATTCAAATTCTTCCAATATAAATGTTCTTCTTTGTTTCTCGGAACACAATTTTTATAATTGGCGGGCATTCAAAGTTTGAGTATAAATTGACCAAAAATTGAGTTGAAGTCCCTGTGAACAGTAATGTGGGGTCGAGGAAATCAGTGACTTCATCACAATTTTCCCATCAATCCTTTCACCAAATCATAGATCACCCTTTGTGAACGTTGTAGTGTTATAGTTCCTCTACAATTTCTATTTTTGGATATTTCTACTTAGTTTCCACTTTTGAGAGTTTTGCAATTTTGAAAGTGTGCACGTGAAATTGAAACAGACGCCAGTGTCACCATTGTCGCGCCCAGTGCGCGCACACGCAACCCGCCCATGCCGGCCACGTGCCGCGCACACGCTGGTTCGGCGTACGGATGCTTCGCATCTGTCACCCTAGACCACGCGTGCGCCGTGGGGGCTCCGCACACCCCCGGCGTCGTACGCCGCGTCCGGGCGCACGACCGCGACTGGCCGCGGGCTTGCCTAGCCATGCCACGCCCCTGGACACCCCCTGCCTTGTCGGCATCGAGCACGCGCACCTTGCGCTTCAAACTGAGCCGCAGCTCCCTGTCGAGCCTTTTCCTCCTTTGCCAGCATGCCATAGCCGCCGCTGCTGCGAAGCTCCGCTTCCTCTTCGAACCGCCGCCGCCCAACCACTTCTACTCCTCCCTGAAGCCTTCCTCGACGTTGAGCCACCGCCACCGCCTCTCCTTACGGTGTCGTGGCCAGGGTTGCGAGTTCCGGTGGTGAAGGATCAGATGGCGACTAGAGAGGGGGGAGTGAATAGGAGCCGGTAAAAATTCTTCCAAAAGAACCCGGCCTATGCCCTAGTCAAATCCCGGTCACACACGAGTGATGGATCGAATCACACACCAATCGCCAAGACAACGAGGTTATGGATCAACCTCTAGCCTTAGGAACGATTCCTTGAAGCACACGCGGAAGCACGAAAGAAGAAGGAGAGGAATCGAACCGAGAAGCAAAGCGCGCGGCCTACGGCGGACCGTCCGGCCGACGGGGCGGACCGTCCGCGATGGGCCGCGTGGGACCGTCCGGCTCCGCTACCGCGGACCGTCCGCGCCAACACCGCGGACCGTCCGGCCTTCTCCGCGGACCGTCCGTTAAAGACACACGGAACCAACAGGGACGCACCCGCACCACGGACCGTCCGCGGGGAGCACGCGGACCGTCCGCAGCACCCGCGGACCGTCCGCCCTCTCGCCGTCGCGGACCGTCCGAAACTCCGTCCAACCGAAAACCAAAATCGCGACGGATCGAAACGAAAGGCGAGCAAGAACACGAAGAACACGGGACGAACCCTAGCCGCGCGGACCGTCCGCCAGCACCTCGCGGACTGTCCGCCAGGTGCGGACAGAGCAGAAAACGCCCGACCCCGAAAGTCAACTCCCCCAAATCATCATCGGATATCCCAAATGGTTGAAGCTATGGAGACAAGGGTTTGGGGACTTGAAAAGCGTCACACAAGGATGCTATAGCCCAAAAATCTTGCCTCCTAACTCCCTAAAACACCGGGAATCGCGAATCCTTTGAGCACCACCAAAAGCTAGAGCACCGAACGAAAAACTACGAATCCAAGTGGTTTCCTGGTGTTTGAGGGCACAAGATCAATCACAAAGATGCACGAGACATCTATCCATGTTTTCCTCAAAGAAATCCGGGGAGAAACCCACTTAAATCCGCGGAATCCAACCGGGAACAAAGGCACGAAAACAAGCACAAAAGACCGCGAAAAACACAACTCCGAATCTTCTATACAAACCAGGAAAGATTCACAAGGTCTAGCATGCCGCCCTAGCATCCATCCCTCTCAACAAATCTCTCATGAAGCTCTCATGCTAGCCTAGAGAAAATGGAAGAAAAATAGCTACGAAAATGAGAAATGGGAGGGAGGAAATGAAACCCTAAGTCACCGGGAGAGAGAGCCATCCACACACACTCATGGCTTATATATCAGGTCCCGCCGGAGTGGTAAATGACTCGACTACCCCTAACATAACTACTGGCGATACAACCCACGTAGGGGCATTTAGGTAATGTTTGTGGGTCTTGCCATCGGACGGCCACGCCTTTGCCGCACCCCGCGTCCTCCCGACGCAAGCCATGCAATCCTGCCGCGTGTCCTCCGCCTCGAAGCTTCCCGACACGCCCGGATCCCGTCTCCGTCGTGTCGGGCCCTCGGACTTGGTTTTGAGGCCCAAACCAAGAAACCGTCCGCCGGTGGTTTTGTGGGCAAACCACCAAACCCCGCGTGCCCGGTCCGGCCTCCCGTCAAACCACTTGACTCAACCGCCACTGTGCACCGGCTCGATTGTCCATGACTTCGTCTTGCTCGTGTCGCCACCATGTGGCCCGCACCCAGCCCCGTCGTCCACCGGGTCCCTCGAACCGAGCCTACTTGTCTCTCAATCTCCCGGAGGCCCCTCAAGGCTGAAGACCTTTCGCGCCCGTTCTTCACCTGCAACAACACGAACTAGGCCGCGGCCTACACTCGCGCACTAAGCCAAGAGTCAGTCCAACACCCGTTGTCAATCACTCATCACTGAGGAGCGGTCATCCATCGACCACCGGGACGCTCCTGGTCCTCAATCTCCCCCTTGATGAGTGCATTGACAACACACAACGCGAAATGAAATTTAGAGAAAGAAAGAAAGGAAGAAGAAAGAAAAACAAAGAAGCTCAACTCATGACCAAAACCAAAGAAAGGCAAAGAAAGGTCACAAGCCAAGCAAAGCACAAACTCCACACTGAAACCAGCAAGAAAGCTCCCCCTAAACAAATGCAAGCTCCCCCTAAACATGTGGATGCAAACTTTTCAGCTCACCTCTTCTGAATTTTCATTAAGCTCACCTCTTCTCCCCCTTGTTGACAATGTATGAATCAAGGTGAAAATGCAGAAATGCAAAACAAAGCATATAAACATCTACATGAGCTTCTCAAATAGGCCAAATCTAGTGTCAAATGATAAAAATGAGACAAAGATCACACATATGAATCATAGCATAGTCAAAGCATCGCCACAAGTAATATATGAAAATACAAGCATGTGACAAAGCAAAATTTTCAGATTTAAGCAGTTTTACCAAAAGAAGGCTCGCTTCACATGTAAAAGCCTATCCATGTCACACTTGAGCCACAAACATGCATACCATTCAAAGATCATACAAGGATATCAAATTCTCAGCAAAAGATCATGGCAAACACCCATAAAGCAAAGCATGTCATGTCAAAGCTCATGAGCCATGTGTCCACTTCGGGGAGACTTCTCCACTGGTGAACATCATGCAGCATGTTTTGCACCCATATGTGAAAGATAAGACATTTTAAGCATAGACATGATGGATGGAGCATTTTTCAAGCATTACACACTTCTTTTCAAGATTAATTCATTTCATGGTACATGAAGTGCCTTTGCGGCAAAAAGAAGCTTATGCTCCCCCATGAATGCAACATAGGCTAAACATTCACAATGATATTCGGCCTTTGGCCCAAATGCAAGAACAAGGCGTCCAAGCACAATCTAAGCATGAAAAGCACATTTAGACCAAACTGTGACATGGATACACTACTACACACGAGTGGAGCACATTTCACCAAAAGTTAATCAAGATTAGCATTTATTTCAAAAAGGGCTATCTCACCACACATATATCTCAAATATTCCAAGAGCATAGCCTCACATCACCATTTCTCCACACATATGACCAACATCTCACAAATAGCCAAAGAAACTCAAATATGGCATATAAAAGAAGCTCGTCATCCTAAAATGCAATATGATACAAATGCAACATGATATATGACAAGATGACTATCCTACCATGGTTTATACATCGAGCAAAGCATGTATATACATGAAAGTAAACATGGTACGATACATATGATACAAAAGGAAACCCCCCAAGAAACAACTAGAAAGGGCAACAAACCCCAAGTTCCCCCCGCAAGCGCACAAATGTAGCTTGGTCGAGAGGCTTTGTGAAAATGTCTGCAAGCTGATCTTGGGTAGGGACATGGCTCAACACAATGGTTCCTTTCTCCACATTGTCCCTCGAGAAATGATACCTCACTTCTATGTGTTTGGTTCGGAGTGAAGCATTGGGTTTTTGGCTACGCTTATGGCACCGGTGCTATCACAAAGAAGTGGGATCCGGGTGCACTCCTCACCAAAGTCTCTCAAAGTGTACGAAATCCACAACAACTGGGAACAACAACTCGCGGCGAAGAACATACTCCGCCTCGGTGGTAGACTGAGCTACACTAGACTGCTTGCGGGAAGACCATGAGACCAACGAAGAACCAAGAAACTGGCAAGTACCAGAAGTAGACTTCCTCTCGACTCGACAACGAGCAAAATCCACATCGGAAAAACCATGAAGCGAAAGAGTCGAGGAGGACGAATACCAAAGGCCAAGACCAGGGGCAGACTGTAGGTACCTGAAAATCCTCTTGACGGCCTGTCGATGTGATGTCCTCGGCGAAGCTTGAAAACGAGCGCACAGACACACGGCCGAACCGTATGTCCGGCCTCGTCGCCGTCAAATAGAGGAGGGAGCCGATCATGCTCCCGTACTCCCGCCGGTCCACCGGTTCTCCGTCCTCATCCGCATCCAAAGTGGCCGTACTCCCCATGGGAGTCGACATCGGCTTCACATCTTGCATCCGGAACTTCCTCGGCATGTCTTTTGTGTACTTGGTCCGGTGCACAAATGTACCGTCCTTCACTTGCTTGATCGCAACCCCGAGAAAATACCGCAACTCTCCCATCATGCTCATCTCGAACTCCCGCTCATCTCATTTGCAAACTTGGCAACAAGGTTATGTGACGAGCCACCAAAGACAATATCATCCACGTATATCTGAACAATCAACAAGTCATTTCCATGCTTGAGGAGAAACAAGGTCCTATCCACGGTACCCATCACAAACCCTCTCGCTCAACGAGAAAACCTCTCAATCTCCCATACCAAGCACGGGGCGCCTGTTTCAACCCATACGAGCCCTTTTCAACCCGTATACCCCGTGTGGGTACGGCTCGCTCTCAAACCCGGTGGTCGCTTCACATACACCTCCTACTCTATGACCCCATTCAGAAAAGCACTCTTCACGTCCATCTGAAACAACTTGAACCCTTTAGCCACGGCAAAGGCTAGAAGGATTCGAATTGCCTCAAGACGGGCCACAGGAGCAAAGGTCTCCTCATAGCCGATCCCCTCCTTCTGACTAAACCCCTGAGCAACAAGTCTGGACTTGTTCCTCACAACCATCCCATTCTCACCCTCTTTGTTCTTCCAAACCCACTTGGTTCCTATGGGATGGCAATTTGGAGGTGGTTCAACTAGCTCCCACACCTGGTTCCTCTCAAAGTTTTCCAACTCCTCATGCATAGAATTGACCCAGTTTGCATCAGATAAAGCATGTCCAATGTCCTCGGGCTCAAAGGTGGCAACAAAAGCAGCATGAGCAAAATGAGAGGAATTCCTGGACCTTGACCGTGTAGTGCGTTCGTCGATGTTCCCAATGATCTTCGACAGGGGATGCACTTCTTGAATCCGCCGGGGAGCCTCACGCCTCGAGACTACCTCCCCCTCAACTTCAGCTTCTCTCGCGTGGTCCTCTTGTCGCACCGTCGTTGTCCATGAAGTAGACGGTCCACGCTCCGTAGTGGTCGTAGGGGAAGTAGTGGGTACACACTCAGCTTCAGGCGCATGGTTCTCTCCATCATCATCTCCGGCTTCATCCTTCTCCTCTTCAAAGAGGTCCTCGGCCATCTCTTCATCACCTGCACATTCAAAGCCAAGAGAGGTACATGGCATTGTCTCGTCGAAGGTTACCTCGCAAGTCTCCATGATTTTGTTAGTCTCAAGGTTAAGCACCCTATAGGCTCTAGAATGGTTAGCATATCCAAAGAAAATACCATCACTAGACCTAGCCTCAAACTTGTCGAGTTTTCCCTTCTTAAGAATAAAGCACTTGCAGCCAAAGACTCGGAAATGACTCACCTTGGGTGCCCGACCATGCATAAGCTCATAACGGGTCTTCTTCTTGAAAGCTCGCAATAAAATCTGTTGGAAACATGACAAGCCATATTGACCGCCTCAGCCCAATATCTCCTAGGAGTCCTGTGCTCATCGAGCATCGTCCTAGCCATCTCACAAAGAGTCCGATTTTTCCTTTCCACGACTCCATTTTGAGGGGGCACATAAGGGGCCGAGTACTGATGTTCAAGACCTAGATCACGACAAAAGGCATCAAAACGAGAGTTCTTGAACTCTGAGCCATTATCACTGCGGATAGCTCGAATAACATTCCCATGCCTCTCATTTTTCAACCTCACGATCAGATCTCGAACAAAACCAAATGTCTCACACTTGACCTCCAAGAAGAACACCCAGGCATAGCGAGAGTAATCGTCCACCACAATAAGGACATACCACTTCCCACCCACCGAGCGAACTCGAGCTGGCCCAACAAGGTCCATATGCAACAGCTCTGTCGGACGCTCGGTCATGACATCGGTCAGGGGTGGATGGGGAGTGGCTACCATCTTGCCATGCCTACACGGAGCACAAACCAAATCCTTCTCAAGCTTCAACCTCGGCAATCCTCGGACAAGGTCAAGACCACTCAAGCGGGAAACCAAATCAAAGCTCAAGTGTCCCAACCGCCTATGCCATTTCCACAAATCGAAGAAGGACCGGACATCAAACGGCGAGCGGGACCCAAAGAACGAGAGAAATCGGCCACGAAAATCTGACCCTCGGGGATGATCATACAGACAAGATCACCTCGAGAATCAAGCAAACGAGACTCGCCAGACTTGAAACGCACCTCAAAACCCTCATCAAGCAACTGAGAAACCGAAAGCAAATTGAAACCCAAAGACTTCACAAGAGCAACTCTCTTCAATGTTACCTTGTCACTCACATGCACAACACCCTCAAACATCACCCTTCCTCGTCCATTGTCCCCAAACGTGATGTACATCTTTTCCTTCACTGGGGTGAGGCTGGAGAACCACTTCTTATCTCCGGTCATGTGTCGAGAATACCCGGAGTCGATCAACCAAATGTCCTCCAAGCCTCCTGCCTGTAGTCAGAAACAAGAACGAGAGTGAGCTAGCGACTCGACACTGGGGTTAGCACAAAGAAAGTTAAACCAGGTGTCGAGCCATCCGCTCAAAAGAGGGGTTAGCAAACATCATTCCCTTGCCACCAAACTTCCCATGTCCCATGGGAGGAGTACGAGCACCACGAGGGGGAAAACGTGATCCGTAGTTCCTCTGGAACCCAAAGCTGCGATCATCTCCCCTGAACCCGTATTGAGGACGAGTAGGGGGACGTCCAGCAAAACCACCACGAGCCCGACCAAACCTCTCACCAGCACGCACACCATCATCTCTCCTAGCAAACCTCTCACCACCACCTCTCTGTGGGAACCTACCACCCTGAGCTCCAACTCTACCAACACTCTTCACACTTCTCACACCCCGTGGAAGTGGCACTCTAGGCTCAGGAATACCATGAGACTGGCGATACCTGTCCTGGTTTGCTTGCTCCCTAGCAAGCCTCTCATCCCTCTTCCTCTTGTAGCAAAACTCCGCAAGATGCCTCTCCTTGCCACAATACTCACACCTGAAGGAGATGGGTTTTGGTTTTGGCTCTGGCTTCTCTCTAGGCTTCTCACCCTTCTCACCCACAAACTTCACCTAGGTTTCTGGAAGTCATTTGTCTTAGGTGGGAATTTGGGTGGATCTTGGGTTGTGTCAAGCTTGTTGCAAAGGTGGTTGGGCTTTGGTGTGAAAGAGTTCTTGGGTGCTTTTGGAAGTGGGACTTGAATTTCTCCGATCACCTCAAACTCGGGGTTAGACTCAACACAAATCTCGTACACACTCTCCCCACTGTTCTCTCCCACTTTCTCACCCAACTTCTCAAAACCCAAACCACGACCATCCGCTCTCTTGAACTCCTCAATCATGATTTTCAATTGAGGTTCCCGCCGTACAACCAACCCAACACCTTACTCAAATAGTCATTCTCCTCATAGATGACATCCAAACGGGAAGTAAGTTCAAGATTGCGCAAAGTAACTTCATCACAACTAGTGCATGCATTGACAACGGGGAGATTTCAAAGAAGCTTCCAAAGAGCTAATAGTAGAACGAGCATCAACAAGCTTAGCATGCATAGTAGGACATGATTTACAAGCACCAAGCAAAGTGGGTCTAGCCTTAAGCTCATCATATTCGGTCCTAAGAGCATCTAGTTTAGCCAAAGTGGAAGCATTCTTCTCATTAAGCAACTTGATCTCATTCAACCATGCATCACACTCAAGACATTCAACATCATCAGGAGTAGTAGGAGCAAGTTTCAAAGAGTCATTCTCAAGTTTCAATTCAAGCAATTTCGACTCTAGCTCTCCTACTTTCTCACTAGCATTCTCAAGTTGAGCCCTAAGATCTTTCCTCATCTTTTTGGCATCTCTTAGCACACTATCACGGTTATCAATCAAGCCATTCAACCTAGCAATCTCAGCAAGCAAAGAGTCGGGGTCACGATTTACCTCATCCTCCGAGTCGGAGTCGCTGTCTTCCTTCTCGCTCTTCTTGCTGCTTGAGCTATGGGCCATGCCACAAAAACCCTCAAGCGCCACACAGCTCAACCCGATGAGGTTCCGGCTTGCACTCTTCTTGCCCTTGCGCCTCTCGGCGTCTTCATCCTCGCTGCTTGAGCTTGACTGCTCGTCGCTTGAGCTTGAGTCGACGTCGCTCGCACCGGCCACCATTGCTCTTGCCTTGTTCTTCTTGTAGCCGCTCTTGCTCGGTCGTCGCTTGTCATTGTCCTTGCTCTTGGACTTGTTGAAGTGCTTGCCCTTGGAGGAGTACTTGTTTTCACGCCTCGGGTGCGCCTTGTACTCGTTCACCTTGTACTTGGTCTCCTCCGCTTCCGGGCACTCGGCGATGAAGTGGCCACGCTTGCCACACTTGTAGCATGTCCCTGAGCTTCGCCTTGCATTCCTCCGACTCTCGTGTAGTCGATCAAACCTCCCTGAGAGCAAGGCCAGCTCCTCCTCGCCCAGCACATCAAACTCCTCATCTGGAATGGACATAAGAGAAGACAAGGAAAAGCGTCGACGGGAAGGGTTAGATTTGCCCTTTGATCCGCCCACAAGAGCAAGACTATGGTCGGTCGAGCCCTCATGCTTGGATTGCGGCTTCCTGTCAACCTCGGCCCGACTTGAGCTTAGAAAAGATGTCATCCAACTCAATAGTCAAATAATGCCCAGACTCCTTGATGGCCTCAACCTTAGCACCCCAAACATTTGGGTCCAAGACATGCAAGAGCTTCAAAGCCTGATCATGCTCGGTGTAAGGAAAATCCTCAACATTAGCTTTCATGTTGTTCACGATGGCGGTGAACCTCTGAAACATCGCATCGATGTCCTCATCGGGAAGTGGAGTGAAATTCTCATATTGCATCCGGTAAGAGACAAAGAGGTAAGCCTTCACATGGTTATCAGCACTGTGAGCAACCAACAACTTCTCCCAAATTTGCCAAGCAAGATTCAAATGGCGAACACGCTCAAACTCTGGATCACACAGGCTTCGGACTAAGTGATCAACGGCTTTTGCATTAGCCTCATACTTGGCCTTAGCACCGGCATCGGTCACCATAAGAGTATGGATGTTGACCGGAATAGCATAGGTCTTGTCAAGCACAATGAAATCCAACAGCTTCCCACGAAGAAAGATCATCATACGAGCCGCCCACTTGTGGTAACCCTTGCCATCGAAGTGCGGCGGACCGCCCCGCTCAACGTACTCCATCTTAGGATTCGAGACTTGTCAAAGTCGCAAAGAATCCGACACCAAGCTCTAATACTAATTGAAGGATCAGATGGCGACTAGAGAGGGGGGGAGTGAATAGGAGCCGGTAAAAATTCTTCCAAAAGAACCCGGCCTATGCCCTAGTCAAATCCCGGTCACACACGAGTGATGGATCGAATCACACACCAATCGCCAAGACAACGAGGTTATGGATCAACCTCTAGCCTTAGGAACGATTCCTTGAAGCACACGCGGAAGCACGAAAGAAGAAGGAGAGGAATCGAACCGAGAAGCAAAGCGCGCGACCTACGGCGGACCGTCCCGGCCGGACGGGGGCGGACCGTCCGCGATGGGCCGCGCGGATCGTCCGCCTCGCTACCGCGGGACCGTCCGCGCCAACACCGCGGACCGTCCGGCCTTCTCCGCGGACCGTCCGTTAAAGACACACGGAACCAACGAGGGACGCACCCGCACCACGGACCGTCCGCGGGGAGCACGCGGACCGTCCGCCGGGCACCCGCGGACGCGTCCGCCCTCCGCCGGCGGACCGTCCGAAACTCCGTCCAACCGAAAACCAAAATCGCGACGGATCGAAACGAAGGGCGAGCAAGAACACGAAGAACACGGGACGAACCCTAGCCGCGCGGACCGTCCGCCAGCACCTCGCGGACTGTCCGCCGGTGCGGACAGAGCAGAAAACGCCCGACCCCGAAAGTCAACTCCCCCAAATCATCATCGGATATCCCAAACGGTTGAAGCTATGGAGACAAGGGTTTGGGGACTTGAAAAAGCGTCACACAAGGATGCTATAGCCCAAAAATCTTGCCTCCTAACTCCCTAAAACACCGGGAATCACGAATCCTTTGAGCACCACCAAAAGCTAGAGCACCGAACGAAAAACTACGAATCCAAGTGGTTTCCTGGTGTTTGAGGGCACAAGATCAATCACAAAGATGCACGAGACATCTATCCATGTTTTCCTCAAAGAAATCCGGGGAGAAACCCACTTAAATCCGCGGAATCGAACCGGGAACAAAGGCACGAAAACAAGCACAAAAGACCGCGAAAAACACAACTCCGAATCTTCTATACAAACCAGGAAAGATTCACAAGGTCTAGCATGCCGCCCTAGCATCCATCCCTCTCAACAAATCTCTCATGAAGCTCTCATGCTAGCCTAGAGAAAATGGAAGAAAAATAGCTACGAAAATGAGAAATGGGAGGGAGGAAATGAAACCCTAAGTCACCGAGAGAGAGAGCCATCCACACACACTCATGGCTTATATATCGAGTCCCGCCGGAGTGGTAAATGACTCGACTACCCCTAACTTAACTACTGGCGATACAACCCACGTAGGGGCATTTAGGTAATGTTTGTGGGTCTTGCCATCGGACGGCCACGCCTTTGCCGCACCCCGCGTCCTCCCGACGCAAGCCATGCGATCCTGCCGCGTGTCCTCCGCCTCGAAGCTTCCCGACACGCCCGGATCCCGTCTCCGTCGTGTCGGGCCCTCGGACTTGGTTTTGAGGCCCAAACCAAGAAACCGTCCGCCGGTGGTTTTGTGGGCAAACCACCAAACCCCGCGTGCCGGTCCCGGCCTCCCCGTCAAACCACTTGACTCGACCGCCACTGTGCACCGGCTCGATTGTCCATGACTTCGTCTTGCTCGTGTCGCCACCATGTGGCCCGCACCCGCCCCGCCGTCCACCGGGTCCCTCGAACCGAGCCTACTTGTCTCTCCATCTCCCGGAGGCCCCTCAAGGCTGAAGACCTTTCCCGCCTGTTCTTCACCTGCAACAACACGAACTAGGCCGCAGCCTACACCTGCGCACTAAGCCAAGAGTCCGTACAACACAGGTTGTCAATCACTCATCACTGAGGAGTGGTCATCCATCGACCACTGGGACGCACCTGGTCCTCAGGTGGGAGCTCTGCCACAGCTCCGCCGCCGGCGCCCGGCGAGGCTTCTTCCGGCCCAATCTCTGCCTCCAGCAGCACTAGCAAGGTGCGCACGACGCTCAGGGTTGCTCACCCGCCCGTCTCCATCCAGAATCCACCGCCGCCGAGGTCCCATGGTCGTTGTGGACTACATTGCGTTGATTTCATTCTTTCTAGGATTGTTTCCATAAACCAGGGACCTCTGCGTAATTTCACGAAAATAGTTCAAGGATCCTTATCTTTTCCTTACGAAACCTGGATAATATCGAGGAAAAGGAGCGTGGCCATGTCACCGGCTGCTCCCGTCCGTCGGATCGAGCTTGCGAATGGCCAAGATCGGGCAACCATCGGTCGTTTTGCAAAAAAGAACCTGAACTTCCATGAAATTAACCTGAGGTCCGCGTAAACGACTCTGGCACCCGAGCGAAAAACGATAAATGGGCGATGACGGAGAGCAGATTGAGGAGAAGAGGAGCCAAAAGAAGGGGTGCTACTGGAGCAACGCCCGGGGAGGCCGCCGCGGCGGGCGAGAAAGCGGACGCCTACCTCCCGGTCGACCTGGTACCACTCCTGCTCTACCTCAACCTCGAGAAGGAAGAGCTCGGGCATGCCGCAGCAGGGGAGGAGGACCACCCCACCGCCGCGCCGCAGCAGCCGCTGATTCGTCGTTCGTGTGTCGCGCCAGCTCCACTCTGGAATTTTTTTCTTTTTTTACATTTTTCTTTCCTCTTTTTTGCAAAAATATATGGTCCGGAAAAAATTTGCAAAACTATACATCTAGCGCCGTGGGGGACGGCGGCAGTGACCTACCACCGTGCCCCACGGCGTTAGGGGCGTGAAGGTACTGTAGCGCCTGCTACCGGCGTGGGCGACGACGGTAGGGTATAGTCTATTTTCAAATTTTTTTAATTCTTTTTGAACTCGGACGGAGGTAAACTTTATATGAAAATTGTAGCGTTCCACGAGATCTACAACTTTGTAGTTCAAAGTTTTTCCATTTGAAGTCATTTTAATAGTCAAATAATCGATAAATTATCTGGATCTCAGTTTGTAGTTTTCGGATGTGAATAGTGTATCGATTATTTGAGTATGAAGATGACTTCAAATGAAAAAACTTTGAACTAAAAAATTGTAGATCTCATCGAAAGCTACAATTTTCACATAAAGTTTACCTCCATTCGAGTTCATGCAAAAAAGTTACAATTTTTTTAACATAAATTGAAAACTGAGATCTCGATATGAAAACTGAGATCTGGATAGTATATCGATTATTTGACTATGAAGATGACTTCAAATGGAAAAACTTTGAACTACAAAGTTGTAGATCTCGTCGAAAGCTACAATTTTCATATAAAGTTTACCTCCATCCGAGTTCAAACAAAAAAAATTAAATTTTTTGAAAACAGATTGGACCCTAACGCCGTGGCCCACGGTAGTAGCAGACGCTACAGTACCGCTCGCGCCCCTAACGCCGTGGGGCACGGCGGTAGGTCCCTGCCGCCGTCCCCCACAGCGTTAGATGTATAATTTTGCAAAAAATAATTCAGACCTTATATTTTTTACAAAATTGAGGGAGGAAAAATCTCTACCCTAAAAAGCCCGTAAGGGCAACGACACCCCGTGGTTCTGCCCCCGCGCGGTTCTGCGGACAGAACCACAGCACCGTGCGCCGACAGGTGGGTCCCACCACCCTTCCTCTCCCTCACGCTCCCACGCCGTCGTTGAAGACCGCCCCACTGGCTGGCCTCCCCTCGGCTCGCGCCCGCCGCCGGTGGCGGTGGAAGAGGCCGGCCTCCCCTCGCGCGCGGCGGAGCGAGCGAGGAAGCGGCGGCGCGTCGGAGGCCGGCGGGGGCGTGGAGACGACCACCCGCGCGGGAGAGGCGCCGGCGAGGGGATGTAGGAGGCCGGCGGACGCGCGTGGCACGATGGAGGCGGCGCGGCTCGGCTTGGCGGAGGCCGTCGGCGAGCGCTAGGCGAGTGGACCGCCGGAGGCCGCCGGTGGAGGATTCGATGGGGGCGCGGTGGGGGAGTTGATGGGGGGCGCCGGCGGAGGAGATGCGCCGCCGGCGCGGGTGGAGGAGCACGGGGCGGAGGAGATGGGGCCGGTGGCGGAGGCGGGCGGTGCGGGTCCGAGCGTGGCGATGCGGCCATGCTGTGGTGGACTGGTGGTGAGGATGGATCGGATGGATAAGGTGGGAGAAATAGATAGGGATGGAGAAAAAGAAATAAAGGGAGAAAAGGTGGAAGAAAAAATGAAAATAAAAGAGAAAAGAGAAAAAAGAAAATGGAAAAAGAAAAACAAAAGGGTAGTATGGACATTTCACCATTTCATCTACAGAAGAGGCTGTTTTGCCAAACGTTTTTATAGAACTGCTTTAGATTCACGGAGAACTCGCTTCACCAAGCACGCCCAAAGTCGGAGCCGCCATAGCCTGCGGCACCACGGCCCGTGCCACACACCCAGAATGGGCGTTCGCTCCCTCGCGTCGCCGCGCGCGCGGCGACCGAGCGACCTCAAACCCTAGCGCCGCCGCCCCGCTCTTCCTCCGCCCTGCGCCCCCACTCGGCCACACGCGCACCCTCCATGGCTTCCCGCAGCCTCACCGAGAGCCTCCTCTCCGGCGGGGGTGGGGGCTGGGGCTCCGCCGCCGCCGCTACCTCCGCCTCGCACGATGAGTACGAAGAGCGCGCCTACGACTCCGACGACAAGGTCACCATCTCCATATCGGACTCCGACACCGAAGACGACGACGGCGGGCGCCCGCCCTTCTCGTGGCGGAAGCTCTGGCGCTTCACGGGCCCGGGATTCCTCATGTGCATCGCGTTCTTGGACCGGGAAATGCGGAGGGGGGACCCGCAGGGCGGACGCCGCCGCGGGGTACCGGTTGTTGGGCGCTCCCGTGGGCGGACGGTCATGGGCGCGCTTGTGCGGTTGTTGTCCGCGCGGCTTGGCGTGGCCACGGAAAAGCACCTCGCCGAGCTCTGCCGCGAGGAGTACCCACCCTGGGCCACGCGCGCGCTCTGGGCCATGACCGAGCTCGCGCTCGTCGGCGCCGACATACAGGAGGTGATTGGCAGCGCGATTGCCATCAAGATCCTGTCGGGGGGCACTATGCCGCTTTGGGCGGCGTCGTGATCGCCGCGCTCGATTGGTAAGTTGCCTACTGTCGTGATCACCGCGCTCGATTGGTAAGTTGCCTACGTTTCTGTACTTTCCACTCTGTGTGTTCTGAACCCATGTCCTAGATTTTTTGGCGGTTCATTATTGATTGACTGAGCTGACTTGATTTACGCTTATTTCGTGGCCACAACAAGTCGCTCGTCACCGTTCTTCGTCTCTCGAACTACGGTCATAATAGTTTTGTTGCGTTCTGTTGATGCGTTGATGCAGCGAGTAGAACTATTACTTTCTTATGTAGGAACATGAATGGATGGCATCCCAGGAAAGCTGATGCCTCCTCTTCGCACATTTCAGTGTTTTTGTCCACTGCTTTGTCATCCGATCTCTGCTTTGGATTCTTTTGGTCCCATCTATCTTTAGGTAATAAAGCTTGTGCTCTTTGGTGTGGTGTGATTGGAGTAACGACCTCCAAACATTGGTCGCAATTACTTCATTTTTAAGCCCACTTGGGTCAGAGAAAGTGTCCAAATTGGTATACCTTCTTTCTGCAGCCCATATTATTACAACATAAGATCCCTGGTGCTATGGTGAGAAGTAAATTAATTAACACCAATTTACTGCTATTATGGACTCTGGTACCTATTTCTCAGATCAATTTGATCCCATGTACACTGAAATCACCAGTAGTGTAGGTACTATTTTTTATTATCTATGGTTTTCAGCAGTCCATCTTCTTTTATTAGATATCAAACATGTCAATGCAGAATATGTATATCTTCTTTTGCCTAATAACATATTGCAACACAAATATTTTGCTGCCCGTGGCAATGCACGGGCACAATCCTAGTATATATAAAAAAATTCTCCACTCTGAGGGCCCTCCCCGTGCGGCCCAGGCTTAGCCAGGTTCAGGCTAGATGAACCAGGCCCATGGGGTGTAGATTTCGTGATTAGCAAATTTGCACCTAGAGATACAGTTGGGCTGTGATTGTGTTTGATGGGCTGCATGAAATGGTAGCAATACCTTCCACGTGGGCCGAGGTATGTTTACCCTACCTCCCTGTCCAACTCCAGTTGCGCCGCCGCTCCTCGCCCAGTTGCGCCGCCGCCCCTCCGCCGGCCAGGGACGCGCGGGTGTTGCTCCTCCTCGCGGCAGGTGGACACGCGAATCGAGGGCAAGCCACGTCGCCGACGGTCGCCGAGCTCGTGCACCTCGCCCCCGTTCCAACACCGGCTCGCAGGCCGTCCACTCGACGCGGTGGCGCCGCGCATCCTCCTCGGCCAGTTCCAGCGCGGCCGGATCCCGGGGCCGCCGCGGCCTCTGCGCCACCGCGACAGGATCCCGCACCCGCCAAGGCCTCCGCGCCGCCGCGGCCGGATCCGGTGCCCGTCGCGGCCTCCGCGCCGCCTCCTGTGCCCACCGCCCGCCTCCCGTGTCCGTCGGATCCCGCCGCGCCCGCCGGATCCCGCCGTGCCCGTCGCGACCTCCATGCCCGCCGCCCGCCGCGACTGCCGCGGCGATGCCGCGCACCGCGACCGCCGTCGCGGACTCCGCTCCCGCCGCGACCTCCATTGACCGCCGTCGCGACTGCCGCCGGACTCCGCACCCTGCGGCCTCGTCCCGTTTAGGGACGGCGCCGACGTCCCCGGCGGCCACCTTGCCACCGTCGTCGACAGCGTTGGCGCCCGCGGCATGTGCGCCGGCGTGCAGCTCCGCGACTCCTCCAACTTCGTGCGCAACCTCGACCGAGACGACATCTCGCTCAACTTCCTGATGCGCGAGGTCGACGTGCTCAAACTTGGTAGGCACGCTTACATGGGCACGCTACCCACCAGGGTTCAAATTCTGGTGTTCGCATCTTTTTCTGGATTTATTCCGGGATTTTCGGCGTTATGCGTTAAGTGGTAAGCGACGTTCTCGTCGACGACGAGGCACCAGTTGTGACTTCGAGAATCTCCAGATCTGTCGGTGCTCAGTCCTTCGGAGGTGCTCATATGGGTAGGATTTACGTACATCTATTCATAGGGGTGAGTGTGCGTGCGTGTTGTGAGCGTCTGCGTTGGACAGCGTGAATTAAAAAACTAACATTTTAAGTGAACTTGGGTTGTATTTTAATTGTAAGCTATTATAGAAAGAATGTAACTATAGATCCGTATTTCTTGCAAAAAGACCTTTCTATTTACTGACAATCTAGATTTTTACATATCAAACCCTAAATTTTTGTCAAAAAACATCCTTCGCGTACATAATTTTGCACAAAAGGGACTGTACTCCGAAGCAATATCAAAACTTATATCGGCAATAACCATCGATTTTTCCAAAAGCCAACCCACAACCTGAACTTATTAAAAAAATTGAACTTCTACAACAATCACTTCATAGGTCATACATTTTTACGAAACGATTATGCTTTCAAACTAACCCCTCAACTTTAAACAAATTAACTTTGGCTTAAATTAATGTGAGTGGCAGATGGAAATTGATTCTATATATATAATCATGTTATGCTATGTTTCAAATGTGCAGTTGTTGATTAACAAGATGAACATGCCATCTACTTAATTGAGTAAGCTATTTGTGTCTAAATTAAAAATGTTAGAATGAAATTTAATTATAAGGATCTAACGTGGGCTTAAGGTATTCATTTACCTTAGAATTCATTATATTCTGCATTTGGTTCAGGAAATAAGTACAATGAGCTTGTATAAGAAAAGAAGAGGTCAACACTGATAAATAATGAGAACATTAAGAAATATCAATACTTGGAGAAAAATATCAATTCTCGGAGAAAAGGTACATGATGTATGTGCGGATAACAAGCTAACTAATGAGAACATTGAGAAACACCAAGGCTTGGAGAAAAGGTTTGTTGATGTCTGTGCAAATAACAAGAAGCTAAAAAATGATGTCAGTGAAATGAAAAAAGTATAAGGGTGATGTGTCGGCTTCGACCCTTAATGCACTTGAGATGGAAAGAGAATATAAATTAGTGATTAAAGTTTTGTTTCACCAAAGATTGCAACTTAAGCTAAGCACAGAAATCAGTGACTATAAATTTGATTGCATCTTTCCCCTGAAGCAACTATTGAGTCATCTTTTTCTTATCATTTCTTTCTAATAAACATTTGTTTGATTATTATTTGAACCTATTTATTCCCGTACACTAATTATTTTTTCCCTATCTTAGATCATATATTTTGTGAAATTGAACTGATGCTGAAGTCAGTGCTTCATGGATTCGATGTTCGTATCTTTGCATATGGTCAATCGGGGTCAGGCAAAATATATACATTGCAAGGAACAATTGGAAACATCAGCATAAGCTCTAGAGCCTTTGAACAACTCTTCAAGATTGCTCGAAGTTCTTGCAAGCCATGTTTCACCTGCTTTAAATACAACATTTTGCATCCAAGTCGAACCTAATAACCACCATGCTCTCTCCTGACTCAAACACCTTCTCCAATACCACATTATACGAAACGAGCAATACTCCAACCAAAAAAACCTGCCACACGTGGACAAAACATGGGTCAAAACATGAAACTAATCTACACATGCAACGAAAGTATGTTCGAGTGGTCATCAATGTGTTGGCATCTGCTGCGTCTGCGTTGTCAATAAAGGAGAAAAATAATGCGAAATTAATGAGAGGAATGGGCACTGATACCCTTTCAAAAAGGTTCAGTTCTCATTTTAATTCTTCATATTTGTTTCAAAACTTCCATCAATTTTTCTGAACACCATAATTTTGGAATGGGAGCGTAACTACACCTGATCTCTTAGCTTAAGGTTAATGTGGGCCATAGTTCCATCAAAGAAATGAGAATCATTGTAGCATTTCAATTGTAGCTACTAGCTACTGCATAATTCTTTGCATCATGCTGCAACTAATATGCACATAGCGGTAGTGATATTGTTTTCATGTATAAGTTCAGAATGATGATAACACATGCACTGCATATTTAGCATTTATTACATGAGGGAGAGAGAAATGAGTGTTAGGATCTTGGCCGAGGAAGGCAGCCATCGAGGTGTACAATACAAAATATAAATCATAAAAACAGATCATTCATTAATTTCTACCATATATCCGTCTAACAATACATTTAAGTACCCATCTCTTCATAGAGGCATGCATATTTTACATATTCATATATACCTTCTAAAAAAATATCTCAACATCGCAACTACCTCAAAGAAAGACGAAATAAGACAACTACAACATTAAACTTAGTCAAATTTAGATATATTGGATCGATCAAAAATTAAACCAAGAAAAAACATTAGCAACATCTCCCTATAGCACAATGCAACAACAGGCATGACGACAAGCGAAAACGTGCCAAAGGAAAACATCAATGGTCAGAACATGAAACTTACTTAATAAATATAAAGAAACTATGATGTAATTATATTTTTTCATAGAAAATTCGGCCACGTGCACTGGCCATCTGCGGCAACGCCTCGAAGCTTTCTAGTGTAAAATCTGTTTTAGGTTTTAGCTGCAACTTTGAAAATCCATTAAAAATCAAAGAAAAATCAGAAAAATGCAAATTCAATTTTGTTGCATTCCTGGTGAGGAAGTCTAGCTTTTCTAGAAAGGTTGTATAGGGTTTTGTCTGTAGTTTGTGAATTAAAATTCGAACTCAGTTTGTAATGTTTTTGTTGTAGTTCAAAATGTACTCATGATATGAAAGTGAAGTTTGGATATGTTGCTATGTATGGAATGTTTAGATTTGTGACAAAAGTTGGCATGAGTTTGATGTGTAGATATTTAGTTATGATTTATGTAAGTTTTATGCTAGTTTAATCTTGATGCTTTTTATAGCCCTTTTAACAAACTTTTCTTTAAGCACAAGTGCACCCTAGGGCTTTGTCTTGATGAATAGTACCTCTGGTAGGATGTATATTATTTTAGGATGTGTTTTGGTATATGTTTTGGATTTAATCTTGTGTAGGAGTTTAAATTTTAAATTAAAAATAATTTTGAAAAATAATTTGAATCTGCACCTATGCTTTGGTCAGAGGCTTATATTTGACATACATGGTTTGTAGGAGAGAGTAGAGATCAAAAAGATTAGTAAATCTTTTATAAGGTTTAATTAAGTGAAGCTAGGCTAAATTTTGGTACGTGAGCTTAGTTTAGGTATATGTTGCCGTGTACGAAAATTTAGGACCAATGGATTTTTTATGAAAGGCTAATAACTTTCAAGTAAATAACAAATTGGCATCTTTTTGTTTTATTTTTGAAATGTGATGATGTGGATCTGTTCGAAATCTTTAGGACACACCCCCTTGCTGTTTTGTGAAGTTAAATAATTTAATTTTCTTAAATATGTACACAGTCACCATCATAGTTAACCTTTAATTAACCACCCTCACCATAATCTAATGCATATGCATATGAATGTGTAGATTTACCAGACGAGACTTACACGCTCACTCAGGAGGAGGGAGCAGATAGTGGAGAGGTGAACCAGCTTGGTGTTCATCAAGACCTGGACCAAAGTCCAGAAGAGCCCAAGGTTGTTTCTAACATAGAAGAAGGTAAGCACCGGAGTGCATATAACCTATTTGGATAAACTCATATCTTTTACTTTTCAGTATTTATATTTTGTTTTGTGCGTTTAAGTTTCAAGAGTTGTTTTCAAACCTAGATGCATGATCCTTAGGTTTCTATGCTCTTTTACTAGTATGATAGGCTCGATAGATGCCATGCTTTAAGTACACGATAGAAGTCGAGTGATGTCTCATTGCTCGCGAGATATAGGGTTCTTATGTTGGAATCAAGATATGTTTAAATGGACTCGCTCATGTGGTAAGAGCAATGAGATCGGTCTCGACTAAGTAGTATGTGTTGGTTAAGCTTTTGAATGTACCAAGCACTTGTCGGGAATGGGACCGGTAAGCCTAGTACCTAATGAACCAGTGTGGGGATTTTATCACTACTACTTTGAGATGCTTCTCTCGGTTTGATCCCGGTAGTGCAAGTGTGATCCTGGACGTGTCATGTGAGGGCGTTCCACTAACCTTGTACTTAGGACTGTAGCACCCGTCCCTAATCTGGGGAATGACGGGAACCGCCTCGTTGGGGTAGACCCTGCATTCGTTTTTATTTGATTTCTTGGGGTCTACCTTCTTCCGTGTGTTTAGGTTTGCCTTGCAAGGTTTTAATCGATTGAGCGTCGGTCTCTCGCCCTTACATGAGACTGCTTAACCACTGGCTACCCCACATATTTATGGAACACTTGGATTAATATTGTTTCCTGTTTAATATTGTTTGAAAAACATGCTTGTTTAGTGCAGGTGCTCACCTAGAATGGTTAACATACTATAATTGGAGCTAAAATTTGGAAATAAGGACCAACTCTTAGTCGCTTTTGGCAAAACAAACCCAACAGCCAAAAAGCCTTGCATGTCTAGTCTTATTTTATTTTTGTCGAGTAAGTCTTGTTGAGTATTAGTATACTCAACCTTGCTTTTATTGTGGTTTTCAGGTAACCCCATCTGTCCTGGTTCTATTCCAGATGGTTCGGAGCTTGAGTGGGAGAACAATGTTGTAAAATCCCGGATTTTCATAGAAAACCCGAATCCCTGTACCATCGCGATAGTCCCTGGATCAGTGACTATCGCGTACAGAACATGTCACATATAAATACACAAAGTCATACATCGCAACACATGAGAGTAAAAGTACATCATTTATTACATGTCCATTATGGATTACATCATTACAAGCCTATTGGCTGAATTAGAGTAAAATTCTACGCAACGGTAGCTAGCATCTCAGAAGGGTCTCCATCTTTTATTCTTCTCGCCACATACATCCTTGAGCGAAGCGACGCATCCCTCAGTCGTACCATCCATCGGCGTTATAGCAGCAGCAGAGTATAATCAAGATATCTCCAACAAATTCCCAAACCCAAAGCTCTCAACACAGTTCGGAACCACCTGGTCACCCAGGGCCCCGTCTCCACAACCTACTCCTGACTAGGGTGGATGCGAGAACTTCCTCTCCTCGCACCTTAATGATTGCAATCGGATCAATGAGGTAGATGGAGCCTCTCTCCTCTAACCGACTACAACCACGGCTCACCATGCACTCATCTATAGGGGGAAGGTAGAAATCCCAAAACATGAGGAACGAACATGTCTTCTAAGCATTGTCCATGACTGAGGATGCGGCTATAGCTATAGATTGAACAACTCTGCAGTGTGTGTACACCTGTACCCAACCCGGAATGGCACCCGGCCGGTGTACGGCCGACCGATCCCATCCTACCGTGCAAACTCTCGGTAGTTACGGTCCCATCCTGCATCTGGCCGTCAAAGCGATCCCCCTCATAAAGGGAACTGCACCGGAACTGAGAAATGCCCCTGTGTGGCCTCACGGGCGACGCACTTAGAGAAGGTGGTCTCTCTCCACCTCTCCCCCACTGATACCCTCTATCCTGCTGGCAGGTATGGTTCCGCACTTGCCGAGATCAACTCGGCCCTAACCCCACGCTCGGCAGGGTGGTGTGTATGAAAGTCCCATCGACAAGTTGATCCACTCGGTTTCAAACCGAGGCAAGCTCATATCCTCCAAATGCAAGTAAAACCTCAACAGCTCGGCTCCGAAAACCGTCAAAGTAGGGATACACTGAGGAGTGCACCCCTATCCCCTATCTCAGATCGGTTGTCTCGAGCTCACCCCCGCCAAAGTACCCAAAAATGCCTTCTCCTGCTGGTTTTTATCCCACTCATGCCAAGAACCACTATTACCATCCCAACACATGCATTGCGAAGCTCAGCATATATACACGCTTATAGACATATATAGTAGTAGGACAACCAAGGACAGGATATTTAAAGTAGGCAGTGCAAGGTTCATCAACATGCATATAAAGTAAAGTGCTAGCAAACTATATTGCAATGTCTATGGGTTTTCAAAGTCAGTCGGGCGTGAACCTGGGATCGGGTAGTCCTCCGTAGCGAAGTCGTCGGCGTAGTCATACTCCGAGTTTAGCTCCCCGACTCCAGCTGCTCCTAATAATGCGTAAAAGAAAATAAACAGTGGTCCTAATGCAATTAACTCCAAAATAACGACAATTAAGAGCCAAAAGAGGGCAAACACTAGACTAGCACGGAGTTTAAGATTTTAGAGAATTCATGGAAAAGATTTTGTATTTTTCGGAGAAAAAAAAGGATTTACTAGGATTTTCCAAAGTCAAAATAGTTTTCTGGAAATAAAATACGCATACACAATATCATTAACTATAGGCTGGCTACTGACTGGCTCTAAGGGGCTTAAAGCTAGCTACTAGCTGGCTGCAGGCCGGGTACTAAGGCTGATGGGGCGGCCACATCAGCGGCTTTAAGCCGGCTGTAGCCCACGTGGCTGTCGGTGTGGCGCGGTGCAAAGGATCCCGCCGGGATCTTCTGCGGCGCGCTGCGGTGTGGACGTGCACGTGCGGCGGCACGGGAGTGGCGGGCCGCACGAGATCTGGTGAATCGGCCGCGGCCAGATCCGCGTGTGGTCCAATGTGTGCAAGGCCAAAACCCTCTGGGTTAGAGTCTACCGCCAGGTGCTCGGTGAATTGCCCCAAAGGAGCGACGTCTCGGGATGGTGTCGCCGGCGGCGAGGTTCAACTGCGCCTGGACAACATGCCCCACGGTGAGGTCTGTGGTGTCCTACTGGTTCGCTAGGGCTCGAAAAGGAGGGCCTGGAAGGCGAACACCGGTGCGGTGAGGTCGATGCCTTGGCCGCTGTGGTGGCGGGGTAGCGCGGCGGTTCTGGCCTCAATCCCGGCGAGGATCTAGCGCTGGTGGTGGCTCGCCTTCTCGCGGTGCACGCGGGTGTGCCCGCAAGGTCGGAGGCACAAGCACGAAAGAAAAGGGTGGCAAAAGCGCGTGGGTGCACGACGCGCCTCGGCTCACGGCGGGCGGAACACCGGCGAGCTCGACTCGGGTGGTAAACGGGCAAAAAGGGGCGGTCTTGCCCCGCCTAGTATGCGCGTGCGCGTGTGTGGGTGCACGGGCGCGCGGGTGCGTGCAATGGAGCGTGCGGCGCACACCGACGTCAAGACCGCGGTGGTGGCCCGAACGGCGGCGCGGCACGGCGCCCGGACGAAAAGACAGAAAGAGCTAAAGAGAGGACGGCGAGCGGGTTGCGCGCGCGACAGAGTCGGTAGCGTCACCTGCAGGAGACTGCTTCCCAGCCTGGCTCGAAGGCCGGCATCACACAGCGCTGTCGGGGACAACCACGAGGGTTCCTGATAACCGGCGGAGGCGAAGTAGTCGACGACGAGCCTGCGCTTGACGGAGTAGTCGACGACGAGCCTGCACTTGGCGGAGTAGTCGACGACGAGCCTGCGTGAGGTGGAGAAGTCGACGACGAGCGGCGCGACGAGCCGCGTGATGAGCCGCGCGACGTGCCGAGGCACCCCGGACGCGCGGCGGAGGTGAAGTAGTCGACGACGAGCTCCGCGGGAGGCGGAGAAGTCGACGACGAACGGCGCGACGAGCCGCGTGACGAGCCGCGCGACGTGCCGAGACACCCGGACGCGCGGCGGAGGCGAACCAGCCGACGACGAGCGGCGCGCGGGCGAGTAGTCGACGACGAGCCTACGCGAGGCGGAGAAGTCGACGACGAGCGGTGCGACGAGCCGTGCGACGTGCCGAGGTACCCCGGACGCGCGGCGGAGGCGACGTAGCCGACGACGAGCTTGCGCGAGGCGGAGTAGTCGACGACGAGCCGGCGTGAGGCGGAGAAGTCGATGACGAGCGGCGCGACAAGCCGCGTGGACGAGCCGCGCGACGTGCCGAGGCACCCGGACGCGCGGCGGAGGCGAAGAAGTCGACGACGAGCTCGCGCGAGGCGAGAAGTCGACGACGAGCGGCACGACGAGCCGCGTGACGAGCCGCGCGACGTGCCGAGGCACCGGACGCGTGACGGAGGCGAAGTAGTCGACGACGAGCCGCGCGAGGCGAAGTAGTCGACGACGAGCGGCGCGACGAGTGCGTGGCGAGCCGCGCGATGTGCCGAGGCACCCGGACGCGCGGCGGAGGCGAATTAGGCGACGACGAGCGTGCGCGAGGTAGTAGATTGTGCGGTGAGGATCGTGATCGGAAGATCGAGAACTCAAAGGTATGCACAAGGACACGGGACACAAGATTTATACAGGTTCGGGCTGCCAAGGTGGCAAACCCTACGTCCTGTTTGGGGGATCAAGTATGGCGCCCTGCGCTTGATCCGGTCCCCGGCTAGGTACCCTGCCCTCCTTTATATAGTCCAGGGGCGGGTTCCTAGTCGGTTACAAGGCAGGAGTCCTAGTAGGATTACACAGAACGAGTCCTAGTAGGATTACAGGGGAATTCTAATAGGAGTATGTCTTCTTCCTTCCTTGCATGAGTACCCGGGGTCTATGCCCGACACCCGCTCCCTCGACGCCCAAGGTGCGGAACTTGCACCGCGAGGCGCAGACGCTCATTGAGCAAGCGGCCATGCAACAGGCTGAAAGCTTGGCATCCCGCATACGCCAGTTGGGCAGGGCGCGGGGCGACGGCGGCGCCTAGGGTCAAGAGGCGTCCGTCCATGCGAGTGGCGCAATGGGGCAGCTCGCCAACCAAGGCCGAACCTCGGCCAGGGAGCGGATCCTTGACACACGTGGTCAAGCCCAGGATGGTGACGCCCGCAACGTCATCAACGCTCGTCGAAGGGGCGATGTAGAGGCGCGGGCGGCGGCGGGCTACCACCCCTGCCGGGGTGGTCGCTACGATAGCCGCGAGGATCGCACCCCAACACCGGAACCCCCGGGGACCCGTGTGTTCAGCCGGGAGATCTGCACGACGAGCTTTCCCCAGTGTTTTCACCAGCCCACCTCGATCGACAAGTACACAGGGGAGACGGACCCTCGAGTGTGGCTCAACGACTACCGCCTGGCATGCCAGCTGGGCGGAGCCACCACCGACAAAGTAATCATCCGCAACCTGTCGCCGCACCTCGCAGATTCGGCTCGGACATGGCTCGAGCACCTTTCGCCCAGCCAGATCCACAACTAGGATGACCTGGTTCGCATGTTCATGGGGAACTTCCAGGGCACATACGTACACCCTGGGAACTCCTGGGACCTGCGAGCGTGCACCCAGAAGCCCAGCGAGTCGCTAAGGGACTTCATACGGCGCTTTTCCAAATGCTGTACTGAACTCCCGAGCGTGGCCCAATTCGAGATCGTGCATGCTTTTCTTGAGGGCACGACCTGCCGGGACCTCGTGCGCGAGCTCGGGCGCAGCCCACCGGTCGACTCCAATGAGCTGTTCGACATCGCCACTAGCTTTGCCTCCGGTGAGGAGGCGGTGGGGGACATCTTTGATGGCAAGAAAGGCAAGATAGTGGAGGATGCGCCTGCGGAGGGCAGCATGTCCAAAGAGCCCCAGCAAAAGCACAAGCGGGGCAACAAAGGCAAGAAGCCTCGCCACGAGGCACGCACGCAGGAGCACGACAACGACGGGGACGAGGCCCTTGCAGTCGACCCGGCCCGAAAGGGCCCTCGAGCTGCCCCTCGAGGCCCCGACGTGTTCGATGACATGCTGAAAAAGCCGTGCCCGTACCACGAGACCCCGGTCAACCATACCCTCGAGCAGTGCGACATGCTCAAGAAGTACTACAGCCGCGCCGACGCGAAGGACAGCGAGACCAAGAAGGATGGTGGAGACGGGGACGCCGGCGGCTTCCCAGCGGTAGAGAACGTCTTCCTCATCTTTGGGGGGCGACCGTGGACATGTCCAACAGCCAGCGCAAGCGGGAGCGGCACGAGGTCCTCGCTGCGGAAAAGGCTCCCCCCTCCTTCCTTGACTGGTCGGGGGATGCCATCACCTTCAGCCGCGAGGATCACCCGAACCGCATCCCTAACTCAGGCCAGTACCCACTGGTTGTCGACCCGGTCATCGACAACTCGCGGTTCTCCAAGATGCTGATGGACGGAGGCAGCAGCCTCAACATCCTCTATGCGCACACCCTGCGGCTGATGGGGATCGGGTTGGACCAGCTGCGGCCCAGCACGATGTCGTTCCATGGCGTCGTGCCAGGCAAGCATGTCCAACCCCTCGGGCAGATCGACCTGCCAGTTTGGTTCGGCACGCCGGACAATTTCCGCAAGGAAGTCCACACCTTCGAGGTGGTAGGGTTCAGGAGAGCGTACCACGCCATTCTTTGGCGTCCGTGTTACGTCAAGTTCATGGCGGTCCCGAACTACACTTACCTCAAGATGAAGATGCAGGGACCAAAAGGCATCATCACCGTGGGCTCATCGATTGAGCACGCGTTCGACTGCGATGTTGAGTGCGTGGAACATGCCGAGGCGCCGGTGCTGGACGAGGCACTCATAGCGAACCTGGAGAAACTGGTCAATAAGGATCTTGACTCCTCTGCCAGGCATGCGGACAGCTTCGAGGCTGCTGAGCAGACAAAGGAGATGCCCCTCGACTCTGCTGCCCCCGAGGCCAAGGCGTTGAGGGTCAGTTCCACCCTCAACCCGAAATAGGAAGTGGTGCTCGTCGACTTCCTCCACGCCAACGCCGATATCTTTGCGTGGGGCCCCTCGGACATGCCAGGCATCCCGAGGGAGGTCGCCGAGTACTCCCTTGACATCCTACCTCACTCCCGAGCCGTGCAACAACGGCTGCGGCACTACGACGAAGAACGGCGTCGGACGATCGGAGTGGAGCTGCGGAAGCTCATCGAGGCCGGATTCATCAAGGAAGTCTTTCATCCTACGTGGTTAGCTAATCCTGTACTAGTTAAGAAAAAGAATGGGAAGTGGAGGATGTGTGTGGATTACACTAGTTTAAATAAAGCATGTCCCAAAGTTCCTTTTCCTTTGCCATGAATCGATCAAATCGTAGATTCTACCGTAGGGTGCGAGCTCTTGTGTTTCCTTGATGCCTATTCCGAGTACCACCAAATCAAGATGGAGTCCTACCAGCTCGCGACCTCCTTCATCACACCGTTCGGGATGTCCTGCTACGTAACGATGTTATTTGGCCTCCGAAATGCGGGTGCTACGTACCAACGGTGTATGCAGCATGTTCTCGGAGACCACATCGGGCGGACCGTTGAGGCATACGTAGACGACATAGTCGTAAAGACCAGGAAGGCAGACGACCTGGTTAATGACCCGCGCATCGCGTTCGACTACCTGCGGGCCAACGGGGTGAATGTGAACCCCGAAAAGTGCGTCTTCGGGGTACCGTGTGGCATGTTGCTGGGATACATCGTTTCCCAGCGGGGCATTGAACCCAACCCCTAAAAAGTCGCAGCCCTCGACCGGATGGGCCCGATTCGAGACCTCAAAGGGGTTCAGAAGGTGTTGGGGTGCCTTGCCGCCTTGAGCCGCTTCATCTCACGACTCGGCGAGAAGGGCCTGCCCCTCTACCGGCTCTTGAAGAAGCACGAGCGCTTCTCCTGTACCATCGAGGCCCAAGAGGTGCTGGACAAACTCAAAGCGACCCTCGCCCACGCACTAATACTAACACCGCCCCAGAGTGGCGAGCCTGTGTACCTCTACGTTACTGCGACCACCCAGGTGGTTAGCGTGGTCATCGTGGTAGAGCGTACGGAGGAAGGGCAGACCCTACTAGTCCAAAGGCCGGTGTATTACATCAGCGAGGTGCTATCCGAGACTAAGGCACGGTATCCGCAGATCCAGAAGCTACTCTACACGGTGGCGCTTGCGCGGCGCAAGCTGCGGCACTACTTCGAGGCCCACCCGGTCACGGTGGTCTCCTCGTTACCGTTGGGGGAGATCATCCGTAACCCGGACGCAACGGGCAGGATCGCCAAATGGTTCGTGGAGCTCATGGTGAGATGCTCTCCTACACGCCACACAAGGCAATCAAATCCCAGATCCTCGCGGATTTCGTGGCCGAATGGACGGATACGCAGCTGCCCCTGCTGTAGATTCAGGCCGAGTGCTGGACCCTCTACTTTGGTGGGTCGGTGATGAAATCCGGGACAGGTGCGGGCCTGCTCTTCATCTCGCCCCTCAGGGAGCATATGAGGTATGCAGTTCGCCTGCATTTTCCCGCGTCCAACAACATGGCGGAGTATGAGGCCCTCCTCTGCGGCCTCTGAATCGCCATCGAAACGGGCATCAAACGCCTCGACGTCTGGGGGGACTCACAGCTCGTGATTGACCAAGTCATGAAGAATGCGAGTTGCCACAATGAGAATATGGAGGCATACTGCAACGTCGTGCGTGCCCTCGAAGACAAATTCTACGGTATTGTAACAGCCCAAAATGTAATTACATGTTTAGCCTTGCATCATGAGTATGGTTGTTTGCTATGACAAAATTCTTGAGTTTGTTTGAATGCAATTACCTTTTTAAATTTTAATTATTAAATAAAGTGAATATTCATCATTATGAAGCAACTTAGATTTGACCATAGAATCTATATGGTGTGATGACTTGATTAATTAGTACTTCTTCCAACATTAATTTAGGTATCTTTTTCTGAATTTTAGAGATCATCTTAATGCCAAACAGTCTACTCGAAATCTCAAAATATCATTCCGGGAAGATTTTTTTCATTTAAAATATGCAATGGCTATGATGCCAGATCTAAGCAAAATGGGTTAATTATGATTTATAGAATCTATCTAAAAAGTTTCATGATTTTTAACCATCTCTAAATGTGTTGTTTTGATTTTACAAAAGGAGAGAAACTTCCTGGAGATCAAGACAAACCCCAGACAAACTTCTTCACAAAATTGCTGGACACTCCAGAACATGTTTGCCCTCTCCAGCAATTGCCCCCCCCTCGTGCCCCCTCTCGCCCACCCGCCCGCTTGCCGCCTGGGACGGCGTTCCCACGCCGTTTCCCTCCAGCCCCCTATTTCCCGTGACCCCCTCCCCTCCCCTGCCGTTCCTCTCCCTTCCTCCCTCGTTATTTTCTCCTGCGAACCGAAGCCGTCCGCCCAGCTCGCTGCTGCCGTCGCCCAAGGGCGCAGGCGCCGGCCGGCCAGGCCCTAGACAGGGGAAGGGCGAGCTCCTCTCCCCTCCTCCAGGTCTCCCTCCATCTTCCCCAAGCAAGATGCAACAGACTGTTTTTCGCAGTTCTTCCCCAACTCCGGTGAAACAAAAATCAAGCCCGATCTCCTCCATTGCTGAGTTCCCTCAACTTCCGAGCCTCTGAATCGTTCTTCCCCATCATAGGTGAGGTCCCCCTGCGATTTTCCCCTCCTCTCTCAAGCTTTGGAAGCTTCTCCATTAGGCTCCAATGGAGGTTCAACTCCATTGTTTATGCATGTCATCTAAACCTCTGTGCATGTCATTTCTTTTGCTTAAAATTGAATCTCCATCACCTAAAGAAGCTCTAGGATCAAATCCCATTGAATCGTTCGCCGAAATCATCGGCAATCGCATTTTCGGGATCTTGACGACATATTTACAGTTCTGCCATTGAATCAAAAACGTGAATAATAGTGTCATTTGTGTAGGAATTAGATGTTTTTCCATGTATTAGATACTTTTAGTTGATGTGCTAGTGTGATAAAAATAGTACACATTCTTTTGTATATTCATAGTATTATGAGACTTGCATTGCTATGCATGAGATGTTTAAACATGACTAATTCTCTAAATATTAGTTTAGCATTGGTAAAAAAAATATTGTTGCTCCAAAATTATTGATTTAGTCTCTAGTTTAATCCAATACTTGCTTACCTTGTTGTTTGCATAACATCATTTGATAACATTCATGAATTAGTCATGCATTCATATGGTTTGCAAGTCCCTAAATAAATGTTGGTTGGTTTGTGACATGATCAATTAATTCATAGCACTTCAAAAATCATGAAATAAATCTTTTTAGCTACATATACCATGATGTGTTGTCCTTAATTAATTACCTATCACGACAAGGCCATATTATGGCACAAATCGGGTATCCTAGTTTTAGGTATAGGTGCTTGAAATGCTTAGTAAATCAATTGTACTCATGTGACATGTAAGCTTCCCTTGCTAAATTAAAATAAATACGCTATGCTTCTTATGATTTGAAACCACCATGTTATAAATTAGAATAATGTTGTTTGTCTTAACTTATCATATACATAAGTCTAGCTAACTCTAAATTAGATTATAAATCTACTAATCTTATTTAAGATGTGACGTGTCACTTCCCCATTAATTATTAAATTGGTAATGATGATTAACTAGTGTGACTACCTAACTTACTTAAGTATGATCAATTATTTAATTTTGATAACCATCGTGATATAACTCTCAAGGTTGAAGCTTTATGTTATAACAATCTAATTATGTGATAGTTTATATGAGAACTAAAAATATAGCACAACTAATATTGATTTAATTCTTATGCCATAACTTGTCTTGGAATGATAAGTGCACTTTTGCGAATATTGTTTGCACACTTCCACCTATGCAATTGCTTGTGCACCTTAATTCTAAATCCTCGATTGCTTGCTTGATGGCCTTGCATCATGTTGTCATTTATTCCTCAAAAGTCATTGCATCTCATATACATTCATGTCATCCTTTCTAATTCATGCATTCATCTAATCTCGTAGATGACGTTCCGGAGTGTCACGTTCTTGCAGCACCAATCTCAGGCAGGCACCTATGTATCTCACTCTATTTTCTAAATGTGAAATGCTATTACTTATTAATGATTGCGCATGGGCTTAGCTCTATCTAGACACATGCAATGTGTAGAACCTCTTAGACATATCAACTCTTGGAATTAGCTCAACTTATTTAGTGAAAGTATGTATGTTAGAAATATTGTTATAATTGCTTAGTCGTGCTTAGTTGTCGGTAGAAGTCGAGAGGTGGCAAGGTCACCACCACTCGCGAGCTATAGTATACTTTCTTAATTAATACTTGAGTAGTCATGAATGGATAAAATTTGAGTCCTATGAATATGATTTGAGATTTGAGCAAGTGTGCTAGGGCCATGTTGGGAGTGAATCCAAGTGGTATAGGCTTGCTTGAGTCAATTAAGGCCTGATCGTTATCGCTGTGATACTTGAGCACTATTCCGTACAAACCACATGCTCATAATGGGTCGGTAAGCTAAGTAGCATAGGTCGCACCGTACCTTGACCGGATTCGACGCGGGGTGGGATGAGGTGTGATCGACCGTGTCCGGTACATCTATACACTTCCGGCCGTTCGCTCATAGTAGGGTGCGGGTATGTGAAAGGTCGAGGGCATGAATTAACACTTATCCTAGGCCGAGGATATGGTTGTTGGTCTTGCGTCTCGTGTGGGAAAAGTTGTACACCCCTGCAGGGTTATAATCTATTGCAATAGCCTCGCTCCAGGTCACGGAGCATGCTCATGTACTTGGACTTTAACGTAGAGTTTCGTGAAGGGCTTATGGAAGATTGAGCTCGTGAACACTTGATCACTTTATTTATGCAATTGTATTGATGCTTGATATAGAAAATATGTGCCATGTCTTTTGCTTATTCACTTGATAAACTATGCTCGCATTTTATTATCAAATGTTAAAACTTGACAAGCCTCATGCATCCACCAAATATATAGTATTGTGGATAAGTCCTGCAAGTACGCAATGTACTTACGGTGCTGCCGTTAAGTTGTTTTGCAGGTTTCTTCTTGTGGGTGATTGTCACATTCATCCCGCCAGAGTTGGCAATGTGGATGTATGGTGGAAGTTGCTCCAAGCTAGTGCAGGTGGTGTCTTATGGGCAAGGACATCATCGTTGCACCGTATACCTTTATTTTTTGCTGCGATTTAACTCTCAACCTAGGAAAAACATGTTAGGATATCCACCTAGACTTAGGTTACATCTAGGATGGTTAATTATTCTCTTATAAACAATGAAACTCTGATATTCTAGGTGCTTATATTTTATAGTTGTGATTTTTTTTAAATTTCTGTAATATGATCAAGACTTGTAAACTAAAGTTTAAAATTTGCTCTCACATGTATCCTTGTGATGGTTGCCATGATGTAAATACGGTATGCGTGTTGTTCCTGGGCAGTGCTCGAGACGCGTACCGGGGACTATCGGGGTTATCTCGATTAAGCCGGGTGGATCATTCGATGATAACTCGGTTTAGTCGAGGTAATTTGGGCGGTTCCTTACAGGTATCAAGCTCAATCACATCCCCTGCAAGTACAATGAGGAGGCGAACGAGCTCACAAAGATCACAGCGGGGTGAATCACCATTCCCCCGAATGTTTTCGCGCGAGACATCGTGAAACCGTCCCTCGACCTCGGACCATCACCCTCGAGCCAGGAAGAATCCTCAGGGGCTCCCTCGAACCTAGCGGGCGAGGAGCCCATGGACGAGGACCCCTCGAACGAGGCGTTTATACTCTCCCTACTCGAGGGCTACAACGCAGATGAAGCCGAGGCCATGGAGGCAGAGCCTGCCCCCCACGCGGAGGATTGGCGGGCCAAATACCTGGCTTGGATAGATCGAGGGGAACTTCCCCTAGATCGGTCCGAGGCCAGGCGCATCGCTAGGATGGCCAAGTCGTTCACCATAGTCGATGGCAAGCTGTATAGGCGCGCCGCATCTGACATCTTGCAGCGGTGCATCCCCATTCCCCATGGTCGCCAGCTCATTCGAGACATCCACGCGGGCGTATGCGGCAACCACGCCGCACCGCGCACCCTCATGGGCAACGCGTTCCGCCAAGGCTTATACTGGCCCACCGCGGTCGCTGATGCTAACGAGATCGTGCGCATCTGCGAGGGGTGCCAGTTCTACGCTCGCAAGACCAATCTCCCGGCTCACGCCCTACAAATGATTCCCGTCACATGGCCTTTCGCCGTGTGGGGGCTGGACATCGTCGGGTCCTTGCGAAAGGCGCCCGACGGCTACACTCACTTGCTGGTCTCCGTGGACAAATTTTCCAAATGGATCGAGGCAAGCCCCATCACAAACCTCCGGGCAGAACAAGCCGTGTCCTTCTTCACGGACATCATCCACCGGTGTGGGGTGCCGAATTCAATCATCACCGACAACGGCTCCCAATTTACTAGCAAGAAATTCCTGGAGTTTTGTGACAAACACCACATCCGCGTGGACTGGGCGGCCCTCGCACATGCTCAGACCAACGGTCAGGTGGAGCGCGCCAACGGAATGATCCTACAAGGCTTGAAGCCCAGGATTTTCGATAGGCTGAATAAGTCTGGATGAAAATGGCTCTAGGAACTGCCGTCGGTCGTCTGGAGCCTCAGGACCACCCTGAACAGAGCCATGGGATTCACCCTGTTTATCCTAGTCCATGGCGTGGAGGCCGCTCTCCCCACGGACCTGGAATACGGGTCGCCCAAAGTCAATGGCTACAATGAAAACGCCAACCAGCGAGCCCGCGAGGACTCACTGGATCAGCTGCACGAGGCCCACACCGTGGCCCTGATGCACTCGGTAAGGTACCAGTAGGCGCTGGGGCGGTACCAAGCCCAGAAGGTTCGGTGCCGAGACTTCAACGAGAGGGACTTAGTCGTAAGGCTGCGCCAATACAATCGAGGCTACCACAAGCTGTCACCTCTGTGGGAGGGGCCCTACGTTGTGGTGAAAGTACTCAAGCTCGACACCTACAAACTGGGGAACGAGGACGGCGAGGAACTCACCAATGCTTGGAACACCAACAACTATGTTGCTTCTACCCTTAAAAAGGACTTCCAAGTTTCTTCGTTTTTACATGCCCAACGCCCCAGTTGGTTGTACAAATGTAAATTTCATCGTTAAATAAAGTTAAAGGGCGACTCGACTTTCCCCTGAAAACCAAGTCTCCCTCAGGGGCTACTGCGAGGGTACTCCCCCCCTAAAAATGGTTCCATTTTTTCGCAAAATTTCATTGCAAATTCGCCAAGTATGTCTTGACCCAAACTTCAGGTGAATTTGCGCGGGACGCGAGCAGCCAAAGGGCGAAGATGCGCGAGTCGGGGATAGCCCACGCCTCTGGCAGGATACAACCCTTCCCCCTCGCCGCTTTTCCTATAAGCTACTCGTGCGAACGAAATCTTTCCGGCTAAAATTCGCCTAAGAAGGTGGAAGAGACAGAACAACACAAAAATAAAAACGAGCATTCCAACTTACAAACATTCAAATGTTTCAAGCAGAAAATTTTCAGTACATAAAGCCGCATGGCTCCAATCCTAACAAAAAAAGCTTAAAGGGCTCGAACGCCCAACTGTTTTCAGGGCTCAGGGCCGCCAACCGGGGGAGCATCTGGGAACAAGAATTCCATGAAGTCCTCTGCGAGGATGTTGGCGGCAGGAGCAGCGAGCGTGTCCACGCGGTTCATCTCCACCTCGTCATCAACGCCGGTAGGGATGACGTAGCCCGTAGAGATCACTCCAAGGTTCACCCGGTAGTGCGACACCACCACACCAAGGGCCGTCTGGACCCCCAGGTGAAGCACGCGCCGCATACACTGGGTGACGTGCCCGCCGAGGGCGCGGAGGCGACTCGCCATCGAGCTCTCGGCTTGTGCTTCGCCTTCCTCGATACCCGGGCACGCCTCGAGGGCGGCGGCCTGCAGCTCCTCCAGCTCCCGCTGAGAAGAGTTGTAGGCCGTCTGGATGGCCTACGCCTGGGTAGTTGACATCCTGAGAGCTGTCCATAGGCCTGAAGACAACAACACAAACTTAGCCGGGAGCGGATCCCCAAACGAATTTGGCCAACAAACTAAAAGCGGGAAGAACGACTCACCTTCGACCTGCCTCCTCTCCGTCTCGAGGGCCGCGCATGTGGTCTCAGCTGCCCGCTGCAGGTCAAGGATCGTAGCATCCTTCTCCTCGCCAGCCTGGCGCTGATCCTCGTAGGATACGCTCAACTGGGCCAGCTCCCCGTTGAGCCGCGTGAATTCCTCTTCCCGGAGCTTGAGGGTCGCATGCGCCTTCTTAAGAACTGCACGCTCCTGTTGGAGGTGGCCTTGTACCTCCTCCCGCTCCATGCGTTCGAGCTCGAGGGCGGCTTGGGCCACCTTACGGGTGGACTGCTCCTGCTGGAGCAGGGACCCTGCCGCCTGGTGCGCACCCTACTCCTACCGGAGCTGCTCCCCCGCCGCGGCGAACAAGGCGACCTTGTCCGCTAGGTCGACTCTCAGCTTCTTGGCCTCCTTGGCCTTTTCCTCGGCCTGGCTCTGCCAAGACCGCGCCCCCTCGAGGGTGGCACGGTCCTGCTGAAGCTGGGCTTGCGCCGAGGCGAGCGTCATCTCCTTCTCAGCCGTCATGGTCTGGGCCGCGGCCAGGGCCTCGCGCACCTTCTGCAGTGCCTCATCCCACTCCAAAAGTGCCAACGTCACCATATCGACCGCGGAGGCGTCTTGCACAGTCTGGGCGCCCTGGTTCAGGAGCTTGTCCTGCACAGCCCGCAACCAATACTCCAGCCACCCATTGTCAGTCCGCAGGGCCTCCATGAGGGCGTCGAGTGAGTCATACTGGTCTCGGTACCAGTCGCGCTCGGTGCTCAACCGAGCGAGGTGGCCGTACCTCTCCCAAGCTCGGCCCTCCAGTTTCTGTCACCAGCAGATAAGATGCGGGAGAAAGCGAAGTCAGAAAATGCGCAAACACAAAAGGGAATGAGGGAGCAAGCCTCGAATCCAATGAAAATACACACCTGGAAAATCCGCCACGAGGGACCCCCGTGGACCCGCAGCGCCTCGTTCAGTGCGTTGTTGATCGAGGCGCCATGTTCTCGAAACTCCTGCCACAGTGCCTGTTCAGCCTGGGCTTTGTCGAAGTGGGTCGGTGGTGCGCCGACGCGGCCTAGCCCCTGCTCTGGGTGCACGACAGCGACATCAGGGGTGGGCTGGACAGCGCATGACGACGAGGCCTCGGCGTCGTGCGCCGGGCGCTGCGACATCACACAGCCATCCTCCCGCATCAACAACACCCCCGGCGCGCATTCGGGGGCTGATGCGGGCTGGTTTCCCCATAGGCCCCACCCGGGGGGTAGGGCATCATCGTCAGTGACACCCACCACCACCGCACGGTCACTCGCAGAGGGGACAAGTGCAGGCGACGCCGACCCCACCGCGGCCGTCACTGCCGCCGCCTCCTCTTGCTGCGGCCCCGAGGCCACAACCACGTCGCGCGACGGCTCTCCCATCGCCGCCGCGCTCACCGCCGCCCATGACGCCCTCGACGAACGCCGCGTCGTCATCACGGGCGGTCCCTACCTGAGCGCCTTGGCGGGTGCAAGGGCGGGGACGATCGGCGTCACATTGCGAACGAAAGAACACAAGAATGGGCACTAGCCCCTCGAAATCAAGGGCACACGAGGGAAGTGCTGCTCACCGCAAGTTGGAGAAGCCTGTGACAGAACCGCTCAAGTTAATTCCATACTATTGCCTAAACCACTCCTCTTGGCCATTAAGCAATAATATAGAAGTTACCTGTCGTCTCTGCCGGGTCGTACCCGGTAAATCACTTACATCACAGGATCGACATTTGTACAACAAACTCACACGAAGGCGAGTCCAGAGATAAACAAGTCACAAGTATTACATAACATCATTCAAAGATTCATTATTACAAACCAAGTCTTTTGCATAAAGGTAAATAGTTCAGAGTTCGAAACACAGCGGAATTAAAGTACTAAACGACATAAGCAACATCACATGAGGCCACCAGTGATGCTACTAAGCACTGTCATCCTCCCACTCGTATTCCCAACCGGGTGGGAGAGAACCAGGCCACGGAAAGTCATCATCACACAGATCATCACCTGAAAATTAGCAACAAAAGCAAGGCTGAGTATACTAATACTCAGCAAGACTTAACCGTCGGGTGATTGGAAAATCACCAACCCTCTAGACATGCAAGGCTTTATGGCTAGTGGTTTGTTTTGCTGAAAAGTAACAAAGAATATGTCCTTACTTTCAAATTTTAGCTCACGTTCTATTCTTTTAACCATTACTAGGTTAGCCAACTAATTCAAGCAAGAGTTGTAAAATACAAATTAAACAGTATACAAATTCCTTCTCAATTCCATCATTAAGGGACATAGAGTGGATGGTTAAGCAGTCTCAGATAACGGTGAGAGGCCGACGATCGATCGATTAGTAACCTTGCAAGGTGGACCTAAACATACGGGAGAATGCATACCCCAAGAATGCCAAACAAAACCAAAGGGGTGGGGTATACACCAACCAGGCGGTTCCCAACCATCCTCAGTTCGGGATCAAGTCCACAGTCCCTGGTACAAGGTTATCCGGTCACGGTATTGGACCGTCCGGATCCACCTATGCACCACCGCCTAGTATCTGGGGATCTCTCCCGGGTGTAGTGGTAGAGAGTTCCCTTGCTGGATCAGGAAAGTACTAAGCTTACCGGTCCCATTCCCGACAAATGCTTAGTACGTTCAAAAGCTTAACCACTGACATCTACTGACCGGAGTCAGTCCCATGCTCTTACCACATGAGTAGATAAGTTCAACAATCTTATGATTCCAACATAAGAGACCTATAGCTCGCGAGTGACGGTCATCACTCGACTTCTACCGTGGTCCTGAGCATGGCAACTAGCGACCTAACATGCTAGTATTTAAACACAGGAACCTAGGATCATGCATCTAAGGTTTCAAGTCAACTCCTGAGCGTAAATGCACAAGCATCGCATAAACAGAAAAGTTGCAGGAGTTTAACAAAAGTAGGTTATGCTCCGGGGCTTGCCTTCACTGGCAAAGTCAGAAGCGAGACCCTCCGAACTTTGGTTCGGTTCTTGCTGCCCTTCCACCACGTTCACTTCTCCCTCAGTTGGTTCTCCTTCAGACTCAGGCACTAGCTCGTAGTTCCCGTCAGGAAGTTCTATACGACATGCAGATGCATTATGATTCAAGTATACAAACTTAAGAAGTTAAATTCAGTTCTGAATTCAGAGATAAACATAGGGGTTTTTTTGGTCATATTCACCTTAACAAGTTTTCAATTAAACTGTTTTTCACTAGGGCAAGTGGATGGGTGTGAAACTTTATTCTTACTCAACGGTGACTGTGTACACATATATGTTCATTAGCTAAGTGATCTTCATTAAAGTGTTTTGGGGCTGTTCAGAGATGGTTTTATAAATTTCAAGCTTTGAAGTTGAACTGCACATGAAGACATGTCTAATTTCCCTTTATTTGGCCCATGTTAAGCTTGATTACTTAGGAAATTAATTCTGACTAATATATACCCAAACTGATCACAAACTTTTACCAGCATGCACATAACAGCAAAACATAAGTTCTGACCAAAAATTAGGCAAAAAAACACCACAAAACAATTATGGTAAATGTAACAAGTTTAAGCCACTAGGAGCATGAATAAATCATAAAACACAATATACATAGAATCTGAGGCTATAACTTGGCACACAACATGATAAGGGCATATTTAGCTCACACACCAAAAATCACATCCATAGCTGCAGTACAAATATGGATTTGAATTTAACTCAAAATAGCCACCATAATTTAGCAGGGCATTTTACACCAGTCCAAAATTCATCTCTGATTTATGAAACATACTACTAAGCATTGCAGAGCTATAGAAGAAAGTTGGAAGGCATTTGAATAACAGATAAATCTAAACAATTCACAAATGGAGAACAGGCTGAAATCAATATAAATTCATAACTGGAGTTTCACAAATGATTTCAATGCCATTTTTCTACACAAGGCCAGGAATGCTATTATTGACAACATATCCAAAATTCACATGCAGATCATTTATACATTTCAAGTTATTTCAAATTTACTCAAACTGATCAATTCAAGGTCATTTAAAAACTACTCTGAAATTTGAAAACTGCCTTTCTATAAAAGTTAGGTTTCTTCACAAGGATTCCAGAACAGTTTCAGTTTGCATTTTTACGATTTTTCTACCATTTACTATGTAATTTACAAGATTCAGGTTTTTGAATCTAGGGTTTAAGATTCTTTTTACAGTTAGGCCCTTGGTTCTTATACGCAGGCCCCTAGGAAGATTTCAATCTTCGCAGAGAGGTCCCCGGGGGCGGCGCGGGGGCGGCCGGCGGCGAGGAACGGCCGGACTCCGGCGAGCAAGCGGCTAGGGCCGGGGTTTGGACTCACCCTCGGTCGATTGGCGGGGTTGGCTTGGCGGGAATCGGCTCCGACGATGGTCGGCGGCGAGGGAGGCGGTGGATGGCCGCGGCGGCCGCAATGCCGGCGAGCCGGCGGGTCGACCGACCTACGCGTGTGCACGGGAGCATTCCAGGGGTGCGGGTGGAGGCTTTCGTGGTGCTCGAACTCGAGTGGGGGCGACGGACCAAGGGGCGCACCGGCGAGCTCCGGTCGGCAGCAATGGCGGGCGCGGGAAGCGACTCTGAGCAGCGCCTGTGCAATGCGAGGGAGGGGGAGGTGCGTGGGGCGTCGGGGGAGCCTAATGGCGTGCATGCGAGCCGCCGGTGGCGCGGCCGGCCGGGGCCCGGCGTGTGGGGCGTGGCGCGTGGGCCGCGGCGACGGCGCGCGCACGGCGCGGCCGGCCGACGGCGCGCGCGCGCGCGGGCGTGCGGGCGCGAGGCTATGGGCCCGGCCACGATGGCCAACACGTGTCCCTCGCCGTGACGGCGTACGGACGGCGGGCGGGTGTGGGCCGGCGTGCGCGCCGGCGCGGTGCCGACGGGCGACGTCGCGCGTGCCGGGCGCGCTCTGGCGTTCCAGCCCACACAAGTTTCACTGTACCCTACTTTGACCGTCTCAAACTCCAAAACTTTGAACTAAAGTTCAAATTTGCCAAATATGAAAGTTGTAGATCAGTTAACCCTCTCCAACTTTCGTAAAGGCCGACCGGTCAAATTTTCAACAGATTTGGAGATAAACATCTTCAAAGTTACAGATTTGCATGGCTTGGTCAAACTGTTCAGCAGAACTTTGACTGGGTTTTTGAGGATTCAAACCTCCGAATTTGAAATGCCAACAATGGAATGAAATGTGTTCCCGGAAAAACTGAGAAACTTTGATGTTGGTCGATTTTGAAGTTCTATAGTAAAATTTTGAGAACGCGCAGGAAAACTAATCCAGCCTTAAGGAGCACTTGGGCTTTGACAACAGTTTAGGGTGTTGACCAAGGTTCTTTGTGCAAAAGTCTGATCCACCATGTTAAACATGATTAGAGGCTACTTAATCTTGATTAATAAAGCTAGTTGATGACATAAGCAAAATAAACATCAGGGATGTTACAGCCTACCCCCCTTAACAAGGATCTCGTCCCGAGATCGGAATTTGAAAACAAAGGTTAGGGAAAAGTCACTTACAGTTCTGGACTTGCAGAAACCCTGGATAATGAGTGTTAAGATAGTGTTCAGTTTCCCATGTGGCTTCCTCTTCTGTATGATGACTCCATAAGACTTTGTACATGGTCACCGATTTCCTCCTCATCTTCCTCTCCTTTGTGTCAAGAATCCGTATCGGATGTTCTACTAGTGAAAGATCTGGCTGTATCCATGCGTTGGCTTCATTGATCACCCTCATTTCAGGTTCATGGGCACACTTTCTCAATTGAGACACGTGGAACACGTTGTGGATAGCAGCAAATCGCTCGGGTAGGCGAATGCGATAAGCAACGGGTCCACAAACTTCAGTAATTTCATAAGGGCCAATGTATCTTGGAGCTAACTTCCCCTTGACTCCAAATCTTTGTACTCCTTTTGTTGGTGAAACTCTCAAATACACCTTTTCACCAACTTGGTGTTCCCTTACAGTCTTCCCCTTGTCATGGTAACTCTTTTGCCTCATCTGTGCAGCCTTTAAGTTTTCTTTTATCACTTCGACCCTCTCCTCGGCTTCTTTAACTAAATTTGGTCCAAAGAACTTTCGCTCTCATACTTGTGACCAGTTTAAAGGGGTGCGGCATCTTCGCCCATAAAGAGACTCAAAAGGTGCCATCTTCAAGCTAGCCTGATAGCTGTTATTGTAAGAAAATTCGGCCAGGGCCAAGCATTTGTCCCAGCTCTTGTCGAAGTGAATGATACATGCCCGAAGCATGTCTTCTACAATTTGGTTGACTCTTTTAGTCTGTCCATCCGTCTGAGGATGATAGGCGGAGCTACGGATTAGCTTTGTTCCCAAGCTTTCATGTAACGGTTCCCAAAAACGAGATATAAATTGAGGACCTCGATCAGAAATGATGGTCTTAGGGATTCCGTGTAGTCGCACTACGCGGTCAAGATATATCTCTGCATAGTCCTTGGCTGAGTAGGTGCTGTTAACTGCGATGAAGTGTGCAGTTTTGGTTAACCTATCCACCACAACCCAGATAGAATCGTGATTTCTGGACGTGAGTGGCAATCCCACAATAAAATCCATGCTGATATCGTCCCACTTCCAAGAGGGTATGGGAAAGGGTTGGAGAGTACCCGCTGTTTTTAAATGGCTTGCCTTGATTCTGGAACATGTGTCGCACTCAGAAACATACTTTGCTATGTCGACCTTCATATTGGACCACCAGAAATTCCCTTTCAAATCTTAGTACATTTTACTACTCCCTGGGTGGATCGAGAATTTGGAGAGATGAGCCTCATCCAAAATTTCCTTCCAGAGGGTAGGATCTTCTGGGACAATGAGGCGCTGCGCTGCCCGAACCAAATTGTACCATTGGGGTCTTGTCAGAAACACGTGTATTTCGGATCATTTTGAGACAACCTTTGTTTGATGGTTTTGATTCCCTCGTCCCTAGCTTGAGACATTACTAACTTATCCCACAAGGCAGATTCTACCGAGATGGTATTCAACATGCCTTGAGGAACAATTTCCAGGCGTAATTTACTTAGCTTGTTGCACAAGGTATCCCTATAAGATTCTGTGGACAAGCAGTAGTAGTGACTCTTACAACTGAGAGCATCCGCAACTACATTTGCTTTACTGGGGTGGTAGTGCACTTCAAGATCGTAATCCTTAATAAGTTCCAACCACCTTCTTTGACGCATATTTAAATCAGCTTGGGTAAAGATGTACTTGAGACTTTTGTGATCGGTGTAGATATTGCAACGGGTTTCCATTAAATAATGCCTCCAGATTTTCAAGGCATGAACAACCGCTGCTAGCTCAAGATCGTGAGTTGGGTAATTCTTCTCGTGAGGGCGGAGTGCTCGGGAAGCATAGGTAATTACTTGGTTTTCACAACCCAGACCTGTGCCTGAGGCATCACAATAAACTTCATATGGCTTGGAGTTATCAGGTTGAGCTAACACTAGGGCGGAAGTTAGGTACTGTTTCAGAGTTTGGAAAGCAGTCTCACATTTCTCGTCCCACACAAATTTGACTCCTTTCTTCAATAACTCAGTCGTAGGTTTGGCAATTCTAGAAAAATTCGGAACAAAGCGACGGTAATACCCAGCCAATCCAAGAAAACTTCTAATTTGATGGACGGACTTTGGCGGTCTCCATTCCATCACTTCTTGCACTTTACTTGGATCCACGGATATACCTTCATTAGATATGGTGTGCCCTAAGAACTTGACACTATCCAACCAGAATTCGCATTTGGAGAATTTGGCATATAGTTTATGATCTCTCAAACGTTGAAGAACAATGCGAAGATGTTCCGCATGCTCCTCTTCGTTCTTGGAATAGACAAAGATGTCATCGATGAAAACCACCACGAATTTATCCAATTCAGTCATGAACACTGAGTTCATGAGGTACATAAAGTAGGCAGGTGCATTAGTGAGACCGAAGGACATAACCAAATATTCATACAGCCCATAACATGTGGAGAATGCAGTCTTAGGAATATCACAAGGCCGAATTTTTATCTGATGATAACCTGACCTAAGATCAATTTTGGAAAAGACCTTGGCTCCAGCCAGTTGATCAAACAGCACGTCAATGCGGGGCAGGGAGTATTTATTTTTGATGGTGACCACATTGAGAGGGTGGTAGTCTACGCATAGCCTCAAACTACCGTCTTTCTTCTTGACAAAGAGAGCAGGACATCCCCAAGGAGAAGAACTCGGGCGGATGAAACCCTTGTCCAATAACTCCTGAAGCTGGGTCTTCAGCTCTGCCAGCTCCTTGGGCGGCATACGGTAAGCTCTTTTCAAAATAGGTGCCGTACTAGGTTGGAGTTCAATCACGAACTCAATGTCCCGATCTGGTGGCATGCCTGGCAGATCATCAGGAAAGACATCCGGGTAGTCGCAGACCACTGGGCTCTCCTCTAAGCTTGTGGCTATCGAGACATAGGCACTGGGGTCCCTAGATCCCCTCAAAGGTAAGTAAAGAGTCGAGACACCTACAGCAGGTGAAGTGATTTCTATTCTTCGTTCAGCAATATCCAAAAGTACTTTATGATGTGCCATCCAATCCATTCCCAAAATGACATCTATTCCATCTAAGCCCAAGGTTAAGAGATTGGTCTGGAAGATCTTGCTACCTAGCTGCAATGGTACACTCTTGACTAGTGTGTTGGAGGATATATTCCCTCCAAGAGTTGTGATCTTAAATTCATTCTTAACTCGAAGCACACTTAGACCCAAGTTGACTTGTGTACTTTGGTTCATAAAGCTATGTGTAGCACCGGAATCAAACAAAATCTGAACAGGTTTGCCATGGATAGAGAAGGTACCCGTCATAACTGCTGCTCCCTCAGGAATTCCCACCATAGTGGTGAAGTTAAGACGACCCTGCTTGACTTGCACGGTCTTCTTCTTCCCTTTCTCCTTGTTGTTCTGAAGCTGTCCCCGTCCCTGATTCTGCTGCCTGGGTTGAGGACAGGCATTCATAAAATGCCCGGGTTTTCCACAATTGTAGCAGCGTCCTTCATTGTTAGTGCGGGCCGGTGGGGGTGCATTGGGCCTAGCATTCTGCTGCTGAAAATTTGGGGAACGAAAATTCCCTTGCTGCTGATTTTGGGGAGGTTTCACCACCCATCGCCCAAAACGTTGGTTCCGCTGAAAATTCTGCGGTGCCTTCTGAACTATGCGGAACTTGCGCTTAGGCGTGTTGTTAGAGTTGAACGCAGCCTTTCTTTTCTTTGCATTCTGCACCTTCTTCATTGCATCCTCCTGGGATATGGCCAGGTCCACTATCTCGTGATAGCTGTTTGTTTTGATGGGGTTCAGCTTTTCATAGAGCTCAGGATCAAGACCCCTGCGAAAGCGATCCATTTTCTTGGCATCTGTATCAACATAGTAGTCACCATACTGACACAGGTTGTTGAACTTCTGGGCACACTGATATACAGAGTGAGAACCCTGCCTCAAGTTCAATAGCTCATTCACCTTTCTCTCCACCATCCCCTTAGGAATGTGGTGATTCTTGAATGCAGTTTTGAATTCAGCCCACGTGATCTCATGGCCATTGGGCTGCATCATCTTAAAATGATCCCACCAAAGCTGTGCCGGACCACGGAGATACATTGCTGCAAACTTAACCTTTCACTCCTCGGAGCAGGGCAAGGTGAGAACATCTAACTTGGCTTCAATAGCACGCAGCCAAGCATCAGCCTCCAAGGGTTCCTCCGCTTTGTGAAAAAGCGGCGGTTTCAGTGCAGAGAACTGAGCATACGTTGCCACTCGAGGATCTTCTTCTAACGGGTCGTTGCGCCGCTGATTCATCTGCTGTTGATTTTGCAGTATCTGGCGCATCATATCAGCTTGAGCAAGGAGGAAAGCCTCCATAGGCGTCATGTTCGGTGGGGGAGGTGGTGGTGGCAGATTGCTACCACTAGCATCACCAAACCCATGGGGTTTTCCGCGTGTTGCTCCCACCATCTGAAAAATTTGGTAATGGAGGTTAGCCACATATCCATAATCTTGCCAATATAAGCATAAACAAGAAGAACATGTGTAAAGCGTTCCCTCCATGCACAAATTTCAGAAACAAGACAGCCAAGTACTCTGCCGTATAAAATTCATATCTTGCTGCTCGGTTATCGAACGATGCTAAATTTTGGTCAGTAGTAGTAAAATTTCATTCACTACAACTTTGGTATTCAGCCGATCCCTGAATTTCGACGTTAACATGCTCGAAAAATTAAAATCCCACTGGTCTGTCCAGCCTGAATTTCAGACTGCAGCCAGTTACAGAAAAATTCATACTTCCCAAACCGTAGAAGCAATGAGGTTGAAATTTTACGAGCATGCACACAAAGTAATTTACAAAAACTTTGGTATTCATTCCACGGCCCAGTTCCGACCATAAAGAGGTTCAAACTGCCCATTACATAACGCTGCATTCTGACCGCAGCATTCCACTAGCAGACTTAATTACAACACATTAGCCTAACTTTTAACAAGTCTTCACCCTAGGTTACATAGGGGTCAATGGTAGCATCAGGCCACCCAAAACAATACTCATCCTACGTCAGCCTATCCCATTCACGGACCAAAATCAGGCCACCCGTATGAGTATGGACACTAGTCTATCAACATCTAGTAAGTATCATCACCGCCCGAGGCGGCACTAGCAGCAGGCGAACCCTCGACCATCGGGTCCAGTGGCGGAGCCTCGGTGTCGTCCACCATGGACTGAGCGTCGTCCTAGTCACCCTCCATTGCTCCAGGGGCTGGCGGGGGAACCGGCTGCTGCAGCACTTGGATCAACTCGTTGGCCGCCTCCAGGTCCTGGTCCATGGCCTCAAGCTTCCCATCCATGTCTATCAGTGCCTGGAGGTGAACAAACCTCTCGTCCTTCAGCTGCTCCATCTGCTCTCTCTGCTGCTCCATCTCCTCTCTCTGCTGCACCCTCTGCTCCTGCAGTCCCACGATGGCGTGGAGACGGTCAGTGAGGATGTTGACCCACTGAGCGTCACGTGCCACCCAGTTGGCCTCACGGGCCTCCAGCTGTCCAACCCGCAGTCGTGCCTCGGCGAGGTCCCGCTCAAGGCCCATGTAGCCGAATGAGAGAGAGCACAGGTGGTGGGTGCGCACTCCCAGCTCTCCGGCGGAGTTGAGAGCAGAAGCAGTCACCGCGGTGGAAGCAGCACTGCGAAGGGCCTGTAGACGGTACAGCGCACCCTCGCATCGAACCATCTCCTGCAGCGCGTCGAGTGGGCGCATGCCGGCCAGAAGGTCGGCCATGTGCCCCATGCGGTGCCTCCACGCGGGGTCCTCGGGGTCCACTGCCGGTGGGAGTCCCCACCGGTGAGGTGGACACCTCGTCCGGTGCCGGGCGCGAAGGAGTTAAGCACTCCCAAAGCAGCCACCTCCGGCGTCTCCGACAGAAGCGGAGCGCTCACCACGTCCGTGCTCAGGTCGGCCCACTCCGGGTGGTCAGGGTGGAGCGGCACAGACATCTGAACACGACAGCGGGGCACTCCCAGCTGCACGGTCTCCATCGCCTCGTACGTCGGAGGCGTCAGGTACCCGGACGAGCGAAGGGCGTCCCACAAGATGCGGGCAAAACCCTCAAGGTGCAGCCCGTCAGTACAGACTGAACCGTCCGGACGAACCTCCCAGAAAAGACGTCCAGCCATCTGCATCACAAAACTCCCACTGGTTAGCGTGAGTTGAGAAATGACAGATCCTGTACAGTGCACAAAAATGCATGTAACTCAAAAACTATTGAGCCAAAAATTCCAAAATTTCACCAGATTCTTGCTGATACCCTAAGACACAAGTTTGGTATTCAAAAGTTGAGCTAAAAACAAAAGGAGAATGGCCAAAAAGCTACAAGTTCAGGTTGCTGTCACCCAGAAATTCCAGCCAACAGCACTGCACTAAACAGAGCATAACTTCAATTCCCTCTACCCAAACTTCTTGAATTTTTCACAGCAGATCCGCAACAAGATTTAGAGCAACTTTTGTATCTAGCACTTTTGCTGGAAACTAGATTTTGGGGGCCGAAAATTTTCAGAACTGAACTGCTGCCAAAAAGACGGCTAGATTAAACCTTAGGAAGAGATCCTAACTTGAGTTTGGTTAAACCAATTCTTAAGAAATTTTTACAGTATACCCTTTGGGATATTTGGAACCTTTTTCTTAGATGATTTCTGAAGAAAAACTTGTTATATTGATCGGGAAAATAATTCCAGACCAGCAGCTTGTTCGCACGATAACTAGATGGACCTTATATGCCTTTTGACAGATTTTTGATCAAGTCTTGACTTCAAGTCTCAAAATTTAAAGTTGTTGTTCACTTATGATTTTTAACATGATGCAAGCACACCTATGCGTCCTCACAGAAAATTTCTTGTCAACACGAAGTTAGTGCCGGTGGCACGGCATATAATCTCTCCCTATAATAGCTAGTCGAGAGCTAAACCAAGGAGTTACCGGATCTAACGATTCGCGGTTAGCGTACCCGCAGAAAATCACAGAACATCCCGAACCTTTCATGCCAGCACTCATGAAAGCGTCCACACTCATTACCGTTCACTATAGAAACGGTATCCATGCATCAAGCCGCTGCATGGACAGCGTCCAACCTCGGACACTCTCCGTTTGAATGGAGCGTATCCTTGCCTCGCATGAGCGACATGCGGAATGCACACGTATGAAACACGTGGTGACACACAACTCATAAACAGATGCGAAGATGGGATCCGTGGAATGGATCACTCCATCAACCCTCGCAATTCCCGTGATGCGGAACAACACACGTATAAATACAAGTGGCTCATCTAGTTTGGTTGTACAAGAAAGTAAATCTTGACTGAAAGTAATGTGCTGGAAGTTAGTCTAGATAAACCATAGTTAACTTGCCACCAGAAAAACCCAAAAACCTCTAGGGCCTCTCGGATTAAACCATCCTTAGCGTCCCTAACGTACTTCGGAAAACACACCTTACTCTTGCAAGTTTTATTCAAAAACATGTTGTTAAAGGTGTATTAAGACCTCTGGTGTACAAGTGAAGCTCTGATGCCAGCTGTGACAGAACCGCTCAAGTTAATTCCATATTATTGCCTAAACCACTCCTCTTGGCCATTAAGCAATAATATAGAAGTAACTCGTCGTCTCTGCCGGGTCGTACCCGGTAAATCACTTACATCACAGGATCGACATTTGTACAACAAACTCACACGAAGGCGAGTCCAGAGGTAAACAAGTCACAAGTATTACATAACATCATTCAAAGATTCATTATTACAAACCAAGTCTTTTGCATAAAGGTAAATAGTTCAGAGTTCGAAACACAGCGGAATTAAAGTACTAAACGACATAAGCAACATCACATGAGGCCACCAGTGATGCTACTAAGCACTGTCATCCTCCCACTCGTATTCCCAACCGGGTGGGAGAGAACCAGGCCACGGAAAGTCATCATCACACAGATCATCACCTGAAAATCAGCAACAAAAGCAAGGCTGAGTATACTAATACTCAGCAAGACTTAACCGTCGGGTGATTGGAAAATCACCAACCCTCTAGACATGCAAGGCTTTATGGCTAGTGGTTTGTTTTCTTTGAAAAGTAACAAAGAATATGTCCTTACTTTCAAATTTTAGCTCACGTTCTATTCTTTTAACCATTACTAGGTTAGCCAACTAATTCAAGCAAGAGTTGTAAAATACAAATTAAACAGTATACAAATTCTTTCTCAATTCCATCATTAAGGGACATAGAGTGGATGGTTAAGCAGTCTCAGATAACGGTGAGAGGCCGACGATCGATCGATTAGTAACCTTGCAAGGTGGACCTAAACATACGGGAGAATGCATACCCCAAGAATGCCAAACAAAACCAAAGGGGTGGGGTATACACCAACCAGGCGGTTCCCAACCATCCTCAGATCGGGATCAAGTCCACAGTCCCTGGTACGAGGTTATCCGGTCACGGTATCTGACCGTCCGAATCCACCTATGCACCACTGCCTAGTATCTGGGGATCTCTCCCGGGTGTAGTGGTAGAGAGTTCCCTTGCTGGATCAGGAAAGTACTAAGCTTACCGGTCCCATTCCCGACAAATGCTTAGTACATTCAAAAGCTTAACCACTGACATCTACTGACCGGAATCAGTCCCATGCTCTTACCACATGAGCAGATAAGTTCAACAATCTTATGATTCCAACATAAGAGACCTATAGCTCGCGAGTGACGGTCATCACTCGACTTCTACCGTGGTCCTGAGCATGGCAACTAGCGACCTAACATGCTAGTATTTAAACACAGGAACCTAGGATCATGCATCTAAGGTTTCAAGTCAACTCCTGAGCGTAAACGCACAAGCATCGCATAAACGGAAAAGTTGCAGGAGTTTAACAAAAGTAGGTTATGCTCCGGGGCTTGCCTTCACTGGCAAAGTCAGAAGCGAGACCCTCCGAACTTTGGTTCGGTTCTTGCCGCCCTTCCACCACGTTCACTTCTCCCTCAGCTGGTTCTCCTTCAGACTCATGCACCAGATCGTAGTTCCCATCAGGAAGTTCTATACGACATGCAGATGCATTATGCATTATGATAAGGACATATTTAGCTCACACACCAAAAATCACATCCATAGCTGCAGTAGTAATATGGATTTGAATTTAACTCAAAATAGCCACCACAATTTAGCAGGGCATTTTACACCAGTCCAAAATTCATCTCTGATTTATGAAACATACTACTAAGCATTGCAGAGCTATAGAAGAAAGTTGGAAGGCATTTGATTAACAGATAAATCTAAAAAATTCACAAATGGAGAACAGGCTGAAATCAATATAAATTCATAACTGGAGTTTCACACATGATTTCAGTGCCATTTTTCTACACAAGGCCAGGAATGCTATTATTGACAACATATCCAAAATTCACATGCAGATCATTTATACATTTCAAGTTATTTCAAATTTACTCAAACTGATCAATTCAAGGTCATTTAAAAACTACTCTGAAATTTGAAAACTGCCTTTCCTCACATGGATTCCAGAACAGTTGAGTTTGCATTTTTACGATTTTTCTAGCATTTACTTTGTAATTTACAAGATTCCGGTTTTTGAATCTAGGGTTTAAGATTCTTTTTATAGTTAGGCCCTTGGTTCCTATACGCAGGCCCCTAGGAAGATTTCAATCTTCGCAGAGAGGTCCCCGGCGGCGGCGCGGGGGCGGCCGGCGGCGAGGAACGGCCAGACTCGGAGAGCAAGCGGCTAGGGTGGGGTTTGGACTCACCCTCGGTCGATTGGGGGGTTGGCTTGGCGGGAATCGGCTCCGGCGATGGTCGGCGGCGAGGGAGGCGGTGGACGGCCGCGGCGGCCGCAATGCCGGCGGGCGGCGGGTCGGCCGACCAATGCGTGTGCACGGGAGCGTTCCAAGGGTGCGGGTGGAGGCTTTCGTGGTGCTCGAACTTGAGTGGGGGCGACGGACCAAGGGGCGCACCGGCGAGCCTCGGCCGGCGGCAATGACGGGCGAGGGAAGCGGCTGCGAGTAGCGCCCGTGCAATGCGAGGGTGGGGGAGGTGCGTGGGGCGTCGAGGGAGCCTAATGGCGTGCATGCGGGCCGGATGGCGCGGCTGCGGGGCTCGAGCACGTGGGGGCGCGCGCGCGTGGCCGCGGCGACGGCGCGCACGGCGGGGGCCGGCCGACGGCGGCGAGCGCGCGAGCGATTGTGCGGGCGTGCGAGCGCGAGGCTGTGGGCCCGGCCACGATGGCCAACGCGTGTCCCTCGCCGTGACGGCGTACGGACGGCGGGGCGGGTGTGGGCCGGCGTGCGCGCCGACGGGCGACGTCGCGCGCGCCAGGCGCGCTCTGGCATTCCAGCCCACACAAGTTTCACTGTACCCTACTTTGACCGTCTCAAACTCCAAAACTTTGAACTAAAGTTCAAATTCGCCAAATACGAAAGTTGTAGACCAGTAACCCTCTCCAACTTTCGTAAAGGCCGACAGGTCAAATTTTCAACAGATTTGGGGATAAACATCCTCAAAGTTACAGATTTGCATGGCTTGGTCAAACTGTTCAACAGAACTTTGACTGGGTTTTTGAGGATTCAAACCTCCGAATTTGAAATGCCAACAATGGAATGAAATGTATTCCCGGAAAAACTGAGAAACTTTGATGTTGGTCGATTTTGAAGTTCTATAGTAAAATTTTGAGAACGCACAGGAAAACTAATCCAGCCTTAAGGAGCACTTGGGCTTTGACAACAGTTTAGGGTGTTGACCAAGGTTCTTTGTGCAAAAGTGTCATCCACCATGTTAAACATGATTAGAGGCTACTTAATCTTGATTAATAAAGCTAGGTGATGTCATAATCAAAATAAACATCAGGGATGTTACAAAGCCCCGCTTCCTCTTCCTCGAGGGTTCTGGGGGCGCCGTTGTTGTGCCCACCGGCGCCGCTGTGGCACTTGTCGGCGCCTCCACGGCGCTCGCAGGCTCCTCCACCGATAACCCAGTAGCGGGCGCCTCCACGCCCACCACAGGCGCCTCCTTCGCAGCCGCCTCCGCGGCCCGTGGTGATGGGGAGGGGGATTCCACCTCTCGGGGGGGGGCTGCCCCCCGTCGCTCTCCTCCTCCTCCTCTTCCGACGATGACCCCGCCGGCGTCCCCGGAGGGGAGAATCCTTGCTGCTCGCGCAGCTGGTACTCCTCACTGTACTGCTCCCGGCGCTCCCGCCGCCGGAGCCTTCTCTCCTTCACTCGCGCCGCCCGCTCCTGTTCCCTCAACTGCGCGGTGCGGGCAACCGACTGGGTCCGGGGTGTTGGCCGGTCTGACCGTGCGGCTTGCACGGACACCCTCTGCTGACGAAAGTTGTCAATGCCCACACCGACACGACACAAAAACTTGAGACGGGGGAAGAGGCCCACTACCATTGGGGTGTCGGGGATCATCACGAACGACCAGAGGTCGTCATTGCTGTGCGACATCGACTTGAGGCTGACCGCGCACCTCGCCCTCGTGGCTGCGTACTCTGGGAGCAGGCGATCCTGCAGCAGCCGCGAGCGCACCAACGACGTGGGGTTGGCCGCGTCGCTCGTCTCGAAGATGCGAAGCTCCCTCTCGATGAGGGGGTGATCCGCCGATGGTGGAGGTTGGCGAGGATCGAGGCCGCTCCCAGTCCGGCGTCTGCCAGACTCCGCAGCGCGTTGGTGAGCGACTCCAGCCGCTCCTGGCGCGAGGAGGGCGTCACGCCGTGGTGCCAGGCGTCGGTCTTCGCCATAAGAACCTTGTTGGTGTAGGGGGATGGCCGGCGCCGTCGTTGCGGAGGTAGAACCACCCCTTCTCCCAGTATGCGTTGTTTGACGTCATCGTGTAGGGCGGGTACAGCTCCCTGTGCGTCTCCCGCAATGCGAATGTCAGGCCACCGGCACGCACCGCCCGACGCACCCGCGCCTCGCCCGTGGCGAGGGTGTGTAGCTCCGCACGGAACAGGTGGACCCAGAGATCCCAGTTCACTGGGATCCCTAGGAACCCCTCGCAGACGCCGACGAAGGTGGCCGCCTGCGATATCGCGTTGGGGGCGAAGTTGTGGAGCTCCACCCCATAGTGGTAGCACAGTCCCCGCATGAAGCGGCTCGTTGGTGCGGTGAAGCCGCGCTCATGCAACCTGATGAAGCTGACGACGTAGCCATGCGGGGGATTGGGCTCCCTGTGCGACGCCGGTAGGACCATCCACGCCGGGTTCATCCCTTCACCGGCCGGAGCCAGTTGTCCGTCGTTCACCAACTCGTTGAGTGCAAATGGTGTCACCATCGACCGGGACCAAGGCTGGGGCTCAAGCACTACAATCTGCTGGGGCGGTGCCATTGCGAGTGAAAGCTAAGGGCTGGGGAGGCGGCGGCGCGAGAACGAAGCAGACAAGGGCGAAATCGAAGGAGCACAACGGTAGAGAAGACGAGGAACAAAGGTTGCGGAGGCTAAGTGGTGAGGTGAGGATTCGCCCCCCCCCCCCCTCCGCAATTTATAGATTTTGGGGAGCCATGCTCCCGCAAACCACGCACACCGTGCACATTAACTACAAGCGACGCCGCCTGCTGCTGACCGACGGGCCCCACCGAGCTAAAACAACCGGATGCACACGCGTGCGCGATCATTACGGCGCGACCACCAAAGGGCCGCGACGCCCCATCACGTCCACCCCCCACATCGCCCACTATGCGTGCGGCGGCGCTGCCTGAAAAGGCGCGCCCACTGCGCACGACCACTGCGCACGACTGCTGCCACGACCGCGGCCATTTAAGGGCCCGGTTCCTTACTCAGCAAAGGCAACCCCCCGCACGATCTGAGCCTCTGGTTTAGAAAAAACTGACCCTCCCTGGGTGTGGTCGATGCCCCGACTTAAAAGACGAATGGAGATAACCCTCACTCGAAGGGGGGGTCGAGGGCCAGACCCTTGAAGGGTATGGCTACTGATCAGTGGCCTTAACTCCCACTCATCGAGGGTAGGCGCTACAGATGCCCTCAGATTCAGAGGATTACTGATCAGCAGCTCGAGGGTCGGCTCGGCCATGACCCTACGCGTCCTGTAGATGTAACCAAGACGGGGGCGCCTAGCCATCACCCCGCAACGGCCCCTCCGATCGGCGGCTCGAGGGTCGGCTCGGCCATGACCCTACGAGTCAGGGACGACCAGGTCATGCGCATTCGAGCCTATCCTCGAGCCCACCAGCTCGAGGGAGCCCCACATGTCATGTTCAAGAGCCAACGAGGGCAGCTAGTCGAGGGATCCCATCAAGGGAGAGCTTCCGCGCCCTCAGTCCCCAACGAACGGGACCGAGCCCTGCCTAGCACACCCGCGTAAGTGCTTTCATGGGCGTGTCTCCGGACCACGAGACGACCCTTATCGAATGGGGCGCGGGCGTCCACTTGAATCACCTGATAACAGCTCAACGAGGAACCCACAATTCGCGACCCGCTCGATAGGAGTTGTGGACACCTCACCCCTCTGTCCTATGGAAGGACAGCGAAGGGGCATATGAAAAAGACGGAGAGCTCGCCCCGATCGCCTCTACTGGGTGAAGGACCGATTAGGCGACCAGAGAGGGGGGGGAGTGAATGGGAGCCGATAAAAATTCTTCTCGAAAGAGATTGAAACTCCAACAAGATGAACTCGCTCAGTCGGACCCCCAAAATCACACACTCCGCACTTCTACCTTCCGTTTGCCAAAACCACATAGCCACTGGAGTGCTACTGGTCCTAGGAACAAACACTACCTGCCACCTCAACACACACACACCCACGACAGCAGAAACAACTCGAAAGCCGGCTGTCTAGAGGGGGTCGGTTAGACCGGGTATGGGGGCGGTTAGACCGCCTCCACCAGGCAACCAAGAATTCCTCCGAAACACCTCTTTCAAGCACCAAAACGCACCACAGTTTCACCAATAGAGATCTCTGGTCAGGGCCATGCTAGCTACTAGAAAATCTTGGCGAAAACCAAAACTTCACCCAGGGGCCTAGGGGCGGTTAGACCAGCTACCAGGGGCGGTCTAACCTCCTGTACCCAGCAACGAACTCCAAGCAAGAACTCCTAGCAAATGGCACGAGAACGACCCAAAATTTCACCCAAACGCTCCTCTGATCAAGGCGAACAAACTCACAGAGGAAAATCCGGCGAAACAGAACTTTGACCTGGAAGGCCCAGGGCGGTTAGACCGCCCCCTCTAGGCGGTTAGACCGCCCCTTCCAGAAAACCAACCCGCGGGTCAAACCTCAACTTCCTAGCGCCCGATCTCCCGAATCACTCCACGGATTGCAGCGAAACTTCGGGAATAGCTGGGTTACCTCCTGGGAAACCTCTACCTCAAAGGAATCGACCCGAATCGCTCACAATCAAGAGGAATCGAAGAAATCGCCTCTCTAGGTCAAGAACTCGCCCAACTCGAAAAACCACCAAATCGAGTCCGATTCAAGAGAGATTTGGGGGCAAAGTCACCAGCCAAAGAGGCACAAGATCCTCATACGTGACACCCACCAAAAACCCCAAGAAATCGTCCTCAAAACTCCGCCAACAAAGAGCTCCGAAAAACAACACAAAGAAGGACGGGAAAAACACTTCTCAACCTTGAAGAACAACGTTGAACCATCTATACATACCATGAAGGTTCGTACAAGGCCTAGCTTGCCACCCATACATCCATCCCTCTCTCTAGATCTCACATGAAGCTCTCAAGCTAGTCCTAGGAAAAACTAGGGGACAATGAGAACAAAAATGGAAAAACAAATGAGCTAGGGTTCCAAGAGTTTTTTGCCATCCATCCCCTCAAAGAGTATATATGGAGGCACCCAAAAGACTAAACTACCCTTACTTAATAACTAGGGATACAAGCCCCTCAAGGGCGAATTTGGAAGTCATCAGATTTTCTCCATCGGACGGATGCCCGGCGAGCTCAACCTGCTTAGTCTCGACGCAAGCCTTGCGATCCCGACGCGTGTCCTCCACTTTGAAGCATCTCGACGCCAGCGACCAGGGCGGTCAGACCACCCCCCCCCTATTGGGCGGTTAGACCGGTCCGGGCAATCTGACCGGCCCAGGTGGTCCGACCGCCCCTCCTGGGCGGTTGAACCGGCCTGGGTGGCCACACCTCCTCGTCGAGTCTTCGGCCTCGGTTTTGTGGCTCAACCGAGTAACCCAGTGGTTTTCTGGTGAACCACTGCAAACTCCGCGAACTCAGTGTGGCCTCCGCCAATCTCTACTCATGACTTGGCTCCCACGTAGTCCCGGCTCGACCTTGGTTTTGAGGCTCTACCAAGAAACCGTCCACGACTTCATCTTGCTGTTCATGCCACCATGCGGCCCGCACTTGACCCCGCTGGCCACAGGGTCCCTCGAACGAAGCCTACTTGTCTTCTCCACACCTGGAGGCCTCACCAGCAACGACCTTTCGCGCTTGTTCTTCACCTGCACCAACACGACTCAAGCCGCAACCAGCACCTGCAATATTTAGCCAAGAATCAGTCCACATAGCGTTGTCAATCACTCATCACACAAGGAAGCGAGCATCCACCGGTCCTCGAACCACACATGGTCCTCACTAGGCCCAGGCTCGGGAGCTCGACGCACGACTACACTTCCTGGCGTGCACCGAACGTAGACAGGTGTCAATGCGTGCGCACGGCACCGCTGAGGCCAGCTGAAACACTTGCCGACTGAAAGCAACACCTCGCACACTGACAAACTCTATATAAAAAAACCTTGTAGGAGCACCCACGCTCCTGCAAGGCTTCGGGGGCTACACCCGTTGGTGCGCTAGCGCACCCCCACGGAACAGCATAGCCGCCGGGAAGGAAGAACGTCCCATCAGTAAGCGTCAACGTCTACAGGTTCCTGACGTATACCTTCACAGATGCTCAGGGGATACTGTCGGGGACAGCCACAAGGGTCCCCTGATAACCGGGGAGAAACCCATTTCTTTGCAAAATAATAAAAACACAAACAAACTGACAAATTGTAAATTACACCTCGCGCAATCACGGCCTGGTGACAGGAGGAGCCCACGGCCCCAACACCCCTGGGGCAAATCTCCGCCTCGCTCGAGGGGCCCGGCGCCGTACCACCGAAACTCCGCCTCGCTCGAGGGCTGGACGCTCCCTCGGGCGAATCTAACCGCGAGGGGGGGAGGGGCGACGGAGAGCGCACACTTGCACGTTTTCCGCCTTCACCACGATATTGGCACCTTGCCTCAATCAAACCTCAAGGACCTAGAGGCACCACCACCTCTCCTGTCATGCTTGTAGCTCCCCTCTGCAAGCACCACGGTGCAGCGCAATACAGTGCCTTGAGCACACCCCTACTGGACGTACGGCCCCGGCCGGAACCAGGATAAAACTCGTGTCACTTAGTTGCTTAGCACCGGCCATCGAGAGATAGATCTTAGCGCTCGTACTAGTTAGTGTCAGGACTACTTTCCGCACCGACAGTTGATGCGCCAGGTAGGGGGACTCTGCGCTGAAGATCAGCTTTCCACCAGCCATCTCGATGGTGATCCGCACCGAGTACAGGTCCTAGAGGTACTCCATGGGCAGCTCAGACCCCCTCCTCGCCAGATTCGAAATTCGGTTCGGGAGCTTGAACTTCCAGGCCACGGGGAACGACTACCTCATGCGCATCACCAACCACACCGAGCTTCACCCGTGGCGGACAACCGGGCCAGACCCGGTCCCCGTCGCGTTGCCACTGACGCCCCCGCACCCGCTCAAGCAGATGCCGTGGGCACCTCCGCGCCCCGACGCCGGTGGCGCTCTGGCCAGCGCTCACGCCAGGCGCGGATGGAGATAAGAGATAAGGAAGCGACTCGGTTTTCCTATGCAACAGCAGTAGAGTATAATCAAGATATCTCCAACAAATTCCAAAACCCAAAGCTCTCAACACAGTTCGGAACCACCTGGTCACCCAGGGCCCCGTCTCCACAACCTACTCCTGACTAGGGTCGATGCGAGAACTTCCTCTCCTCGCACCTCAGTGATTGCAATCGGATCAACGAGGTAGATGGAGCCTCTCTCCTCTAACCGACTGCAACCACGGCTCACCATGCACTCATCTATAGGGGGAAGGTAGAAATCCCAAAACATGAGGAACGAACATGTCTTCTAGGCATTGTCCATGACAGAGGACGCGGCTATAGCTATAGATCGAACAACTCTTCTGAGTGTGTACACCTGTACCCAACCCGAATGGCACCCGGCCGGTGTACGACCGGCCGAGCCCATCCTACTGTGCGAACTCTCGATAGTTACGGTCCCATCCTGCATCCAGCCCTCAAAGCGATCCCCCTCGCAAAGGGAACTGCACCGGAACTGTGAAATGCCCCCGTGTGGCCACACGGGCGACGCACTGAGAGAAGGTGGTCTCTCTCCACCTCTCCCCCACTGATACCCTCTATCCTGCTGGCAGGTATGGTTCCGCACTTGCCGAGATCAACTCAGCCCTAACCCCACGCTCGGCGGGGTGGTGTGTACGAAAGTCCTATCGACAAGTTGATCCACTCGGTTTTAGACCGGGGCGAGCTCATATCCTGCAAACGCAAGTAAAACCCCAACAATTCGGCTCCAAAAACCGGCAAAGTAGGGATACACTGAGGAGTGCACCCCTATCCCCGATCCCAGATCAGTTGTCTCGAGCTCACCCCTGCCAAAGTACCCAAAAACGCCTTCTACTGCTGGTTTTTATCCCACTCACACCAAGAACCACTATTCCCATCCCAACACATGCATCGTGAAGCTCAGCGCATATACACGCTTATAGACATATATAGTAGTAGGACAATCAAGGACAGGATATTTAAAGTAGGCAGTGCAAGGTTCATCAACATGCATATAAAGTAAAGCGCTAGCAAACTATATTGCAATGTCTATGGGTTTTCAAAGTTAGTCGGGCGTGAACCTGGGGTCGGGTAGTCCTCCGCAGTGAAGTCGTCGGCGTAGTCATACTCCGGGTTTAGCTCCCCGGCTCCAACTGCTCCTAATAACGCGTAAAAGAAAATAAACATTGGTCCTAATGCAATTAACTCCAAAAGAACGACAATTAAGAGCCAAAAGAGGGCAAACACTAGCCTAGCACGGAGTTTAAGATTTTAGAGAATTTCTGGAAAAGATTTTGTATTTTTCGGAGAAAAAATGGATTTACTAGGATTTTCCTAAGTCAAAATTGATTTCTGGAAATAAAATTCGCATACACAATAGCATTAACTATAGGCTGGCTACTGGCTGGCTCTAAGGGGCTTAAAGCTAGCTACTAGCTGGTAGCAGGCCGGGTACTAAGGCTGACGGGGCGGCCACATCAGCGGCTTTAAGCCAGCTGTAGCCCACGTGGCTGTCGGCGTGGCGCGGTGTAAAGGATCCCGCCAGGATCTTCTGCGGCGCGCTGCGGTGTGGACGTGCACGTGCGGCAGCACGGGAGTGGCAGGCCGCACGAGATCTGGTGGATCGGCCGCGGCCAGATCCGCGTGTGGTCCAGCGTGTGCAAGGCCAAAACCCTCAGGGTTTTAGAGTCTACCGCCAGGTGCTCGGTGAATTGCCCCAAAGGAGCGGCGTCTCGGGATGGTGTCGCCGGCGGCGAGGTTCGACTGCGCCTGGACAGCGTGCCCCACGGTGAGGTCTGCGGTATCCTACTGGCTCACTAGGGCTCGAAAAGGAGGGCCTGGAAGGCGAACACCGGCACGGTGAGTTCGATGCCTTGGCCGGCGGGGTGGCACGGCGGTTCTGGCCTCAAGCCCGGTGAGGATCTAGCGCTGGTGGTGGCTCGCGTTCTCGCGGTGCATGCGGGTGTGCCCGCAAGCTCGGAGGCACAAGCACGAAAGAAAAGGGTGGCGAACGCGTGTGGGTGCGTGGCGCGCCTCGGCTCACGGTGGGCGGAACGCCGGCGAGCTCGGCTCGGGCGGTAAACGGGCAAAAAGGGGCGGTCTTGCCCCGCCTGGTATGCGCATGCACGTGTGTGGGTGCACAGGCGCGCGGGTGCGTGCAAAGGAGCGTGCGGCGCACACCGACGTCAAGAACGCAGTGGTGGCCCGAATGGCGGCGCGGCATGGCGCCCGGATGAAAAGATAAAGAGAGCTAAAGAGAGGACGGCGAGCGGGTTGCGCGCGCGGCGGAGTCGGCAACGGCACCTGCAGGAGACTGCTTCCCAGCCTGGCGAAGGCCGGCATCACACAGCACGACAGTGCAGCGGCATGGCGGCGACACGACAAGGCACTTTTGGATGACCGCGACCTTGGCTCGAAGGCCAGGAGCCACAGAGGTTAGGGATGAGGATGCGCTCACCTACGGTTTGTGCGACCAGAAGGTGAAGGCGGCGGTGAAGAAAAGCTTGGCGCGGTGAAGAGGATGTAGGCGGCGCTGGTAGAGGAAGCAGAGGAGGCACGGCGTCGAGGTGCGGGGCTTCTCGGCGTCCAGGGACTCCACGGGCAGCCTCCGGCTCCCACGACGGCGTGGACGTCACTCCCTCGGTCGACTCCTCCTTCTCCTCTTTCCCCCTTCTTCTCCTCCTCCGGTGCGCGGTGGTGCGGATGGGGACGAGACCCTGAGGCGGCTAGGGTTGGGAGCTCAAGGAGGCGTGGTGGCGGCCTACTTATAGCGGCGGTCGGTGCTGGACGCGTGGACGGCGCGGATGCGAAGGGGGACGCGTGGCTGCATCGCGTCGGCGCTCCATCCCGGCGCGGCGGCGCCCCGGTCCACCGGCGTCACTAAAGAGAAAGGGTGGAGGGTGACGACTGCAACGTCACCCCGACGTCAATGCGGGCCCCAGCTGGCAGAGGCGGCGTGGGAGCGCGGTAGGTGACTGGCTGGCTGGGCCGCGCTCGGGCTGAAAGAAAGGAGTGGGCCGGTTGGTTGGTTGGTTGTCGGCCCACGCAAGGGGAAAAGGCTTCCTATTTGACTTACTCCTATTTCCTATTTAATTCAAATTCAAATTCCAATTCAAATTTGAATCCACACAAATAAATCCAAATAAAATTCAAATAAAAGTCCAACTTCTCAAACTAGCATTTATAAGTCCTAATGTTTATGGATTGAATCAATTAAAAGTCTAGGACTTTAGGGAAGGGGAAAAATAGAAGACATCCTTAATTATTTCACAAGCACTCAAATTCAAATCAAGTTTTTGAAATTCTACATTTTTACCAACAATTAAACTCAAGGATGTTACAGATGTTGATGAGTGATACTCTATGGATGGCCTCCCATGTGTATATTTCCGTTGTTTAAACTCTGAAACCCTTTACTTTCATGTATGGAAAACCTGGTCCCGCCTTCGTGTGGGTTTGCGCATATCAGCGATCCTGTTATAAGTGATTCACCAGGCATGACCCGGCAGAGGCGACATAATAGTTTTGTATTATTGCTTAATGGCCACGTGAACAGGCTTAGGCGATAATACAGAATTATGTTGGGAGGTTCTGTCACAACTCCCCCCCCCTCTCTTGTCACCAATCCGGTCATTCAATAAATATGGCTCACATCATTGAAATCAATCAAGTGTGTGATCCTGTGTTGAAAATGTTGATCAATGACAAGCTAAGTTAAAGATAATGTTGGGGCATATTTCAAGAATGATCTACAAGATGTCCAACACATGTGATAGCTTAGGTGCAAATAAAAGGGATCATTTTGTGTGAAATGATAGGTCGCCCTAAAGGACTTTGCAAGGCTTCATATGGTAATTACAAAAGGCTACAATGATATTTTCTCTATTTTGATGATCCTCAATTGGTAGCTTGCATATTTGTTGTCATCAACATTTGAAGTATTTTTCAAATAAAGATTACTTATTGATGAAGCAAAGCCAAACTCAATTGGCTAGGGTAAGTGATGAAGAGATCAACCAATATGACTGGAGTGAGGTACTAAGTAATCTTTGGTTAGTGTGGCTACCATTAGTGTTTTTGCTAGGGTGAAGTAACTAGTATCCATTGGGTCTCGAAGAATCATATCCAAGTCTTACCGAGGGAAGCAATGTGATGCATCAACTTGTTATGATTGGCAATAAGGAGTGACTCAAGGATTCAAGTGAACACTCTTATGTTTGGAAGAAGAATCTTAAGTCACTATCTCAAGTATGGACATGCTCAAGAAAATAGCAATGTTGGAAGCCCTCATATGAAAGAAAATCAAGTATGGCAAGATTGAAGAATCTACAAGTTCAAGAGATTGATGCAGTATTTATATTTACTCTTAAGTATAGGAATGTTGTACTATAAAGAAGGATGAAACATTAGCTTTATGAAAAACATCAAAGTGCTCATTAGTTGACCTATATGAGAAATAGCCTTGAGAGAGTTCATGAGTGATCTACAAACATTTTTAACTCAACCTTAGCCACTTCATCTCTTTAGTGAAGTGTTGGTGAGAAGAGAAGAGGATTAGAGGGGTCTCTCTACCCAGGGTAGTCTAACCTCTCATGGGGGGCAGTCTAATTGTCCACCCCTGGAGGCTAACGGCTAGTTTTTCAAACTGACCGGTCTAACCGCCTTAGCACCCTGGTCTAACCGATTTGGCTTGGGTTCTAACCGCTAGTTTCTTTTGTGTTGAGTGTTTATACCCTACGACCTCCACAAGTTGGAGGTGCTGCTTCTAGGGTTGCTGGTGTGCTTCCTCTGCTATTCTTGCGAAGCCAAAGCCAAAGAAACTTTCCTCAACCATCTCTTTATGAGATTTGTGAGAGTCAAGCCACACCCTAGTGTTGGGTTGAGAGAGTGATCTTGTGTGAGCATTCGTGAGTTAACAAGAGCATCCCATAGATTGAGCACTTGTGATTCACGTCTACAAGACATTGAAGCATTTATTACTCTTGGAGGTTTTCCTTCTAGATGGTTGGGTGTCACTGGATAGCTCCCAAGGTGTGGTAAGTAGCGACAAGTTTGTGAGGGTTGTGATCTTGCCTCCTTGGTGCAAAAGATCGACTTAGTGGAATTGAATAAAGTGGTTGAAAGATACCCGACTTGTTGTGAGAGAGAGTTGGTGGAAAACTCAGATACCTTACAAGTTCCTCAACGGGACATAGGATTCACAGGTTGTGAGTCTGAACTTCGGGAAACAAATCTCTGTGTCTCCTTTGTGGTTTGCCTCACTAGTTGGTTTCTAGCATATTTACTTTACTTCTGCTTCGATCTACTTGGGTGTGCTTATCTTTGTGTGCAGGGATCATTACCCTACCTTTGAACCTTTATTGAAGTCATCTAAGAACTTTGGTTGGTGCTAGATGTCAAGAAAAGCTTGAGCATCACTTTAGCGAGCTCACTGTGTGGAGCCGGTCTAACCGGGTCCATGAGGCAGTCTAACCGCCCGTCTCTACGTGTGCCAGAGAGTTCTAGTTTTATAGGGAAAAAGTTTTAGTTTGGCGTCTCGCTTATTCACCCCCCCCCAGGAGACATCAAGATCCTTTCAGGTGCATCTTGCTATTCCCCTAAAAATCACATTTAGCGGTAGAATGTCTTTCCACCAGAAATATCCAACCTCCCGGGATGCATGTGGCACTTCATGAGTGTAATATCTTGCCCAGATCAATCTAATCCATGGCACATCTGCCTTGGCATAAAATTTGTGCAACTGCATGATCAAGAGGGCATCATTCTGCTACTTAAGATTAAGCACTCCAAAACCTCCTTTGCTTTTTGGGTTTTCAACGATGGTCTAGGCGGGAAGATTTCTTCCCTTTTTGGTGTGGTCATTGCCCCTCCAGATACATTGCTTCCTCGCCCTGTCAATATTTTCTATAACACCCAATGGCAGCTTAATTGTGCACATTGCATAAGTAACTGTTGGTGTGAGTACAAAGTTAACCATATGCAGCCTCCCAAAGTAAGACAATAAAGAGGAACATGATGTCAACCTTCTCTCGATTCTATCCATAGTTGGTGTGAGATCTTGCAATTTAGGCATAGTGGTACCCATGGGAAGTCCCAAGTAAGTGAATTGTAAACTTCTAATATGACACTCTAATGTTGCAGCTAAATAAGTCATTTTGCTATCTGATACATTGATAGGGATGATGAGAGATTTACTAAAACTTACTTGCAATCCTGTGGAGATGGCATACCTATGCAGGACATCTTTGAGGCATAAGAGCTGAACACTATCAGCCTGCATGAGAATAAGTGTATTGTCTGCATACTGAATAATAGGGAAATACATATCAGGCTGTCGGATAGGTATGCTAAGGAGACCATGAGCACATGCATCATTGATTATGAATTGCAGGAGTTATGCTACAAGCACAAAGGGTCACCCTATCGTACTCCCATTTTGTACTTAAATTGATTACCTGCATGCCCTTGAAAATAACCGAGGAAGTTCCTAAAGATGGAATCTTGGACATCCATGTTAGATATTTTCCTGGAAAACCCATGTGTTGCATGACTTGAATTATGATAGTATGCTCAACCGTGTCAAAGGCTTTTGCAAAATCTAGTTTCAAAATGATAATTTCTCGCTTGATTTGATGACACTGATGAATATATTGAAAACTCCAAGCAAGGCAATCATGAATTGTTCTACTCTTGATAAAACTATATTGGTTATCATGTTCTACTCAAAATATTTTCAGATGATTGAAAATGGGGCATGACTGAATGGTTGTACCAAATGTAATAGAGATGAGTTTCTTGTTATATATACTTTTGATTCACACGAGGTAAAAATACACTAAATCCTCACATTTCAAAAATAAAGTAAACACTAAAACTCTACGACTAGTTTCGACTTTCGAATATATGTGTCGCTAATCACTATGTCATCGTTACAACAATCCATGCACAAGTTTTGTTGTCATAAGCTGCAACTCAAATGGTACTACTAGTACCAAACATCCTCCCAAACCTTTAGCAACAAATGATGCAGCTACTCTGAAGCATCCTCCCAAATCTTTGGGAACAATTGGCCTTCCACCCAAACTCATGAATGAAATAATAGCTATAGTTAATAGAACCTTTACATGTCTAAATTGTATTATGTTATAGACACTCAAAAATTATGGGTTAAAGTCAACATCATTATACTTTTCTTTGATTGTGGCCACCTCTACTTTGAGTGTTATTTGTAATGCTTCCACACAAGGAACATGTCTATCAATGAGTGGATTAGAAGTATCTCTACTACTTAGGGTCACAATTGAGTATTGGGTTTATGGAGATTAAGGAGCTCGCAACTGACATTTGAGCCAATAAAACACCTTTTTGTACTAAAAAATAAACTTGACTTCTTCCTACTAATGATATCAGGAGCGACATAATTCATTTCTATGTTTTCAGATAGCCCAACACACCACAATATGAGATCTCTTTGAAAATTTTTAATCCAAAAGCTATTCGAGTTTTTACATTCATATTTAGGCATGCGAGATTGAGGCTTCACTAAACATGAATGAAATGCAAGAATATCTAGAAGGTCATTTTGTGCATGCCTTTGCTATAAGATTTACACGTCCATTTAAAAATTGTTCTAGATTCAATATGACTTACTAGTTGTCTATAAACTTTTTTGAACTGAATGAATTATTTACCAACCACTATCTCATTATTCATCAAAGAACTTAGTGTACCTTCACACAACACCAAGAATACTATAGTCACCATCAGACACAAGAATTTAAATATGAGTGTAAGAACAATTTTGCATTTATACTTATTTCTAAATATATGTCATTCTAATACTTAACATTCAAAGGAACAATTTTGAGTTATACAACATTTTGTAGTTCTATACTTTTCCATTAATTCAAGAAAGACAATGATTCTTTAATGACAATATTTAAATAGTGAACATGTATATGGCACGATTTAGTACATTTTGTATAATAAGGGACCTAGTTTGATGTGATTTAACCCTAGTCCACCTAATTTTTAAAAAAAAATATGGAGACTAAGTCATCATATTTTTTGTATTTTCCTTTGGATAAACGAGTCTTAACAAGAATAAGATGATTATTGTGTCATGAGAGAAGCACAGAGGCCATCCCGCTGCAAATATGAAACATGGATCTAGCAATGCAACATACTTGGTTCCTTCTATTGAAACACCTTTGCTATTGTATGACCAATTACTACACTTATAACATATTGTAAGTGCAATCAAGCCCTAAGTGGGTTTTTGTGAATTAAGTAACAACTTGATTAAAACACTAACACTCTTGTGAAGCATGTGAGCAGGTCATTGATTATTGATAAATGATATCTATGTGTAAATTCATGCATTTGGCTCATATTGCAAATAAGACAAGGGTAGATCATGACAATATACTTGGAATAATTACAAGCATGCTAAAGAGTGAATGTCATGATAAGGAAAGGATGTTCTTCCCATTGGACTTTACATTAAGCATACAACAAGTGATCCTAAGCTAAAGAAAAGCAAATATAGAGGCATGATTATATGTGATGATTGGTTGGCTTTTCTATGTTGAGCAAAGCATATTTTGAAGAAAGGAGAAGCTTGTGGTATAGTAATGGGAGAATTATCAAAGTTGAACATGGCATCAAGGGATTTCACCACCGACACATGATAAAGCTTAATGGTCAATATTGTGAAGTTTATCAAGCAAAACATCAAGGGATTTCACTATTGCTACAAGATGGAACTTGATGACCTAAACAATAAGATTACCAAGTTCAATATCAAGTGGTTTTCATTCTTACTTGTTCAAAGAAGCTTTTTGCGAGACTTCAAGTTGAGTTTTGACAAGGGTCATGTGGTTATCTATATTACTTTGGACCTACAAATGGAAGTTTGCAAAAGCAAGAATATTTGATATCAATCAAAGGACAAACTAATTGAGTGGCATCTCAAATAGGTTTATCTCTATGGTGCAAGGCTTGACTCAATTGTGGCAAGGATAAGTGATGAAGAGATCAAGATGGCTAAAACGAGGAACTAAGCTTAGGCTATGGATAGCGACCATAAGCGAAGTGGCTAGGGTGAAGTTGAGAGCATCAAGGATTTCGAAGTATCATATCCAAGCCTACCGAGGAGAGTGATAAATTGCATCTAATGTCATGATTGATAAATTGGAGTGGCTTAAGAATTCAAAGTGGTTGATCTCTACTCTATGGAAGAATTCTAAGTCACTAGCTCAAGGTGGACATGCTCAAGCACATGCATATACTTGTTCATCTACAACATGTGCTCAGTTGGTAGACATCATTGGAAGCCCTCGAATCATTGAAGATCAATTACCGGCGTACCTTGGAGGTTCAAGCTCAAGTGAATTAATTAGGGTTTATCTTTTATATTGAGTTTAGGTATGTCGTACTATCAAGAGGGATGAATCATTGGTTGGACAACAAACATCAAAAAGTGCTCAAGTGAAACCTAGAGAGTCTAACCCGTGAGATCAAAACCTTAGTTGAGCTCTCTGGCCAAAACCGGCCTGACCGGTTTTTGAAACCGGTCTGACCGGTTTGGGCACTGACACTGTCCAACGGCTAGTTGGTTTGAAAACCGGTCTAACCGGTTTGGCAAACCGGTCTGACCGGTTTTGTCTGACAGACTAACGGCTAGCTTTGAGTGTGGTGGGTATTTATACCCATGAGCTCCTCTTTGAGGGGCTGCTGGTTCTCTCCACTCTCAACACCTTCCAGAACCATAGCAAAGCTCTCCCCAACCTCTCTAAGTGAGATTTAAGCCTATAGTGCCATATCCTTGAGTTGGGTTGAGAGAGTGACTAGTGTGAGAGCTTTAGAGAGCTTTGAGAAGCCTAGTGAGCATCCCACACTTGAGCACCTACTGATTTCGTTGAAGATCATTGAAGCATCTTTTACTCTTGGAGCATTTGCTCCTAGACGGCTAGAGGTCGCTTGGAAGCTCCAATCCGAGATTGTGGAAGCTCCAAGAAGTTTGTATTACCCCTGTGAATCTAGTGGAAACCTTCTCATCTCAAGAGTTCGTTCTCTTGACTTGAGACCGAGGTAAAGGGCAAGCCTTGTGTGGCGAGTCTATCCTTGTGTGGATACCTCAACAACGTGGACGTAGCAAGCCTTTGTGGCGAGCTGGACCACGGGATAAATCCTTGTGTCATTTGTGCTTCTTCTTCATATATATCTTGCTTGTTGTTTTATCTATCTATCTAGCATATATCTCGTGCTTCCGCTTCGATCTCTTTGGTGTGCGTGTGTTGTGTGCAGGGACTACATTGATACTCTTGGAAACCCCTGGGGAAGCCCCACACCAAGTTTTTTTGTGCTAGAACTCGTAGAGGGGATTCATATTTTGTTAGTTCTGTCTGTGTAAAACCGGCCTGACCGGTTTTGGAAACCGGTCGGACCGGTTTGAGTACTGACAGTGGGTTGAATTTTTATAAGTGTGCAGATTCGCCTATTCAACCCCCCCCCCCCCCCCCCTCTAGGCGACATCAAGATCCTTTCACATATATAACAATGCTAGTCTATGTTTTAGATAAAATATCCTTTATCTAGAAGCATATTTAAATTTATTAAGTTTTAGATTATTCTTTATATTAGGAACCATATTTTTGTGTAGTGCAATGTACAAGTATGAATCTATACAGTAGGATTCAAATCATGTTGCCTATAATTTACACACATTCTATCATTTTAAGGGGTTATGTCTATGCTGCGATAGAAATAGGAGGTAGATTGATCTATATGTGGATCGAATGTGTGTTCTACTATGTTTGTGCATCATCTTTGTATAAGCAAAAGGACCTTTTTGTTTTTTTCTTGCAATATTATAATACAACAAAAATAAGTATGATTATATGATCTTTAGTAACATTGTACAATCTTTTACAAGAAAATAGATTAGAGTTTAAAGTGGTAATGTAATAGTAATATTAAACATTAGAAAATAAAAATGAAGAGAAATATTCAGAATTTTATTAAATTGTATGTCAAATTATGATGTGATGAGGTGATTTTGCAAGCTTTTATATATGGTACACATTGTATTTAAGATTATAAAGTTATTTTCTCATAATGGATATAGAAAGAATTACCTAGAGCTCGAGAGAAGGTAAATACTTATATTATTAGTTCAATGCAGGTCTAGTTTTAAAAAGAGAACCTATCCATTGAGCTTCGTAATTACAATCTCATCGAGCTTCTTTCAACATGTCACTACTATCATGCTCACACCAGCCATTGGCTTGACAAATAAGTGTTCAACTTCATTATGAGCTTGTTGAGCTAGCTTCTTTTAATTTGAGGCGTGACTAATAATTACTATCATGGTCTCTCTATTTTCCCAACAAAAGAGTGCTCAACTTAATAAGAGATACCATTGGGTATATTGAAGCATGAAAAGGAGATATAAGTAGTCAAATACAGAATGTTTTTTTCTCGAATATACAGGAGATCTATGTATTATTGTATTAAAGAAGGTGAATTTGTCATTTTACATTGCACCACTTTTAGGGAAAGACAACATCCCAGGGAAACCACCAAAACGGCTAAAAGGTCATTACCACAAGGAAACAACGGGAGGTGGTACAAGTTACAACTTGATATGGAGACTACCAAGGTCCCTTGCGTTGCACCTGCCTCAAACGAGCGAACGAATATTGTTGTCAAATATAATGATAGTGTGGAATAAGACAATTTGTTTACGTATTATCCCTTCTCATCGAAGTACATAACTAACACCAATGTCTTTATTATGCTAGAGCAGGGCTGAAGTTTTTTCCCTTAGAAATGGAAATTATATAGTTTCAGCATTGGCGATGCATACAAGTATGCAACCAAATTTTACAGGCAATTATCTAAGCATATGAAAAGAGGATTGTAAGCACAATCAAAAAAAAAGGGGGGGGATCACGAACAAATTAAAGTCTACCATTTCCCATTTGTTCCTATGTACGTATGATCTATGAGTTAAAAAGACCAAATATATGATACTATCTAATTATCGATTTAAAGTGAATCCTTTACAATGCTCACTAATATGCGCTAAAACAAAATCCTAATGGTTCGAAATCGCCTGCATGCAGTAGCTCTTTGGAGCTGCCCGTGATGAGCCTAGCAGCTCTCTCTCAGATACTAGGAGTGTCTATAGCGTTATTAGCGTACATGGCATTGCCATCATGCTACGTGTAAAAGTAGACCCAGGAAGTTTACATGAACTCAAAATCTTCGATTCATGTGATTTACAGTAACTGTAAATCGATGAGACGATGGTAAAAGGTCAACTCGATATGTAACGACCTTTATCGGAAAAAATGGAAGGGTTGCAGTAGCGATATACGATGCATGTTTGTTCCATACCTAGCCTTGTCAAATAGACAGTCCTTAGTTGTGGCGCTCAAGTTCGCTGCCTATTCGACCTCAGCTCCTTCGCGCCGGAGCTCAAAATCTTACCGTGGGACCAACCAAAAGCCCGATGCGAGGTCGAACAGACAACGAATTCGAGGCCGAAACACCAAGGACTGTTTACCTGACAAAGAGCTCAGCACGGAGCACACACACATCACCCAAAGATGCTAGCACTACCAAAACCCATACAGCAAGAGGCATATACGCACGATATACCTGCAAATATGAAACACAGAAACAGAAGGTAATAAACATCAGTCGGAACACACATGGAAAATCTTATAATTCATTTTCATTTACAAGCCTGATGAATCGATGCTGATCTGAAGAAGCTATTGTACCTGAAGATGTCAAGGCTGCTCCAACAACACTGAAACCTACAAGCCAGGATGCCGGATCCAGCAGAGGAAGGAAAGGGTGTGGCATTTTTTGTAGGGCCTGTGAACCGACACCTTTCGGAGGGAGGTAGATGGCTCCCTGTTGGGTCTCCGGGTTGGTTAGGTTAGACTTGTGGGTGCAGTTTGCTGAGCCCCTAACGCACGCGTGGTCAGCTTGGCCACGCTTGGATCGAGCTTGCAGATAGCACCAACCCCCCTCCCTCCTTCGCCCATGCACGCGTGACCTCACACTTTGGATGATGACATCAATCATAGTGTTGGGAATCCTATAAATAGCATTGTATATGTAGGTTAAAAAAATACCATACAGTACTGCTATGAAATATACTGTATATGCCATGCATGAAAAAAAAATCTCTACTAAAAAACTGAGTATTTAAAAAGTGCAAATATTAATTTAGGCAGGGTTGTTAGATCATTTAATTTGGGTGCTGCTGTACCTACTTCCTGGAGAGACTACCATCGATCGACCCCATGCATAATGATCTCTCAGCTTCCTCTGTGAAGAAATGAAATTATGAGAGCATCTCCAGCAGTTTGTCAATTTTCACTTGGCAAATCATGTGATTTGCCAAGTTGCTAAACTATTTGCCAAGTTAAAAAAGAAGTCCTCTCCAACAGTTTGGCAAAATTAACTCCCAAAATCTCAAATAGGTGGGCCAATCTTATTTTTGCCCGTGTTTGTCACATATATTTTATTTATCGACATGAGTAGAAGCATGATCTCATTAAGTAACGGGAGCAACGCATTGACTCAACAGTACAAGCATGATCTATTAATCAAAGGTTAGCATCCAATCAACAACACTTTGCATGATCACTCTTTGAGTGCCAAAAGCTGGTGTCGTTGCAGCCATCGATCATTCGATCACTCGATCAGAACCCACCAGAACACATCCGCTAGCAACGTCATTCACTGATTCCTAGCCGCCGGCCACTTTCGGCCAAAAAAAAGAAATCGACACTGAGTCACTGACGCTGACAATATGTACCTGAGGAAGGCCCTGCGCAAAACTCGCCGGATGGCAAGTCAACCAAAGCGCGCATATATGCGCGTGGAAGGGCCATGGATGCCAAGTTTATAGATTTGCCAAGTCCTTTTACCAAACCATTGGAGTACATTTTTCTCCTTTTGCCAAATTTTCACGGATGCCAAGTCAATTTAGCAACCTGTTGGAGATGCTGCGAGATCTTATTAACACTGCAACGAGCCATTGGGAGTGTCAGTCTATTCTTCTTTTCTTTGCCTCCCTTGAGCGGCCTAAGATGGGGATTGTTCTTGTGCATGGCCATGGCACACTGCGGCATCACAATTTCCATATTAGAACTCGTTCAGGACAGCGACACACAACTTTGACTTCTCTTTTCTAAAAAAATATTTATTGAAAGTTATATATGTATATTCTTATGAAAGTAGTTTTAAAGACAAATCTATTTATACGATTTTCACATTTTCAAACTCAATGACTTAAAAGTTATTCGTGATTTATATTCCTAATGTTTGACTCAAATCTTGTCCAAAACGACTTCTAATAGAGAACCGGAGGGAGTATATTGTTTAATTTAAGAAACCATTTAACTTTTCTTTATGAACAAAGTGTCCTAGATAGTGCGACAAAGAACCGTAAGACCATCTCCAGCAACGTTACTCATCTGCATCGTGTATGAGGAAGGCAAATAGGAGAATCCCGTCGCTCAAATGAAGATGGCCTCGAGCAGACGACGCATTCCAGTCGTGCATCGGTGAAATCAGTTGTCTCCCGCGGATCCTTTGATTCTCTGCTCCACCACAGGCTGCGAATCGAGGCAGGGCGCCGCCGGTGGGCCTCGCGACGGTGGCGGAGACGTGCCTGGGCGACTCCTCCCTCCCTCCCCGGCGGTGCGCGGCCTCCCGCGAGGGCGCGACGGCCGGTGGGGCTCGGCTCAACCCCCGACGGAAGCCATGGCCGGCTGCCACCGCAATTCACTCCACCACGCCTTCCCCGCGACCGGCGGGACCTCTACCACCGGATTGCTCCGCATCCGCCGATCGAGCCCCGCGGGTCAACGCCGCCGGATGCGTCGCGAGAGGTTCGGGCCCCGCCACGCGCCTACTCCGCCTAGCGCCGTCCCGGTCCCGCCGCCGGATCTAAGTCGCGGTGGTCCGGGGCCCGCCGCGCCCCTACTCCCGTCGCCGTCTGGATCGAGCGACGCCGGGGAGCCAGCGGCTCCCCCCACGGGCAGTGGCGGCCTCAAGCTCCTCCGCAGTCTTGCGCCTACGGAAGGAGGCGGCGGGGTGGTGGTGGGTGGCCGAGGGGTGGAGGCGTGGAGAAGGGAAGAGGGTGTGCGAGATGGACGAGGCGGGGGTGGGAGGCGACGGTTGGTTTGCAGCGAGGAGCAGAACCCCCCAGGAATGCGCGCTGAAGAGGCAGCTACCGCAATTTGCAGCACCTGATCCAGCATCTGTTGGAGGCTATACAGTGGCCTTTTGTTCTGCAATTTGCAGATGCAGCAGGGCATACATATGCTGCTGGAGACAGTCTAAGAGATCAGAAAGCAAACGCATATAGGCTCTCCCTAAATTACCACAGCAGGATCGAAGCAAGTTCATTCGTTTCAATCAAGCGAGATCCATTCTTTTTCTTTCATGATTTAATTTGGTAGCTCGGAAACCACAAGATCTTCTTCCGTGCTATAGATTAACTGTTGAAAAAAAATCGTCTTGAAGGTGATCTCAAGCAGTCAAGCACTCGTCCCCGATGGAATGAATTTCCTTTGACTCCCGGGGGCGGAGGAGGTGAGAGCGAGCTGCACCTACTCCCAATCAAAGTGACACGGGACAAGCAAGAATGCGGTTGCATCGCATAAAACCCTCCCGGTCACCACTCTCCAAACACCAGCAAGTAGTAGCTTTCAGTGACGCGGCATCATGCAGGGTTGCTGGTAGCATGGCCTGATGTCCTTATTTAGGCAGCTCCGTCCATAGTTTTTTTTATCGGAAATAAAAATTTATCGGAGGTCAAGGATAAAGAGGAAAAGCAAGATATATCGGAAATATCGGACCAAATTCAAAAAACTTCAAATTAATTTTAAAAAATTTTGTAGAATTTGACTTGAAACTATTCATAAGTGATGTTCATAAATAAAATTAAGAATAAAACATTATGAGTACGAGGTTATTGTGTGGCTGAATTTGAGCCGTCTGTGTAAAGTAGGAAAAATAGGAAAAATTTAGCAGATATCTAATTTTATGGGACCTTACGGATATATGGGAAATTTCGGAAATATCGGTGATTTTCGGCCGATAAAAGAAACCATGGCTCCGTCGAGTCCTTTCCCCCTCTTTTTCAAAACCACAATTCACTCTGATGTCCAAGTCTGCAAGCGACGGCTTTGAAAGAGCTGCGCTGCAGGTCATTTGCACACATTTGCTGCATCGGCAATTCTGCATTTGTCGTCCACAAGGTAGCAACAGTTACCATATACACACCGTGGCATCAAAGAATTTTCTGCTTCATCGACAAAATTACCTCTATAACTATGTCAGATGTAATTTACATGGACCAAAGCCTCTATCTGTTGCTGGACACTGCAGTGACAATGCTTGGTATCCAGGGGGTGAGGATGGTCCAGTTTCTATGTCTACAGATGGTGCTGGGTACAAATTGAATTTGACTAACCCTCTCCCACTAGGCACAGAAAGAATTGTGGACACAATGACTGGTTACGGCGAACAATCTTTATGTTAGTTGTCAAGAGGACCACTGGTCAGGGACGGTGAGGAAGTACTTGGACATGGCTTTCCTGAATCTCTTCTTGTACTGCATTGGAGATATGACGGTAGGGGATTCATTCTTGGGGCCCCCAAGAATGCCCGAGGCTTTCACCCATGTCTCCAGCTGTTTGTCCCAGGTGTATTGGCGCAGGTAGTCGATGATGCCGATGACGAGCTCTTTCTTTTCCTCATCAATCCCAACAAGAAGCGAGTAATCCATGACATCCGCCAGCTGTAAAGCAAAGTAAACCAAATTACGACCATCTGAAATAGGTACAAATCGAGGCAAAGAACAAGGTGACTTCATACAACAGTCCAGGTGAACTAAGATAAAGAAAACAGGTCACCCATATCATAAATAGCATCAACATACAAAAAAGTGTTTCTAAAGCAATGTCCCAAGACAGTAAATTGCGGTATAGTTGATGCTAGTGTAGTAACATGGAATTTAATTAAATATTCAAATGCATTGGTTAAACAGTAGGCACAAAGTAAATAGTAATATATAACCACATACCGCAAGAAATGAAGTATCATTCCAGACAGCTCTTTCCAATCTTCGTTTGGCTTTGCTCCCCAAAAATATAGGCTTAGTATGCAATGCTTCTATGAGGTTTGAATCCAGAAGGACTTTGCTGTCGCCGGACGTATAGCGTGAGCGTAATGAACCCTTTAAGTCATACACCCTAGATATCTTCCTTTCGAAGAAAATATTCTCCATCACCATAAGATCCATCTTTACTTCTTTCCCAGCTTTCAAGCTCTTTACACTGACCTGAACTCAAGCAAAAGGGGCGGAATAGAATTCGGGGTGATGTTTTACATTTTACAGTTGGATAAGACGGTGCAAAGAGTGAATATACACAAACCTGATATAACCCGACTATTTTGGCCAGGCAAGTTGGGCTACCAGAAGTCAAGGATTCCATCAAATACTTGAAGTACTTAGGAGCAAATTCCACAAAAGACTCTAGCTCTGTCTTGGTAACTTGTTTAATTATGAACCTCTCATCCATCGTCTTTGCAAAGTAAACATTGCTTTTTCCACCTTGTGCATTCCATCTCTTGCAGCGACTTAGAGAACGTATGTAATCAGTATCCTTAGGACAACATTTCTTTCTGAGTGCAGCAAAATGCCTTTCAAAATAGCAAACCACAGAAAACTTTGTTTTATCTGGAGAAATTGGAGATTCATCATCGAAGGAAAACTTAAAATGGGTTCCCTTAGAATCCAAATGGCCTTCTTGTGAGGGTGAAAATCCCTCAAGTCCATGGCTGCTGAACTCAGTAGTACTTTGCAGATGAGAAAAACTCAAATTGGAATTCAGTCTGCGTGTGACTTGTCGTGCATACTCTTCTGATGTCATGGCATATGATACAATACTGGTGGGCTCATCATCATATACTGCAATAACAACATTGTCTTCGTATCCAATCTGGGGTAACAGCAGCCGTGCCCCATCATTGATCATATTTGCAGCCGACAAGATATATGTGGGTGTACGAGCAAGAACAACATTTAACTTCTCTATTACCCCAGGAGACCTTTGAGAGCAGGCCCTTCGCATATTTGGCATTGGGTCTTTCAGGATGCTTGTCATATCTCCGAAGAACTCAGCAGATTTGAATGACGATAGATGCAAAGAAGTTGGAGCTAACCCAGCTCGTTCTCTCTGGCGCAAACCCAGTGTAGAACTAAACGAGTGCATTCTAACAGGGGTTACTGCATTCCTACAGTTTGGACTGTCCGAATTAAAGGATCCATTTTCATCAATTTTGGTGAAAGCTTGTGGAAGATCATACTGTAAATCGCTAGATCCAGTCCATGCCAAGTCAATATTATCAGAAAACATGGATGCAAGTGAGGGTAACCTCTCAACAGGTTCCACATTATGAGTAGGTTCAGTAAGAGACCTTTTTTCTCGTCCATTGAATTTGCTGTAAACATTGTCAAGATCCTCTTCACCATCCACAGGATGACCCACCAAACAAGTCTGCAAATTTGTATCAGCAACGCTGCATTCATTATCATTCAAGTGGCCCTCTCTGGAAAGCAATGATTTTCTTGGACTTCCTAAAGATTTTCCAATCTCAATATCCCCACGAAGCAAATCGGCTTTCCATTCTTTCAGTCTGGTGTATAGGAGAATATCAAGATTATCAGAACTGCTCTTTGAAACATGACCATGTGTTTTAAGAAGTGAGTCTACACGACACAGCCTCCGATCCCAAATGTAGGCATCAAGAAGAAGACCACGCCTCAAGCGGTTGAGCTCCAGAATATCAATTGATGTCTGCATGGGGTGGCTGCTCTCCCTTATGACTGGTAAAAGCAAAATCTGCAAGGAAAGGGACAATAAATCAACATAAAATCCTTGCAACTCTTGATAAAAGTCAAGAATACAACAGGAAAGTTGATCGTGTCACCTCATATTCATTTCTTTCCATTTTAAGCAAATCCTTCATCTCAATAATCTGCCTTTGAACACCTTCCTTCACCGGTTCATCCTCAGTTTCAATATTCTTTTCAGTACGGTGAAGAAATTCGGAAACCTCCACATGCAAGGATTCCATTTTGCCAAATACCTATAGAAACAAAACCATGAGCACATTAGAGTTCTTCACGCTAAAACCAGAGTGTAGGATGCATAGGATGAATATAGTTTCCATAAATTTGATAAAATATCACACCTCAATTGCCACCCTTTTCAGCCACTCCTGGGGACTGCGACACTTGAAATCCAGTACTGATGGGGGAAGACTAACTGAAAGAATGTCAACAGGAGAATATCTGAAGAATGCCACCATGTTTCCATACCTGGAATTTTAAGATGAAATGTTGAAGTCCCATTGGAGCACTGAATAATGTGAGTTTGCAAAGATTATAGCAGACACATACCCATAGAAACGAAGGCAGTCCCTCTGGAGTGAATGCCCACAGCTTGCAACTCGGTTAGCAGTAGCATGGTTCGAGAAACTTAGCTCCAGGAATTTCCCAAACGACAGACCCCAAGCAGCATCTGACATGATTATCCTTCGTGTGGCAGGTGGCACACCATCCTTAGGTTCGCACTTGAGGCATCTGTGCCACATCCATATCCTTCCATCACGTTCACCAGGCAACTTTCGAGATGGAAGCCTACTAACACTGATTGTTAAGCTACCATGCTGATGAGTATAGCACCTGATATGTGATTCTGATGGCTCTTTACATGCCTGACAACGATATGCCTGGTGAAATCATGAAAAAGTACAAACCATTAGGTTTAGAAAAATATTATGAGAACGCCCAACATGACCGTACATACTCAAGATGAAAATCCGCACCTGATCAAATAAGTCTTCCCGAAGATATCTCCCAAGTGGCTTATCAAAACTACCATAAAACTTGATGCGGAAAAGCTGGGAACGCTCACATACCAAGCATTTCGGGATACAAGTACTTGACAGAGAAACTAAGATGCTCTGATGATTGTCAGTACCAGGAAAGTATTCACCAGAAAACTCATTCAGATCATGCTGGTCTGCTGAGTGATATTCATCGCACAATTTGCTATTCCAATGATCCACTTGTTGATACTTCCTTGCTGGAAGCTCATCCGGGTGAACTTTAGCTATAAGCTTTGCAGAGTTATGCAAATCTTGAGGTTGCATCCTCAAATCATGATCCAGTGAATTGCATGAATTATTTGTACGGGATAGACAAGGTTCATCAACAGAATATTCAGTTTCTGTATGCTCAGAGTCACCCACAAACTCATGTCCTTCCTCATGTGAAGGTAATGAACTAGGTGATACAGAGATATTTTCAAACATCATGTTGACAATAGTAGAGAGTTTATCCTGTTCTGGTTTATGTCCATGAGGAATTCCAACAGTGGCCGTTGCAGCAGAATTGTTGTCTGTAGAGTTTCTCATATCTGGCTCAACTGCCACAGGTCTCGATGGAAATTTAGGAAGTGTTGCACCTTCATCAGCAAAGAATGATGTTTCAAGAGAAAGGTGATAAGCAGCAAAGACTGCAAGTTGTACAGCACGCTTAATCTTCTTTAGTTCCTCCCGACATGACCCTCTCAGCAAAACCTATATGAATTGACGCAAAAATATAAACAATGGTGTTAGCTACAAAAGTAGAGCTAGAAATTGAATATCAACTGTATACATCCTTTCAGCTAGTACTCTTCATAACATATTTCACAATAAGTATTTAGTATTAGCTGATGACATGAGCTGTGCATCCAATCAGGTGATCGTGGAAAAGTGGAAGGAATATTACCGTGCAACCCAAACGCCAAGGACAGCCTTCAAAGAACATCAGTGTCTTGCATAGCCTATTTGTCTGTTTACCTGATGAGAATTCTATAACTTTTTGCACCTTGAACAATTCACAATGACCTAGCCTTGCTGAAGAAATACTGTCAACTGATGAGGAAATTTGTGCTCCTGTGCATCTTGATATCCTGTCCAAAAGAGGCCTCTTAACATTCAGAACTAGCGAAATATCTTTTGGAAAGAGCTCCTGAGCAGAAGATGAGACACTTTTCTCAACTAGAACCACATTAGGTCGCCGGGACTCAATCTTTCCAACAACCATTTTCATGTGCTCCTTCTCCTGCATTAAGGGCAATTCTTCAGTAAGAACAGAAACATAGCAAACAAAATGTGCAGGAAAAGTATGACGAGGCACAGACCTGTTCAAGTATCCTGTTAATAGATGCCAGTTTATTAGGAACCCTGTGGTACTCAAGTGCGCCCCCTAAAATTAGTATTTTTGCATTTCTATGCTCAGAGACCATGCGTTTGTGTTTTACATTCTTAGAGCAAACAACCCCTTTAACAAAATTACTGCACGAAAGAAATAACTTGTCAGTTCCACATGAGGGTGATGATAAGCATGCAAATTATAGTCAACTAAAAAACTACTGATAAAAACACACCTATCGGTTGGATCCCCTGATGCTATACATTTGACCTTCACATAATCAGTAGGATCCATGCTGCCTCCTTTCTTGGTATCTGGCCTCACATAGCTTGCTGCTTGCCAAGTTAAGGATGAGACAATATCAAGCCAATTTTTGGACCCATCATCATTTCCAGGTTCAACGCCTTCTGCCTTCAGTAACTGAGCTACAAGAGCTCGGAAATGACCGAGCACAGCAATCTTTAGACCCTCTTTCTGAGCAACGTTTGTGACCTCGTCAACACCAGCTATTTTGTTAGCACTAAAGGTACCAGGAACAAGAAGTGTGCTTGAGTCCGCAACATCATCATCCTCATCGAATCCAAATAAACTCGATTCGATGTCATCACCCTCATCTTCTGGAGGTGGTGGGCACCAAATATTGGCACCAAAATCGACTGGATTCCGATTTTTGCTTCCTTCTCCACTGCTGTCAGTGGCACTATCATTCATCTGTCCCAGAGTACCATCAGATCTTAAACTCGCCTTGGTACCATATCCAGGAGAATCTGGGCTGAAACGGCCATTCTTCCTGGATCTTGGTGGGCTGTCGTTCTGTTTCACCATCCAAGTCGGGCTCTCCAAGGGGCTTGGGTTAAGGGACCGGTTGATCCCGTTAGGGGTACTAACACTAACAGAGTCTGAATCTGAGAAGTCATGTAAGAAGTCATTCCCAGGGGCGAAAAACTGAACCCCGGGCTCATAGTCGTCCTCATCATCGCCTTGCCTGCATCCACAACAACCAATTCAACAGAAATTCAGCTGAATATAGTTGACTATTGATTAATTGTAAAATAACAGGATGAAAAGCCAAAACTTCCGTGACAAATACTTGATCCCAACACCACTTAAATACCAATCACAAGATTTCATTCTGTCTTCTTCAAGACTAAGTTTTACCCCAAATAAAAAAGGTGAAGACTTTCAGGTAACACGGTAATCAAATCGTAGCACAGGTAGCACCACACAATCTTAATCTCATCTTTCCCTTCTGGTTGTAAAAAAAAAACACCTTTCCCTTTTCCTCCATAGCAAGTCAAAATGAAAACTTGAAACGCAAGTACTGTACAGCTTTTTCCAAGGCGACGGAAACTGAGGCGTAGCACACAGTACCTGACAGCGCGGCAGCGGAGCAGCTGCGGCGAGGAGATCTGCCGGCGCAGGGCGATGGCGCGCCTGCCCCCGGATCTCGCCGCGGCGGGCGGCGGCGAGTCCGTGGGGGACGGTCCCCCGCTGCGCGAACCCGGCGTCGCGAGCGGTGAGCGACCGTCGGCCTCGGCGGTGGCTTCCGCCGGCGTGGGGCCGGCGACGAAGGATCTGACCTTCTTCAGCGCGCCCAGCACCGAGAAGTCCACGACTCCCATCTCGCCGGCACGGCGCGAGAAGACGCTCCGAAAATCACGAAAGAGGAAAAGAAAAGCTACAAAACCGATAAGAAAAACCACGCCTTTGAGGCTAAAACTCCTCTCCGGCGATGCGACGGCGGCGGCGAAGCGCGGCTTGAAGCCTTCAACGGTTCGACCTCACGGCCGCGGCGCGCGTGTCCTCCGTATGCGTGCGTGTATGTACAGGCTGCGGCTAGCAAGCTGCAGGAGGCATTTGGGGGTCAGCCAATGCCGGACTCGTCGGGGGGCATAGGTCGGCGGGTCCTCGCCGGCGGTCCGTCGCCGTGCAGCGCTGCGCTACACGCCGGCGCGCGGGCTCAAGGCAGTTCTGGCGTCCCGAGCGGAGCACGAGAGCATGGCCGGCGGAGGAAAAGGTCGGTGGGAGTGGGAGCGGAGGCGCCGGTGAGCAGCGAGGGAGGAGGGGACGGGGGGCGTCTGCGAAAGCAATGGCGGGCGGATTTTGAGGGAGGAGGAGGAAGAAGCGGTGGGGCGGGGTTTTTAATTGCCGGGAGAATTCGGGATGCTGGTGATGGAGGAGCAGTATCTTTCGGACGAAAACAAAGGGGGAAGGGAATGGTGTGGTGTGGAGTGGCGGAATTAAATTGGCGCGTACGAGTAGCAATACCGTATGGATACGGGGCTGTGGTATTTTACTTTATTTTGTTTTATTTATTATTTAGACGAGGGGAGTAATGCTAGGGATTCTTGGTGGTAGGTAATTGATGGGGGGGTTTGTAATGTTTGCAGATATGCAATAAAATCAGGATTTGCAACAAAGGGATTCCACATTTCTTTTTTTTTAGTAGTAACTGTTTTCTTTGGTAAAATATATGTATCATTTGTTTTGCAATTACTTAGTATATTAAATTCTAGTAAATGGTCTCGAGGCAAATCTATGCTACCATGAAAGACCAATAAATCAAATCGGATAGCAATGAAAGGTTATTAACTTATTGTTCTTGAGTGGTGTGTGGTGGGCATGTAAGTAATTTTTTCCTAATTTATGAATCCTGGATTTTCTTAAACAATCCATTAATTTTCAGAGGAAATTAAACAATTTATTAGACGTGCCAATGTTGTTGGACGCTTACATGTGGCTAGTTGATTTGCTGTTTGCTAAAGGCGATGTTGGTTTGCTCTCAAAAGTTAGGGCGGCTCCACCCTAGACTAAGCCCCTTGGTTGAGAGTGAATGAATGACAGACACCTTCAGAAAGCATCGTATACGTGGTCGGAGCAAATTCAATAATAGGATTAGGTGATGAATATACCATAAAAAAAACAAAGTTGGAAACACACACCATATCCTGTGTTAGTGTCTGGCGGCAGGGACCCAAGCTTTGTGTCCCCACTAGTCAGTGTGACACGGCAAAACGAACTGAGTAATGTTGGAGCAAAGGGAATTTAGGATCCACTAGAATATTCAGAAAACCGAAAGTGGATGCACTGTGTCATGGTCGGATAGATGGACAACCATATCAATCTCGTATGGCTGCATTACATTAGCTTTGGTTGTGCAATTGTTAAGAAGTGTCAGTGATATATATACATACTAGTGTTTTCCTGAACAGCAGAGATGGATCCTAAGATTCCAGTTCCCTCTCTAGAATCTAGGAAAGAATTTGCCAAACGAATGACCGGTTTTCATACACACACAAAAAAAAATAGGACAATCAATTTTCTCTCCTAAACCTTAATTTGGATATAATACTTTCAGTTTTGGTTATGTCTCCTCCCTTTGTTTTTTTCGAACTTCCTGATGAAAAAACGAAAAATCCTTCCCACAACCGGAAGGTGCACCTTTTCTTATCTCCAACCATTTAATCATGCATCGAGATTCGTACTAGCACACTAATATATTGATTGTTGGCTGATCGTCCCACTCACATGTGCTGCAGTGCGAATCTCGGGGCAGCCACCACCGCACGATAAAGAGAGGTGCACCTCCCAGTTGTGGGAAAACCACTTTGGATGAAAAAAATTAAATATGTCCCTACAGCAACTGATATACAACGCAACCTGGAAAATTAGAGTCATATAATTGCCGGACCAAAACACGTAATTGGTGAGAGCAAAAGAAGAAGCGTATAGTATATGCATGCACATACTCCTATCAGAATCAGTGTTAGTTAGCGATGGTGTCAGCCCTGACAGTGCTAACATAAGTCATAACAGTTGGAGTTGGAGTAACCTGAACCGGTCAAGATACGCCTCGCATACGACCGGTAGCAGTTGCCAATTCTGTCAGCCTGAGTGGTACGGAGTACGTACTACACACTGATCTGGTTACGTAGTACTATGGATAGATTTTGATTGGTTGGTTAACAAGAACTTGAAAATGAGACAGAAAATCAGGGTTCCATTTTCCTATGAAATTGTGAATTGATGGACTGCCGTGTAGTGTAAGTCTTCTTTATTCCTGGCTAGATCGGATTTGCTGCGCTGAACATCACTCCAGCTATATAGCTGCGTGATTTACCCTGCCGTGTAGTGTAAGTCTGTGTGTCATTCATTCTTCAGATCGAGCATCTCCGCATGCATGGCCACAGCACATCCAAGTTGCCGGCCGGTCGGATCAGAGAAAACAAAGAACGCACGCCGCCGGGCGATAGATCGATTTGGTCGTCGTCGGCCGATCGGTCGGCGTCCCTCCTCCTCCATGCGCATCTCGGCTCTCGCTCGATCGGTCGACACCCTGCTCGGCACGCCGATGCAATCGACCATACGAATGGTGGACCAAGCAACTATAACCCATTCATAATGCTTTACCCTGTAGACCAAGATGGATCAAGAGGTAACTGTAGCCGCAGCTAGTCGAGACCATTTGTCATTCTAGAATCTATAGATGCGTGTTAATAACTTAATCCAAAAGGGATTAAGGAAAGTGAGTACGACCTAATACCCTTTTCACTGCAGATGAGTTTCACACTCTGACAGCGAGACGTCTCTAATTCGACGCGCCGCGCCGCCGGGGTTTAACTGAGCTATTGCGACACCGGCCGGCCGGGGGACGGTGCAGTGAGCAGTGGCGGAAAGCCGCGGCGGCGACGGATGGAGCCAACAATCGGCAGCCTGCGTGTCGCCGTCGTCGATCCATAGCCGACGACGGCGCGGCCGTGCTGCGAGTACACAGACTCGACCGCGGCATGGCATTGCACCTGCACCCCTGTCACTGTGATGAATCCGGGGGCAGTAAAACCGGGGGTTGGTGGTGGCCACCGGACTGGCCTACCGATTGTCTGAACCGTACGGAGGCCGCTCACGTTTATCCCCTGCCCCTTTTAGGTTGAGCAAGTGTTTTTTTTCCTTTCATTGTGCGCTCTATTTTAGTATTTGGCAGATTTAGAAACCACATGACCTGCGGATCCAACGAGTCAAATCGGTTTGAGCAAAATCCTTGAGAGATTCATATAGAATGTCTGATTTGGACTTTAGATGATTCGGAAGTTATGCACCTTAGACCATCTACACTGGCACAATGGGTAACCTCCTGGAGGAAGGCGATGAAGGATTTTGTGCTGCAGCGGTCTACTGGAGCCTCACGGGGAAAACAAGGATGCCGCCCGTATCCTCTAGATACAGGGATACGGGAGCCTCCTTTATCCCAAGCGGGGCCCGCGCTGCACATCGTCTCACGCGCCCTCCCAACCACCAGGGCGGAGCAGCTGGGCGGTCGGTGACCGGCAAGAAGCACGCCGCGCGCCCGCCGCCGCCGCCGAGGCCCCAACCACCGGAGGCGGGGCTCGTCGGCGCCGGCGGGGACGAATCGGCTGGTGGCACAGAGGGCAGCCGGCGGTGCAGTGGCCGGAGAGAGACCGGCGCATGGAGAAGGGGTCGTGCGTGAGGAAGACGACGACACCGTGGTGGATCCGCCGCCGGCCTAAGCCCGCCCCTGCTCCTGCTCGCCCTCGTCCCGACGTCGAAGTCGAGCTCCGCGTTAGAGCCAAATCCACTGCTGGTCGAAATTCGCCGCCGCCACACCCCACCGCCGCCGGGATCTAGCTACCCCGGGAGCCGACACGGAGGGGGAGAGGTCGCCCACCACCTCCTCCCGGTGGCTTGGAGGAGGTCCGGCGGATCTGTACAGGGAGAGAAGAGGGGGCAGAGAGGGCGCGCCACCCTCCGCCGTCGGCCTTGCCGACCGCCCCGCAGGTCTTGTGCTGCGCCGACAATGGGGAAGAAGATGGGGGAGGCAGAGGAGGGAGTAGGCGGAGAAAATAAGGAGGCGGGGAGAGAAAAAAGGGAGGAGAAGGAATGGGAAGAGAAAAGGAAATGGTTGAATAAAATATGTGGTAGTTGGGATGAAGGAGAGAAATAATGGATGATGGATGTGGAAGAAGTGAATATAAATGAGAGAATCTCGGCGACCACCGGAACCCCAGCAACCGATCGGACCGATCCTCACCATTAGTCTAATCGGCTTGCACTTTGTGCTATGTTTATCATGAAACGTACCTTCATTAAGATATTCGAGGGGCCGTTTGGAAAAAAAACTAGCTTCACCTAACTAATTCATTTTAGCACCGGCTTACGGTTCAAGCTACAATGCATCGATTTACTCAAAACAGGTGGAGCCAAAGCTAAAATAAGCCCTACCAAACATGACCAAATTCAAAGAAAAATTTAACACCTACAACATCAAATTAATTAGTTGATCTGATCCACCACAAAGTATATATTCATTGCGTATTAATTCGATATGGTAGAAATTAACAAATAACCCAATAACACATTTTATTTTAGAAGGGATATGGTTTATATGTTAATCAAAAGCTACTCCCTCTATTCCTGTTTAGAAGGCGTGCTATGCCATGGCATGGTCTTCTAAAATAGACTTTGATCGTTCATTTATCTTATATATACTCCCTTTGTTCCTGTTTAGAAGTATTATTTATAGTTATAAATTCATAACATTTGATTGCAAATCTAACAATGCCAAATTTACACTGAAAAATAAAAAAAATAACTAAATTATTGATAAAAGATTGTAAGCTGCCACATAGCTATTCTCGAAATGAACGGTTGCAACAAGCGCTTACCAGATTCTAAGGGTCATAAACGTGCAGCTGCGTGCAGTGTTAGGCGTCCGAGACGTGAAAATTGCCAGATACAGTAAACTTTTGTTATTACACCATCTTGTTGCATGTCCCAATCAATTTTTTTATCTCCCTCCGATGTGTGCAGCAGCCTGCAGCCTGGCTGGGGGAATTCTCCGTGTTCTCGAGATGATCTTCTCGTGGTCTGCGCACGTGAGTGCACTATGGATCGGACTTCGTTCAGCGTCATTGCGCCAACATCATGTTTGGGGTGATCCAGAAATTCTGAAGACCTGACACTGCACCGGGCACGCCTCTCGAGTTCAAATCTAGTTAAAGCGTGTGCCAAGCCAAACCAAAATTTCCACTACTGTACGCGTAGTACTAGTAAAAAATTGTGGATAATCGTGCATAATAATTCAACAACATTCATCTTTTCCAAAAAAAAGAGAGAGAACAAAAAATCAACAACATTCTAGAAATCGATGCTCCAAACTTAAAAAAATCGTTGATGATTAAAAAATATTTGTGGATGTGTAATAATTCAACATCCTTGATTTTTTACATTACATGTATATATGGATGCTGATTCCACATGGTTGAAGACGGGCCTATTCCTTTACTTACAGTTTTTTTTCTTTCAGTATCGTTCTAAACACATACAAGCCCACGCTGTAAGAGATAATATCTTTGGTTCGAATCATTTTCTTTAATTTTTCCCATGCATCTAAATAATTGGTCATTTTTGTGCACCTTTCATTTTGTCGGTATTTTTTATTCTTATTTCTCAAACACTCAATTCTCCCCCTTTAATTTGATCTGGACTAGGCCCAGCTTCCTCCTTGATTTTTGCCATTACATATATGGATGCTGATTCCACATGGTTAAAAGACGCAGAAGTTTCTTTCCTTCCAGATTTCCCTTTCAGTAACGTTCTAAATCACATGCCCCAGTGTAAGAGACAATATCATTATACCTGGTTTGAATCATTTTCCTTCTCCCATGCATCCAAATAATTGGTGATTTTTGTGCACCTTTCATTTTTCATTGGCATTTTTACTTCCATTTCTCAATATTCAATTCTCATCCTTTAATTTGATCCGGACTAGGGCCTCACTTCCACCTTGATTTTTGCCACTAGCCCACTACAGACATGGATGCGGATTCCGCATGGTTGAAACTTGAAAGACACACCTGTTCCTTCCCTTCAAGATTTCCCTTTCAGTGTCGTTCTATCCTTATACTACTTGGTTTGAATCATTTTCTTTGTCGCATGCATCCAAATAATTAATCATTTCGTGCACCTTTCATTTTTTATCGGTATTTTTTTACTCTCATTTCTCAACAGTCAATATCCTCGTCCTTTCATCTCAACTAAAGACTTACCAAATATTGTCTAAGGGCATATGTGACATTTTCCCACCTCTTTAATTTGTCATACAAATCCTAGAATGCCTTATATTTCAGGACGGAGGGAGTATGTATGTGTCCCTTAATCAGGATATGGAGATTTGAGTATTTAACTTCTCATGAAAAGGGCACACAGCTTATGGATAGTTTTATTATAAAAGAGTCAAAAGTGCTATCCAATAATCACTTGATCGTGGTTCTATATATAATTGATAGTTAATGGTCACATTGGTCCTATAAATGGTCAGATAGATACCAAACATAATTTTGAGGTTAAGATCTCATTATCAACACAAATTAATGTGCAAACAGATAATATTGGTGATAATTAAAGTACTTCTATTACAGATGTTGGATATTCTATTTTACTAACATATGCCTCCCATTTTAGACTTTCGTAGAGAACCTCCATTTGCACCGGGACGGCCCTGTTCCTCATTTTAATACCGTTACCCTCATGGCCTTTTCAAATTGGCCTTTGCAAGGTACTTAGGCCACCTATCTGCAGCACAGCACATTTCATGATCTCTCGTAGGCCACATTGCACGCTGCCAAATCTTTTTAAACTCATTTTTGTCCCAGTTGTTGTTTATCCAATGATTTCTGGTCAAACTTGATTGGAAGCTGTGTCCTGCATGCATGAAGCCATGTCAGCTCTGCCTTGCTAGCTGTTGCTTACAACTAGAAAAAAAAATCTTTGTTTTCTGGGTCCACTTGAAAGAGGTGTGAATCTGTAGTGAAAAAGGATCAACAAATTGGACGCACCAAATAAATCACGCACAAATTATTGGTTCTTTGACGGGAAAATATGTCTACATTCAAATCCCGTTCGAAGTTGTGTCCTCCATGCATGGTGCCATGTCAGTTCTACACAGCTAGCTGTTGCTTTGCTGCTATAACTTGCTAGGTATAAGAAATAGTTTCTCATTGTACGAACAAGAAAAAACTTATTTTCATTCTCATGAACAAATTGAAATGAATTCATTGAACGTGTCCAAACTACATAAACTACTAGTCCTTTGACGAAAAATATATTCAGTCAAATCAGATGGCATTTTGGATGTTGGATAAGGGAATAATCACTCGTGGAGCTCACGTCAGCACGGAGCAAAGAAGTTTTCTCGAACAGCATCTCATGATAAATAAGTCTATTGCTCAGTCATGTCCAATGTGCTAAAAAGGGCAAGCAATGGCACACAAGATATGAACTAATAACTGCTTAATACTATACTCATTTCGTTCTTTGGAAGACAAACAAACTGGCAGTACTTTGTTCGTTAGACGGCTTATCACCACCAAACCAAGCAATAAAGATTTTCTCTCGTAACAAACCGTACCACCAAAGAATCAATAAAGATTTTCTCTCGAACAAATCAACACCAACCATTAGCCACCAGCCAAACGAATAGGCTGTGGGTTGATGGTTGTGAGGATTAGGTGGGCAAGAGAAATGCCAAGAGGCCTAACAAACAAAAGCATGTGAAGATGCAGGCTTTTCGCATGCTTTGGCCACAGGGTTTTGTTAGGGAGCAGAGATTCCCTAAGAGGAATATTTGTAAACGAAGATAGTTCGAGTTTCTATTAGTATAGTGGAAAAAAACAAGATTATAATGGCGCCACGCTCAGTGGCAATTTGCGACCATTGTTTTGGTTGGGATCGGGGCAATAACGCCGCCATGATCAATTGCAATTTGCAACCAGTTGGATTGGGATTAGGGACTTATGAGAGGAGAGCCAAAGCCAAGCGATCGACAGGAATATTCATCCAAGAAGAGAGACAAGCGATGACAGGATCACGGTGAAGGCAAACGGGGTGGCTACGCTAGCGCAAAACAAAATTTTCCCCGCAAAACAGGAACGACTACGCGTCGGAGATCACGGGATTACCACTAGACGCGCGGATGCGGCGGAACCGTCTCGATGTAGACGAACGCGTCGAGGGTGGCGAGGGCGGTGCGGCTTGCTCACGTCCTTCTTGACTTGCACATGCGGCTCGTCCGATCCAAGTGCTCCGGATGTAGCACCTCCAAGGTATCCACACGTACGGAGAAGGAAGCGACGCACGCCGGACTGCTAGGTCCGCGAGTGCGACGAGGAGAGAGCGTTGGCAGCGCGGCTGCTACTTGAGAAAGTTGTGTCTTTTCAGGAGGGGTGTGGTCCATATTTATTGGGAGGAAAACCCCCCACACCATCATCCATTAGCAATACGGGACTAATAGATGGTGTACCCTTTTCAATACTAATGGGCTTTACAACATTTGTGGCCCATTAGGACTTTTACACCATAATGTATCAAATCCATCTGAGCCCACTAGTGGATCAAATCCAGTTGGCTCTAGGGCATATTTCCAACGATCTCCCACTTGCACTAGAGTCAACTATGCAAGTATATTCATCCTCATTCGGCTTCCAACCCCTTAAGTGTGTGACCCTATAGGTTCACGTACACATAGACTTGACCCGAGTACACTACTCGATCAATAGTTGATAGCGGCCTCTAGCAAGACGTGTCAACTCCTATGCATACGTAAAGATCTTATCAGACAAACCATCACAACAATTCATACATGCTATTCCCTTTGCCTCACGATATTTGGTCTAGCTCCAAGCTGACCTCTCTTTCTCGACACCGTGACTCGGATCATCAAAAGGGGGTTAACCCTTAACCCAAAGCATGGCCATGCATTTCTTGATCCGATCACTCGAGGGGCCCGCAGATATCTCTCTCAAGTAGAGGGGCAAATTCTATCTTGATTGACCATGCCTCACAGCATGCTTCCTGACAAACCCGAAAGCCATCTTTATGACTACCCGATTCTACGGAGTAGCGGTTGATGGCCCCTAAGTAGGTCAATTCACATCTTGAGTACATGCGACAATCTCAAGTCTAAGGACATAGCGTATACGTTGTGTAAACAGAGAACAAGGTCTCAAATTGGGTCAGTCCAGCCCCATGTCATACATGTGCCCACATTATTAGTTATACATCTCCATGTTCATGACTTGTGAAACATAGTCATCAACTAATTCATGTGCTAGTCATTAACTCGTACTAGGGACAACTTTTGAATAACCATACAAGTAAAAGAGTTTCACAAACAATTCACGTAATTGCCAATCAAATACAAGTCGCCTTTCATGGATATTCAATAAAAGAATCAAGTGACATGGATATAATGAAATATAATCATCTCTATGATTCCTTATAGGACATATTTCGACATCCTTTTACTTGCACTTGAGCTAATCTAGAATATATCTAATACCCATAGCTCTCATGTGCGCCTCATGCTTAGGCCGTGGAAGGGGTTTTGTCAAAGGATCCGCAACATTCAAATCCGTGTGTACTTTGCATATCTTGATATCATCTCGTCTAACGATCTCTCGTATCGGATGAAATTTCCGCAAGACATGTTTATTCTTTTGGTGGTTCCTTGGCTCCTTTGCTTGCGCAATAGCCCCATTGTTGTCACAATAAAGATCCAATGGGCTAGAGACACTCGGAAACACACCAAGTTCGTAAAGGAACTTCCTTATCCAAACACCCTCCTTTGCGGCTTCCGAAGCCGCGATGTACTCGCTTCGTTGTAGAATCGCCCATCGTCTCCTGCTTGGAACTCTTCCGGCTCACGGCTCCACCATTTATCGTAAATACGTATCCCGATTGCGACTTTGAATAGTCTTGGTCGGTTTGGAAACTAGCATCGGTGTAACCCGTTACAACGAGCTCCTCCTCACCTCCATAGACTAGGAACATGCCTTTAGTCCTTCTTAAGTACTTAAAAACATTTTTAACCGCTGTCCGGTTGACCCTCACCTAGATCGATTGGTATCTGCTTGTAACACTGTGCGCATACGAAATATCTGGACGTGTACATATCATTGCATACATAATAGATCCGATGGCCGAAGCATACGGTATTCTACTCATGCGTTCCCGCTCATCAGTTGTCGAGGGACACTGAGTCTTGCTAAGATGTATGCCATGTGACATAGGCAAGAACCCTTTCTTCGCCTCTTCCATGTTGAACCTTTTCCACACTTTATCAATGTAAGTGTCTTGGCTTAATCCTATAAGCCTTTTGATCTATCTCTATAGATTTTGATGCCCAAAATGTATGCCGCCTCACCTAAGTCCTTCATTGAAAAACTATTTTTCAATGAGGTCTTAGCGGCCTCAAGCATATGAATGTCATTTCCAATCAGTAATATGTCATCCACATATAAGATTAGAAATACTACAGAGCTCCCACTTGCCTTCTTGTAAACACAAGGCTCTTCTTCACTCTGAATGAAGCCAAACCCTTTGACCACTTCATCAAAGCGAAGGTTCCAACTCCGAGATGCTTGCTTCAATCCATAAATGGATTTTTGAAGTTTGCACACCTTTCCAAGCATTGGTTGGATCAACAAATCCCTCAAGGTTGTGTCATATACACATCCTTAGTCGATTTCCATTTAGGAAAGTTGTTTTGACATCCATCCGCATATCTCATAATCGAAATATGCAGCTATAGCTAGAATGATCCGAACGGGTGAGAATGTCTTGTCGTAATCAACTCCTTGAACTTGTCGAAAACCTTTTGCAACAAGTTGAGCTTTATGGATGTGAACATTTCCATCCATGTCCCTCTTCTTCTTATAGATCCATTTGCACTCTATGGGTTTAACACCATCCGGCGGGTCAACTAAGTTCCAAACTTGATTGTCATCCATGGAATCTATTTCGGATCTCATGGCACTTTGCCATTTCTCGGAACTGGTCCATCATTGCTTCCGCATATGTCATAGGTTCATCATTGTCTAACAACAATATGTCACGCTCTCTCGCGATCATGAGATTGAGCTTATCGGTTGCGCGACGTGCCCTTTCGGACCTTCGTGGTTGTGTTGGTGCTTCTCTTGCCACGGGCATCTCAACTCGTTCGGCTACATTAGCATCACTTTTGAAAACTTGCCCAAGCGGCTCATCTTGAACTTCTTCAAGATACACCTTCTGTCTACATTTTTCTCTTTTTTAAAAAAACTCTTTCTCTAAGAAAACACCGTTCCGAGCGACAGACACTTTGCCTTCTGACCGGGTGTAGAAATAATATCCCAAGGTTTCCTTTGGATATCCCACGAATATGCACTTTCCGATTTAGGTGTTGATTTATCTGATTGAAGTTTCTTCACATAAACCTCACAACCCCAAATTTTCAGAAAAGACAAACCGGGAGTCTTACCGGTCCACATCTCATATGGTGTTTTAACTACGGACTTAGAAGGTACCCTATTTAAAGTGAAAGTCATAGTTTCTAGAGCATAACCCCAAAATAACAATGGTAGGTCCGATCGGCTCATCATTGATCGGACCATGTCCAACAAGGTTCGATTACGTCGCTCGGATACACCGTTTCTTTGAGGTGTTCCGTGTGGCGTAAGTTGTGGAACAATTCCGCAACTCTTTAGATGATCGCTAAACTCATGGCTCAAATACTCACCTCCACGATCGAACGCAAGGTCTTGATTTTCTTGCCACATTGATTTTCTACTTCACTCGAAATTCTTTAAACTTTTCAAAAGTTTCGGACTTGTGCTTCATTAAATAGACATAACCATATCTACTTAAATCATCGGTGAACGTTATGAAGTATTGGTATCCACCTCTAGTCGTCGTACTCATTGGTCCGCACACATCCGTATGTATGAGTTCCAGTAAGTCTGAGGCTCTCTCAGGAAAACCTGAGAAAGGCATCTTGGTCATCTTGCCTAGCAAACAAGCTTCACATGTCTCGTAGGATTCAAAATCAAACGAAGTTAAAAGTCCATCGTTATGGAGCTTCTTCATGCGCTTTTCACTGATGTGACCCAAACGACAATGACATATGTAGGTAGGACTTAAATCATTAGGTCGAGACCTTTTAGCACTTATGTTACAGATAGGTGAATCATCAAGATTTAAAACAAATAAGCCATTCACAATGGATGCACAAGCCACAAACATATTATCCTTAGAGATCACACAACCATTGTTTTCACTCGCAAATGAATAACCATCCTTCATCAAACATGAAGGGGATAAAATGTTTCGACTCAAACTAGGAACAAAATAACAATTATTCAACTCCATAATAAATCTCGACGGGAGGTGAAGTTGCATCGTTCCGACGCTCAATGCAGCAACTCTTGCATTATTGCCTACACGGAAATCAACTTCTCCTCGTTCCACACTTCTACTTCTTATCATTCCTTGCATCGAGTTGCAAATATGAGCAACCGATCCGGTATCAAATACCCAAGAATTAGTATAAGAATCAGCGAGGAAAATATCTGTAACATAAACATTAAGTGTACCTAAAGTGGAAGTACCCATACTTCCCTTGCTTTTCATAGAAGCTAAGTACAACTTACAATTTCTTTTCCGTGACCGATTTTCTTACAATGAAAACATTCAGCCTTGGCACTGGACTAGCCTTGGGCGCCGGTTTGGCATTGGATCTTATCCTTGGCCTTACCTTTTTTCTTCCACGAATTGCCCTTCCTTTTAAAGATCGGCTTGTTTTGGATCGCCATCACATGACTACCGCCCGTGCTTTTCTTAACGTTATCATCTATTGGTAAGGGGGTGCCTAGAACTCCTTCCCTTTTCTCGGCTCCGAGAACAATTCTCGATTACGGATCCAACTCGTAAAGTTTGTTCCGGTCAACTTGTCCTTCTCAAGGACCGAATGCGAGGTAAACGATGTGGTGTTGCTAGGTGCCTTTAATCTACAACGAGAATAATAAATGCAAAACACTAAGACAATATATCCATGACAGAGTAAAATAAAATAATTTACTCCCACTAAAATCAATATCCCCACATTGATACTTAGTGATTCGAATCCACAACTAACAAGTCTACTAGTGAGCTTTTGCGTCACCGCTAGTAAACAAGGTAGATCGGTAAGCAACTTCTTTGCTAATCATATCACATATGACTCCCGTTGTTGGGTGACATCTCTATGTCTAGGCTCCCAACCTTTATGCCCCAAAATCCTTAACCGTTAAGATGACTTTGATAAGCAAACCAACACTTATGCGTGTAAGTATCCGATACAAACCCGTCTAGTCAAGGAAAACTAGTGGCACCCTAATTTCATAGACCCACCACTAATTGTACGAGACGTGGGACGGTGGCAAGTGTTGGGAGGGCATGTTAACTTAAAATTCCAAAGGGATCGTTCTACTCGTAACATCACACGCAAGAAAATAACATTGTCGCATGTAAAAGTAGAACGGTAAGAACGACATTCACACGGTTGTAACACGGTATGGCCTATTGTCGCATGGTGATCTCCATCTCCATTGACCCGTACATCATGTTGATCTCCATCTCCATGATCCGTGTGTGCCATCCTCCATGTGATGAGTCCTCCAAGAACTATCTAACGCGTGCTAGTAATGAAAGTTACACAATCGCGTATTATATCATCACAAATTGGTACGCAGACCATTACATTAATTTTGACAATACATGTGGCTCCAGCCGTATTGCCGTACGCGTGACACGCAGGTCACGAAAAAAATTACACACATGCATCACATACACATATAGGCCATACCGATCACAAAACCTGCAAAACAGATTATCGCAATTCCGACGTCCAAACTTAAAATGCCCGAAAACCCATCTTGCAAGCCGAATTTGGCAAAACTAATTTCGCTTAGACCAGCATAGCTGGTTTATCACATGTGTAAAATTTTCTCGTAGATCAATTTTCATATAGAAAACTTCTTCATCCGAGTTAACCATGAAAAGTTATGGCTGTTTTATCGAACAATATGTTTTTCGGTTTTTCCCGGCCGTAGCGCATCCAATCGCCGCCGCCACGCATCCCATGCGTCTGGAACTTGACCTAGCTTCGATTTGACCAATCCAATTGATCGCCTTCTTGTTGTGACTGGATTTACGTGTATCACTTAACTCCGATGGCGGAATTTCGACCGGTAGGAGTAATTCGTTACACGACCATCACGTCAAGAACACGAAGTCGATCAAAACTTTGATCTACATCTGCATATCTTCATATGCACACATCCTGAATCTAAAACTTAGCAGCTACGGCTCTGATACCACTGAAGGGAAACGGGGTGGCTACGCTAGCGCAAAACAAAATTTTCCCCCGCAAAACAGAACGGCCGTCGTCGGAGATCACGGGATTACCACTAGACGCGCGGATGCGGCGGAACCGTCTCGATGTAGACGAACGCGTCGAGGGTGGCGGGCGGTGCGGTTGCTCACGTCCTTCTTGACTTGCACGTGCGGCTCGTCCGATCCAAGTGCTCCGGATGTAGCACCTCCAAGGTATCCACACGTACGGAGAAGGAAGCGACGCACGCCGGATCGCTAGGTCCGCGAGTGCGACGAGGAGAGAGCATTGGGCGCGCGGGCGCTACTTGAGAAAGTTGTGTCTTTTCGGGAGGGGTGTGGTCCATATTTATTGGGAGGAAAACCCCCACACCATCGTCCATTAGCAATACGGGACTAATAGATGGTGTACTCCTTCCAATACTAATGGGCTTTACAACATTTGTGGCCCATTAGGACTTTTACACCATAATGAATCAAATCCATCCGAGCCCACTAGTGCATCAAATCCAGGTTGGCTGCTAAGGCATATTTCCAACACAGAGGACTTATGAGATGTGGTTCTGTATGTATATGAAAAGTTGGATTTTGTGATCATAATAAGTGCTATATATTGGCTACATCTCAATCACGAGATCAGCCAACCCTAAACAAACCATTATCACAAAACATATGCATGTATGGTATGGTAGATTGGTATAGTGTCACATGGTTTGAAATCATGATGCTATATACAGGTTTGTTCTGCTCAGATAGTTAGTCGATCGGGAAATTGAAAAGACACGAGAAGCCAAGGATATATAGGAAAAGTTGGGGATCTGAACCAAAGGTAGGCATGGGAAATGGAGGCAAGAGGAGGGGCCGATCGACGATGGCATCAGGGCGGTCGGTGGTAGCGGACAGGTTTGCTTCCATGGAAAGCGTGATTCCGTGCGGCATCCAGGGCCCCTCGCGGTGGTCGTTCGGCAGCTTTCGTTGCTGCGGCCGGTGCCCATTTCCATCCATCATGCAACTATGCAAGACGACACCGCGCCACAGGTGGCAGGACCGAAAGTTGCATTGCTCGTCGTGGAAATACCTGATTTCCAAGATATATATTTGTACCTACTAAATGTAAACTGCATGCATATGAATGGTCTCTTAATGAAAATGGTGGGAGGGTCTTTTTTTATTGCGAATTACACAATACATTGGAGACACTCACAACACACGCACACTCATCCCTATGAATACACGCACGCAAACCCTACCCCTAGGAGCATCTTCGAAGACTGTGCCGGCAAATTGTCAAGATTGACGCTTTTTTTATTGCGAATTACACAATACATTGGAGACACTCACAACACACGCACGCTCACCCCTATGAATACACGCACGCAAACCCTACCCCTAGGAGCATATTCGAACACTGTGCCGACAAATTCTGAAGATTGACGAAGTCACCACATGCGATTCGCTATCGACGGGAACGTCACCTACCACTTAAAGCACAAACGCCGTTAAATCCTGAGAAATTCGCTCTCACGGGGAGTCGAATCCAGGAACTAAGGTGCTACCGAGGCTCTTGAACCACTAGGCTAACGTACCTCTCCGGCTTAGTTACATATACTTACATATATGCATGGTGATGCTTTACAAAACGGAGCATGAATAAGATTGTTTCTAACATATCAACGATACGACCCGATTTGCATGGCACGGATTTAATCGGAGTTAGTAGCAAATTTTGCTGAAGCCAAAACTTCCACTCACATATATTCTACAGATGTCAATGTCATAGAACCAGAGTTTTAAACTTCTTTTTCTTTTTTGCTTTAGATTTTTTGTTGCTACCAAAGGTGGGCGCATACGTGAACACAGACCTATGAGGCACGCAGGGTTTTAAATTTCGTTTTCACCTTTTTTGGACTTCATCGAAACGAGCAAAATTTCAGGTGGGATTCGAGTTAAAGATGATTCTTTCAGTGAGAATAGGACGATAGTACTTCGGATGAATAATAATTCTGGCCGTGATCGAAAAGGCTGAAGTTTTGATCCTGCATATATAGGAGGCCTCTTTCGGTGAAAACGACGTATACGTCTTCTCGTGTAATACATACCTACATTAGTTGAGATCTAAGGGTTAATCTTTCAGCCAAGATCAAACCTAATGGTCGTAGCTTTAGATGTGACAGACACATCTTAATGCAGATGTTCCAAACTTTCAATAGAGTCATTTTATATATTTTTTAATAAGGGATTACAAAATTCGGCCTCTACATTCATGAATGTACACAACCAATTATTACAGACCAGAATTGGTGCAAAACACAGCAAACCAAAGTCATAAAAAGACGCATAGACTAAACCAAACGATATAAGTGTTTCCACCCTCTATTTGAAATGTCTAGAGCAACAACTTCCAATTTCTTGCTCAGTAGAGTGAGGGTGACCTTGGCTTGCTCGTCACCCTGAAGCTGGGAGCAGGAGCGTAACCAGTATGCTCCCCTGAAAATAACCTGCATGATAGAGTTGGTTTTCATTTTGTTGAAAATTACATCGTTCCAGCAACGCCAGATAGCCCAGCACAGCGCAGCTATGCCCACCCAGATCAAACCTTTCATGTTCTTAGGTTGATTATTAAACCAAGTACCAAACAAATGGCTAATAGATCTAGGTTGGTTCAGATTTGTAGCGAAGAAGATGATTCGCCCAATCATTTTAGCAAAGGGGCAGTGAAGGAATAGGTGTTGGATATTCTCATTCCTGTTACAACTGACACATTTCTGGCTACTTTTCCAATTTTTCCTAACCAGATTGTCTTTAGTGAGGACAAATAGAGTCATTTTATATAGGAAAGGAGGATAACAAACGACTATCTTTTGCTTGATCCTTTTCTAACAACAGGGGACTCACTTATTGCCTCCTTTCCTTGTGCATTCCTAAGACAGTGTGCATGGGACTGGGCACAGTCTAGTCAGCCAAACCCTTTACAGCTCCTCCCCATTGAATTCACATGGGGGACAAGGCATAATCTTTTCACAGTCACTCGCTGCCATCTCCAAGGATCACAATCACCTCCAAACAGGCCAGGCACCGCCGATCTGGGTCCATCGTCACCTCTTGATCGTACCCCCTGATTCCCCTGTCAGATTTAATGCAGAAAATCCGGATCCTCCCCGCTACGATATGAGGACCCCGCAAAAGCCTTCCGGTCAAGTCACAAATCAACACCACCCCGTGAAAGTGAGAGCCTAATCTCTCCATGATGGCATGCTTGTAGTCATGTAGTATTGCCAGCAGCAGGTCTCTAGCTAGCTCTTTTCTTATCCTCTCAAATGGATTAGCTATTTGCATTGTGCTGCCAAGCAAACAAATCGGTTGGTGATCACTGTCCAAGTTGCTGTTACACGTTTCATGGGTTGCAGGAAACCCAAACGGATCGGAGCCATACACTGGACTTGAGCTATTTATAGCTTGACAGCGCTTAGTCAGAAGCAATTTGTATGATTGGAATTGTGTGCATGGCCAGTGATGTATTTTTTGATAAAGGGAATGGCCAGTGTTGTAGGATCAAGCTCGGTGCTCAACTGTTGATATTAATTTGTGCCCTAGCCGTAGGGTTACGCACTGGATTATCTGAACCAAGATTGATCAGAGGTTGCCTGCATTGTCAGGATCATCTAGGGCCTTGTATCTTTTCTGCAATTGTGGTGGGTGTCAGGGTCACCAATTGGGGATTTGTTGAATTATATTAGGGGCTCAGATAAGGTTCCATGATTAGACATGGATCAATTCAACTTGTCAATTATTTCGTTGAGTCCATGGTACCATCTCTTGTTACAAAATTCCTTTTGACACCTTAGCTTATGTGCGTTTATGTTAACATCAAGGAAACGATTTTGCACGCGCGTGCAGGCAATAGAATAGCTGAGTCCCGGTGGTCTGTGGTCACAGTTTGTACTAGCAGCAACCTAGCTGATGCATGCGATTCAAATCTCAAATGGCATCCTGCAAATTGCAGCTCTAGAATGTTGTTTTATATAAAACAGCGCAAGATTTCGGCATTGGCATGTGCCTGGGGGCATCAAGGAGTCTGGATTTTATCTCCAACCAGCAGAACAAGTTGGTGCAGGCTATGAACCACTCCATAAATGGTACAGTAGATATTTGGATTGCAAGTTGTAGTACTAATAATTTCCAAAAATTTAAGATAATAGCGTTTCAAAAGGAAAATTAAGATGCGGAGTAGCGTATCATTCGAAAGTTCAGACATGAAACGGCCGCAAATAATTTTAAGCATTTCATCTGCGAGATAATTTTATTCAAGGCAGAAGTAGTTATTTTCGAAGTTGCAGTATATTGGAAATTGCAGACAAATTAGCTGGACTATGTGAAAAATGTGATGACCAAATGAACTCCAAGTTGACTGAGAGCTATTTGAAAAATGAGATGCGAAATGTGTATGTTGCATCTCAAGTTGCAGATAAAAATTCCAGACGTCGCAATCTCTACCACCTGACAGACTAGCTACTGTGTGGCAAATGTCATCTATGTTTTTTTTATAAGTTATAAAAACCAATAAGTTAGGCACACATATTATCTCCGGGAATATATATTCAATGTTATCTTGGGAGCACTGATTTCAGGTTTGAAGAAGAAACAAAATGCCTAGAGTAGGGCACTGCAAAAAAAGGTGAGCAAACAGGGCAAGACAGCCATTCAGATATGCTTGGGCCAAAAACTGGAGGAGACATCGCTACATCACCCCCACCTGCTAGCTTTTAACAAAACAACAAGATGACATAAATTCACAATGTGCATAAACAATTGGCCAACAGTGTTCTGACTGGTCTCGCCGTTTTCAATGAAAAATTAGATCCTTGTCATATCACAAGTCACACCAGAAACAAGTTTTGGGTTCATATCTGTAATGTTCAGAACGTTTCTAATGACATCATGGTGACTAGATTGCTAAACACTATTATGTACTCCTTCCGTCCTAAATTACTATTTGTTTTGATTTTGTAGGTACGTAGCTTTAGATATATACCTACCTAGATATATAATACATTTAGATACATACTGTATAAAAATTATGAATTAAAAAAGTCAAAATGAATAATATTTTGGGATAGTACTCCCCCGAGAAAGTAGAAGAACAGAAGTACCCATGCGCATTATTCATACCCATTTGGTTTATCGGCGTATTGAACTGAAAGGCTCGAGAAATGGAAAGTGACTTTAGAAAGAAAACTGGCAGACAACAATGGCTGGCCACCTTTTTCAGCCATTGTCAAAGATATGCGTCAGGTTAGGAGTCTTGTTGTCAATAAGGAAGAAGAAAAAATATGTTCTTTAATTAACCCCTTCTTGCGAACGCAATGTAAATCGCTATCAGAAGAAACTTAATAGGACTGGAAACCTACAAGTTATCAGTAATGATGGATGAAGGAATCTTCCTCATTGTGTGATGGCATGTGATTTGGAAAGGCCGCACAAGCAGAGGTACGGTTGGCTTGGATGGTGCCAATCGTGTCCTAGAAAAGTGGTAGGAAAAAGGCTCTAAATTAAAGGATCTGCACGCAAAGGGATGAGGTGGTGTAATTGCTGCATCGATTGGCTCTTTTCGCTTGATGATTCAATCATGAACTGGGTTATCTCGGCCTTCGCTTGTTAATCCTAAGGTTCCAAGGCTGCTCAGCAGGTTCCTTAGTGGCCAAGACACTTGAGCCTTCAGGTTTAGGAAAGCAGCCATGGCGTTGTTCTTTTTGTAGGGTTACTTGGAATCTTGGCAAGAACTTTCTTGTGAACGGTGTGCGATGTTGCTTGAGGAGTAGCTCTGTTCCGGTACTAGCTAACTAACTTTGCAGGGGCTAGTCAAATGGTAGTTGGTTGGTGTTGTACAGTCTCTGAAACTGGAAAGAAAATGTATTTGGTGTTTGCAAGTTTGTTTGTTTCGTTGCCTCAAAAAATAAAGTTTGTTTGTTTTGAGATACTGTAAATGCTATAACAGCTTGTATTTTACTACTACCAGAGAAATATTATTTTGTTAAAATAAAATAACTACGTAAATATCAATTTCAGGGTGCATACTTTCAAGAGTTTGTTGTCTTCTTGTACTAGACTTCCAGAAGTTTGAGGTTGTTGAATGTTGATGCAAAATGCAATTCGAAAAAAACACTTGCACTAGTTCAAAAACTGGTGGGCCTTACATTGTAAGATGTGGACCATAAATTGGGCTTGTACAGTTGTACATAGGCCGTAAAGACTAAAGAGGCTGACTAGCTCAGCGCAATTTCCAAGGAACAACACTGCGTTCAACAAAATTTTGTGAGGAAATTATTTCCTTGGCCCTCTTAAAACTTACTCTTATTTCCTTGGCCTTCTTTTTCTCCATTTTGGTTATTTGGCCTACTTTCCAATTTCCCTTTGGTTTTATGGCCCAACCGTGAGTTTTGTTTGCATCTACCGTGAAGGAGCGAGGGGAACGAGAGTAAAAAGACGAAATTACCCCCGACCAAGTTACCCCGTCGGTAACTCTTCGCACTCGCTAGTTTCCGTTTCGGTAACCCCGACCCGCGCCGCCGAGCCGGTGGCCGGTCCCAAACCCTAACTAGCAATGGAGGAGGAACCGAGCGCATCCACTCGCGCAGTGCTCCCGAATCCACGGACTACCGGGCCGCGCGCCTCGTTTCGGGGCTATTTGCCCCCCCGCGCGAGGAAGGCCGCCGGGTGGGCTCGGCGCCGCCTGCGGCAGCCGATGTCGCGGGCCGGTGTAGGCGCCGGAGGTGCGGGGAAGATCGTGGCGGGGGCCGGGTGCCGGCGTGCCGGGCGCCGGTGGCGCGAGGCCGGGCGCCGGAGGAAGCAAGGAGGTCGTCGTCTCGCAGAAACCACCGATGAGCGCGGTACATGGGCCGTGGATGTAGTATCAACGTTTTCACTTGCTTTTCCTCAACTTTTGCATTGCTTGAACATAAATTCTTCTTTGCTAGCGGGGTTTGATTCTAGTGTAAATTTGGAAATTAAATTATTGGGCAACCGTAAGACATGTAGGAAGGATTGTAAATGTTTCTGCATTGACATGGTTGTGGATTCAGATCGAACAAATTTCAGTGATTTTGTTGAATCGGTGGTAAACAAATATCCTCCAGGCTATATGGAAGTACCTCATGTTCAGTACTATGATGAGGTTCTACAAAAATTTCCTGAAATAAAATCTGACCAAGATATGATGTGTATGTTTAGTAAGCACAGCAAGAGCAAGGTTATCTTCATTTTCATTGTATATCGAGACCCTTCTGATCCATATGAGCCAGTTACTGAGTGGGATTTTAGTGATGATGACAGCCAACCCACAAACAACATAGAGATTCATGAGGATGACTACCTTAAAAACCCCGCACCGGAGAATGAGCATGTAGGCATAAATGAAGAGGCGGCGTACTTGGAGGATGCACCACATAATGCACTTCAAATTGTGAATTATCCAATTGGAGATGAGAATAAAGATGATGAGCCCGACGAGGAAGAGGAGGAAGATGAGGAACAGGGTGATGAAGAAGATGATACGCATCTACCTCTAAGGGCAGCACCACCGTGACGGTAATTTGTTAACCTTATGCTTTTTTTGGATGTATATGTTATTATTTAGTTACTAATTGCTTCTATGTTCATTCATTGTAGGTTAGAAAACATGAATCCGGTCACAGTTGTCGTACTTCTAGATTCAAGAAGAAGGTGAAGCATGCAACCAAGCATTGGATTTGTCAAACCGTTAAGGATTTCCTCATAACCGATGCAACTTTGGGTGCAATTGAATTGGTTAAGAAGATAAAAGAACACCACAAGGTAGAAGTCCCCTATCACAGAGTCTATGATGGTAAGGAGCTAGCACTGAAACAACTCTATGGGGATTGGGATAATAGTTTTAACAACCTTTTTATGTTCAAATCACAAATTGAAGCTTCTTGCCCTGGTAGCTTAGTCATTATTGACCATCACACCATTAATGACAAGATCAGATTTAAAAGATTCTTCTTTGCATTGAAGCCTTGCATAGATGGGTTTCTTAATGGTTGTAGACCGTACCTTGCAATAGACAGCACATTCTTGACAGGAAGGTTTAAGGGGCAATTGGCTAGTGCATCTGCAGTTGATGGTCATAATTGGCTCTATCCTGTTTGTTGTGGAGTCTTTGATTCAGAGAGTAGTGACAACTGGGAATGGTTCATGAGCCAACTTAAAAAGGCTATTGGGTCACCTCCAGGATTAACTATTTGTACTGATGCTGGACAGGCTGTGATGGGTGCAGTTGGTGAAGTATTTCCAAGGGTTGAACATAGGGAATGTATGCATCATTTGGTTACCAACTTTAAAAAAAGGTACCATGGAAAGGTTTTTGATGACCATTTGTGGGCAGCTGCTTACTCATGGAACCTATATTTGTTTGAAAAAAATTGGGTTGCCATGGAGAGAGAAAAACCTGCTGCAACTGACTATATAAGGAGATGCCACAAAAAATTGTGGACAAGAAGTCAGTTCTCCACTAGAAGCAAAGTGGACTATGTGACCAACAATCTTGCAGAATGCTTCAACAATTGGGTTAAAGAGCACAAGTCCATGAACTTGGATGATTTTATGGACAAGATTAGGCAAATGCTCATGAGCAAGTGGAACCAAAGGAGGAAAATATCAAAGAAAATTCATGGTCGGACACTACCTCATATAATAAAGCAATTGAATGAAAAGAGTAGAGAGTTGAACTTGGAAGTGGAAGAATGTTCAGAACATGTTGCTGAAGTGACTGCAATGGGAGGCAGTGGCTTTCGATTTGTGGTCAACTTGGAAGACAGGTCTTGCACTTGTAGGAAATGGCAGGTTTCAGGCATACCTTGCAAGCATGCATTGGCATTCATCACATCACTTCCTGATGAACCAATTGACAAATATGTTGACTTCAATTACTCAGTTGAGAAATTTAGAGTTGCATATAGTCAGTTAATTCCTGCTATACCTGACAAATCACAATGGCCTAAGTCCAACCATGGATTTTTCATGCATCCACCATTACTAACAACAGTAGCAGGTAGGCCTAGAACTGAGAGGCATAAAGGCAAGGGTGAGAAAAAAAGGATTGGGCAGCACAAGTGTCCTATTTGTGAAGACTATGGACACCATTGGCAAAGCTGCAAGAAGGGAAAACCAGAAGACATAGAAGCTATGAAAAAAATCAGGTAATAAAGTGTCTATTTGAATTGTCATTTGTGAAAACATAGACATAACCCGCCTTGTTCATGTAGGGGACCTCCAAAGAAGAAGAGGGCCAAAACTGCTCAAAGTTCTATTCTTGCTTTGGAGGGCGAGGCACCAGCTGCAACCATGTCTTTCCCACCAAGGTTTGGAAATTATTACTTTCTCTATCTGTTATTTCAAATAAGTCATCCATACTAAACATTGCCTTTGCCCCTTTAGTCAAAACTTGGAATTGACATCTACCAAAAAAAGAAAGAGCAATGAACAAACTTCGAAGCATCGAAAAGGTATATTGAATTAACAATTGTTGCTGATTTTTTCCATTGGACTAGTGTGTGTTGAATTAACTTCTTTTGCTACTAAAAATAAATGTTTGAAGGTCAAAAAGTGGCTCAAATCAGCCACAAGTTGTCAAGGCTAAGGGAAAGAAGGCGGTGAAACCCACGAAGAAGATACAATTGCCACTGGACAGCCCCTCCATGGGTACTAGAAGCAAAAAACCACAGCCACCTAGCCCTGCAATGAGTACTAGAAGCAAAAGAAGGCTTAGTCTTTGACTATAGATATGCTTGTTCTCAAATTTATGGTCATGTGAACTAGAACATGTACTGTATGGAGGCTTATTTGTGGAACCCGAGCATCTTTTGTGAACCTGTATGGAGGCTTAGATGTGAACCCGTACGTCTTTTATGCACTTCATCATGTGGATTATTGGTGGATTTTAAATCATGTGATGTTATTATGTGGATTATTTGTGAATTTTAAATCATGTGACAATATCATGTCGAAATGTAAAAATATTATGGATTATTTTTGTCTAATCTCTTTTATTAGGCCTCAAGGGCAAAAAAGTCATTTTGCGTCTCACTTAACACCGTTAAGTGGTAAAACTGACGGAAGGGCCAAATAACCAAAGTAAACTCAAAAGTAGGCCCAATAACTAAGTTGGAAAAAAGAGGGCCAAGGAAATAAGAGTAAGTTTTAAGAGGGCCAAGGAAATAATTTCCTCAAATTTTGTCCGGGTGGCACAATCTTCTTCGCTCGACCTAAAGCGATGATTAGTTGATTACTTCTGCTATTTTTTAGTCCGTCATAATCTCCTAAACGGTGTTGGTGAAAATCATGAAGAAAAACAGTATGTGCCACGTGAAAACCGGACTAGAAAACGGGGCTCTTTCCGAAGGATGGATAAGCCTGTGACTTTCCAACCTACAAAAGTCCATCTAAATGTATGTCTTTTATTTTTCTGCCAGGCTACTTCATGATTAAATTAAAAATGTTTTATATTTTTAAAAAAATGTTACAATATTTTTTCTTCAACATTTCTAGTTAGTTTTCGTCAACATTTTACAGAATGTGGCAACATTTTTAGGACCAACATTTTTTAATCAATATTTTTTTCTTCTTCCAATATTTTTCAGAAATGTTTCGCCGTTAAACAGAAATGTTAATTTCAACTTTCTTTATCACATTTTGCAAATTGTTTGATTTAACATTTTTTACTTTATTCCACCTCTATCACACTGCACACCGCGGGGTCGCGGTAGTGCGCGGCGGCCGCCCAGGAAGCAGGGGTTTGCAAGTTTGTTTGTTTTGTTGCCTAAAAAAATAAGTAAGTTTGTTTTGAGATACCGTAAATGCTACTCCCTCCGTCCCCAAAAGAATGACGTTTCAGGATTCAAAATTGTCCCAAAAAGAATGACGTTTTGCTTAATTTGACATGTCTGCATGTGCATGTAGGCATGCAACAATCAATTAGCACATGATATGGCAAATAAATAGGGTCAATCGAGGTCGTTTCACCTCCTTTATAATCTGTCCTAAAATTTCTAGAATGACATTCTTTTTGGGACGGAGGGAGTATAACAGCTTTTATTTTACTACTACCAAAGAAATATCATTTTGTTAAAATAAAATAACTAGTAAATATCCATTTCAGGGTGCATACTTTCAAGAGTTTGTTGTCTTCTTGTACTAGACTTCCAAAAGTTTGAGGTTGTTGAATATTGATGCAAAATGAAATTTGAAAAAAAAACACTTCAGAAACTAGTGGGCCTTACATTGTAATATGTGGACCATAAAATTGGGTTTTTTCAGGCGCAGACCATAATATAATTGGGCCTGTACAATTGTACATAGGCCGCAAAGAGGCTGACCCCAGCATGCTCAGCGCAATTCCCAAGAAACACAGTGTGTTTTCTTTTTATTTATTTATTTACTAGGATCATGCCCGTGCGTTGCTACGGGCTATATAAATTTTAATTGCTATTTATAGAGCATAAGACAATAATAATATGAAAATAAGATAACATTTTTTATAAGTATCTTGCTAGCCGCATGAAACAAGCTAGTGACTGCAGCTTAATTGACTGGCATCTAACAAAGCTATTGGATCCATGTCAGACAGAATAGGATGATGGTGTACATTTGCACTGAATCATTAAGTACCTAATTCAATACAAATCCACATCATAAGGACACATTCTTGTTTTCATTTAATAGAATGCGAAGATCACGTCAAAGCAGATGGAGAATCTTTACCTACAAATATATAGTGACATTGAAAATTTCAAGTCAGTCACTCCCTTCTACAGGCCTGGTAGCAAAGATGCGGTAGAAATTATGTTAGATAGTGCATATCTCAAGTTTCTTTAGATGATGGTGGCAGCATGATATGTGAATTAACATGGCTACTTAAGCAATCGTGCTTATGACTTGTTAGCAACATAAAAATGGTACAGAAGCATTCAAGCTGGTAGTGTCAGGCTGTCAGCCATCACTTGGCTATCCTCAGCACGTTCCTCCCTATCTCTAACTGAAGTTTATTTTATTGAATTGTGGCATTGAATAATTACATTACTATATATTAGTGAACTTGAAGCCAGTCAGGTACTGAGCTCTCCAATGCATTTGTTCGGGAAGTGAAATCAAAGATGGCCTAAAGAAACATATATCTTTTGGACTGGATAACAAACGGTATTCAGTAATGGTTACTATGATATACAGTGATCTTATATTTTGTCATATCAAATGCAGTAATTAAGTTCATGCATACCATTGTCCATTGCTTTGGCCTTAGGTTGATGTACTTGTACGTCAGTTGTGCATGTCACCCAAAATAGGTAGCTGCCAAAAAAAGTGTCAGTAATCAGATGCACATGATAAGAATCTGAAACATTATCTTCCAGAAAATATTAATAGTAAGGTAAATTGATCATACCATCGTGCTGAAAAATAGGTCAGACAATGATACAGATAAAAACCAAGAAATTTGAGAACTGAACACTCAAACACTCACATTTATTGCTTCTCCAAAAAAATGTTATTAACAGCTAGTCGGAATACTTTTCACCACATGCAAAGAGAAAACAACCAGACAAAAACATTCATGCATAGACAAGTCACAATTTAAGTTAATAATAGAAACAATTAAGGATATTGGGGATACTGTCAACCACTATAGGAAAAAATAATGTTTGTTATCTGTTTTACACAATAATATGATACAATCTCTAATCAATGATTAGCTAAGTTTATTAATGTGAAGAACACAAACTGGCCAACAAAATCGCTAGGTGAAAAATAACAAACTACTATGGTTGGAGAGAGCAAAGTTTTTACTTGCTAGCAGTATATCCAGGTGTCGATGGCTCGACAAGTACCAGAATTTGATTGCATAGAAATTAGCATGGTTTGATGGTCTTGAAAACAGTAGATTGAAGTAGAAGCCCAAACTATGTAGATAAGATAAAGCATCGTTTGATGGTCTCCAAACTAATTAACAAAAAGGCATAATCTGCTTCAGCCAGCTTGTCACAAGGGCACCACAATCAGATCACCACAGTCTGTCAAGTGCATATCAATTTGCAGATTATTGTTAATGGAAATAAAACATTGATGAAGGCCTGGAAGATGCCCCTGTCCCATCGCTCCTCAAAGATCCTTTAAATTGTTGACAATTGGACCAACCTGCATGCACTGAATAGCACATGAAAATCAGTGAGCAAAGATTTATTTTTGTGTACTACTATAATATTTGATCAACAAAGACAGACAACTCAAAATTTGAAGACAATGCTTCCATCATAAATAGTAATTGGACTCACAGAAATAGGGGGTGTTTCTTTTAGTTTTCCCAATGAAAATTTCCTTTAGTTGTTGCCGAAAATGCTGATGACCTGTCTTAAAAAAATGTCAGTACATTTGTTTCTCTCAAGAGAACAAGAACTCATCCAAATAGTAAAAAACTAATACATTTTGATCTCGGAGAAGGACAAGAAGGTCAAAGATTTTTTTGATAGTTACTCATGGATTTGTGCAAGTAGATGTATTCTCGATCACCAAATGTTCTCACCGCAAGATGCAAATAAACTTGTCATGTGTGATATCAAAGGACACATAAAATATTTTATGATGTGTGATCTCAGCAGTCAATAATAAAAGAACACACAGCTTGTTATCTTCTGACCAATCCATCTAGGACTATTTCTTATTTCTTTAACTGAGTCCATTATCTTCCGAGCAGATGATATCTATCTACCTCAGGACGACGCGCGGTTCCGCAACGATGTGGACCTCGATCCTGATCCAGACCAGGAGTTGCAGGGTTGGCGAGAGGAGCAGAAGGTGCAGGGTGGGTGCTCGGGCATGGAGATGCAGCCGGGCAGGGACGCACCTGTGCAGATCAGAAGAGGCGGCACGTCATGTAGGGGAAGCTGGGTAGGGGCGTCGCTGTTGTGGAGGAGCTGGTGGCGGCGCCGGCATGGAGGAGACGTTGGAGTGGAGCAAGGTAGAAGAGACCACATCCATCGTCGAAGCCACAATCCCCGGGTGCGGGATGTGCTGCTGCAGGGCAACGATGGAGATCTGCATAATGGGGTTCAGAGTGAGGTTGTGGTTCATCGCAGAGGGTAGGGAAGGAAGTAGAACAGCGGTGGCCGGTTACCGACGGCGGCAACAGCGATGACGTACGGTTACCAGCAGTCAGGGCGTGCGCGGTGTTCCTTGGTGATTGGCGACACCGACTGGTTACAGGGGGACGACGCCTATTCTTGGCGGCGAGTTTCCGCGGACGTGGAGAACCTAGGTGTCGCGCACATCGTGCGAGGTGGATCGAGGATGGCGGTGGCTCCGCTGAGCTGCGGATCCCAGGCGCGGGTGGATTGAGCCATCGAGGACGGCGGTGGCAGAGAGGACCGGGGACGGCGGCGGCGGAGTCTACAGGTGTCGGCGGAGTCCACGAACGACGGGTGGAGAGGAGCGGTGGCGACATTGACCCGAATTAGTGTGGTGGCGGAGTCAACCTGACGGCGCTGCGTGCGGCGGCGGTGTTGCCTTGGTGGCGAGGGAGATCTGCTCAGATCGAAGGCGGAGGCGGAGGGTGTGTCGTATACGGTGGAGGCGGGGGCGTGGAGGAGGCGTCGCGGATGGGTAGAGATCATGGCGGGGCGCTGCGGATTGGGAAGGCAGAGGCACGTCGGGAGTGCGGGGGTAAAAATGGACAAGCGCCAAAATTGACGGACCGCGGGCGGCAGAGCCACGCGAGAGGAGGAAAAGACGTACTGGGTTTTGTTCTTCACTTCATTCTTTTTAGGAGTAGAGATTTACTTTTGCCCGCGTCGTGCTGTTGCCATTGCATGGACGAGGCCGGCGAAGGCGTTCAACAAAATTTTGTCCGGTCGGAGGCAGCAACCCACTCGCGCTTGGGACGGAGCCTTAGCCTAGAAGCAACCGCTCCCTCCTCCTCCCGCCCCCCTCCCTCCCAGCTCCGACGAGCTTGCCTCGCCACAGCGGGAAGGGAGCGGGCCCCCAGCCTCCAAGTAGTTGTAGTCCTAGCTCTTAGTAGTAAGCTCCCTGTAGTACCTCCGTCGTTCTTGTCGTCGTTGCCATGGCCTTGCTTGGTAACCTCGTCGCCGGTGCCGTCCACTCCAAGGTTAGTTCAATAAATCCGCCCTCTCTTGCCCTAGATCTGTGTTCTCTCGCCCCGGATCTATGTCCTCTCCATTCTCCATCTCCTCCCCACTGGTGCGTCTCCTCCATTGTTTCTGCCAGAGTACGGATTGATCTGTGTGTCTTCTCTAGATCGACTCCGCTTTGGGGCGGATTTGTTCACAGGAATGACCACAACTCGATTTCCTCTTCTTGGCGGTTGTTCTGACGCCCTTGCCTCCTTCTGGGTTGATGCGAGCTTGTTGTTGTTGAACGCACTGAGATACTCCGTTGCCATCATCTTCGGTGTAGGCGTCGCCACCGTCTCCCACCAGCACTTTAGCGGTTGTTCCTACGACCTTATTTTGAGCTCGTCGCCGAACGCGCTGTTGTGCTCCTGCTTCTGCCTCAACTGTCATCCCGATGCAACTATCTATGCAACTGCTCCTCTCCGATTCAAGCATAGGCTTGCTGATGGTTGTTCCGATGTCCTCTCCTTCTGGGATGCGATTTTGCAGCTGTTCTTCTATCGCCGCGCCGACGACTCTACAATATTCAAGTTGGCCGGTGTGTGCTTCTTCAGCCCGTTGCCCCTCTTCAAACCGCCTCTTTGTGCGGCCCTTCGCCGGCTGCAAGCGACTCTGACGCCGTCTCTGCTGCCCTTGGCCGGAGATCTCCCCGTCGCCGAACGCTCTATTTTCCTTGTTGCTTGTTTCGGGTCTTTGGACCTATCTGTAATTTAGTCCTCTGCGAAGGGCTTTTATGTAAGATGGTTGCTTATAATATATAAAAGGTGTTTATTGTCAAAAAAAATGTCTGGATGGCCACAATCTTCATTCTACCTTTTGCCTATCTTTTCGTTCGTCATGATTTCCTAATTGGTGTCGCTGAAAATAATGGGAAAAAATATTATGTGCCACGGGAAAACCAGACTAGAAAACGCAGATCGCGACCTGCGGCGCTAGCGAAATTTTTTATATTTTTTTCCGAAAATAAATAGCCGTTTCAAACTTTATCAAAAATAGCCTCGAACCGCTGTTTGAACTGGTGGCAGGAACCTGCCGCTGTTTCACACGGCGGCAGGTCCTGTGACCACCGTTTCAAATAGCGGTACTGATGTGGTCGTAGAGCGCGTGAACCAGCCGCGGGTGGTGGGCGGTTGGAGCAGCCGCCAAAATAAAGGGCGGTTGACTGACCAATCGCCGTTTGATAGGGCGGCAGGTCAAACCACCAACTCCTCTGGCGGTAGCTCCGGCCTACCGCCAATACAAATGGCGGTAGGTGCCCCCTCCTATAAATGTAGAAAATAATTTAGAACTTTATAAAATAGTTTAAAAATACTAGAATTAGCGTAGAATTTCAGAAAATAGTTTAGAAATACTAGAATTAGCGTAGAAATTTAGAAAATAGTTTAGAAATAGTAGAATTAGCATATAAATTCAGAAAATAGTTTACAAATAGTAGAATTAGCGTAGAAATTCAGAAAATAGTTTAGAAATAGTCGAATTAGTGTAGTATATCGGAAAATAGTTTACAAATAGTAGAATTAGCGTAGAAACTCAGAAAATAGTTTAGAAATTAATAAAATAGTTTACAACGTGAAGCGGCGCCTGGACGAAGCACTTGCTTCCCCAAATCGTCCCACCGACAACCAGTGCCGCCCTTGTGCGGCTTGCAGTTGTCAATGCCACGCGAAGATGAGAGATTGGTCCCCTTCTCCTTCACCTCCACCACCACCACCGGGGTACTACATGCCGTCTCAGCAGTCCTCAGACGCCGGCTCCTTGCTCTATGGCCAGTTCTCGTACAACTAGTTTTCGAATGTAATCCAGTATCTAAATTCCCTAAGGCATGTTAGGATTAGAGTTGTCTCGTGTATGCTATTGCAATTTCGTCGGTGATTTATCTTTAATTTAGATGATGTCATTTCCATTTCATAAAAAAACCTACCGCCGTTTTGCACGGCGGTAGGCACTGACCTACCGCCGGGTGATATGGCAGTTGACCGCCAACCCCAGACGACCTGCCGCCTGCTACCTTAAGAGAAATCGCCTTATAATTTGGTGGTTAGGGTTGCCGCCATCTGCGGCCAGTTCAAACGACTTCGAGGCTACTTTTGATAAAGCTTGAAACGACTATTTATTAACGGAAAATTCTCGAATAAATAAAAAAACTCGGCGCTAGTGCACTCACGCGAGCTGGCGCAACAGGCCACGCTGGGCCGCAGGCGTGGAGCTGGGCCTGATCTGTGCGGGGGTGGCGCGAGCGGACACAGCGGCGGGGTGGTGGTGGGTGGGTGGGTGGGCTGGGGGGAGGTCGAGAGGGATTTCCAGACTTCATGGTGGTGTGCAGGCCTAGGACGCAAGCTGGGCCGCGTGGTAGTACAGGTGTGGATGTGGAAATACGAGGTTTTCGTCCTGGCAGCAATATTACCCTTTGACTAATATTCCTGGGGGTTTGAAGGGATTTCATGACTTTTTTATATTTAATTTGTCATGATTAAAAATAAATGATCGAATCAAAATTTTTGATAAATGTACATCTCGCGCCGTACTCCACGGTGGCTGGCTCCTGCCGTCGTATCCCACGGCGTTAAGTCCCTGCCGCCGTGGGGCGCGGCGGCAGGAGTCTGGTTCTGCGCCAGGGCGGACGGAGCGGCGGCAGGTCCCAACCGCCGTGCCACACGGCGACAGAGTTTTTTTATTTTTAAAACACTTTTAACTTTTTGAAAACGACAAATTAATAAGTGCAAGCATAATCACAAGGGAATATCCTAATCAACGACGAAGGAATAGTCACACCGGAATATACATAATCACAAAGGAAAAAGTTTATACAAAATCACAGTACCACATCTAAATGTGTCGGCCCCTCTTCCCCCTAACAGCTATAGCGCAAACCCAGGTGTGGTCCCGGTCGTACGTCCACGGGTCAGGTGCCCTGACGACCCGTGGTCCTAGCTGGTTGGTAGACGGCGTCGCCATGACCACCTGCGACGAGCCTGCAACATCCGGTGTCGCTCCGCTGGCCGCCAACTGTGATGGCTGAGTCAAAACTGGTGGTGGCTGTGTCAACTGTGATGCGGCAAGGTCGTCGGCCTGCTGTGGGGCGCCCTCCATGGTCGCGAGAATGTCGTCGTACCGAATCTCATCCCAGGACAGCTGGTCCTCGGTGCCCGTGTCAAAAGTACTAGGCTGAGCCTGGAACTGGAACATAGGCGGAGTGGACGACAAAGGAATATCTGTCGCCGGAAGCTGGAACGCCGGTTGTCTGGAACCTCCTAGCGTATATATCGGTGGCGGCGGCGGCTGTCGAGGCCCGGCTGTAGGAAAAGGCGGCGGTCGCCCTGTATGATTAGAATATAGTATAATCACAAACCCAAAATAATTGTGTCCATTAGTTGAAAATAAGGTCTACTGAAAGTACCTACGCCGGGTGGAGCAAACGGCCGCTGCACGTAGGCGTGCGGGTCCTGCGCCTGTGGGTGCTGCTGTACCCTCGGAGCCGATGTGACGCCCAAGGTTTTTAATTAACCTTAACAGCCGGTCAAAGGAAAGTTAGCTCCGCGTTACATTGGACCCTATGAAGTTATAGAAGTATGTGGGCCAGTGGCTTATCGTATCCAGTTGCCAGAACGGTTTTCCGCAGTCCACAACGTGTTTCATGTAACTCAGTTAAAGAAGGGAATGCCTGTGCCGGAGAACGAAGTCATTACAGAAGCTAATGCTTGGATTGAGCCGGATTTTTCGCTCATCGAGCACCCGTTGAGAGTACTAGACCAAAAAGAGCGAAAGACCCGAAGACAAACCGTATGAATGTACAAGATCCAATGGAGTCATCACACGGAAGAAGAAGCAACTTGGGAGACGGAAGACTATCTCAACACTAAGTATCCGAGCTTCCTGCAATCTCGAAACCGTGAGTTCTTCTCCCCATCTTTTCGTTATCTAATCGAATCTCGGGACGAGATTCCGTTTAAGGGGGTAGGCTGTGACGCCCCAGGTTTTTAATTAACCCTAACAGCCGGTCAAAGCAGCTAACTGTGGTCAAATCACGGTCAACCTGGGCCCTCACCTCGAAAACCTCACTAACCTACTCTAGTGAAGCCTTTTAACTAGTAGACACACTTGTGGGGCCAACCCTTGGCCAAAGACTTGGTCAAACCCCTTTGTCCCCCTAGTGTCCATAGATGTCTGCCGGAACTTTTGCCGCGTTCTCCAAAATTCACCTAAACACTTAAAATTCTACCTTTATGAAAGTTGTCCATCTTGTCGAGGGAGACAACTTTCATGTAGATTGGCATTTCAAATTTTGAGTGGAAAAGCTTGATAAATTGTTTGCAAAGGCAGGATCTACTGTTCAGCCAAACCGGCTGACATTCAAAGTTGGCAACTGTGTAATTCAAAATCTGTGGAGAAAAACCCCCTATAGCCTTTTTGAAAGTTTTAGAGGGTGACTAGATCTACAACTTTCGTATTCAAAGCTTAATCAACTTTTATTCAAATTTTTAGAGAAAATCTCACTCAAACGGTGCACCAGCGAAATAAAAGTAGGGGCAAGGCGCCGCGCGCCGGCCACCCTCGGCGTCCGTGCCGCACCCCGCCCCGGGCCGCATGCCGCCGAGGTGCTCCTTCCCCACGCGCTCGCGCCTCGAGGCACACCGGGAGTCCGCCGGCCGCGCGCCGCCGCGACCGCGCCGTACCGGCCGGGTGCGCACCACGGACCGCCGGTCCGACGGCGGCGCTCCCGCCGTACGTGCGCCGCCGAGGGCCGCACCACCGGCGAGCATCTCGCGCTGTCACCCCTTCATCACCGGAGCAAGCGCGCCTATAAAAACCGACCCATTCTCCTTCCCCGCGCGCCACCGCCCTCCCCATCCCGCCATTGCCGCCGCCGTCGGAGCACCGCCTCCTCCGGCCGTTCCCTTTGCAACCCGAGCCCCCTAGCACCTTCCCTAGGTAGCACTCGATGCCCCCGATTCATTTGTTGTCCACCCCGAGCCGTAGTCTCGCCGGAGCTCGCGCCGCCGCGGTGACCGCCGCCGATTCCCCACGCTGGCGAGCTTCCCGCCCCAACTCCAACTGCACACAGGCCCTAGGTGAGCATGCACACACCCCACCGTTGTTCCCCGGCCGGGAGAGCCGCCGGAGCTGCCGGAATTCCGGCGAGCCCGCCGCCTCCCACGGCCAGGGACCCCATTGCAAACCCCCAGGTCTTTCCTGGGAGTTTTGTGCGATCTAAGGGCAGATGTGTGAGACTCTGAAAAGTTACAGGGGCCCAGGCGCAAAACTACATCTTCAATAGTGTTGCAGTTTTGCTGATTCTTGTAAAATGTGTAGAAAATAGTATAAAATTCAGAAAATACAAAACCAATTTTGTAGGATTCACGGTGGTAAATACTACAACTTTTGTTATTCTCACAAGTTCTGTTTCTGGATATTTTTAATATGAAAAATAGGATTGTGAAATACCTAGATCTGCCATAACTCAAAAACTATAACTCCTCTGCATCCAAGTTTTGGATATGTTGTATGTCTTGTCAATACTAGCTCCCGTGCCAAAAGTTGCACAAAGTTATGCAGTAAATCTTTTTATATAAATCGTTTTCCTTTTATGAAGAAACTTCCTAGATGATTTTTGTAGCTAAAAATCTTTATGTTTTTGTGCCCAACTTGTGCATGCTGTCTTGTTATGTCATAACACACCTCTGGTGAATGAATCATGATTTTTGGTTTAACAGAAATATTTATTCTTAATTTGTGCATGTTTTCCTTTATAAATTAATGAAGCAAGATCAGTAGAGCTTCTAGGTGTACTTGCTGGTTCTTTAGATTTGTTTAGGACCAGAGAGCATGCACGAGAAAGTTTGGATCATTTTGGTGCTTATTTAGTTTTGTATGCATTTAATTTGAATCACTAGCTAGTCTTTGTTATTTTCCAAAGTATTTTATTTTCTAGCTTCCAAGTCTTGCATGTGGGTCCAGTGGACCAGTATAGGTGTTGTTATGCTTGAGAAACACTTCTTCAAATTTTTAGTGATTTATTGCTTAATAAAAAGTTTTAAAGCCCTTTTAAAGATTAAAGGACAATTAAATAAGGAAAATGCCTTTTTAATTCATTTCCCCTTTGAAAAAGTAATACCTAACTTAATTAAAGGCTAAGAAAACACCCTTGCTGATAAGGAAGTAATGTATAACTAAATATATTGTACACACCTTGCTAGTGAGAGGAAAAAGGAGTAAACCTTCACATGAAATAACAAGTACCAAAGAAATGTTAGTTCAAATGTGCAATAAAAGAATGAATCACATATAACTAATAACCTCCCTAAAAGAGATGTAGTATCTAGATACTTGTTAAGGTGAATATGACCAACAAGGGTTGGATGAGATAAACAAACTGTCACATCACCTGAAACTTGCATTGCATTCCGTGTAGATCTTCTGGACGGTGACTACTCCCTCGTCCCGGAATTCGAGGAAGGAGGAGCGGAAGCTTCGCTGCAGTACGTGGAAGTACTCGACGACACCGAGGGTGCCCAGGCTAACCTAGCTGACGGAGGCAAGCTCCGGTTCATCTAACCTAGTTTTCAAATTCTTTATTCAATTATCTATGGATGCTTGTGCATTTAAGTTCAGGAGTTGAATGGAACCCTAGATGCATGATCCCTAGGTACCTTTGTCCTTACTAGTATGATAGGTCGATAGCTGCTAAGCTATAGGACCGTTACAAGTCGGGTGATGACCTCACTCGTGAGAATAGGTTGATAGATAGGAATCACAATATATCCTTAATTGGATGGGAACGTATCGGTGGAAACCAACCCCTCCATACAAACTATGAAAACTTCAATTTGAGCCACATGATGTTGATCCAAAGGAGGGCTCATGGGAGGTGGGAGGGTTGATTTGCAAAAGTGCGTTTGCAAATCATCCCTCTTACCTCTCATGAGTTTTGCACATCACCCCTTCCACCTTCCATAAGTCTTCCCTTGGATCAATATCGTGTGGCTCGGATTGAAGTTTTCATAGTTTGCACGGAGGGGGTTGGTTTCCACCGATATGTTCCCTAATTGGATTGCTCATGTGGTAAAAGCATGGGATTTGGGCTCCGGTCCAATGGCTATTGTGGGTTAAGTGTTTGAATGTACTAAGCACTTGTCGGGAATGGGACTGGTAAGCCTAGTACCTTAATGAGACGGTTAGGGATTTAACTCGTCACTACTCTTGGGGTTTGTCTCACGGCTAGCTACCGGTGGTGTATGGTGAGTCCGGGTACTTCGCGGGGTATTTCGGATAGCCTGCACCAAAGACTGTGGCCTTTTATCCCGACCCGAGGATTTTTGGGAACTGATTGGGAAGTTGTCCTTGTGGGGGCAGCCTACCGTGTGTTTAGGTCTACCTTGCAAGGTTTGAATTAATCGATTGTCGGCCTCTCACTGTTATCTGAGACTACTTACTCCACTAGCCATGAGATCCCTAATGATGGAAGTTGATGAATATTATGCTTGATTAATTGTATTGTACAACCTTGTCTGTACTAGTTGGCTAATGTAGTAAAGATTAAACCCACTAGAACTTGTGCTAAAATCTTGAAAGTAAGGACATACTCTTTGTTACTTTTTAGCAAAAGCAACCCAGTGGCCAAAAGCCTTTCATGTCTAGAGTTGGTGAAGTAGCTATCACCGACGGGTAAGTCTTGCTGAGTATTAGTATACTCAGCCTTGCTATAATATGTTGATCTAGGTAATGCTTTCGGTGATGTGTGGCCCGGAGAGATCCCGCCCGGTTGGGAGCTGGAGTGGGTGGAGGACGACTTCTGAGAGCATCATGGATGGCCTCCCGTGGTGTTTCCGCCTTCCGTTAGTTTAATTCCGCTATTTCAAAACTCTGAACTATTTCTTTATGGTGAAAGCTTCGGTTTGTAATAATTAAACCCTTCGGGGTAAATTTTGAATGTTAATTATGTTGTATCTCTGGACTCGCCTTCGTGTGAGTTTTAATGCATATATGTCGATCCTTGTTGCTATCTAAGTGATTTACCGAGTGTTAACCCAGCGACTAACGATAGGATGATACTTTATTATCGCTTAATGACCAAAGTGGATTGGTTTAGGCGACAATACGGTATTTTCCTGGGCGGGTTGTCACAGCTGTGACGCCCCAGGTTTTTAATTAGCCATAATAGCCGGTCAAATGGTCAACAGTGGTCAAACCACAGTCAACCTGGGTCCTCACCTCGAAAAACTCACTAACCCACCCTAGTGACCCTATTTGACAAGTAAACACACTTGTGGGGCCAACCCTTGATCAAAGGATGGTCAAGCCCCCTTGCCACTCTAGTGTCCACCGGTGTCTGCCGGAACTTTTGCCGCGTTCTCCAAATTTCACCTAAACACTTAAAATTCTACCTTTATGAAAGTTGTTCATCTTGATGAGGGACACAACTTTCATGTAGATTGGCATTTCAAATTTTGAGGGGAAAAGCTTGGAAAATAAGTTGCAAGACAGATTTTACTGTTTGCCAAAACAGCCGACACTCACTTTTGGCATTCAAATAACTTCAAATCGGGCGCGAAAAACCCTATATAGCCTTTGTAGAAAATGTTAAGGGTAACTAGATCTACAACTTTGGTATTCATCACTTGGTCGACTTCTGTACAAAAATTTTGAGTTTTGCAATTTCCAAAACAGTCCCGGCAAAACCAAAACGAGGCGAGAACGCCGCACGCCGCGACGTCGCACACCCGCGCGCCGCCCGCCGCCGGCGGCCGCCCCGGCGTCCACGCCCGCACCGCTCGAGGCCAAGCACCGCCCGAGGCACGCGCCGCCCGAGGTCCCGCGCCCCGACGCACCCCCCCCCGAGGCGCCTCGAGTCCGCGCCGCCGTCGCGCGCGCGCGCACGCCGCGGACCGCCGGTCCGTCCGCCACGCCCGCCGCCGTACGCGCGCCGCCCGAGCGCCGTAGCGGGCGGGGCATCTTCGCCGTCACCCCCTCGTCACCCCGACGCGCCAAGCCTCGTATAAAAGCGCCCCATCGCCCCTCCGCGCGCCGGCCCGAGCCGCCCGTGACGCCCCAGGTTTTTAATTACCGTCATTAACGCTAATGACCGGATTAGCCGGTCAAATGGTCAACCCTAGGTCAACCTGGGCCCTCACCCATGAAAACTCCCTAACACACCCCTAGTGACCCTTAATGAATAGTAAACACACTTGTGGGCCAACCCATGGTCAAAGGGTGGGTCAAACCCCCTTGCCATCCCAGTGTCCACAGGTGTCTGCCGGAATTTTTGCCGCGTTCTCCAAAATTCACCTAAACACTTAAAATTCTACCTTTAGGAAAGTTGTAGGTCTTGTTGAGGGACACAACTTTCATGTAGATTGGCATTTCAAATTTGGAGAGGAAAGTTGTGAAAAACCCCTTGCAAGACAAAGTTTTATCGTTGCCGCAGTCGGCCGACATTCAAAGTTGGCATTCAAATAGATTCAAATCTAGGAAGCAAAACCCTATACATCCTTTGTAAAAATTGTAGCTGGTACCTAGATCTACAACTTTGGTATTCATCACTTGGTCCAAGTTATGTTTGAAAATTTTGAGAAAAATTCACCGGAACACGGCACCGGCAAAGCACGGGTAGAGCCGGAGCGCGCCGCCGCGACGTCGTGCGCGCCGCGCGCGCCGCCGCCCGCCGCCGCCGCCCGCCGCCGCCACGCCCCGACGTCGCGTGCCCGCGCCGCCCGAGGCCTCGCCACTCGCTCCACGCCCCGTACCGAGGTCACGCGCCCCAACGCACGCCCGCCCGAGGCGCCCGGCGTCGCCGCGCGCCGTACGCGCGCGCACGCCGCGGACCGCCGGTCCGTCGGCCGTGTCACCGCCGTACGCGCGCCGCCCGAGCGCCGTAGCACGGCCAAGCATCTCCGGCGTCATCGTCCGTCACCCCTAGATGCGCCGCGCGGCGTATGAAAGCCTTCCCCTTCCTCCCCGCGCGCCATCCCGAGCCGCCCGCCGCCATCGTCGCCGCCGCCGGTGCTAGAGCCCGTTGCTCGCGCTCGCCGCCGTCCAAGCCCGTAGCTAGCTTCCTTAGCACACGGGATAGCTCACGCGTGCGCTTGTTTGCTCCAATTTAGCCTCCGCGCCGCGCCACCCCGAGCCGCCGTGAGCGCCGCCGCCGCCACCGCCGTGCGCGCGTCGCCGAGCACACCCCGACCCCGCCACCACCGCCAAACGACCCGTGGTGAGCTCAATTGCAACCCCGTGCCGCTTGTTGCCGTGGCCCGGCCCCACATCGCCGCCGGCGACCCTCCCCCGCCGCCGCGAGGGCATGGTTGTGAATTCGAGGGCTTAGTTGCAAGGAAACCTAACTAAGTTTTATTACAATTCGGTCCGGTGACTTGTAAAATCCCTAGAAATTCACAGAAAAATCAGAAAAATCCCAAACCAATTCTGTAGGGTTCAGGATGATAAACCCCACCTCTTTTGCTGTATACTCATGGCTAGATTCAAATTAGTTTTGGCAGGAAAAATACAAATGTGTTATACATGGATCTGTCATAACTTGACAAATATAACTCCTCTGTAGCCATATTTTGGTTATGTTGTGTGTTAGGATATGACTAGATGCTGTGCCAAAAATTGCACAAAGTTATGATGTAAATATTTTTATAAAAATGTTTTTCCTTTTCGAGAATCTGCATAAATGATTTTTCTGTTAAATATATTTATGTTCTTGAGCCCAACTTGTGCACACTGTCTTGTAATGCCAAAAGACACATCCTGTGAATTAAGCATGAATTTTGGATTAACAGAAATAATTATTCTTGATTTATGCATGTTTTCCTTTGTAAATTAATAAACCCAGTTCGGTAGAGGTTCCATGTGAACATGCTGGTTCTTTAGGCTTGTTTAGGTCCATAGAGCATGCACAAGAGAATTTGGATCATTTTGATGCTTATTTGTTTTATATGCATTTAAGTTGAATCACTAGCTAGCCTTTGTTATTTTTCTAGCATCCAACACTTACATGTGGGTCCAATGGACCAGGATAGGTGCTAGTAGGCTTAAGAAACACTCATGTAATTTTTTTGGTAATTTATTTGGTTAATAAATGGCTTAAATGCCCTCTTAATATTAAAGGGGAATTAAATAAAGAAAAATCCTTAATAAAATCTTTTTCCTTTTTGAAAGCATTATTTAATATAAATAAAAGAAATTTATTTATCAGCTCTGATAAGGAGTTAATTCATAAATATAAATATTAATTACACCATGTTGGTAAAGATAAAAGGAAATGAAGCTTTCACATGAAATGATGAACTTATTAAAAACCTTTATTCAAATGTGGAATAAAAGAGTAACCCATGTACAACCAATGACTTCCTAAAATAGAAACCTTAGATGCATGCTTGTTAAGGTGAATATGACCAACTAGAGTTGGATAAGGCAACAAACTATCACATCACCTAAAGTGCATTGCATTCCGTGTAGATCTTCCGGACGGAGATTACTCCCCGGTCCCGAAACCGAGGAAGGCAGAGCGGAAGGTTCGTGCGTACGTGGACGTACTCGACACCGAGGGTGCCCAAGCTAACCTAGTCGACGAAGGCAAGCCCGGTGCATCTAACCTAGCTTTAAAGTTCTTTATTCAATTATCTATGAATGATTGTGCATTTACGTACAGGAGTTGAATGAAACCCTAGATGCATGATCCATAGGTACCTTTTGTCCCTACTAGTATGATAGGTCGATAGCGCTAAGCTATAGGATCGGTACAAGTCGGGTGATGACCTCACTCGCGAGAATAGGTTCCTAGATAGGAATCATACTATATCCTTAAATGGATTGCTCACGTGGTAAGAGCATGGGATCTGGGCTCCGGTCCAGTGGTTATGTGGGTTAAGTTTTTGAACGTACTAAGCACATGCCGGTTATGGGGCCGGTAAGCCTAGTACCATAATGAGGTGGCTAGGGATCCTACCGTTACTACTCTTGGGATTCGCTCTCACGGCTCGCCACCGGTGGTGTATGGTGACTCGGGTATCTCGCGGGGTATGCGGATAGCCCGCACCAAAGACCGTAAGATTCGATCCCGACCCGAGGATTTATGGGGACGGCCTGGGAAAGTTGCCCTCGCGGGGACAGCCTACCGTGTGTTTGGGTCTACCTTGCAAGGTTTAAATCAAACGATTGTCGGCCTCTCACCGTTATCCGAGACTACTTACTCCACTAGTCATGTGATCCCTAATGATGGAAGATGATGAAGATGATGTTTGATTAATTGTATTGAACAACTTTGTTTGTACTAGTTGGCTAATGTAGTAAAGATTAAAACTGCTAGAACTTACGCTAAAATCTTGAAAGTAAGGACCTACTCTTTGTTACTTTTTAGCAAAAGCAACCCAAGTAGCCAAAAAGCCTTTCATGGTCTAGATTTGGTGAAGTAGATATCACCGACGGGTAAGACTTGCCGAGTATTAGTGTACTCGACCTTGCTATAATGTGTTGATCCAGGTGCCCTCGGTGATGTGTGGCCCGGTGAGATCCCGCCGGCCGGGAGCCGGAGTGGGTGGAGGACGACTACCGAAGCATCATGGATGGCCTCTCGTGGTGACTTCACCGCCGCTAGTTAATTTCCGCTGCTTTTCAAAACTGCGAACTATTTCGTCATGACAAAAAAAAAAACTATGATTTGTAATAATTAAACCCTTCGGGGTACGAATTTGGATTTGAATGTTGTTGTATCTCCGGACTCGCCTTCGAGTGAGTTTTAATGCATATATTCGATCCTTGTGCTCTCAAGTGATTTCTCGGGCGTTAACCCGACAACTTACGACAGATGGTACTTTATTATTGCTTAAGGACCAAAGTAGATCGGTCTTAGGCGATAGTACGGTATTTTCCTGGGCGGGTTGTCACGGTTGGTATCGTAGCTTATATGCACCGAGAGATTATTTAATAAACCTTAATCACCGATTTTTGAATAAAATATGCCAAGATTTTTCGATTTTCCAAAATACGTTGGTCCTCTAAGGATAAACTAGACCGAGAGGCCCTAGAGGGAATTTTGGGTTCTTTCGGTGGCTTAATTAACTTATGGTTTATTTTGCTAACTTCCAAAGACATTACTTTATGTCAGACTTACATTCTCGCACAACCATACTAGTTCATCACGTTTTGCCATACGTGGTGGTACCACAGAAAGTCCCGTGAGGGACTAGTGGGACCTATTCCAATGGGTGCCACGTCGCGTTTGAGTCTCGTCACGTTTTGCCATACGTGATGGTACCACGGGAAAGTCCGTGAGGGATGAGTGAGGCCTATTCCAATGGGTACTCACGTCGCGTCGAGTCTTAATTAGGACGCCGTCCATGCGGCGGCTTAACGCATGGATACCGTTTCTATAGTGAACGGTAATGAATGTGGACGCTTTCGTGACGTGCCGGCACGAAAGGTTCGTTTTCTGCGTGGGTGCATAACGGCGCTTCGTTAGTTGTTAAGCAAGTACCGTATAGATCTCGACTAGATATTATAGGGAGAGACGAATATAAGCCTTGCCACCGCACTAACTTCGATTTTGGCTTGATTGCCGTGTGAGGTCGAATAGGACGTCTTGCATGCATATTAAAAATCGAAATAACTAAAATGGACCCAAAAAAATCGAAATTCCATATGTTCTCTAAGGAAGTTTATGCTAGTGTGTTCTTTTTATAAATTAGAGGTACCCCTCATACCTAGCCGTCATGCTACCGAAATTTTGTGAAAAGTTGTTTACCGTGTGCTAGGTTTAATTAAAACCAATTTGTTAAAAATCATTGCTCCTCAACCAGCTGTCTTGTAATAAGCAAATCTCAATCCTAGTTCGATGGGTTGGTTCACATTTCTCCTAGGCACCTTTAGGTTGAGAACCTTTTATCTTGTCTCCTTAACCGATGTTCAACCTTAAAAGGGCTAATTAAAGGTATTAAAGGTTTCATTTAAAACTTGGGGAATTTTTGAGGTTTCTGGATTTTTGGTTATGAATCTATTTCACAAGCGCGAACCTCACCATTTGACATGCCGTTCTCTTTGAGATCCGACATGAGTTACATTTGTGTACAGATGGATTTCCCCGTGTTCCACCGGTTCGACGCCGACGGTACGATCCGTACCAACGGGTTGCACTGGGAGGGTTTTCCTCGCTTGGCGTGGGAAGCACTCGGTGCCGCGAGCTACCTTACCCCACCGACGTACGAGGTGAAGGAGTTTGAGCGCTTTGGCGTTCCCCGCCGGCAGGGTGATCGTTACCGTATCGCCGCACCCGGACCACGCCGACCGGTTTGACCCGAGCTTTATTTACCGGGGATTTATTACACACGAGTCCGTGGAGTCGGCCGCCCTCGAGTGCCGACGGACTTTTGTGACCACAACCCTACCGTGGTAGCTCTTTCCCCGTTTGGACTGTTTCCTGCCGTGAGTCCTCACGACCCAGCTTGGTTGGACCGTATGGACCATCTACGGGAGCTACTGACCCTAGCAGAGCCGTTAGATGTTACCCAGACACTTGCCCGTTGTCCGAACGTGGTCTTCACACTCCGTGTGCTGCGTTATAACACCGCAGCGATCATTGCACGCCGTTTGGAGGCATCTAGGCGCGATTGGGAGCGGCTTTCAAAGAAGACACCGGCGGCCTCGAACTTCACGCTTACCTGGGTGCGGCGAGGAGAATGACAGTCGCGTGCTAGGAGGTTCCGAGTTGGAGCTTGAGAGAGGTGACCGCCTACAGAGGATCGTGGACCTAGAGGCGGAGAACCATGCATTGGAAGAGGATGCCGATGCACACGAGATAGAGAGGGCCGACACCGCCGCAGAACATTGCTGAGATGCAGGAGCACGTGCAGGAGGCCGACGTACAGGTGGCCGCCTTACGGTGCTATAGTGGCCTTACGACCATCGCCCCCAGCATGAGCACACCCGGAGGAGCAGCGGGGGCCGTGTCCGGTCCGGGATCGACGAGCCGGGCAGACCACCGCTACCGACTCCCCCGCCTTTGCCTTCGTACGGTGGTGCTTCGGTGGGCAACTAGGTTTCCGACGGCGGGGAGCAACAGGATATCGATCTTACCGAGTTGTCTTCGAGATGTTAGAGTAGTTGGCTTGACAAAGCACGTCTTCGTGCCAAGCAACTATAGTATCGTGTATTGTCATGATGTTTCGAAATCGAGTTGTAATGACATTGAACCTTGTTCGTCATGTTGTAATAAGAATGCTTAAGCTTGTATGCATTAAGTGAATCTTGTTGTCTTCCAAATTAAAATTTTCTTGTGTTGAATACCAGATCCTTGGATAATTCGCTGCGAATGATCACGCTTGTCAAAGATTGTATTGGTTTTCTCCTAAAAACATTGGTAAAACAAAGCATCTTTACGAACATCACTCGTTGCCAGCAAATAAGTGCTCATTCGTATACCACCTTCTTTGGTATCCGGAATGACGATGACCGTTCGAAAGTGGTTATGAGCCGCGCAATTGAGTAGTCGCCGTCCCAACCGACCGAGAAGAACGATTCTATGAATCCTGGTGGCTATAGAATATTGTTGCTTGTTGTTGTCCTCATTATTTAATTATTAATGAGATGTGATTATGCATGATCGTGCTTGTCATCATTTGGAGTAAGCTTTCGGTTATATCACTAATAAAGCTCACTTTTCAGATGGTGGGAACCACGCGCAGCTCTCCCAACGGGTTCGGAGCGAGTGGTAGTGGTGACTTGCCACCACCTCCGCCCATGACACCGACGGAGGCCTTCATGGCCACCCAAACCGAGGTGCTCGCGCCGCATCCCGCGGACGCAAGCACGGATCGCCCAGCAGATGAACCGAGGGCCGCCACATGGGGCCAACCACGAGGGACCCAACCAGGTCACCACGTACGCCCCGCTCATCGCCATGAAGCCGCCAACCTTTGCTAAAGCGAGAAGACCCTATCGCATGCCACCCAAAGAGTTAGCCGAACTAAAAACCCAACTCCAAGAATTGTTAGATAAGGGTTACATTCGCCCGAGCTCTTCTCCTTGGGGTTGCCCCGCCCTCTTTGTCAAAAAGAAGGATGGTAGCTTGAGAATGTGCGTAGATTACCAACCACTCAATGCAGTCACCATCAAAAACAAATACCCGCTTCCTCAAATTGATGTTCTGTTTGATCAATTGGCTGGTGCCAAAGTCTTCTCTAAGATCGACCTTCGTTCTGGCTACCACCAAATCAAGATTCGACCATGCGACATTCCTAAAACCGCCTTTTCCACTTGTTATGGTCTTTACGAGTTCTTGGTCATGTCCTTCGGACTCACTAATGCACCGCGCCTACTTCATGTACCTCATGAACTCCGTATTCATGACGGAGCTCGATAAATTTGTCGTGGTCTTTATCGATGATATCCTCATCTATTCTAAGAGCGAGGAAGAACACGCCAAACATCTCCGAGTTGCCCTTCAGCGTTTGCGAGATCACAAGCTTTATGCTAAGTTCTCCAAATGCGAATTCTGGTTGAAAAGTGTCAAATTCTTAGGGCACACCATTTCCCACGATGGTATCTCCGTAGATCCTAGCAAAGTTCAAGAGGTGATGGATTGGAAACCACCCAAATCCATACATCAAATCCGCAGTTTCCTAGGATTGGCGGGATATTACCGTCGATTCATTCCTGACTTTTCTAGAATCACAAAACCCATGACCGAATTGCTCAAGAAGGGAGTGATATTCGTGTGGAGTGAAGCATGTGAGAAAGCTTTTCACACCCTCGGACAACATCTAACTTCAGCCCCGAGTGCTAGCTCAACCCGATAATTCCAAATCATTTGAAGTTTTCCGTGACGCATCGTGCACCGGTCTTGGTCGTGTCCTTATGCAAGAGGGCCGAGTCATTGCCTATGCTTCACGAGCCCTTCGACCCCATGAGCTCAACTATCCTACCCATGATCTTGAGTTAGTTGCCGTTGTTCATGCCCTCAAGATATGGAGACATTATCTAATGGGCAATCATTGCAATATCTTCACTGATCACAAGAGCCTCAAATATATCTTCACCCAGTCGAATTGAATATGAGGCAGAGAAGATGGCTTGAGTTGATCAAGGATTATGATTTAGAAGTGCACTATCATCCCGGCAAAGCAAATGTTGTTGCGGATGCTCTTAGCCGCAAGGATCATTGCAACCACCTAGAGTTAGAGCCAGTCAGTGAACCCTTGTGTGAAGAAATGAGAAGGCTCAACTTAGAAGTGGTACCGCAGGGGAATCCTTTATGCCTTGACGGCGAGTCAAGCCTTTATGAAAGGATTGTCACCGCCCCGCAATGATGCGGATATTCAAACCATCGAGCGAAACTAGTGGAAGGAGACCCAAAGTACACTTGTTTCCGGAAGGATCACCAAGATGTGGTCCGGTTTGGAAAACGTCTAGTGGTCCCCGTTGACCCGAGAAATCAAGAAAGTCATTCTAGATGAAGCTCACAAGTCCAAGTTCTCTATTCATCCCGTAGTACCAAGATGTACCAAGATCTAAAGCAGAACTTTTGGTGGTCTAATATGAAGGTGGATGTAGCCAAGTACGTAGCCGAGTGCGATACTTGCCACCGGATGAAAGCAAGTCATTTGAAATCGGCAGGAGTACTCCAACCCCTGTCGATACCTATGTGGAAATGGGACGACATTAGTATGGATTTTATTGTGGGTTTACCCCTGACCCCTAGAAAGAAGGACTCTATTTGGGTAATCGTGGATAGACTCACCAAGACCGCTCACGTCATTGTCGTGCATACCACTTACTCCGTACAACAATATGCAGAGTTGTATGTAGACCACATAGTTCGTCTGCATGGAATCCCAAAGACTATAATCTCTGATAGAGGGACTCAGTTTGTGGCCCGTTTTTGGGAGCAATTGCACGAGTGTTTGGGAACTCAGCTCCTCCGTAGTTCCAGTTATCATCCACAGACCGATGGTCAGACGGAGAGGATAAATCAGATCCTAGAAGACATGTTGAGAGCAAGCATCTTGCACTTTGACAAGAGTTGGGACAAGTGTTTGTCCTTGGCGAGTTCTCTTACAATAACGGCTATCGAGCCGGCTTGAAAATGGCACCGTTCGATGCTCTATACGGACGTAGATGCCGCACCCCACCGAAATGGTCGGAGAGACCGGAGAAAGAACACTCTTTGGACCGAGTTAGTTAGAGAGGCCGAAGAAAAGGTGCAAGTGATAAGAGAGAATTTGAAGATGGCCCCAGATGAGACAAAAGAGTTACCATGATAAGGGAACCGCACCTCGACACTTTGAAGTGGGAGATCATGTATACTTGAAAGTATCCCCCACCAAAGGTGTGCAAAGGTTCGGAGTCAAGGGAAAGTTAGCCCCGCGCTACATTGGACCCTATGAAGTAATAGAAGTATGTGGACCCGTGGCTTACCGTATCCGATTGCCAGAACGGTTTTCCGCGGTTCACAATGTGTTCCATGTAACTCAGTTGAAGAAGGGACTGCCTGTTCCGGAGAACGAGATCATCACAGAAGCTAATGCTTGGATCGAGCCGGATTTCTCACTCGTTGAGCATCCATTGAAGGTACTAGACCAAAAAGAGCGAAAGACCGAAGGCGTACCGTGCGAATGTACAAGATCCAATGGAGCCATCACACGGAAGAAGAAGCCACGTGGGAGACGGAGGATTATCTTAACACCAAGTATCCGGGCTTCCTCCAATCCCGAAACAGTGAGTCTTTTTCCCCATCTCTTCGTTGTCAAATCGAATCTCGGGACGAGATTCCGTTTAAGGGGGGTAGGCTGTGACGCCCCAGGTTTTTAATTACCGTCATTAACACTAATGACCGGATTAGCCGGTCAAATGGTCAACCCTGGGTCAACCTGGGCCCTCACCCATGAAAACTCCCTAACACACCCCTAGTGACCCTTAATGAATAGTAAATACACTTGTGGGCCGACCCATGGTCAAAGGGTGGGTCAAACCCCCTTGCCATCCCATGTCCACAGTGTCGCCGGAATTTTTGCCGCGTTCTCCAAAATTCACCTAAACACTTAAAATTCTACCTTTAGGAAAGTTGTAGGTCTTGTTAAGGGACACAACTTTCATGTAAATTGGCATTTCAAATTTGGAGAGGAAAGTTGTGAAAAACCCCTTGCAAGACAAAGTTTTCTCGTTGCCGCAGTCGCCGACATTCAAAGTTGGCATTCAAATAGATTCAAATCTAGGAAGCAAAACCCTATACAAACCCTTTGTAAAAATTGTAGCCGGTACCTAGATCTACAACTTTGGTATTCATCACTTGGTCCAGTTATGTTTGAAAATTTTGAGAAAAATTCACCGGAACACAAGCACTAGCGCACGAGTAGAGCCGTAGCGCGCCGCGCGCGACGTCGTGCGCGCCCGCGCGCCGCCGCCGCCGCCCGCCGTAGGCCACGCCCCGGCGTCCGTGCCCGCGCCGCCCGAGGCCTCTCCACTCGCGCCACGCCCCGTCCCGAGGTCACGCACCCCAACGCGCGCCCGCCCGAGGCGCCCGGCGTCGCCGCCGCCGTACGAGCACGCACGCCGCGGACCGCCGGTCCGTCGGCCGTGTCACCGCCGTACGCGCGCCGCGCCGAGCGCCGTAGCACCGGCCAAGCATCTCTCCGGTGCCATCGTCCGTCACCCCTAGATGCACTCGCGCGGCGTATGAAAGCCTTCCCTTCCTCCCGGCGCGCCATCCCGAGCCGCCCTCCGCCATCGTCGCCGCCGCCGGTGCTAGAGCCCGTTGCTCGCGCTCGCCGCCGTCCAAGCCCGTAGCTAGCTTCCTTAGCACACAGGGATAGCTCACGCGTGCGCTTGTTTGCTCCAACTTTAGCCTCCGCACCGCGCCACCCGAGCCGCCGTGAGCGCCGCCACCGGCCACCGCCGTGCGCCGTCGCCGAGCACACCCCCGACCCCCGCCACCACCGCCAAACGACCCGTGGTGAGCTCAATTGCAACCCCGTGCCGCTTGTTGCCGTGGCCCGGCCCCACATCGCCGCCGGCGAGCCCTCCCGCCGCCACGAGGGCATGGTTGTGAATTCGAGGGCTTAGTTGCAAGGAAACCGCCGCCGGGAACCGCCGGCGGGAGCCGGCCCCCGCGCCGCCTCCGCCGGCGCCCGACGCGCGCGCCGCGGCCACCGCCCGGCCGCGCCTCCGCGACCGCGGGCGCCCGGCCGCCCTCCCTCGCCCACCGCCGCCCGCTGCGCCTCCGCCGCGGCCGGCGCGCGAAACGCGCCTCCGTCGCGGCGCCCACCGTGGGCCGCGTCTCCATCCGCGCCCGCCGCCGCGGGCCGCGTCTCCGCCATGACCGGCGCCCGCCGCTCTTCGACGACCGCCGGCCGCGCCGCGGCGGGCCGATCCGCCGGCCGAGGCCTCGAGGCCTCGCCCCGGGCCCCGCGAGCTCTCGCCCGCCGCCGCCGTGCTCGCCCCCGCCCGCGGCGCCCTCGACGAGCGCCGCCGGGGTGGGAACGGACGTGTCCGCCCTCGGCACCTTAGCCGGCGCGAGGGGGAGGCACGGTTGGCACCACCCCGCACAAGCGCAAGCAAAAAATCGAATGCTCGGGTACCAAAAAACCAAACCCCGCGAAGGGCGAGCCCCTTACCAAGAAGAGGAAAAGGCGCGCTTCCTTTTCCTCGAGGCCTCGGTGGATGAGGCCGCACGGCCGGCGCGCCCGCCGCCGCGCCTCCCCGATGTCTCCGCCGCGCGGGCGGGGCCCCGCCCCGCGCGCGGGCGCGCGCTTGACGTGCGCTCCTCTCGCGCACGCGCCGCACCTCCGCGGCTCGCGCCGCTCCCATTGTCGATTGCCGGCGGCGGGCGCCGCCGCGCCCGCGCCCCGGCGATGCCGCCCTTGCCGCCGGAGCCGGCTCCGCGCGACGGGGGCGCGAGGCTCCCACCTATCGAGAGGGGCCCCGCCCGCCGGCCTTCTTCCTCTTCGTCCTCCTCCGAGGACGAGTACTCCTCGGTCCCCCGGGGAGGAAAGCCCCGGCCTCCTCGCGCCGCCGGGTACTCCTCATTCCGCCGCCGCGCGCTCGCGTGCCGCCTCGCGCGCTCCCTCTTGCGCGCCACCCGCTCCTCGCTCCCGCCGCCGCACCACCCGACCAAGCGCGCGAGAGTCGGGGGTGGGCGGAACGGACTTCGCGGCGCCGAAGTTCACCAACCGCATGCGAGAACGTCAAAAGCGCGTCGGGGGGGGGGGCAACATTGAGAACAAAGACAAGGCCGGGGAATCATACTCACCGGCCGGCCGGGTGGGGGAGCATCTCGAGATCCCACGGGGACCGATCCCCGCGCGCAAGATCCGGTGTCGACGGCGCTCCGCGCCCGGTTGAGCGCATACCCCCGCTCGAGGGGGGTTGGGAGCATCCGCGACCTCGCCGCCGCGATGGGGTCCGCCTCCTCTCGTCATCTCGTAGACGCGAGCGGCCTCTCCATCGCAGGCACAACCCGCCGGTGGTGGAGGAAGGCGAGGACGCCCGCCGCGGTCGGCCCGCGCGTCGCCGGGTTCTTCGGGCGGCCGAGACCGAGTCCGGCCGCCTCCGTGCCGGGCCGTGGACACCCCGTGACCCCGAGAGTTGGCCTTCTCCCCCGGAGCATCGACCCGTGTAGGCGGGGAGGCCGGGCTCGGCGTTGCGCGGTAGAACCATCCCCGCTCCCAGCCGGCGTTGTTCGTCGTCATGGTGCAGGGGATGTAGTCGTCCTTGAACCGCCCCGCGCGAGGCGAGCGACATCCCGCCGGTGCGCACCGCGCGGCGGGTCCTCTGCTCCGTCGTGGGCTGCGTGAAGAGCTCCGCGCGGAAGAGGTGTATCCGAGCTCCCGGCTGACCGGGATCCCTAGATACCCCTCGCGGACACCCACGAACGTGGCCGCCCGCGAAATCGCGTTTGGCGCGAAGTTATGCAACTCCACGCCGTAGTGGTAGCACGGCGCCCGCATGAAGCGGCCGCCGGTGCGGCGAAGCCGCGCTCATGGAAGCGGGTGAAACTCACCACGTAGCCTTCCGGCGGGTTGGGCGCGCGGTCCCCCGCCGGCGGCACAATCCACTCCACCGGCCGACCCTCCTCGTTCGTCGCCAACCGGCCGGCGGAGACCAGCTCGCCAAGGGCCGACCGGGTCACCGTCGACCGCTCCCGTGCATACGGGTCAAGAATCGTGAGGGGCGGAAGCGCCGCCATGAGAAAGGACGAGGGACGCGAGAGCGGAGGACAAAGAGAAGGAGAAGAGCTCTAATGGCGAAGGCGCACGGTGGCAAGAGCAAAACGAAGGCGAGAGCACAAGGGGCAAGAACGGCGGAGCGCTAAGGTAAAAAACCGCCGTTTTCCCTCCCCTCAAATTTATAAGCCGCGGGCGTGCTCTCCGGGGCAGACGTCCCGCGCGCATTAACTGCAGGGAATCTTTTCTTCTCGCTGACTGGCGGGCCCCACCACGACCGCGGCGGCCACGCCACCGCGAACAGGCCATCATCACGGCGAAGAATAGCAGGGACCGTGGCAGGCGGTCACATCCGCCTGCCCACGCCGCCCACTACGCGCGCGCGCGGCCGCAACGCCTAAAAAAGCGCGCCCGCAACGCAAAACCGCAGCCTCTACTGTGGAGCATTTAATGGCCCTGTTCCTTACAAAGTAAGGAGAACCCTTGAGCGGCACGAGCTCTAGGCTCGAGAAAACCTCAACCCTAGAAAGGGTACCGGCGTGAGAAGGTCGCCTCGGGGCCCGTTCGAAACAAAACAGGCACCACAAAGCACCCATGCCACGCCGTGTTACCGATCGGCGTCTCGAGGGCCGGCTTGCCCGTGCCCCTCGAAGGAGCGCGGATGCCGGGCCGGGAGCGCTCGGCCCGCCGCCTCGCACCACCTTGCGACCGCCGCCTCGAGGGCCGGCTCGCCCAGGCCCCTCGATGGTCGCAGATGCAAAGACGGGGCCGCCCAGGCGCCACCCCGCACGGCCCTACTGATCAGGGGTTCGAAGCCTGACCCTCGACGGGTTCGAACAGGCGCCCCAGATCACCAGAGTCAGGGACGATGAGGGCACGCGCATTCGAGCCGTTCCTCGAGCCCGCCGGCTCGAGGGTGCCCCACATGTCGTGTTCGAGAGCCAGCGAGGGCAGCTAGCCGGGGGATCCCACCGAGGGAGAGCTTCCGCGCCCTCGGTCCCTAGCGAACGGGACCGAGCCCCACCTAGCAAACCCACGCAAGCGCTTCAATGGACGTGTCTCTGGACCACGCAGCCCTACCCTTATCGAACGGGGCATGGGCGTCCACTCGAACCACCCACTACCGCCTCGACGAGGAATCCGCAATTCGCGACCCGACCGATGGGGGTTGTGGAAACCTCACCCTCTCGTCCCGCGGAGGGACGGCGAGGGCGCGTTGAAAGACAAGTCGTAAAGCTCTACCCGATCGCCTTGAATGGGCCTTGGCTCGGGGCTTGACGCACGGCTACACCTCCCGGATTGCACCCGCCGGGGATAACGCCGCCAGCCGCGTGCTTCACCGAAGCCGGCCGAGACATTGCCGACGCCGGTTGAAACATGTACGACGCCTTCGTCCAAGTCTCGCGGTCAACCCCTACGGGGAGCGCCCATGCTCCCCGCAGGCTTCGGGGGCTAGACCCGCGGGTCCGCCGACGCGGCCCCACGGAAAGCGTTCGCAAAACCGGGAGGGAAGAACGTCCTATCGGTAGGTTCCGGCATCTGTGGGAGCCTCAATGGCAAACCCACAGATGCTCGGGGGCTACTGTCGGGGACGCCCCTAGGGCCCCCTTAAACACGGGGAAATCCCCACTTAAAACCCGCAACAAAGCCAAAACCCGCACGCCTTACTTAACCATGCGGGACATGGCCCACGCCGCGAAGGCCCGGCGGCCCACCAGGCGGCCCACTCGAAGACTCCCTCGAATAGGTTTCGCCTCGCTCGAGGGTGCGCGCCCTCCCTCGGGCGGGCTCCGCCCCGTTCGAGGGGGTGCGCCTCCCTCGAGCGAGGTCCGCCTCGCTCGAGGGTCCGCCCCACCCTTGAACGGGGGTCCGCCTCGCTCGAGGGCACTCCGCGCACGCGCGCCTCGCTCCCGTACGCGGACACTTAATGCCCCGACATCGGCGGGGAGGCGCCATCATGCGCCGGGGCACGCGCCCCGTGCCGCCGCACCAACTCCCCAGAGGGAGCCCATCCCCATGACCGTGGGGGGGGGGGGACCGTGCGGCGCGGCCGGTGCCGGGCCCCCGTGACGCCGTGCCACTCGCTCCGAGACGGCTAACGCGCCGAGCCCTCGAAGGGGGGCCGGCCGCACCCTCGATTTACTTTCTTGTGACCTTACGGGGTTAGATGGAGGCGCTAGGCCGGTGGAACGCCATCCCCGCCACCGCACCCGTATGCCCGCCGCCCCCGCGCGTACGGGCGCACGCCAAGCACTGTGGCAACGACTCCAAAGACCGTGGAGCGTGTGGGAACGGGACGCCACCTTACTCGCCGCCGTACCTCGTACGGACCGACGCGCAACTCCCTCGAGCCTATCTGAAGACATCACAGCCGTCCGCCGCCCTTCTACCCTCGAGGACGCCACTGTTCGGGTACAAGATACGCCATGATGGTCGGATCGCTGCAAGGATCGCCTGGGCGGCTGCCTACTCTACAATGTAGCACATCACGCTCCCTCACGTAGCTAAATAGCGCGGCGCGCATGTGATTCGCTCCTTCCTTGGTCTATAAAAGGAGGACGAACCCCCTTGCTACGGGGGGGACTGGACACGGAGAACACGGACGCAACACACGACACGCGAACAACAGAGCCCAACGCAAGACAAGTCGCACCACGCACTTGCTCTCCAATTCTCCCACAATATCTTCGGCCATTACGCCGGGGACTTGGAAGCCACGCTTCCTCTCCCGCCTTGCTTGTAGCAGCCCCACTACAGCACCCCGGTGCCGAGCAATACAAAGTGCCTTGAGCACGCCACCGCCGGACGTACGGCCCCCCCCGCCGGAACCAGGATAAACTCGTGTCTTTTATTGCTTAGCATCGACCATTGAGGGATAGACCTTGGCGCTTATTACCGGTTAGTGTTGGGACCACATTCCGCACCGACACCCGGAACTTTGTTTCTACAACCGATAGGTCACTGGTTTACACAGAACACTGTAGCAAGAAGAGATGTCTTGCAATGTCGCCCTTGGGGTGGCCGGCGGTGCGGGCGCCGAAATTCCAGCGAGCACTTCGCCGGAACCGGTCGGGGAAGGGTGGAGTAGGGACTAGGGGTTCACTTAGGAGGGTGTAGTGGTTGTAGACGGGCGGAGGAACGCCGGTAGCTAGCCCGGTGGCGGCACGCAGGGACCGCGGTCGCGGCGAGCTCCGCTCCGATGAGCGCTTGGCTGGGATTAGTGAAGAGGCGGCGCCGACGGCTCCAGTAGGTCCTAGGGTAGCTGCTAGAGGCGTTGGTTTGCGGCGGAGATGGCAGGAGGAGGCGGCTCCATGGCGGCGGCCGCACTGGCAGTGACGGTGAGTGTCGCGGCGTCTGCGAGGACGGGCCGACAGTGGCTTTTATAGTCAGGGCGTCTGCCTTTGCCGTGAAGGGGACGCGACGTGTGGGGGACCGGACGGCTCGGCAGCCGAGGCGGCTGGGCGCAGCGCGGACAGAGAGGGTCGACACCGGCGTGCTTGGCCCCGCGCGTGCTGCCGCATCCCGCGCTCGAGGGGGGGGGGGGTCCGGCGGCCGGCGTTCCACCATGAGCCGCAGCCCCCGGTGGGGCCCGCATGCCCTCGGAGCACGGTCGGTCGCAGACACCCAGGCGCAGGCACGCTATGGCCAGGGCCTGCGCGCGCGTGCGCACTCGCCAGTGCTCTAGAGCGCGAGGAGCAGAGGAACACCAGTGTTGACGGTGAATTTCTGTCAAGCTAGCCATGAGTTTACCTTTAATGTTAGCATTGGTTTATTATTCTTTCTCAAGCTACAGAACTCCGATTGACATGAAACCAGTTGGGTTAGTTCCTAAATTTCATAAGGGAATATCTATCAAAAATTCAGACCTATCCAGTACATATTCCAGAAGCTATGATCGAAACATTGGAGCTATCAGAATCTGTAAACTCTGCTGACCTAGCTACCTTCATTATATTATATCTCGGGATTTGGACCTCCGATTGAGATAAATCCAATTGGAGTAGTTCAGGAATTTCATAAGTTTCACTCTGACCAAAATTCATTAATCTTGGTCGCATATACAGAGAGTTATGCCCGAAACTGTGGAGGTTCCTGAATCTGTCAACACTGCTGACATAGCCATCTTATTTAATTTATATCTCGAGTTCTAAACCTCCGATTGAGGTGATTCCAGTTGGGATGAACTCATAATTTCGTACTCCTTGATCTGGGAAAAATCCATTATTTAGGGATATCCTTGCTGGGAGCCACATCGGATCTATTAGGAGGATACCCTCTGACTTTATTAACAACGTGTAGCTCGTTCCCTTAACCGTGTCCTGTTTGGTGGAATTCAGTGTTTGCATGATGATGCTTGGTTTTACGACATTGCTTGTGTTGGATCTTTGAAGTGAGTGTTGGTGTATTGTGGATCTTATACTTGCAATAACATCAGTTGCTTAGTTGGGTTCTTGTTTTGTATCTTACACCTCCTTGCTCTTCCCATTCTTTCTCTCTACTCTTCAGCCTATCTCTTTTGATCCTATCGCAAATACCCAATCAGATGAAGAGCTCCAACATAAAATATGAAGATAAAGATAATGAAGGAAACATCAACATTCCTCTTGCAACCTCATCATTGGAGCACAAGATGATGGAGTATATCGCTGCACAAACTCAGGCTTTGCAAGAAATGGCTCAAACCATGGTTAAGATTCATCAGTCCATTACAGAGCAAGCTTCACTCCCTAAATCCCACGATACTATCACCAATGATAACCATCAAAACATGACTCCTCCACCATTTGATAAAGAGAAGATATCCTCTATGCATACTCAAGACTTACAAGGAAGGATGCAGCATAGCACAACCTACTTTCGTAATGAGATGGCTAAAGACAGAGTTCCCATTGGGCCAGTGAAGAGGCAAGTTGCAGAAGTACGGAATAATCAAAGAATGAACAAGAGGCATGGAGCACTGAAACAAACAATGGAGAAACAACACGAGGTTAACAAGGCTCTAGATATGTGTCTGTGTGGTGAGCACCATGGTCTTTCATGTCCTCAGAAGGAAGCTAGTCTATTGACAGCAGAAGCTCGCCAACATAACCTTATAGATATCAATAAGCGGAAGATGTTGTCCACCCAAAACCCAACTCAAGAAGAGGGTTCTCAAGCTGAAGGCCATACCCAAACCCTAAACCTTGATGATTGGAGCATCATTTGCAAGGAATACAAACCTGGTAGACGCAAGCGATGTAACAAACAAAACTGTAGAACAAGACGAGAGAAGAAGTTATCACATCTAGGGGCAGATAATGGTACTAAACCTGGTTCCGACAAACCCTAGCCCAAGATTGTTCGACCTATATATGTCACTCCTATCAAGAAGAATCCTGATGCACAAGTTGATCTACCCAGAACTATGATGGAGCAAAGCGAAGAGTGGAGAAATCACAATGATGGAAGAGTGGATAAGTTATAAGTGGGACCAGACTATATATTCCTATACAAGTCCAATGAGTTAGGGGGGATAGAAGAGCATGTTTGGTATGCTTGTGTAAGGAAGGTCGATATGAAGAAAATTGATAAGCTTTGATAATACCCACATGAGTCTTTGTTTCTTGCTAACCTTTCTCGAATCTCGGGACGAGATTCCTTTTAAGGGGGGTAGGTTTGTCACACCCTGAAATCTCCAATTTTAGGATGTGAATAGAGAGAATAATTAAATAACAATTTTCTCATAATTTTAAATCTTTTTCTAACATTTATTTTTTTCTTTACAGGAAATATAGTATACGAAAAATCCTTTGTTGATTTTCCGAAATAAAACAAAGTTGAGAGTGTTGCATTCATTCCGATGCATCTCAGTGCTTCTTGGGTGCAAAAAGGTTTCAAAAATGCGTTTAGGAGCTGTCCAAATCTTTCCGAGAATTTTTTGGATTTTTCTAGGATTTATTCTCATTTTCTCCGAGCTAAATCTATTTATTAGAAGGCTCTAAAATCTTTTTCATGAGATCCAAATACTTTATTTGGATTATTCATGTCTTAATCTATCTCTAGGAATTTTCCTGGAATTTTTAGGATTTTCTGAGTATTTTTAGTGCTTTGAATGAATTTCTGGAGTTTATCTGGAATTCTTTTGTACTAAAAAATGTATTTCAGAAAATTTTTTAAAATACAGCAACTATCCTACCGGATTGGGCCGAGCCCGTGGGCCCGACCCAACCCGCTCCGGCCCGCGGCCGCCCGGCCCGGCGAGGCCCATCCGGCCGCCGAGGCCGAGGCCGCCGTGGCCGGCCAGACACCGTCGTCGGCCGTCCATGCCCGCACAACCCCCTCCCTACCGCGGCCCCTTAAAACCCCGCCCCGCACCCCCGCCGTTTCGCACAAGACGCAGCCCCGGGCCGTCACCGTGCCGCGCCGGACCGAGACAAGCTCGCCGCCGCCGGTGTCGAGCTCGCCGCCGCCGCCCACGATTTGCCGCTTCCGTCGACCTTCGAGCCGAGCCGGCACCACCGAGAGCTCCAGGCCGTCGTGCCGCATCTCCTTAGCCCCTCACCGTCACCTCCTCAATGCCGGAGCACCGCCGCCCCTTGCGGACCGAGCCGGCCGCCATGGCTGGTCGTCGCCGGCCGTCTGCCGCCCCTCCCTATCCAAGGTAAGCAGCCCCTCGTGTTCCCCTCGGTCCCCTCCCTCTTTTCCCCAGCTCGCCGAGCCCCTCGTGCCCTAGGTCGACGGCGATGCCGTGGGATGGATTTCCCTGTTCGCCGCCATGGCAGTCTTGAGGAGGAAGAAGACCGTTGTTTTGCACATAACCCCCTGAGTTCCCCTGAATCTATTAGGTCCAATTGTGTGTCTTAGATCTTTAGCAGATAACCCCCTAGATTTACTAGATCTTCACAACCAGATCCATCCAACACCCTTTTACAGATCTAACCCCGAGCTTTATCAGTTTCACGAGCACTGTTTACTGTGTCTCGGGAATCTATTCTGATACCCCTTTAAATCTATAGTTAATCGCGTAAAGGTCCTTCTAATCTTGTTTTATCTATATCTCCTTTGTTTTAGCTCCATTTAAATTCATTCAAGTTGCGTTAGGTTCACAATAATGTTAAGCACGCGTTAGTGGTGTGTTTTCACCATGTTTTGTTTTCTGAAAATAAAATTAATATTAATTTTGACTAATGTCTAGTTATACACGCCTTTTATAAATAAAAGTAACATAGATCTATACACCGTTTTTCATAAGCAAAATTTAATTTGATTAATGTTTCTATCACATGTTTTGTACATAAAACTTAATTAGATCTTTATCTTGGTTTTCGTAAACCAAATGTTAATTTGTTTAATAGTTAATTAATCTTTTCTAATTAAAATTTGATTAGGCTTTTATATCGGCTTTTATAATAAATATTAATTTGATTAATGTCAGTTCCATAATGTTTTTAATAATAATATGATCTACTCGAATTACAAAGTTTCGTTTAGATTGCTCATATAGTTTAGTTTTTCTAAATTAAATGTTTAATCGATTTAATCAATATATGAATCTTTATTAATAAAACTTGACTTGTTCTTTACACCGGTTTCGTAAATAAAGTTTAATATTGCATTAATGCCAACCTAGGGTATTTTATTTGTAAAATATCCTTTACATTTGTTTTGCTAATTAAAATAAACCTAGCTCGCATAATCTTGTTCCATCATAAATGCAAATTGTTCGATAGTTGTTCTTCACCCGCTCTATCTTAGTATCTCTTTTGATCAAGTTTATCGGAAGCTCTAAATCTTTCTAGTGTTGGCCCAAGCTAAATCGTGTGCATCTAATCAAGCCTTAGAGTTTCTGCTTAGCTTAGTAGCTCTATCTGTGTGAGTAGTTTGCACTACTCATTTGCCTATCAAGTAATCTTATCACTCTTGTTTCATGTTTATCGTAGAATCTTGTTTATCAGCATCTACCTAGTTGATGTCTATCCCGTTTCTGTTAGGTTGTACTTTTATAAATCAGCTTATGCCCAATCTTTCGTAGCTATACCTTTCTTTAGAGCTAATCTTGTTATCGGTTCCTTTACCAACTAGTCTAGCTTACCTTTTGTTCGGTTCGTTGCTACCCGTGTAGTTCGTTTCACAGTAACTTGTACGTTAGCATGTGTATCACCTGTTACTTGTTTTAACACTAAAGTTGCATGTTAATCTTGACTAATATTTGTTCCACTACTTTTCAATAAAAGTAACTAGGTTCTATTCCGGTTTTCATAAGCTAAGATCTAATTTGGTTAATCCCTATTCATAGCTAGTTTTTCTAAATAAAAGATGTTAGAGTTAAACATCGGTTTTTATAATAAATTAAATATGCCTAATGGCATCATAAATGCCTTTTCAATATTAAAATATGTTTAGTTGAACGCATGACATAAAGTTGCTCGTCTAGATATCTTATACTTGCTTTATCTTTCTAAAGTAATTGTTAATTTGACATAACTTCTACTCGAATGTTATAAATAAAATATGATTAGGTTTATCGTGATTTCTTTAATTAAATGTAACTTGTTTAATGGTAACATAGAGTATTTCTCTGAAATATTCTTTCACATGATTTCTTAATTAAAATATGCCAAGCGTAGTCTCTTGTTGTTTGATAATGATCTCACGATAGTTTTGAGCTTAGTTCTGTTTTCAGCGTTTCTTGCGCTTGCGTAACCAATAGGATCGAGCTCTATCTCATTGTGATCTTTCTGGTCCTTGCTCAATCTTCCGCAATCATCTCTTCAAAGTTAACCAAGCCTTTCCCTTCCAAGCACATTTTGTGTTCTTTAGTGATCCACCTAATCGAGCATATCCTTTAGTGCGTTCTTTTAAAATTTTCTTTTGATTGGTGTATTGTTCTTAGTTTGTTTGACTACTTTGTATGCTTGTGTCCGATGATTGATGCGAGTAGAACGAACGTGGTTCGAGAGCACTGAAGAGCATGAAGGTGAAGATATTCTGAGCAACTACTCTGTGGTTAAAGGCAAGTGTGTCCTTGTTCTTTTGTCCTAATAACTTTATTAATCACTTTGCATTGCTTTGCATTAATTTTGATGGGTGCCTATTAAGGATGACTAGCCTCATTTGACCATTATCTTGAATCGGGTTTTTAATTAATTTTGATGGTAGATATTGCTTAGTGTGCTCAACTGGGTTGGTAATAATCAACATGGTTATCATTTTATGCTCTGTGTTCCTTTATGATGATTTTAATACAAGACCATATGTTTAATCGGAACATGGAGAACCACCCAGGAAAACAGTACAACCACAAGAACTAAACGGGCACTAGTCTTAGCTGAATAATTAGAAACTTTAGCTTGGGGTGATCTTACCTGATAAGGACAAGGGATCGGTGGTACTGCGGGGTATGGACTCTCTCTAGGAGGGGGTTGGGTGAGTTATTCTTTTTATGGTGGGGTATCGACCTGCTAGGGGACTTTATATCTTGCTAACTGATCCGGACCTTGTGGGTCACAACTTGCTAGGGAACCTTTGTAAAGGCCTTGTAGCATCCCTATGCAACCACACCTCTGTAGTGTGGTATGGTGCTTGGCCGGCATCGCATGGTTGGGTTCAAAGTTCTTCGGAGCTTTTACGCTGCTTGTGGTGAAAGTGTACAACCTCTGCAGAGTGTAAAACTAATCGATTAATTGTGCTCACGGTCAAGAGCGGCCTGGACCCTCACATGATAACTGAACTTGAAGATGGACTTAAATTGTGATATGTGTTAGGGTTATGCTTGCCATGTGCTTATGGCATATCTCTTATCTTTATGCTTAATTGTGGGTTGGTATAAACTTATACTTTTATTAGTAATCAGGTGCTAATAAAATTTGATCAACTAAAATGCTAAATGCTTATAGCCCAGTCCACTATAAAGCCTTTGCATTCATTCTTCCCCCACACTTGCTGAGTACGACAAGTCCTCACCCTTGCTATAAACAATGTTGCTCAGAAGGAGGAAGCTACTCTGAAGTCTTGTAAAGATGTTGCTGGTTCTAGGCGTACGCAACCCCCAGTCGACTGCTTGTGGAGGTTGGTGCCTCCGTTTCCAGGATATAGCGTAATACTCTGATAATCTCCCTTTTTCTTACGTGATGCTGTTTCTGTATACACTTATATGTCACTATATGCATGAAACTTGATTCTGGCATGCATATAGGTTTGCACTTGGTTTTCTTTGGAAAAACAAGTGTGACAGGAAATGATGTCAAAGGCCCACATGCAAGTGCACACAAATAGGGAATCACGCGAGAAGCAACTGGGGAGGAAACCGGGGTCGAAACGGGCCTGGGCCAGCCGGCCTGGGCCGACCGGCCCAGCCCATTTCGGGCCCGGTTCGACGCCCCCTTTGACCTAGTTGCCTCTCGTGCTATTTATAGCCCCCTGGCCGAGAGCCACGCGAAAGTTCATTCGTCATCTGGCGCCACAAGACCGAGAACAAGAAGCAGATTGGATCGCGAAGGGAGCACTCGTGGCTTTCATCTACTTCGGGGGATTCTACACCATGATCAGCACTACAGTGAGTAACATTATGGGGTAAAGTCCTCATTTGTCCTAGGGGTTGAAGGGGGATCTTGAGTTGTAATCACCGAACCTATGTTTTGAATCTTTTGCTATCATATCCATGTTGATGTTGATGGTGCTTTAATCATATTGGACGGCCGGCTTGCTTTGGGGATGCATCGCTCGTAGTTTCACTACCGTGTTCATTTTGTTCTTTATGCGATTACCGTCGTGTAGTGACAGTGCGCGGGAGGGAAAACATAATGAACTTGGTTCACACCTTTGATCATGCATGCCTAGAACACATTAACGTCTTGTGCACTTGGTGTTCGATCACGGATTACCCTCGTGTAGTGACTAGTATGCGAGAGGGAAAGTGTTGGACTCCGTGCACTTTTACCTTTGATATATTAGATCGGGTTGTTCTTGCTAGGTGGTTACATCTTCAAGTGATCCTAGATCCCTTGTACAAGCATTCTACGTTCTTGAGATCTCCTTTCCATCACTCTCTACTTTGTCTTCTTTAACCTAGATTAAATTAGATTAAGTTCCTTACTTACACATATTTGATAAAGAGCTTTAAATCAACAACATTAGTACTTAGTTGAGCATAGCAATCCACTTGTTCCACGGATTGATTAACCTTGGGGGAATACTCTAAGGGAAATCTACAACCGACCCGTGCGCTTGCGGATCGTAACTTGACGAGTTATTTAACTGTCAACAACCAGCGGGTCAACGGTTTGACTGCGATTTTCCTCCAAAATTTTGAACTGCGTGACAAAAAAGCTAGATACGAAAGTTGTATATGAGACATCCCTCTACAACATTTGTAAAGGCTGACATATGTTTTGGTGAATGGTTTGGCTTGGAACGCGTGACGAAGTTCAGGATTTTCCATAATTCAAAACACTTCAAACGACCTTTGACTGAGTTTTTGAGCTCCAATACTTCAAAATCTGAAATGCCGCCAATTAGGAAAGTTGTGTCCCTCGAAACAACGAACAACTTTTATATTGGCCGATTTTGAAGTATTTAAGCAGAATTTGGAGAACGCGCTAAAAGTTCTAGAAATTGGCATGGACATTAGGGGATTTGACCAGGGTTTGACTCAGGTTTGACCACTAATGTTTGATGACTTGATTAAGAGGATAATTAGCACTAATTAATGGTAATTAAACACCTGGGGTGTTACACTGTCCGGGAGGGTGACACATCACCGACGTCACCTTTAAGGTGGGAATGAGGGTCCGCAAATCCGGTGGGGGATCCCACCCCTATGCCGACCACGCTACCCCACCCCGGTGGGGGAGCTCACCTGCTCGCGTGCTCGATCCTCGACGGGGGAGCTCACCACCAGCCGGCAGGAAAGATGAGGCCAACGAGGAGAAGGAGATCGATGGGAGGAGGGGTCGACTCCCGCGGAGAAGCGGTGGTAGAGCTAGCGGCTCGTGGATATGGGAATGAGGGTGGAGAGAATTGAGTTTTATAGGGAACACGATGTGTAAAAAAGGAAGGAGTATTGATTGGTGTGATTTAGAGCATTGAACTCAAAAAGAAATATTCAAGGACTCAAAACATCTTTTACATATAAATGTCATCCATCTAATTGCATTTGAATATGTTGACCTCATCACGCGGTGATTCTTTCCTTACTTGATCTTTCCTTGTTTTCCCTTTCTTGCTAACTATTTATGAATGACGTGGCTACCATTGACAAAATGATGCAACAATTCTTTCCTTAGTACATCTAATCATACAATGATTCTTTCCTTATTTTCTTTTCCTTGATGTGTCATCAATCACACCAATCAATTTTCCTTTACTTTGTACATCAATATATCTTTCCTTTTGAGGTACTGAGTATTTCCTTTTTAGTCATGCCATCAATCACACAAATCAATTTCTCTTACCTTGTAATTGTAAAAAGAATGAAGAAAGGAAACAATAGTCATAATTGCCTCCAACGTTTGAAAAAAGAATGAAGAAAGGAAACAACAGTCGTGATTAACGGGGGCGGGTCTTCCTTACTTGATCTTTCCTTGTTTCCCTTTTCTTGCTAACTATTTATGAACGGTGTGGCTACCATTAGCAAGATGACGCAACAATTCTTTCCTTAGTTCATATAATCATGCAGTGATTCTTTCTTTGTTTTTCCTTTCCTTGATGAGTCATCAATCACACCAACCAAATTTTGCTTTACTTTGTACATCAATATCTCTTTCCTTTTGAGTTCCTTAGTACTTCCTTTTGAGTCATGCCATCATATACGCCAATCAGTTTCTCTTTTCTTGAAACAAAATGAACAAAGGAAACAACAAGCGCGTGATGACAGCCCGCCACGACGCGTGATAAGTAAGGACTCAATAGGCGTTGGTGAATACAAGGCAAATTAAATGAAACCTTTAATTAAAAGGAAGGGACAATCTGTGCATGCTAATGGCCTGCGTGATTACATGCACACAATTCAAATGCGTTTACGTTGACGCCATTGACATGTGGGACGCGGCCCGATAGGTAGGGTGGGTTCAGTGGGTAGAAGTTTGGGTGAAAAAAGTTTGGGGGTAGGGGCTCTCGGGAGCCAATTTGCACTACGAAACGATGACCAAATCAATCTCCCCACTCTTGGTTCGTCCTCCTGGACCTAAAAATTAGGGCCTCTGTGAGGAGGGAGTGGGCCTAATCTTGGTGAGAATTAAACTCAATTCTTTTGTTTCTTTATAGTAGAGATTATTCATGATGTAACATTAGTTCACTCAATTAAATGAATGTTGTATTACTCACATCAAAGAAAGCAAGTAAGTGTGTGATCTCATGTTGCAAATATTGTTCAAAACAAGCTAAGTTGAAGAAAATATTGGGGCATGTTTCTAGGATCTACAAGACTCCAATTCATGTAATTGCTTAGGTATAAATAAAAAGGATCACTTTGTGTATGAAAATGATAGTTTGCACTACAAAGAATGTGCAAGGCTTCAAAGGGTTATTATAAAAGGACATAATCTCATTTCTATGTTGATGGTTCTACATTTGGAAACTTGCAAGTCATGGATATGAAAAATGGTGTTTTTCACTAAAGACAATGCAAGGCTTCATATGGTGATTGCAAAATGATACAAGGATGTTTCTCTATTTGATGGTCCTCAATTGGAAGCATGCATATTCGTTGTCAATCAAGAACAAACATTTGAAATGGTTTTCAAAAGAAGATTAAATGTTGATGAAGCAAAGCCAAACTCAATGTGGCTAGGGTAAGTGATGGGAGATCAACCGAGATGACTAGAGCGAGGTACTAAGAAATCTTTGGTTAGTGTGACAACCATGAGTGTTTTTGCTAGGCTAAAGTAACTAGTATCCATGGGGTCTTGAAAAATCATATCCAAGCCTGTCGTATGGACCTCCCTGGGCCCACTGCCTCGGTGGGTACCAGGACCAACTACTCGGTGGGCCCCTGAGACTACTCGTCTTGTGCCACACGGCACCTGATGGCGTGAGGCGCAAAGACTACGGTGGAGAAGTACTCGAATAGGAAGCTATAAATGTCCTGTACTATGTAGAGAACTCCTAGCCGTACCCGACTAGTACTCTCTCCTCAAACTGACTTGTAACCCTGCCTCCCGGGCTATATAAGGCAAGGCAGGGACCCCTCTCTCTCATATACGCATCATCTTGTAAACACACCCAATCAATCCAGAGCTAGACAGCATACAGGACGTAGGGTATTACGCACCTCGCGGCCCGAACCTGTCTAAATTGTGTGCCACGTATCTCTTCCTTCGAGTTACTGATCTCGGCGAGGCCACATTCATCTACCTCAGGTACTCCCCTTGGTAGGTTGCCAGTCTAAAAACACTAACAGCTGGCGCGCCAGGTAGGGGATCTTGCCGAAGATCTCATGGCGAACTCGACGGCTTCAATCTTCATCAAGCCAATCGTTGCTTTCAACCACGGCGACACCTTCGTCTTCGGGTCTTGGGTGTGTACTGCTGACGGTGCCGGATCCTTCCAACACTGCCTCACCATGACTCCCAACCCGAGCACTGGGCTCATGACACTTCCCGAAGTAGTCACGGGCGAACTCGCCGGAAAATTCGGCGAAATTTTGCTCTTTAACCAACACGCCGACTTTGAGCTTGGATCCACTTCCAACTCGAACTCGACGTCCCCGTGGGCCATCGCATGCGAGCCGGCTATCGAGCCATCGTGTGCGGAATCCCCACTCCATGAGCACTTCCCATATGGCCTCTGCAACTCTAGCAAGGCCCACGTGAAGGCTCTCTCTGCGCGTCAGGCCGGCAAGGAGATCATCTCTGACTACACCTCGGACTCCAACCCCGTCTCCAGCTACTACTCGGACTCCTCCTACGGGTTCGACTTCAGATCGGACCCAGACGAGCTCGAGTCCGAGATCTCATGACCGAGCAACCACTGTCAGGACCAGCTACCAGCCTGGTTATAACATCTACACCCGCCGGGAGATTCATCTACTGGCCAGACCGCAAGCCTGCAGACCTGACAGACGGGAACTCACGCTACGTCACCTACCTCGACTCGCTTCCCTTCCAGGAGGGTACACCACTATCTTCAGCAGAGGAGCACACTCTAGCAGAGGTGGCGTCTACCGACTCTAGTCTTGGCTCTCCTGATCACCAAGTCTTCATGACTACTAACGAGACGTCGGGACCTTCAGGGACATGGCTTGACCGTTACATCAAAGATATCTCAGCAGATGAGTTGTCTGCCAATGCACTCGCAGACGAAACCAGTGACGACAAGAACACCCGACGTGAGCGCAACAGGAAGCATAACGAACGACGTCGATGTCTCCGTGAAAGCCTCCCCATACGGAACCTCACAGAGGCGCTTAACCAAGTCGAAAGCCAGGTGCATACTACCCCTGAACAGTACCTCATATCTATCACTACGATAGCACGTTAGGCTCAGGGAATGCGCGTGGGAGAAGTCATCGCCAAGCTCGCGGAGGACGCCTACTTCATGAGAGTCGACAACAGAGTCACTCAAGTGCCTCCCCTCAGAACTCGCGAAGCCGACCACGAAGCCACAAGTCGCAGTCCAGCCGATAACGGACGCAACCGTACTCGAGGAGAACTACCACAGAACCCCAACCGCACTAGGGCATCAGCTGGTGGACCCTCTCAGGGCGGCCACAGCGCCGGTGGCGCCGGCGGCAGTCGCGCCGTGGTGGCTCATGGTGAAGCTGGTGGCGGAGGCAGCGGCGGTGGGAGCTCCTCACACGGGGCTGGAAGGAGAGCCGGTGGCAGAGGCGATCGCGGAGGCCGAGGCCACGCAGACAGCCACGTCACCGGTGTCTCACGCGGCGGCTACGATGCCCGCTGTAGAATTGAAGAAATTCGACGCAAGAAATCCTCCATGGCAGGCGAGAACGACGGCTTCCCCGCCTTCTCTGCTTGACTTCGCAATCTGCTTCTCCCAGAGAAATTCAAGCCTCTGGGGATTACCAAGTACGATGCGAAGCAAGATCCAGTACAGTGGCTCAGATACTATGCCCTCTCCATCGAGAATGCTGGTGGCAACAATGACACGAAGTGCCTCTACTTTCCCTTCTGTCTGGATCAAGCTCCACTTACATGGCTCGAGTCTCTCGAGAAGTACTTGATCGACAAGTGAGACCAGCTCAAGGAGTACTTCACCAACAACTTCGCGGGCGCCATGGGACGCTCGGGTACTCGCATGGACCTGGCCATGGTGAAGTAGGAACAGGGTGAGACCCTGCGCAAGTACATGCGGCGCTTTTTCGACAAGCGCGCCACTGTAGTCGATGTCACCGATACGGAAGTCATTGACCTTTTCCAAGACGGTCTCAACCACCGTCGCACCTTTGAAGACTTCGGTCGCCGCCGCCCGAGCTCCATCACCAAGCTCAAAGACATGATCACCTCATGGGCCGACGAAGAAGACAAGGAGAACGCTAAATACGATGCCATTCGCGGCAACGGGAAGGAAAATGGGGGGGGGGGGAAAAAACACCAAGGGGGAGAAGGGGGGCGAAAAAACAACTCGGGAACGCAAGCGCAAGCTAGACAACACAGTCGCGGCTATCCAGCGCCCTGTGAAAGACAACTCAAAGAAGACCTCCGACGGCTTCGAAGACTTGCTGAAAGATAAGTGTCTGTGGCACCTGGAGGGCAACCGCACTACTGAATAGTGCTACCAACTCCGGCGAGCACTCAAAGACTCTGCAAACCCACGGCATCCTCACGACAAGAAAGGCAAGAAAAAAGCTGACGAAGGCAACGACGACTTCCAAGAACCAGACAAGACGGTGAACGTCCTCTTCGGCGGACTACCCACCAAACGGTCTTAGAAGGCCACTCGACGGGAGGTCTTAAACATTAAACCAGCGGTTCTGACCCCTCTTCGGTGGTCAGAGGTACCCATCACCTTCTCCCGCGTGGATCAATGGACAAGCTTCTCCGAACCAGGGCGTTTCCCTCTCGTCCTGAAGCCGGTAGTGGTGGGCTCCAGACTCAACAAGGTACTTATCGTGGTGGGAGCGGGCTCAACGTCCTATTCACCAAGACCTTGAAGAAGATGAAGCCTGACATCACTCACATGCTCACAAAGAGCACATCACCTTTCTACGGCATCATACCCGGGAACGTGGCTATTCCACTGGGCTCAGTGGTCCTTCCAGTTACCTTCGGGGAAACCAGAGAAAACTACCGCACCGAGTACATAAAGTTCGAAGTCGCAGACTTCGAGACTTCCTACCATGCCATCCTCGGTAGACCAGCTATCGCCAAGTTCATGGCGGTACCCCACTACACATACTTGGTACTCAAGATGCCAAGTCCGGCCGGTGTACTATCGCTACAAGGGGACTTGAAGATATCCTTCGACTGCGACACAGAAGTTGTGGAACTCGCAGCCACTAACCAAGTACCCAACACCATGATGGAGATCTATGTTGCGTCAAAGAAGCTTGCCCCAAGTGAACTCGACATCCTAGAGAAGTCGGACAAGGCCAACAAACCTCAGCGATCCAAGGAAGTGCAAGTCAAGGCAATCGATCTCGGGACAGGTGACAGCAGCAAGACCACCATGATCGGGGCGGGTCTTGACCTGAAATAGGAAGACGAGCTCGTCAGCTTCCTTCAGGCTAACCGAGACATCTTCGCTTGGAAACAAGCGGACATGCCAGAGGTGCCCAGGAATCTGATCGAGCACTCACTCAACGTCGACCCTAAAGCTACCCTGAAATGACAACACCTCCGTTGTTTCGCCGACGACCAACGGGACGCCATCAAGAAGGAACTCGCCAAACTACTCGCGGCTGGCTTCATCAGAGAAGTCTCCCATCCTGAGTGGCTCGCCAACCCCGTCCTCGTCTGCAAGAAGAACTCTAACGAGTGGAGGATGTGCGTCGACCACACCGACCTCAACAAACACTGCCCCAAGGACCCCTTCGGGTTGCCGCGGATAGATCAAGTCATCGACTCCACGGCGGGCTGCGACCTACTCTGCTTTCTCGACTGCTACTCCGGGTACCACCAAATTGCTATCAAGGAAGAAGACCAGGAGAAGATCGCGTTCATCACCTCGTTTGGCGCCTACTGCTACACGACCATGTCGTTCAGGTTGAAGAATGCCGGCGCTACTTACTAGCGAGCTATCCAAGCCTGTTTCAAGAGACAGCTCAACAAGAACATCGAAGACTACGTGGATGACGTGGTCATCAAGACCAGAAATTCCAAAACGCTCATCGCCGATCTAGAAGAGACTTTCGCATCCTTGCGAGAGTACCGCTGAAAGCTCAACCCGAACAAGTGCGTCTTTGGTGTACCATCGGGAAAACTATTCGGCTTCATCATCAGCCATCATGGTATCGAAGCCAACCCCGAGAAGATCTCCGCCATCACCAACATGAGAGCTCCCAAATGCATCAAGGATGTCCAGAAGCTTACCGGGTGCATGGCAGCCTTGAACAGATTTATCTCGAAGCTTGGAGAATGGGGGCTACCCTTCTTCAAACTACTCAAGCATCAAGAGAAGTTTGTGTGGACTCCAGAGTGAAGGACCGATACGGCGAACCAGAGAGGGGGGAGTGAATGGGAGCCGATAAAAATTCTTCTCGAAGGAGATGAAAACTCCAACAAGACGATCGCGACTTCCAACACACGTCTCCGACTCACTACCAAGGTTGGTCAAGCCCACGTAGCCACTGGAGTGCCACTGGACCTAGGAACCAACACACAACCTTTCGACCCGAGAAACGCAGCGGAAAAACCAAACCTCGAGTCTACAGACCCACACCGGTCGGGCCCGGTGAGCACCACCGGCCGACCGGTCCCCGCCGGTGAAACCGAGCAACTTCCACTAAGTGGCTCTACACCGGTCGGACCGGTGAGACACACGGTCGGACCGATGGCACCGAAAGCCCCCAAAGCACCAAACAGGCCAACCGACCACCAAACGGACCCAAACTCGAAACAGCAGCAACACGGGACAACAGCGAACTCATCAAGACGTTCACCCGAGCAAAATCCCACAAGGGCTCGCACCGGTCAGACCGGTCAAGAGCACCGGTCAGACCGGTGTAGCCTGGGCAGCTCGGGATGAACAGCACCCACGGGTCAACTCCCCCAAATCCAAATCTCGATCTCCCGAATCACTCCACGGACTTGAACAAGACTTTGGGGATATCAGGAACACCTCATGAGGAGTCCATAGCCAAGTTTAATCCCACCAAATCTCGTCCAAAAAGGAGGAATCGAAGAAATCCCGCCGAAAGCACTTCCAACCCAAGAACTCAAGAAACCCCAAAATCGAGCACCTTTTCTCACGAATTTGAGAGGGGAATCACAGCCCAAAGGACCACGGAGGGTTCCCACAAATTTCCCCCATCAAATCCCCAAGAGAAAACTCCCGAAAACAACCAAAAGAAAACACCGAGAAAGGGCTCCGAAAATCACCACCAAGAACAACCGGGGAAAACACATCCAAACCTTGAGGAACCACGCCGAATCATCTATACATGAAACAAAGGTTCGTACAAGGTCTAGCAAGCCGCCCGATCATCCATCCCTCTCTACAAGATCTCTCCGTGAAGCTCTCTTGCTAGTCCTAAGGAAAACCTAAGGAAAATAGGTGGAAAATAGGAAAACAAATGAGCTAGGGTTCCAAGAGTTGGCTGCCATCCTCTCACCTCTTAGGTTATATGGAGGCAACCGAATGTCTAAAATGCCCTTCTCTAACAACTAGGGATACAAGCCCCTCAAGGGCGGATTTGGAATTCTTGATGTCTTCACCATCGGACGGATGCCCGGCGACCGCACCCTGCGTAGCCTCGACGCAAGCCATGTGATCCCGACGGGTGTCCTCCGCTTCGAAGATTCCGGATCGCGTCGTCGCACACCGGCCGACCGGTGCTCCTCACCGGTCGGACGAGTCCCCACCGGTCGGACCAATCCGCACCGCCGCAGCCTCCGACTTCGGTTCTAGGTCTTGGCTTTGTGGATCAACCAAGGAACCCGGTGGTTATCCGGTGAACCACCGGAAACCCCGCGAACTCGGTGTAGCCTCCGCCAATCTCCACTCATGACTTGGCTCCCACGTAGTCCCGGCTCGACCTTGGTTTTGAGGCTCAACCAAGAAACCGTCCACGACTTCATCTTGCCGTTCATCCCACCATGCGGCCCGCACTTGACCCCCGCCGGCCACCGGTCCCTCGAACGAAGCCTACTTGTCTTCTCCACACCTGGAGGCCTCACCGGCGACGACCTTTCGCGCTTGTTCTTCACCTGCACCAACACGAGTCAAGCCGCAACCTGCACCTGCAATACTTAGCCAAGAATCAGTCCACACAACGTTGTCAATCACTCATCACACAAGGAAGCGGCCATCCACCGGTCCTCGAACCACACATGGTCTTCAATCTCCCCCTTGATGAGTGCATTGACAACACCCACACGAAAGTAACAAGAGAGAAAAGAAAAAGAAAAGAAACGAACAAAAAGAAACTCCAACAAGCGATTGAAAGCCAAACAAAGGCAAAGAGTAAGATCACTTGAAGAAGACAAGTCTCGGACCCCTTAGGCAAGGGCAACGGCTCGACACATCCGAGACAAAGCAAAGCTCAAGCCAAGAGCACAAACCACCAAAGCAAAGCTCGAAAAACCACAAAGAGCTCCCCCTGCACACATGCAAGCTCCCCGTGAACCAATGCACCTCCCCCTGGACGAATGCATGCAAGACACCACTTGAAACAGGCAGCCGGCATAACTCGCCCCGACCGGTCGGGGCCGGTCGGCACCTGCCCGGTCGACCGGTGTGCAACATGTGTACGAACCGAAGCACTCACACCGGTCGAGCCAGGGACCCCGACCGGTCGAGGCCGGTGCACAACAGAAGCCCGAAATGGCTCGAAACCACCCGAAAACCTTCTAAACACGTCCAACGAAGCCATTTCAAGCTCAAACTTCTCCCCCTTGTTGGCAATGCATGAATCAAGCCAAAAATGCAAAACTTTCAACCTAGAGCTTCTCAAATAGACAAAATTCAACAAAGAATGCTACACATGTCCAAATGAGCAAGTTAGATACTCTACGGCTTCGTATCGATCTCAACTACATGATCACCAAGTTTCACAACCGTTGGACGAAGCTAAGATGGATTTTGGCAATTTTGCGAAAAACTTGCCTCTCATGAGCAAAGTCCTAAACATGATCAAAGCATATCAAAATGGCAAAGCCACACAAACTTCATGCTAGGACAGCCATTCTAATCATAAGACCATCACAAACACCCACAAGCACCTCATGTCATGTCAAAGCCACCGAGCCATGTGCCTACTTCTATGTATGAGACTTCTCATTGGTAGGCATCATGAAACAGTTTAGCACCCAAAGCAAATTAAATTCATCACATATGACATGGGAGCATATTTTCTAAGCATTTTTCATTTCATTTTCAGATTGGTAAATGGTACATGGAATGTCTTTGCGACAAAAAGGAACTTATGCCCCTCCACAAGATGAAGCAAGAGGGCTAAACATTCATGATGGCAAATGAGCCTTTGGCCCCATATGATCAATAAACTAGCTATCCAACCACAAATTAAGCATAACCAAGCCACTAAAACATGTCAAGAGCATGTAAAGGCATTTACACATGAGAGAGCATACATGTGACATTTTTCAAAAACATAGCCATCAACCATGGATTATTCATCAAGATCATCAAGAGCTAAGCCAAACTAACCATAGCATACCAAACAAGCTCACAAAGACATATATCTCATTCCATGGTGAACAATGTATATGAGAGAAGCTTTTCGTAACCAATGCATATGATACAAAATGCATGCAATCTAAGATACAAGGATGCCTATACTTCATGTTACATATGACATGCCAAATGCAAGAAATGCACAAAGGAAAGCTATACATATGCTACAAACCAGCTCCTCGAGGGGAGGCAAAACGGGCTCGACACCACCGGCAAAAGAGAGCTCCCACACACCCAACTCATGAAATCAAACACACACCAAGTTCCCCCCGCAAATGAGTGAAAGTTGCTTGATCTAGGGTTTGGTGAAAATATCAGCTAGTTGGTCATGTGTGGGTACATGGATCAAAGCTATCTTCCCTTTCTCTACGTTGTCTCTCAGGAAATGATACCTCACTTCTATGTGTTTGGTTTTAGAATGGAGCACTGGGTTCTTTGCAACACTTATGGCACTGGTGCTGTCACATTGAAGTGGGACATGGGTATACTCCTCACCAAAGTCACTCATGGTGTAGGTGATCCAAAGGAGCTGAGAGCAACAACTAGCAGCGGCAACATACTCGGCCTCGGTCGTGGATTGAGCAACACTCGACTGCTTGCGGGAAGACCAAGAGACCAAAGAGGAACCCAAAAACTGGCAAGTCCCAGAAGTGGACTTCCTATCCAACCGACACCCGGCAAAATCCGCGTCTGAAAAACCATGAAGCGCCAAAAAAGAGGACGCGGAGTACCAAAGGCCGAAGTCGGGAGTGTGACGCAAGTACTCGAAAATTCGCTTCACTCGCTTGCCAATGCGAAGTCCTCGGAGACGCTTGAAAACGAGCGCACAGACACACCGAGAACTGTATGTCCGGCCTCGTCGCCGTCAAGTAGAGGAGTGACCCGATCATGCTTCGGTACTCCTTCTGGTCCACGTGTTCACCTTCCTCGTCCGCATCAAGAGCTGTAGTCGTACTCATAGGCGTCGTCATAGCCTTGGAGTCCTCCATCTTGAACTTCCGCACAATGTCCTTGGTGTACTTTGCCTGGTGCACAAATGTTCCTTCCTTTGATTGCTTGATTTGTAGCCCGAGGAAGAACTGCAACTCGCCCATCATGCTCATCTCAAACTCCCTGCTCATATCATCTGCAAACTTTGCAACAAGAGAATTAGACGAGCCACCAAAGACAATATCATCCACGTACACATGCACAATCAGGATATCTCTGCCCTGCCTTAGCAAAAACAAGGTCTGATCGACCTTCCCCATCTCAAAACCTCTCTCAAACAAGAACCCCCTCAACCTGCCATACCAAGCTCAAGGCGCCTGTTTCAACCCATACAGCACCTTCCTCAACTTGTACACCCGGTGGGGGTACTTCTCACTCTCAAACCCCGGAGGCTGCCTCACATACACTTCTTCCTCCAACACTCCATTCAGAAAAGCACTCTTCACATCCATTTGGTGCAACTTGAGCCCTTTAGCCACGGAAAAGGCTAGAAGGATCCTAATCGCCTCCAAACGGGCTACGGGAGCAAAGGTCTCCTCGTAGTCGATCCCCTCCTTCTGACTGAACCCTTGAGCAACAAGTCTCGACATGTTCCTCACAACCTCACCTTTCTCTCCCTCTTTGTTTTTCCACACCCACTTTGTACCAATCGGCTTACACCCTGGGGGAGGGTCAACCAACTCCCACACCCCGATTTCTCTCAAAGTTCTCCAACTCCTCATGCATCGAATTAACCCAATTGTGATCGATAGTGCGTGTCCAATGTCTTTGGGCTCGAAAGAAGCAACAAATGCAGCATGAGCGAAATGGGAGTTGTTTCGAACCCTCGACCGTGTAGTGCGTTCATTCATGTCGCCGATGATCCTCGAAGCCGGGTGATCCACTTGAACTCGCCGGGAGGTTCTCGCCTCGAAGCTACCTCCCCCTCAACATCGCCTTCTCCTCGTTCTTGATTTGTCGTCGTAGGTGTAGCAGAGGGTCCATCCATCATCGTAGTAGAAGTAGTGGGTACATGTTCGGCCGTGGGGGCACCGCACCACCATCCTCATCATCACCATATTCATGCTCCTCCTCCCGAAAGATCTCCTCGCCAAGCTCATCATCACCGCACACTCAAAGACAAGGCGACTACATGGCTCGTCTCGTCGAAGGTTACCTCGCGAGTCTCCACGATTTGGTTAGTTTCAAGATTGAGCACACGATATGCTCTAGAATGAGATGCATAACCAAAGAAAATGCCATCGACGGACCTAGCCTCAAACTTATCCAACTTCCGCCTTTCTTCGAATGAAACACTTGCAACCAAAGACATGGAAGTGACTCACCTTGTGTGTGCGACCATGCATCAACTCATAGCATGTCTTCTTCTTGTGTACTCTCGAGGTATATATAGCTTCCTTTCAGGGATCCTCAACGAAGACGTAGCATCCTCAGGTGTGAACTTCTGACAACTTCCGTGTCTTCTTTGCTCGTTTGAATTTCTTTGTTTCTAACTAACCCTAGAACTTGTTTTAGCCCGATCTATCATTTGGTTGCTATCCAACTTGTTTCTGTGATTGCAGGTGGTTTTTAGCATCTAAACTTAAACTTTGATTCAAGTAGAATTGCTAGAAACCGCACAAAATTCAAATTTCGTTTTAAGATGCCGCCCAAGAGTACGACCGGTATCCCGCAGTACCGACCCCCGTCGGAGAATCCCGGCCACGTCGGAGGCCCGTGGTTGTATTTTGACCGCCCGTCGGTTTCAAATTTATTGATCCACCATCCCCCCCCTCTAGGCATCACAAGGTCCTTTCAATCGTGCATCGCAGCCTAATCCCTTGATTTAGGCTTAACCGCTAAGGATCAAGATGTTTCCGCAATTGGAAGCAACCCAACCACCGAAGAAATTGCCGCAAAAGAAGCTCAAGAGAGAGAGCTCGCCAGCCAAGCCTGGCACCCGCTTCTGGGCAGGCCCCAGCCGTACTCCATCCAACGTGGACAAGCCCGACGACCATCGCTTCTGGAGCCCGACCCGACTCGATCTCGACTCGTTGGGGATGAGGATGCCAAGGACGATGATCTTGCCGCAAAGAAGGCGGCCAAGAAGAGAAGAAAGGCTAAGAAGAAGAAAAAGGCCAAGAAGATGAAAATAAGCTCCTTAAGAAGATGATCAAGAAGGAGCAAGCCAAGTACTCTCTCACTCCTAGCTTCTCACGAAGTGCCCCATCACTACGGCAAATCCCGGCAACAACCTAACGATAAATTTTATTCTCGTGCATTTGGGAAAGCTCTCCTCATTTCGATGGGAAGGACTATCCCAAATGGGCTTATGATATGCAAATGTACCTTACTTCGGGCCACCCCTCTTTCGAAGATTGTGGTTGTAGTGTAACAATTCCCGCCCAAGGAGAAGCCTCACCATCGAGCATGAGCAAGATCTTCACCTCGCAAATACAAGCCACAAGAGTCATCACTAGGATCCTTGTGTGCACAAGAATTCAACAGCCCGAAACATCCAAATTGCCAAGGTAATTTGGGACACACTCAAGGAAGCACATGAGGGAACCGAGCATGTGAGACAAGGCAAGATGGACCTAATCAATGGAGAACTCGAGCTTTTCTTCATGAAGGATGGAGAGACCGTTCAAGAAATGTATGATAGACTCATGGTACTTGTCTCGACATTGTGAGCCTTGGGAGCAAAGATTGGGATGACTCAAAGGTCAAAAGAAGTTGCTAGAGCTTTTGCCCCCAAGGACAAGAACTTGACGACAATGATGAGAAGGGATCCAAGATACCCAACAATGACACCCACTCAACTTCTTGAGAAATTTTGCATCAAGAACTAGTCGATCAAGATGTGGAGAAGTCTTTAACTCAAGATGTGGCAAGAGTCTAGTCGTCAAAGCTAGCTCTAAAGGTTGTCAAGAGAAGCCCAAGCCCTCCAAGAGCAAAAAGGAAGACACTAGCGATGAAGAAAGCACCTGACAAGAAACCGCCTTTGCTATAAGGGAAGTACAAGAAATTCTGAAGTCAAGCAATTCAAGAAAAGGTGGAGATGATAAGGAAGAAGTCGCAAAGAAAGTGTTATGAGTGTGGAGAGTATGGACATTTCATCACGAGTGCCCCAAGAACAAGAACAAGAATGAGGAAGAAAAGAGGTTCAAGGAGAGAAGCAAGGAGTACAAGAACAAGTACCAAGGGCGTGCGCACGTGGGTCAACAATGGACTCAAGTGATGAAGATGAAGAACCAAAGAAGCAAGGGATGGCAACGATTGCCATGGCACAAGGTTCATCCTCAACACGCCTCTTCAACAACCTCCGATGATGAAGACCACTCTCATTTTTGCCTCATGGCAAGGGGGAGCAAGGTACAAGAATCGACCGTCTCATCCTCTCCAACATTCTCTTCATCCACCTCTAGTAGCGACATAGAAAACCTAGATGAGGAAAAGGAACTAGAGAACAATATGATAAAGAAATTTGGTAAAAAAGGCCACAAAGAAATTAAAAGGCTATTGGACAAACGTTAGGAGAAAGAAAGAGATCCTTCATGAGCAAGAAGACTTGCTTATCCTCAAAAGGAAAGAAACCTTGCTCTAGAAAAATCTCTTGCCGAAGAGAAGGCTAAGGTGGAAAAGCCGACCGTGACTCGTCCTTGACTCCAAGATTCTAATAAGAAGATGTCAAAGGATCTCACCTTGGCAAATGATTCTCTAGCTTCCCCTAAAAACTACTCATAGTGAGCTTCAACTGCTTCTCATGCTTGACGAGAAGTACTGTCTTCGAAGCTAACTTTAGTAGTCTTTGGGAAAGCACCAAAAGCCACTCCATCGCAAACTTGGACTCTAGTGCCTCCACTAGCAAAACTTGCCTCTTCGCGCTAACATTGATATGAATGCTATCAAGACTAACCTTGCAAGGCTTGGAAGAGAAAATTAAGCAAGGACAAGGAAATTGCTCGATCAACATGTTGTTTACACAAGGCAACATTAGTGCCAAGTCAATACCCAAGGTGGTGGACAAGCAAGGACTTGGACACCGCAAGAACAACAAGGCAAATGGTAGGGTGACTTCCGTGAAAGGGCATGAGATCCCCTTATGGAACAAGGGAGGCTACCTCAACACAACAATGGATATTGCCCATGGAGTCACCACATCTACCACAACCAAGGAAGCCCAAAGGTGGTGCAACCACAAAGGGAATCGTGGGATTAACACCCCATCTAAGGCATCGAAGAATGTGGTTGAGCACAAATCCACACCCAACTACACTTGTGATTACATTGTAACCTCGGGACCACAATGGTAAAATGGTTGTTAAGTATGTTGGGGCCTATGCCAGAAGGCCATGAGAAAGAGTGTGTGGTTCCAAAAGTTTTTGCATCTAACCTCCAAGGACCCAAACTTTTCGGGGTACCCCCAAACCAAGAGCTTAAACTTGTTTTGTAGGCCTACCTCCCTCCCAAGTGGAAGTGCATGGTTGATCGGGATAGTGGTGCCACCAATCACATGACCTAAGATGAAGGTACAGACCCCGACCGTTATGATAACTCCCACGGGAACTATCATTTATGGGAGATAATGGTCAAGGGGATGTCATTGGCTTAGGTAAAATTGCTATCTCAACAACAAATTCAATCAAGATGTTTATCATGTGCAAGGGTTGGGATACAACTTGTTGTCAGCTTGCCACAACTTCGTGAGAAAGGCTACAATTTGTCTTTTATTTCATGAGGGTAATCCAGAAGGGAGGATTCCCATTGTCTTTTGCGGTCACTTACGTTGGGAAAACTTTACTATGTGGATTTCACAAAAGTAAAGGTGGATCCTAAGGCTTGCTTAGTGGCAAAATCGACTTGTCACATGGCATCGCCGACTAGCCCATGTTGGCATGAGGAACTTGGCCAAACTTCAAAAGACGAGCACATCCTAAAGACTAACAAATGTTGTCTTTGAAAGATAGGTTATGTAGCGCATGTCAAGCCGGAAGCAAGTTGGAGCTCATCATCCCGCCAACAACATTCTATCCTCATCAAGACCATTGAAGCTACTACACATGGATTTATTTGGACCAATTGCCTACATAAGCATCAGGGGTAACAAATATGGTTTAGTAATTGTTGATGATTTTTCCCGTTTCACTTGGGTATTCTTTTTGCAAGATAAAAGTGAAGCAAAGGGAATTCTGAAGAAGTTCATTAGAAGAGTTCAAAATGAGTTCGAGCTCAAGGTCAAGAACATAAGGAGTGACAACGGCTCGGAGTTTAGGAACACACATGTTGAAGAGTTCCTAGATGAAGATGGCATCAAGCATGAACTCTCTGCTCCATATACACCTCAACAAAATGGCATCGTTGAGAGGAAGAACCGTACATTGATTGAAGCGGCAAGGACAATGCTTGATGAGTCAAGACTCCGGACTCATTTTGGGCAGAAGCCATCAACACCGCATGCCATGCCGCCAACCGACTCTACCTCCACAAGTACTTGAACAAGACTCCCTACGAAATCATCACCGGTAAGAAGCATAGTGTGCATTACTTTAGAGTCTTTGGGTGTAAGTGTTTCATACTTAACAAAAAACCCAAAGCCTCAAAGTTTGCATCCAAGGTTGATGAAGGTTTTCTACTTGGTTATGGAACTAACGAGCATGCCTATCGTGTTTTCAACAAAGCCACTGGGTTGTGTTGAGACCACGGTAGATGTGAAATTTGATGAATCCAACGGCTCTCAACGAGAGCAAGTTAGTGAAAACCTTGTAGATGATGAAGAGCCCCCAAGCGTATCCATCCTTAGAATGGGGACCGGTGAAGTGATGCCTCGTGAGATTCAAGTACAAACCCCGGGACACAAGCACTCAAGATCCATCATCATCAACAAGAGTGGAACCACCTAGTTCTCAAGTTCAACAAGATGAGAGTCAAGTTCATGGTGACGATCATGGACGGGGCTTTGATCAAGGGGGAGAGCTAAGTAATGAAGCTCAAGGAGATACTCCACAAGTTGAAGATGATGATGATGATGGACCCATTCAACATCAATCTCAAGCACCACATCCAAGGGTACATCAAATGGTTCAATGTGACCATCCCGTTGACAACATTCTTGGGAGTATTCAAAGAGGTGTAACAACTCGATCTAGATTGTCAAACTTTTGTGCATTTTACTCATTTTTTCCTCTTTGGAACCTCTTAGTGTGGAACAAGCTCTCGAGGATCCGGATTGGATTATTGCCATGGAGGAAGAGTTGAACAACTTCAAGAGAAATGAAGTTTGGGAGTTGGTGCCAAGACCCAAGCAAAATGTGATCGGCACCAAATGGGTCTTTAGGAAGAAGCAAGATGAATTTGGTGTCGTCACGAAGAACAAGGCAAGGCTTGTTGGCAAGGGTTACACACAAGTTGAAGGCTTGGACTTTGGAGAGACTTATGCACCGCTAGCAAGGCTTGAGTCAATTCATATTCTTTTGGCCTATGCTACTCATCATGATTTCAAGCTTCATCAAATGGATGTGAAGAGTGCCTTTTTGAATGGACCTCTCCAAGAAGAAGTATATGTAGATCAACCACCGGGCTTTAAAGACTCAAAATTTCCAAACCATGTGTACAAGCTCCATAAGGCGCTCTACGGACTTAAACAAGCCCCTAGAGCATGGTATGAATACCTTAAGGATTTTCTTCTCAAGAACGGCTTTGAGATAGGCAAAGCCGATTCTACTCTCTTCATACAAAGAAATGGAAATGATATTTTCGTTTGTCAAATTTATGTCGATGATATCATCTTTGGGTCTACTAATGATAAATTTTGTGAAGAATTTAGTAGGATCATGACCAAGAGATTTGAGATGTCCATTATGGATGAATTGAAGTTCTTTCTTGGATTTCAAGTCAAGCAAATGAAGGAAGGGACTTTGTTGTGTCAAACCAAGTATGTGAAAGATATGCTCAAGAGATTTGACATGGCCGATTCCAAGCCCATCAAAACTCCCACTGCATTAAATGGACATCTTGATCTCAATGAAGAAGGGAAGTCAGTAGACCAAAAGGTATTCCGTTCCATGATTGGCTCCCTCCTTTACCTTTGTGCATCTAGGCCCGATATAATGCTTAGTGTGTGCATGTGTGCAAGATTTCAAGCCAATCCTAAGGAGTGTCATCTAATGGCCATTAAGAGAATCTTTAGATGTTTGGTTCATACCCTAACCTAGGCTTGTGGTATCCCAAAGGCTCCACTTTTGATCTACTTGGCTACTCTGATTCGGACTATGTCGGTTGCAAAGTAGATCGAAAGAGTACTACTGGGACTTGCCAATTTCTTGGTCGGTCTTTGGTGTCATGGATCTCAAAGAATCAAAATTCGGTTGCTTTGTCCACGGCCGAAGCCGAATATGTGGCGGTCGGTGCTTGTTGTGCACAACTCTTGTGGATGAAGCAAACGTTGAGTGATTATGGTTGCAAGTTTAGTAAGATTCCACTCTTGTGTGACAATGAGAGTGCTATCAAACTAGCGAACAATCCAGTCCAACACTCTAGAACAAAGCACATAGACATTAGACACCACTTCTTACGGGATCATGAGGCTAAGGGTGACATTGCTTTATGGCATGTTTGCATCGAAAGGCAACTTGCCGACATTTTCACCAAGCCTCTCGACGAGCATAGGTTTTGTGCTTTGAGGAGTGAGCTAAACATCTTGGCTTGATCTTTTGCACATAAACTTGTTTGTTGCCTAAATAGGAAGCAAAATGTTTTATTTTTCTTCTCTTTGTGTGTGTCTTATAAATCTTTGGATCTTTGCATAGTGATTGGTGACTATAGCTTTGATTGGTTGTTTGTGACTAGTCACCAACTCCTATGGGTTCTCTACATGTCCATACTTCCTTCTCTCCATCAAACTCAATCTAATTTTTCAATCCATCTCAAAATCTGGGTAAAACTGCCGGTAAAACCGACACTTGGTCGGTAGTACCGATAAGAGCTCACTGTTGGATTTTCTGGTGTTCCACGGTAGAACCGGCGCTGTGTCGGTACTACCGGACCCCCCGGTAGAACCGACGCGGGCTCGGTATACCGATAAGAACTCTCTGGCACAATTTCTCCAAACCCCCGGTAGTACCGACCCCATGTCGGTACTACCGATAACTAGCGCTGGGCTATAAATAGCCCGCGGCCAGACCTAGGGTTCCAGAGGTTCTTTTCAACCGTTGGAGCTGCACCCCCTTCTTCTCTTTCTCAACCCATGTAGGGATTTCAAAATCCAACCGTGAAATAGTTAATCTAGCCACTCCATTTGATTCTCCACCCTATGGAACATCCGATCCTCGCCGGAAGTTCGTCGATTCACGCGGGAAACATCTCAAGGTATTTATTCAAATCTTCATCGATCGGTCTCTCAAGGTAGTTGTTTCTAGAGGGAATGCTTTAGGGAATCATCTTTTTATCCATCCTAGATCACATTGCCATGATTTCGTATCACTTGGTTGGGCAAAACTCCCGGATTCGAGGGATTGTGCTCTGGGTCGGCCCCCATCGGTAGTACCGACCCTGTGTCGGTAGTACCGATGGGGTGCTAACAAGAGCATCCCTCCCTTGAATCAAGCCATTCTTTTTTCATCTTCGACACATCCATCTTATGCAACAAACTCTTATCCTTCAGATGGGTCGTGCCGGAAAGCAAGTGGTTCGCGAAGGCTCCGATGAGGATGATGTCCCTCTCGCTCAACAGAAGAGAAAGGTGGGAGCTAGCACTCAAGATCCTCGTGGGAGTGGTCGTACCAATCCACCTGCTGCACCTCGTCAATCCAAGGGACAAGGTCATCATGCATGTACAAAGCAAGCTCACCAACCCGATGATCACTATGATGATTATGAGGACATCTCTTTGGACACCCTCTCATCCTTCATCCTTCGGCCATCTAAACCTCCTCGTCCGGCTACTCAAATGGGCATTATCAAGATGGTGGACTACACAAGGGGATCTCACAACGTGTACAAGGAAAGGTACACCGATCCCGCTCTTTGGCAAAAGGAATTTGATGCAGACATCCATTTTTTGCTCAAGTTTAATGCGGATTGGTATGAGTCTGTTATCCTTAGAAAGGATCACTTGACCGTGGATATGAAGTCTATCAATTGGGAGCTTCTTAGGTCACTCAACATCCCGGCGATCAATGATGCTATTGATATTTGCCATGCCAAGGGGATGACTAACGTGATGGCAATCAACTATGATTGGAATGAAGATGTGGTCGCCCAATTCTATGCCAATCTCTATGTCTGTCGCGAGACAAGGACCTTCCATTGGCTCCTTCAAGGCAAGCCCCTCTCCATCTCATATGAGCGATTTGCTCAAATCCTTGGTTTTGGTGAGGAGGATCTTGCTCGCCCCAAGCTTCATGGTGGGGAGTTTCCGCTTGACAGTGAGATGGCTTTCATGTATGATTCCGTATATGGAAAAGTGGAGTTTGGTACCACACATAGGATGAAACCGGTCTATAGGATGTTGAACCAACTTTTCCGCTATACCCTCACTCCTAAGATCGGCGACAATACCAACATCTCCAATGTGGCCAAAGAGATTCTTGTGAGGATGGCACCGGGGAAAGAGGACTTTAGCATCTTTAATTTCATTTGGGAGGAAATTATTGTGTTCTCCGTGTCCGCCAACAAGAGTTGCCAATATGCTCCTTGGATCTTCAAGATGATTTGTGAGGTGACGGGAGTTGATATTCTCACCGACAAGTCTCACTCTTGGTACAAGCCAAACAAGGGCAACATTGAGCGTCTTCTCAAGTTGGGCAAGCATGCCCCTCCTCGTCCCGCTCCCCGTGGGTGGCACCTCCTCCCGGTGGCCCATCTTCCTATGAGCCACCTTCGTCTTCTCGTGGTCCATCCGCATCTAGAGGCTCCGTTCCCCCGGCAAGAAGAAGAGTATATTCAACTTTCTATCTCAAGGCCTCTTTGCTTGTTTTAATGTGGGAAAGCACAATGCACGGGAGATTCGTGCGCACCGGCAGCACGTTGATGAGCAGCTCATCAAGTTGGAGACGCGTCAAAAGGCTTTGCTCGCTCAACACAACATCGAGCACTCTCCCGTCCGCGAGCCTATGGACTTTCCTCCTCCACCAAACATCTACAACCCTTGGGAGATCTACGGCGACACATCCATGATGTATGGAGCTCCCCCGGCCGACATCAATGATGAGGACTTTGGTGGTGGTGAGACCGACGACGACGACTCCCCTCCGTCTGCCCACTCTCCACATGATTATGATGATTGAAGGGCCTCCTCTTTTTGGCGCTTGATGCCAAAGGGGGAGTGAGCTCACAATTTATCCATGTGGGGGTGGCGTGTATCTCCATATCCATCTATTTATCTATCCTTGTGTTGTGGACATGTATGAACTATTTGTGTGGTGTAATGCTTGGTGAAGTACCTAGAACTCTTTTAAATTTGTAAGACCTAATTGTGCTTGTGAGGAACCTTTGCTTGTGAGGAACCTTGTCTATCTATTTGTGATGCTTGTTATTTCTCACTTTATTGATTTGTATATCATGTCATGTGCATCACGGTTTATATATCACACTTATGCACTTGCGTATACAATTTGAGAGTGAAAAGTCTTCTAAGTGTGTGATAGGCATTTGAGGCCTTCATAAAAGTCAAAGCACACGTTTAGGGGGAGTTTCATTTTCAAATTGTCAAATACACACATCTTTTATAAAAACAAATTGTGGTTGTCATCAATCACCAAAAAGGGGGAGATTGAAAGTGCATCTTGGCCCCAAATTGTTTTGGTGATAGTGACAAGCACAATTTGTGGTATTTACTGCTTGGTCAAGATGTGTGCAGGTCTTAAGTGAATGAAACTCTTATGGTTTGATCAAAGGAAGGCCCGCAATTTCAAGTCATTGTTTTCAACTCGAATCAGGGCTTAATTTTATTTTAATTTTGAATTTGAGTATAGGAAACACCGCACTATAAAGGGGGATGCAAATCGATAGCCAAGAGATGCTAAAAGTGCTCTAGAAGGTAACCCAAGTGAGTGAGAAGAGTTGAGAGTTGGCACGTGCACATTTGCTATTCTTTGCCCAAAACTCTCAGTCCTGGTCGGTTGTACCGACATCATGTCGGTACTACCAGCGACCTCCCCTCGGTAGTACCGGCCTAGGGTCGGTATACCGATATGGCTTCACTGGCGAGTTTTAGCCAGGGGGTTGGTACTACCGACCCAGCGTCGGTACTACCGATAAGCCAGTACTATTAGGGTTCTGAAACACCCCCTCAGTAGTACCAACACCGTGTCGGTAGTACCGGGGATGCATGATTCAGCACAGTAACGGCTAGTTTTTGAGCCTTAGTATATAAACCCCTTTCTTGCTCCTCACTCATTGCTGACCAACCACGAGACAAACACTTCCTTGAGCATTCACTCCACCTCTCGCCTCTCCTCTAGAGCTAATCCTTGGTTCCCTTGAGCTAGGGTTTGAGTAGAGAGGTGATTTCTAGTGAAGTGTGCACAAGCTTTGAGAGCCCCATCATTCTTCACCTCCTCAAGAGCATTTGAAGCATCTCTGGGCTTTTGGTTTGCATTTGTTACTCTTGAAGCTTGCTTCTAGACGGTTAGGCGTCGCCCGCGAGTGCCCTCTTTGTGTGGTGCACCCGGGATCGTTTGTATTGCCCTCTCCTTAGTGGAGAATTCTTAGTGAGCACCAATCTTCCTTTGTGGGGGTTGGAAGAGGAAAAGAGGCTCTTGGTGATAGCCCCCCTTTGTGGGATCCTCAACGGAGACGTAGCATCCTTTGTGGGTGTGAACTTCGGATTAAATCTTGTGCCTCCTTGCTTGCTTGAATTCTTTGTCTCTAACTCACCCTACAACTTGTTTTTTATCCCGATCTATCATTTGATTGCTATCCAACTTATCTCTGTGGTTGCAGGTGGTTCTTAGCCTCTAAACTAAGACTTTGATTCAAGTAGAATTGCTAGAATCCCTGCAGAATTGAAATTTCGTTTTAAGTCAACTCTACCTTGTCGGTAGTACCGACCTGGTACCGGTAGTACCGAGCCCCTCGGTAGAACGGCACCACGTTGGTAGTACCGACAGGTGCTTTAACCGCTGCTTTTGTTTCAGAAATTTGAAGTGATCCTATTCACCCCCCCCCCTCTAGGCATCACAAGGTCCTTTCAGCTATTCGCGACAAGAGCAAGCAAAACGCGGGCAGCAGCAACAACAACAACCGGGATCAAGGCGGTCGCAATAACAACTACTCGGGTCCTAATCGCAAGTGCAATCTAGACAAAACGATCCGCGGCTATCCGGCGCCTGCGAAAGACAACTCGAAGAACACCTCCGGCGGCTTCAAGGACTTGTTGAAAGAGAAGTGCTCGTGACACCCGGAGGGCAACCGCACTACCGAGTAGTGTTACCAACACCGGCGAGCACTCAAGTACTCTCCGTACACACGGCCTCCTTGTCGGTGCGGAATGTGGTCCCGACACTAACCGGTAATAAGCGCCAAGGTCTATCCCTCAATGGTCGATGCCAAGCAATCGAGACGAGTTTATCCCGGTTCCCGCCGAGGGGCCGTACGTCCAGCAGCGTGGCGTGCTCGAGGCACTATATTGCTCGGCAGACCGGGTGCCCGTAGTGGGGGCCGCTACAAGCAAGGCGGGAGAGGAAGCGTGGCCTCCAAGTCCCCGGTGAAGTGGTCGAAGATGTTGTGGGAGAATTGGAAAGCAAGTGTGTGGTGTGTCGTGTGTTGTCCGCCGTCATCTCTTGTTGTTCTACCTTCTCCCCTCGCGGCGGGGGAGTTCGCCTTCCTTTTATAGGCCAAGGAGAGAGCGAATTACATGCATGCCGCACTATTCGCCTACATGGGTAAGTGGTGCGCCGCACCGTAGAGTAGGCGGCCGCCTTGACGGTCCTTGCCTCGATTTGGCCATCATGGCGTATCTTGTACCCGAACAAAGGTGGTAGCTTCGAGGGTAGGGGCGTGGTGGATGGCCGTGATGTCCCCGGGGGCGGGCTCGAGGGGGTTGCGACGTCGATCCGTACAGATGCGGTGGCGTGCATGGCGCCGTCCCGTTCCCGCATGCTTCACGGTCGCGGAGTTGTTACCACGGTGCCCGGCCGTGGGGTTGTACGCGCGGGGGCGGCCGCCATGCCGTCAATAGTGGCACGGATGGCGCCCCGCCGCCTAACATCGCGACCTAACTCGCAAAGTCACGGGAAAGCAAATCGAGGGTGCGGCCGCCCCCTTCGAGGGTTCGGCGCGTTAACCGTACGAGGAGTAGGCGGCGCGGCGTCACGGGCCGGCACCGCCACGTCGCACGGTCCCCCCACGGTGGCGGGGATGGGTTCCCTCCTAGGGAGTTGGTGCAACAGACCGGGGTGTGAGTCCCGGCGCATGATGGCGCCGCCCCGCCGTTGTCGAGCATTAAATGCCCGTACCCGCGTACGGGAACGGGCGTGCGCGTGTAGGGGCGCCCCTCGAGCGAGGCGGAGCCCGCTCGGGGCGATGTGAACCCTCGAGCGAGGCGGAGCCCGCTCGAGGTAGGCGTACACCCTCGAGCGAGACGGAGCCCGCTCGAGGGAGGCGTGTGCCCTCGAGCGGGGGCGGAGCCCGTTCGAGGGGATCTTTGAGTGGGTCGCCTTGGGGGCCGTCGGGGCCACCGTGGCGTGGGCCATGCCCCGTGTGTTTAAGCGGGACGTGTTCGGCCTTGGCTTTTTGCGAGGTTTTTAAGTGGGGTTTCCCCGCTTGTTCAAGGGGACCCCCGTGGCTCGTCCCCGACGCAGCCCCCGAGCATCCGCGGGTTCGCCGGCCAGGCTCCCGCAGATGCTGGAGCCTACCGATAGGACGTCCTTCCCCCCCGGCTTGCGAATGCTTTTCGTGGGGCCGCGTCGGCGGACCCGCGGTCTAGCCCCCGAAGCCCTGTAGGAGCGTGGGTGTTCTTGCAAGGGTTTTACCGCGAGATTTGGTCAGAGGGCGTGGTACATATCTCAACCGGCGTCGGCAATGTGTTGACGGTTAATAGTTGTATCAAAGTTCGTTTGTGACTTGCAAGCGGACAAGTCTCCCGTCGTAGTCAAGGGACCCTTCTTCCCTCGAGTGGTGAACCCAAGGTATCGAATCCGTGGAACAATGTGCAACGCAAGGATTCAATCTAGTAAAGCAAGGTAAGCTATCTCATGATGAACTAAGTTGCATCTAATCTACTAACTCATAAAGAAAACGAATCTAATCTAATCTACTAAAGAGGTAACAAGAGAAAGCAAGAGATAACCGATCTAGAGAGTCTAGATCATGCTTATGTTGTAGCTCCAAACAAGATAGATGAAGATAGAAAAGCGAATCTCATTAAAAGCATCTTTAAATCGTGGCCTTCCCATCCGACTCCGAAAACATCCGCCTTTCGAGACCCCCGTTCGTCACAACGTATCCCTATTCATGCGGGTAGTCTAGGGCGAGTTCGATAGAACAAGTTGAAATCACTTGGCCGGTCCGGTATGCACCTCTAGCCACCGCGGCTACAAGAGCACCCTATGTAATCTAGCTATAGACTAGATCGTAGAAGAAGAAGAAATCAAAATCATCGAGAAGGCACTTAATCGCTAGAAATCGGATTCACTTACAAACTTCACCATGAATGATTACATGAACAAGATCACCACCGGGCCCTCCCTCGATCTTGATCCTCGCTCCGAGCTCCGACGTGGTCTTCCATGCAAGGTTCCCACGTCGGCCGGGGAAACCCTAGACAACTAGCACGACCCTCATCTCCGAGATGGTGTCCCTCAAGCTTCTCTCGCTCCTCGGCGGCGGATTACGACTCCCCCGTTCGCGTGGCTCTCGGTCGGGGGGCTATTTATAGCCGAGAAGCAATTAGGTCAAAGGAGAGGCCGATTGGGCCCCGAATTGGGCTGGGCCGGCCGGCCCGGCCGGCCGGCCCGGGGCCCACCCGGCCCATCCCGCGGCTCCGCTCGCCCGTGTTGCTTCCCACGTCTTCTAGATGTTCTCCCCCTTTTGCATGTGGGCCCTTGACGTCGGTTTCTCTCCGAATTGGACTCAATCCTTGTCTTGCAAGATTCAAGACTTTTCCGGTTCGGTCCTCGGAGTTTATCATCTTCTCGGGCTTGGTCCTCGGGCTCTTGGAGTCATGTTCACTTCATTGCTTGACTTGTATCGGGCTTCAAGGTCTTGTCATGAGGTGCTTAATGAACTTATCCCGAAGTCTTGCTTTCAACGTTAAAACCCCGCGTAAACACTTAACTCCAAAACCGACATGCACAAGTGAACTTGTTATACCACGGGGGTTAGTACCAATGAATAAGATACAAAAGTTATGCCAACACCGAAGGTAAACTCATGGCTAGGTTGACAGATTTTCACCGTCAACATCTCCCCCATGCTTAAACCTTGCTCGTCCTCGAGTAAGCCTTCGATGGATATCATCATTGCCAAACAATGTTTAAACCTTGCACTTGATCATACATGAAAAAAAACATAATGCTCTCAAAAGTTTAATTCGTTAAAGTTCCATAATGTACTAGCCTTCACCTCTACGGAGGGTAGATTCTTATTAAGCTTATCCCACAAGTATTAACATGCTCACCAAGTTTAAATAGACCTCAGAATTTTTGAAATAAAGAACGAGATAAAGAAAAGAGCTAAACCAAATTCACAAATTTAAATCACCTTGCATATTGCTCATGAACTCTCATCTCGCTTGTCTCTCAATCCTATATATTCTACTCCTTTCCCTCTCATAACATATATATGTGGTAGGCTTTATATGGAGCTTTGGGAAAGTTTAGTCCTAACAAGATTTTATAAATGAGGTGTTGTCAAAACAAGACAAGCTTCTCATGGTCTTACCGAGACTCGTCAAAAAGGTCATTGGAAAATGATGTTAAATCAAGGAGGGGAAAGAGAAAAATACACACACTTTTAGATGAGTGGACATGTGCAAATGGCAAAGAGTGATCCCGAGGCACAAAGGAAGTCCTCGTTATCGGATTGCACATGGTTGGAAAATGAGAATGGATCTTTTTAACTTGAAGCCTTGAATGCACTTTTAGAGAACCGGGGAGTTCACTTTACGCACATATTTTTTTTCTCTTTCTCATATTTCTCATTCTTTTCTTTCTTTCTTTCTTTCTTTCTTTCATTATATATATTTTTTCTTTCTGCACCTTGAAAGTCACGCATATCGCCGAATTTTTTTTCTTTCATCATTATTTCATTATATATATATTTTTTAAAAAAATACTCCCTTTTTGAACTCTAAAACTGCACCGTACCTACCTCCTCCCCCATGCTTAGACGTTGCTCGTCCTCGAGCAAAGAGGCGAAAAATAAGGTAGGTACCGGGGTATTCTTCCTTGGAGAGATACTTGAAATCTTCAATGTTGGCACCGTCTTGCGATCTTCCTTGAATTGATGATCCATTCTCAACAATAGGTTGTGGTCAAGGAGGTAATCACAAAAGATGATATTTGGTTTAAGGGTGGATATCCGGCGAAGTTTGTGAGATCTCCGATGCGGGGATACACAATGCACGGATAAAAGGCTAGCAAAAAGATAGATACGCAAAAACGGAATGACCAGCTTCTTAGTCTCGGGCCAGAGAAATCATGGCCTGCAATAACTCACTCAAAAATAAATCTTGTACACTAAGGTTTATGCACTCAAATATATATAAGGCTCGGATAGGTTGAGCAACACACAAGTGATATTTATGACAAGGTTAGCAATATTTTTGAGCATAAAAGACATCTTTAATCTATTCATAACTTGAGAGCACATAAAACACTATGGGTCTTTATTTTAATCATAACCTCCGCTGAAGATTAAGCTAGCATTTAGATAATTTCAGATTTGTATTTTTAAGAGAGCACTAGTTCAAACATGCATAAATCAATTACAAAGATAAACAAAGCGGCAATTATAATCATATATCATCATGGCACAAACTTTGTAACTTTACCAAAGGTAAAAACTTGGTGGTGACATTATTCATGATGAAAATAAAAACTAAGATACATGCTGAAAAAATTAAACTAACACACTTTCTGAAATTTAAATAAAAAACTGAAAACACTACGCATACATAGGCGCAAACAAGCTGAAAATTAAAGAAAAGGGGGTAAAGGAAAGATAACTAAAGCTCCTCCTCTCTCTAATCTTCCGCCGGTGGTTGATATTGATAGTCTTGGTTGTTGTACCCTTACTTGTAATAGGAATGCGCCTCTCCTCCTATGAATTGTCTGACGGTGCTAGGTGAAGGTGTCCAAGCACATAAGCGACGTTTGCATTTCCTTCACCCATTTGGTTGGCATTGGTTTGGATGGCTGCAATAATTTGCATGTTCCTTGCAGTGTATCCTCCAATGGTGGCTCCATTTTGTTGTGGTTGAGGAAGGTGTGCAAATGGCTCCGCACAGGCTACGTTGGGCACCGCAAAAATGGTGGGGGTATGGCTGCACCACTCCCCCATGCTTGCATTGGTACATCACCGTAGTAACTCGGCGGCGCCGGGGTTCCTCCCAATGGTGGGACATAATTTTGTTGTGCACCTTATTCTTGGGCCATAGAAGATCCTTATCCTATAATCCTTCTCTTTTATTTTTCTTCGCCGGCACAAGAAGTCCTTCCTCTAACCAATCTTCTTCCCCTCAAAAAAAAGTTTTAATCTTCAATCCGGAAGGGGCAAATTCACCTAGGCCACTTGGAAGCCTCCTCTCTCATCTTCACTTATATATTTTCCTTTCTTCATATATTCCTAGGGAAGTCCCGGGTAGGAGATGATTTGGGTTCCTTGTAGTACCCGGTTTTAAAGAGATAGCCAATATGGAGAGGCAACACCCCGAACCCATATCTTCCGAACTCGATGTTGCTAACAACACCACCGGTTGATCATAGGTGAGTGGGGTCTATTGGCCACTTGTCAATCAAAGCCGAGTAAAGCCAATTCAACTCTGTGTTGGTTATCTTTGTCTCTCTTGTTCTCCCAAAAATCCACTTGCACAAAAGTGACACACTTGGATGATGGGGTTCCGGATAGTATTTCTTCGTTGATGGTCTCTTTCCGTGATCATACTCCAAAAACCTTCCCATGTGCCTTCATGAACATCTACTTGTTCCGGAGCTCCCTTTTGAAAATAGGGGACACTCGCCCATGGGTCTACGATACTAGAACATGCAATCATTTCGAACATGAAAACCAATCTAATCTATCGGGGGTTGTGACCACGGTTTCGCCCTTTCCCTCCTCTCGTACTCTCACTACGCGAAGGTATTCATGACTAGACCTATGATGGTCACGGTGAAAGATGATAGATAGATAATCCAACAAAGTATGATCACATCTCAAGATCGATTGCAACCCATGGATGAAAGGAGATTACCCCATCAAGGTGCTAGAAATAGCATCGTTGATCAAGGTTCCGACGGTGTCTCCCTTCTTCTCCACTTGTGGGCTCCCTCCAACGGAATGAGAGACTCAAGCACTCCTTCATCAAGGGTATGCGCCATGGTCATGAAAATTTCCTAGGCGAATTCCTTGTGGGTGTTTGCCGACACTCCGTTAGAGAATTGCACCGGTGTCCCGTGTGAAACCCAATATGTGGAGAGCTTGGTCGTCGATGTCGACGTTCGCTACAAGCCTCTACCCAAGGCGAGCGAGCTTCTTCTCCTCCTCCTCCGTCGTGATGATAAACCCATTGGAATGCCACGGAGCGCATGGAGGTGGAGCGGATGATCGTGTCAAGTGGTGAGGTTGGACGGCGACTCCTCCATATGTTATTGAAGTTTGGTAAACCTAATAAACGAGTTTTGTGTGGCCCTCATGCCACCAAGGAGAAGAGTGCGATTCCTCCTCGGCGGTGCCGTGTCCTCCTCTATACTCCGAGAATACTCGGAAACCGAGCGCCTCCTCGAAGAGGTTGTCGATGATGGCTTAGACGACGATGATCCCTTCTTCTTTGGTGAAAAGGCTTGTAGTTTTCTTCCATGATGCAGCACTCTCCATCACAAATATATATCCGGGGTTTTCACCCGGTAACAAGGTACACAAATATTATTTTGGAGTCTGGACTTTGAGTGGATTAAGGATGTGGTTTGTTGCCCGAAACAAATGCGGTGGATGGCTAAGTCTAAGGTGATTCCGGCCTACAAACTAGAGCACACGAACAAAGAGTTGGATGAAAGACTTACCTCTCTCCTCTTCTTGGCTCGGTTCTTCTCTAGTGCATTCATGTTGCTTCGTGATCGCGTACACCTTCCAAACGTTCCCGTCCACTCCTTCGCTTGCATTATTGCTCCTTCCACTTGATGTTTTCGCTTGATTCACTTCCATACTCCATTGCCTCACATGCATCCATGATATTCCTACAAAACAAAGCCTTGGCTGCCCCCCATGCTTGTACCTTGCATGTGGTTTAAATATGTTGGAGGGGCATCCCGTGATGTATCATGGTGCATGCATGGTTAGGTTAACTAGATTGCCTCCCTTTAAGTGTGTTTAAGGCTAAGCACTCCTCTTATTTCGAAATTTAAAAAAAAATATTTTTCAGAGCCATGAAAGAGCTCAAGCATAAATTTAGAGAAGTTTTTAACCCATTAAAAACAAATGTAAGTCGAAAATATTTTTCGACTACGTCGATTTCGGTCTCACCGGTATAGTTTGCCTTCATTAGTTGAGAGCAAGCTTTTCCCGGCTTGATCATGGGGGCATAGGTTTAGGTCCTAATTTTGATTAGATGAGAGAGATTTTGAATGAAATAAAATTAAGTGAGGCTTAGAAAAATTCTAATCTTAGAGAAACCAAGGATATGGATTTTTTTAAACCAACCAAAAATCAAGATTCTAGGTTCACGCGAGTCCTACCACGTGCTGAAATTTAAATAACGTCTAGATATAAGTCGTGGCTCTACTCGAGTGTTTTTAGCATGAAAAACAAGTCAACCACGGCACCATAATGAGGGTGAAGGGTTGAGTTTGGTTCTGAATTTTTTTTGGTTGTGGTTTCTCGGAAAAGAAGCAAACAATCACATAGGATGGTTCATGTAAAGGGTTTATGATCAAGCAAAATATTCAACCAAGAATTATGTCTCTAATATTGTTCAACCATTCTAAGTCTAAGGTTTTGCGTAGTAAAATTCAAAACTGAATTAAATTTAAAAAGACTTGAAAAACCCGGAATCGGGTTGTCCTCCCGTAGCTTATTCTTGACTCGACGAAACGGGTTGCCTCCCGCCTAGCGCTTCGTTTATAGTCCATGGCTAGACTTCTTCACTTGATTACTCCGGATCAACGCTCTTTGCGGGCGTTGCAATCTTGGGTACCCACTTTGGCTTAGTCAAATTTTTTTTGGTCTTCACAGGCTGGCTTTGTCCTTTGGTCTTGACGGATGCAACATCTTCCTTGTGGCTCGGCATCTCGAACTCCGGTCCTTCGGTCGTGATCTTCATGGTCTCTAGTGTGATCCTTCATCTCTCCCGAATGAGCTTGAGTAGCCTTCGCCGTATTGGGACCTTGGAGTTGTCTCGGATATTCTTCTTCGTTACCCATCGGGCGCCCGGCAAGTTGTCCCACTTGCGTCTAGCATCTTCATAACGATGAACACTTCACACTCCTCGCATGTGGATCTTGCTTTGGCGGCCTTTAGGTGTTGAGCTTCTTTCTCCATCTCCATCTTCTCCATCCTCCTCTTGATTTGAACGGCCTTCCGGTGTCTTGACTTGGAGGTGGTGATTTCCTTGGAGATTTTGATGGTCCTTCGACTTTGTGTTGCACGTCACCTTTGCACCGTAAAGTTTTCCCGGATCATCCACAAAAAAGTTTTGGGTTTCTTGGAGAGGTAGCCAACCATCTCCGGTTAGGGTTAGCAATAAAACAAAAATCTAACAAAAGAAAAATTAGGGTTAATCAAAACTAGATTAGATTAACTCTTTTTTTGGGGGGGGGGGGGGGGCGGGATGATCAAACATAAGAGATGCAAAAGAAAATCAAAAGAAAAACTGAAAGATAAGCAATACTAGATCGGATCTTGATTGCTTGTTCCCCGGCAACGGCGCCGAAAAAAAGGGGCTTGTTGACGGTTAATAGTTGTATCAAAGTTCGTTTGTGACTTGCAAGCGGACAAGTCTCCCGTCGTAGTCAAGGGACCCTTCTTCCCTCGAGTGGTGAACCCAAGGTATCGAATCCGTGGAACAATGTGCAACGCAAGGATTCAATCTAGTAAAGCAAGGTAAGCTATCTCGTGATGAACTAAGTTGCATCTAATCTACTAACTCATAAAGAAAACGAATCTAATCTAATCTACTAAAGAGGTAACAAGAGAAAGCAAGAGATAACCGATCTAGAGAGTCTAGATCATGCTTATGTTGTAGCTCCAAACAAGATAGATGAAGATAGAAAAGCGAATCTCATTAAAAGCATCTTTAAATCGTGGCCTTCCCATACGACTCCGAAAACATCCGCCTTTCGAGACCCCCGTTCGTCACAACGTATCCCTATTCATGCGGGTAGTCTAGGGCGAGTTCGATAGAACAAGTTGAAATCACTTGGCCGGTCCGGTATGCACCTCTAGCCACCGCGGCTACAAGAGCACCCTATGTAATCTAGCTATAGACTAGATCGTAGAAGAAGAAGAAATCAAAATCATCGAGAAGGCACTTAATCGCTAGAAATCGGATTCACTTACAAACTTCACCATGAATGATTACATGAACAAGATCACCACCGGGCCCTCCCTCGATCTTGATCCTCGCTCCGAGCTCCGACGTGGTCTTCCATGCAAGGTTCCCACGTCGGCCGGGAAACCCTAGACAACTAGCACGACCCTCATCTCCGAGATGGTGTCCCTCAAGCTTCCGTGCTCCTCGGCGGCGGATTACGACTCCCCGTTCTGCGTGGCTCTCGGTCGGGGGGCTATTTATAGCCCGAGAAGCAATTAGGTCAAAGGAGAGGCCGATTGGGCCCCGAATTGGGCCGGGCCGGCCGCCTCGGGCCCAATCGGCCCATCCCGCGGCCGCTTCGCCGGTGTTGCTTCCCACGTCTTCTAGATGTTCTCCCCTTTTGCATGTGGGCCCTTGACGTTGGTTTCTCTCCGAATTGGACTCAATCCTTGTCTTGCAAGATTCAAGCACTTTTCGGTTCGGTCCTCGGAGTTTATCATCTTCTCGGGCTTGGTCCTCGGGCTCTTGGAGTCATGTTCACTTCATTGCTTGACTTGTATCGGGCTTCAAGGTCTTGTCATGAGGTGCTTAATGAACTTATCCCGAAGTCTTGCTTTCAACGTTAAAACCCCGCGTAAACACTTAACTCCAAAACCGACATGCACAAGTGAACTTGTTATACCACGGGGGTTAGTACCAATGAATAAGATACAAAAGTTATGCCAACACCGAAGGTAAACTCATGGCTAGGTTGACGGATTTTCACCGTCAACATCTAGAAAAAAGGGCTTGTTGACGGATAAAACTCGTATCCCTCTACGATCCGCAAGCGTACGGACCTCACACCTTTTCACCATGGGATTCCCAAGGTTCTTGTCAATCCGCGGAGCAAGGGGATTACTAGCGCTTAACAAAGTACTAATCTAGTTGAATGGAAAACCTTTGAAAGAGAGTATTAATCTATAGGTAAAGACAATCTAACCTAAGTTAATCTAAGTTAAGTTGATCAAACAAATATAGGGATAAACTAGATGGTAAAGGGGTGAACACAAGAGAGTGAGCAAGAAAGATAAGCGTTCCCTCCCTAGGATCTAGGATAACATGGTATGCATCTACTACACGAAAGCGGTAAACCAATCTACCGGGGGTTGTGACCACGGTTTCGCCCTTTCCCTCCTCTCGTCATCGTCACTACGCGAAGGTATTCGTGACTAGACCTATGATGGACACGGTATGTTGATGGAATCTATGGGAGTAGCGAGATATCATACGCCCGAAGAACATGGTAGCTAACCTTAATCATCAAAGCATCATCAACATGAAAATAATAGATTGAAACCACAAATCGAGTAGCGATCACATAGCATGTATCCATCTAATCCTAGGGATGAACGGAGACATTACCCCATCATCTTACACGGATTGAAGCACATAGGGGTGATGGAGACTCGGAGAACGTCGTCAATGAAGATGGCGGCGACGGAGCTTGGGAACACCCCTAGGCCGGCGGCTTGGAGTCCTCCTCTTGCTTCCTTCTCTCCGCCGGCGTTGATCCTTGCGACGAGCTCATCTAACTCTCTCCCTCATCTTGCGGCGGCGGTTTTCGGTGATTGGCGTCGGTAGGATGATTTGTTTGATGTGTCGGTCGACGGCGGTGGAGGGAATAAATAGATGAACACCTAGGGCAAAGGGGGACCGAACCGACCCCGAGTGGGCTGGGTCGGTCGGCCCGGGCCGGCCGGCCCCGAGCCCACTTCGGCCCCGGTTCGGCCCCGGTTCCTCCTCGGTTGCTTCTCGCGTGATCCCTTATTCGTGTGCACTTGCATGTGGGCCTTTGACGTCGTTTCCTTCACGGTTAAGGCTTGAATCCTTGCTATGCAAGCTTCGCCGTTTTCCCGGTTGAGTCCCCGAAGACTTGCACGTTGACGCTTCGGTCCTTGGGTCATTTGGAGTCATGTTCATCGCGTGTCTTGACTCTTGTCGGGCTTCATGATCTTCTTCCAAAGTGCTTGGTGAACTTATCCCGAAAGTCTCCTCATTAGCGTAGATTTCTGCGTAAACAACAAACTCCAAAATCGACATGCAAGTGTGAACTTGTTATATCATTAGTATGCCTAGTGGTGGGTTAGTTGCAAATCATAATCGAAACCAATGTATAACAAGTACTCTAGGTGGACGGAAATTCACCGTCAACACAATGTTTCGGCCGGGCTGCGGTGACGCACGCGTAGGCGGCACTTCCCGCGGCGGTGCAATCCGGGAGGTGTAGCCGTGCGTGGAGCCCCCGAGCCTAGGCCCGTTCGAGGCGATCGGGTAGAGCTCTACGACTTGTTTGTAACGCGCCCTCGCCGCGTCCCTCCGCGGGACGGAGGGTGAGGTTTCCACAACCCCCATCGGTCGGGTCGCGGATTGCGGATTCCTCATTGAGCTGTTAGTGGGTGGTTCGAGTGGACGCCCATGTCCCGTTCGATAAGGGTAGGCTGCGCGGTCCAGAGACACGTCCATTAAAGCGCTTGTGTGGGTTTGCTAGGTGGGGCTCGGTCCCGTTCTCTAGGGACCGAGGGCGCAGAAGCTCTCCCTCGGTGGGATTCCCCCGGCTAGCTGCCCTCGCTGGCTCTCGAACACGACATGTGGGGCACCCTCGAGCCGGTGGGCTCGGGGAACGGCTCGAATGCACATGCCCTCGTCGTCCCCGACTCCGGTGATGCGGGGCGCTCCGTTCGAACCCGTCGAGGGTCGGGCTTCGAACCTCGATCGGTAGGGCCGCGCGGGGGGTGGCGGCTAGGCGCCCCCGTCTTTGCATGCGAGTCCTCGAGGGTCTCCGACCGCGTCGGCCCTCGAGGCGTTGATCGCGTAAAATAGCGCGGGGTGGCGGCTAGGCGCCCCCGTCTTTGCATCTGCGAATCCTCGAGGGTCCCTGACCGCGTCAGCCCTCGAGGCGCCGATCGATAAAATAGCGCGGGGGTGGCGGCTAGGCGCCCCCGTCTTTGCATCCGCGAATCCTCGAGGGTCCCTGACCGCGTCGGCCCTCGAGGCGGCGGACCGATGGAAATAGCGCATCGAAGGTACCCGTGGTTCTCGTTTTACCTCAAACGGGCCCCGAGGTGACCGTCCGATGCTTGCACTCTTTGAGGGTTGAATTTTTTCGAGCCGGGGGGCTCGCGCCACTCGAGGGTCTTCCTTACTTGGTAAGGGACCGGGCCATTTAATGCTCCGCGGTCGCGGGCCGCGGTTTTGCGCCGCGGGCGCGCCTTTCTAGGCGGCCGCAACCGCGCGCGCGTAGTGGGCGGCGTGGGCGGGCGGACGTGACCGCCGCCACGGCCCTCCCGGTTCTACGCCGTGATGATGGCCCATCGGTGGTGGGCGTGGCCGCCGCGGTCGTGGTGGGGCCCGCCCGTCGGCGAGAGAAGATTCCCCCTGCCGGTTAATGCGCGCGGGACGCGCGCTCCGAGAGCACGCATGCGGCTTATAAATCTGGCGAGGGGGGAAACGGCGGTTTTTACCTTAGCATTCCCATTCTCGCTCCTTGCGCTCCAGCCCCCGTCTCGTTCTCGCCACAGCGCCTTTCCGCCTTTGGATCTCTTCTCCTCCTACCTGTTCTTCGTTCCTGGCCCCCTTGCCTTTCCTCATGGCGCCTCTACCGCCTCTCGTTATCGTCGATCCATACGCGTGGGAGCGCTCGACGGTGACGCGGCTGGCCCTGGGCGAGCTGGTGGCCGCCGGTCGGTCGGCGGCGAATGAGGAGGGCCGGCCGGCCGAGTGGATCGTGCCGCCGGCTGGGGACCACACGCCCAACCCGCCGAGCGGCTACGTGGTTAGCTTCACCAGGTTCCACGAGTGCGGATTCGCGGCGCTGGCGAGTCGCTTCATGCGGGCACTCTGCCACCACTACAGCGTGGAGCTGCACAACTTCGCGCCGAACGCAATTTCGCAGGCGGCCACGTTCGTGGGCGTTTGCGAGGGGTATCTAGGGATCCCGGTGAATTGGGATCTCTGGATTCACCTCTTCCGTGCGGAGGTGTTCACGTAGCCGACGTCGAAGCGAGAGGACCCGCCGCGCTATGCGCGCCCGGCGGCATGTCGCTCGCCTTGCGGGGGCGGTACAAGGACGACTACATCCCCCGCACCATGACGACCAACAACGCGGTCGGGAGCGGGGGTGGTTCTACCTTCACAACGACGAGCCGGTCTCCCCCCTACACCGGTCTAGTGCTGCGGGAGAAGTCCGGGCTCACGGAGCCACGGGGTGTCTTCGGTCCCGGCATCGGAGGCGGTTGGACTCGCTTCGGCCGCGGCCGAGGAACCCGGCGGGACGCGGGGCGACCGCGGCGACCGTCCTCGCCTTCCTCCACCACCGGCGGGTCGTCCCCACGATGGAGAGGCCGCTCCGCATCTTCGAGATGACGGAGACGGCGAACCCCCGTCGCGCTGGCGAGGTCGCGGATGCTGCAGAGCCCCCTCCTGCGGGAGTACGCGGCTACACGGGCGCGGAGCGCCGTCGACACCCGGTCCCCGCGCGCCCGACCGGTCCATGTGGGATCTCGAGATGCTCCCCACCGGCCGCCGGTGAGTAGAATTCTTGGTCCCGTTTTTGATTTTGCCGATACTTCGGAGTTGCGACGCACTTCGATGTTTCGCTCGCGGTCGGTGAGCACGAGCGCGCGAAGTACGATGCGCCCACTCCCCGGTTCTCGCGCGCTCGGTCGAGCGTCGCGGCGACGGGAGCGGGATCGGGCGGCACGCAAGAAGGAGCGCGCGAAGCGACACCGCGAGCGTCGCGAACGGAGGAATGAGGAGTACCGATTGCGCGAGCGGCGGGGGCTCTCTTCTCCCGGGGACGAGAGGAGTACTCGTCCTCGGAGGAGGAAGAGGAGGAAGAGGCGGGGGGCGGGGCCTTCCCGATAGGTGGCGGTCTACGCCCCGCGCCGCCGGAGCCGGCTCCGGCGGCAAGAGTAGCATCGCCCGGGGCGGGGTGCGGAGGCGCCCGCCGCCGGTGCGATCGATGACGGGAGCGGTGCGGGCCGCGGAGGCGCCGGCGCGCGCCCGGAGATGCGCGCGACGGGCACGCCTGCGCGCGCGGGCGGGGTCGCGCGCGCGCGGCGGAGATGGCCGGAGGCGCGGCGGCGGCCGCGCCGCCGCGCCGGCGTCGTCTGCCGGGACCTCGAGGAAGAGGAAGCGAGCCTTCTCTTCTTCAAGGTGAGGGGCTTGCTCTTTCGCGGGGTTGCGTATCGACAACCAAGGGCTTGACCGTTTGTTCGTGTTTGCGCGGGGTGGTGCCGACTATGCCTCCCCTCGCACCGGCCAAGGTGTTGAGGGCGGACACATCCGTTCCCACCCCGGCGGCGCTCGTCGAGGGCGCCGCGGGCGGGGGCAAGCGCGGCGGCCGCGGCGGGCGAGAGCTCGCGGGGCGCGGCCGAGGCCCCGAGGCCACGCGCCGGTGGACACGCCGCCGCGCCGCGGCCGGCGGCCGTCGAGGAGCGACGGGCGGCCGATCGCGGAGGCGCGGCCGGCGGCGCCGGTCGTGGTGGAGGGCGAGCGGGCACCCGCGGTTGCGGAGAAGCGGCCGGGAGGCGGTGGCCGCGGCGCCGCGGCGAGGGGCCCGCGGTTGCGGAGGCGCGGGCGGAGGCGTCGATGGAGGTGACGCGGGGGCGGCACCGTCGGCGGCTCCCCGGCGGCGGTGGTGGAGATCCCGGACGACGACTCCTCGCCGCCGGGTGGGACCGGTGGGTGAGTTTCCCCACGCCGGTCCTCCGAGTCCCCGAGGAGGGGGGCTCTTGTGAGGCGGCGGGAGGGCCACATGGTGGCGGGGAGGCCGGGGGGCACGGTGCGGAGGACTCTTCTTCTCGCGTCGGCCGCTCCGCCGGGAGAAGGGCGCGTTGGCGATCCGCCCGCCTTTGCCGACGCCCGGGGGAGCGGGAGCGGGGGGGAGAGCTCCGCAACCACGGCGCCGCGCTCGGCCGAGCGTTGAACGAGGCGGCGCGGATTCATGGCGGCCCCGCGTGGCGCGTCTTCCGGTGGGGCGCCGTCGTCTCGCTTTCTTTGTTTTTTCTCGTTTTTGCGCGCGATCCTTGCGGCGTAACACTCACGGGTCTCGGCTTGTTGGTGACGGGAGCTCGAGCACGGCGCCGTGACAAATACGGCGCCTTCGATCGGATGAGCGCCGAGCTCCGCCGGCTCGGGAGCGGTGCAACGCCTTCGACGCGCTCGCCGACGCCTTGAGGACTCGGACGGTTGGGCGTCATGCGGGCCGTGGCCGTGCGCGATCAGCTCTAGGAGTGCGAAAGGCAAGACGTGGCGCGCCCCTCCACCCTCGAGCGGGTTTGCACGGCCCTCATCGACCGGGATGAGGCGCTGCGGCATGCGCGGGCGGACCTGGAGAGGATGCGCACCCTAGCGGCCAACTGGGAGACGGAGGTGGTCGCCGTCCGCAACGACAACCCGGAGCTACATTCGTTGCTGCGGGGGGCGCAAGCTCGGCGAGGCGCCGAGGGGAGGAGAGGGCGCGCGCGCTCGAGCGAAGGCCAAGGAGGCCGGCGGGCCGAAGGCCACCCTCGACGCCAAGGTTGCGGCGCTCGCCGTCGCGGAGGACCCTGCTCTGCAGGGAGCGTACCGCCCGCCGGGGGCGAGGGGCGGCTCCGGCGAGGAGCGAGGCTGCCCTTGCCGACGCCGGTCGGCACTCGAGCAAGAGCGCGTCGCTCGCGGGCGGTGCGAGGGTCGGCGCCGGAGGGGAGGAACGGCGAGTTCTCGAAGCTCGAGGGCGGGCGGTGGTGCTCGGCATCACGAGCGCGAGCCGGGGGCGGCCCTCCGGGGAGCGAGCGAGACCCTCGGCGGCCTTCGGCGGGCGGTTGAGGGCGAGCGCCGCACCCTCGAGGTGGAGAAGAAGCGAGGTCGAGGGTAAGTCGCCGTTTGTTTCTTGTTTTGCTGATTTTCCCTTAGAGGGTTCGGCCCCTTTTCGATCCCCCTCTTGCTTGGCAACTTCGAGGCTTGCGCACCGCGCTAGGGCACGCGGCCGAGCGGGCCGAGGCGCCGCGGACCTCCTACAACTCCTCCAAGCGGGAGGCTGCCGGAGGCGCGCTCCGCGGCCCTCGAGACTGCCCGGGCGGGTGGAGGAGGGCGAGGTGCGGCGGGGAGCTCGGCCGGCGGCCCGCGTTGTTGACGGTTAATAATTGTATCAAAGTTCGTTCGTGACTCGCAAGCGTACAAGTCTCCCGTCGTAGTCAAGGGACCCTTCTTCCCTCGAGTGGTGAACCCAAGGTATCGAATCTGTGGAACAAATGTGTGACGCAAAACTTAATCTATTAAAGCCAAATAACGCAATCTTCAATAAAGAACCAAATGCATCTAAGTAAAAGACACAAAACGAATCTAATCTACTAAAGACCGGAGAAAACAAAGTAAGATTGGGTAGATAAACCGATCTAGAGGGATCGGGGTAAGCCTTTTGTTGAAGTTCCAAGCAAGAGAAGAAGTAGCAAATCGAATCTTGATAAAAGCCTCTTTAAATCGTGGTTTCCCGTCCAAATCCGAAAACATCCGCCTTTCGAGACCCCCGTTCGTCACAACGTATCCCTATTCATGCGGGGAGCTTAGGGGCGAGTCAAAAGACAAGTCGAGATTCTTTCGGAAGATCCGGCGTGTACCTCTAGCCACCTCGGCTACAAGAACACCCTATGTAATCTATCTCGAGAATAGAATTGGAATAAGCAAAGCCGATCGAAAAACGAAATCTTCGAGGAAACACTTGATCGGCGAGAAAAGATTCAACTTGATAATTCAACTATAACAATGATACATACACAAGATCACCACCGGGATCCTTCCTTGATCTTGCTTCTAGCTCCGGAACTCCGACGTGGTCTTCGGTGCAAGGTTCCCACGTCGGCTAGGGGAACCCTAGTCAACTAGCTCGACCCTCTCCTCTCCTAGATGGTGTCCCTCTCTTCTCTGCTTCTCGGCGGCCGAAGACGAAATCTTCTCCGCGTGGCTCTCGGTCGGGGGACTATAAATAGCCCGATTGGCGGCTAGGGCAAAGGGCGACGGGTTTTGGGCCCTAAATGGGCACAGGGCCGACCGGGCCCGGGCCGGCCTGCTGGGCCCATTTAGGCCCGGCCCGCGGGCTCCTTTGCCCGAGGTCGGTTCCCTTGCTTCTGGATGCTTCCCCCTTCTGCATGTAGGTCCATGTCGTCGGTTTCTCTCCGAATTGGACTCAACTCCTTGTCTTGCAAGATTCGGCACTTTTACGGTCGGGTCCCCGGAGTCCGTCGTCTTCTCGGATCAAGTCCCGGCTTCTTGGAGTTAATATTGCTTCATTGCATGACTTGTTCGGGACTTCAAGGTCTTGTCATGAGGTGCTTGATGAACTTATCCCAAAAGTCTTGCATTCAACACTAAATCCCTGCATAAACATTAAACTCCAAAAACGACATGCACACATGAACTTGTTATACCACGGGGGTTAGTACCAATGGATAAGGTATAAAACTCATGCCAACACCGAAGGTAAACTCATGGCTAGGTTGACGGATTTTCACCGTCAACATCTCCCCCATGCTTAAACCTTGCTCGTCCTCGAGTAAGCCTTCGATGGATATCATCATTGCTAAACAATGTTTAAACTTTGCACTTGATTACACATGAGAAAACATAATGCTCTCAAAATTTTAATTCATTAAAGTTCCATAATGTGCTAGCCTTCATCTCTACGGAGGGTAGATTCTTATTAAGCTTATCCCACAAGTATTAATATGCTCACAAAGTTTTAAATGGATCTCAGAATTTTTGAAATGAAGAACGAGATAAGAAAAGCTAAAACCAAGTTCACAAATTTAAATCATCTCGTGTATTGCTCATAAACTCTCATCTCACTTGTCTCTCAAACCTATATATTCTACTCCTTTCCCTCTCATATATATGTGGTAGGCTTTATATGGAGCTTTGGGAAAGTTTAGTCCTAACAAGAATTTATAAATGAGGTGTTGTCAAAACAAGACAAGCTTCTCATGGTCTTACCGAGACTCGTCAAAAAGGTCATTGGAAAATAATGTTAAATCAAGGAGGGGAAAGAGAAAAATACACACACTTTAGATGAGTGGACATGTGCAAATGGCAAAGAGTGATCCCAAGGCACAAAAGAAGTCCTCGTTATCGGATTGCACATGGTTGGAAAATGAGAATGGATCTTTTTAACTTGAAGCCTTGAATGCACTTTTAGAGAACCGGGGAGTTCACTTTACGCACAAATATATATTTTTTCTTTCTTATATTTCTCATTTTTTTCTTTCTTTCATTCATTCATTTTTTTTTCTTTCCTCGTCATTTATTCAGTCCATGACTTTCACAACGAAGTTTTGATTTTTTATACCTTGAAAGTCATGAATATCACTTGGATTTTTTTTCTTTCATCATTATATATATTTTTTTAAAATACTCCCTTTTGAACTCTAAAACTGCACCGTACCTACCTCCTCCCCCATGCTTAGACGTTGCTCGTCCTCGAGCAAAGAGGCGAAAAATAAGGTAGGTACGGAGATATTTTTCCTTGGAGAGATACTTGAAATCTTCAACGTTGGCACCGTCTTGCGATCTTCCTTGAAATGATGATCCATCCTCAATGATAGGTTGTGGTCAAGGAGGTAATCACAAAAAGATGATATTTGGTTTAAGGGTGGATATCCGGCGAAGTTTGTGAGATCACCGATGCGGGGATACACAATGCACGGATAAAAGGCTAGCAAAAAGATAAATACGCAAAAACGGAATGACCAGCTTCTTAGTCTCGGGCCAGAGAAATCATGGCCTGCAATAACTCACTCAAAAATAAATCTTGTACACTAAGGTTCATGCACTCAAATATATATAAGGCTTTGGATAGGTTGAGCAACACACAAGTGATATTTGTGACAAGGTTAGCAATATTTTTGAGCATAAAAGACATCTTCAATCTATTCATAACTTGAGAGCACATAAAACACTATGGGTCTTTATTTTAACCATAACCTCCGCTGAAAATTAAGCTAGCATTTAAATAAATTCAGATCTGCATTTTTAAGAGAGCACTAGCTTAAACATGCATAAATCAACTACAAAGATGAACAAAGCTGCAATTTTAATCATACATCATCATGGCACGAATTTTGTAACTTTTCCAATGATATAATCAAGGTGGTGAATTTATTAATGGTGATATCAAGTTGAAATACACACTGAAAATAAACAAACATGCTTGCTGAAATTTAAATAAAAACAGAAAAATACTACGCAAACACACATAAGCAAAAGCTGAAAATTACGAGAGAAAAAGAAAAGAAAAGAAAACTAAAGTTCCTAAATCTTCTAGTCCTCCGCCGGTGGTTGATGTTGGTAGTCTTGAAAATAATACCCTTGCTCATAATATGGTTGGACGCTTCCTCCGTCGAATTGATTTGGCTCCACAAGGTGAAGGCGTCCAAGTTCAAAGGCAATATTTGCGTTGCCTTCACCGAGTTGAGCTGCGTTGGATTGGATGGCTGCGATATTTTGAGCATTTCTTGTAGCATACCCTCCAATAATGGCCATGCTTTGTTGTGGTTGGGGATGATGAGCGTAGGACTCCGCGAAGTTAGCGTTGGGCACAACATAATTTTGTGGGGGTACCGGTGCACCACCCCCCCATGCTTGTTGTTGAGACCCTCCGTAATAACTTGGAGGAGGAGGAACTCCGCCGAATGGTTGCACATTGGGTTGTGCTCCACTCGCTTGTGCGGAGGATGTTCCCTCCTCTACGATTCTTCCTCTTTTGTTCTTCCTTGCGGGGACAAGTAGTCCCTCTTCCAACCAATCTTCCCTTCCTTCGGTGAAAAGCCTAAGCCTCTCATTCGGAAGGGGGAGGTTCACAATGGCCAATCGATAACCTCTTCTCTCATCTCCACTAATGTACTTGCCTTGCCGCAAGTACTCAAAACCGAGAGAAGTACCACGCAAAAGGTGAGCGGGGTTTCTTGCGATCCCCGGTCGCAAGGAAAAGGCCAACATGGAGAGGTAACACCCCGAACCAATATCACCGGCCCCCGATGTTGCTTCACAACACCAACGGTTGATCATGAGGTAAGAGGGGTCAATTGGCTGCCTGGCAATTAAAGCCGAGTATAGCCAATTCAACTCCGTGTCGGTCACCTTTGTTTCCCTCATCCTCCCCAATACCCTCTTGCACATCCAAGAGTGAAATATCCGGATAATGGGGTTGCGGATGCAATTGCGTTGTTGATGGGCTTCTCCGGAGATCATGTTCCAAAATCCCGTCAACATGCGGGTGGCACGTCAACTTTCTCCGGAGCTCCCTTGTGGAATCCAAGCAGCTCCCTTACGTGCTCGTAGGGAACCACTTGCTCAATTCCCTCCAAACGGAATGACAAGCTCTGCACCCCATCATCATCAACGATGGGTGCAATAGTCATTAAAATTTCCAAGGCGTAACCCAAGTGGGTATCCACCGATATTCCGTTGGAGAGCCGAACCCACCCGAGGTGCCCCAACATGTAGTATATGTCGGTGCGAAAACCCAAGGTGTAGAGTGCTTGGTCGTCGAACTCGACGTTTGGCACAAGCCTCTTCTCAAGATTGGCGAGCCTCTCCTCCTCCGCCGCCGACAAGATGATGAAGCCGTACGAAGATTGTGTCGGGGTGTAAGGAGGTGGTGTGGTTGAGCGAGTCGATCGTCGTGGTGGCGCGGGCTGCTCCTCCGTGTGCCCACGAGGTTCGGTGAACCTCATGGAAGTGCTTCTCGCAGCTCTCATACCACCAAGGAGGAGAGCGTCGTTCCTCCTCGGTGGTGCCGTGTCCGTCTCCATGCTCGGGGAGACTCGGAAACCGAGTGCCTCCTCGAAGACGTGGTTGATGACGGCTTGGACGACGACGAACTCTTCTTCTTGGAGAAGAGACTTGTGGTCTTCTTCCACATGGTTGCTGCACTCTTTCTTCAACTAAAAATCCGGGTTGCAACCGGTAATCTAGGCACTTAAACTCTTTGCTTCGGATGTGGACTTTGAGTGGATTTAAGGATGTGGATTTTTCTTGAGCTATCAAGCTTGGGATGGTTGGCTAAGTCTACGGAGGTTACGAGCACACAAACTTGAACACACTAACAAAGGAAGGAGAGGGAAGCTTGCTGCCGAGAAGACGGGCGCGGGGGGCTGGTTTTATAGGGCGGGCCGGCCGGCCTGGGCCGGCCGGCCCGGGGCTCCTCCGGCTCCTCCTCGGCGCGTCTTTCTCCCGGCACGATCATTTCGCCTCTGCAACTTTCCCGCCCGCGTGCTCCACGAGTTGCACCGCCCCAAACGCTCTCGTCCACTCCTTTTCTTGAATTATTGGTCCTCCCACTTGATGCTCCATGCTTTGGGTCATGTCCATGCTCCCTAGCTCCACTTGCTTCACATGCCACCATGAAAATCCTGCAAAGTTGATGCTTGCTGCCCACCATGCTTGTCCTTTGCATGTGGAATTGGTGAAAGTTGATAAAAGGGAATCCAATGGTGCATGCATGATTAATTCAAACTTGATTGCCTCCATTTAGGTGTGTTTAAGGTTAAGCACTCCTCTAATTCGAATTTTAAAATATTTTTCAGAGCCATGCAAGAGCTCGAGCATAATTTTAGAGAAGTTTTTAAACCATTAAAAACAAATGTAAGTCGAAAATATTTTTCGACTACGTCGATTTCGGTCTCACCGGTATAGTTTGCTTTCATCGGTTGAGAGCGAACGTTTTCCCGGCTTGATCATGGGGGCATAGGTTTAGGTTCTAATTTTGGCTAAATAAGAAAGATTTTGAATAAAACAAAATTAGAATAGGCTTAGAAAAATTCTAATCCTAGAGAAACCAAGGATAAAGATTTTTAAAACCAACCAAAAGCTTCGATTTCTAGGTTCACGCGAGTCCTACCACGTGCTGAATTTTTATAACACTTGAATATAAATCGTGGCTCTACTCGTGTGGTTTTAGCATGAAAAATAAGCCAACCTCAGTACCATAATGAGGGTGAAAGGTTGAGCTAAGGTTCTGAAATTATTTGGTTGAGGGGTTTCTCGAAAAGAAAAGAATCAAACAAGCACATAGGAGGGTTCATGCAAAGGGTTTATGATAAAGCAAACATTCAAACAAGAATTATGTCTCTAATATTGTTCAACCACTTCTAAGTCTAATGTCTTTGCGTAATAAAACTCAAAAACTAAATTATTAAAAATACTCGAAAAACCTGGAATCGGGTTGTCCTCCCGTAGCTTATTCTTGACTCGACTTGACGAAACGGGTTGCCTCCCCCCTAGCGCTTCGTTTATAGTCTATAGCTAGACTTCTTCACTTGATTACTCCGGATCAACGCTCTTTGCGGGCGTTGCAATCTTGGGTACCCACTTCCGCACCATCTTAGGCGCGGGCTTGTCTTTTGGCTTGGTTTGTCTTAGTCATTTTTTTGGTCTTCACGGGCGGCTTCTCTTCCTTTGTCTTGACGGATGCAACAACTTCTTTAATTTTCGTTACGTTCATTTTTTTCGGCTCCTTCTTCTTTTTCAGCCCCTCCGTTTGTTTTGGTTCTCCCCTTACTCCAATCATGTTGCATGCCTCAATCCTTGGACGGAACTTGAAGGAACTCCTTTCTCCGTTGATATCGAACATGATCTCCCCCTTGCCAACATCAATAGTTGCTCCCACGGTCTTGAGGAACGGCCTCCCTAGGATGAGCGGCGGCTTCTCCCTCTCTCCCATCTCGAGCACAACGAAGTCGACGTGGATGAAGTGGTGTCCAATCTTCACGGGTACATCTTCGACAATGCCCAAGGGATAGCGAATGGAGTTGTCTCCCAACTCCAAACATATTCCCGTAGGCTCCATCGGTAGGCGTAGCTTCTCGAACACATCCCTCGGCATGACACTCACACTAGCTCCAAGGTCACATAACGCCTTCTCGAAGTTGAAAGAACCAACCGAACATGGAATTGTAGGGCACCGGGGTCTTTTTGCTTCTCTAGCCCATAAGCAATAGGCCGCACTACACTCCTCGGACATTTTGACATGATCTACCCCGAGTGTTGCTATCTCATATTTATTTGCAAGTATATCTTTAAAGTAACGAGAATATGTAGGTACTTGTAGGGCATCTAGTAATGGCATGTTGATGCTAAGTCTACGCACAACTTCCACAAACTTCTCAAAGTGGTTGTCAAGTTTACCTCGGAAGTAGCGTGGCTTGAGTTGCGGTATCCTCGTGTCATCCTCCGGCATCTCGAATTCGGGTTCCTCGGTGACGATCCCCGTAACCTTCTCTTTAGCAGCTCCTTCCACCTCGGTGGATGGTTTAAGCTTCCTTGCTCCCGCGGAACGTTCCGGATCTTCGGTCTCCTTCCCCGAACGTGTTTGAATGGCCTTCGCCGATTCGGGACATTTGGGTTGTCCCGGAAGCTTCCCCTTCATCATTAGTGAGGCGCCCCGCGAGTTGTCCAACTTGCGTCTCGAGCATCTTCATCATGTTGAGCACTTGATGATTGGAACTTCCGACCTCCGTCACTTTGCTATCGATGTTCTCCAACACCTTGTCTATGGTCTTGAACTTGGTGACGGTGTCCTTGTTGATCTTAGCTTGCTCATACATGAACTCCTTCAATTGTATCCGAAGTGGAACCGCGTTAGGAATAGATGAGCTTGCATTAAATTGAGGCCTACCTTGCCCGTAGCGGAAGTTCGGCAATTCTCCCTTCCTCATGTAGTCGAGCACTTTGGCTTCCTCCGGACATTCTTTGCGGACATGGCCATACTCTCCACATTCTTCGCATGTGGACCTTGCTTCGGCGGCCTTCAAGTCTTGAGCCTCTTTCTTTTCTATCTCCATCTTCTCCAACCTCCTCATGAGCGAGTCGATCTTGCCTTCAAGTATGTCTTCCTTCTCCACTTGCAAGACTCCTTTGACGTTCCCCATGGGTTGAGCGGGTGTAGGCGCCGGATGACGCCCACGTATCATTATCCGCGACCTTCTTGAATAGCGTGAAAGCTTCCGTCGGTGTAAGCTCGATGATAGATCCTCCCGCCGATGCATCGATGATCGTCCTTGACGCCATGGTGAGTCCTTGATAGAACTTTTGCACGAGGTCTTCTTTCGGGAACTTGTGATGTGGAACCGCCGGGTGTACTCGTTGAAGCGCTCGAATGCCTCCGAGATAGTTTACGTAGGATATTGAACAAAGGTGGCAATCTTATTACGCAAGCTTTGAGTTTTACCGGTGAGTAGTATTCCTTCATGAAAGCCTTCATCAACGTGTTCCAATTTTGCACCGTCTCCGCCGGTTGAGAGTGGAACCATTGCAAAGCCTTCCCGAGTAGTGAAAACGGAAAAAGCCTTGCCCTCATTTGATCTTGAGTCACCCCATCCATGTTGAAAGTCGACATAGTTGAATGAATGCTTGGAGGTGAAGGTTCGGATCCTCTTTGCCGGTGAAGGGTGAATGTTGCACCATGCGGATGGTTGAGGTCTTGATCTCGAACGGTCTTCCGATCTCCTCGAGGTTCAAGATTGGTAGGTCGATGATGTCTGGGGTGCATAGCTCCCCAATCTTGCGTTCTTCGGTGGTTGGTCACCCATTGGTGGAAGTCGATTCTCCCGCGGACTTTGAGGTGGTGAATTCTCCGGAGATTCCTGCGATCCTTCGTCTTCCGACTCCGAATCTACAAAATCCGGCTTTTTAGCTTGATGTGCTTCACGTCTCCTTAGCTTTGTAAAGTTTTTTACGGATCATCCACAAAATTATTGGGTTTGTTGGAGAGGTAGCCGTCCATCTCTGTTAGGGTTAGCAATAAACAAAGTATGCAAAAAAAACTAGAAAACAAAACAAATCTATAAAGACTAGAGTTAGACAAACTATATTAGATGTATTTTGAGGATGATTGAAGTTTAGTAGATGCGAAAATAAAACAAAATCAGTACTGAAAATTACAAAAAAAAGCAATAAAAAATCAAATCTTGATCACTTGTTCCCCGGCAACGGCGCCAGAAAAAGGGGCTTGTTGACGGTTAATAATTGTATCAAAGTTCGTTCGTGACTCGCAAGCGTACAAGTCTCCCGTCGTAGTCAAGGGACCCTTCTTCCCTCGAGTGGTGAACCCAAGGTATCGAATCCGTGGAACAAATGTGTGACGCAAAACTTAATCTATTAAAGCCAAATAATCGCAATCTTCAATAAAGAACCAAATGCATCTAAGTAAAAGACACAAAACGAATCTAATCTACTAAAGACCGGAGAAAACAAAGTAAGATTGGGTAGATAAACCGATCTAGAGGGATCGGTGTAAGCCTTTTGTTGAAGTTCCAAGCAAGAGAAGAAGTAGCAAATCGAATCTTGATAAAAGCCTCTTTAAATCGTGGTTTCCCGTCCAAATCCGAAAACATCCGCCTTTCGAGACCCCCGTTCTGTCACAACGTATCCCTATTCATGCGGGGAGCTTAGGGCGAGTCAAAAGACAAGTCGAGATTCTTTCGGAAGATCCGGCGTGTACCTCTAGCCACCTCGGCTACAAGAACACCCTATGTAATCTATCTCGAGAATAGAATTGGAATAAGCAAAGCCGATCGAAAAACGAAATCTTCGAGGAAACACTTGATCGCTGAGAAAAGATTCAACTTGATAATTCAACTATAACAATGATACATACACAAGATCACCACGGGATCCTTCCTTGATCTTGCTTCTAGCTTCGGGAACTCCGACGTGGTCTTCCGTGCAAGGTTCCCACGTCGGCTAGGGGAACCCTAGTCAACTAGCTCGACTCTCTCCTCTCCTAGATGGTGTCCCTCTCTTCTCTGCTTCTCGGCGGTCGAAGACGAAATCTTCTCTGCGTGGCTCTCGGTCGGGGGACTATAAATAGCCCGATTGGCGGCTAGGGCAAAGGGCGACGGTTTTGGGCCCTAAATGGGCACAGGCCGACCGGACCCAGGCCGGCCGGCACGGGCCCATTTAGGCCCGGCCCGCGGGCTCCTTTGCCCGAGGTCGGTTCCCTTGCTTCTGGATGCTTCCCCCTTCGCATGTAGGTCCATGTCGTCGGTTTCTCTCCGAATTGGACTCAACTCCTTGTCTTGCAAGATTCGGCACTTTTACGGTCGGGTCCACAGGTCCGTCGTCTTCTCGGATCAAGTCCCCGGCTTCTTGGAGTTAATATTGCTTCATTGCATGACTTGTTCGGGACTTCAAGGTCTTGTCATGAGGTGCTTGATGAACTTATCCCAAAAGTCTTGCATTCAACACTAAATCCACACGCATAAACATTAAACTCCAAAAACGACATGCACACATGAACTTGTTATACCATGGGGGGTTAGTACCAATGGATAAGGTATAAAACTCATGCCAACACCGAAGGTAAACTCATGGCTAGGTTGACGGATTTTCACCGTCAACACGCGTGCACGCCCTTGGCGGGCACGTCACCGGCGCATGCGCCGGCGCCGCACCTCGGCGTCCGAGAAGGCCCTCGGGGTGGTGCGATCTCATTACGAGATCAACTTTGAGGCGGTGAAGGAGGGTTACGTCGTCCCCGAGGGCGTCGAGGACGAGGTGGCGATGGAGCGTGTGGATGCGTTAGCCGCCGACGCCGCCGGGACGCTCGCCGAGGCCTTCGAGGAGTTTCGTTCCCCGATGTCGGCGACCCCCTCCCGCCCGCCCCCGCCGAGCCGCGGATTGCCGGGCGCCGGCGCCTTTTTTGTTTATATGTTAGTGTGCGGGCCATGTGGCCGTGTAAATAAACAAACCCTTTGCTCCTTAAATCGTTTGTGAAAGTGAAATGATTTCCTTTACTTTATTGCGCTTTTTTGTTTCTCCTTCTTCTTGAGTAAATTCTAGTTAGGGGAGTTCGATTTTCGCGAGCGGACCGGCGGGTCGGAGGCAAGAGAGAAGGGTCGTATCCTCGCGGAGGCGTAGGCTATCTCAGACTTGCGCGTCCTTTCCGCTAGGCTGCCTGCGCCCTGTTCGAATTTTGCTCGAGGCCGAAGTAGAAACATGCTTAGCGCGCGTGGGTTTTTTCTTTTTTGCGAAAAAATGGGACCATTTTTTGGGGGATGCCCCCCGTAGTAGCCCCCGAGGGTAACTTGGGTTTCAGGGGAAAGCCGAGTTGCCTTTTTCATTGAACTGGTGATGTTTACATGGTTGTCACCAACTGGGGTGTTGGTTATGTGATTTACAACAAAAGACTTGGAAACCCTAGCTAGGGATAGAAGCGACGTAGCTGTTGGATGTTCCAAGCGTTGGTGAGTTCTTCGCCGTCCTCGTTGGCTAGCTTATACGTGCCGGCTTGAGCACCTTCACTACGACGTAGGGTCCCTCCCCACGGAGGTGATAGCTTGTGGCGTCCTCGGTTGTCTTGGCGTAGCCTTAGGACCAAATCCCCTTCGGCGAAGTCCCGCCGTGTATCATCCGGTGCTTGGTAGCGCCCGAGGGACCGTTGGTATCTTGCGCGGTGCATCAAGGCCACGAAGCGCACTTCGTCCAGTGGGGGTCCGGTGAGTCCTCGCGGGCTCGGCCCGGTTGGCGTCCTCGTCGTAGCCTCTTACCCCGGGTGACCCATACTCTAAGTACGTGGGGAGGACGGCCTCTGCACAATGGACTAGAAAAAACGGGGTGAACCCGGTGGCTCGCTGGGGTGGTCCTTAGGCTCCACACGACCGCTCGTAACTCCCGGAGCCATTTCCAACCGGACTTATTCGGTTGGTCGAAAATTAGGCCGGCTTAAGGCCTTGTAGGATCATGCCATTGGCACGTTCCACTTGGCCGTTAGTACGTGGGTGTGCCACGGCTGCCCAATCCACACGGATGTGGAATTTGTCGCGAGAACTCCGGGAATTTCCCGCCCGTGAGCGGGACGGCCCGTTGTCGGTGATGATGGAGTTTGGTACTCCAAAACGATGGACGATGTCGGTGAAGAACGTCACCTTGCTTGCTGCCCTAAGATTCGTAATGGGGCGTACTTCTACCCGCTTGGAAAATTTGTCGATTGCAACCAACAAGTGGGTGAAGCCCCCGGGCGCCTTCCGCAGGGGCCGACGATGTCCGGCACCCACACGGCGAAAGGCCATGTTATGGGGATGGTGCGGGACGGGGACGTGAGCGGGGAAGGTTGGATTTGCGGGCGTAGACCCGACACCCTTCGCGGTGCGCACGATCTCGCTGGCATCCGCGACCGTAGTAGGCCAGTAAAAGCCTTGACGGAACGCATTGCCCACGAGGGTGCGGGGTGCGGCGTGATGGCCGCAGATCCCCACGTGAATGTCCCGGAGGAGCTCGCGCCCCTCGGGGATGGGTACGCATCACTGCAGGATGCTGGAAGCTGCGCGCTTGTACAGCTCACCGTCGACGAGGGCGAAGGACTTGGCCATCCTGGCGATGTGCCTGGCCTCGGCCTGGTCCGAGGGGAGTTCTCCTCGAGCCATCCAGGCGACATACTTGTCGCGCCAATCTGCCTTGATGGGGGCTGGCTCGACATCCATCACATCGGCCTCGTAGGCGCCATACCCCTCGAGGAGGGAGAGCACGTACGCCTCGTTCGAGGGGTCCTCATCCATGGGCTCCACGCCTGCTGGATTCGAGGGAGCCCCCGAGGGTTCCACGTGGCTCGAGGGGTGTGGCTCGAGGGGGGCGGAGGGTTGGGCGATATCTCGGGCAAAAACGTTCGGGGGGGACGGTGATCCGCCCGGACGCGATCTTGGCAAGCTCGTCCGCCTCCTCGTTGTACCGGCGGGGCACGTGATTGAGCTCGATGCTTTGTAGAACTTGTCCTCGGGGGCTCGCACGGCCTTGCGATACGCTTCCATCTTGTCATCGTGGCAGCTCACATTTTTCATGACTTGGTCAATCACGAGCTGCGAATCCCCCCGCACGTCGAGGCGCTTGATGCCTATTTCGGTGGCGATCTTGAGGCCGCAAAGGAGGGCCTCATACTCGGCCATGTTGTTTGACGCGGGAAAGTGGAGACGTCTTGCGTACCGCATGTGCTCCCCGAGGGGTGACACGAAGAGCGGCCCGCGCCCGCCCCCGTTTTCATCACCGAGCCGTCGAAATACGAGTCCGGCACTCGCTTGGATCCGTGGCGGCGGTAATTGCGTGTTTGTCCATTCGGCGACGAAATCCGCCGGGATGCGAGACTTGATGGCCTTGCGCGGGCCGTAGGCGAGCGTCTCGCCCATCGGCTCCACCGACCACTTGGTGATCCACCGCCCGCCGCGTCGGATTGCGGATGATCTCCCCCGGCGGAAGGAGGAGACCACCGTGACGGGGGTGGGCATCGAAGTAGTGGCGAACCTTGCGCCGCGCGAGGACCACCGCGTACGGCGGCTTTTGGACTTGAGGGTAGCGTGTCTTGGTGTCGGACAAGACTTCGCTGATGTAGTACACCGGCCGCTGGACCGGCGGGGGCGTGCCCTTCCTCCGCGCGCTCTACCACGATTACCGCGGCCGACCACCCGGGTGGTCGCGGCCACGTAGAGCTGCAGGGGTTCGCCGTCCTGCGGCGGCGTGAGGATCGGGGCGTGGGTCAAGGATGCTTTCAGCTTGTCGAGCGCATCCTGGGCCTCGGCGGTCCAGGAGAAGCGCTCGTGCTTTTTGAGGAGGTGATAGAGGGGCAACCCTTTTTCGTCGAGCCGCGAGATGAAGCGGCTCAAGGCGGCAAGGCACCCCAGCACCTTTTGTACCCCTTTGAGGTCCCGAATTGGACCCATTCGCTCGAGAGTCACAACCTTCTCGGGGTTGGCCTCGATGCCCCGTTGGGAGACTATGTATCCTAGGAGCATGCCCGCGGCACACCAAAGACACATTTTTCGGGGTTCAATTTTACCCCGTTGGCCCGTAGGCGGCCGAACGCGATGTTGAGGTCGCCAACCGGGTCGTCCGCCTTCCCGGTTTTTACAACGATGTCGTCTACGTATGCCTCAACCGTTCGCCGATGTGATCTCCGAAAACATGTTGCATGCGGCGTTGATACGTTGCACCCACGTTCGGAGGCCGAACGGCATCGTGACGTAGCAAAACATCCCGAACGGTGTGATCAATGAAGTCGCGAGTTGGTCGGACTCCTTCATCTTTATTTGGTGATACCGTAGTAGGCATCAAGGAAGCAAAGTAGCTCACACCCGGCTGTTGTGTCAACAATTTGATCGATGCGTGGCAAAGGAAAGGGAACTTTAGGACATGCTTTATTAAGGCTAGTGTAGTCTATACACATCCGCCATTTCCTGTTCTTTTTCTTTACTAGTACAGGATTCGCTAGCCACGTAGGGTGGAACACCTCCTTGATGAACCCGGCCTCGAGAAGCTTCCGCAGCTCCGCTCCGAACGCCCGCCGCCGCTCCTTCGTCGAAGCGGCGGAGCGGGCCGTTGCCGCACGGCGCGGGAATGAGGCGGGATGTCAAGGGAGTGCTCGGCGACCTCCCTTGGGATGCCTAGCATATCCGAGGGGATCCACGCGAAGATGTCGGCGTTGGCGCGGAGGAAGTCGATGAGCACCACTTCCTATTTCGGGTCGAGGGTGGAGCCGACCCTCGGCGCCTTGCCCCCGGGGTAGCGGGGTCGAGGGGCACCTCCTTGGTCCGCTCCGTGGCTTCGAAATTGCCGGCGTGCTTGGCGGTGGAGTCGAGGTCTTCGTTGACCATCTTCTCCAAGGTGGTCACCAGCGCTTCGTCCAGCGCCTGTGCTTCCGCGTGCTCTACGCATTCGACGTCACAGTCGAACGCGTGCTCGATGGACGAGCCCACGGTGATGACGCCGTTCGGTCCCGGCATCTTCATTTTGAGGTAGGTGTAGTTGGGGATGGCCATGAACCTGGCGTAGCAGGGCCGCCCAAGTATGGCGTGCCGATGGTGCCCCCGAACCCCACCACCTCGAAGGTGAGTGTTTCCTTGTGGAAGTTGCTCGGAGTGCCGAACCAAACCGGCGGTCGATCCGCCCAAGGGGCCGGACACGCTTGCCGGCGCAATGCCATAGAATGGCTTCGTGCCGGGCCGCGGCCCGGTCCAACCCGATCCCCATCAAGCGCGGCGTGTGCGCGTAGAGGATGTTGAGGCTGCTGCCTCCGGTCCATCGAGGACTTTTGAGAACCGTGCGCTCCCAATGACCGGGTCGACCACCAGTGGGTACTGGCCCGGGTTGGGGATGCGGTTCGGGTGGTCTTCGCGGCTGAAGGTGATGGCATCCTCCGATCGGTCAAGGAAGGAGGGAGGCGCCTTCTCCGCGGCGAGGACCTCGTGCGCTCCCACTTGCGGCGGCGGCTCGACATGTCGACGGTCGGTCCCCCGAAGATGAGGAACATGTTCTCTACGGCGGGGAAGCCGCCGGCGTCGCCATCTCCTCTCGTCCTTCTTGGCCCCCGCGTCCTTTGTGGCGGCGCGGCCGTAGAACTTCTTGAGCATGTCGCATTGCTCGAGGGTGTGGTTCACTGGGGTCTTGTGGTATGGACATGGCTTTTTCAGCATGTCATCGAACACCCCCGGACCTCGAGGGGCCGGTCGAGGGCCTCGTCGAGCCAGGTCAACAGCAAGGGCCTCGGCGTCATCGTCGTCGCGTCCCTGCTCGCGCGCTTCGCGGCGCGGCTTCTTCCCTTTCTTGCCCCGCTTGTCCTTCCGATGGGGCTCCCTGGACTTGCTGCCCTCCGCGGGCGCGTCGTCCGGGCGCTTGCCCTTCTTGCCGTCGAAGATCGCCCCCACGGCCTCTTCTCCTGAGGCGAAGGCGGTGGCGATGTGGAACGGCTCGTTTGAGTCCGCGGGCGGGGCCGCGCCCCGGCTCTCGCACGAGATCCCGCACGTGGTGCCCTCGAGGAAGGCGTGCACAATCTCGGATTGCGCCACGCTTGGGAGCTCCGTGCAGCGCTTGGAGAAGCGCCGTATGAAGTCCCGGAGCGACTCGCCGGGCTTCGGGTGCGGGAGCGCGAGTCCCAGGGAGTTCCCGTGGCGCACGTACGTGCCCCGGAAGTTGCCCACGAACGTGCGGACCGAGTCATCCCGGTTATGGATGCGGGCCGGCCGGCGGATGCTCAAGCCACGTCCGGCCGAATCGCCGAGGTGAAGGGGGAGGTTGAGAATGATGACCTCGTCGGCGGTGGCCCCACCCGGGCCCGGCATGCTAGGCGGTAATCGTTGAGCCACACGCGGGGATCCGTTTCCCCGTTGTACTTGACAATGGTCGTGGGCCGGCGGAAGCGCCGGGGGAAGGCCGCCAAGCGGATCTCCCGGCTGAACACACGGGTCCCCGGGGGCTCCCGGCGTCGGACGGCGGTCTTCATCGGCCGCCGTAGCGTCCACCCCGCCGAGGGTGGTAGCCTGCCGCCGCTCGCGCATCCGCCTTGCTCGTCCGCCGAGCGTTGATGACGTTACGGGCGTCGCCGTCCAGCGCCCTGCGCGTGTCGAGGAGCCGCTCTTTGGCCGGTGTGCGTCCCGGGTTGGCGGGTCGCTCCGCCGCTTCACCTGCATGGACCGAGGGTTCGCCCCCCTGCGCGGCCCCGTCGCCTCGTGCGTCCCCCTGTTGGCGGATGCGTGACGCCGAGCTCTCGGCCTGTTGAACGGCCGCCTGCTCGATGAGTGCCTGCACCTCACGGTGCAGGTTTCGCGCCTCGGGCGTTGAGGGGGCCGGCATGGCCCGCAGCAGTGTCGCGGCGGCGATAAACTTCTGGCTCGCCCGCGGAGGCGTGTCCCCGGGTTGTCGACGTTTAAGTCGGCGTTGATGCGGTCGCGGGCACCGTATGCCCAACTCCCCCGCGCGCGTTCGCCGCGTGCGGAGGCTTCCCCCGCCATGGAGGCGCGGAGCAACCGCACCGTCCGATATTCCTCCGCCAGCTTGGCCTCGAGTTCGCGGGCTTGAGCTAGGCGCGCGTCGATGTCGGCCCCGGCAGGGGTGCTTGGTCCCGCAGCCAGGCGCGGAGCAATCCCTGGGGCGGGCGTAACCTCCCCGTCGTCGGCGCCCGGCCGCACCGGTGACGTTTGTTGGGTCGTTGGCGATGACGACGCGGCATTCCCGCGCGGGGTCGTAGCTCCCGTGCTGGAGTCATCGGAGCAACCGAACCGGTAGTGGCGGCCGGGGGGAACCCTACGCATCGTGGTGTTGACGTTGGTGTTGTAGGGGCGTCGTTGCGCCGCGTAGACCGATGGGAAAGCGCGGCCGGAGATCGCGCTCTCCCCCGCCGGGGTGGCGGTCGTCGCGGCCGACGGGTGCGCCACGTTGGGAGGCGGCGCGTTCGGCTTGCCGCCGCTCCGACCGCGCCCGGCATGAACACCGACCGGAGCGGCGGCGACGCCATGACGCCGACGGGCCCGCGGCATCCGTGCTGCGGTGCTCGTGTCGTGGCGCCGCGCGCGGCGGCCGACCGGGGCGGACCCGGCCTGGCGCCGCGCACGGAGCTCCTCACGGTTGGTGAGGCGCATCAGGTAGCCGTTCCCCGTGGCCTGAAAATTCAGGCTCCCGAACCGGATTTCAAACCCGGCGGGGAGGGGGTCCGAGCTGCCCATGGAGTAGCGCGTACCGCGGTACTCGGTGCGGATCACCATGGAGGGAGTTGACGGTGGATTGACCTTAGGCGCTTGCTTGCCCCACGGTGGGCGCCAACTGTCGGTGCGGAATGTGGTCCCGACACTAACCAGTAATAAGCGCCAAGGTCTATCCCTCAATGGTCGATGCCAAGCAATCAGAGACAGAGTTTATCCTGGTTCCGGCCGAGGGCCGTACGTCCGGCGCGGTGGCGTGCTCGAGGCACTATATTGCTCGGCACCGGGCTGCTCGTAGTGGGGCTGCTACAAGCAAGGCGGGAGAGGAAGCGTGGCCTCCAAGTCCCTGGTGAAGTGGGCGAAGATGTTGTGGGAGAACTGGAAAGCAAGTGTGTGGTGTGTCGTGTGTTGTCTGCTGTTGTCTCTTGTTGTTCTCGCCTTCTCCCTTGCGGAGGGGGAGTTTGCCTTCCTTTTATAGGCCAAGGAGAGAGCGAATTACATGCATGCCGCACTATTCAGCTATATGGGGAAGTGTGGTGTGCCGCGCCGTAGAGTAGGCGGCCGTCTTGATGGTCCTTGCCGCGATCTGGCCATCATGGCGTATCTTGTACCCGAACAGTGGTAGCTTCGAGGGTAGGGGTGCAGTGGATGGCCGTGATGTCCCCAGGCGGGCTCGTGGGGGTTGCTGACGTCGATCCGTACAGGATGCAGTGGCAGGCATGGCGGCGTCCCGTTCCCGCATGCTTCACAGCGCCGGAGCTGTTACCACAGTGCCTGGCGTGGGGTTGTACGCGCGGGGGCGGCCGCCATGCCGTCAACAGTGGCAGGGATGGCGCCCCGCCGGCCTAACATCGCGACCTAACCCTGCAAAGTCACGGGAAAGCAAATCGAGGGTGCGGCCGGCCCCCCTTCGAGGGCTCGGCGCGTTAGCCGTACAGGAGTAGGCGGCGCGGCGTCACGGGGCTGGCACCGGCCACGTCGCACAGTCCCCCACAGTGGCGGGGATGGGTTCCCTCCTAGGGAGTTGGTGCAACAGGACCGGGGCGTGAGTCCCAGGCGCATGATGGCGCCGCCCCGCCGTTGTCAGAGCATTAAATGCCCGTACCCGCGTACGGGAACGGGCGTGCGCGTGCGGGCGCCCTCGAGCGAGGCGGAGCCCGCTCGGGGGCGATGTGAACCCTCGAGCGAGGCGGAGCCTCGCTCGAGGTAGGCGTACACCCTCGAGCGGGACGAAGCCCGCTCGAGGGAGGGCGTGTGCCCTCGAGCGGGGGCGGAGCCCGTTCGAGGGGATCTTTGAGTGGGTCGCCTTGGTGGGCCGTCGGGGCCACCGTGGCGTGGGCCATGCCCCGTGTGTTTAAGAGGGACGTGTTCGGCCTTGGCTTTTTGCGGGTTTTAAGTGGGGTTTCCCCGCTTGTTCAAGGGGACCCCCCGATCTTGTCCCCGACACTCCTCCACGACAAGAAAGGCACGAAAAAAGTCGACGAAGGCAACGACGACTTCCAAGAACCCGACAAGACGGTGAACGTCCTCTTCGGCGGACTACCCACCAAACGGTCTCAGAAGGCCACTCGACGGGAAGTCTTAAACACTGAACCAGCGGTTCCGACCCCAGTTAGGTGGTCGGAGACTTTCTCCCGCGCGGATCAATGGACAAGTTTCTCTGAACCAGGACGGTTTCCTCTTGTCCTGAAGCCGGTAGTCGCGGGCTCCAGACTCAACAAGGTACTCATCAATGGTGGGAGTGGGCTCAACGTCCTTTTCACCAAGACCTTGAAGAAGATGAAGCTCGACATCACTCACATGCTCACCAAGAGCACGTCGCCTTTCTACGGCATCGTCCCCGGGAACACGGCTATCCCACTGGGCTCAGTGGTCCTGCCAGTTACCTTCGGGGAGACCAGAGAAAACTACCGCACTGAGTACATCAAGTTCGAAGTCACGGACTTCGAGACTTCCTACCATGCCATCCTCGGCAGACCAGCTATCGCCAAGTTCATGGCGGTACCCCACTACACGTACTTGATACTCAAGATGCCAAGTCCGGCCGGTGTACTCTCGCTACAAGGGGACTTGAAGATATCTTTCGACTGCGACATAGAAGCTGTGGAACTCGCAACCACCAACCAAGTACCCAATGCTATGATGGAGATCTATGCTGCATCAAAGAAGCTTTCCCCAAGTGAACTCGACATCCCAGAAAAGTCAGACAAAGCCAACAAGCCTCAGTCATCCAAGGAAGTGCAAGTCAAGGCAATTGATCTTGGTAGAGGCGACAACAGCAAGACTACCATGATCGGGCGGGCCTTGACCCGAAATAGGAAGACGCGCTCGTCAGCTTCCTTCGGGCTAACCGAGACATCTTCGCTTGGAAACCAGCAGACATGTCAGGGGTGCCTAGGAATCTGATCGAGCACTCACTCAACGTCGACCCTAAAGCTACCCCGAAATGACAACACCTCTGTCGTTTTGCCGACGACCGACGGGATGCCATCAAGAAGGAACTCGCCAAACTACTCGCGGCTGGCTTCATCAGAGAAGTCTTCCATCCTGAGTGGCTCGCCAACCCCGTCCTTGTCTGCAAAAAGAACTCCAACGAGTGGAGGATGTGAGTCGACTACACCGACCTCAACAAGCACTGCCCCAAGGACCCCTTCAGGTTGCCGCGGATAGATCAAGTCATCGACTCCACATCGGCCGCGACTCGCTCTCGCTTCCTCGATCGCTACTCCGGTACCACCGCATTGCTATCAAGGAAGAAGACCAGGAGAAGACCGCGTTCATCACCCCGTTTGGCGCCATCGCTAGACGACCATGTCGTTCGGGCTGAAGAACGCCGGCGCCACCTACCAGCAAGCTATCCAGGCCTGTTTCAAGAGACAACTCAACAAGAACGTCGAAGCTTACATGGATGACGTGGTCGTCAAGACCAGAAACTCCGACACGCTCATCGCCGATCTTGAAGAGACTTTAGCATCCTTGCGAGAGTACCGCTGGAAGCTCAACCCGAACAAGTGCGTCTTCGGCGTACCGTTGGGAAAGCTACTCGGCTTCATCATCAGCCATCGCGGCATCGAAGCCAACCCCGAGAAGATCTCCGCCATCACCAATATGAGAGCTTCCACCTGCATCAAAGATGTCCCGAAGCTTACCGGGTGCATGGCGGCCTTGAACAGATTCATCTCGAAGCTTGGAGAACGGGGGCTACCCTTCTTCAAACTACTCAAGCATCAAAAGAAGTTCGTGTGGACTCCAGAGGCATATCAAGCTCTCGCTCAGCTTAAGGATTTTCTATCCAAGCTGCCAGTCCTCACAGCTCCTTGCAAAAAGGAGCAACTACTGCTCTATCTCGCCGCGACTACTCACGTGGTCAGTTCTGCCATCGTTGTCGAGCGGTAGGAAGACGGCCACGCCTACCTAGTTCAGCGACCAGTCTACTTCGTCGGCGAGGTCCTGTCAGAATCTAAAGCACGCTACCAACCAGTACAGAAGCTACTGTATGCAGTGCTCATCACCTCGCGGAAGCTACGACACTACTTCCAGGAGTACTCGATCTCCGTCATCACCGACTACCCGCTCGGTGACATCCTGTGGAACCAAGATGCTACTGAAAGAATCTCTAAGTGGGCAGTCGAACTCGGCGCCCTTAACATCGACTTCAAGCCGCGAACAGCCAACAAGTCGCAAGCACTAGTCGACTTCATGGCAGAATGGCGGGAGAATTAGCTACCAACTCCAACCGAGCGACCAGAGCATTGGGTGATGTACTTCGACGGCTCGCTCAAGCTCGAAGGTGCAGGTGCAGAGGTACTCCTGATCTCTCCAATGGGCGAACAACTCAACTACATCCTGCAGATCTTTTGGAAGGTCTCAAACAATGAAGCCGAGTACAAAGCTCTACTACACGGGCTCCGCCTCGCAGCTTCCCTGGGCATCAAGCGACTACTAGTCTACGACGACTCTGCAGTGGTCATCAACCAAGTCAACAAGTCTTGGGAGTGCAACAAGGAGAACATGGACGCCTTGTTGACGGTTAATAGTTATATCAAAGTTCGTTTATGACTTGCAAGCGGACAAGTCTCCCGTCGTAGTCAAGGGACCCTTCTTCCCTCGAGTGGTGAACCCAAGGTATCGAATCCGTGGAACAAATGTGTGACGCAAGAGTTGATCTAGTAAAGCCAAATAACTTCAAGCTTTGGTAAAAGAGAAACCCTAATGCATCTAGATAAGAACACAAAACAAAGATAAATCTAATCTACTAAAGACCGGAGAAAACAAAGTAAGATTGGGTAGATAAACCGATCTAGAGGGATCGAGGTAAGCCTTTCGTTGAAGTTCCAAGCAAGAGAAGAAGTAGCAAATCGAATCTTATAAGAAGCTTCTTTAAATCGTGGTTTCCCGTCCAAATCCGAAAACATCCGCCTTTCGGAACCCCCGTTCTGTCACAACGTATCCCTATTCATGCGGGGAGCTTAGGGCGAGTCAAAAGACAAGTCGAGATTCTTTCGGAAGATCCGGCGTGTACCTCTTGCCACCGCGGCTACAAGAACACCCTATGTAATCTATCGCGCGAATAGAATTGGAATAAGCAAAGCCGATCGAAAAACGAAATCTTCGAGGAAACACTTGATCGCTAAGAAAAGATTCAACTTGATAATTCAACTATGACAATGATACATACACAAGATCACCACCGGGATCCTTCCTTGATCTTGCTTCTAGCTCCGGAACTCCGACATGGTCTTCCGATGACGAATTCTCCTCTCGCGTGGCTCTCGGTCGGGGGGCTATAAATAGCCCGATTGGCGGCTAGGGCAAAAGAGGGGGCAAATGGGCCCCGGATGGGCCTAGGCCGACCGGACTGGGCCGGCCGGCCCGGGCCCATCTAGGCCCGGCCCGAGGGCTCCTTTGCTCCACGTCGGTTCCCTTGCTTCCCGGATGTTTCCCCCTTCGCATGTAGGTCCATGTCGTCGCTTTCTCTCCGAATTGGACTCAACTCCTTGTCTTGCAAGATTCGGCACTTTTACGGTCGTGTCCTCGGAGTCCGTCGTCTTCTCGGATCAAGTCCCCGGCTTCTTGGAGTTAAGTTTGCTTTGTTGCATGACTTGTACGGGGTTTCAAGGTCTTGTCGGGAGGTGCTTGATGAACTTATCCCGAAAGTCTTGCATTCAACACTAAAACCCCGCATAAACATTAAACTCCAAAACCGACATGCACACGTGAACTTGTTATACCACGGGGGTTAGTACCAATGGATAAGGTATAAAACTCATGCCAACACCGAAGGTAAACTCATGGCTAGGTTGACGGATTTTCACCGTCAACATCTCCCCCATGCTTAAACCTTGCTCGTCCTCGAGTAAGCCTTCGATGGATATCATCATTGCCAAACAATGTTTAAACCTTGCACTTGATCATACATGAGAAAACATAATGCTCTCAAAATTTTAATTCGTTAAAGTTCCATAATGTAATAGCCTTCATCTCTATGGAGGGTAGATTCTTATTAAGCTTATCCCACAAGTATTAACATGCTCACAAAGTTTAAATAGATCTCGTAATTTTTGAAATAAAGAACGAGATAAAGAAAAGCTAGACCAAGTTCACAAATTTAAATCATCTTGTATATTGCTCATGAACTCTCATCTCACTTGACTCTCAAGCCTATATATTCTACTCCTTTCCCTCTCATAACATATATGTGTGGTAGGCTTTATATGGAGTTTTGGGAAAGTTTAGTCCTAACAAGATTTTATAAATGAGGTGTTGTCAAAACAAGACAAGCTTCTCATGGTCTTACCGAGACTCGTCAAAAAGGTCATTGGAAAATAATGTTAAATCAAGGAGGGGAAAGAGAAAAATACACACACTTTAGATAAGTGGACATGTGCAAATGGCAAAGAGTGATCCCGAGGCACAAAGGAAGTCCTCGTTATCGGATTGCACATGGTTGGAAAATGAGAATGGATCTTTTTAACTTGAAGCCTTGAATGCACTCTTAGAGAACCTAGGGAGTTCACTTTACGCATATATTTTTTCTCTTTCTTCATATTTCTCATTCTTTTCTTTCTTTCTTTCTTTCATTCATTCATTATATATATATTTTTTTCTTTCTTCTTGTGAGACCTTCACCTTGGAAGTCACGTATATCGCCGAATTTTTTTAATCATCATTTTTTTAAAATACTCCCCTTTGAACTCTAAAACCGCACCGTACCTACCTCCTCCCCCATGCTTAGACGTTGCTCGTCCTCGAGCAAAGAGGCGAAAAATAAGGTAGGTACCGGAAATATTTTTCCTTGGAGAGATACTTGAAATCTTTAATGTCGGCACCGTCTTGCGATCTTCCTTGAATTGATGATCCATTCTCAACGATAGGTTGTGGTGAAGGAGGTAATCACAAAAGATGATATTTGGTTTAAGGGTGGATATCCGGCGAAGTTTGTGAGATCTCCAATGCGGGGATACACAATGCACGGATAAAAGGCTAGCAAAAAGATAGATACGCAAAAATGGAATGACCAACTTCTTAGTCTCGGGCCAGAGAAATCATGGCCTGCAATAACTCACTCAAAAATAAATCTTGTACACTAAGGTTTATGCACTCAAATATATATAAGGCTTTGGATAGGTTGAGCAACACACAAGTGATATTTATGACAAGGTTAGCGATATTTTTGAGCATAAAAGACATCTTTAATCTATTCATAACTTGAGAGCACATAAAACACTATGGGTCTTTATTTTAATCATAACCTCCGCTGAAAATTAAGCTAGCATTTAAATAAATTCATATTTGTATTTTTAAGAGAGCACTAGCTTAATCATGCACGGATCAATTACAAAGATGAACAAAGCTGCAATTATAATCATATATCATCATGGCACGAATTTTGTAACTTTTCCAATGATATAATCAAGGTGGTGTCTTTATTAATGATGACAACAAGTTGAAATACAAACTGAAAATAAACAAACATGCTTGCTGAAATTTAAATAAAAACAGAAAATACTACGCAAACACACATAAGCAAAAGCTGAAAATTACGAGAGAAAAAGAAAAGAAAAGAAAACTAAAGTTCCTAAATCTTCTAGTCCTCCGCCGGTGGTTGATGTTGATGATCTTGATAATAATACCCTTGCTCATAATATGATTGGACATTTCCTCCGACGAATTGATTTGGCTCCACAAGGTGAAGGTGTCCGAGCTCAAAGGCAATATTTGCATTTCCTTCACCAAGTTGAGCTGCGTTAGCTTGGATGGCTGCGATGTTTTGAGCGTTTCTTGCAGCATACCCTCCAATTATGGCCATGCTTTGTTGTGGTTGGGGATGATGAGCGTAGGACTCCGCGAAGTTAGCGTTGGGCACAACATAATTTGGTGGGGGTACTGGTGCACCACCACCCCATGCTTGCTCTTGTGGCCCTCCGTAATAACTTGGCGGAGGAGGGATCCCGCCGAATGGTTGCACATTGGGTTGTGCTCCACTCGCTTGTGCGGAGGATGTTCCCTCCTCTACGATTCTTTCTCTTTTGATCTTCCTTGCAGGGACAAGGAGTCCCTCTTCCAACCAATCTTCTCTTCCTTCGATGAAAAGCCTAAGCCTCTCATTCAGAAGAGGCAAGTTTACTATGGCCAAACGATAACCTCCTCTCTCATCTCCACTAATGTACTTGCCTTGCCGCAAATACTCAATGCCGAGAGAGGTACCACGCAAAAGATGGTCGGGGTTTCTTGCGATCCCCGACCGTAAGGAGAAGGCCAACATGGAGAGGTAGCACCCCGAACCAATATTACCCGCCCTCGATGTTGCTTCACAACACCAACGGTTGATCATAAGGTAAGAGGGGTCTATTGGCTGCCTGGCAATCAAAGTCGAGTATAGCCAATTCAACTCCGTGTCGGTCACCTTTGTCTCCTTCATCCTCCCCAATACCCTCTTGCACATCCAAGAGTGAAATATCCGGATAATGGGGTTGCGGATGCAATTGCGTTGTTGATGGGCTTCTCCGGAGATCATATTCCAAAATCCCGCTAACATGCGGGTGGCACGTCAACTTTCTCCCGAGCTCCCTTGTGGAATCCAAGCGGCTCCCTAACGTGCTCGTAGGGAACCACTTGTTGGACTCCCTCCAAACGGAATGACAAGCTTTGCATCCCATCATCAAGGATAGGTGCAATAGTCATTAAAATTTCCAAGGCGAACCCCAAGTGGGTGTCCACCGATACTCCGTTGGAGAACTGCACCCATCCAAGGTGCCCCAACATATAGTATATGTCGGTGCCAAAACCCAAGGTGTAGAGTGCTTGGTCGTCGAACTCGACGTTGGGCACAAGCCTCTTCTCAAGATTAGAGAGCCTCTCCTCCTCCTCCGATGACAAGATGATGAAGCCGTACGAAGAGTATGTCGGAGTGTAGGGAGGTGGCGCGGTTGAACGGGTCGATCATCGTGGTGGCGCGGGCTGCTCCTCCATGTGCCCACGAGGTGCGGTAAACCTCATGGACGTGCTTCTTACAGCCCTCATACCACCAAGGAGGAGAGCATCGTTCCTCCTCAGTGGTGCCGTATCCGTCTCCATGCTCCGGGGAGACTCGGAAACCGAGTGCCTCCTCGAAGACGTGGTTGATGACGGCTTGGACGACGACGAACTCTTCTTCTTGGAGAAGAGACTTGTGGTTTTCTTCCACATGGTTGCTGCACTCTTTTCTTCAACTAAAACTCCGGTTGCAACCGGTAACTAGGCACTTAAACTCTTTGCTTCGGATGTGGACTTTGAGTGGATTAAGGATGTGGATTTTTTTGAGCTATCAAGCTTGGGAAGGTTGGCTATGTCTACGGAGGTTTTGGGCACACAAACTTGAACACACAAACAAAGGAAGGAGAGGGAAGCTTGCCTTCGTAAAACGGGAGCCGGGGGCTCCTTATGTAGGGGAGGCCGGCCCGGGCCTCGGTGCTCCTCCCCGCCTCGTCTTTCTTCCAGCACGATCATTCGCCTCTCGCAACTTTCCCCGCCCGCGTGCTCCACGAGTTGCACCGCCCAAACGCTCTCGTCCACTCCTTTTCTTGCATTATTGGTCCTTCCACTTGATGCTTCATGCTTTGGGTCATGTCCATGCTCCCTAGCTCCACTTGCTTCACATGCCACCACGAAATTCCTGCAAAGTTGATGCTTGCTGCCCACCATGCTTGTCCTTTGCATCCGGAATTGGTGAAAGTTGATAAAAGGGAATCCAATGGTGCATGCATGATTAATTCAAACTAGATTGCCTCCATTAAGGTGTGTTTAAGGTTAAGCACTCCTCTAATTCGAAATTTAAAATATTTTTCGAGCCATGCAAGAGCTCAAACACAATTTTAGAGAAGTTTTTAAACCATTAAAAACAAATGTAAGTCAAAAATATTTTTCGACTACGTCGATTTTCGGTCTCACCGGTATAGTTTGCCTTCATCGGTTGAGAGCAAACTTTTCCCGCTTGATCATGGGGGCATAGGTTTAGGTTCTAATTTTGGCTAAATAAGAAAGATTTTGAATAAAACAAAATTAGAATAGGCTTAGAAAAATTCTAATCCTAGAGAAACCAAGGATAAAGCTTTTTAAAACCAACCAAAAGTTTTGATTTCTAGATTCACGCGAGTCCTACCACGTGCTGAATTTTATTAACACTTAAATATAAATCGTGGTTCTACTCGTGTGGTTTTAGCATGAAAAATAAGTCAACCTCATCACCATAATGAGGGTGAAAGGTTGAGTTAGGTTCTGAAATTATTTGGTTGAGGTTTCTCGAAAAGAAAAGAACAAACAAGCACATAGGAGGGTTCATGCAAAGGGTTTATGATAAAGCAAAACATTCAATCAAGAATTATGTCTCTAATATTGTTCAACCACTTCTAAGTCTAATGTCTTTGCGTAATAAAACTCAAAAACTAAATTATTAAAGATACTCGAAAAACCCGGAATCGGGTTGTCCTCCCGATAGCTTATTCTTGACTCGACGAAACGGGTTGCCTCCCGCCTAGCGCTTTGTTTATACTCTATAGCTAGACTTCTTCACTTGATTACTTCGGATCAACGCTCTTTGCGGGGGTTGCAATCTTGGGTACCCACTTCCGCACCATCTTGGGCACGGACTTCTTCTTCGGCTTAGTCAATTTTTTTTTGTCTTCACGAGTCGGCTTTGTCTTTTGGTCTTGACGGATGCAACAACTTCCTTCATGTAGTGGCTCGGCATCTCGAACTCTGGTCCTTCGGTTGTGATCCTTCTCTCCCAAATGAGTTTGAGTAGCCTTCGCCGTCTTGGGACCTTGGAGTTGTCTCGGATATTCTTCTTTGTTACCCATCGGGCGCCCGGCAAGTTGTCCCACTTGCGTCTCTAGTATCTTCATCATGATGAACACTTCAATCCTCGCATGTGGATCTTTCCTTGGCAGCCTTTAGGTGTTGAGCTTCTTTCTCTATCTCCATCTTCTCCATCCTCCTCTTAAGTAAACCGATTTGCCACTTCAAGGAATCCGGCTCGTATGTATTCATTGAAACGCTCCAAAGCTCCCGCAATCGTCATGCGGATAGTTGAGACCTTGATCTTGAACGGCCTTTCGGCGTCTTGAAGGTTTATGATAGGTAGATCAACGATGTCGGGATAGGTTGATCTTCCTTTGGACTTGGAGGTGGTGATTCCCTTGGAGATTCCGGCAGTCCTTCAACTTCGGCTTTTGAATCTAGGATTTCCAACCATTTAGCTTGTGTTGCACGTCTCCTTTGCCTGTAAAGTTTTTCTGGATCATCCACAAAAAAGTTTGGGTTTCTTGGAGAGGTAGCCAACCATCTCCGGTTAGGGTTAGCAATAAACAAAGTATGCAAAAACTAGAAAGTAAAAATAAATCTATGTAAACTAGGGTTAGACAAACTAGATTAGATGTATTTTGAGGATGATCAAAGTTTAGTAGATGCAAAAAGAAAAACAAAAAGAAAACTGAAAATTACAAAAAGGCAATAAAAAACCAAATCTTGATCACTTGTTCCCCGGCAACGGCGCCAGAAAAAGGGGCTTGTTGACTGTTAATAGTTATATCAAAGTTCGTTTATGACTTGCAAGAGGACAAGTCTCCCGTCGTAGTCAAGGGACACTTCTTCCCTTGAGTGGTGAACCCAAGGTATCGAATTCGTGGAACAAATGTGTGACGCAAGAGTTGATCTAGTAAAGCCAAATAACTTCAAGCTTTGGTAAAAGAGAAACCCTAATGCATCTAGATAAGAACACAAAACAAAGACAAATCTAATCTACTAAAGACCGGAGAAAACAAAGTAAGATTAGGTAGATAAACCAATCGGAGGGATCGGGGTAAGCCTTTCGTTGAAGTTCCAAGCAAGAGAAGAAGTAGCAAATCGAATCTTATAAGAAGCTTCTTTAAATCGTGGTTTCCCGTCCAAATCCGAAAACATCCGCCTTTCGGAACCCCCGTTCGTCACAACGTATCCCTATTCATGCGGGGAGCTTAGGGCGAGTCAAAAGACAAGTCGAGATTCTTTCGGAAGATCCGGCGTGTACCTCTAGCCACCGCGGCTACAAGAACACCCTATGTAATCTATCGCGCGAATAGAATTAGAATAAGCAAAGCCGATCGAAAAACAAAATCTTCGAGGAAACACTTGATCGCTAAGAAAAGATTCAACTTGATAATTCAACTATGACAATGATACATACACAAGATCACCACCGGATCCTTCCTTGATCTTGCTTCTAGCTCGGAACTCCGACGTGGTCTTCCATGCAAGGTTCCCACGTCGGCTAGGGAAACCCTAGTCAACTAGCTCGACCCTCTCCTCTCCGAGATGGTGTCCCTCTCTTCTCTCGCTCCTCGGCGGCCGATGACGAATTCTCCTCTCGCGTGGCTCTCGGTCGGGGGGCTATAAATAGCCCGATTGGCGGCTACGGCAAAGGAGGGGGCAAATGGGCCCCGGATGGGCTCCGGGCCGACCGGACCGGGCCGGCCGGCCCGGGCCCATCTAGGCCCGGCCCCGAGGGCTCCTTTGCTCCACGTCGGTTCCCTTGCTTCCCGGATGTTTCCCCCTTCGCATGTAGGTCCATGTCGTCGGTTTCTCTCCGAATTGGACTCAACTCCTTGTCTTGCAAGATTCGAGCACTTTTATCGGTTAGGTCCTCGGAGTCTCGTCGTCTTCTCGGATCAAGTCCCCGGCTTCTTGGAGTTAAGTTTGCTTGGTTGCATGGCTTGTACGGGGCTTCAAGGTCTTTTCATGAGGTGCTTGATGAACTTATCCCGAAAGTCTTGCATTCAACACTAAAACCCCGCATAAACATTAAACTCCAAAACTCGACATGCACACGTGAACTTGTTATACCACGGGGGTTAGTACCAATGGATAAGGTATAAAACTCATGCCAACACCGAAGGTAAACTCATGGCTAGGTTGACGGATTTTCACCTCAACACGCCTACTGTCTAGAAGTCCGCAAGCTTGAGAACAAGTTCTATGGTCTCGAGTTCCATCACGTCGTCCGCGACAACAATGTTGCAGCGGACGTCCTATCGAAGCTTGGTTCTACTCGCGCTCAAGTACCAACGGGTGTCTACGTCCATGAGCTTCACGCGCCATCCATCCCGGAGCCGGCGCCTACGACCACTGATCTAGCGCATCCACCAGCTTGCCAGGAGGTCATGATGATCGACGTGGACTGGCGACAACCCTTCATCGACTACATCCGCGAGCAGAAGGTTTCGTCGGACAAAAACTTGGCCGAGCAACTCATCCGCCAGGCCAAGTCCTACGTCCTAGTCGGAGACAAGCTACACAGGCGGGGTTCAACTTCTGGAGTACTCATGAAGTGCGTTCCCCGAGAAGAAGGCAAGGACATCTTGGAGGAGATCCATAAAGGCATCTGCGGCAACCACGCATCTTCATGTACGCTGGTCAGCAAGGCCTTTCGACGAGCTTTCTACTGGCCCACAGCTCTGGGCGATGCCGAAGAACTCGTCAGAAGGTGCCAAGGGTGCCAGTACTTCGCCAAGCAACAACACGTCCCGGCCTACAAGTTAGTCACCATACCACCAACCTGGCCTTTCGTCTGTTGGGGGCTCGACATGATTGGGCCTCTTCCAACTGCGCCAGGAGGATTCAACAGAGTTCTGGTGGCCATCGACAAGTTCACCAAGTGGATTGAAGTCAAGCCAGTCACCTGTCTCAAGGCCGACAGGGTACTCGACTTCTTGGATGAACTCGTGCACCGCTACGGACTACCCCATCGCATCATCACAGACCTGGGCTCCAACTTCAACAATCACCAGTTCTGGGAGTACTGCGAGAACAGCGGGATCGACGTCCGGTATGTCTCAGTCGCCCATCCACTGGCCAATGGACAAGTCGAGCACGCCAACGACATGGTACTCGACGCTCTCAAGAAGCGACTGCACGATGCTGCTGACACAAAACGAGGAAAGTGGATCAAGGAACTGCTCAACGCTCTCTGGGGGCTGCGTACTCAACCCACCAAGCCGACGGGATAGTCACCCTATTTCCTGGTCTACGGCTCCGAAGCTATTCTACCCGTCGACGTCATGTGGGAGTCGCCGGCAGTGGAGCAGTACGACGAAGGCATATCCGAAGATAGCAGACGAGTTGATATCGATGGACTTGAAGAACCTCGCTGTGCTACCCTCGTCCAATCTGCAAGGTACCTAGAGGGTATCTGACGCTACCACGATCGCAACATCAAGGAACGCTCCTTCAACGTTGGCGATCTAGTCCTCCGCCACATCCAGAACACGGAAGGACTACACAAGCTCAGCTCGCCATGGGAAGGTCCCTTCACAGTTGCAAAGGTGACCGGACTAGGCTCATATCGCCTCCAGACACTTGAAGGCGAAGACATCAGCAACTCGTGGAACGTCGACCAACTATGTCGATTCTACGTATAGTCTCTCGACTACTCGGGGGCCACTACAAGAAACTATTTAATGCGTGACGCTTTCTCCGCGACATTTTCGTAAAACGTCACGAATATGCATTGCAGCCCAAAACACTGCGATGATCTCTTTAAATCGTCGCGATTCTACGACGTATTCCTTTTTTTTTCGTCACGAATGTGCATTGAAGCCCAAAACAACGCGACGATTTGTTAAATTCGTCGCGATTCTACGACGTATTCTTTTTTTTTCGTCACGAACACTTGCGACGATTTGTTTAGTTTGTCGCGATTCTACGACGTATTCATATTTTTCGTCACGGACGTGCATCGATGGATATTGAAGCCCAAACCATCACGACGATTTGTTAAATTCGTCGCAATACGGCCCACAACATAGTGACGTTTTAGCGATTCGTCGCGATCCCTAAAAAAAAAAGCCACCTCACCGGCACCTAGGACCCACCCACACCGCCACGCGAGCGCCACCTCACCCAAGCGTCACGTCACCACCACGTGAGCGCCCGCAGCCCACCTCACCGCCACGCGAGCGCCACCTCACCCGGGCGCCACGTCACCACCACGCGAGCGCCGGGGGCCCACCCCACCGCCACGCGGCGCCACCTCACCCGTGCGCCACGTCACCACCACGGGAGCGCCGGGGCCCACCACACCGCCACGCGAACGCCACCTCACCCGGCGCCACCTCACCACCACGCGAGCGCCGGGGGCCCACCTCACCGCCACGCAAGCGCCACGTCACCACCACGTGAGCGCCGGGCCCAACTCACCGCCACGCGGCGCCACCTCACCCGGGCGCCACCTCACCACCACGCGAGCGCCCGGGGGCCCACCTCACCGCCACGCAAGCGCCACGTCACCACCACGTGAGCGCCGGCCCACCTTACGCCACGCGGTGCCACCTCACCCGGCGCCACCTCACCACCACGCGAGCGCCCGGGCCCACCTCACGCCACGCAGGCGCCACGTCACCACCACGTGAGCGCCGGGGGCCCACCTCACGCGCCACGCGGCGCTACCTCACCCGTGGCGCCACGTCACCACCACCCGAGCGCCAAGGGCCCACCACACTGCCACACGGGCGCCACCTCACCCGGGCGCCACGTCACCACCACGCGAGCGCCCGAGGCCCACCTCACCGCCACGCGGTGTCACCTCACCCGGGCGCCACGTCACCACCACGCGAGCGCCAAGGGCCCACCACACCGCCACGCGGCGCCACGTCACCACCACGCGAGCGCTCGAGGCCCACCTCACCGCCACGCGAGCGCCACCTCACCCAGGCGCCACGTCACCACCACGTGAGCGCCAAGGGCCCACCACACTGCCACGCAGGCGCCACCTCACCCAGGTGCCACCTCACTGCCACACAAGCATCTAGGGCGACGATTTGTTAAATTCGTCACGATTCTACGACGTATTCCTTTTTTTCGTCACGAACACTGCGACGATTTGTTTAGTTTGTCGCGATTCTACGACGTATTCATATTTTTCGTCACGGACGTGCATCGATGGATATTGAAGCCCAAACCATCACGACGATTTGTTAAATTCGTCGCAATACGGCCCACAACACGGTGACGTTTTAGCGCATTCGTCGCGATCCCTAAAAAAAATAGTCACCTCACCAAGCACCTAGGACCCACCCACACCGCCACGCAGCACCACCTCACCCAAGCGTCACGTCACCACCACGTGAGCGCCCAGAGCCCACCTCACCGCCACGCGCGGCGCCACCTCACCCGGCACCACGTCACCACCACGCGAGCGCCCGAGGCCCACCTCACCGCCACGCAGTGTCACCTCACCCGTGCGCCACGTCACCACCACGCGAGCGCAAAGGGCCCACCACACTGCCACGCAGGCGCCACGTCACCACCACGCGAGCGCCCGAGGCCCACCTCATCCGCCACGCGAGCGCCACCTAACCCGGCGCCACGTCACCACCACGTGAGCGCCAAGGGCCCACCACACCGCCACGCAGGCGCCACCTCACCCAGGTGCCACCTCACTGCCACACAAGCATCTAGGGCCCCACCTTACTGCCATGCAAGCGCCACTTCACCCAAGGCATGAGTTCCTCGTAAAAAAATGAAAACCTGCAGCCCAGGGGACTCGAACCCCAGACCTCACACTTTAACCCGAGTGCTCCTACCACTGGGCTACCACTGTGTTTGTGACTATGTCTAACATTTAAATACCTTTGAACCTAACTACCCGGAAGCCGCAGTCCGGGCCGTTTGTGCCACATTGGCCCGGCACTAGCCTAGCGCACACCACATTAATATGGGCCGCAAGCGCCATTTTTGGCCCAACCGTAGCAGGCCTTTATAATTAACCCAAATGCAAAAAATGTGGTGTTGGTGGGATTCGAACACAGGTTGTGGAGATAAGATTGTAGTACCTTACCACTGTGCTATGCTGTTGTTGACAATATAGAGTGGCAATAAACATTTCATATATCGACTGCTGGAGCTTTGGGACCACGTGGCAGCATTGGATTGGTTGAGTTGCTTCGCAGGGACCACGTGGCGCACCGTGAGCTCGTTTCCCCCATCGTTTTTTCTTTTTAATCTACAATTAAAATTTTAAACTAGTGTTTCTCGATCATAGTAACTCCAAATTCATTGATTCTTTTTTCTGATTTTTTGTAAAATCACAATCTTTAATGTAATATTGCTTGTTTTCATATTAATTGCTATTACATTTATCTTTTTCATACAACTTCTTTTCTTGTACCGAAAAAGAATAAATAAAAGATATTTTTCAATAAGAAATGGTAACATAACTTCATATTAACTAATGTTATGCTAAACACAAGGTTATGGTAAAGTTTGAAATGCATATGGATTCGAAAAATTTGAAAGGTATGATACACTTCAATGTTCAAGTAATGTTTCATGAAACTATGTGAGACATGTATCCATTTCTAAACAACGTAGGTTCCGCTGTTACCGGAATCATTTGAAAGTTTGATCACAAGTTTATGGACCCCAATTATGTTACCACATCAATTCGTAGAACCATTAGAGCATATTATGATATTATTTGAATTATGATGATGTAAATTCGAGATGTAAGTTTGAATTACCCCTAATAAACTGGTGTTGAAAACATTTTTCATTTGTTAAAGTTGCAGATCTTGGTAGAGAATGATTTTAGAAAATTTTAGAAAAAAGAATCATCGAATTTGGAGTTAGTATGAGGCAGAAAAACTAGTTACAAGTTTTAGTCAAAGATTAAAAAGAGAAAACACACTTGTTCATCTCAGTTCATAGCAATTGCAATTTCTGTTTTTAATCTTCGGATAAAACTTGTAAACTGTTTTTCTTCCTCATACGAACTCCAAATCGGTTGATTCTTTTTCCTAATTTTTTCTAAAATCGAGATGTTTTACTCAGTGCCATTTGTTTGTATGTTAATTACTATTTCTTGGTTGCTTTTCATACAACATAACTTTTCCAACTAAAAAGAGAATATAAAAAACATGTTTTTTCATAATAATTGCTAATATAACTTAATATTCTCTAATGTTATGGTCAACATGAGATGCTGTCAAAAATTGAGGTGCATACAAGTTGGTCACGTTATTAGTTGTTCAAATCTCAAAGTTTGTTTTCATTTGTACGAAACTATGTGAGTCTTGTGTCCTATTTGTGAACATCTATAATCTCACTTTATCAAAACCATTTGAATTTTTTATAGGAGCATTATACGTTTAAAATATGGTTTTATGTCAATTTGTAGAATGTTTTGAACAAAATTAACTATTGTTATCATTATTTTACAACAAGGTGATTAGTAGAAGTCCGAGTTTTCCCTACAAGTCAATTAAATTTTTTGTCCATCTCTTAGTTGTGGCCTAGAATAGACCATAGAAGCCTAATTATTATTTTTTTAGTTTTTTTAATCTTATTAGAGGTACATATAAGTTAATTTGGAATTATTTTTAATAAAGATATATAAATTTATTTAAACTATAAAAACTAGTAAATCGGTACTATAACTATTAAGATTACTACAAAACAAATAAGATGTAGTATAGTACTTTTGAAAAATATATTTGAGTATACAAGATATATTATTTTGCAATTTACTTCAAAAGGTGCTTTTAGATGAAAAAAGAAAACAAAAAATATTAATATGTGAAGTACATGCAACATGCCTGATTTTGGCCATAAATCCTGATTTCTGCCCATTTAACAACTACGGCCCAGAAAGACATATTAATTTTAGCCATTGGATCAAATTGAACGGCTCAGATGCTCTGTGCTTTGTATAAATAATCATCACCACCTGAAACCCTACTTGCCTGTCACTCCCTGCCCCTCGCCTCTCTTCTCCCACCCAACGCCCTTCCTCCCTTTCCCTTTCCTCTCCCTCCTCGTTGCTCCTCTGCAGATCCACGCCACCCCCAATCTCGCCGGCCACCGCACTGCCCGCTCCCTTCCCCTCTCCTCTCCCTTCCTTCCAACCGCAACCCCATCCTCAGATCCGCCTCGAGGCGAGGCGTGATGCCACACGAGCACGGCCACGGTTGACCACCTTTGCACCGATCATTCCGTATTGAGGTAACACAATACGGAAGTTTGTTTTCAATTGTGGGAAACTATGTGAAACTTGTGTCCATTTGTCGACAATGTATTGTGCCACTTTGTAAAAAAATCATTTAGATTTTTATCATATACTTGTGAGACTAAAATATGTATTCGTGCCAATTTTTAAATTTTTTGACCATTTTTGAGATAAATATACTTCAAATTCATTTGTGGACCTTTTTGACCATTATTTTGGATAAATTCACAGAAAATCATTTAAATTAGTAAAAATGGTAAAATAATTAGAATTATATTGAATATTTTACCAGTCAACTTTTATATAATCTATTAGATATACAAAATATGTTAGTTTATATAAGATCAATATTTGTACGTGTTACTTCACAATGGTGCGATAAAAGAAAAAGAAAAAGAAAAACGTTAAGCCCAAGGCCCACTTTAAAGCGGCCCATTTTCACGTCAGCCCACCAACACCTCGGTCGCTGGGAGCCGTCGATCTCGCGATCAGACGATCGACATTCATCGTGATGTTTATATATATTGACTCCACTAACCCTAATCCCCCCTTCTCCACTTTTCCACCCGCGCAGCCTTCCTCTCCTTCCTCCTCCACCGCCTCCCCGCCTCGCCGCCCTCGCTCTCTCCTCTCTGCCACCTCCCTCCCTCTTCCCCGCCTCTCCCCACCTTCCTCCCTCTCTAATCCGTCGCCTCCCTAGCTCCTCCCCTCCTCTGCGCATCAATCTGCGCCGCATCGAGGAGCGGCACCGCAACCACCTCCCCTCTCCTCAGATCCATTCATGGCGGCATCCAGGTACTTCGCGACGACTTATCCTCCCTACATGCGAAGGCGAGGACGCAAGGAGCGGACCCTACTGGGAGGGGGGGGGGACGGAGGCGCCTCCCCCTCGGCCCTCCCCTCCCTCCGCTCCCCGCGCACGCCAAGGCCACGAACCGGGGAGGCTCGTTTCTGATTTTGGTAAGGGGGGTCGGTTTGGATTCATGATGGTGCGGCTGGGGCTGGTGCTGTGGGTGGCGCGGGGGTCGGCGGCGGCGTGGCAGCGGGAGAACAACAAGCGGCGGGAGCGGCGGGCGCCGCACGATCGCCGCCAAGATCTTCTCGGGCCTCCGCACACACGGCGGATACAAGCTCCCCCAAGCACTACGACAACAACGAGGTGCTCAAGGCGCTCCGCAACGAGGCCGGGTGGGTCGTCGAGCCCGACGGCACCACCTACCGCAAGGTATACGCTCCTTCGGTCCTTCCCCCCCACCAACTCCACCTTGCCTAGCGGATCTCGTCGACCCGCGGTTTCGATTTATAGTACTTGATTGTTGGTAATGACAACTAGCTAGCTTCGTTAAAATGATGTTTGGTCGGTCCGGTTATTAGCTTCGTTTTCTCCGAGTCCCGGATGTAGAAGAACATTAAGTCCCTCATTTTTTCTATTTCTGCAACCGTACTCGAGAGTTTAATGGTTTTACTTGGTCCGAATGTCCGATTAAGGATCTTAATTTTCTCGAGCTACAAAGTGTAGAAGGGAATTACAGTCCCGAACTCTTTTTTACTGAGGGTACTATATATGCGAGAGCTTGATATATATGATGTTTTTTAGTTGGTCTGATTATCTTCGCTTGGCCATGCAGACTGTTGTCCTCAAGGTTGCAATGTCATGCGAGGGCTGCGCTGGGGCAGTCATGTGTTTGATATGAGCATTTCTGTCCTTTCGAGTTATCTTACTTGTTAATTTACAAATCTGTCAGTAATTTAACATCTGCAATATATAATATGAGCTGTTTATTGAGAATGCCTGATTTGTACATCTAGCACACCATCTGATTGGCTCTGGTTCAGTTTGTAAGCTGTGCTATGGTGTTCAACCTACACAATTATTGGCTTGGTATAATACATGTTTTCATATGTGTGTATGCAGTAGCAAATTAATAAGTTATGCAATTGGTAGGTTCTTGGATGTCAACCAGCTCCTAAAGTGCCTATTTTTTCTAAGTTCATGTGAATCAGAAACATTAGTCATAAACCTGCTGCATTGCACATTAATTACTGACCTGTCACACAATGATTGATCTATGCGAAGACTCGGTCACACTATAATATTTTTTACTCACTTATTGTTCCATTTTGCTATCCGCATTTTTGTGAATTGCGAGTCGTTGTCCAAGCACCAAGTCATCACGGCCGCACCCGCTTCGCCGCCTCGCCTTGCCCCGTGGTTTCGGTCTTGGAACTTGTTGCGTGGTTGCCACCTTGCTTGAGCATCGATCCTACGCACCAATCATTCATCTCTAGCTACAGATAAGTGCCTCCCTCTGAAATCCCCAAACAATTTCTGCTAGGTTGCAGGACTAAGATTGTTGATGCTGACGAACATAAGTGTCATTTCATCCTGTTTTGTTCCTTTCTTAATGGGTTCAAGAAGTATGCAGGTGAAGCAATCCTATCTTGCTTTGTTCCACAAGTGGTAGCATGGCTAATTCTTATGAATGCCTAGAAACTGATCTACCTTATGCTAGATTTCACCTTCTACACTATTAGGGCTAAATGTCACTACTATTTCACATGTATCCTTTATGTAGCAGGCTTTTTGATTGCTTGTTCATGTGCACACTACTCGAGCGCTTGTCAAGATTTTCTTTATCAGTCAAACTAGTGCCTCCTTGGTTGTGCATCAGTGCAAGTGTTCAGACATGAAATTTAGGTCAACCGGTAAGGTAGTCTTTGATTTGTCATATGATGTGGACAGTTGTTGAACATTGTAAAATAGGATGAAATAGCATCTGTTTGCACAGGAACCCATTAACCACCCCCACCCTTTGGTTGCTTCATTACTCCATCTACTGCACAAAATGTTATACCCATTTAATTGCTTCCCTGCTTGTTCTGCTACTCAATACATGACAAATAATTGGCAGTATTCCACTAGATGTTGCCTGCCTGAGATGATACACATAGTTTTATGATCCAACCAACAATGCAGTATACTTTGTTGCATAGTTTGTTAGCTATGGGTAGGTTTTTTTGAGATTATGATGAGTCATTTCTGCTCACGTGGTTATGACTGAAGTTTAGATATAGCAGCAGTTGTCAGTCTCACTTTAGTTCTCTTGCGCTTATATACTGACAGAAAAAATTTTATGATCTCAATCATATTGACATTGCTCCTTGTTTTTGTTGCTTCAGTCAGCTGGAGGATGGCATCCTGGCTATTGGCAATCTGTCTAGATGGCAAATCTGTTGGTTGTTGGCAATCTGTCTAGTGGTGAAAAACAAGATGGCTGCTATCTATAATACTGTGTGTTGGCTTATACTTCTGGCTGTTGTGTAGATGGCAGATTTTTGGCTTAAACTTGTATTGGCTTACTTCTGGCTGCTGTCTAGATGGCACATTTTGGCTTATACTTGGTTGTTGCCAATCTGCTGAATTTGTATTTAAGCGGTTTTGATTATGTGTTGTCCTATATGATACATCTGTGTATCTGCGTTGTCTTGTATCTGGGCTGAATTCTGTATGAAAGATTTTTGTGTTTATTATTTTGTGGGTTAAATGTGATGGGTATTTTTGGTGGGCTGAAATTCTAGACCGAAATGTGGCCCACCAATAGAATAGGGCCCGTCAGACAGGGGTCCTAAAAATTCCACGTCATCATGCCACGTCATTGTCCACATCATCATTGTCGTCCAGGTCAGCTGCCACGTCAGCGGCCACGTGGCAAACTGCATCATTGTCCATGTCATTAAAACCATCTGAGTCAGCAGCCATGTGGCACACCACGTCAGCTGACAGGTGGCATCCACGTCAGCAGCCAGGTGGCATCCACGTCAGCAGCCAGGTGGCATCCACGTCGGCATCCAAGTGGCATCCACGTCAGCAGCCAGGTGGCATCCAAGTCAGCAGCCATGTCACATCAGTCAACACCAATCCGTGACGATTTTATTTTATCACGGATAGTGAGCCATGGGTTGGGCTGCATGGGCCTCGGGCTGCTCCGTGACGATTCAGATACGTCACGGATCGCGACGTTTATTAAGGGAACGTCGAGAGATTTAATCAATGACGCTCATTCCACCACGAAAATGTAAATCGTCGCGGATGCTGATTTGAGACGAATTTTATTTAATCCGTGACAGAATGGTTACGTCACGCATTAAATAGTTTCTTGTAGTGGGCTCAAGTCTACACGACTACTTCCGAGCCCTTCGCTGTAAGCGACCTCTGGGTCCAGGCACTAGTGTCCGAACTACTCCACTCCGAGATCCAACGCTAACGACTACTAACGGAACTCGGGGCTACTTAGAGCGTCAAGTACTTTAGCAACGGTCTATCAAGAGACCATGTACTTCTAGATCCAGTCTATAAGGCTACTAACGGATCTACTGCTGTAAGCGGCCACGCTCCCTAGCACTACTCTAGCCGTAGGCGGCCTCCGGGTCATGGCGACTTCACTTGTAAACGGCCCTGGCCATCCAGGTGTACTCTTCAGTAATAAAGTTCGACTTTTGATCAACTCATTTACTATGTCTTCCTCAACGAGTCTATCACCGAGTATTACTACTCACGACGACTCCACAGATGGGCACTCGCATATAACATCGTGACAATGAGTACTCATTCGATGGAAGTCTTTTCATTAATACTTAAACAAGTTCATTACAACTTTGTTTATATACAATTGCTGCTACAAGCCAACCCTACAGGCTAACTACTGGAGGTTCAACTTCTCGGCGACTTGCTCGCTTTACGGACAAGCTAACCCTACAAAGCTAACTACCGTAAGCTCCGCGTATTGCTCATCTGTACAATTGGCGGCTAGTATGACTTCATGAACGCCAAGACTTGGTTTGGAATAGACTTCACCAAATGCTTGACATAAGTAGCCAGGCGTCCGGGGGCTTCTTTCAGCCGGTCGACCAGAGGAGCTATCTTCGGTCCGCCCGGGTGTGGCACCAGTAGCCTCGCGATGGGGAGCGCGACTTCTTCGAGTTCCTTGAGCTGCCCCCGCAACCTCTCGCAGTCTTCATTCAGCTTCTGCAGAGATTTATAGCAGTTGACAAGGTCACGATCCGAGGCGATCTGAAGCTCCGTGTGCATTTTGCATTCACGGGCCAGCTGCTTATAATCGTACACAAGTACCTCGCGAGCATCCTTCTCTCGGTAGAAGAGATTCTTCATATCGACTTCTGATGCCTTCAGCTGTTCCACTCGGGCCTCAAGATCTGCAAACAACTCAAAGGGAGATGTCAGACTACTATAGGGTACCCACAATAAGTACTCGACAGGATGACATCAGCATACCTTTGTTCTTTTGGCGTAGCGACTTGTTCTTGCGGACCAACTCATCGCTCTTCGCCTGCATGTCTTGTACTTCATTATGGTACTGGGAGAAGGAACCATCAAGCATGGAGTGGAGCATGGCGGAGTGCTTCCTGCCTTTATTGAGTTCTTTCTCCAACATCTCTGCCCAGAGCACCGTATCACCATACCCCCTGGAGCATTTCAGACTTCTGTCGGGATCTCTCCACGACATCCTGCACAAGGCAATAATTGTTATTTGGGTACTCAAGTCCGACGGATTTCGACTACTCAAGGATACTATTACGTATTTTCCTCCATTGCTCGGCCCGCCGCATCGACTCCAAGTTGCGGGCTACCGTTGCCGGGTTGATAAGGTCATCCGCCAGAAGTTCGAGCCCATCTCGACTAGTCGCCGCGGCCTCAGACATCGGCGCCGAACGGATTGGCTTCGCGTCTTGGATTTCCGGCGAGCGGACGACTACCTCCAGACTCGCCTCCGGTAGTGCATCGCCACGCACCTCTTCGGTCACCCCGGGGGCTGCCGCCTCTGCCAGCTCGGTTGCTGCTCCTGTGGCCACCTCGGCTTCTGGCACGACGCCTTCAACTGGCACAGCCTCAGGGATGGTGCTTCCCTCGACTTCTGCCCCTGTCAACACAAGACACACGGGATCAGTTCCCGGGGGCTCTGAATACTACTCGAGGAAGTCCGCATTACTGCAATCTACTCACCTTCTACTACGCTGGCTTCCGACAGCGTAGCCTCCACGACCGGCGCCACGGTCTCAGCCTGAGGGAGGAGAGCAGACTCCTCGGCAGTAGGCGCGGAGACTTCTTCAGCCGCCGCCGTGCTGGGTTCATCTCCTTCCCAGGACAAGTCAGTCGATTTCCTGCACAATACAAAATCGGTGGTCAACCAAGTAAGACTACCAAGCTACAAGTACTACTCGGGAAAGGTTTTCACTTACAAGCTAGACCGGACGACAGTCACGGTCGGAGCGCCAAGTATGCTAGCGATATCTACAAGCCCGGCTTCGGCAGGCACCTCTTCTTCAGCTTGAGCCGCTACTGGATCTTCGGCACCAGTAGCCGTGCTCGGTTCTGCCCTCCTCTCCACGGCCGGCGCCTGCGGCTCGACAATTGTGGTTGACCGTTGTGTCATCTGTGACACAAGTTCTTCTATGGTGGGGTCTGGGCTGCGGCTTCTCTCAGCTGGCTCGCCCACTGTCTCCCAATCGCCTCCTTCCCCTTGATCAACGGGGTCAGAAGGGGGAATCTTCTGTGAGAACTCAGAATTCAAGCGTCAGCATACACAATACTTCAAGACAAGTACTCGACTACTCTACTCGAGGAACTGACCTCTTGAGACATAGTCTCGGTGACCTTCAATTTCTTGGCGACGCGCTTGCGCGCCACATTGCGCGGCCTCCTCGACGGCGCAGGGAGACTAGCCTCTAGGCTAGTCAGTGGATCATCGATGAGGGGCACATTGGGCAGTCCAGGACGGCTGAACCTGGACCGCAGCTGGAACCGCTCCTGCAGCATCTCCCCATCCTCCTCGTCGAACATATCTTCAATGGTGATGGTTTTGTCATCCTCGCCAACTTCACGACGCTCCTTGCCCTTGCCCCTTGCCCTTGCCCTCCTCTGGAATATCCACAAGTCGAGGAGGGGGAGCCGGTGTCGTATGGACCTCCCCGGGCCCACTACCTCGGTGGGTACCGGGACCGACTACTCGGTGGGCCCCCGGGACTACTCGACTTGCGCTACACGGCACACGGAGGCGTGGAGCACAAGGACAGACACGGGAGTAGTACTCGGTTAAGGCTGCGGACACGTTCCGCACCGTATAGAGGTCTCCTAGACGTACTCGGCTAGTACTCCTTCCCTACTCCGACTTGTAACCCCGCCTCCCGACTATATAAGGCGGGGCGGGGGACCGATCCCAGGATCACCTCGACCTCACCTCATCCAACTCACGGCGCATCATTGCACCATCGTGTAATTGTGCCCTATCAATCCCGAGCTACGCAAAGCATACGGGACGTAGGGTATTACGCACCTCGCGGCCCGAACTCGTCTAAATTGTGTGTCGCGTGCCTCTTCCTTCGAGTTACCGATCTCGGCGAGTCACATTCATCTACTTCGGGTACTCCCCCGTAGTAGGTTGCCGGTCCAAAACACCGACACCGGCGCGCCGGGTAGGGGACCTCGCTCGAGATCACATGGCGAACTCGACGGCTTCCGTTCACATCAAGCCAACCGTCGCCTTCAACCATGGCGACACCTTCGTCTTCGGGGCTTGGGTCTGCACTGCTGATGGCGCGGGCTCTTTCCAGCGCCGCTTGATCATGCAACCCGACTCGAGGACGGAGCCTTGTGACGCTTCCCGAAGTTGTCACGGGCAAGCTCGCCGCAAGTTCGGCGAAATTTCGCTTTCCAATCTCCACGGCCGACTTCGAGCTCGAGTCCGTCTCCAACTCGAACCCGACGTCGCCATGGGCCATCGCATGCGAGCCGGCTCCTCGGCCATCGCGGCGGTCCCCTCTCCACATCGGCGCTGCGTGCGTGGCCCTCGCGTTCCCCGGCCGGGCCCGCACGGAGGCTTCTACGCCACGACGGGCCGGCAAGGAGCCCGTAACCGAGTACAACTCGGACTCCGACGCCGTCTCCAACCGCGTCTCGGACTCCCACCCTCTCTCCGAGTTCTACTCGAACCCGGACTACGAGTTCGACTTCGGGTCGGACCCTGAGGAGCCCGAGTCCGAAGACAACTCCTCCGAGCTTCCCTTGTCGGGGCCGGCCTGCGGGGCGGTTATAAGATCAACGCCGGCCGGAAGATACGTCTGCGGCCGGACCGCAAACCTCGCCGAGCCGACAAAGGACTCACGCTACGTCGCCTACATCGACTCGCTACCGTTCCAGGAGGGAACACCACTAGCTCAAGCCGACTCAAGCGCACCAACCGAGGTGGCACCTTCGAGCCAAGCTTGGGTACCCCCGATCGTCAAGTCTTCATGGCTGCCGCGACACCCCGGGAACCTCGGGCACGGCCGCGGACAAGTACACGGAGGACATCTCCACGGACGAGCGTCCGCCGATGCCCCCGCGGACGAGACCGACGCCGGCGGGGACGCCCGGCGCGAACGTAACGGGAAGCGCAACGAACGACGCCGGCGGCTCGGGGACAACCTCCCCATCCGCAACCTTGCGGAAGCTCTCGAAGCGCTCGAGAGCGAGTTCACACCACTCCCGAGCGAGTGCCTCATGTCGATCACGGCGATCGCACGGCGAGCTCGGGGCATACGGGCCGGAGAGGTCATCGCCAAGCTCGGCGAGGAAGCTTACTTCATGCGGGTCGACAAGAGAGTCGGCCCAACCTCCCCCGGCCAAGCCTCGCGACAACGAGGCTACTAGTCGCGAGTCGCGACCCCCCGGTCCCCAACCGTACTCGGGGGCGACATCCCGGCCGAACCAAACCGTCGACGCTCCACCGCCGGCGGACCCTCACGACAAGACAACGTCAACCGAGAAGTCGTCCCCCACCGTGCCTCGGCCGGTGGTGGCGGCAACGACCCCGACGGCGGCGGCGGCGGCGGCGGCGGCTCCAACCACGGAGCCAACAAAAGAGCCGGAGGCGGCGGCGGCCGCGGCGGCCGCGGCCACGCGCATAGCCACGCCTCCGGCGCCTCTCCCACGGCGGGTACGATGCCCGCCGGAGAATCGAAGAGTTGCGGCGAAGAAGTCGACGACCGCCGCCGAAGGCGACGGCTTCCCCCGCCCTTCTCACCCCGGCTCGCAACCTCGCTCCTCCCCGACAAGTTCAAGCCTTTGGGGATCACCAAATACGACGCGAAGCGGATCCCATCCGGTGGCTCCGATGCTACGCCCTCACCATCGACTTCAACCCACGCACGGCCATCAAGTCGCAAGCTCTAGTCGACTTCATGGCGCAGTGGCGGGAGAACCCGCCTACCTACTCCCACCCGTGCGACCGAGCATTGGGTGATGTACTTCGACGGCTCACTCAACCTCGAGGGCGCGGGCGCGGGGTACTCCCCGATCTCTCCAACGGGCGAACAACTCAAGTACGTCCCCCGGATCTTCTCGGAAGGTCTCGAACAACGAAGCCGAGTACGAAGCCCTCCTACACGGGCTCCGCCTCGCGGCTTCACTTGGCATCAAGCGGCTACTAGTCTACGGCGACTCCGCGGTGGTCATCAACCAAGTCAACAAGTCCCCGGGACCGCAACAAGGAGAACATGGACGCCTATCGCCTAGAAGTCCGCAAGCTCGAGAACAAATTCTATGGTCTCGAGTTCCACCACATCGTTCGCGACAACAACGTTGCGGCGGACGTCCTCTCGAAGCTCGGATCCACCCGCGCCCAAGTACCCGCGGGCGTCTTCGTCCATGAGCTTCACGCGCCATCCATCCCGGAGCCGGCGCCACCGACCATCGTCCCGGCCCAACCAACCACCGGGCAGGAGGTCATGATGATCGACGTGGACCGGAGGCAACCCTTCATCGACTACCTCGGCGAGCGAGAAGGTCCCCTCCGACAAGAACGCAGCCGAACAACTCGTCCGCCGCGCCAAGTCTTACGTCCTCGTCGGCGACAAGCTTTACAAGCGAGGCGCATCTTCCGGAGTACTCATGAAATGCGTCCCTCGCGAAGAAGGCAAGGACATCTTGGAGGAGATCCACAAGGGTGTCTGCGGCAACCACGCGTCCTCCCGCACGCTGGTCAGCAAGGCCTTCCGGCGAGCCTTCTCTACCGGCCCACGGCCACGGGCGATGCCGAAGAACTCGTCGGACGGTGCCAAGGATGTCGGTTCTTCGCCAAGCGCAACACGTCCCCTCGCCTACAAGCTAGTCACCATACCACCAACCCGGCCCTTTGCCCGCCGGGGGCTCGACATGATTGGGCCACCGCCAACCGCGCCGGAGGATTCAACCGGCATCGGTGGCTATCGACAAGTTCACCAAGTGGATCGAGGTCAAGCCGGTCACATGCCCCAAGGGCGACGAGTACTCGACTTCTCGGATGAACTCGTACACCGCTACGGGCTACCCCACCGCATCATCACGGACACGGGGTCCAACTTCAACAACCACCGCTTCGGGGAGTACCGCGAGAACGGCGGAATCGACGTCGGATACGTCTCCGTCGCCCATCCACGGGCCAACGGACAAGTCAAGCGCGCCAACGGGATGGTGCTCGACGCCCTAAAGAAGCGGCTACACGACGCGCTAACTCAAAAGGGGGCAAGTGGATCAAGGAACTACCCAACGCACTCGGGGGCCGCGGACTCGCCCATCCAAGCCAACGGGGCAATCCCCCTACTTCTCGGTCTACGGCTCGAAGCCATCCTCCCCGCCGATGTCATATGGAACTCGCCAGCGGTGGAGCACTACGACGAAGGCGTCTCGGAAGACGACGGACGAGTTGATATCGACGGCCTCGAAGAAGCTCGCCGTGCCGCCCTCGTCCAATCGACAAGGTACCTCGAGGGTATCCGACGCTACCACGATCGCAACGTCAAAGAACGCTCCTTCAACGTTGGAGATCTTGTCCTCCGCCGTATCCCGAACACGGAAGGACTTCACAAGCTCGGCCCCCCCGGGAAGGCCCCTTCACCGTGGCTAAGGTGACCGGGCCGGGCTCCTACCGCCTCCAAACTCTCGAAGGCGAAGAAGTCAACAACTCGTGGAACGTCGACCAGCTCTGTCGATTCTACGCCTAGTCTACTCGACTACTCCGGGGTTCAAGTCCACGCGACTACATCAACACCCCTAGCCGCATGCGACCCTCCGGTCCCGGCTTCAAGTCTCGGACTACTCTCCTCCGAGTCCCGGCCCGTGCGGCTACCTACGGACCACGGGCCGCAACGAGCGTCAAGGACTCTAGCAGCGGTCTACCAAGAAGACCACACTCCAAGATCCAGCCTGCGCGGCTACTTACGGATGCGCGATCCGGCCTACACGGCTACCTACGGATCACTCCACCGTAAGCGGCCACCCGCTCCACAGTACTACTCGGCCAAGTAAGCGCCTCCGCGGTCCGTGCGACTACTTGTAACTACGGCCTCGGCCACCCGGGTGTACCTCTTCGGTAATAAAGTTTGATTATTCATCAACTCCTTTACGCCTACTCCCCGCGACGGGACTACTAAGCCGAGTACTACTACTCGCACCTACTCCACGATGGGCGCTCCGCACTCGAGATCGCGGCTACGAGTACTCATTGTCGGAACTTCACATTTCATTGATATAAGAGGCGAGTTCATTACAACCGTTTCCTATACAACTACGGCTACTAGCTATCTATGCGAGCTACCGGAGATTCGGCTTATCGGCTACCGCTCCGCGATGGGGAGCCATCTCCGCTCCCGGCAACTCCGCGCTGCTGCTCGTCCGAGCGGTTGGCGGCTACTCCGCCGGCGACTACCCTCCACCGGGCCGCCGGGAAGTACGACTTCATGAAGGCCGGCACCTGCTTCGGGATTGACTTCGCCATGTGCTTCACGTAGGCGGCCGGCCGGGCCGGGCGCCTCACGAAGTCGATCCGCCAACGGAGCAATCTTGGGGCCGCCGGGTGCGGCACCGGGAGCCTCGCGATCGGGGAGGGCGGCCTCTTCCGGGTCCTTCGGTTGGGCTCGGAGCGCCTCGCGGTCTTCGTTCAACTTCGCAAGGATTTGTAGCAGTTGACGAGATCCCGTCGATGCAATTCTCAACTCCATGTGCTTCTCGCACTCGAAGGCCGCCTCCTTGTAATCGAGTTCAAGTACACGGCGGGCTTCTTGCTCCCGGTAGAAGAGATTCTTCATGTCGATCTCCGAGCCCTTCGCACGCTCCACCCGGTCTTCGAGTTCTCGCAACACAGAACACAACAACGGGTCGAGCTTGATGACTCCTAACAAGTACCCGACAAGTCAAAAGACATACCTTTATTCTTGTTGCGGAGGCCTTTATTCTTCCGCACCGGATCATCGCTCTTCGCCCGCAAGTCCATCACGTCGTTGTGGTACTTGGCGAAGGCGACGTCAAGCCTCGACGCAAGGCGGCCGCGTGCTCCTTCGACTTCGTGAGTCTGCTCCTCCAAGGCTTCGGCTCGGAGCACGGTGTCGCCGTAGCCTCGCAAAGATGTTGGACTTCTCGCGGGATCGCTCCGCGACGTCCCGCACAATACAAGCTCAAGTCGGGCGAGTACTCTACGCAAAGGATAGACTACTCGGAAGGCAACGGCTACGTACCTTCATCCATTGTTCGGCTCGCCGCATCGCCTCCGGATGTCGCGCCGGCACCGCCGGCTCGACGAGATCATCGGGTCATCTGCAAAGCAAATAGTTTGGGTGAGCTCGACTACTACAATACAATGAGTACTCGAAGACAAAAGTTCGATTACCAACCTTGTTTGGCGGACAAGCCGCGGAGTACTCGGGGACTGGGCAGGGTGTGTATGGCGGCATATCTTTGAAGATCCTACCTAGTCTCTCGACGATGTCTTCATCATCGACTTCATTACCGGACATCGTCGCCCGTATATTGGTACCCGAGGGTATCGCGCGCCATCAGTGGCTGCACCCTCCTCTTCATGAAGCTGAAGGCCACGTGTTCGGCCCTCAGCCTGGCTTCTCTCAAAGCCTTGATCTTCTGCAGCAGCTCGGGTAGTTTAATACCCTCCTGCATCGTTGGCTCCGTGTTCCACCAGATGCTTTGGCTGCTGCCCGCTCAGCTTCGGCAGCTCGGGTGGTGGTTGGTGATGTAGAACCACTTTGCCTTCCAGTCTTGGTTGGAGTCGATAAGCTTGTACGATGAGTACTACTCGGCGGCGTCCTCGCGCATCTGGATGCAGGCTCCTCCGACTACTCTTGGGTCGTTGTCGCTCGGCTGCGGCTTCAAGCGGAAGAACTTCCGAAACAAGACCCAGTGGGACCTGATCCCCACGAAGGCTTCACAGAAATGGACGAAGACGGATACGTGAAAAATCTCGTTAGGGTTCAGGTTCAAGTACTCGATACCGTAGTACTTGAGGAGACCCTTGAAGAAGTCACTTGCAGGGAGGGCCAGCCCGCGCTCCACGAACCGGGCGAACATCGGGATCTCGTCGGGGTTCTTCTCCATTGGGTACGGGTCTCCCGCGGCGGCGCGCCACATGTCCATATCCTTTTCTCGGAGGAAACCGCTATTCACCAGCGCCAGCAAATCTTCAGTCTTCGCCTTGGACTTCTTCCACTCTTTGTTCGGATTCGAGCGCGGGGGAGATGTCGGCGGCGTTGACCCCTGGGCGGATCCAGCCGCCTCATCACGAGATCTCTTCTTCGCGGCGCTGGTGTTCATGCTCTTCGATGGGGAAGACTTCATCCTCCAAATGCACCGGGTCTTCACTCGCATCCGCTCAGGGGCTTCTCTGGAGGCAAACAGCGGCGGCGCGCGTGGATCTGCAGCCTAAGGCGCAGTGGAAGTGGCACGGGTGGCTGACTCTTGCCTAGATCTGTTTCAAATGGCTGCAAATGTGGGGGATGGAAAACCCTAAGGGTTTCGACTTCTATTTATAATCCAACCGGCGGCATTGCAACGGCCAGATGGATAAGTATCGGCAGCTGACTCAGCGGCGGCCGCCTGACTCTTCATCTTCCAATAGTCGACGCGCTCCATCTCGGGGGCTCGGCTACGTCTACTCAACTTCCTAGGTGATGACAAGTTTCCAGAGCAACTCAGGACGCATTCTAAAATCAAGATGACCCTTCAATTCGAGAGGAAGTACTCAACTCAAGGCTCGGGGGCTCCGTGCCATGTGTCCTTCGGTTTTTTCTCTGGATTTTGCGGGATAATCTTGGCAGAACTTCAGATTGACCCTCAGCTTGAATCTACGATTCGACCTAAGGCTCGAGGGATACATTCCATGTGGAATGTGATTCTTCGAATGGCATTTTCCATATGGTTTCTTCTTCAAGACAATGCGAGTATTATTGAAGACCTTTAAGAGAAGAACTCGAGGATGCTTGGGAACTACTCGAGAAGACTTCAAGACTACTCAAGAATTAGCTGGAGTACCTTCCAGCCTCAGGATGCTTCAAGTACTCTTGAGGACTTTTGGCTTGTAGTACTCGGGGACGCCTGAGGACTACTCGTCAAGGCCATCAAGACTACTCGAAACTATTTTACTCGACTACAAAGTACTCGGGGGCTTGTCGTATGGACCTCCCTATGCCCACTGCCTCGGTGGGCCCCTGGGACTACTCGGCTTGTGCCACACGGCACCTGATGGCGTGAGGCGCAAAGACTACGCTGGAGAAGTACTCGGATAGGAAGCTATACATGTCATGTACTATGTAGAGAACTCCTAGCCGTACCCGACTAGTACTCTCTCCTCAAACCGACTTGTAACCCTGCCTCCCGGGCTATATAAGGCGAGGCAGGGACCCCCTCTCTCATATACGCACCATCTTGTAAACACACCCAATCAATCCAGAGCTACGCAGCATACAGGACGTAGGGTATTACGCACCTCGCGGCCCGAACCTGTCTAAATTGTGTGCCACATGTCTCTTCATTCGAGTTACCGATCTACGCGAGGCCACATTCATCTACCTCGGGTACTCCCCTTGGTAGGTTGCCGGCCTAAAACACCGACAAAGCCTTACCAAGGGAAGTAATGTAACACATCAATTTGTTATGATTGGCAATATGGAGTGACTTAAAGATTCAATTGCACATTCTTATGCTTAATTAAAGAATCTTAAGTCGCTACTCACTGGCTCAAGTATGGATTTACTCAAGAAAATAGCAATGTTGGAAGCCCTTAAGTATAAATTTTGAAGTATGACAAGTTTGATTATCTACAAGCTCAAGAGGTTGATTCAGTTTTTCTACCTTTATTCTTGAGTATAGGAATATTGTACTATCAAGAGGGATGCATCATTAGCTTAATGACCAAGTTTAAAGTGCTCTTAGAAAAACCTTGTGAGACTTAGCCTTGAGAGCCTTAGAGTGTGCTAACAGTTCTATCTAATCAAACCCGAGCCACTTCATCTCTTTGGTGAAGTGTTGGAGAGAAAGCAAGGGTTTCGATGCTAACTCTGGCTTGACCGGTATAATCGGTCAAGGGGACCGGTCTGACCGGTCACCCTAGGCCAACGACTAGTTTTCAAACACTGATCTGACTGATGTAGGGTACTGGTCTTATAGGTGCTCCCAGAGAGCTAACGACTAGTTTTCCTTGAAGTGGGGTATTTATACCCCCATGACCTCTTCAGTGGAGAGGTGTTGTTTTTGGTGACATTGTTGAGCTTCTAAGCCTTTTTTTTACAAACCAAATCCTTTGTGGCTCACCTAACCATCTCTTCGTGAGATTTGAGTGATTCAAGCAATATCCTTGAGTTGGTTTGAGATAGTGATCTTGTGTGAGCATTTGTGAGCTAACAAGTGCATTCCATAACTTGAGCACTTTGATTCTCGTCAAGAAAGTTGTTGAAGCATCTGTTAATCTTGGAGGTTTGCCTCCTAGTTGGCTATGCGTCGCAAGCTAGCTCCTAAGGTGTGGTGAGTAGTGACAAATCTGTGAGGGAAGTGATCTTGCCTCTTCGTGAAAAAGATCGTCTTCGTGGAAAGGAGGAAAGCGGTTGAAAGAAATCTAGCTTGTTGAGAGGGAGTTGAAAAAGACTTGTATCTCGAACAAGCTCCTCAATGGAGACATATGATTCACTTGATTGTGAATCTGAACTTCGGGAAACAAATCATTGTGTCTCCTTGTGATTTGCCTGTGTAAGTTGTTTTTATAGCACATTTACTTTGCATCCGCTTCAATCTACTTTGGTGTGCTTATCTTATGTCTAGGGATCATTACCCTACTTTTGATCATCTACCAAAGCCTCTCTACAAGTTTGGTTCGTGCTAGAAGTCAAGAGTAGCTTAAGCTGAGTTGCTATGATCTCTGTGCTACACCGGTCTGAATGGTTCTCTCGGAACCAGGGCTGGTCTGATCGGTCATCGCAACCGGTCTAAACGGTGGTGCTTGGCAGTTCAAGTTTTCGGTGGGAAAAGTTAAATTAGTCGACACCTATTCACCCCTCTCTAGGCGACAGGCTAGTCCTTTCGCCATTTGAAACGGCGGTTGCGAACAATAACCCGCAGCGCAGACTGTAGCACTCTCAACCGCTGTTTCAAACTGCGGTAGAGGATAATCAATTTTCCAAAAATCATAATTTTTTATGAATTCAGATGGAGATAAATTTATATAAAAATTGTAGGTTTTGTCGAGATCTGCAACTTTGTAGTTCAAATGTTTTTTAAATTACACAGTACAACACAAACACTCACAATTAATTCATCTTGAGACTCAAATAGACGATACAAATGTTTGTTCTCGTAACAACATATCTAAAAACATACTTCATTTATATAAACATCAGAAACAGATAAAAGTTATACGAAAAATGAGTTCCAACTTTGTAACGTGGACATCGGGGTTATTACTCATTTACGAGTAGATAGATGTTAGCAGACCAGAGGATAACAGGGATTGGGAGGAGGAATGAGAGCAGGGATCGAAGAGCAAGCAGGGGAATCGAGAGGAGAAGCAGGAAGAACAGAAGGATGAGCAGAGTCGTAAGAAAGAAGAAGCACAGTAGTTTCTGTTACATGATAATCGATACCCTCATTCCTCTCCCTCTCCTGTATATGTAGCAAGGTACATGGGCCGAGCCCAGCTAAAGATGGCACACAGGCCCATTAACCCAGTGTCAGCCCAACCGGATCCTAACATTCTCCCCTTCTTAAAATTCGGCTTGCTCCCAAGCCGATGTAAAATAACTCAACCGGTGTCGGGGACGACCCCTAGGGGTCCCCTTAAACAAACTAGGGAATCCCCACTTAAAACCCACAACAAGCTAAAGCCAAACGCGCCTCGCTTAAGCACACGGGGCATGGCCCACGCCACGGTGGCCCCAACGGCCCACCAAGGCGGCCCACTCAAAGATCCCCTCGAGCAGGCTCCGCCTCGCTCGAGGGCACACGCCTCCCTCGGGCGGGCTCCGCCCCGTTCGAGGGGGGTGCGCTTACCTCGAGCAAGCTCCGCCTCGCTCGAGGGTCCGCTCCGCCCTCGAGCAGGCTCCGCCTCGCTCGAGGGTGCTCCGCACGCGCACGCCCGTTCCCCGCACACGGGCATTTATTGTTCGACAACGGCGGAGCGCGCCATCATGCGCCCGGGGCACGCGCCCCGGTTCCGTTGCACTTACTCCCTAGGGAGGGAACCCATCCCCGCCACCGGGGGACCGTGCGACGTGGCCGGTGCCAATCCCGTGACACCGCGCCGCCTACTCCGGTGCGGCTAACGCGCCGAGCCCTCGAAGGGGGGGCCGGCCGCACCCTTGATTTGCTTTCCCGTGACTTTGCAGGGCCGAGTCAAGGTGTTAGGCCGGGGGGTACCATCCCCGCCACCGTTAACGGCATGGTGGCCGCCCCGCGCGCGTACAAACCCACGCCGGGCACTGTGGCAACAGCTCCGACGCTGTGGAGCGTGTGGGAACGGGACGCCGCCTTACCTCGCCACCGTACCCCGTACGGACCGACGTCAGCAACTCCCTCGAGCCCGTCTGAAGACATCATGGCCGTCCGCTGCTCTTCTACCCTCGAAGCTACCACCTTGTTCGGGTACAAGATACGCCATGATGGCCGGATGGCGGCAAGGACCGTCAAGGCGGCCGCCTACTCTACGGTATAGCGCGCCACACTTCCCCCATGTAGCTAAGTAGTGCGGCATACATGTGATTCGCTCTCTTCTTAGCCTATAAAAGGAGGACGAACTCCCCCGCCGCGGGGAACAGGAGGACAACGGGCAACACATCACGCACTCGCTCTCCAATTCTCCCACAATATCTTCGCCCACTCCACCGGAACTTGGAAGCCACGCTTCCTCTCCCCGCCTTGCTTGTAGCCGCCCCACTACAGCACCCCGGTGCCGAGCAATATAGTGCCACAAGCACGCCATTACCGGACGTACGTCCCCTTGGCCGGAACCAGGGATAAACTCGTGTGTCTCGATTGCTTAGCATCAACCATTGAGGGATAGACCTTGGCGCTCATTGCGGTTAATGTCGGGACCACATTCCGCATCGACGCTGGCGCCCACCGTGGGGCGATCGAGCGCCTAAGGTCAATCCACCGTCAACTCCCTCCATAGTGATTCGCACTGAGTACCGCGGCACGCGTTAGTCCATGGGCAGCTCGGACCCCCTCCCCGCCGGGTTTGAAATCCGGTTTGGGGGCCTGAATTTTCAGGCCACGAGGAACGGCTACCTAATGCGCCTCACCAACCGTGAGGAGCTCCGTGCGCGGCGCCAGGCCGGGTCCGCCTCGGTCCCCGCGCGCGCGCCGCCACGACGCGACGCCCGCCGGCACGGATGCCGCGAGCCCGTCAACGCCACGGTGCCGCCGCCGCTCCGGCCGGCGTTCACGCCCGGGCGCGGTCCGAGCGGCGGCAAGCCGAACGCGCGCGCCTCTCAACGCGGCGCACCCGTCGGCACGCGCAACCACCGCCCCGGCGGGGGCGGGGCCGCACGGTCTCCGACCGCGCTTCCCCATTGGTCCGTGCGGTGCCACGACGGCCTACAACACCAACATCAACACGACGATGCGCGGGGTTCCCCCCGGCCGTAACGTCTTCATCACCGGGGACCCCGGCACCTCCGCGGGCGACGAGTCGTCTCCGGGCTCCCTTGACGCATTGCCACCCGCCAACCTCCATGGGTACGCGGAATGGGACTTCTCGGCGTGCGGGACCCGGTTATGTTCGGGCGCTTCCTTGACGCCACGGACTACCGGTTCGGCCGCTCCGACGATTCCAACACGGGAGTTACGACCCCGCGTGCGAATGCCGCGTCGTCATCGCCAACGACCCCGCAAACGCCACCGTGCGGTGGGCGCCGGCGACGGGGAGGTCACGCCCGCCCGGGGATCGCTCCGCGCCCCCCGGCTGCCGGGGCCGAGCACCCCCGCCGGGGGCCGACGTTGACGCGCGGTTAGCCCGTGCCCGTGAGCTCGAGGCCAAGCCGGCGGAGGAATATCGAACGGTGCGGGCCGCTCCCGGTGCCTCAATGGCCGGGGAAGCCTCGCGCGCGGCGAACGCGCACGGGAACCGGGCAAACAAAGCCCGCGACCGCATCAACGCCGACTTCAACGTCGACAACCGGACACGCCTCCGCGGGCGAGTCGAAGCTCATTGCCGCCGCAACGTTGCTACGGGCCATGCCGGCCCCCTCGACCCCCGAGGCGCGGAACCTCGCACCGCGAGGTGCGGGGCTCTCATCGAGCGGGGCGGCCGGTCCGGCGGCCGAAAGCTCGGCATCACACATTCGCCAACAGGGAGATGCACAAGGTGATGGGGCCGCGCGGGGGGGCGAACCCTCGGTCCATGTAGGTGAAGCCGCGGGACGACCCGCCAACCCGGACGCGCGCCGGCCAAGGAGCGGCTCCTCGACACGAGCGAGGCGCCGGATGGCGACGCCCGCAACGTCATCAACGCTCGGCGTACGAGCAAGGAGGATGCGCGAGCGGCGGCGGGCTACCACCCTCGACGGGCGAGGACGCTACGACGGCGATGAGGACCGTTCTCCGACGCCGGAACCCCCGGGACCCGTGTGTTCGGCCGGGAGATCCGCGCGGCGGCCTTCCCCCCAACGCTTCCGCCAGCCCCACGACCATCGTCAAGTACAACGGGGAGACGGACCCCCGTGTGTGGCTCAACGATTACCGCCCGTTGACGGTGAAAATCCGTCAACCTAGCCATGAGTTTACCTTCGGTGTTGGCATGAGTTTTATACCTTATCCATTGGTACTAACCCCCGTGGTATAACAAGTTCACGTGTGCATGTCGGTTTTGGAGTTTAGTGTTTATGCGGGGTTTTAGTGTTGAATGCAAGACTTTCGGGATAAGTTCATCAAGCACCTCATGACAAGACCTTGAAGCCCCGTACAAGTCATGCAATGAAGCAAACTTAACTCCAAGAAGCCGGGGACTTGATCCGAGAAGACGACGGACTCCGAGGACCCGACCGAAAAGTGCGTCGAATCTTGCAAGACAAAAAGTTGAGTCCACTTCGGAGAGAAACCGACGACATGGACCTACATGCGAAGGGGGAAACATCCGGAAGCAAGAGAACCGACGTGGAGCGAAGGAGCCCTCGGGCCGGGCCTAGATGGGCCCGGGCCGCCGGCCCCACCGGTCGGCCCCGAGCCCATCCAGGGCCCAAATGCCCCCTCCTTTGCCCTAGCCGCCAATCGGGCTATTTATAGCCCCCCGACCGAGAGCCTCGTGGAAAAGAATTCGTCATCGGCCGCCGAGGAGCGAGAGAAGAGAGGGACACCATCTCGGAGAGGAGAGGGTCGAGCTAGTTGACTAGGGTTCCCCTAGCCGACGTGGGAACCTTGCACGGAAGACCACGTCGGAGTTCCCGAGCTAGAAGCAAGATCAAGGAAGGATCCCGGTGGTGATCTTGTGTATGTATCATTGTTATAGTTGAATTATCAAGTTGAATCTTTTCCCAGCGATCAAGTGTTTCCTCGAAGATTTCGTTTTTCGATCGGCTTTGCTTATTCCAATTCTATTCTCGAGATAGATTACATAGGGTGTTCTTGTAGCCGCGGTGGCTAGAGGTACACGCCGGATCTTCCGAAAGAATCTCGACTTGTCTTTTGACTCGCCCTAAGCTCCCCGCATGAATAGGGATACGTTGTGACAGAACGGGGGTCTCGAAAGGCGGATGTTTTCGGATTTGGACGGGAAACCACGATTTAAAGAGGCTTCTATTAAGATTCGATTTGCTACTTCTTCTCTTGCTTGGAACTTCGAAGAAAAGGCTTACCCCCGATCCCTCTAGATCGGTTTATCTACCCAATCTTACTTTGTTTTCTCCGGTCTTTAGTAGATTAGTGTTGACGGTGTATTTTGGTGCACCTAGCATGTTCATTACACTTTGGTTTGGATTTGATTATGGAACTAACCCGCCACTATGCACACTAATCATATAACAAGTTCATCTTTGTGCATGCATTTGGAAGTGTTGTGTTTATGTAGGAAAACATGGACATAAAGGACGGATTCGCAACAAGTTCAAAGGAGCATTCATGGAGTCTTGTTCGTGTTCATGAGCTTGCTGAAATCACTTCCAATGGTGGTGAGGACCGAAGTGCTACGAGGAACACCCCCGAGGATTGAAGCGTAAAAGATCAAACTTCATGCAAAGAGAGCCCCCATCTTGGACGCGAGGATAACGGCATCAAAATCGTGCAAGTGGAGGGGGCAAAGTACATAAATGCGCGAGGACCCACGGAGCAAAAGGGGCGACCGAACCGGCCGGACGGGCACTGGCCGGCCGGCCCCGGCCGGCCGGCCCAGCCCACTTCCGCACCGGTTCGGTCCCGTTTTCCTTGCCCTCGAAGGATCTTCGACCCTAAAACCCCCGACGTGCCGCCAACACCGGGGGGAGTCATTCGCACCGAAGGCCATCCACAAGCTAGAGAGAGAGGAGGAGGATCTCCGGCGGGAGATCAACCACCTCGAAGGAAGCACCCTCTCGTGGAGAAGGAGGAAGACACCGGCGGAAGGGAAACCATGATCAACGGTGCCATGATCAGCACCTTGATGGGGTAATCTTCTCATTCGTCCATGGGTTGTAATCGATATTGAGATGTAATCGCACCTTGTCGGATTATCTATCTATCATCTTGTGTTGAATATACTTTAATGCTTAAGGTTAGCTACCATGCCGTAAAGGGAGTAGAGCTCCAATGCTTCCTTGGATCCATTCAATACGCCGTGTCCATCAAAGGTCTAGTCATGAATACCTTCGCGTAGTGACGATACGAGAGGAGGGAAAGGGCGAAACCGTGGTCACATCCCCGATAGATTAGATTGGTTTTCATGTCTTTAAGCGATTGCATGCTCTAGTATCGTAGACCCGTGGGCGAGTGTCTTCTACCTTGATCGTTTATCATTCTCTCTAGTGCGGTTTAGTTGTTTTCTAGTATAATAGTAGTTAGGGTTTTAGTAGCTAGTGTGTCGTTGTTGATTGAACGCTTGTAATCCCCTTGCTCCGCGGATTGACAAGAACCTTGGGAATCCCGTGGTGAAAAAGGTGTGGGGTCCGTACGCTTGCGGATCGTAGAGGGATACGTCTTTTATCCGTCAACAAGCCCCTTTTTCCGGCGCCGTTCTTGCCGGGAGCAAGTCGGTTTACATCGTTTGATTTGCATCTAACTTAGTTTTATATTTTAGTTTATCTTTTATTTGCTATATCTAACATATATTATCTAGAAAAACACTTGTTTCGTTTTTGTTTTTTGTTTTTATCTTATTGTCTAGATGGAGTTCGTGAATCAACCCGTGGAAGAACCGGAGAAATCATTAAGGGATTACGCTAGCCCTCGATGTGAAGACATAAAAGTACAAGAGTCGGATTCGAAGCTCGGAGCGACCAAGTATGAAATTAAATCCAAGATCATCAAGATGGTGGCGGAAAACCCATTTGAAGGGATGGTTACGGAGAACCCATATAGACACATAAGGGATTTCACGACAATATGCAACACGGTGCGTCAAGAAGGAGTTCCCGATGAATGGTTCAAATGGAATCTCTTTCCCTACTCACTTGCCGCAAAGCAAAGACATGGTATTCGGTTGCGTCCTTTGAAGTTGAAGGCAATTGGAACAAGTTGACAAAGAAGTTTTGCGAGAAGTTCTTTCCAATTAGCAAGGTTCAACATCTAAGGAGGCAAGTGATCACTTTCATGCAAGGAGAAGAGGAAGGGATAGACCAAGCCAGGATAGGTTTAATGAATTAATCGAACAAGGACCAAAACTCGGCTTCACCGGTGACGTACTCTTGCATACATTTTTCTTTTCCCTAACCCCTAGTTGCATGCGACACGTCGAAATGTGTGCGAGGTGGGGATCTCATGGAGAAAACACTCGCGGAAGCCGCCCAACTTCTACAAAAAATTAGTAAAGCGGCTGCCATGCGAAGAGATTGGGAAACAAGACTTGCGGAAGAGCCGGAATTCAATTCAAGGAAGAAGAAGCTTGCTGATTTTTCTAAAGAGGCAACCCCGGAAGTCACAAAAGAGGAGCCAATCATGGAAAAGCTTGAACAAGAACACATCAAGTCAAGAACTACACCAAGCATCGACTTCGCCGCACCAAAGGAGACGAACAAGAGAAGCATGTCAAGCGCGAAGCCACTAAGGGAGTTCGAACCAATGGATTGGGTTCCTATTGATTACGGAGAAGTATTCGACAAGAGAAGACCATTCCCTAATCAAAAGGGAATGGCAAGAGCATTGGAAGTGGATTTCCCACCGGAGAAGAAAGCCGAAAATTCATACGACCTCGAAACCACGGTGAGATTTTTGAAAAGCTCTTTGGAGATGACGTGGTGGATCCGGAACATATTGCCGAGGTGAAGAGAATCATGGGGATCAAGCCCGAAGCATCACCATACGCTCGCCTCGCCGAAATTTACTCGATAGGATCCGAAGAAGAAGAGAAGATGACGCCGCACTTGAGTTGCGAGATCAACGGAGTTCAATGCAAAGCTTTATGCGACATCGGAGCCCAAGTAAGTGTTCTATCTTCTAAAATTTACGATAAAGTTCAATACCACAACCTAGACTTAGCTCCAACATCAACGAAATTAATTATGGGAGATGGTAGAACTATCAAACCTCTAAAAATCTCTAGAAACTACATACCAACCGATTTCTTTGTTATTGATGCTTACCATAGTAATTCTGATCATATAATCTTAGGTAGGCCTTTTCTTAAGTTGGTTGATGCCGTGTTAGATGCCGGAGAAGGCAAAGTAACAATGAACCTTAATGGAACAAAGTACACATATAACTTTCTTCGTGCTTCTAAACACCTTACACCTTTTCCTCCCGAAGATGAAGAAGTAGAAGAGATAGATAGTCTTTGTTTTGTTGAAACCTTTAGAGACCCGCTGCAAAGAGCGATGGAAAATCAAATTAGTAATCAACAAGATGAAGAACTAGAGGAAGCAACAAAAGGCCTAGAGCCGCATGATGGTAGTGTGGAGGAAGAGAAATTCGAAGACATAGGAGAAATCAAACCCGAGGAGCCACAAGTACCCGAGGTAGACATTAAACCTTTTCCCAAGGGATTAAAATATGAATTTTAGGCCCGGACAAAACTTATCCGAGTCATTGTGAGCAACGAGTTGAGTCCCGAAGAAAATGAAGCGTTGCTGATTTTATTAAAAAAACATAGGAAGGTGATTGGATATTCAATTAATGATCTCAAAGGTATTAGCCCGGCCTTTTGCACTCATCGTATACCAATGGAAGACCAATGTAAGCTTGTAGTGGACCATCAAAGGAGGCTAACCCATGCCATGCGAGAGGTAGTAAAGAAAGAGGTTATCAAGTTACTTGATGCGGAATCATCTACCCGGTTCCGCATAGCGAATGGGTGAGCCCGGTACATTGTGTGCCGAAGAAAGGAGATTTGACCGTGGTGAAGAATGAGAAGAACGAGTTGATACCGCAAAGATCCGTGACCGGTGGCGGATGTGTATCGATTATCGTAAGCTTAACAAAGCGACGAAGAAAGATCACTTCCCCCTACCGTTCATAGACCAGATGCTCGAGAGGTTAGCAAACCATTCTTATTTTTGCTTTCTCGATGGATACTCGGGGTTCATGCAAATTCCTATTCACCCGAAGATCAACATAAGACAACGTTTACGTGTCCTTACGGAACGTTTGCATATAGGAGGATGCCCTTCGGCCTATGCAACGCTCCGGCCTCTTTTCAACGTTGCATGATGGTCGTGTTTTCGGAATTCATCGAAGAAATTGTTGAAGTGTTTATGGATGATTTTTCGGTTTACGGGAAGACGTTCATGGATTGCTTAGCAAACTTAGAAAAGGTCCTTACAAGGTGTGCGGAGGTAGATTTGGTTTTAAATTGGGAAAAGTGCCACTTCATGGTTAAGCAAGGCATAGTGCTCGGACATGTTATATCCGAGAGAGGAATCGAAGTGGACAAGGCTAAGGTAGAGACGGTTGAGCAACTCCCACCTCCTACGGATGTCAAGTCCTTAAGGAGCTTTCTAGGTCATGCCGGATTCTATAGAAGATTTATAAAGGACTTCTCAAAGATCACTAAGCCTTTAACGCACCTTCTTCAAAAGGATGTGGCATTCGACTTTGACGAGAAGTGCCTAGCGGCATTCGGACCTTGAAAAATGCGTTGGTGAGTGCTCCCATCATCCAACCTCCGGATTGGAGCCAACCTTTCGAGATCATGTGTGACGCAAGTGACTACGCCGTAGGCGCGGTCTTGGGTCAAAGAAAGGAAGGCCGAGTTCACGTCGTTTACTACGCTAGCAAAACTCTTAGTGGGGCACAATTAAATTATGCCACTACGGAAAAAGAGTTGCTTGCGGTAGTATTTGCTTTCGAAAAATTCAGATCTTACATCGTGAACTTGAAGGTCATTGTTTACACCGATCACGCAGCTATCAAGTATCTCTTGGCTAAGAAGGAAGCTAAACCACGTTTGATTCGTTGGATCCTTCTTCTCCAAGAGTTTGATGTTGAAATTCGTGATAAAAAGGGGGTGGAGAATGTTGTGGCCGATCATTTGTCTAGGATGAATCGTGGACAAGATGATAAAGAGCCCATAGAAGATAAGATGAGAGATGACCACCTCTATAGAGTGCTTGATAAAGATACTTGGATGATCGACATCATTCGAGCAATTCGAAAGATGCCCCTCGATCATCTAGACAAAAACACTCAAAGGAAGATAATCTCGAAAGTAAGAAATATTTTTGGGATGCACCATACCTCTTCAAACTTGGCAATGATGGAGTAATGAGAAGATGTGTGCCAAGGGAAGAGAGGATTGAGATTCTAAGGAAGTGCCACTCGGCGGAGTACGGTGGACACTATAGCCATTTTCGGACCGAAGCAAAAGTATGGTCGAGCGGATTCTATTGGCCGGAGATGCATGAAGATACTAAAAGATATGTTGCGTCATGCCCCGAATGCCAAAGAACCGGAAACATCTCTCAAAGAAATTCTATGCCTTTGAAATACAACTTGCAAATCGACATATTCGATGTATGGGGCATAGACTTCATGGGGCCTTTTAAAAACTCATTTGGATTCGAGTATATCCTTGTTATGGTTGATTATGTATCCAAGTGGGTAGAGGCTATACCATGTCGTAAAGCTTCCACGGAGGAGTCCATCACTATGATCAAGAACGTGATTTTTCCCCGTTTCGGTACACCGAGAATCTTGATAAGTGATGGAGGAACTCATTTCACCGGAAGAACTTCAAAAAGTGCTTGTCCAAATTGGGAATTGAGCATAGGGTCTCCACGGCCTATCACCCACAAACCAATGGACAAGCGGAGACGTCAAATAGGCAATTAAAAAGCATACTCAACAAGACCATTGAGAAGGGAGGCAAGGATTGGTCAAAGAAATTAGACGGAGCTTTATGGGCTTATCGAACGGTGTTTAAAACACCGATAGGTATGACCCCTTATCAATTTGTCTATGGAAAAGCTTGCCACCTTCCGGTTGAGTTGGAACATAAAGCCTATTGGGCGATTAAAGAGATGAACCTTGATCTCGATGCCGCGGTGGTGAAACGAAGAATTCAAATAAGCGAGCTAGAGGAGTTGAGGTTGAAAGCTTATGAAAACGCAAGCATATACAAGGAGAGAATCAAAAGGTGGTATGATAAAAGATTGAAGAAAAAAAGAATTTAAAGAAGGAGATAAGGTCCTCCTCTACAATTCGAGGTTTAAAACCTTCGGAAAGGGGAAATTGCAAAGCAAGTGGGACGGACCTTATGTTGTGCATTCGGTGTTCTCCAACGGAGCGGTAACCATTATGGATATAAACGGCGATCAATTTGTGGTGAATGGACAGCGGCTTAAGGTTTACTACGAACCCGATGTCGTGCCCCTTCACCATGTTGACGTCTTCACCATGGAGGAAGAGCCCGAACGTCCCGCCTAGGACGAAAAACAAGGCATCAACTTCTCGTAAATAATTTTTCTTTTAGTTTTCTGGAGTTTTTCGCGAAGATTTACCGGGCCAACTTTTTCCCATGGGCTAAGGAAGAAAAAATAGGGCGGTGTGCAAAAACTCGGACCGGCCGCCCCCGGCGAGGGTGGGCCGGCCGGCCCGGCGGACCGGCCCGGAGGGGCCCGACGCCCGATGACGCCGAATTTCGCCCGAATTGCTCCTTTTTGACTTCCTTGTTTGGTCGGAAAATTTTAAGGGAAGTGTAAAAAAGGAAAATAAGATTCCCGGGGGCTTTTCTCTCGGGACTATTTATTTGGCCGAATTGGGAGCTCGAGAATCAAACCTTTCAAGCAATGTGTTGCACCCTTGTAGCGACCATTGTGCCTCCAAAAAGCTTAGAGTTGAAGCAAGAAGCCAAGAAGCCATCGATGGAGGAGGCGATGCAAGCTCAAGCTACCCGTCAAGAGGACCGCACGCATCCGTTGCGGAGGACGTGTCCCGACCGGAGCTCTTGCATCTCGCAACCCCGTTGAAGGAGAGAAGGTCCCTACACCCGTTCGAAGGTCGCGCACGCCTCCAAGGCGTCAAGCGCAAGGATTACAAGGAGGTGTCGCCGGAGCCTAAGGATTATGGGGATAGCGACTACTCCGACGATCGTAGCCCGAGCTCGTGGGCGGCCGCCGTGAGAGATGATGATGATTGGGATGAGCGGCCCAATGAAAGGACTCCCGAAGGGCCCAACGGCGACGGCAACGACGGTGGCGAAGGCAACGACAATGGAGGTGGTGACGACGGTGGTGACAACGGTGGAGATTATGGCGACGACGACCCCTTCGGATTGCATCCGTGTCTTTGTCGAGTTTTCCGTCAATCCATCGCGGATCTCTACACGTCGGCCGACGAATGTCTCCAAGCCATGGAAGCGATGAAGCGGCGTATGGAGGACTTGGAGCGCGTAGTTGAAGATGACTACAAGTTCCTTAACCGCAACGTGCGCAAACTTTTCGGCATGGTTGGAAACATGAGAGGCAAGTGGTGCAAAACTTGCTTGAAGTACCACTAGATCTAGTTTTCCCCTTAGGATTTTGTAAGATACGACGAGGACGTCGTATGTTTTAAGTGTGGGGGAGGGCTAGCTTGCTAGCCTTAGCTTTTGAACTTCAAGTTTAGGTTCGGTTTAATCTTCGTATGAGAGTCTTAGTGTTTTTAATGAGTCTTTAGTTTTCGAGTCTGTTTTAAAATTTTTGCAAGTGTCTTGAATTAGTGTTGAGTCAAGAAAACCAAATAAAAAGAGTCTTTATATATATCTTTGTGTTTTATGTATTGCTTATCTTTATTTACTTGTTTGCTTAATCTTCGATTCTTGATATATGAACACAAGTATATGGTTTGAAAATCGTTTACCGTGGTGCTTAGTGGAATCGCTACTACTTAAAGTACCCATACCGCACTTCGATCTTGAGCTTCACATGTTAGTTGTGCTATGTCCGATGCTAAAAATTGGAGGATTTCAGTTCTGAAAATTATTTTAAAACCCTTGTAATAAAGGTTAGCAAAACCTCTTTTTCCAAGTTGAGAGTAAGAAAAAATTCCTATCCAAAGCCAAGTTTATTTTTTTTCGCTCCACCATAAGTGTGATTAGCACGATGAGTTAGGCTAGGACCCTTCTCTCTTGGTGAGTTTTAATTTCAAGCAATGATCATGTTCTTGTGCTTATCTTTTGTTGCTAGCCTCGTCATATATTCGGTAACGTGACATTCACAACGAAAGTCACGTATATCACCGAATTCCATACCCAACCCTATACATCTCTTTTGTACATCGTATTCCTTGAACACAACCTATTTTCAAAGTTTCGTCTCGTCTCTAGCATGATTTATTCAAAATTTCAGATTGTATGCATGCGAGGAAAGAGAGAATTGAAAGCTTTGAAAAGTTGTCAAGAGAGAGAAAAATAAAGAGAAAAAGTATGTGTATGGAAAAGAAAGAAAGAAAGAAAAAATCATATGTGAATGAAAGAAGAAAAAGAAAAAGAGAAAGATGAGTTAGCAATGAAGATATGAGAGGGATGGATCAAGTCAAAGAAGAGAAAAAAAATTAAGTGTAAGGAAGGATGTCACGTTGATTGTGAGACGAAACTTTTACTCTATTTCCAACCGTGTGCAATCCGACAACGAGGACATCATCGGTGCCTTGAAGTCACAATTTTCTTTTGCCCTTGCACATGTCCACCATTCTAAATCTTCTCATCCTTGATATCCCTACATATGGTTAATTCTCATGATCATTGGCTTCGAAAGGTAGACAACCATTAGAGGAAGTTCTTAGTTTGACAATACTTGTGTTGATTGCGCTAGCCCTACCTATAGCTCCACTTTACATGATATATGAGAGATTAATGGGAGGTGAGAGTTTTATAAAATTTGGTTAGGATAGCCACTTCATATGAGTGACTTGAGAGAGCTTGGAGAAAGGTTTTTGTCTAATACCTATTGCAGGAATTTTTGTTTTGAAAACCATAAAAACCCTCCGATGGAAGCAAAGGAGTAAGCATGGCTGAAATTGAAGACTTCGAGTGAAGAGTTTGAGTTGTGGGGTAAATCTTGACGTGGTAAAAGTTCTAAACGCCCATGTTTATGTTTGATTATCATTACTTTGTGTTTATGTATTAAAGATGAGAAGATTGATTAACTTGTGAAGGAGGATTAATGATACACGATTACACCCCTTGGACGAAATTCTTTTACGAGTACTTGCTCGAGGACGAGCAAGAGCTAAGTGTGGGGGAGATGTTGACGGTGTATTTTGGTGCACCTAGCATGTTCATTACACTTTGGTTTGGATTTGATTATGGAACTAACCCGCCACTAGGCACACTAATCATATAACAAGTTCATCTTTGTGCATGCATTTGGAAGTGTTGTGTTTATGTAGGAAAACATGGACATAAAGGACGGATTCGCAACAAGTTCAAAGGAGCATTCATGGAGTCTTGTTCGTGTTCATGAGCTTGCTGAAATCACTTCCAATGGTGGTGAGGACCGAAGTGCTACGAGGAACACCCCCGAGGATTGAAGCGTAAAAGATCAAACTTCATGCAAAGAGAGCCCCCATCTTGGACGCGAGGATAACAGCATCAAAATCGTGCAAGTGGAGGGGGCAAAGTACATAAATGCGCGAGGACCCACGGAGCAAAAGGGCGACCGAACCGGGCCGAATTGGGCCTGGGCCGGCCGGCCCGAGCCGGCCCGGGCCCAGCCCACTTCCGGCACCGGTTCGGTCCCGTTTTCCTTGCCCTCGAAGGATCTTCGACCCTAAAACCCCCGACGCGCCGCCAACACCGGGGGGGAGTCATTCGCACCGAAGGCCATCCACAAGCTAGAGAGAGAGGAGGAGGATCTCCGGCGGGAGATCAACCACCTCGAAGGAAGCACCCTCTCGTGGAGAAGGAGGAAGACACGGCGGAAGGGAAACCATGATCAACGGTGCCATGATCGGCACCTTGATAGGGTAATCTTCTCATTCGTCCATGGGTTGTAATCGATATTGAGATGTAATCGCACCTTGTCGGATTATCTATCTATCATCTTGTGTTGAATATACTTTAATGCTTAAGGTTAGCTACCATGCCGTAAAGGGAGTAGAGCTCCAATGCTTCCTTGGATCCATTCAATACGCCGTGTCCATCAAAGGTCTAGTCATGAATACCTTCGCGTAGTGACAGTACGAGAGGAGGGAAAGGGCGAAACCGTGGTCACATCCCCGATAGATTAGATTGGTTTTCATGTCTTTAAGCGATTGCATGCTCTAGTATCGTAGACCCGTGGGCGAGTGTCTTCTACCTTGATCGTTTATCATTCTCTCTAGTGTAGTTTAGTTGTTTTCTAGTATAATAGTAGTTAGGGTTTTAGTAGCTAGTGTGTCGTTGTTGATCGAACGCTTGTAATCCCCTTGCTCCGCGATTGACAAGAACCTTGGGAATCCCGTGGTGAAAAAGGTGTGGGGTCCGTATGCTTGCGGATCGTAGAGGGATACTTCTTTTATTCGTCAACAATTAGATTCGTTTTGTGTCTTTCACTTAGATGCATTAGGGTTTTATCGAAGATTGGAGTTAAATGGCTTTATTAGATTAAGTTTTGTGTCACACATTTGTTCCACGGATTCGATACCTTGGGTTCACCACTCGAGGGAAGAAGGGTCCCTTGACTACGACGGGAGACTTGTACGCTTGTGAGTCGCAAACGAACTTTGATACAATTATTAACCGTCAAGAAGCCCCTTTTTCCGGCGCCGTTGTCGGGGAACAAGTGATCAAGATTTGATTTTTTATTGCCTTTTTGTAATTTTCAGTTTTCTCTTTGTTTTTATTTTTGCATCTACTAAATTTTGATCATCCTCAAAATACATCTAATCTAGTTTGTCTAACCCTAGTTTTTATAGATTTGTTTTTACTTTCTAGTTTTTTTTGCATACTTTGTTTATTGCTAACCCTAACAGGAGATGGACGGCTACCTCTCCAACAAACCCAATAATTTTGTGGATGATCCGGAAAAAATTTTACGGGCTAAGGAGATGCGAAGCACATCAAGCTAAAAGCCGGATTTTGTAGATTCGGAGTCGGAAGACAAAGGATCGCAGGAATCTCCGAAGAATTCACCACCTCAAAGTCCTCGGGAGAATCGACTTCCACCGATGGGTCACCAACCATCGAAAGAACGCAAGATCGGGGAGCTTTGCACCCCGGACATCATCGACCTACCAATCTTGAACCTTGAGGAGATCGGAAGACCGTTCGAGATCAAGACCTCAACAATCCGCATGGTGCAACATTCACCCTTCACCGGTAAAGAGGATCCGAACCTTCACCTCCAAGCATTCATTCAACTATGTCGACTTTCAACATGGATGGGGTGACTCAAGACCAAATGAGGGCAAGGCTTTTTCCGTTCTCACTACTCGGGAAGGCTTTGCAATGGTTCCACTCTCAACCGGCGGAGACGGTGCAAAATTGGAACACGTTGATGAAGGCTTTCATGAAGGAATACTACTCACCGGTAAAACTCAAAGCTTGCGTAATAAGATTGCCACCTTTGTTCAATATCCTACGGAAACTATCTCGGAGGCATTCGAGCGCTTCAATGAGTACACCGGGGCGGTTCCACATCACAAGTTCCCGAAAGAAGACCTCGTGCAAAAGTTCTATCAAGGACTCACCATGGCGTCAAGGACGATCATCGATGCATCGGCGGGAGGATCCATCATCGAGCTTACACCGACGGAAGCTTTCACGCTATTCAAGAAGGTCGCGGATAATGACACGTGGGCGTCGTCCGGCGCCTACATCCGGTTCAACCCACGGGGGAACGTCAAAGGAGTCTTGCAAGTGGAGAAGGAGAACATACTTGAAGGCAAGATCGACTCGCTCATGAGGAGGTTGGAGAAGATGGAGATGGAAAAGAAAGAGGCTCAAGACTTGAAGGCCGTCGAAGCAAGGTCCACATGTGAAGAATGTGGAGAGTATGGCCATGTCCGCAAAGATTGTCCGGAGGAAGCCAAAGTGCTCGACTACATGAGGAAGGGAGAATTGCCAAACTTCCGCTACGGGCAAGGTAGGCCTCAATTTAATGCAAGCTCATCTATTCCTAACGTGGTTCCACTTCGTATACAATTGAAGGAGTTCATGGATGAGCAAGCTAAGATCAACAAGGACACCGTCACCAAGTTCAAGACCATAGACAAGGTGTTGGAGAACATCGATAGCAAAGTGACGGAGGTCGGAAGTTCCAATCATCAAGTGCTCAACATGATGAAGATGCTCGAGACGCAAGTTGGACAACTTGCGGGGTGTCGGGCATACTCCCCCGGTACTCATGCAAGGAAGGAAGAATAGTAGAAGACGGACTCTGGTAGAATTCCCCCCCGTACTCCTACTAGGACTCGCTCTGTGTACTCCTACTAGGACTCTGCCTTGTAGCCAACTAGGAACCCGCCCCCTAGACTATATAAAGGAGGGTCGGGTACCTAGCCGCACATCCCTAATCCCTCCGGGGACAACCCAACACCAAGCGCGGGCGCCATACTTGATCTCCCAAACGGGACGTAGGGTTCGCCACCTTGGCGGCCCGAACCCGTATAAATCTTGTGTCCCGTGTCCTTGTGCATACCTTCGAGTTCTCGATCTCCCGATCACGATCCTCACCGCACAACCTACTACCTCGGGTACCCCCTCGGTAGGTTTGCCGGTCTAAAACACCGACACCGGGCGCGCCGGGTAGGGGTGATCATCACCACCGGCGAATTCGAAGGACCCTCGTCAACAAGATCAATCCACTCGTCGACTCGCCGAGATCCATTGAAGCAAGTCGCCTTGCTCTTGTCAAAGCGGAATCAATTTTCCTACGCCGCGCTTCGGTTGCTTCGGCACGTCGCGCGGCTCGTCACGCGGCGTGTCGCGCCGCTCGTCGTCGACTACTCCGCCTCGCCCGGGCTCGTCGTCGAGTACTTCGCCTCCGCCGCGCGTCCCGGGGTGCCTCGGCACGTCGCGCGGCTCGTCACGCGGCTCGTCATGCCGCTCGTCGTCGACTACTCCGCCTCGCCCGGGCTCGTCGTCGACTACTTCGCCTCCGCCGCGCGTCCGGGGTGCCTCGGCACGTCGCGCGGCTCGTCACGCGGCTTGTCGCGCCGCTCGTCGTCGACTACTCGTCGTCGACTACTTTGCCTTCGTCGCGCGTCCGGGTGCTTCGGCACGTCGCGCGGCTCGTCGTCGACTACTCCACCTCGCGTAGGCTCGTCATCGTCGACTACTTCACCTCCGCCGCGCGTCCCGGGGTGCCTCGGCACGTCGCGCGGCTCGTCCGCGGCTCGTCGCGCGCGCCGCCGTCGTCGACTACTCCGCCTCGCACGGGCTCGTCGTCGACTACTTCGCCTTCGTCGCACGTCCGGGTGCCTCGGCACGTCGTGCGGCTCGTCCACGCGCGCGGCTCGTCGCGCCGCTCGTCGTCGACTACTCCGCCTCGCGCGAGCTCGTCGTCGTCAACTACTTTGCCTCCGCCGCGCGTCCGGGGTGCCTCGGCACGTCGCGCGGCTCGTCACGCGGCTCGTCGCGCCACTCGTCGACTACTCCGCCTCGCCCGGGCTCGTCGTCGACTACTTCGTCTTCGCCGCGCGCGTCGGGGTGCCTCGGCACGTCGCGCGGCTCGTCCCGCGGCTTGTCGCGCCGCTCGTCGTCGACTACTCGTCGTCGACTACTTCGCCTTCATCGCGCGTCCCGGGTGCTTCGGCACGTCGCGCGGCTCGTCATGCGGCTTGTCGCGCCGCTCGTCGTCGACTACTCCACCTCGCGTAGGCTCATCGTCGTCGACTACTTCACCTCCGCCGCGCGTCCCGGGTGCCTCGGCACGTCGCGCGGCTCGTCACGCAGCTCGTCGCGGCGTCGTCGTCGACTACTCCGCCTCGCGCGAGCTCGTCGTCGTCGACTACTCGCCTCGCGCGAGCTCGTTGTCGTCGACTACTTCGCCTACGCCGCGCGTCCGGGGTGCCTCGGCACGTCGCGCGGCTCCTCGCGCCGCTCGTCGTCGACTACTGCGGGCTCGTCGTCGTCGACTACTTCGCCTACGCGCGCGCGTCCGGGGTGCCTCGGCACGTCGCGCGGCTCATCACGCGGCTCCTCGCGCCGCTCGTCGTCGGCTACTCCGGGCTCGTCGTCGTCGACTACTTCGCCTACGCCGCACGTCCGGGTGCCTCGGCACGTGCGGCTCCTCGCGCGGCTCGTCGTCCGCCGACTACTCCGGGCTCGCCGTTGACTACTTCACCTCCGCCACGCGTCCGGGCGCCTCGGCACGTCGCGCGCGCTCGTCACGCGGCTCGTCGCGCCGCTCGTCGTCGACTACTCCGCGTCGCGCAGTCTCGTCGTCGACTACTCCGTGCCCCGCGACTTCGTTTTGCGGCCACGCTGGCTCTACTTCATCCACGCCGTGCGTCGTGACTACTTGTCTCGCGGCAACACTGGCTCTACTACGAGTACGCCGCGCGCCGCCACGACGTCGTCTTCCAGTCGCACCGCGTTGGCCATTCATCTTGACTAGTTTTCCAAACTTGTCGAGAACGGCAGTCACGCCCCCAACAACTAGTCGGAATCAACTCTGACTAGTCAACTTCAACAACAACCATCGCGGCTCCATCGCCGATCGTCACGGATTCATCATCGGTACGCCGAGCAACAACGGCTAAGTCATTTATCTAAATGATTACTTTTGTTTTCTTGGCTTGTTCTCCTCATCATGTAGGACTACTTGCCGACTACTCATTTGTGTATGCTTCTCGGCGGGTTTTCACGGGAGCTACACTCTGCCGACTACTCTTGGGGTATATCAATCAAGTCGCCGCGAGTCTACTTCGTCAACTCGGGGGCTATCCCTAGGAGGCAGTTTCTAAAGTCCGCTATGCGCGGCAATCTAAAGTCGACTTCTAAAGTCGCATTCTTAAGTCCGCTCCGCGCGGCAACTTAAAGTCGACGCTGGTCGCATCTTCGCCTACTTCGGTGGCATACTACGTGTGTAAGCTTCGATGGAACCTAGCTGTAAGCGGCCCTCGGGTCCTGGCGACGATGGAACCTAGCTGCACGTGGTCTTCATGCTCCGTACCATGGGTCCAAGTACCCTAAGTACTCGCGCTCCGTACCTTGGGTCTGAAATCCATGGCCCAGGTACGCAAGTCGACTCCGGTTGCACCTTCAAGTCCACTACGGTGGCAACCATACCTTGGGTCTGAAATCCATGGCCTAGGTACACAAGCAGACTCCGGTCGCACCCTCAAGCCCGCTCTGGCGGCAACTGTACCTTGGGTCTGAAATCCATGGCTCAGGTACTCAAGCCCACTCCGGTGGCACAAGCCGACTCCGGTCGCACCCAAGCCCACTCCGGTGGCACAAGCCGACTCCGGTCGCAATCTTAAGCCCGCTCCGGCGGCAAAACTACTCGTTTTCTCTGATTTTTTATTCGCTTTGGCTTTCCGGAAAGTACTTTTCGTTTTTTGCATCTTAAGTCCACCCCGCGTGGCATAAAGTCGACTACCGCGGTCGCACCTAAAGTCCGCTTTACGCGGCAACTAAAGTCGACTTCTAAAGTCACATATCAAAGTCCGCTCCGCGCGGCATTCTAAAGTCGACTTCGAAGTCGCATCTCAAAGTCCGCTCCGCGCGGCACAAAGTCGACTTCGGTTCTAAAGTCGCATCTCAAAGTCCGCTCCGCGCGGCACAAAGTCGACTTTGGTTTTCAAGTCGCATCTCAAAGTCCGCTCCGCGCGGCACAAAGTCGACTTCGGTTTTTAAGTCGCATTCTAAAGTTCGCTCCGTCGGCATCTAAAGTTGACTTCGGTCGCATCTAAAGTCCGCTATGACGGCACGACTACTTCTCAATCTCCACGGCTCGACGCCAAACCGCTATTTGGAATCTCTCCGGCTCGGGGGCTACTTGAAGATAACTTCAAAGCATGATACGCTCGCTCTCAAGCTCGGGGGCTCCTCACCAATCACTACTCGACGTGGCTCATACGGCTCTCTTATCTCGGGGGCTACACACTGCAAGAGTACTCGGATGATGGCTTCGCGAACACTGAAGACCCTTGGATTGATTACCTAATCATTTCAAGGCTCGGGGGCTGCTATGCTACACCCATCATTCAAATTTTTTCAAGACTGATGAGCTGGACCACCTTCCAGCCTCGCGGCGGTTCAAGTACTATTGAATACTTCTCCAAGCGATACTCGAGGACGCTCAAGAACTACTCGAAGAGGCTTCAAGACTACTCGAACTACTACTCTCGACTCCAACGTGCTCGGGGGCTTGTCGGGCATACTCCCCGGGTACTCATGCAAGGAAGGAAGAATAGTAGAAGACGGACTCCGGTAGAATTCCCCCCGTACTCCTACTAGGACTCGCTCCGTGTACTCCTACTAGGACTCCTCGCCTTGTAGCCAACTAGGAACCCGGCCCCTTGACTATATAAAGGAGGGCCGGGTGCCTAGCCGCACATCCCCACTCCCTCCGGGGACAACCCAACACCAAGCGCGGGCGCCATACTTGATCTCCCAAACAGACGTAGGGTTCGCCACCTTGGCGGCCCGAACTCGTATAAATCTTGTGTCCCGTGTCCTTGTGCATACCTTCGAGTTCTCGATCTCCCGATCACGATCCTCACCGCACAACCTACTACCTCGGGTACCCCCTCGGTAGGTTTGCCGGTCTAAAACACCGACGGGCGCCTCACTAATGATGAAGGGAAGCTTCCGGGACAACCCAAATGTCCCGAATCGGCGAAGACCATTCAAACACGTTCGGGGAAGGAGACCGAAGATCCGGAACGTTCCGCGGGAGCAAGGAAGCTTAAACCATCCACCGAGGTGGAAGGAGTTGCTAAAGAGAAGGTTACGGGGATCGTCACCGAGGAACCCGAATTTGAGATGCCGGAGGAAGACACGAGGATACCGCAACTCAAGCCACGCTACTTCCGAGGTAAACTTGACAACCACTTTGAGAAGTTTGTGGAAGTTGTGCGTAGACTTAGCATCAACATGCCGTTACTAGATGCCCTACAAGTACCTACATATTCTCGTTACTTTAAAGATATACTTGCAAATAAATATGAGATAGCAACACTCGGGGTAGATCATGTCAAGATGTCCGAGGAGTGTAGTGCGCTATTGCTAATGGGCTAGAGAAGCAAAAAAGACCCCGGTGCCCCACAATTCCATGTTCGGTTGGTTCTTTCAACTTCGAGAAGGCGTTATGCGACCTTGGAGCTAGTGTAAGCGTCATGCCGAGGGATGTGTTCGAGAAGCTACACCTACCAATGGAGCCTACGGGAATATGTTTGGAGTTGGGAGACAACTCCATTCGCCGTCCCTTGGGCATTGTTGAAGATGTACCCGTGAAGATTGGACACCACTTCATCCCCGTCGACTTCGTTGTGCTCGAGATGGGAGAGAGGGAGAAGCCGCCGCTCATCCTAGGGAGGTCGTTCCTCAAGACCGTGGGAGCTACTATTGATGTTGGCAAGGGGGAGATCATGTTCGATATCAACGGAGAAAGGAGTTCCTTCAAGTTCCGTCCAAGGATTGAGGCATGCAACATGATTGGAGTGAAGGGAGAACCAAAACAAACGGAGTGGCTGAAAAAGAAGAAGGAGCCGAAAAAAATGAACGTAAAGAAAATCAAAGAAGGTGTTGCATACGTCAAGACAAAGGAAGAGAAGCCGCTCGTGAAGACCAAAAAAATGACTAAGCCAACTAAGCCGGAAGACAAGCCCGTGCCCAAGATGGTGCGGAAGTGGGTACCCAAGATTGCAACGCCCGCAAAGAGCGTTGATCCGGAGTAATCAAGTGAAGAAGTCTAGCTATAGACTATAAACGAAGCGCTAGGCGGGGAGGCAACCCGTTTCGTTGAGTCAAGAATAAGCTACGGGAGGACAACCCGATTCCGGGTTTTTCGAGTCTTTTTAATAATTTAGTTTTGAGTTTTATTACGCAAAGACATTAGACTTAGAAGTGGTTGAACAATATTAGAGACATAATTCTTGATTGAATGTTTGCTTTATCATAAACCCTTTGCATGAACCCTCCTATGTGCTTGTTTGTTCTTTTCTTTTCGAGAAACCTCAACCAAATAATTTCAGAACCTAACTCAACCTTTCACCCTCATTATGGTGCTGAGGTTGACTTATTTTTCATGCTAAAACCACACGAGTAGAGCCACGATTTATATCTATGTGTTAATAAAATTCAGCACGTGGTAGAACTCGCGTGAACCTAGAAATCAAAACTTTTGGTTGGTTTTAAAAATCTTTATCCTTGGTTTCTCTAGGATTAGAATTTTTCTAAACCTATTCTAATTTTGTTTTATTCAAAATCTTTCTTATTTAGCCAAAATTAGAACCTAAACCTATGCCCCCATGATCAAGCCGGGAAATGTTTGCTCTCAACCGATGAAGGCAAACTATACCGGTGAGACCGAAATCGACGTAGTCGAAAAATATTTTCGACTTACATTTGTTTTTAATGGTTTAAAAACTTCTCTAAAATTATGTTTGAGCTCTTGCATGGCTCTGAAAAATATCTTAAATTTCGAATTAGGGGAGTGCTTAACCTTAAACACACTTAAATGGAGGCAATCTAGTTTGAATTAATCATGCATGCACCATTGGATTCCCTTTTATCAACTTTCACCAATTCCACATGCAAAGGACAAGCATGGTGGGCAGCAAGCATCAACTTTGCAGGAATTTCATGGTGGCATGTGAAGCAAGTGGAGCTAGGGAGCATGGACATGACCCAAAGCATGGAGCATCAAGTGGAAGGACCAATAATGCAAGAAAAGGAGTGGACGAGAGCGTTTGGGCGGTGCAACTCGTGGAGCACGCGGGCGGGGAAAGTTGCGGAGGCGAAATGATCGTCTTTGGGAAGAAAGACGAGGCGGGGAGGAGCCGGGAGGACCCCGGGCCGGCCGGCCCGGGCCGGCCGGCCGGCCTCACCTACATAAGGAGCCCCCGGCTCCCGTTTTTTGCAAGCAAGCTTCCCTCTCCTTCCTTTGCTTGTGTGTTCAAGTTTGTGTGCTCAAAACCTCCATAGACATAGCCAACCTTCCCAAGCTTGATAGCTCAAGAAAAAAATCCACATCCTTAATCCACTCAAAGTCCACATCCGAAGCAAGGAAGTTTAAGTGCCTAGTTACCGGTTGCAACCCGGAGTTTTAGTTGAAGAAAAGAGTGCAAGCAACCATGTGGAAGAAGACCACAAGTCTCTTCTCCAAGAAGAAGAGATCGTCGTCGTCCAAACCGTCATCAACCACGTCTTCAAGGAGGCACTCGGTTTTCGAGTCTCTCGGAGCATGGAGACGGATACGGCACCACCGAGGAGGAACGATGCTCTCCTCCTTGGTGGTATGAGGGCTGCAAGAAGCACTTCCATGAGGTTTACCGAACCTCATGGGCACACGGAGGAGCAGCCCGCGCCACCACGTCGATCGACTCGCTCAACCGCGCCACCTCCTTCCACCCCGACATACTCTTCGTATGGCTTCATCATCTTGTCGGCGGAGGAGGAGGAGAGGCTCTCTAATCTTGAGAAGAGGCTTGTGCCCAACGTCGAGTTTGACGACCAAGCACTCTACACCTTGGGTTTTGGCACCGACATATACTATATGTTGGGGCACCTTGGATGGGTGCGGTTCTCCAACGGAGTATCGGTGGACACCAATTTGGGGTTCGCCTTGGAAATTTTGATGACTATTGCACCCATCATTGATGATGATGGGGTGCAAAGCTTGTCATTCCGTTTGGAGGGAGTCCAACAAGTGGTTCCCTACGAGCACGTTAGGGAGCTGCTTGGATTCCACAAGGGAGCTCCGGAGAAAGTTGACGTGCCACCCGGCATGTTAGCGGGATTTGGGAATATGATCTCCGGAGAAGCCCATCAACAACGCAATTGCATCCGCAGCCCCATTATCCTGATATTTCACTCTTGGATATGCAAGAGGGTATTGGGGAGGATGAAGGAGACAAAGGTGACCGACATGGAGTTGAATTGGCTATACTCGGCTTTAATTGCCAGGCGGCCAATAGACCCCTCTTACCTTATGATCAACCGTTGGTGTTGTGAAGCAACATCAGGGGCGGGTAATATTGGTTCGGGGTGCTACCTCTCCATGTTGGCCTTCTCCTTGCGGCGGGGATCGCAAGAAACCCCGACCACCTTTTGCGTGGTACCTCTCTCGGCATTGAGTATTTGCGGCAAGGCAAATACATTAGTGGAGATGAGAGAGGAGGTTATCGGTTGGCCATAGTGAACCTACCCCTTCCGAATGAGAGGCTTAGGCTTTTCACCGAAGGGAGGGAAGATTGGTTGGAAGAGGGACTCCTTGTCCCTGCAAGGAAGAACAAAAGAGGAAAAATCGTAGAGGAGGGAACATCCTCCGCACAAGCGAGTGGAGCACAACCCAATGTGCAACCATTCGGCGGGATCCCTCCTCCGCCAAGTTATTACGGAGGGCCACAAGAGCAAGCATGGGGGGGGTGGTGCACCGGTACCCCCACCAAATTATGTTGTGCCCAACGCTAACTTCGCGGAGTCCTACGCTCATCATCCCCAACCACAACAAAGCATGGCCATAATTGGAGGGTATGCTGCAAGAAACGCCCAAAACATCGCAGCCATCCAAGCTAACGCAGCTCAACTTGGTGAAGGCAACGCAAATATTGCCTTTGAGCTCGGACGCCTTCACCTCGTGGAGCCAAATCAATTCGTCGGAGGGAATGTCCAATCGTATTATGAGCAAGGGTATTATTATCAAGATCATCAACATCAACCACCGGCGGAGGACTAGAAGATTTAGGAACTTTAGTTTTCTTTTCTTTTCTTTTTCTCTCGTAATTTTCAGCTTTTGCTTATGTGTGTTTGCGTAGTATTTTCTGTTTTTATTTAAATTTCAGCAAGCATGTTTGTTTATTTTCAGTTTGTATTTCAACTTGATGTCATCATTAATAAAGACACCACCTTGATTATATCATTGGAAAAGTTACAAAATTCGTGCCATGATGATATATGATTATAATTGCAGCTTTGTTCATCTTTGTAATTGATTTATGCATGTTTAAGCTAGTGCTCTCTTAAAAATATAAATCTGAATTTATTTAAATGCTAGCTTAATTTTCAGCGGAGGTTATGATTAAAATAAAGACCCATAGTGTTTTATGTGCTCTCAAGTTATGAATAGATTAAAGATGTCTTTTATGCTCAAAAATATCGCTAACCTTGTCACAAATATCGCTTGTGTGTTGCTCAACCTATCCAAAGCCTTATATATATTTGAGTGCGTAAACCTTAGTGTACAAGATTTATTTTTGAGTGAGTTATTGCGGGCCATGATTTCTCGGCCCGAGACTAAGAAGCTGGTCATTCCGTTTTTGCGTATCTATCTTTTTGCTAGCCTTTTATCCGTGCATTGTGTATCCCCGCATCGGAGATCTCACAAACTTCGCCGGATATCCACCCTTAAACCAAATATCATCTTTTGTGATTACCTCCTTGACCACAACCTATCGTTGAGAATGGATCATCAATTCAAGGAAGATCGCAAGACGGTGCCGACATAGAAGATTTCAAGTATCTCTCCAAGGAAGAATACCCCGATACCTACCTTATTTTTCGCCTCTTTGCTCGAGGACGAGCAACGTCTAAGCATGGGGGAGGAGGTAGGTACGGTGCAGTTTTAGAGTTCAAAAAGGGAGTATTTTTAATAATAATAATAATAATATAATGATGAAAGAAAAAAATCCGGCGATGATCATGACTTTCAAGGTGAAGAAAGAAAAATATATATAATGAATGAAAGAAAGAAAGAAAGAAAGAAAGAGAAGAATGAGAAATAAAAGAAAGAGAAAAAAATATATGTGCGTAAAGTGAACTCCCCGGCTCTCTAAAAGTGCATTCAAGGCTTCAAGTTAAAAAAAATTCATTCTCATTTTTCCAACCATGTGCAATCCGATAACGAGGACTTCCTTTGTGCCTCGGGATCACTCTTTGCCATTTGCACATGTCCACTCATCTAAAAGTGTGTGTATTTTTCTCTTTCCCCTCCTTGATTTAACATTATTTTCCAATGACCTTTTTGACGAGTCTCGGTAAGACCATGAGAAGCTTGTCTTGTTTTGACAACACCTCATTTATAAAACCTTGTTAGGACTAAACTTTCCCAAAGCTCCATATAAAGCCTACCACACATATATATGAGAGGGAAAGGAGTAGAATATATAGGCTTGAGAGACAAGTGAGATGAGAGTTCATGAGCAATATACAAGATGATTTAAATTTGTGAGCTTGGTTTAGCTTTTCTTTATCTCGTTCTATATTTCAAAAATTCGAGATCTATTTAAACTTTGTGAGCATGTTAATACTCGTGGGATAAGCTTAATAAGAATCTACCCTCCGTAGAGATGAAGGCTAGTACATTATGGAACTTTAATGAATTAAAATTTTGAGAGCATTAGGTTTTCTCATGTGTGATCAAATGCAAAGTTTAAACATTGTTTGGCAATGATGATATCCATCGAAGGCTTACTCGAGGACGAGCAAGGTTTAAGCATGGGGGAGATGTTGACGGTGAAAATCCGTCAACCTAGCCATGAGTTTACCTTCGATGTTGGCATGAGTTTTATACCTTATCCATTGGTACTAACCCCCGTGGTATAACAAGTTCACGTGTGCATGTCGGTTTTGGAGTTTAGTGTTTATGCAGGGTTTTAGTGTTGAATGCAAGACTTTCGGGATAAGTTCATCAAGCACCTCATGACAAGACCTTGAAGCCCCATACAAGTCATGCAATGAAGCAAACTTAACTCCAAGAAGCCAGGGACTTGATCCGAGAAGACGACAGACTCCGAGGACCCGACCGAAAAAGTGTTGAATCTTGCAAGACAAGGAGTTGAGTCCAATTCGGAGAGAAACCGACGACATGGACCTACATGCGAAGGGGGAAACATCCGGGAAGCAAGAGAACCGACGTGGAGCGAAGGAGCCCTCGGGGCCGGGCCTAGATGGGCCCGGGCCGGCGGCCCGGGCCGGTCGGCCCGGGCCCATCCAGGGCCCAAATGCCCCCTCCTTTGCCCTAGCCGCCAATCGGGCTATTTATAGCCCCCTGACCGAGAGCCTCGTGGAAAAGAATTCGTCATCGGCCGCCGAGGAGCGAGAGAAGAGAGGGACACCATCTCGGAGAGGAGAGGGTCGAGCTAGTTGACTAGGGTTCCCCTAGCCGACGTGGGAACCTTGCACGGAAGACCACGTCGGAGTTCCCAGAGCTAGAAGCAAGATCATGGAAGGATCCCGGTGGTGATCTTGTGTATGTATCATTGTTATAGTTGAATTATCAAGTTGAATCTTTTCCTAGCGATCAAGTGTTTCCTCGAAGATTTCGTTTTTCGATCGGCTTTGCTTATTCCAATTCTATTCTCGAGATAGATTACATAGGGTGTTCTTGTAGCCGCGGTGGCTAGAGGTACACGCCGGATCTTCCGAAAGAATCTCGACTTGTCTTTTGACTCGCCCTAAGCTCCCCGCATGAATAGGGATACGTTGTGACGAACGGGGGTCTCGAAAGGCGGATGTTTTCGGATTTGGACGGGAAACCACGATTTAAAGAGGCTTCTATTAAGATTCGATTTGCTACTTCTTCTCTTGCTTGGAACTTCAACAAAAGGCTTACCCCGATCCCTCTAGATCGGTTTATTTACCCAATATTACTTTGTTTTCTCCGGTCTTTAGTAGATTAGATTCATTTTGTGTCTTTTACTTAGATGCATTAGGGTTTTATCGAAGATTGGAGTTACATGGCTTTATTAGATTAAGTTTTGCGTCACACATTTGTTCCACGGATTCGATACCTTGGGTTCACCACTCGAGGGAAGAAGGGTCCCTTGACTACGACGGGAGACTTGTACGCTTGTGAGTCACAAACGAACTTTGATACAATTATTAACCGTCAACACCGCCCGGCGTGCCGGTGGGGCGGGGCCACCAGCGACGAGGTCATCATCCGCAACCTGCCCCTACACCTCGGCGATTCAGCCCGGACGTGGCTCGAGCACCTGCCCGCCAGCCAGATCCACAACTGGGACGATCTGGTCCGCACGTTCGTGGGTAACTTCCAGGGCACGTACGTGCGCCCTGGGAATTCCTGGGACTTGCGTTCCCGCACTCAGAAGCCCGGTGAGTCGCTCCGGGACTTCATACGGCGCTTCTCCAAGCGCTGCACGGAGCTCCCCGCCGTGGCGCAATCCGAGATTGTGCACGCCTTCCTCGAGGGCACCACGTGCGGGACCTCGTGCGAGAGCCGGGACGCGGCCCCGCCCGCGGACTCCAACGAGCCGTTCGACATCGCCACCAGCTTCGCCTCAGGGGAAGAGGCCGTGGGAGCGATCTTTGACGACAAGAAGGGCAAGCGCTCGGACGACGCGCCCGCGGAGGGCAGCAAGTCCAGGGAGCCCCACCGGAAGGACAAGCGGGGCAAGAAAGGGAAGAAGCCGCGCCGCGAGGCGCGCGAGCAGGGGCGCGACGGCGATGATGCCGAGGCCCTTGCTGTTGACCCGGCTCGACGAGGCCCTCGACCGGCCCCTCGAGGCCCGGGGGTGTTCGATGACATGCTGAAAAAGCCATGTCCATACCACAAGACCCCAGTAAACCACACCCTTGAGCAATGCGACATGCTCAAGAAGTTCTACGGTCGCGCCGCCGCGAAGGACGCGGAGGCCAAGAAGGACGGAGGAGATGGCGACGCCGGCGGCTTCCCCGCCGTGGAGAACGTGTTCCTCATCTTCGGGGGACCCACCGTCGACATGTCAACCCGCCAGCGCAAGCGGGGAACGGCACGAGGTCCTCGCCGCAGAGAAGGCACCTCCCTCCTTCCTCGACTGGTCGGAGGACGCCATCACCTTCAGCCGGGAAGACCACCCGAACCGCATCCCCAACCCGGGCCAGTACCCACTGGTGGTCGACCCGATCATTGGGAACGCGCGGTTCTCAAAAGTCTTGATGGACGGGGGCAGTAGCCTCAACATCCTCTACGCGCATACGCTGCGTCTGTTGGGGATCGGGTTGGACCCGACTGCGGCCCGGCCATGACGCCGTTCCATGGCGTCGCGCTCGGCAAGCGTGTCCGGCCCCTCGGGCGGATCGACCCCGCCGCCTTGGTTCGGCACTGCGAAGAATTTCCGCAAGGAAACGCTCACCTTCGAGGTGGTGGGGTTCAAGGGCGCCTATCACGCCATACTTGGGCGGCCCTGCTACGCCAAGTTCATGGCGGTCCCCAACTACACCTACCTCAAGATGAAGATGCCGGGACCGAACGGCGTCATCACCGTGGGCTCGTCCATCGAGCACGCATTCGATTGCGACGTCGAGTGCGTAGAGCACGCGGAAGCGCTGGCGCTGGACGAAGCGCTGGTCACCACCTTGGAGAAGATGGTCAACGAGGACCTCGACTTCACCTCCAAGCACACCGGCAACTTCGAGGCCGCGGAGCAGACCAAGGAGGTGCCCCTCGACCCTGCTGCCCCCGAGGGCAAGGCGTTGAGGGTAAGCTCCACCATCGATCCAAAATAGGAAGTGGTGCTCGTCGACTTCCTCCACGCCAACGCCGACATCTTCGCGTGGAGCCCTTCGGATATGCCGGGCATCCCGAGGGAGGTCGCCGAGCACTCCCTTGACTTCTGCCTCATGCCCGCGCCGTGCGGCAACGGCTCCGTCGCTTCGACGAGGAGCGGCGGCGGTCTATCGGAGCGGAGGCCGCGGAAGCTTCTCGAGGCCGGGTTCATCAAGGAAGTGTTCCACCCAACGTGGCTAGCAAACCCCGTACTTGTAAAGAAAAAGAACGGGAAATGGCGGATGTGTATAGACTACACTAGTCTCAATAAAGCATCTCCTAAAGTTCCTTTTCCTTTGCCACGCATTGATCAAATTGTTGATTCAACGGCCGGGTGTGAGTCGCTTTGCTTCCTTGATGCCTACTCCGGTATCACCAAATAAAGATGAAGGAGTCCGACCGGCTCGCGACTTCGTTCATCACGCCGTTTGGGATGTTCTCGTTACGTCACAATGTCGTTCGGCCTCCGAAACGCGGGTGCAACGTATCAACGCCGCATGCAACAGGTCTTCGGAGATCACATCGGGTGGACGGTCGAGGCGTACGTAGACGACATCGTCGTAAAGACCGGGAAGGCGGACGACCCGGTTGGCGATCTTAGCATCGCGTTCGGCCGCCTACGGGCCAATGGGGTCAAACTAAACCCCGAAAAAGGTGTCTTTAGAGTGCCGCGAGGCATGCTCCTAGGATACATCGTCTCCCAACGGGGCATCGAGGCCAACCCCGAGAAGGTTGCGGCCCTCGAGCGAATGGGTCCGATTCGAGATCTCAAAGGGGTGCAAAAGGTCTTCGGGGTGCCTTGCCGCCTTGAGCCGCTTCATCTCGCGGCTCGGCGAAAAGGGCCTCGCCCTCTACCGCCTCCTCAAGAAGCACGAGCGCTTCTCCGGACCGCCGAGGCCCAAGACGCGCTCGACAAGCCGAAGGCATCCTTGACCCGCGCCCCGATCCTCACGCCGCCACGGGACGGCGAACCCCCGCGGCTCTACGTGGCCGCGACCACCCGAGTGGTCGGCGCCGTAATCATGGTGGAGCGCACGGAGGAAGGGCACGCTCGCCGATCCGGCGGCGGTCTATTACATCGGCGAAGTCTTGTCCGACACCAAGACGCGCTACCCTCAAGTCCAAAAGCCGTTGTATGCGGTGGTCCTCGCGCGCGCGCAAGCTCCGCCACTACTTCGAGGCCCACCCCCGTCACGGTGGTCTCCTCCTTCCCGTTAGGGGAGATCATCCGCAATCCGGACACGGCGGGCGGGATCGCCAAGTGGTCGGTGGAGCCGATGGGCGAGACGCTCGCCTACGCCCGCGCAAGGCCATCAAGTCCCAAATCTCGGCGGATTTCGTCGGCCGAATGGACGGATACGCGGCTACCACCGCCGCGGATCCAAGCGAGTGCTAGACTGCGTATTTCGATGGCTCGGTGATGAAAACAAGGGCGGGCGCGGGCTCGCTCTTCGTGTCACCACTCGGGGAGCACATGCGGTACGCGGTGCGCCTCCACTTCCCCACATCAAACAACATGGCCGAGTACGAGGCCCTCCTTTGCGGCCTCAAGATCGCCATCGAGATAGGCGTCAAGCGCCTCGACGTGCGGGGGATTCGCAGCTCGTGATTGACCAAGTCATGAAGAATGCGAGCTGCCACGACGACAAGATGGAAGCATACTGCAAGGCCGTGCGAGCCCTCGAGGACAAGTTCTACGGCATCGAGCTCAATCACGTGCCCCGCCGGTACAACGAGGAGGCGGACGAGCTGGCCAAGATCGCGTCCGGGCGGATCACCGTCCCCCCGAATGTTTTTGCCCGTGATATCGCCCAGCCCTCCGTCGTCTTCGAGCCTCACCCCTCGAGCCACGCGGAACCCTCGGGGGGCTCCCTCGAATCCGGCGGGCGCGGAGCCCATGGACGAGGACCACTCGAACGAGGCGTACGTGCTCTCCCTCCTCGAGGGGTATGGCGCCTACGAGGCCGATGTGATGGATATCGAGCCGCCCCCGTCAAGGCCGATTGGCGTGACAAGTATATCGCCTCGAATGGCTCGAGGGGAACTCCCCCTCGGATCGGGCCGAGGCCGGGCGCATCGCCGGATGGCCAAGTCCTTTGCCCTCGTCGACGGCGAGCCGTACAAGCGCGCCGCCTCCGCATCCCCGGCGGTGCATCCCCCATCCCCGAGGGGCGCGAGCTCCTACGGGACATCCACGTGGGGATGCGTGGCCATCACGCCGCACCCCGCACCCTCGTTGGCAACGCTTTCCGTCAAGGCTTTTACTGGCCCACCGCGGTCGCGGATGCCAGCGAGATCGTGCGCACCTGCGAAGGATGCCAGTTCTACGCCCGTAAGTCCAACCTCCCTGCTCATGTCCTGCAGACCATCCCCATAACATGGCCGTTCGCCGTGTGGGGGCTGGACATCGTCGGGCCCCTGTGGAAGGTGCCCGGGGGCTTCACCCACTTGTTGGTCGCGATCGACAAGTTTTCCAAATGGGTAGAAGTACGCCCTATTACGAATCTCAGGGCAGAGCAAGCGGTGACGTTCTTCACCGATATCATCCATCGCTTTGGAGTGCCCAACTCCATCATCACCGACAACGGGTCCCAGTTCACGGGCAGGAAATTCTTGGAGTTCTGCGACAATTTCCACATCCGTGTGGATTGGGCAGCTGTGGCACACCCGCAGACTAACGGCCAAGTAGAGCATGCCAAAATGATCCTACAAGGCCTTAAGCCCGAAATTTTCAACCGGCTAAATAAATCCGGTCGGAAATGGCTCCAAGAGTTACCGGCGGTCGTGTGGAGCCTAAGGACCACCCCCGAGCCGAGCCACCGGGTTCACCCCGTTTTTTCTAGTCCATGGCGCGGAGGCCGTCCTCCCCACGGACATAGAGTACGGGTCACCCAGGGTTCGAGGCTACGACGAGGACGCCAACCAGCGAGCCCGCGAGGACTCACTGGACCACCGGACGAAGCACGCCTCGTGGCCTTGATGCACTCTGCAAGGTATCAACAGTCCCTCAGGCGCTACCAAGCACGGAAGATACGCCGGCGGGACTTCAGCGAAGGGGATCCGGTCCCAAGGTTACGCCAAGACAACCGGGGACGCCACAAGCTATCACCTCCTTGGGAGGGACCCTACGTCGTGGTGAAAGTACTCAAGCCCGCACGTACAAGCCGGCCAACGAGGATGGCGAAGAACTCACCGGCGCTTGGAACATCCAACAGCTACGTCGCTTCTATCCCTAGCTAGGATTTCCAAGTATTTTGCTGTAAAATCACGTAACCAGCGCCCCAGCTGGTGACAACCGTGTAAATATCATCAGTTTAATAAAAAGGGCAACTCGGCTTTCCCCTGAAACCCAAGTTACCCTCGGGGGCTACTGCGGGGGGCATTCCCCCCCAAAAAATGGCCCCATTTTTTCGCAAAAAAGAAAACAGCTCACACGCGCTAAGTATGTTTCTACTTCGTCCCCGAGCAAAGATTCGAACAGGCGCGGGCGCCCTAGCGGAAGGAGCGCGCGAGCCAGAGATAGCCTACGCCTCCGCGGGGATACGGCCCTTCTCTCTTGCCTCCAACCCAGCAGGCCACCCGCGAAAATCGAACTCCCCTAATTAGAATCTACTCAGGAAGAAGGAGAAACAAAAAAGCGCAATGAGCAAAAGACATCATTTCACATTGACAAATGTTCATAGCAAAGTGACATGTTTATTTACAAGGCCGCACGACCAGCATACTGATACATGAACAAAAAGGGCCTAGCGCCCGGCTGTCTTCAGGCTGGAGGAGCGGCGGCATCAGCGGCATCCGGGAAGAGGAACTCCTCGAAGGCCTCGGCAAGCGTCCCGGCGGCGTCGGCGGCTAGCGCGTCCACGCGCTCCATCGCCACCTCGTCCTCGACACCCTCGGGGACGACGTAGCCCTCCGCCCGGCGCCTCGAAGTTGACCTCGTAGTGAGATCGCACCACCCCGAGGGCCTTCGGACGCCGAGATGCGGCCGCCGGCGCACGCGCCGGTGACATGGCCGCCAAGGGCGCGCGGGCGGGCGGCCGGCGAGCTCCCGCCCTCGCGCCTCGCCCTCCTCCACGGCCGGCGGGTCTCGAGGGCCGCGGCGCAACTCCGGCGGCTCCTACTCGGAGGAGTTGTAGGAGGTCCCAGCGGTGCCTCGGCCCGCTCGGTCGCGTGCCTCGGCGCGGTGCGCAAGCCCGAAGTTGCCCCAAGCAAGAAAGAAGTCGAAAGGGGTGCGAACCCTCTAAGAGAAAACCAAAAAAACAGAGTCAAACGGCGACTTACCTTCGACTTGCTTCCTCTCCACCTCGAGGGCGCGCGGCGCCGCCCTCGACCGCCTCGCTCAAGGCCCTTGAGGGTCTCGCCTTGCTCTCGGAGGGCCGGCTCCCGGCTCACGCTCGTGATACGAGCACCATCGGCTCGCCCTCGAGCTTGGAGAACTCGGTGTTCCCCGGTCCTCCCGGCGACATGCGCGCCGCCTCGCGAGCGACGCGCTCCCCGCTCTAGGGCCAACCGGGGCGTCGGCAAGGGCGGCACCCTCCCGATGGAGCCACCCCTCGGCCCCTTGGACGGGCGGTACGCTCTCGCAGGAGATGGTCCTCGGCGGCGGCGAGCGCCGCGACCTTGGCGTCGAGGGCGGCCTTCAAGTCGTCGGCCTCCTTGGCCTTCTGCTCGAGCGCGCGCGCCCGCTCCTCAGCCTGGCGCCGCCGAGCTCGCGCCCCCGGAGCAACGAGCGGAGCTCCCGGTTGTCGTTGCGGACGCCGGCCACCTCCGCCTCCCAGTTGGCCGCCAGGGTGCGCATCTTCTCCAGGTCCGCCCGCGCCTGCCGCAGCGCCTCATCCCGGTCGATGAGGGCTGTGCAGACCCGCTCGAGGCTGGAGGGGTGCGCCGGGTCCTGCCTTGCGCTCTCATGGAGTTGATCGCGCAGGGCCATGGCCCGGTACGACAGCCAGCCGTCCGGGGTCCTCAGAGCGTCGGCGAGCGCGTCGAAGGCGTCGCACCGCTCCCGGAGCTGGTGGAGCTCGACGTTCACCTGGTTAAAGGCACCGTACTTGTCGCGGGCGCGGTGCTCGAGCTCCTGTCACCAACAAGTCAAAACCCGTAAGCATCATGCTGCAAGGATCGCGCGCAGAAACGAGGAAAAAAGAGAAACAAGCAAAGACACCTCACCTGGAAGACGCGCCACGCGGGGCCGCCGTGGATCCTCAGCGCCTCGTTCAACGCTCGGTTGAGCGCGGCGCCGTGGCTACGGAGCTCTCCCCATAGCTCCTGCTCCCCCTGGGCGTCGGCGAATGTGAGTGGGTCGCCAGCGAACCCCTCTACCGGGGTGGAGTGGTCGGCGCGGGAAGACGAGGCCTCGGTGCCGGTGCCCTCGGCCCCCCCGCCACCATGTGGCCCTCACGCCGCCTCACGAGGGCCCCCTCCCCGGGACTCGGGGGAAAGCGTGGGGAAACTCACCCACCGGTCCCACCCGGCGGCGGGGAGTCGTCGTCCGGGATCTCCACCACCACCGCCGGGAGCCGCCGGCGGTGCCGACCCCCGCGTCGCCGTCCGCGCCTCCGCCCGCGCCTCCGTAGCCGCGGGCTCCCCGCCGCGGTGCCGCGGCCACCGCTTCCGGCCGCGCCCCCGCGACCACGGGCGCCCGACCGCCCTCCTCGGCCGCCGCCTCTTGCTCGCGCCTCCACCGCGGCCGGCGCCGCAGGCGCGCCTCCACCACGGCCGCCGCCGCGGCCGCGCCTCCGACACGACCGGCGCCCGCCGCTCCTCGACGGCCGCCGGCCGCGGCACGGCGGACCGATCCGCCGGCCGTGGCCTCGAGGCCTCGGCCGCGCCCCCGAGAGCTCTCGCCCGCCGCGGCCGCCGCACTCGCCCCCGCCCGCGCGCCCTCGACGAACGCCACCGGGTGTGAACAGACGCGTCGTCGCCCTCAACACCTTGGCTGGTGCGAGGGGAGGCACGGTCGGCACCACCCTGCATAAACACAAACGAATAATCAGAACACTTGGTCGTCGAAAACCCAACCACGCAGAAGAATAAGCCCCTTACCTAGAAGAGGAGAAGGCGCGCTTCCTCTTCCTCGAGGCCTCAGTGGACGGCGCGGCGCGCGGCCGCGCGCGGCCGCCGCGCGCGCCTCGCGCGCGCGCGCCGGCCGCCCTCCGCGGCCCGCGCCACTCCCCGTTGTCGATTGCCCGGCGGCGGGCGCGAGGCTCCCACCTATTAGGGGGGCCCCGCCCCCCGCCTTATTCCTCCTCATCCTCCTCCGAGGACGAGTACTCCCTCGGTCCCCGGAGAGGAGAGCCCCCCGCTCGCTCACGCGGCCGCGTACTCCCTCGTTCCGCCGCTCACCGGCGCTCGCGGTGCCGCCTCGCTCGCTCCTTCTTGCGCGCCGCCCGCTCCCGCTCCCGCTCCCGTTGCCGCGACGCCCGACCGAGCGCGCGGGGGTCGGGAGGGGGCGGAATGGATTTCGCGGCGCTCGTGCTCACCATCCGCGAGCGAAAACGTCAAAGGCGCGCCGTAAACCCGAGCATCATCAAGATCAAAAACGGGGCCAAGAATTCTACTCACCAGCGGACCGGTGGGGAGCATCTCGAGGACCCATGGGGACCGATCGCTGCGCAGCAACCGGGTGTCGACGGCGCTCCGTGCCCGCGTGAGCGCATACTCCCGCTAGAGGGGGCTCGGAAGCATCCGCGACCTCTCCCGGCCGCGACGGAGTTCGCCGTCTCCGTCATCTCGAAGATGCGGAGCGGCCTCTCCATCAGGGGCACGATCCGCCGGTGGTGGAGGAAGGCGAGGACGGTTGCCGCGGTCGGCCGCGCGCCGCCAAGCTCCTCGGCGCGGCCGGGGAGCGAGTCCGGCCCGCCTCCGATGCCTGGACCGTGGACACCCCATGGCTCCGGGAGTCGGGCTTCTCCCGGAGCACCGCACCGGTGTAAGGGGGAGGTCGGGCTCGACGTTGCGAAGGTAGAACCACCCCCGCTCCCCGGCCGGCGTTGTTGGTCGTCATGGTACAAGTGATGTAGTCGTCCTTGTCTTCGCGCCCCGCAAGGCGAGCGACATGCCGCCGGAGCGCACCGCGCGGTGGGTCCTCTCGCTCCGTCGTCGGGCCGCGTGAACGAGCTCCGCGCGGAAGAGGTGTACCCGGAGATCCCGCCCACCGGGATCCCTAGATACCCTTCGCGGACGCCCACGAACGTAGCCGCTCGCGAAATCGCGTTCGGCGCGAAGTTGTGCAACTCCACGCCGTAGCGGTGGCGCAGCGCCCGCATGAAGCGGCTCGCCGCCCAGCCCCGGGCACAAAAAAAACCGAGAACCGAGAACCGAACCGAAAGAACCGAGAACCGGAACCGAAAGAACCGAACCGAGAAAATTGGTTCCTATTCGGTTCCAGAATGTTGAGAACCGAATACCCCGGTTCTTTTCGTCGGTTAACCGAAGAACCGAGTAAGCAGCCCATCGACACATTGAGCGGCCCAACTTTCCAAAAGTCCACTAACAATATACAAACCCTAGCTCTCCCAAGGCCCCCGACGGCCGACGCCCAATCCCCAGACCCCAGCCGCGCCGCCTGCTCTCCGTTGGCCGCCCTCCGCAGTCGTCGCCGCCGCGCCCACCCTAGCCGGCCCCTCGCCGCTTGCCCTCCGCCGCGCCTAGCCCCGCCGCCGTTGTCCCGCCGCCGTCCGTCCCCGCGCGGCGGTCGGGCGGTGGCGAGCCGGTGGCGAGCCGCCGCCGCCGGTCGCTGTGCCCAGCCTGCTGTCCCTCGTTCTCAGGTTCCGCCCCCGGTCGGCCAGGGCGCCAGGCGGCCATTCTTCCTCTCACCTCCCTCCGTCCTCACTCAGAACCAGAGCAAGCAGAGGCGCTTAGGTGGGTGGCGACCGCCGCCCTTCTCCCCAGTCTGCGACCGGCGACCGGCAGCAGCTCTTCCTCTCCCATCTCATCGATTTGTACTCTGATTTGGTTTTCTTTTTTTTGTGCTCGAATTTTCGATTGAGTTCACGATTTTGCATGCTTGACTACTATACATCGGTTCCATCGGTTAAAACCGGAACCGAACCGAAAGTAACCGAACCGAACGGTTCTCTCTTCGGTTCCTATTTTGTGAGAACCGAATTTCTCAAAGAACCGAAGAACCGAACCGATCGGTTCGGTTAGAACCGAACGCCCGGGCTCCGTCGCCCGGCGCGGCGAGCCGCGCTCGTGGAAGCGGATGAAGCTCACCACGTAGCCGTCCGGCGGGTTGGGCGCGTGGTCCCCTGCCGGCGACACGATCCATTCCGCCGGCCGGCCCTCCTCGTTCGCCGCCGCCGGCCGGCGGGACACCGAGTCGCCTAAGGCCAGCCGCGTCACCGACGAGCGCTCCCACGCGTACGGGTCGACGATCGTGAGGGGCGGGAGATGCGCCATGAGGAAGGGCAAGGGGGCTGAGAAAGAAGGACTAGAAGAAAAAGAAGAGCTCCAACGGTGAAGGGGCGCGGTGGCGAGAACGAAACAAAGGCAGGAGCGTGGGGGCGAGAATGACGAAACGCTAAGGTAAAAACCGCCGTTTTCCCTCTCCTCAGATTTATAAGCCATGGGCGCGCTCTCCGGGGCGCACGTCCCACGCGCATTAACTGCAGGGAATCTTTTCCTATCCGACGGGACCACGACCGCGGCGGCCACGCCACCGCAAACAGCCATAATCACGGCGAAGAACCGGGAGGGCCGTGGCGGCGGTCACGTCCGCCCGCCCACGCCGCCCACTACGCGCGTGGCCGCAACGCCTAAAAAGGCGCGCCCGCGACGCGAAACCGCAGCCTCGACTATGCGGCATTAAACGGCCCGGCCCCTTACCAAGTAAGGAGGACACTCGAACGGCACGAGCTCCTGGCTCGGGAAATTTCAACCCTCGAAAGGGTGCGGGCGTGGGACGGTCGCCTCGGGGCCCGTTTGAAACAAAACGAGCACCGCATGTACCAACCCCCGCACCGTTTTTCCGATCGGCGCCTCGGGGGCCGGCTCGCCCGTGCCCCTCAAGGATTCGCGGATGCCGGGACGGGAGCGCCTAGCCGCCACCCCCGCACCACTTTACTAATCGGCGCCCCCGAGGGCCGGCTCGCCCGTGCCCCTCGAGGATTCGCGGATGCAAAGACGGGGCCGCCTGGCGCCACCCCCGCACGGCCCTACGGATCGAGGTTCGAAGCTTGACCCTCGACGGGTTCGAACAGCGCCCTAGATCACCGCAGTCGGGGACGATGAGGGCACGCGCATTCGAGCCGTTCCTCGAGCCCGCCGGCTCGAGGGTGCCCCACATGTCGTGTTCGAGAGCCGGCCGAGGGCGACTGGCGGGGGATCCCACCGAGGGAGAGCTTCCGCGCCCCTCGGTCCCCGCCGAACGGGACCGAGCCCCACCCTAGCAAACCCACGCAAGCGCTTTAATGGACGTGTCTCTGGACCACGCAGCCTACCCTTATCGAACGGGGCATGGGCGTCCACTCGAACTACCCACTAACAGCTCAACGAGGAATCCGCAATCCGCGACCCGACCGATGGGGGTTGCGGAAACCTCACCCTCCGTCCCGCGGAGGGACGGCGAGGGCGCGTTAAAAAACAAGTCGTGGAGCTCTACCCGATCGCCTTGAACGGCCCGTGCTCGGGGGCTCGACGCACGGCTACACCTCATGGATTGCACCCGCCGGGGATAGTGCCAGCGACGCATGCGTCACCGAAGCCGGCTGAGACATTGCCGACGCCGGTTGAAACATGTACCACGCCCTCTGACCGAGTCTCGCGGTAAACCCCTACAGGAGCGCCCGCGCTCCTGCAGGGCTTCGGGGGCTAGACCCGCGGGTCCGCTGACGCGGCCCCACGGAAAGCGTTCGCAAGACCAGGAGGGAAGAACGTCCTATCAGTGAGCTCCAGCATCTGCGGGAGCCTCAATGGCGAACCCACAGATGCTCGGGGGCTACTGTCGGGGACAGCCCTAGGGGTCCCCTTAAACAAGATGGGGAATCCCCACTTAAAACCCACAACAAGCTAAAGACAAACGCGCCTCGCTTAAGCACGCATTGAATGGCCCCCGCCACGATGGCCCTAACGGCCCACCAAGGCGGCCCTATCAAAGATCTCCTCGAGCAGGCTCCGCCTCGCTTGAGGGCACACGCCTCCCTCGGGCGGGCTCCGCCCCATTCGAGGGGATGCGCTCACCTCGAGCAGGCTTCGCCTCGCTCGAGGGTCCGCTCCGCCCTCGAGCGGGTTCCGCCTCGCTCGAGGGCACTCCGCACGCACACACCCGTCCCTGTACACGGGCATTTATTGTTCTGACAACGGCGGGGCGGCGCCATCATGTGCTCGGGGCACGCGCCCCGGCCCGTTGCACCTACTCCCTAGGAGGGAACCCATCCCCGCCACCGTGGGGGACTGTGCGACGTGGCCGGTGCCAGTCCCGTGACGCCGCGCCGCCTACTCCGCACGGCTAACGCGCCGAGCCCTCGAAGGGGGGCCGCCGCACCCTCGATTTGCTTTCCCGTGACTCGCAGGGCCGGGTCGAGGTGTTGGGCGGCGGGGCACCATCCCCGCCACCGTTAACAACATGGTGGCCGCCCCCCGCGCGTACAAACCCACGCCGGCGCGCGGCCGCGGCTCTCCGACGCCGTGGAGCGTGCGGGAACGGGACGCCGCCTTACCCGCCACTATACCCCGTACGGACCGACGTCGCAACTCCCTCGAGCCCGTCCGAAGACATCATGGCCGTCCGTCGCTCTTCTACCCTCGAAGCTACCACCGTTCGGGTACAAGATACGCCATGATGGCCGGATCGCAGCAAGGACCGTCAAGGCGGCCGCCTACTCTACGACATAGCGCGCCACACTTCCCCATGTAGCTAAGTAGTGCGGCATACATGTGATTCGCTCTCTCCTTGGCCTATAAAAGGAGGACGAACTCCCCCGCCGCGGGGAACGGGAGGACAACGAGCAACACATCACGCACTCGCTCTCCAATTCTCCCACAATATCTTCGCCCACTCCACCGGGGACTTGGAAGCCACGCTTCCTCTCCCGCCTTGCTTGTAGCCGCCCCACTACAGGCACCCCGGTGCTGAGCAATATAGTGCCACGAGCACGCCACGCGCGGGACGTACGGCCCCTTGGCCGGAACCAGGATAAACTCGTGTCTCCGATTGCTTAGCATCAACCATTGAGGGATAGACCTTGGCGCTCATTACCGGTTAGTGTCGGGACCACATTCCGCACCGACAACCAAGATCCCACAAGACTTGCAAGTATTTGATGTCGATCTTGTGGTTGGTCTTGATCTCCAGAAAGAAAGCGGCTAGCAGGACTGCTTGTGACCTGACAAATATTTCAGCAATTGGTGATGGGTATAGTTTGTCTGTCGCTTGCACTTTGATCTTGGTCACCACAACAGAAGTGCCTAGAAGAAGAAGGTCCTTTGATCTGAACATAGACTCGGCAATCAGCCATTGGAGATCCTTCCAGTCACCAGAATTAATGCCAGCCTCACCATCACAATAGTCAGGAAACCAAAGTATTGCCGACTTTGATGGATCCAACTTAGAATTATCAGCAATCCCGATGATGGCAGCTTCATTCAAGGAGCATGCAACAAGAACAATTAACTGCTTTATCTTTTGCCACCATGTCAAAGTAACCCTTCCATTGTGCCAAACCAATTGCTTATCCTCCCAATTAATCACACCATTCTGAGACTGACAGCCATCAAAGAGATATAGATCACCACCTGAATCCCAAATTTGCTGATTCACTATGAAACCAGTCAAAGGTACAACACTGAATTGTTGTCGCTGAACCAGAAAGGCCAATTGCAGCATTGCTCTCTGATCCAGAACTGTAGTAGCAAATGAGTGCACTAGTCCAGGAATCCATTTTGTAAAAGACAACCACAATATTGGACTGAAGGCTTGCAAATACTTGACAGTAACTGAATACGCACATATCCAGCTGATTCCTCTCCATTTGGTTCTAAGAACTGAGCCACCAATTAAAAGTAACCATAATTGAACCCAATGCACAATTGGCTGCCCATTGGCATTGCTTCACACACAAATGTTACTTATCTGAATCTGATAATGACAGTAGTACAGCCCTGGCACCTTGCCAATTGCCAACTGATTCCATACAAGAGATTGAGCTACCACAATATACTTGTAATGCTCAGATACACCCAGGTAAATTCCCAGCGCATATAGCCTAAAACCTTGAAATGACTGACAACTTCCAGCATGAATGTAAAGACCCAGCCAATGCTTAGATGCAGCAACCCACTGATGTTGCAGGTACTGATTGAATATATAGCAAAGGATTCCATATTGCACACCATAAAATGGCACCCAGGGTATTTTGCACTGAATGATCTTTTGACCAGAAACCCAACCACTAGTGCACCACAACCGAAAGTCAAAGCATATCTTAGAATTGAGTTTTCCATTTGCACTAACAGCTTCCAGATTGACAACTGGCCATGGGGGCTTCGGTGGAATGCAAACTAGCCCAACATTCAGAATAAATGACCTTGGTCCCTTGTCAACTAAAATAGCACGCAGTGGCTCTAACATGAGCTGAATACGATCCATTAGCGTATCAAACTGCACAGGTGGTGGCCATGGTTGCATCTGAGGCCTAGTGACCCATCCGCAAGTAATGCACTTCCCTGAACTTGAGCAAGACTGTAAGGTACTAGTGAACACAATGTGACAGTATTGCAAATGAGGAGGCCCAAATCCCTTGTTGACTAAAATAGCAAGTGTTGGCTCTAGCATTACTAAATTCTGGTTAATCGCCTTCTCAAACACTTTGCAGTCTGTAGGAATATAGATAGCAGACACCGACAGAGCAACACTAGCTGATAAAGCATGGATACTGGAATTGATGTACCTTGTCTTCATGTACTCAATTGAGCAGACATCATGTCCGAGACAATTCGTCAAACACCTGGTGGGCGAGGTGGTGAGAGCTTCCTCTTCTGCACTCCGAACAGATGGTGCTGGTGAATATGCTCGAGTTGATACAGATGGGGAAATTGATGGCGTGGCGGTGGCGGCTGCTGCTGCAAATGGTGTCGAAGCGGCAGCAGCGAGCCGAGGTCGGCGACACCAAGGCGAGCGCGGAGGAACACGCCATGCTCGGCGCCCATGACGGCGCGGAGGAGCACGCCGTGGTCGATGAAGCTGGCGCGAGCGCAGATGAGAGCGCCGCGAGCCGCGGAGCCAAGGCGGACGCAGAGCAGCTTTTAGCGGACGTTGAGGACGAGACGAGTGCGGTGGGGCTCGCCGCGGACGTCGAGAGCGAGGCGGGCGTGGAGGAACTCGTCGCGGACGTCGAGGGCGAGGCGGGTGTGGAGGAACTCGCCGCGGTCGACGAATCCAAGGCACACGCAGATGCGCTCGGCGCGAACGTCGGGAACGAGGTGGGCGCGGAGGAACTCGTCGTAGTCGACGAAGCCAAGGCACACGCAGATGCGCTCCCTGGCGGCGAGGATGAGGCGGTCGTGGTGGAGCTTGACGCGAATGCAAAGCAGCATGGCCACCAACGATGAACTCGTGGAGGCCAACGCCCTTGGCGAACAGCGCCACAGGGACCTGCTCCACCAACGCCTCCGGATCGGGAAACAGCCTGGCAGGCGAGATGTTGGTGGTGGAGACCTCCACGCGGATGTGGTGCGCCTCGACATGCTTGCGGCCGGGGATGACGGTGTCGCTGGGTGTCGTCGTGGCGGTTGCCGTGGGCACCAGCTCGCGCGCGTCGGCACTGCGGCAAACTGTCGAACACCTTGTGCGCGAGTTGGAGTCGAGGTCGTCCTTTGCACCGCAAGCCACTGGATCGATGCTGGTGATGGTCGCGACGATGGAGTCGTCGAACGCCGTCGTGGCCGAGGTTGGCGGGGCGGAGGGTGCTGACGCCGAAGGGAAGGCGAGCAGCTTCTTCATCCTCCCGTCCAGCGAATCGAAGTGCGCCTCTAGCGAGTCGAATCGCTTGGAGATCCTGGAGAGCTCGTCGAGCAGGAGCCGGGTAACTTCAGCATCCATGGCGGTGGTAGGTGGAGATACAATTCGAGAGGGGAAATTCAGAGGAAAAATCCCGAGAATCGGTGTCTCTGATACCAAATGTTAGCAGACCAGAGGATAAGACCGGTAGCACTCGTCATACTCCAAACGCATCCCCTAAAAGAGAATATTCTGCCCAGTCACTAAGATTCTCCAGTTCAGTATCACTTTCCCCGCACTCGTCATCCCCTATATCGCATACTCCATACCAACTACCAGTGTGTGGACCCATATGTCATACTCCACCTCTTAATTAACTCCCACACCCTCCTTTTCCTCTCCATTCTCTCTCTTTCCCCACCAACCCCGACGCCTCCTCATTCCCCGTCTCGTGCGGCGGCCTCACCGAGCCTCGATCCGCGGCGGCGCCGGCCTCTCCGAGGCGGAGGCCGCCGGCGGCGGAGCTCCCTCCCTCCCTTCCTTCCTCTCGCTCGAGCTCCCGGCGGCCGACGGCGTCGGTCCCTCTCCTCCCCGGCACGGACTCCCCGCTTCTCGATCCGGCACGTCGAGGCTCCGCGGCGGAGCTCCCGGTGCGCGCCACCGGCCGGCCGCGGCCGCACTCGTGCGCGCCGGGCCGCGCCGCGACAGAGCTCCCGGCCCACACCCCTTCCCCTACTCCCGGCGCGCGCTCCTCCGCCTCTGTCCCCATCCAATCCTCCCTCGCCTCTCTGCCTCGAGAAGGGGAGGCTCGGCCTCGATCCGAGGTGGGGGAAGGCGGCGGTTCGGCGGCGACGAGGAGGTGGTGCTCGAGCTCCTCCTGAGGAAAAGCTCCAGCTCCGCCGGGTTCCTCATCGGCCCGCCCGCCGGGTCACGGCGGCGGCGGGCCATGGCGGAGGCGGCGCAAGGTGGAGGAGTAGGGCGGCGGTGCGAGGTGGAGGAGCGAGGGCGCGGCCACGACGACGGCACGGGATCTTGGGCGGCACCGGCGAGCTCCCCGCGGCGGCATCCGACGGAGCTCCATCTTCTCTGCCGCCCCACGCGCTTCTCTCTCCTCTCTTCTCCCTCGTTGCAATGGCGCGGGCGAGAACCCCGCCGCACGCCAAGTGGGGCCGCGCACGCCGTAGCGCACACCCCGGAGTGCGCTCTATTTGGCGCGAGCGGGATGGGAACGGGACATCCCGTGGGCTTTGGGTACCCCCCGGTGCGGCGCTTTGGTGCGCTACCGCCGTCGCATGTCGCGTACCGCGTCGGTAGCGCACCCGGTGCTACCATCCTAACGAGGATTGGGAGGAGGAATGAGAGCAGGGGTTCGAACAAAGCAAGCGGGAAGAACGAAGGATGAGCAGAGTCGTAAGAAAGAAGAAGCACAGTGGTTTCTGTTACATGATAATCGATACCCTCATTCCTCTCCCTCTCCTGTATATGTAACAAGGTACATGGGCCGAGCCCAGCTAAAGATGGCACCCAGGCCCATTAACCCAGTGTCAGCCCAACCGGACGAGTAGATAGATACAGTCGGTTCCTGTTTTTTTTACACTAAACTGTGCAGGTGGAAATAAAAAAATTAAGATTTCAGGCGTTTGCGCTCACATAAACGAATCCTGTTCGTTGGCTTGGGATCCGACAGCTAAGCTGGAAGCTCGAATGCTCGATTCATCTGTGCTCTGAACCCTCGACTCCTCGAGGGGCAATCCCGTCCATCCCAAAACCGGAATCGCGTCCACGCCCACCAAGCGAGCGAGAGAGAGGAAAAAAACAACTATTAATACGGCGCCTCTCGCAAAATCACAGAAAAATAGTATGGTGTTGGTCTTCTCCTCCCATCCGCAGACGGCGAAGTAGCGCAAGGAAAGGGTCCAATAAAAAAAAATCGCCCACCGGCGGCGACGGCGAAGAGGCGGCTGCTGCGGCATCGGCGGGGACAACAGCGGGAGCCGCGGCAGGGAGGAGGCGTTGCCGATCGATCTGCCCGGCCCGGCGCAGCCAGGGGTCAAAAAGCGGAAAAAGGAGGAGCCGCGGGAATTTCTTCTCGCACCGGGGCGTACGCAAGGAATCCAGCGAGGACGGGAAGCCATGCGGTGGAGGGCTTCGGATCCTTCCAGTTGAGCCCCGGGGACTCACGCGCAGGAGCGGGGACAGGAGAGGGGCAGGGGGCGGAGAGAGGCCGACGCGGACGCGGCGGCGCTGGGTTTGATGAGGAAAGCTGGAGCCAAAGGTATTTGCCACCTTAGATCTTAGAAATCTGAGTAGCCTCCGCGGCTGCTGCTTTACCGGCGGCCGCCGCCGTTACGCCCGGATTTGGAGGGTTCAGGGTCGGCCGCCGCCGCCGCCACGGAGATCACCACAGGGTTCCTCTTGTTTCGTCGTGTGGCGCGGATGCAGGATAGGGTCTTGCCCATCGGACTTCAGATCTGCGTTGTCTGAGGGATTCTGGTTCTGCTGGCCGCGGATTTCTCCTTCTCAGGTCAAGTGACGGGCTTGCGGCTGTTGTTCATCGTCTCTACATGTCTGCTCCTGCAAGGAGTTGTTCATCGGAAATTCGACCGGATTCCAGATCTGCTTTCTTTACTGGGGATTAATTGATTTCAGAGCAGAGGAATTGGTGTTCTCTCTGGTGTGGAGGCTGGTGGCTGATTGCAGAGGGCTGTTGGCTTGACTTGTGGAGGAGCTGATGTGTTTATTTGTTGGTACTGGGTTCAATCCAGGCTGGAGGACATTGCTTTTGGTTTAGCTTCTGGTGTTCATTGTGTACTGCAAGATAAAATTGCTACTTGATACACACTGCGCTGAAACCTGGAAGTTGAAACTTTTGTTTTCTAAACTTGCCCTGGGAGGATTCAAGTAGTGGCTGCTGATGTGTGACCGGTGGCGGTGGCTGGCTGTGGAGGCATTGTTTAGTTTTAACCCTCTTGCTTATGTGCATGCTATGTGGACTGTGATGCTATTATTCTTCAATCAGTTCCGTAAGCTTTGTGGTGTGGTGCTCAATAGCAACCTTATGTTGTTTTTGTTTTCCAGAGGGATCAATTCGATCCAAGGGTGCGATTGATGTGAATAGATCACCTGTTTCTTCAACAATACCAGGAAGGTCATCTGATTTTATGGTATGCGCAAAATTTGCCAACACATTTGTTTGTCTTTCATGGACTATCTGCCTAGCTAAAAGCTTTTTCAGACCAGTTTGCTAAAATATCAGTATTCACATTGTATTTTTAATTTTCTGCTGTTCAGAGGATCTTATCGTTTGCTTGTCTTGTTTGCAGATCAAATTTTGCACTTGCAGTGGAGGGTCATCATCTTCACCACTTTGTAATCTTAAGAACATAGATATTTCAATGACCTGTAAAGGCTGCACTTGTGAATCAACAACAGATAGAGGCGGACCTTCGTGCAGTAGCAAGCCTAACAGTATGGGCTTGGAGCTCCCCAGACCTATAAATCCTGAGGTAAGATGGAAGACTGTAAACAGGAGGCAAAGAGCTGCAAGGAGAGCAAGGACTTTCTTTGGGCACGATGGAAGGAAGGATGGAATTGGATCTTTCTATTTGTTTGGCAGTGCTTTTAATCAAGAAATGGCACAAGAAGATGCTCCAGTCTCTGAATCTGAGAAGGTTCTTACTTTGCTACACTGAAATATCAATACATTATTTATGTCAATTTTCTGAATAATTGAATTGTTTCTCCGCAGCTAGGGGTATCCATTCTTGGTAGGCGCTTTAGTGATCCTGTGGAAAATGTTCCTATAAAGAAGAGAAGATTTCATATGGATTGTTCTCCATCGCCTCCACCCACTCCATTGCTAGTTGACCCATATGAAAAAATATTGGGCAGGTCTTCTAGAGCCATCAGATCAAATGAGAAGCATCACAAGGGTAAGATACTGGGAAGTGAGTCTCTTTTTGATGATGAAGATTTTTCTGGAATATCAATACTAGCTGCTGCTGCTTGTGAGAGTGAGATGGATGGTGACATACTAAATGGGGCATGCTCAAAGTTGGCTCATCCTCTACAAGAAAGAAAGCTGGAAAATACTAGGGGTGGCACTGAATCGGGTCTACTACATGACATGAAGGAGGATAATAAGTTAAATATTACTGGCGCTTCACATTGCATATATGATAGGCCTATTGGCTCATCTTATTCTGCTCCAAATTTGAAGTCCTTATTTGCTACCACACCAGCTAGCTCGGAGAATCTTGTTGAATCTGCATCACCTCCTAAGGTTAATAATTGTTCATCCTATTCTGTACTGAACAGTGCAAACAAAATAGAGATGGCTTCTGATGCTAAGTCTTCAAGTATTGCAATGGCAAATAGCTCAGACAATCCAGAAAAAACCATAGATTGCTCACAAGATGCAGATGTGCAAACCAACCATGCCAGTGCCACTAATGATTCTAGGCTGCATTGGGATCTTAATGTTCCCATGGAGGCATGGGACACTGATTATGATGGTGGTGATGATCCTACAATTTCTACTATAAGTGATCATAATGATGCTGGAAATAACATGAACAAACAACAGTCATCTCATGATCATTTTGGCTTCACAGATGCTGGGGATGTAGCTAATAGCTCTGCTGACAAAATTCAAACGGTTGATGTATCAAAAGATGTATGTATTAATACAAAGGATGAAAGGGAATCTCCTGTTGACAGTTCGGCTCAACCTTTGCTCCATCAGTCTTCCCAAAACTTGCAGCTATTGGAATCTGAATCTGTAGAGAACGATGCTCTTGCAGAAACAATGGATTTGCCTGACCAGCAGAAGAACAGATTTGCTTCTGTTATGGAATCACGCATAGGACCAAATCCAGAACCGGCTCTTATCATGGAGCGCTTTCCTTCTACATATGTGGAGAAAGTTGATGCTTCACATCCCCAACCTGTTGATTGTGAAGGTTTGTCTCATATGTCCTCTGTGAATGGCCATGTTGGATGTAATTCACTCCAAACAAGTGAACTGGGTTCCACAGTGAAACCTTTGGCAAGCAGATTAGTTTCTGAGGAAAGCACAAACTTTCCAGCATTAACCCCTTTACATAAAAAGGTTACTGATTTTGGCTGGAGAGAGAATAAACTTGAAGAAGCTTCTGAACAAAGCATATCTGAATCTAAGAACCAGGAGCTTTTGGATGTTGATTCAGGTACTAGTAAAATGGACCAGTCAGTTAGTAAGAACAGTGGACATGACACTGATGTATTTTATGTCAGCAAGAGTACTGATGCAGAAAACCTCACTCATGCAGAGGACAACCCAGGGTCTTCCGGTTCTGATATGGCTCATGTACATGAGGATGGTGCTGATGCAGTGATTAATTCTAAAGACTGTTTAATTACTTGTGCCAACAGTAGCAGTGCAGAAACATTTTACATTTCAAGTGTGTCTCCTCAGGTTCCTCTTGCGACTTCAGAATGCCACAAACCAGGAGTTACTGATGCTGATATTATTGTAGATTCACGAGAAAATGATCATGGGAAGGTCGCATCAAATATTTATTCTGAGCACTGCTATGAAACTGACACATCTCGTATCAGTGAAAATCTTGCTGGGGTTGGCAAAATTGATGTTGAGGAGGATGATTCTCAATATGAAGATGGGGAACTTAGAGAATCTGGTGATCGTTATTGGGTTGGTGATGGATATGAAGAAGTTAAGCCTGCCAACTGGCATTACCAGGTATCAGATAAGAATGGAGAAGCCACTCCTGGACTCGCTCCTGTCCCTGTTGACTCTGTTGTAAAGAATGGGGGTATTCCTGTTGCTAGTTACAATGAAACACAATTGAGAAAAGATGTATCCGTTTCAACTATCTCATCTAAGCGTTCATGGTTAACAAACTGCTCAGATGGTGGACCTCTCTCTGATGGAAAAGCTCAAAGTATTCATTTGAGAGGTGATACCCAGATGTATGGGATAAACCCAGGTCGTGTAGCAGTTGGATCTGCTGCAATAGTCAGCCAGTCTGAAAGGTGCAATGATGGCCTAGGTGACGATCTGTTCAGAATGAAGAACACAGGTTGGGACATGTTGCCTGAAGATCAAAAGCACTCTCGACCCGATCCAAGGGATGGGGCTGATTCGTCTAACCGGTGTGTTTTGAGTTCATTAGATGCTGCTGGAGATGACGAGTCATTGAGAAAAATGGGTCTATCAAATAAAGATGTCCACCGAGTGGAGCGGCAAAAGTCATTTGACAGACCCCAGAGAAATGAACTGAGCAGGTAAATTTCAAGTGACTTCTTTTAGTAATCTTACAGGTAATTTATTTCCTTGATAATTTCAGTGCTATGACATTATTGACTAATACCATGATACTCATTATCCTATGCAGATCTGATGATGGATATGGCTCAGGCTCCAAAGCTGAAAGGCCGATTGACTCTCATAGGTCACATGGCATCTATGACGCATCACGGCATATTCAAACAGGCAACCGGGGGCAGTGGATGGAAAATTCAAAAAATCCTCGTTCTGCTCGGCGTAAATCACCTGAATATTATAATTATGGCCCATCTGGTCCGAGGAATGCTGCAGAAGCTGCTGTCGCAAAGATGGAGAGCAATGGTTTTGTTGTTGCACCTGATGGCACTTTAGTAAGGGCTGTTGATGCTGCAAATGCTGGTCAAATGACAAGAAGGATGAGAAATACTTCAAGCTCGTACCACACTTTATCTGGACGAGGTTCCTCAATTGACAGGAATGGGGCTTGTGGGATGTCCAGAGGTCATGTACATGCTAGGGAATCATCTCCAGAGCGACACTTTGGTGCGAATGGTAATCGCTCTGGTCGATATGGTCCTGAGATGGAGAAAGATCATAGTACAGATGGAAATTTGAGTTCAGTCCGTTGCTCGCTGCCCAATAGACAACGAGGCATCCCGACGGGTAGAGCATCACTTAACCTTTCGCGTGCTCATAGCAGATCTCCTTCTGGTTCAAGGTCTCGATCCCCACATGACTGGGCATCACCTAGGAACAGAAGGAAGATTATGGCAAATGGAGGTTCAGCTTTGCGGAGGAATAGTAGATCTCCACCTAATCACATGGCTAAAGTTAGAATGGGTAGAATGGCTTCACCTAAGAGACAACCCGGATATGATGATCGATCTATGTGCTACAGTCCTCCATCAAGAAACCACACTTACTCCCAACATGCTTCAACATGGGTTGATGGAAGGAACGGCTCAACGGTAGATATTTCTGATCATAATAAAAGATATTCAAGGAGAAGCCCTCCCTCGAGAATTACCTCACGGAATGACAGATTTGACGTAATGGACTCCCAAGGACGATCAAGGTCTGGAGAGTTCTACCGTTCAACACAGCGAAGACTTCCTTGTGGCTATGATAGGGCAAATAAGCATGATGGGAACACTGATGATCAAAGGGAATATGCTGATAGATATGGAAATCAATCTGTCAAACCATATGACCGTAATGGTGCTGTAAAACAATTCAGAAATAATACTGGAGATAAATTTCGCACTCGTATTTCTGCTCCCAGATCACCAGAACCCCAAAGAAGGGTGAGTCCTCGGAGATTTGACAGGAGCTTTGAGAGGTAGCTGACTATCTGGCTTTGAGTTGGCCTGGTAGAACTAGAAAGGACAATAAAGATCCGTCTGGATATGTTTGAAGTGGGAAATGCTGCAAATCCTTGACGGAATTCAATGTTAGCGATTTGATAGAGGACTCTCTTTTAAGGCACTGCCATTTCTGCTTCTGCTGCATGTGTTCAAGGCACAGAAATGCTGGAATCATGCACTTCTTGAGACGGAATGCAGATTAACTTACAATTTTCCTGTTTCCGTTTGTAAATATTTATATTGGTAGAAGAATCACAATCACTGCTTCCAGCTTTATAGCTGTTTTTTTATTTCAGATATTTTCACCTTTATCTCTTGTGCTCTTTTTAGTGAGCATTATCCTTGTATTAGTTCCATTTAAACATGATCAATCAATTAATTTTGAGCCCCAATACTTGTGTATTTCTTTCACTTCTGTTTTTCATGTCATTTTGTATTATCCAAGTACCAATGGGCTCTGTCTTTTGAGTTGTTCAATGTAAATTCAATTAACAATGCCTGTGTTATTTTAAATTCTGCTCAAAAGTTGGAACATCTGCAAGGTGAATAATTTTATTTGCTCATGTTGTCCTTTTTTTGTCCCAATTGTAATTGACTTTAATGTTTTTTTCCCAAGGAGAAAAGTGGGCTCAGGGCTCTTGTACATCCAAGAAGATGGCAAGGTATTCTGGCCATCTGCTCCATTTTCCAAATATCTAATGGCTGCTTTCTGGAGTACTGGAGGTCTGGATCAGGTCCCTAACTCTCGACCTAGTTTGTGTGGCTTAAGTCCTAGGCTCCTAACATGCCATTTTTAAAAATATGGGGACATAGCTCCACATCCATATATTACTGATGTTGGTTGACTGCCATGTATAATTTACAGATTTACTTCCTCAGTTCCAACTTGTAGGTTGTTTTAGCTTTCTTAGGTTCATAAATATTATTATGCATCTAGACATTCACTTAATCTAGGAGCATAGAGACCTACAATTTGAAATGGAGAGAGTATTTGTTATGAATGCAGAACTATCAGTATGTTGAGCCTAATTTGTTTTGTTGGGGTCAGGTCCTTTATGGAGCCTGTTGGCAATCACATCCTGTGTTTTTTTGTCTTGCTGGATACTTCAATGGGGTCAAGAAATTCTGACTTTTAAGCACAGGTGAGAACTGTTTCGTAGTTTAAGATGGAACAGTAAAGGTGAAATGTAAGTATATTATTAGTAGACAACTGGTGAACTGTTCAACCCAACATCGGTACAAATACACAACGCAGATTAAGATTAATTGAAAACTTATATGTACTGTACTGTATGCAAAATGCGAAGGAAAATATGCCAGGATTTCGATATCAATTTTTGGCTGGCTATATGGTTGTCAGCATGCCGTATTCTGTTAGCCTGTAAAATTAAGTAGGTTATGCCCAACCTAATAACTGAAATGCCATGTTCTTCCAAGACCTGTAAAGTCTATCTTTGTTTGTGGTTAATTGTCACATCTTTAAATATATGCCATTGCATAATTGCCTCATGCTGATTTGGGAGTAAATCGATTTGTTTACTAGTTCTGATGTGTCACATTGATTTTATATGTAAATTTCATAATATTATTTTAACAAGACTGACAAGGGTAAACTCATGACATTCTTTGTAGCCCTGGAAACGAGTCCACATTCTTTTTTTTTAAATGAGAAAAAACACAACCATGTTTTCATCTGCCTAGTTTGCAATCTTGTCTATTATAAATTAGTAAAATGCGATATGATTTGTTTGGCAACCATATGTGGAGTGTGGGTATGATTAGTGCATATTCTAGTATCAATCTATGCTGTATGACTTAGTTTATACAATAAATTGTGAGGATGGTTGATTTTCTGATGAGTCACTGAGATAATCCATTACATAGAACCAAAACTGTTTCACTTTTCACCCTTGTGTGCGTAATCTTGAAAACTCATTCATCTGTGTGCAGGATAGCTTGAAACTTTCAAATAAGATTCGGTGCTGTCACTACGGACTTTGCAGAATGGTTATTCATATTTGAAATGGATGGCAGTTTCTGCATCTCATTTGAACCCTATCCTATAACTTTAGCATGACTATGTGATACTAAATTGCAGTCACTAGGAAATGCAACAAAATGGGTTAGAAATGATAAAAAAGAGCCGATACATGATAATCTGATTCTTTTATACAATTTTTGCCGTGCTTAAAAAGCTTTAGAAGCATATATGTTTAAAACTTCGGGTTATCTGTATTATGACATCAGAGCCTGTTTCCTGACTTCAATGTTGTGTCATTTGGAATAAGCATATATGTAAGATATTCTCGTAGCCATGCCTCCTGCATGGTAGTACGAAGACATTTTGTACTGTAGGAATTCACCAACTGCTGTGAAGGATCAATATTTTTTGTTCTTTGGGTGCATTTTTACCAGATTCTAGGCTGATGCACTAGTTTTGTGTGCCTGGGGGCAGGGGGTGATAAGGGCTGATAACCACTGATTGGATTTTTGGACTGGTGTTCCATCCAATTTCCATCAGGTCTAATAAAGTATATTGTGCATAGCAAACATTTTAAGGGACAATTAAGAGGTTTCTACTGCAATTAGTGCCCAAGATATTATCTGTATGACAGCATTGGTGTTGCTCGACTACTTGCAATGCAAACCCTAACATGGCAATGATGCCAAGTTTGTTGTCCAAAATTTTCTTGTTTGTCTACATCCTCCCTCCTGCATAAATTTGTAGGGATGTGATGACAGCACATATTTACCAGATGGCAATGCTGTGTTCATTTGTTTAGAATAGGGATTTGCCTATTTTGATTGAACTTAAATTTGTCAGGCATCCAAGTACGTAGTCAGATGACAATGATGTATGCATAAAAGCTCTGGTTTTTGATAAATGGTTCAGTTCAGGGCCATAAGTATTCCCTTTAATTTAGGTTTTTGGTGGAACCATTGTGTTTCTTACTGGGACAGCCAAAAAATCCAGTTGTTAGAAACACTTGAGCAATGGGGGCAGAGCATATTTATTATATTATACAGAGTTACAACAGCAATTTTGGATTTATGGGATAGCATTGAGGTTGAAGTGAAAACTGAAACTGTCTTGTTAATTCGGTTGACTTTGTTTAGGTGAATCGCTGCAATATGGGTTCCACTTACCGGAATAGTTTTAGAAACAAAAAACAACTCTGAACTGACATACACCGACACGCTTGATCCGATACGCTTTGGGATCGTTTTGATTTGTAGCCGGCTATTTCTGCAGGTGTTAGGGACAAGGACACATGGCTCAGTTTCGTGGGACATGTCCCGCAACTCTGTTCCAGAAGCCTGGAATAAAGCTTGCGCAGAGGCGTCCACATGCCATCTTGAAGCAGACCAGGCTGAGAATCTCCTGAACTTGTTGCAAATAGTTGCTCCTCTCAAGCCTGTTGAGGAAAATGCTGGAGGTGTGAGGCCGCTCATGGACCATCCAGACGGTTTCATGGTGGCTAGTTGTCACTGAAAAGATGTCGGAAACGCGCTATCGAATTGCGCGAATCAGGTCTCCTCTGCTCCCAGGGCAAAGATTCCCAAATCTATTTGTTGTACTAGCAGATCATGGCCTGATCGTGTCCTTTGTTTGCAGAATATGTTTGCCGGCTTTGGCCTTCTCAAAGCTGGGACTGGGAGCTGTCTGGTGAGTGTTTTTAGTGAGATTTGCCAGCCTTGTTTGGTTGTCAAGTTAGCAACAATGGGTCAGGAAAAATGCATGATAAACTGTACGTTCAAATTTCAACGCTCATTAAGGTCTTTAAAGCCGTATGGTGAGTTTGGAAATGTTATGTGCTCGAGACGTCTGTCCAGTTGAATCAGTTATGCACATCCATCGAAATAAACAAAATAGCAACTGTCAGCTGGTTGCTCTCCAAAGAAACCCCAAGCTCTCGTCTCCATCAAGTTTTGCAGTCTACGCCCCTTCAGTGTTTTCTTTTCCTGATTCAACAAAGCACCGACATTGTTGCTCAACTGCCAGTCGCCACTCTGTTTTTGCCTTTTTGGTATACTTCGTCATAACAAACTTATCTTTGGCACATTAATTTGTACAAGTAAATTTTTTATAAAACGTGGTTTGTCTGTGAAGTTCACACTTTGGCTAACAGTTAGTCTAATAATGCATGATTTCGTATCAAATAAAAATATGAGTATGCACGCTATGTATCATGAAATAATAACCATGGGTTCAATTGAAAATCACTTCCTGGGTAAAATTATAAGAAACAAAAATGGTAAAAATGATTTTGCAATGTCAAATTACACCATGTATTCAGTGAGGCATGATTTCTAGTTGGCAAAGTAAAATAAACTCACAATGTATACAGCGGATAGTGATTAAAATACTTTTTTTTTTGCGATAAGTGATTGATTAAAATATTACCTAATGTCGTCGCTTTCCTTTTCTGAGGAGACGAGGAAGCTCTAACAGTCACAGGATTAGCAGGCGTGCAGAACAAAACTCCAACAGTCACCGGATTAATAGGCGTGCAGAACAAGCCTAAATTCACTAATCACGAGTCACCCTTTTCGTTTGGCTTATTAGCCACCAGCCAAAAGATTTTTTTTTCTCGTAACAAACCAAGAACCAGGCAACAATACTTTTCTCTCGAACAAATCAAGAGTACCATCACCACCAAATAAACGAACAAGCTGAATGTCGAGCGAACAGAAACTACTTGACAAATTGACATGTGAAGAGGTGCAGTGCATGCTTCACAAAAAAAAGTTGTTCGCTTGGCTTATGAGCCATCAGCCAGCAGTGCTTTTCTCTCAGAACAAACCAGTCATCAGCAACCAAACCAACAAGATTTTTTTCTCGAATAAACCAACACCAGCCATGAGCCACCAAACCAAACGAACAGGCTGATCTCCACTCTCCAAATACATCCGCCTCGCTTCAAATTTAAGAGAGAACCGAAACCGACGGAGAAGTTCTTATTCCAATGAATTTTATAATCCCATCCTCCAACTTTGAGTTTCAGGTGCATCCCATTCAACTCAGAAAATGACCTCTATGGTGTCTAGAGGTTTGTGATACATCCTATTCAGACCCTACTCTTTTCTGAAGGTACACCCTTCTGAAGTGATTTAACCACAATAATTTTCTGCTACTTGCATCAAGTGGAGAGTAGCAATGTTCCTTATAAGAGCATTTGTTTCAGATAATCATATATGTTGAGTGACTGAAAGTGAGGAGAATAGAATAAAGTCTCTCAAAAAATGTTTATTTAAAGATTGACTTTACCAAAACGCTTGCACAACAAGCATTTCAACTTCTGAATTCTGATAAAATTTTCTTGGAATGGACTCCAGCCTCTGTTTAAAACTAGGAACAACCATGATTCAAACGTGAAGTTGCTCATCATAGTTGCCCTCCTCTTCACCATCTTCCGAAAATATTTTTTATTTAAGAAAAGCAAAATAACAACAATGAAAACTCTTCAGCTGTAAATTGTGATAACTGCAAGCTTATCATGGCCCTAGTGAAAACCAACTCAAGGTGTCAACTGAAGTGCCTCTGCCATAAACAATCTGCTTCTATATTGAAGATATGCTGCCTCTTTTTCAGTTAGTGGCAGGATTGATTGCCAACCAGTTGTACTTAAGTAATGTAGTTATCTTAACCATGCTGGTTCTCCACTTTATGCCCAAGCACTCCCCTCCTCCCCCACTAACACTCCACAAACTACTCCAAATTCACCAATTTGGCCCTGGCTTTTCAGTCAAAAGGCGGTCAGGAACGCCTTTCTCCCGCTTAGTTGATCGTTACTGTTTTGTAAACAAACAAGTACGATCAGCGAGCTGGAAAATTGTACAGAGGACTAGCACTCTGTTTGATCCATACTAAATTTTGAGCTGTTTTGTTGCGAAACTCTAGATAGGCCGAAGAAAAGGCAAAACCACGAATGAGAGATGGGACCGAGTGACCAACCAAACCTGTGAAAGAAAGTATTTAACATTGCTAAGGCGTTTTTAGTTGCAATTCGGGATCCCCCACGCCTCGTTGTATATATGTATATATATATAAGCAGGAAGCCTAGTGCAAGCTGCCACTGGCACCGGCACTGGCACTAGCACTAGCACTGGCAGTTGCGAACAGAACAAGGCTAATACGAGAGAGATGGCATTGGGCGTAGCCGGCCTCGTCCTCGCATTGCCACTCTTGTTCTTGCTGACAAGGGCGGCGTGGGTCACCGTCACCTGCTACTACCTGACGCCGATGAGGATCCGGAGGATCCTGGCCGGCCAGGGCGTCCACGGCCCGCCGCCGCGCCTCCTCGTCGGGAACCTCCGTGACGTGTCCGCCCTCGTCGCCGACGCCACCGCCGGCGACATGGGCTCGCTCAGCCACGACATCGTCGGCCGCCTCCTTCCCCATTACGTCCGCTGGTCCAAGATGTACGGTGAGTATGCACGTAGCTGACGTTGCATTGCCGACGCGGCGGCGGAGAGAGCTGACCGGAGCGGCGTGTCATGCGCCTGTGCGTGTGTGCAGGGAGGATGTTCGTGTACTGGTACGGGAGTGAGCCCCGGGTGTGCGTGACGGACGCGGGCATGGTGCGGGAGCTCCTGTCGTCGAGGCACGCGCACGTCACCGGCAAGTCGTGGCTGCAGCGGGAGGGCGCCAAGCACTTCATCGGCCGTGGCCTGATCATGGCCAACGGCGCCACGTGGTCGCACCAGCGGCACGTCGTGGCGCCGGCGTTCATGGCGGACCGGCTGAGGGGCCGGGTGGGACACATGGTGGAGTGCGCCGGGAAGACGGTGCGCGCTCTGCGGGAGGCGGTGGCCAGGGGAGGGAACGAGGTCGAGGTGGGCGCGCACATGGCGAGGCTCGCCGGCGACATCGTCGCGCGCACCGAGTTCGACACCAGCTACGACACCGGCAAGCGCGTCTTCCACCTCATCGAGGAGCTGCAGCGCCTCACCGCGCGATCCAGCCGCTACCTCTGGGTCCCCGGCAGCCAGTGAGCACCATGACGAGATCCTCATCTCCTCTGCTTCCGCGTGCAAACACAAACAGAGCACTGCCAAACAAAAAGCAGCAGCGCCGTAGTGCCAACAGTGTTCACTGACAAGTGGGACCTACCGCGCACGGAAATGTCGCTGGGACCCCACTTTTCGGTGGACGCAGGTCTTTTTAATATATTTTCTTTAACAATGTGTTTTTTATTACAACCAGGTATTTTCCTAGCAAATACAGGCGGGAAATAAAGCGGCTGAACGGGGAGCTGGAGCAGCTGCTCAAGGAGTCCATCCAGCGCAGCCGCGAGATCGCCGACGAGGGCCGGACGCCGTCGTCAGCGTGCGGTATGGGGCTCCTCGGGATGCTGCTGGCTGAGATGGAGAGGAAGGAGAAGAAGAAGACCAGGCCCGGCGACGGCGGCGAGCTCGGGTACGACACCCAGACGATCGTGGACGAGTGCAAGACGTTCTTCTTCGCCGGCCACGAGACGTCGGCGCTCCTCCTCACCTGGGCCATCATGCTGCTCGCCACGAACCCGTCGTGGCAGGACAAGGCCCGCGCCGAGGTCGCCTCCGTCTGCGGCGACGCGCCGCCCACCGCCGACCAGCTCCCCAAGCTCACCGTGGTAAGTAGCCAGATTAGTTTAGCCACTGATTCCCGGCGGCGATCCGTCCCACCGCCGTCCACGCCGCCGACCACCGGGTACTAACGCACGCTCCGGCCTGCAGCTGCAGATGGTGATCAAGGAGACGCTGCGGCTGTACCCGCCGGCGACGCTGCTGCCGCGGATGGCGTTCGAGGACATCACGCTGGGCGGCGGCGAGCTGCGCGTGCCGAGGGGCGCATCGGTGTGGATCCCGGTGCTGGCCATCCACCACGACGAGGCCGTGTGGGGCGCCGACGCGCACGAGTTCAGGCCGGACCGGTTCGCGCCGGGGCGGGCGCGGCAGTGGGCGGGGCGGTTCCTGCCGTTCGCGTCGGGGCCCCGGAACTGCGTTGGCCAGGCGTACGCCATGGTCGAGGCCAAGGTCGTGCTTTCCATGATGCTCTCGAGCTTCAGATTCGGCATTTCCGACGAGTACCGCCACGCGCCGGTCACCGTGCTCACGCTCCGGCCGCGCCACGGCGTGCCCGTGCGCCTGCTGCCGCTGAAGTAGGCCTCTCGCAGTTTGGGCTGCGTCTGCGTATAATTTCAAGTGACGTTGTGCTCCTGGACTCCGCGCAATTTTGGTTCTTGGTTTTCTTGGTTCTTTGCAATTTTGGGACATTTTTTAAATTTTCTTTTTGATTTTGATTGTTTGTACTTGACTAGAGCTGAGGGAGCAATTTTTGTGCTTGGTTCATGAGGGGTGGCCTGACATGTAGAAATAACATGATGTCTGGAGTCAACGTTTTGTTGGCACTATTTTACTGGAAAAAAGTCATATATATCGGTGACCAAGGCAAAGTGGTTTTTCCGGTACCGGTCGGTGCATCCCTCTTTATCCTGCGGTAGTTATTGCTTCACGATTCGTGCAAGTCAACTGCAGCACATGTGTGTTGGGCGGGCAGAGGCTTGTGTATCTCGCGAGAAATTGAGGAGACACCCGTGTGAGTCTCGCTGCCTCCATTACCCCGCGTTCCTCCCGCATACCAGTGTGCTCTCTCTCTCCCCCCACAACACCACCACTCGCCAAGACCACAGCTCTCCCGCGCCGCTACTCGGTGAGGCCGCAGCTCCCGCGCCACCATTCCCCGACCCGATGATGGCTCTAAATTCTAAGCCGCGCCGCCACCCATCCGTTCAACGACGAGCTACCAAGACATTCTCTCTCCTCCATATTTTCCTTGCATTTTGGTGGAGTTGTACCAAAAAAAAATTATGTTCTCCTGGTCCGTGCCTTGTGCGGCGATGGATCCATAAACACTTCGCATCCACCGTCCGAAGAACAGGGAGCAAAGAACAACAATCACTACATTGAATCGAAATGGAGGGCATACATCGAGGAAGAAGGACGCCAAATCAAGAAATTGAAACTAAGCAACAACTTGCGGTGGACGGTGGTGCGTTGTCGGATAGCTAGAAGTCCATTCGGGGAGGATGCCGCCGCCGTGAGCAAGGCGGACGGCGGCGGCATCGACATTGCGAACAACTGTCGGACGGAGAAGACCGGACGGAGGTGGAAGATAGGAGGAATAAAGGAGTGCGCAAGAGAGAGATGCGCGAGAACTCGTGAGCGGCGGCAAAAAGCGAGCGGTCAACATGCCGGTGCACCACGCAAGACAAACACAAATCTCGATGCCCTATTCAACGGTTGCGTATAAGAATAGGTGTACCTACCGGTTGTGGGATGTATTTACCGGTGACCAAGGTGTGAATGTAGAGCATCTACAACAGTTTCCAATAACTAGTTACTAGGAACATTGCAGTATCGGTTTTACTATTATTGGGAGAGTTGCTTTCGCAGTCTTCCAATTATCTCATCCAAATCATTTCAATAATAATAATAATAATAATAATAATAATAATAATAATAATAATAATAATAATAATAATAATAATAATAATAATAATCTCATTCCAATCCAACTGCCGTCTTGGGACAGTTGCAACTTCTCCTTTAGTATTTAAGAAGAGACAAGGAATTATTGGGGAAAAGGAAAGGTAAAAGGAGACTGTTGAATCATTATTTTTCTTATCAAATCTCCGAACAATGTAGTTGAATAATTATTTTAACAATATATATATATATAATTATCTATAATACCAAATAAATTCACCATCAATACATATTTTGTTTCATATGTAGATTTTGGTATTTTTTTTATAAACCCTACTAGACTTCGCATCTTCCCCAAGAGTTTCTACAGGTGGCCACTAGTAACTGGTACCCATTAGTGTTATTACTAGAGTGACCTACAGCTTTGCTAGTATGTTCTAGAATTTCTAATAGTTCTGGTAAATTCCCAACAACATTATCTATCCCCACAAACTCATTACCTACATTTTGTAGCTAGTTAACAAAATATACTAGAAAGTACTGGCCATTTTTTATAACAGAAAAACTGAAGAAAAGTAAAACTTGATCAAAATTGACTTATAATAAGACTAAAACAGCCTACGTCTTAGAATTTCCTAAAAAAACTATATCTTAGAAGGGGAAATATATATTAATATTAAATATATCATAAAAGAATTCAATTCTTGCCAACTTCTCCAATAGTACTTTTTAATCCCCTTCAAACCAAACAAGTCCTAGAGAATACTTTTTGTTAAGAAATAATTATTAAGTGATCAATAGCCTAATTATGTAATTAACTTAATCCTTAATGTGAAGAGGCGGTACTGTTCCCGTACGGGTGTGTCTCTCCCGTACGGGTGCATCCCCTCATACCAAAGGGTGCCTATGTGCCCCTTCACCGTACATAAATAATGGGGTCCACCCCCCACTCCATCAATCAATCCATTCACTTTACAACACGTTATCACGCATGCATGCTCTCCTGAGCACTCACGCACGCACGCACGCCAGAGGCCAGTAGCCTCACCGGCGTTCTCGCCGGAACCCCCCCAAGGTTAGCAAAAAATGGATTCCCCATTTCGACTAGTAGAAACTGCCTATGCTACCTATCTAGTCATGCCCATCAAAACACACCGAGGCCGCTGCTTCTTCTGCACTGGTGGTGCACGCCACGGCCGCCGCCATGGTCGACGTGGAGGACGAAACCGCCGCTTCCGTGGCCGCCGTGGACCAAGGTCCCCTCCACCGCGCCGTGCTTCGCCGACTGCAAGCAGCAACCGCTCCTCCGACCACGCCTGGACGTCAACGCCTCCATACACCACAGGGCTTGTATCCCGCGGTCCATCCCGGCGGCACGGCGTCTTCGACGCCGACACCTCCGGTGGAGCCGCCTCGCCGCCGTCTTGTCGTCCGCATCCGTCGCCCGGCACACAAGAGGAAGGTGTTGGGGTTTTCCCCGACCTAAACATACCGCGCAGACGACGACGATGGCAACCGCAACGCCGCATTTGGCCCTCGGGCCGAACCGGCGGCCATCTCCTCCTTCACGGCCGCCACCATGTCACCCGGCCTCGCCGGATCCTCGACGGTCGCATGCCCCAGCATCATGGCCGGGACCATGGCGGCCCGCGCGGTGCTCCGCCGGCCTCCTCGACGCCGGCGACCCCCGGAGGCGGCGCGGCCGCGGCCGCACCGACCATCCTCGGCCGCCGGTGGGGGCCATCGACCACCGCCCGGGACTCGGCGCGGCACACCGGAGCCCCGCCGCCCCGGGGCTCTCCTTCCCCTGCGCCCTATCGCCGGCCGGCGGCCGGCGCACGCCGCGCACGGGGGGCGGCGGGACCACAACAAGCAAGGGGGAGGGGGGAGGAGAAGGCGGCGCACACCAAGATCCGCCGGCGGGGTCACCGCCGGCCGGCCCGCCGGCCACCGCCGCGCCGCACGCCGGCATCGCCCCGGCGGCGCCAACGGCGCATCGGGACTAGGATGAGAGGGGCGGCTGCGGGTTAGGGGAAACCCTAACCGCACCCCCCTCCCCCCCTTTTTATTCGGCGCGCGGCTGGGCCGGGCCCCGGGCCAACAAGGCCCGGCGGGCGTTAACGGGCGGCGGCCCACGGGGGAGGAAGTTAGCGGCCCACAGGCCGCACAGCCCCTCCGTCTTCAGAAGTTCATTAGACCCCCCTGAACTTTCAAAAAGTCCAAAAAACCCCCTGATTTTAAATTTAGCCCTCAGGCTTTTATCCTTTATATATTCAGACTTATTAGTGCTGTATATTTATGTTTTAGACCTCGAATTGTTCTGTAATTTTTATGTTGTGACAAACAATATTATTTGTACCATCCGGTATATGTACCTATGTAATTTAACTGTTATAATTACCGCAGTAATTATTCATGTTTATGATCCGCAGATCATTTCTAGGTATTAGAACAATTCTTATGCAATAATTTTGCATGATTTAAAAATCAATTCTCTACATCAAGTAGAATATCAAGAAAAATTAAAATTAAGGTTTATACATATAATTTGGAATAACACAAGGTGATGTGACCTAGGCGCTGGTTGCGATAAGTTCTTCCTAAGAGCTTATTTGCCCCCGAGATTCGTGCTTTTAGGCAGCTTTTGCTCACCATTGTGAGGTCTACATCTTTATGATGATTACCTTCAAAGTGTGTATCCAAAATCTCATATAAACGACTATCCACCAAATTTATTCCTACAGGAATTAAAAAAAATCATATACCTTAATTTGTAAGAATCATCTTACATATATATTTTTTGCCTACTTTTACAACACAAATTTACATCAGTAATATACATGGTTCTTTCATTTGGAAAATGGCTAAATTAATAAATAAAGACTTCACCGAACTTGCCGCCGATGGTAGTAATTACCTAACCCGGGCTATGGATGTCAAGATTGTGCTAACGACCAAAGGTTTCATTAATACAATTAATGAACCTAATCCACAAAATCCTATCCCGCAGGCACAAAACTTTGCAACCTTGCATTTCCTACGACACCATCTCCACCATGACCTCAAAGCGAGAATACATGATGGAAGATGATCCTAAGAAACTTTGGGACTCTCTCAAAGAACGCTATAATCAACAACAAGGCGTAATTCTGCCCGAAGCAAGACAGAGTGGTCACTACTTCGTCTCATGGATTTCAAATCGGTTGCAGAATACAATTCTGCTGTCCACAAGATTTGTACCAAGCTTCGATTTTGCAATCAACCTTTGGATGATGCAGAAATGATAGAAAAAACTCTATCTACATTTCTCCCTGCTAACAGGATATTGCAACAGCAATACCGTCGCCACAAGTATACTAAATATTCTGACTTAATATATGATTTACTCCAAGCAGAAAAGCATGATGAGCTCTTAACAAAGAATCATCAAATGCGCCCTGTGGGTGCAGCACCTCTGCCGAAAATACATTTCAATGCTCGAATAATAATAATAAAAAGTTCAGTGGCAAGAAATTCAAAAGGAATTTCAAGGGAAAATGGAAGAAGCGAAATTTTAAGAAAGGAAAGGGTTCTATCAACAACAAAGACACTTTCAAGAAAAACAATGCTCATGACAACTCTCAAGCTTGTCGGAGGTGTGGTTGTCACAATCACACAACTAGAAAGTGCCACACTCGCTAAGCATTTGGTTGATCTCTACCAAAAGCACGCCGGAAAGCAAGTTCATGGGGACAAGTTTGAAGCACACTTCACTACTCACACTCCGGATGCGGTTGCTCCAAGGATGTTCCCGCGGAACACAACAAGGAGAAAGATCCAATGCAGTTGGACGAATTCTTCGGCACGGACGACATGATGATCGATAGCATCGACGATACCGACAACATGCTTGTGGATGGACCATCCAATGACGTGTTCGGAGACATGTCTTAGTTTTATGCTCCCCGACAAGAACTTCGTTCTATAGTTTCAAAGAACTTCGTTCTATAGCCATATTTATGTAATAATTGTGTTGTAGTAATTGTTGCCACATAATATTGTAAGACATATGCTACTTATATATTATTGAATAAAGTATGTATTGTATAATCTATGAGTTCAAAACTTATAATTTATTTTACTCATTCTAGATTATCCTACGGGAACAATCCTAATGGAAGAAGAACTTTGTTTGGTGGATAGTTGCACAACTAACACCATACTCAGAGAACTTAAATATTTCCAAACTCTCAAAAAGAGTAAAGGAAATATCACATCCATCGCGGGACGCGATGCTATAATTGTTGGTTCAGGGCGAGCCACAATAGTTCTCCCTATGGGTACTCAAATAGTAATTGAGGATGCACTCTTGTATCCCGATTCAACTCGTACCTTATTGAGTTACAAAGACATCTGTCGCAATGGTTTCCATGTAGAAACAAATAGTGACAACAAAGATGAATACCTATTCATCACTAAACATGACGGATATAACAAGCGACTGCTTGAGAAAATTCCTTCACTACCATCAGGATTGTATTACACATACATCAAACCCGTACAACATGTTGCATACAAGGTAATTTTTCAAAATCTTGACGTCTTCAAGATTTGGCATGATCGCCTTGGTCATCCCGGCATAGGGATGATGAGAAAAATTATCGGCAATTCAATTGGTCACAAATTAAACACTTCAAAATTTCCCAAACCATCGGACTTTGTGTGCACCGCATGTGCCACGGGAAAATTAATTTTAAGACCCTCTTATCTTAAAATAAAGGCTGAACCACTACAATTTCTTGAACACATTCAAGGAGATATTTGTGGTCCTATCCATCCATCAACTAGACCATTTAGGTACTTCATGGTACTTATTGATGCATCTACTAGATGGTCCCATGTATGTTTATTATCTACAAGCAAGCATGCTTTTGCAAGGTTCATTGCTCAAATTATCAAATTAAGAGCACATCATCCCGAATATGCTATCGAAACCGTGAGGATGGACAATGCTACCGAATTTACTTCGCATGCCTTCAATGACTATTGTATGGCTCTAGGCATAAATGTGGAACATTCTGTTCCATATGTACATACACAAAATGGATTAGCCGAATCTCTTATCAAGAGAATAAAGTTAATTGCTAGACCATTACTACGAGAATTGCAAACTACCAACATCATGTTGGGGTCATGTCTGTATTACACGCCGCCGATTTGATTCAAATTAGACCTATCTGCATACAACACGGTTTCCCCGTTGCGGTTAGTACGTGGAAATCAACCAAGTATTTCCCATCCGCGAAAATTCGGTTGCCCTGTATACGTACCGATATCACCACCGCGGCGTACATCAATGGCCCCCCATCGAAAATTGGGAATATATGTAGTATACAAATCACCGTCAATCATTAAGTACCTTGAACCCCTTACGGGGATTTATTTACTTGCCGGTATGCTTCGATTGCATCTTCGATGAGGACAATTTCCCGGCATTAGGGGGAGACAAGTACCAAACGGAATGCCGGAAAGAAATTGGAATACCACGGGTATCCGGTCCTATGATCCACGTACTATAGAATCCGAACGTGAAGTTCGGAAAATTATCAATTTGCAAAACATTGTGAATAATCCGCGAAGCATTTACCGATTACAAGGGTGTCACAAAATCACATAATCCTGCCGCAAATGTACCGGAAAGAGTAGAGATTCCTACTCAAGAACTCCCAAATCAAAATAAGAGGGGGAGAGGTACGCAACGAAGGATAAGGCTATACAAAAGCCTCCGCGGAAAACTAGGAAGGTCACTTCCACAACAAGAAAATGCGGATCAACATCAAGTTGACAGACACAAATTGGATATTATGAATCCAAATGATATGGATGTTCAACAGATACATCACATGCCTAGCACAAGTGCACAAAATAATATAAATGCTAGGACATCGGAAGACCCAGACTCTATCGCTGTGGGAAATCATGATGAGTCACAAGGGGTACAAGAAATTTCCATTAATTATATTGATTCTGGAGAATCATACAATAGAAAGACTACAAATGTCGACATTTACTTTGCCACTAAGATTGCAAGTGAACTTCGCATTGATCCGAACCTAAGTCCATGGCGAGTGCATCAAGCGCTCCGACCGGGTCAAATGGAAGGAAGCAATTAAGGCGGAATTAGACTCGCTCAAGAAACGAGAGGTATTCTCCGCGGTGATGCCTACTCCTCGTCATATTTTTCCCGTGGGATCAAAATGGATTTTTGTCCGTAAAAGGAATGAAAACAACGAGGTGGTGAGACACAAAGCGAGGCTTGTAGCACAAGGGTTCACGCGAAACCCGACATCGATTTCGATGAAACATATTCTCCAGTTATGAGTGGTATAACATTCCGATATCTAATATCATTGGCAGCACAAAAAGGTCTATCCATGCATCTCATGGATGTAGTGACAGCATATCTATATGGTTCACTAGATTCGGATATATACATGAAAGTTCCGGAAGGAATTGATATCCCGAACAAGAATCATTCACGCAACATGTATTGTGTAAAACTTCAAAAGTCATTATACGGCTTAAAACAGTCGGGAAGAATGTGGTACAACCGACTAAAGGAATTCCTTCTTCAGAAGGGTTTTTCCAATAATGATGATTGCCCATGTGTATTCATCAAGAAATCCTCAACCGGATTTTGTATTATATTTGTATATGTTGATGACCTTAATATCTTTGGAACTCAACGAGATATAGATGAAACACGCAACCATCTTAAGACGGAATTTGAAATGAAAGATTTGGGTAAAACCAAATTTTGCTTGGGTTTACAACTTGAGCATCTCCCAGCAGGGATTTTAGCACACCAGTTTGCTTATATCCAAAAGATTCTACGAAATTCAATATGGATAAATCATATCCATCTAAAACACCTATGGTCGTCCGCTCTCTTGAAATTGATAAAGATCAATTCGGACCTAAAGGTGAAAATGAAGAGGTATTGGGACCGGAGGTTCCATATCTCGATGCCATTGAGGCATTGATGTATATCGCAAATTGTACCAAGCCTGATATTGCATTTGCGGTAAACTTGCTAGCTAGATACAACGCTGCTCCAACACAACGCCATTGGGCGGGAGTTAAGAATATCTTCAGATATCTCATTGGCACAATAGATCTTGGATTATTTTACAAAATTAACCAAGATAAAACATTAATTGGATACACGATGTTGGGCTATTTATCCGATCCCCATGAAGCCGGATCTCGGACATGGCTTTGTGTTCTTACATGGTGGAACGGTATTTCATGGAAGTCATCAAAACAGACTCTAATAGCCACATCCACAAACCATTCCGAAATAATTGCATTATTTGAAGCATCACGTGAATGTGTGTGGCTTCGCGAATGATAAAGCACATACAACGATCATGTGGTATAAGTTCAATCATGAACCCTACCATAATGTATGAAGATAATGCTTGCTTGTATTGCACAAATGAGAGCAGGTTATATAAAGAGTAATCTTACAAAACATATGGCTCCTAAATTATTCTATCCTCATCAACTACAAAAGGTAGGAGAAATAGAAATCTTGCAAACTAAATCGTGTAATAATCTTGCAGATTTATTCACAAAATCATTACCAACATCATTATTCCAGAAATATGTTTTTGGAATTGGTATGAGACAACTCAAAGATTTGCAAGAATCAGGGGGGACTCTCTTTGACATAACCTATATAAATAATCATCTGACTAGTGTACTCTTTTTCCTGTATGAGTTTTTCTTCACAAGGTTTCTCATAAAAGGTTTTAATGAGGCAACAACAATACAAGACATATTCTATGTCATATCTTCTGTTTTCTCTAAGAGTTTATAAGAAGATATAAATCATTTCTCATATTTTCCTATTAGGTTTTGGAGAAGGATGTTCATACATGATCCTCAGATCATTATTCTAATATATGAGTTTTTCCTTACCAAAGGTTTTCTCATACAAATATTTAACAAGACAATAATGTCATTTTCTCCTAAATATTTTCCCACTGGGTTTAAAGGAGTTTTAGTGGCATATACACACAGATTGGTTTCTCCTCAAGTTTTCCCATAGGGTTTTTGGAGGAGTTTTACAAGACGATATCCAAGGAAGAATGAAGTCAAATTACATCAAGATCTCATGAAGCTATTGATCAAGGGGGAGTGTTAAGAAATAATTATTAGGTGATCAATAGCCTAATTATGTAATTAACTTAATCCTTAATGTGAAGAGGCAAAATGTTCCCGTATGGGTGTGTCTCTCTCGTACGGGTGCATCCCCTCATACCAAAGGGTGCCTGCGTGCCCCTTCACTGTACATAAATAGTGGGGTCCACCCCCCACACAATCAATCAATCCATTCACTTTACAACACTTTTATCTCGAGGCGTGGGGCAAGAGTTTGATGCTGATTGATAACAGCCTACTTGAGCACTTGGGCAAAAAGGGTAGTGCTAGCAGGCTATAATGCCGTACAACAGCTGCAAATATTCATATGTAAGTGGGAGCTTAATCTTGCCATAGGAATATACTTTATTACAAATAAATAGGGTCTAAGGATTCCCCACCCCTTAAATTATGACCCTGCATAGTTAATTAATGAGGGCAAAAATAAACTTAGTTTCATGAAAGGGTAGCTAGTAAGACGATAGGCCGAGGCAATGGTTTTCAAAGCTGTAGATAGAGGGCGGTGGTTAAAATGAACTAGTTTCATAAGAAAATGTATATGCTTCACTCCATGATGCTCCAAGCCTCTGGCATGTTGAAGGAGCAAAAACAAACTTTGGAGCAAAAAACGTTCACTTATATTGGTCGCTGGAAATATGTCTTAATTAAGCATTAGTTATGGCAATGTGAAATGTACGTCTTGAGGTTGAGGTTGAAATTGAAAAGAACCAATTCTTACCATATCTGCTTCATGCTCATCAATCCCTTTTTTTACATGAGAGAAATGTGGCTCCGTTCCTGATTTACTAAAGAAAACACAAGACCTTGTATATATACGGCAGCCAATTCAACTTAAAAACCTAAGCTAGCGCTCAGGCTTCAAATAAAGATCGAACACGAAACAACTATTATATTGAAGAATGTTAGCCATGATCTGAACTCAATATCTCGCCCGTTCAATCCAAAAGCTTTAGCTAACATATAAGCGTAGATAATTCACTTGTGCAACTATCTAGACAGATCGGCCGCATCAAATGTGCGCTTTGTCATGCCCTCTCTGATGATACCTATGTACGTGTTCGATTTCCAGGTGGTTCTTACACTAGGATACCAGGATGGAACCAATTGTGGTGACACTACTGTAGTGCATCCACTCGGTCCCCTTAGTTGGTGGCTGAAAGAAAATGTAGAGAGAAAATTCAAGAAAGCATTAGCTCTACGGCCTAGATAAGATTAAGAGTTTTTCACGGTTCTTCAAGAGTTACAAAAAAGGGGGAAAACACTCACCACCCATCTGGCCACCTGCACGCACGCAGGCTCCAAAATAAGAAATATATACAGTAGTTTTATACTCCCTCGGCCCCTAAAACAAAATCACTTTAGAAAAACTCAGATCACTTGATATACCTTTTGCCCCCTTTATATAGCCATATGTATTTGTCTTTCCACGAGGTGTGACGACCATTTGGTAACAGATTGCACATGCATATACGTACTCCCTCAATCCCACAGATATTGTTCATTTAGAAAATTTGAGAAAGACAATAACAATGCTAAAAGTGCAAAGTACCACCAATAACTTTTTAAAATTGGATGAATTACTGAGTAAAATTAATTATTCATTCACGTTAATTACCAGACCTATTTAGCCTTCCTTATTTAACGAGTGTGGTTTGAGCATCGATGGAGGGAGTAAATGATCAATTTGTTAACTAGGCTACAAGTTATTATGAGAACTTTCGTTAGATGGTCTGAAGGTTATATAAACACTTTCCGTGGTGACAAATTTTAGAGGCTAAATGAACATTTTTTTTTGGGACAGAGGGACTAGACGTGATTTGTTGCCAAGCCCTTTTCAGTGGCACTACGACAGTTTTGAAAATTCTATGGTATGCAAGGGACTCATCAAAAATTTTGTGGTGCTGAGGGAATTGGTTCGTTATCTTATTGTGATGGATACAGGATACATGACTATGTGTTGTGGTTTGTTTAGGAAAAGAAATTATCTCCATCTTCTGCAGAAGTGTTGTCCAAGATAAAAGACTAGCGTAAGAAAAGGAGAAACAATCATTGTGTAAAAGGTGAACAAGTCAATGTTTACTATTATTTCTCCATCTGTACTTGACAAATAGTTCCACAATTTCCAAATCAAGCATGCTCATATATGAGAGGCCAACTTTCATATATTTCAGTACGCATACTCATGAATCATGAATGGAATGGTCAGTCAAATATTAGAGGTCAATTTTCATACAAATACAACTTGAGCTAAATTAAAATATGTTTTTGAGGTCATCCTCTAAGTTAGTTGGTTTCAAATCAAGTTGGTTAGTTTCAAATTAAATATGAACCTAGGAATAATTAGATACATCTAAAAACCTGTAATAGAGGTCGTTTTTTTATTATTAGGTAGGCCAAAAAAAGTCTTCTTCATGGTCTACAATTGAGTCCAAATCATTGCTAGATTGAACTATTTGTTTCCGCCACATTCATATAAAACTTTCATTGAGTCTCAGAAATATTTGAGTTTAACCACCAAGATTCCTTGGAGCACAAGAAGAGCAAATTAAATTATATTAAATAGATTCTCATGTCACTTACATATCATGTGGGATCGAGAACTACTAGTTTGAGGCTCTCCAGTAAAGAGATACGAGTGGACCACACGGGAGATTACATACAAAAAGGGAAAATATTATTTTTCTTAAAGAGATATAGACAAGGAGAAGTGGTTATGAATAATGGGAAAGCTACCCGTTCTAAGCTACCGTTAGATTGCATATGGGTTTTAGGTTTTCAATCATGCAAAGTATGAAAAACGGAAGTTGCATGGTCATGTTAGAGAATGTAACACGGACCATTATATTTTTGCCAAAGGAGTGAGCCAATGGATTCATATTCAAAGTGAGACTTTCCGTGGGATTTCTTCAGATAATCCTATCTACAATAAACGTTTGCCTCACTTGCTATTAAAGGAGAGCACACAATTAAATTTTTATTGCATGCATGCATACCAAATTAAAATCAAACACTGTAAGACTTGTGATTTTTGTAGGTGATTATATATTATTTGTATTTAGTTTTCCTACATAAATATCTAGCCAAACATATTGCGATTATTGTAAGTTGGAATAGTTGATCCATAATTGGACAGTGACAAGAGGTTACCAACAAGACCGTAGGCACATTTAAAATGTTGCCGAGTCTCACACACATTTTTAAAAGATGCAATAAAGTAATAGTATAGGGAAATATTTTACACATCGTGTAAAAAATTGGTGTCGCCATTATTAAGAAAATCTCAAAAAAATGCCAATTTATTATGCTATAACTATATATTTTTTAATCTTTTGGAAATTTATTGGGATTTGGGTGAAATTCTGTACAAGTTTATCTTTTGAACTATACTACTCACTCTATTCATAAATATAAGCACTTCTAGGTTTTTCCTAAGTCAGTAACTATATAAAACTTACTCACAATAGCAAAAATTCATAAAAGGTTGACAATCTATAAATGATGTTAACTACTAGATTCACCGTGAAACCAACTATCATAATATGCATAGCTCTTTCTATTTAAAATTTAATTTTAAATATGGTTCGCCAAAATAGTATATTAGAGATTACTCCTCCCATTCCAGAAAAGTAGGTTGTTTTATTTTTTTAATACATCTCTCGCTAACATAATACTATAAATTTATACCCTAATTTCATTTCTTTTTGTTTTTTGAAAACTTACCCCGGGATATGTATGTAGTGGCTATAGTAAAGTTGGCATGTTAATACCTTTTATATATTTTCCTGATCATGAACACCGCCGTACAGCTTTTGGAGTGCACGAGTGGCTGAGATAGTGGGCAGGCCACAAATAACGAACCCATCAACAAGATGCTTCGCGCACTTCACTTTTGTTTGTCGTACGCGTAGCCCTCCACTAACAATCTTAGCTAGCTACTAGCTTGTTGCACTGGCTGACTAGTGCCTTTGAAAATATATAGAAGAATTAATTAATTCAGTTGCATAATTCATCAACTCATGTATCATGCACGCAAGATAGGTTAATTAGGAAATGAACAATTAACTCATTTTCTCAAGAAGCTGGGTGTGTCTTTCCAAAGAGAAATACTTACTCCTTCGTCCTTCCTCGGGATTGAACAACCCATTCTGAATATCTAAATATATATAATTTTCGTTCATAAGGTCTAAATATATGTACTGTGTTTGGACCAAATATATTGATAAACTAACAATCTTCTGAACATGCATACCGTACCACCAATGTGAGAATTGGATGATGGATCGCTAGATCTGCGGCCGACAAAACATGTTGCAAATGGGGCGAGAGTGGAAGGAGCATGGGCATCAACATATTCCAGGAGTTGTCTGATGAACAAGAGACTAATGACGTCCAGCACGGAAAGGGATTAGAACCTGGTGCATGAGTGTGCTTGCTGATAGTACATATATGCTACCGGCCGGCCAGATCGCGCGAGCAATGCAAATTGCAGCTGTGTACCACCATTGTACGGTTCCGTTCCTACTCGACGCCGATCGGCCGACGGCAACCCAGCCTGGTCGAAGATGTGATATGGGTACCTGATTTGTCTTGATCCAAATTGTGCACAATGGCATAGCACTTTTCTGATTTCATGTCGATCCAATTAATGCATATGCACGAATCCAATGTGCATGGATGAATTATTGGATATATGGTGCTCAATCACATCTATGTTTTTCCCCACCTTATCAGACGAATCTTGCTGCAATTTAGCGCGTCGGAATCCACTTTGCATGGTGGGCAAATCTTCCCCTAGGAAGTGATTGCGGCGATAGAATTTGGATACCATTTTTGATAAATATAGAATCGAGTTTTCCTAATCTCTCCAAACAACTTAAATAATTCTAAAATTTTTCCTTATTCTCATGCCCATTTTATCCCATTTTTTTTGATATATTAGCCCATCAACTCGTGCTCCTACACGTAGTTTTTACGCCCGTTCGTTTGGCTTATCGATCACCGCCAAGTGATTTTTCTCTCGTAACAAACCAGCCACCAAGAACCAGCCAAGAAGATCTCTTCTCTCGTAACAAACCAACACCGACCATCGACCACCACCAACCGAACAAGTCGTTAGAGACATAATATTAGAGCAACTCTAAGAGCCTGTTTATTTTTGCTAGCTAAATTTGGAGGTTTAACCCTTTGCAAAAATAGAAAACTTCATAATTGTATTGAGTAATCCAACATACTATCTATTTTTCATTTTCTAAATCCCACAGACCACTCACTGACACACAAGACCCGCATGTCATCCTCTATCTTCCCCACCTTATCCTTTCTCCCACCCAACACCCGTCATCCTAGCCAGCACTCGACCTCCCTCGCCGGCCAGCGCCACCTCCCCACGCCCGTCCTCGCTGCCCGCCCTTTCCGCCCCCGGCCCTATGTCGCTATGCTCGCACTTTGGGCCTCAACCTCACCGGCGCGCTCCTTCTCCGCCTCCGCACGCTCGACCACTCAACCAACACGCTCTACGGGGAGTGCCCCTCAATACAGGTCATCGCACTAGATGTAGCGGTCTTGACCGTCCTGCAGCAGAGGGTGCTCACGAAGAAGCCGACTGTAGCGGCCGTGGTCGTGGCCGTCCTTGGGGCTGGCTGCGGAGGCCCCTCTCCCTCCCTCCTGGGCGCCAGCGGCCATGCCCCTAGGCCTCTTCCCTCACGTCAAGGAGGATGGTCGCCGCGCCTCGAGCTCCTGCGGTTGGAGCCTCAATTCTTTCAATTTGAGGCCCAAATCGCCGAATCGAGCCCTGCTCTCCCCGGCTGTGGCCGGCTTGTCCCTCTCTCCGTCCATGGTGGCCTTCATTGGTAGCCCCTGCTCTCCCCGGTCTCATCTCTGGCGGTGGAGGGCCCGAGGCGGGGACTCGTTCGTGGAGAGGGTGGCGCCAAGGTGAGGAGATTTTGTGGCTCGCTCGTCCCCATCTCTGGCTTGTCGCTACTCGTGCGCCGCGACCGCGGCGGTGTTGACGGATAAAAGACGTATCCCTCTACGATCCGCAAGCGTACGGACCCCACACCTTTTTCACCACGGGATTCCCAAGGTTCTTGTCAATCCGCGGAGCAAGGGGATTACTAGCGCTTAACCAAGTACTAATCTAGTTGAATGGAAAACCTTTGAAAGAGAGTATTAAACTAAAAGTAAAGACAATCTACCTAAGTTAATCTAAGTTAAGTTGATCAAACAAATGTAGGGTTAAACTATATGGTAAAGGGTGAACACAAGAGAGTGAGCAAGAAAGATAAGCGTTCCCTCCCTAGGATCTAGGATAACATGGTATGCATCTACTACACGAAAGCGGTAAACCAATCTACCGGGGGTTGTGACCACGGTTTCGCCCTTTCCCTCCTCTCGTATCGTCACTACGCGAAGGTATTCGTGACTAGACCTATGATGGACACGGTATGTTGATGGAATCTATGGGAGTAGCGGATATCATACGCCCGAAAAACACGGTGGCCTACCTTAATCATCAAAGCATCATCAACATGAAAACAATAGATTGGAACCACGAATCAAGTAGCGATCACATAGCATGTATCCATCTAATCCTAGGGATGAACGGAGACATTACCCCATCATCTTACACGGATTGAAGCACATAGGGATGATGGAGACTCTGAGAACGTCGTCGATGAAGATGGCGGCGATGGAGCTTGGGAACACCCCTAGGCCGGCGGCTTGGAGTCCTCCTCTTGCTTCCTTCTCTCCGCCGGCGTTGATCCTTGCGACGAGCTCATCTAACTCTCTCCCTCATCTTGCGGCGGCGGTGTTCGATGATTGGCGTCGGTAGGATGATTTGTTCGATGTGTCGGTCGACGGCGGCGGAGGCAATAAATAGACAAACACCTAGGGCAAAGGAGGGACCGAACCGACCCCGGAGTGGGGGGCTGGGGCGGTCGGGCCCGGGCCGGCCGGCCCGAGCCCACCCCGGCCCGGTTCGGGCCGGTTTTCTCCCCGGTTGCTTCTCGCGTGATCCCTTATTCGTGTGCACTTGCATGTGGGCCTTTGACGTCGTTTCCTTCACGGTTTAGGCTTGAATCCTTGCTATGCAAGCTTCGCCGTTTTCCGGTTGAGTCCCCGAAGACTTGCATGTTGACGCTTTGGTCCTCGGGTCATTTGGAGTCATGTTCATCGCGTGTCTTGACTCTTATCGGGCTTCATGATCTTCTTCCAAAGTGCTTGGTGAACTTATCCCGAAAGTCTCCTCTTTAGCGTAGATTTCCCGCGTAAACAACAAACTCCAAAATCGACATGCAAGTGTGAACTTGTTATATCATTAGTATGCCTAGTGGCGGGTTAGTTGCAAATCATAATTGAAACCAATGTATAACAAGTACTCTAGGTTGACGGAAATTCACCGTCAACATCTCCCCCATGCTTAAACCTTGCTCGTCCTCGAGTAAGTAATCCTTGCTTAAAAGGGAAATCGGTGTTGCCTTCCAATGTTGTCCCCGCACTTAGTCATTCATGACGAGGCAAATTGCTCTCTCTTAAAAATTTATTTTTAAGGTTCAAGTTGTGACCGGCTTCTTTTTCATTATGGAAGATAGACTAACAATAAAGAACAAGCCACATTTAACACGATGCTCTCAAACTTAAGTGAACTTCAAACCATTACCTTGTCACATGGAAGATTTTCAAAAAGATGCATATCCAACATAAGTGAAAATCTCTTGCAAGAGCTCATGGAACACTCATCTCATCAAGTCACTCAAGCCTATAGTAGATTATTTTCAACCTACTCTACTCATATGTGATAGTGGAAGGCTTATGTGGAGCTTGGAAGGTTAAAAACAATCCTAGCAAAACATACATCCGAAATATTGTCAAATTAAGAGAGAGATCCGTTGGAATTACCGAGACTCGTCAAAAAGGCCATGGAAAATAAATGTTGGAAAGAGAGAGGGATGAAACACACACATTTAGATAAGTGGACATGTGCAAGTGGCAAATGGATGATCCCGAGGCACGAGTGAAGTCCTCGTTATCGGATTGCACATGGTTGGAAGATTTGAGTATGGATGTGTCATCAAGGCACTTGAGAACTTATGAAGCAAAAAGAACCGAGGAGCATCTTTATTATTTTTTTACTTTTATTCTATTTCCTTCTCATTTTCTCTTTTTTCTTTATTCTTCCTTTTTTTCTTACTTTTCTTTTCTTCTCATCATATTTTTTTTCATTTTTCATTTTTTTCTTTTTTTTCTTTTTTTTCTTTTGCTCCTCAAAACTTTTTGCAACATAATACTTACATAGCATTTGTGTCAGAGAATGACTCCTCCCCCATGCTTGAACGATGCTCGTCCTCGAGCATAAAAGAGAGGGGAAATGACTGCTAAAGTAAGTATAAATTCCATAATCTTGCGGAATATTTAAATCTCCATCGAGAATTTTACTCCATACTCAAATTGGGTTGTGGACAAGGAGGTGATCACAAAAAGATGTTTTTGGTTTAGGGTGGATGCCCAGCGAAGTTTGTGAAATTTTCGATGTGAAAACCCACGATGCTTGGACAAAAAGGCTAGCATGAAAACGTTACACAAAGGAATGACCAGCTTCTTAGTCTCGAACCATAGAAATCAATCCTAATCCAACTCATCAAAACATATGTTTGCAATCTACGGGTTTTGTTATCATAAAACATATATGTATATGGCTTTGGTAGGTAGAACTTTGCAAGAGCATCACAAATATGTAGATAGCATAAAAGTTAAGTTTTCATAAAAGCAACAAGTTATCCGGCTATCCATAAACTTAAATCAAAGAGCAAAGATATGTATGTGGGTCTAGAGCATAGTCATTTCACCTCCACAAATAAAAGAGCCGGTATTTAAATTAATTTCAGATCATATTATAGAGAGCAATTAGCCAAGACATGTATAACTTCATGTAGGTAAAACAAAGCGGCAACTTTCATCATCTTTCCGTAAGCATAGGCAATATAGAACATCGAGGTGAACACATGGTCATGCTTATCTATTGAAAGTAAAAAGAAACCTAGGTTGTCCTCCTAGTAGCCATGTTATTGTTTGAAGAGAAAAACAAAAGGTTGCACCTAGTTGATGTTGAAGGCATACTTACAAGCATTTGTGTTTGGAAAAGAGAAGGTCCATGGAGATGTTACCATCCTTTGTAATTCTTCGTTGCCTTCTTCCGACATCTCCATGTATCGATGTGGCTTTTGCTTTTGTCTTGATTTATTAATGCTCCTAAACTTCTGAATTTGATCTTGTATGCTTAATGGAGTCATTGGTCACCCTTCTCTTCAATGTTGTCATCACCATCTCCTCTTTCTTGTTCTCATCATCTCCTTGCTGTCTCTTTTTCATGGATTTCCCCCTCTGTCCAGAACAGAACATATATCGAAATATAGCTCTATTGAAAAGTTTATGAAATTACCTTTCCAACATGTGGTCATTCATCGAAAACGGAGTTCAAACAAGGGAGCTATGTCCGTTTTACTTCAGCGCTGCGTGCTGTCCAAAACTGATTTCAGGACGTGTTGCACTCGGTGATTCGGGCATAACCGCTTGTAGGAACCTCCGATTGTCTTGATTCTTGATTTGTTGGAATCGTAACTTCATGGGGCTTCTAAATATCCAAAAATACCTAGTGTTTTCCCTTTGAGACCATGCAGAATTTTGATGAGATTGGTGACTTCTTGCGCATTGATCCGGAGATGTTAACGATCTTTATCATTCTATCTTCTAGAGTGTCATGTTGCACTTCCGTGTTGAAGATTCAGGGTCTCCCCCATGCTTAGCATTTTGCTAGTCATGGAAGAAGAAGACAAAGCACTTCTTAGCCATCCTTCAATTTCCTTGTAGTGAGAGTCTTTATCTTGCCTGTAAGACGTTTTAAACGCACATTCTACCCCCAAGGTGACGGTTGGGAGTAGATAGAATTGCCAACAATCCAACAATGTCTCCTAAGATTCTTAACTTGTGGCATAATTAGTCTAATGAGGAATAAAAAACTAATGAGTGAACGTGGTGCAAGGTGTATGCACATGATAGGAAAGCATATAAACAAAGACAATGTTTTCACCTAGTTCTAAACACCATGTTTACAACTAGGTTGCTGAATTTCTCCAAAGCCATAAAGGTTTATTTATCAAGGGTTAAAACACCATGTCTATCCCTAAATCAATAACCCTTATAGCACAATAAAAATTAAGCGCATTGCAGAGCTTATAAACTAACCAATGCAATATGAAAACATATGAAAAGCTAGCAAGGTTTATCGAACTTAACGATGATGGTCCGCAATCTTGTTTAAACACCACGTTTACACAAGATCACAAAAGGAAAATACCCATAGGGCCATATGAAGCATTAACATGGAAACTGAAGCATACATCATTAAGTATATAAAACAACCAAGCCAACTATGTGCAAAACATGTATACACAAAGAAACATCACGAGGATAACAAAATGCAATGCATGCAAATAAATAAGATCATGAACATGATGGTGGTTCTAAAAAAAGGAAAACTGAACTTAGATTAATAACCACAAGTTGATCATCATAAGATAGTGCCATTCTTTTATTTTCTCTAAGAAGGTAGTAAAAATATAAAGAAACGGGTTGCCTCCCGAAAAGCGCTTCATTTAAAGTCATAGAGCTCGACTTTCTCACATACCTTCTTTTCGTTGCATAGCCATGGCCCTTCATGCAAGAAGAAAAGGTACCAATGCAGCTTTAATTTACTTCCCATGTTGTGCTTGATCACTTATAGAAGACTTGCCCAAAGCATCCTTTTGTTTCATCGTTATCTCCTTCTTTATCATCCTTCGGTGCTGCCTTCACTCTATTATTTTTTTTTAATGTCCAGAACAGAAAGTATACTCAAGCTCTACTCCATTGCACAGTGCACAAAATTTCCTTTCCAACGAGTCTTCATTTGCTCAAATCGGACTCCGGACAAGAGAGTTACGTCGGTTTTACTTCGGCGATGAAATCTGTCCTGAAATTTCAGAACGCGCAACGCTCAATGTTTTCTCCATAACTCCTTGCACGGGTCTTCAAACTTGTTGGTTCTTGATGCGTTGGAATGGTAACTTGATGGAGCTTCTGGATATCTCATTTTCTTCATTTGTACACCTCTGAACAAGCTCTCAAATTGATGAAGACAGCAGCATCCATCGCGGGATTCGGAGAGGTTGATGATTTATCTTGCAACTCTTTCAGGCATGACTTCTTTTTTTTTTTCATTATTCAAGCCTTGTCTACATGGTTAGTGAAAATCGGGCCTTTCCCGACATATGATTCTTTAAGGTCACTAGCTTGACCAAGCGCAAAGCATGATCGAGATTTACAAAACTTATTGTAAACATACGCGTCCATAATTAACACCACATGTGAATTGTAGCAACAAGTCAAGGTGTAAATAAAAGAAGCATATGTTTCATGCATAGCACTTAGCTCATCATTAGGCAAAGGTTGTATAGGTGTGAGATTAATTGGATCAAACTTAAATGTTTCCTCTTTTTCATTCTCAAGAAAATCTAGCCTATCAACATGATCACTATTGGAACAAGGCATAGGCATTAAACTATCATTCATACTATTGGTTGAGCATGAGTATTTGAATTTATCAACATCAATACCAATAATATCTTGAGATTTCAGCGCGTACCTTGGCCTTAGAGATTTTTCAACAAGAGTGATATTTGGTTCATCAAGCGGTGTTGAAGGCGAATCAATCTCAACGAGTGTAGCCTCTTCATCACCATCTTGCAATTTCTTCAACTCATCATGTGGAACATGTAATCCTTCAACTATGTATGCATTCATATCTTCTTTGAAGTCTTCTTTATCAACCAGATCTTCATCTTCAAAGACTTGTATGTTGCTTTCTTTATCTTCCATGTACCACATGTCATCAAGATCGCTCATTGTTGATTCACTCTTTCCTTCATCCTTGAGTACTTCCATGTCTTGATTTGCTAGTGTGTAGGCTTCAATAGCACACAAGCTATCATCTAGCTTGAGTCCTATCTCCTCCCATTTATCCTTTGAGTCACTAGGCTCATCACGGTTGTACTCTTCTCTTCCTTCATCATAAATCTTTGATTTGTCAAACCGGTCGATCCATCCTTCATCTCCTTCTTTTCTTTCTTCTTCAAACATCTTTTGGATCGACTCTCCACTCATCTCTTGATCAAATATATCTTCAACTAGTTTGGCAACGTGTCGGCGTTCCTCCTTCCTTCGGTAGCTAATTAGTGGGGCGAAATCAACTTGAACCCAACCGGATTGAATGAACTCCGCCAATGGTCTAGCATTCCACATACTTCGGCCTACATTCATGTTAGTTTCAACATTTTTAACATCCGAAATGACTTCTCTTACCTTGGGAAGTGGATCTTGACTTTCTTGTATGGTCGGTTCATCTTCCTTGACCTTCGGTTCATCTTTTTCAAAAATTTCAGCAAGCACCTTGGGCTTGCTTTTGTCGTTTTGCTCCTCTCGACAACATCTTTGCCAATCTCGTATTGTTCTTTGTCCATTGCTTATCCTTTGTAAGATTTGTGCGGCTTCACTAATTGTTTTATCCAATATATCACCGCCCGCACACATGCTTACAAAACGAGACGAGTTAGGGGTTAGTGAAAAATAAAAGGTATGCAACATTAAGTCACCGGAAAATCCCAAGTTCGGGCCTCGCTCAAGTAGTTCATTAAAACGGTCCCATGCTTCATCAATTCCTTCATCCTCTCCTTGCTTGAAATTGAGCACTTGCCTCCTTAAGTCTTGGACCTTGCTTATGGGAAAGAACTTCAAAAGAAACTTCTTCACTAGCTCGTCCCAATTTCCTTTTGCTTCAACGGACGCAAGTGTGTACCATCTTCGCGCTTCATCTTCGAGAGAGAATGGAAAAAGATTCCACTTGAACCAAGCGGCGGAACTCCTTTTTGTTGGACCGTGTTGCATAACATCGTGAATTCCTTAATGTGTCTATATGGGTTGTCATCCTCCAATCCTCTAAATGGTTTTGTCGCCACTAAATTGATGATTCCGGGCTTCAATTCATAGTGGGTTGTAGCAAGCGCCAAATCTGATTTTTGCATCTCAATGTCTTCCATTGACGGCATTGCTAGCTCCCTTAGCGACATCTCTTCGTCTTCCAATGGTGAGGTGAACAAATCCATCTAGGCACAAGAAGAGTAGAAAGAAAAACAAAAAAGATTTTTTTTCCTTTTTTTTTTTAGAAAATAAGGGTTAGGTGTTAGTAATCAACAAAATTAATACTAGTTTAAACGTAGCAAACTGGCTTGCTCCCCGGCAACGGCGCCAGAAAAAGGGGCTTGTTGACGGATAAAAGACGTATCCCTCTACGATCCGCAAGCGTACGGACCCCACACCTTTTTCACCACGGGATTCCCAAGGTTCTTGTCAATCCGCGGAGCAAGGGGATTACTAGCGCTTAACCAAGTACTAATCTAGTTGAATGGAAAACCTTTGAAAGAGAGTATTAAACTAAAAGTAAAGACAATCTACCTAAGTTAATCTAAGTTAAGTTGATCAAACAAATGTAGGGTTAAACTATATGGTAAAGGGTGAACACAAGAGAGTGAGCAAGAAAGATAAGCGTTCCCTCCCTAGGATCTAGGATAACATGGTATGCATCTACTACACGAAAGCGGTAAACCAATCTACCGGGGGTTGTGACCACGGTTTCGCCCTTTCCCTCCTCTCGTACTCGTCACTACGCGAAGGTATTCGTGACTAGACCTATGATGGACACGGTATGTTGATGGAATCTATGGGAGTAGCGGATATCATACGCCCGAAAAACACGGTGGCCTACCTTAATCATCAAAGCATCATCAACATGAAAACAATAGATTGGAACCACGAATCAAGTAGCGATCACATAGCATGTATCCATCTAATCCTAGGGATGAACGGAGACATTACCCCATCATCTTACACGGATTGAAGCACATAGGGATGATGGAGACTCGGAGAACGTCGTCGATGAAGATGGCGGCGATGGAGCTTGGGAACACCCCTAGGCCAGCGGCTTGGAGTCCTCCTCTTGCTTCCTTCTCTCCGCCGGCGTTGATCCTTGCGACGAGCTCATCTAACTCTCTCCCTCATCTTGCGGCGGCGGTGTTCTGATGATTGGCGTCGGTAGGATGATTTGTTCGATGTGTCGGTCGACGGCGGCGGAGGCAATAAATAGACAAACACCTAGGGCAAAGGAGGGACCGAACCGACCCCGGAGTGGGCTGGGCCGGTCGGACCGGGCCGGCCGGCCCGAGCCCACTTCGGCCCGGTTCGGGCCCGGTTTTCTCCCCGGTTGCTTCTCGCGTGATCCCTTATTCGTGTGCACTTGCATGTGGGCCTTTGACGTCGTTTCCTTCACGGTTTAGGCTTGAATCCTTGCTATGCAAGCTTCGCCGTTTTCGGTTGAGTCCCCGAAGACTTGCATGTTGACGCTTTGGTCCTCGGGTCATTTGGAGTCATGTTCATCGCGTGTCTTGACTCTTATCGGGCTTCATGATCTTCTTCCAAAGTGCTTGGTGAACTTATCCCGAAAGTCTCCTCTTTAGCGTAGATTTCTGCGTAAACAACAAACTCCAAAATCGACATGCAAGTGTGAACTTGTTATATCATTAGTATGCCTAGTGGCGGGTTAGTTGCAAATCATAATTGAAACCAATGTATAACAAGTACTCTAGGTTGACGGAAATTCACCGTCAACGGGCGGCACCGGACGCCCTTGGGGCACGCTGCCAGAGTGGGCTTGTGTGGTTGGCAGTGCCGGATGCACGCTCCTGCGATTTGGCGTGAGGAGGAGGGGGGCGGAAACTATGCCGCAGAATCTAGTGATTTGATGAGGCGGAGGTGCTCACCACAGGAAGCTGTGGGGGGAGGCTGGCAAGGCGGATTGCGAGGAGGACTGAAGGAGGAATGACGAGGTTGTTGGAAATGTGTGTTTTTATAATATCAAAATTATTTGAAGGAGTTGTTGGAGTTGCTCTTAGAAACTCACTAAAAAATTTGAGATCTATAGCTATCGTTTGCTGCGCATGTTAGTTTCGACTTTATTAAAAGAGTGCAAATGAGGGTGGTGGCCTACATTAAGGGAGTGTCTATAGCTCACCCACGCAATTTTGGGCCTCTCCTCACACAAATTTTTGCAACTTTTTACACCTTAGATCCATTATTTTTCCTCCTACCCTCCCCAAATTTATCCCCATCTATCCTCTCCCGGTCCGCATCCCCCGGCCCCGGCCCCGCGGCTTCTTCCTCCTCGCGCCGCACTCGCCCGGATCCCGCCGCCGTCCGCCACCCCCACCGCCCGGGCCGCCCTCGAGCACCGCCCACCGCCGCCTCCATCCTCCGCCCTCACCTCCGAGCACCGCCGTTGCCGTCGTCCTCGTCGCCGTGGAGCCCCCGCCCAACCCCCGGCCCCAACCGCCCGGCCGGCGGCGCCCTCGCCGCCCCGCCCACCGCCGGCCTCCGCCGGGCCGGCCTGCCGCCGCCGGCCCTCCCTCTAGGTCCGGCGGGGACAGCAGCCCCCACCCCCGAAACCCCGAACCCTAACCCCGGAACCCTAACCCGAACCCTAAACTCGCCGGAGTAGCTCGCCGGAGTTGGAGAAGAAGGTGAGATTGGGGAAGAAAAAATTCGTGTGAGGAGTTGCTCCAAATCACACATGTAACAGATAGCTTTACCTTAAATTAAAGTTCACACGCGTGTTTTTCATGAAGCCGATCTGTTTCTCATGCTTGCTCTATATAATTTCGGCGGCCTACTAAAACAAGGGCAAAGATTATACGCACGGTAGCATGAAAGCGACGACACATACTCCGGGATCCGATCAGCACAGCCGCATCCTAATTAAATTTTGACTAGTCATTTTCTTCACAAAGGTAAAGTTGGTCCGGTCCGGCCCATTTAGATGGATAAACATGGCATTTCTATAGTATGAAACTAGTACCTCACGTCATTTAACCTTTTTTAGGTGCATACCTTTTGCTATGTACCTAAATATATATAGTGTATGTCCAGAAAAGTTAATATAGTTTATGAATTAATTTGAAACAGAGGAAACAATAGCAACAAGGTATAGGCCGTACCACGATTCTATGCGCAAATTTTATTTTATTTTTACAATGCTGTGCAGATTAAATCTGAAAGTCTCGTAAAGTTCTCTGCAATGCTTTTTATTTTTTTTAAAAAAAATTGTTAAGTGGTCACGGGAGACCCAGTACCTCCTCAATTTGCTTCTTCCCCGGAGTGATTGGTGAGTCATCACAACTCACGCCACGCCGGCAGCCGGCGGCGCCGGCCACCGTTCTATAGCTACACGAGCTGCAGAAAAGCAAGTGATTGCACAGTTAAACTAAGCGCTACCAAAAGTGCATGTTAGCAGCCAGGACAGTGCCAATGTGCCATGCATGATGTATCCACGAGCTAGCTCCTAAACTCGTGTGAGCAGTACTGTCAGTACATGTACATACAAGTTGTAAACCTATTGTAACATGGAGCCTGACTTCACTATTATTCGATGATATCCGCCAATAAGACTCTGAAGAAGAGTCGACAACTCCAAATGAATCTAGTAAATTAAGCTCAGATTAGATTCGGCTTACAATCAAGAAAACGTGATCTCTGAAAATTTAACAGTGTTCAGGCATCATGCAGGTCCCTCCGAAATATATTCTCTGATATTTTTGAAGCAGCAGGCCGGCAGGGCCTTATCAAAGCAGAAGGCGTCATGCGCGCGCATGTGGAAGCTGGAAGCCTGGAACCTGAAAGGTGAAAGCGAGAGCGAATTAATTGTGTCGATCTTACTGGTGAATCCGAACGATCGAAAGCTGAGTTGTCCGTGTCCCGGCGGCCGCGAGAGTACGTAGGGCGGCGGCCGACGGGGCGGAGCCGATCGATCGAAAGCTGAGTTGTCCGTGTCCCGGCGGCCGCGAGAGTACGTAGGGCGGCGGCCGACGGGGCGGAGCCAACCCGGCGGCTTGGTGTTGCGTCTCCGACGTGCAGGCTAGGGTTTTTCTATGCACATGCACGCAAACTATCCCGTCGACACGCCATTGGTCGGTATGCACTGCACGGGGGTGTGCTTCCTTTGGCTTTGCTTTAATCCACCGCGAGCAGCGCGAGCACGCACCGTACCGGGAGAGAAGAAGAGCCGAAGAGGCTCTCTTTGGCGGACGCGCCTGCGCCAACATCAGTAACAGCAACTTGAAGATACTAGATATATTTGTTTAACTAGCTAAAAAATAGGAAATTTGTTCAAAAACTCGATCGAACGGACTAACTAAACTTACGCTCGTTATTCTCCGCTAGCTAAACTGAGGGCTTTGTCGCTAGCCATTTTTGGCTAGCCAATCCCGCTAGCTATCCCCTCGTACATGAGTATGGCAGGCGGGACCACTAGCGGTCGAGCATATGGAGAGTTGATTTTAGATAGTCTGTTGGATTTCATCAACTTTTTGCTAGCTATTTCATTTTACATACTAGCCAAATCAGGGTTTAGCTAGTTATTTTTAGAGAGGTTGTTGCCTGTTGGAGTTCTTCTAACATGAGCACGGCTCGCATGAGGAGTTTACGCTGTTCTTATTGTGAATGACAGGATATAGTGTAGATGGTTATAGTGTTGAATTCAAAGTTGAATTGTTGGGAATATCACCGAGGCTCCGTCTAGATGTAGGTATTGAGGCTTGGAATTCAGAATTGGAATCACATGCACTGAATACCAGCTGTTTGGGTACTCAGGGAATTGGAAACTTAACTCAATACCGAGACTGCATTAAGCTAACTGCTCGTACTCCCTCCTCAATACTGAGCCGTTCTGCTCCGTATTGGGCGGAATTGTGCTCCCCGCATCGATCTCTCTCTGCCTCTCATCACTTCTCTCAGGCTCGGAGCTCCCGACCTTCGTCTCTCCGGCGGCCATGGCTCCCTTCGCGTGTGACGCTCGTCGTCCCTCTGCCGTCGAGCCTGGAGTCGCTCCTCTCCATCCCCAAATTGAGTGTCGGTGCCACTCCCCTCTGTCCCCAAATCCGGCACCGCCCCCTCCGTCCCCAAATCCGGCAGCTCGTGCCCCCTTCTTCCCCATCGTCGACGGCGACGCATGCTACCTCTGCCCCAGGCCAGGGCAGCGCAACACAGGTGGCGTGCTTGCGGAGTTCTCAGCGAATCAAGGGCAGCGACGCGCACGGCCTTCTCTGGCGAGGCGATGCGGTTCGATCTTCTCCGGCAAGGTGAATCAAGGGCGGCGGCGGTGCACACGGGCGAGCTCCCCTCCACCACAGTGCTAGTCCCAGTCAGCGCCTTCTAGCGGCGTGTCGTCCTCCACTTGTTGCTCTGCTCTCTTCCGCTGGCGCCGGTGTAGCAGCAACACCACAATGCCACCGCTCTCTTCTCCATGCGCTTCCATAGGAGCTTTTTGGCTCGGACCTCAGTGACGAAGAATGGCCAAAGAGACGGACAATTTGAGCAGAGTTCCATGAGCAGATTCTGAGGCCATCATTTTGCATGTCCAAACATATTTCGTATTGGATTTTATCCATCAAATCCACAAGACAATTGTTGACGGTTCAAAACCGTTCTCAAGTTCACCGCAAGCCTACGGGTGACTTGGTGCCTTTTTCACCAAGGAGGGTCCTCCCTAGATTTGTCAATCCAAGGATCGGAAGAAAACTCCTAGGATTGTCCATCTAACCTATCGATCTATCCTAACATGAAGCATTGATTGCATAATAAGATAAACCTTAAAGATATACGAGTTATAGCATAAGGTTGATCGCATCCATGAACGTCGACAAGGTATGAGCAAGCAAGGGAAACTAAGGCCTATCGTCTTCTAGTCGTAGTTCTAGCCAAAAGAGCAAGCGCGACATGCATCTCATCCAGTGACATCTTTAAACTACTATCCTCTGGTCTGATTCCGAAGACGTCCGCCTTTTGGAGCCACCGTCCTGTCACAACGCACTCCTATTCGTGCGGGTTAGCCTAGGGCGAGTTTGAAAAGAACAAGTTGAAAACACTTGGTCGGTCCGATATGCACCTCTAGCCACGATGACTACAACAGCACCCCAAGCAATCTATCTATAGAATAGATTGAAGATGAAGCATAGACAAGCGAGAGCAAAATTATAAAAGGAGGAATCGAGTCGCTAAAAGATCGGATGACATGAAGTACTTTACTCACATAATAATATGTTTAGATCATCTCCATTGAGTACATACCATTGATGACCTCAACTAGCTCTGGAACTCCGCCATGGCTCAATCTTGCAAGGCAGCCATGGCGGCTAGGGTAGGCCTAGGCCATCTCCTAGACAACTTCGAGGACTCACGGCGGCCGTCGTCGCTCTCTCCTAGGTTTCGCTGAGTTCCTGTGGATGGATGCCGCCGAATTTTTGCAGCGAGACTATTAATACCCCGAAGCAACCCTAGTCCAAAGGGGGCTCGAACCGCCACAAAAATGGGCCGGGCCGGTCCGCCTGGGTCGGCCGGCCCAGGTGCTTTTTGGCCCGTTTCGATCCCATCTTTCGCGGGTGGGCTTCTCTTGCAATTGTGAGCTTCTGTCTTCTCGATTGTGTGGCCTTTTGACGTCTTTATCCGCATGAATAGTTAGGATATCTTGTAGTCCAAGCCTCTGTATCTTCCGTCTGAGTCCCCGGAGTTTTGTGCCTTCACATTGTGGTTCTTGGGTCATTTGGAGTCATGTTCACCTCGAGTGCTGACTTGCACCGGGCTTCATGATCTTCTCACAAAGTGCTCATTGAACTTCTCCCGGAAGTGCTCCTTTTAGTGCCTAAATCCTGCATAAACAACATACTCGAAATACCACATTCACAAGTGAACTTGTTACATCATTAGTATGCCTAGTGGCATGTTAGTTGCAAATCATGATTGAAACCAATGTATAACAAGTACTCTAGGTTGACGGAAATTCACCGTCAACATCTCCCCCATGCTTAAACCTTGCTCGTCCTCGAGTAAGTTTTCAATGGATATCAGCATTTCCTTTCATTATTCATACCCTGCACTTGATCACACATGAGAAAGCATAATGCTCTCCAAGTTTATATTTGTTAAATTCCATAATGTAACTAGCCTTCATCTTTATGTAGGGTAGATATAATTTAAGCTCTTTCCACAAGTAATCAATCATGCTCCACAAAATCTGAATAGGTCTTAGAAACTTCTGAAGTGAAGAACGAGGTGAATAAAAGAGCTAAACCAAGTACAAAAATTTAAACCTTCTTGCATCTTGCTCATGAACTCTCTCATCTCACAACTCTCTCAAGCCTACTTGATCTATATCCTTTCCCTCTCATGTTTGTAGGTGGAAGGGTTTTATTTGGAGCTCATAGGAAAGTTTTTATCCTACCAAGATGTTAAAGTTGAGACTATTATCAAAACAAGGCAAGCTTCTCAAGGACTTATCATTACTCGTCAAAAAGGTCATTGGAAAAATAATGTTCACAAGAAGGAGGCGGGAGAGAAAGAACTCACACTTTTAAATAGGTGGACATGTGCAAATGGCAAAGAATGATCCCGAGACACCAACGAAGTCCTCGTTATCGGATTGCGCATGGTTGGAAAAATGAGTATGGGTCTTGATCTTGAAGTCCTTTAAAAATCCTTAAGTAACTAGAGAATGAGGGAGATTATTGTTACTCTTTTCCCCCTTTTCTTCTTTTTTTCTTTTTGACATGTACGAGGTGCTTTGATTTTTTTATTTTATCCTCTTATCTTATTCATTTTTTATCTCCCCTAGAACTCTAATTTGCATAGTACCTACCTCCTCCCCCATTCTTAGACGTTTGCTTGTCCCCGATCAAAGAGAAAGTGGTGTTAAGGTAGGTACCGAATGTCTTGATGAAAGGGAACTTGAATCTCCCCTTTGAAGCACCTTCTTGTAACGTATCGTCTCCATACTCAAGTGATAGGTAGGTCAAGGAGGTTAACACAAAAGATGATGTTGGTTTAAAGGGTGGAGATCCGGTGAGGTTTGCAAAGCTTCCAATGTGGGAGCTCACAATGCACGGATAAAATAGGCTAGCAAAAGATAAGTTACGCAAAAAAACGGAATGACCGGCTTCTTAGTCACGAGCCGGAGAATCGAGCCTTGAATCAATTCACCCAACAATAACTCTTGTAATCTATGGTTGCACTCAATATATAAGGCTTTGTATAGGTAGAGCAAAACGCAAAAGGTATTAATGACAAGGTTAGCATGATTTTTAAAAGCAAAAAGTAATATGTCCTTCGACCCATCCAAAGTTGAGAGCATAAAAGAAACCATGGGTCTTTATTTTTATCATGACCTCCACAAAATATTAAGCTAGCATTTAATTAATTTTAGATTTGTATTAGAGAGAGCAATAGCTTAATCATGCATAAACAAGCACAAAGTTTAAACAAAGCGGCAACGGTCATCATATATCAACGAGCAAGATCAGGACAAAATTATTTCATCATGGTGAGCACAAGGTGATGACAATAAACAAAAACAAAAACTATGTTGTACTCCTAGAAGACATGTTATATGACAAGAAAGACATACAAGAGTTGCATCTAAGGTTGTTGAAGGCATATACATATATACAAGCATTTAGAAAGACAAGGACAAAGAGAGGGTTGAGAAATTGTTACCGTCCTTTGATGCTTGTGATGTAGCGCGCCCTCCCCCATGCTTAAGCATGGAAGAAGGAAGATTGGCATCCGCAGCAACCGCGATCCTTGAACTCCATGCGGTCTTCTTTCATTCACCAAGTCTTCCCCCATGCTTAGCATGTTGCTAGGCACGGAAGATGTTGAACCATCTTAAAATTCTTGAAGTCCTACTACCATGTGAGGAGATCATAATCACATTGTTGCCTTTGTTCATCCTTCAATGTCCGCCCTTTGCCAGGAGCCTTGATCCCAATTGTTTCTCATCCCATCTTCTCCTCCTTCCATGTCCCTTATTGCTGGTTCATCTTCCACAAGTTTTTCTTCTACTTATAGAACTGAGTATGTACTTAAAAATCACTCCATTGCAAAATGCTTGAAATTATCTTTCCAATGAGTGGTCATTCATCCCGATCGGACTCCGAACAAGAGAGTTACGCCCTTTTTACTTTGTTGGTGCAAGCTGTCCAGGGCTGTTTTTAGAATGTGTGACGCCCAAAGATTTTGTTGTAACTTCTTGCACGGGTCTCCTAAAATGTTGATTCTTGATGCATTGGAAAGTAGACTTAATGGAGAACTTGAATATCCAATTTTTCCCTTTTTTTACATCTCTGAACATGTTCTTAATCTTGATGAAAACAGCAGTGCTCTTTTTGGGATTTTGGAGGTGTTGATGATCTTGATTTCAGCTTTTATTACAAACTCATGGGAGTGATTCGCCATGCCTGCAAAATAATTATAATGCACAAAGTACCTCCGAGGTGACGGTCGGGAATACTCACCCTATTCACCCTATGCCAACAAACCATGACATCCCTAAAATCTTCACTTGTGGCATAGTTAATCTAGCGAAAATCCTAATGGGTGTGAGTGAGTGCAAGCGTGCATGCATATGATAGGATGGTATAAAAACAAAACAATGTTTACGCCAAATTCTAAGCTCCATGCTTACAAAGTGGTTGCCAAACTTTATGTTCCCACATAAATTTATTAACTAAGGTCAAAACACCATGTTCATGCCAAGATCAACAATTCTTTATAGTGCAAGAAAAGTAGGGCGAATTGATAAGTTTATAAACCAACCAATGCAACATGATAGCTCAGTATATAAGACTAAATGATGGTGGTCTCCAATCATGTCTAAACACAATGTTTACTCAAGATTGCAAAAAGTAGTAATGCATGCCGACAAGCATTAACATATATACAAAAGCATTCGTCATAAAGTTTCACAAAAAGGTGCCAAGCTAACATAATGTGGATGATGACAAAGAGATGAATGCAAAATGCAAATGCAAAAAGTTAGCACAAAGAAGCATTAGCAAGGTTTGAGAAACACTTTCGATGTGGTCTACAAAAAGCAAAGGACAAAGCTTGATCTCACACTTCATACGAAGTAGGCATTGTCAACAAGGAAGTCACCCATCGAAAAGAATCAACCAACCAAACTAACAAGGTTTAAGGGTATGTCATGGGTATCCTATATTTTTGGCTCAAACAAGGATTTTGAAGAGAAAAAGTTAATTATAGAAATTCTAACTAAGGTGGTGCTAGAGTCTTTCTACAAACATATGATTTTAGGATGTCTATAGGTAGGGGAAGTTTTCCTAAAGATTTTATGGGGGAGGCTAGTCAAAGTTTTTAATTAGAAAAGGGGGAAGGGATAGACTTGTTCAACCCGAGAGGGTGACGGCCCCCGGTCAACTCAAGTAATCCTACCTCTATAAGCTATGGTTTTTGGTGAAGGTTATAGGAAGGCTTAGGTTGGTTGGACAAAAAGTTAGATCAAATCAAACATGCAGTGCGATGCAAGGTGGATGAACAAAATGATATGACATGATATGCGGTGGTTTAAAACAAAATCAAATGTTAGCCTAATTTAACTAGCCACAAGTTTAGAATCAAAGGATGGTGCCAACTTCATATATCTCTCTAAAAAGACACAAAAGAAAAAGACTCTAAACTCTAATAGGCACACAAAAAGGTCTACAAGTTTTCCAAGATCAAATAACAAAGCACTCCCTCAATAGAAATTAGATCATACAACATGGTGTTGTGGTTTTTATTAGAGCAATGGTACAATATTACTTGATGGTTCGATTAAAGAGCACAATGTAGACGGTCATGTATATATATATAAATAAAAACCGGGTTGCCTCCCGCAAAGTGCTTCGTTTAAAGTCATAGAGCTCGACTTTCTCACATACCTTCTTATTGTTGCGGAGCCATGATTGTTCATGCAAGATTTGAAGGTGTTCATGCAGCATTGATCCACTTTCCATGCTTGACACGATCACTTATGCTCGATGAGAGGCTTGCCCAATCATCTCCTCACATTATCATCATCACCTTCTCCATCGCACTTTATCGCTGCCTCTTCTTTCACAAATTTTCCTCTCTGTCCAGATCAGACCATGTAGAAATCAATAGCTTCCATCTGTGGCGCATGAAATTGTCTTTCCATAAAGTACTTATTCACCCACAACGGACTCCGATCGAGTGAGTTATGCCCGTTCTACTCCGGCACTGCGATCTGTCCAAAGCTGATTTCAGACTGCGCATCGCTCAATGTTTTTACCATATCTCCTTGTACGGGTCTTCAAATTCATCGATCTTGGATGCGTTGGAACCGCATTTGGTGGAGCTTATAATTCTGAACCTTTTCTTCCTTGAACATGTCTGAACAGGTCCTCAAGATTGATGAAAACAGCGATGCCCATTTTTGAGGTTCGGTGACAGTGATGCACGGGTTTGCAATTCCTTTGGGTATGACTTCTCTCCTCTTAATTTATGTTTAATGCCCTGCATGGTTAATGAAACTTGTAATTTCTCCCATAATTTGCTCTTTTACAGTCACTAGCTTGACCGAGCACAAAGCAAGTTCAAGATTTACAAATCATATTGCAAACAAACGCATCCATAACCACAATTTATGACAAAGTAAGTTGTGATTATTTGTAGCATAAGTTTTCTTGCTCAGCACTAAGCTCTCATTAGGCAAAGGTTCATTAGGCCATGTAACAAAGTTTAAACACAACAAAGCCTCTTTATCACTCTCAAGAAATTCTAGCCTATCATGAACATCATAAGAACAAGGCATAGAATTGAATCAACCTCACTATTGGATATGAATCATAGATATATCAAAGGAATATTATCAGCTCCAAAGTGTCTTGAGAGGTTAATTTATACCTTGGCCTTCGAGCTTTTCATCATGAGTGGTCTCTCGGTGTTGAAAGCAAACAATCTTCAATGATAGGTGGCTTGTATCATCTTTTCACAATTCCTTCGTTCGCGCCATACATCATCAAGGTTGCCTTGTGTGGACTCACTCTTTTTATTCATTTGCAGGACTTCACACATGTCTCAAATATCTTCATGTAACTCCATGATCCTTTGTGTGAGAGCTCAGAGTATCCACACCATTGGATGCCATCATTTGTGTGTAATCCATCGTGATTTGCTTCTAACATCTCCTAGCATCGGATGTTGCCAACTTGTGCCTTATTTTGCCAATGCTCTTGGGGTATTTGTTCTCTTCCAAACTTCTGAATTTCATCTTATGTGATCTAATGGAAGCTTTGCCCAAGCTCCTCTTCGTTGTCGTCGTCCTCATATCCACTATCTTGTTCTCATCGTGTTGCTGCTGCCTCTCTTTCGTGGATTTTCCCCTGTGTACATAACAGAACATATACAAAAATATTTTTCCATCAAAAATTTTATAAAATTACCTTTTCAACCGGTACTCATTCATCTTAATCGGAGTCCAAATGAGGGAGCTATGGCGGTTTTGTTTCCGCTCTTGCATGCTGTCTAGAAAATTTCAGAACGCGCAACCTTCGGTATTTCGGCCATATCCGCTTGTAGGAACCTCCGATTGACTTGATTCTTGATTTGTTCGAAGAGTAACTTCATGAGGCTTCTAAATATCTAAAGATATCATGTTGTTCTCCATTGATGTTGTGCAGATATTGATGCGAACATAGACTTCTTGCGAATCGATTCGAAAATGTTGACAACCTTGATCTTGTGGTCTTCGGGGCGTTACATCGCGTCTCCTTTAGCTTTAAGTCATCGCCATTGCTGGACCAGCGAGTAGCATGATGGCAATGGTGTGTCTTCTTCATGATTTTGCTTTATCCAAAGTGACGGGTACTTCTTTTGCAACATGATTGCTTCCAACACCTATTGCTTGGACAAACAAACCTCCATGAAACATTAGTCATAAAACTTTAATTGACACATTGACATACCTTGTTTAACATCGCTCGTGTAGGGTGTGGACTCAGTAGAGGATGATGGGACACTATCAAAAATTAGCACCTACCACTAAAGAGTGAACTTGATGTAGTCATCATCTTGTCGGAGTGGATTGTGAACTTCTCGAACGTCTTGTGTCTAGCTTTTCACCTACTTTCAAGGACACAAACAAGAAAGCAAGCATATATGCAATAATAAAAATTAGGGTTAGTCAAAGAGATAGAGGGATCGCCCTAGGGTTCGAGTTGTCGATCCCTGGCAACGACGCCAGAAAAAAGGGGCTTGTTGACGGTTCAAAACCGTGCTCAAGTTCACCGCAAGCCTACAGGTGATTTGGTGACTTTTTCACCAAGGAGGGTCCTCACTAGATTTGTCAATCCAAGGATCGGAAGCAAACTCCTAGGATTGTCCATCTAACCTATCGATCTATCCTAACATGAAGCATTGATTGCATAAGAAGATAAACCTTAAAGATATACGAGTTATAGCATAAGGTTGATCGCATCCATGAACGTCGACAAGGTATGAGCAAGCAAGGGAAACTAAGGCCTATCGTCTTCTAGTCGTAGTTCTAGCCAAAAGAGCAAGCGCGACATGCATCTCATCCAGTGACATCTTTAAACTACTATCCTCTGGTCTGATTCGCGAAGACGTCCGCCTTTTGGAGCCACCGTCCTGTCACAACGCACTCCTATTCGTGCGGGTTAGTCTAGGGCGAGTTTGAAAAGAACAAGTTGAAAACACTTGGTCGATCCCGTATGCACCTCTAGCCACCATGACTACAAGAGCACCCCAAGCAATCTATCTATAGAATAGATTGAATATGAAGCATAGCCAAGCGAGAGCAAAATCATAAAAGGAGGAATCGAGTCGCTGAAAGATCAGATGACATGAAGTACTTTACGCACATAATAATATGTTTAGATCATCTCCACCGAGTACATACCATTGATGACCTCAACTAGCTCCGGAACTCCGCCATGGCTCAACCGTGCAAGGCAGCCATGGCGGCTAGGGTAGGCGACAACTTCGAGGACTCGCGGCGGCCGTCGTCGCTCTCTCCTAGGTTTCGCCGAGTTCCTGTGGATGGATGCCGCCGAATTTTTGCAGCAAGACTATTAATACCTCGAAGCAACCCTAGTCCAAAGGGGGGCTCGAACCACCACAAAAATGGGTCGGGCCGGTCCGCCTGGGCCGGCCGGCCCAGGGGATTTTTGGCCCGTTTCGGTCCCATCTTTCGCGAGCGGGCTTCTCTTGCAATTGTGAGCTTCTGTCTTCTCGATTGTGTGGCCTTTTGACATCTTTATCCGCGTGAATAGTTAGGATGTCTTGTAGTCCAAGCCTCTGTATCTTCCATCTAAGTCCCCGGAGTTTTGTGCCTTCACATTGTGGTCCTTGGGTCATTTGGAGTCATGTTCACCTCGAGTGTGGACTTGTACCGGACTTCATGATCTTCTCGCAAAGTGCTCATTGAACTTCTCCCGGAAGTGCTCCTTTTAGTGTCTAAATCATGCGTAAACAACATACTCGAAATACCACATTCACAAGTGAACTTGTTACATCATTAGTATGCCTAGTGGCGGGTTAGTTGCAAATCATAATCGAAACCAATGTATAACAAGTACTCTAGGTTGACGGAAATTCACCGTCAATAACAATACAATGGCCACTCAAACAACATAAATTGAATCGTGCACCATTTCAATACAATAGCTGAATTGGTATTGACCTCAATTCAATACCAAAGCCTCTAATGTTTACATCCAAACGCACCCTGAACCAAAAAGAGGACATGGGGGTATATTCCCCCGGCCCATTCAATTTCTATATTACAATGGTCTTGATTTTAATTCTAACGTATTTTTTCACTTACTTTTCATGTATGCTTACAGTATTGTTATTATAGAGATCTTCACAGGAAGAAGATATGACTTTTGATTATTATTTGTTATATTATGATTAGTGATGATTGTTATTTGTCACATTATGATTAGTGACGGACGCAGGAACGGTAGGCTGGGGCTCGTTTCCCTTCTTCTTCCTCCTGCCGCTTTCTTCTTTCTCTTCCCTCTTTTTCCTCTTCTTCCTTCTTCTCCCCTCTTGTTTCCATGGAGTTTCTGGCGGTAGGGGGGCTTGAGCCCCACTCGCCCCACCGATTTCTTTGACAAAGAGAAAATCAACAATTATGTAGATCACACATTAAAGTATACGTACTGGTGACACAGTCGTCATGGCACGGGAGGGACGAATTGGCTATGCAGGATCAAGGATCATCTATCAAAAAACATTTCTGAGGCGAATTTGGGTGAACGATTGTTGGCGGCAGCGTTGGCAGCGGGGTTGACCGGCTGTATTACTTTGTTTTCACCTTGTCCCTCTTTAGCCATGTGTTGGGGGGTACCGAAAAATTCGGATAACTACCCTAACACAAGTAAGTTCTCAACACGTTCAAGTAAAAGATTAGGGCGCAAAGAGATCGTGGATCTCTCTCGCAAGCGGCACAAGTTCCAAAAAAGTCCGAATCCGTTTACACGTGCCCTCGCGCCCCCTTTTATAGGGAGACGAAGGGACTTTTACATGCCGATATCGCCCTCGGGCTCGGGGAATATTCCTGGTGTGAACACATACAAGAATGTCTTTTTCCACCTAACATATTTACAAATCCGCCACTAGTTCACACTCTAAACCCGTACTTTTTGGGACTACAACTTTGACTTTGCTTCTCCCGTGGTTCGTGAATGTTTCCGCTCGAGATTCCCGAACTTGGTCTTCGATAGATTCCCGAAGTGGCTCTTGCTTTCCAATAGGTTCGTGCATGTCCGTGCGCCCGAGTCCAAAACGAGTCTTCATCGGATTCCCGAATCGGCGAGTTCTCCGAAGTTCGGACCACCAACGATTGAGATTCCCGGCTCTCGCATGTTCGTGACTCCGCCTCTTCGCCGAATCAAGATTCCCCGAATTCGCACGTTCATGAATTCGCGACTTCGCGGGTTCCGGGCTTCCGAGAATCGCGAATTCCCTGCTCCTGAAAAACATGCTTTGAGAACTTCGTTAAACTCAACGTTTCGAGGGTGACGGGTTTTCCTGAATTCCCCAACACTAGCCCCTCGGGGAAGCGGGTTGACTCCGACGATCCGATTCCACGAACCTTTCGGAAATTTAGCAAAAAACGTCACCCTCGGAACGTCGGAGGGGACACGCGTCGCCCGGGGAGCCAAAGGCGGTTAAATCGAGGCGCACTTCGCAAAACTACCCCTCCTCGGCCTTATAAATAGCGGGCTGGCGCTGTTAAAAAAATTTTACTTGCTCTCGAGCCTTTCACGATTCTCACATTTTTCTTCCTTCGCGGAACCGGCCTTCTCTCGCTAGAAAATTTGCGAACTCGAGGCCTTGTTCGCGCTCTTCTAAGGTATTCCTTTATCTTTGCTTTGTTGTTTCGTTAGTTCGTTAAACTTTGGTGTAGTGATGTCACGATTTTTCGAGTTTTATTCTCGAACATTACTCTTGATCGTCCGAATGTTCGTGTTTGTTAGGTGGCTCGCGTTAAAAGTACAGCTAGGCCCATGACTACTGAAGAGCTGATCGCTGCCGGTCTCCCACTTGACCCAGCTGCCGAAAGCGCAGATCGTGATGCACCGGCCGAAGATGTTGGTTCACCCAGCGGTTCCCGAAGTCGCGAAGACGGAGAGGTTGGGTCTGACGGCGGCGAAGACGTCGGGGATGTGGACGCCGGTGTCGACGATCTCATCATGCTGAGGACTTCTGGCCCACTGCCGCCCTCGCTCGCCTTCGGAGAGTTGAAGGTCACGAGCAACATTATTCGCGAGTACGAGAAGGCCGGATTCTTCTCTCCTGGCGCTGGGCGTGCCCCTCTCGATGAACCGATTCCCACTCCCAAAGAGGGAGAGATTGTGGTGTTTCGGGACTTCTTCATCTGTGGACTAAGGTTCCCTTGTGATCCCGTCCTGCCGGCGATTCTCGACGCTTTTTCGGTGAAGATCCACCAGCTCACTCCGACATCCTTCCTCGAAGTGTCGAAGTTCATCTGGATCTTGAAGACCTTTGGCTGCAATCCTATTGTCGACGGTTTCACTCGGTTCTACGAGCCGGTGATCATCCCCCGAAGTTATCAAGGGCGACGATGGGCGGTTCTACCATAGTCGGCACGCGTCTGCCGCACCTTCAACACGCGACGCCGAACACCCGACAGGGGAATCACTCGAATCCGGATCGCTCCTTGCCGCAAGACCAACCTCACCGACGATTGGAGATCTTATTGGTTTTACTTGAAGGTTGATGAGCCGAAGATGTCGAGCCCGATCGCACCCCTCGCCGCGGAAATGTAGGGAGATACAACCAGCGGGCCTTAGGAATCGAAGTTGCGAAAGTGCATTTCATCCGGCCGGCCACGATACTCGGCGGCCGTGACATTATCGAAGAATTTGTCGCCGCGCGAATCTGGCCTATTTCGAACGGTTGGTCCCCTGCCGAACTCGTATACTACAACGTCAACTGGGCAGATCAGAAGGTGCCTTTCCCGAAGTTCGGGATCAAACTTCGCGAGGGCCAGAGCGCCAAGGACTTCATGGACGAAGTTGAAAAAAGGGTCAATGTCATGGTAGGCGAATATACCATGAACGAGTACAAGGCATACAAGGCCCTGGTGAAGCACAAGAAGAAGATCAATCGCGTCTTTTCGGAGATCAGCGGTGATAAATTTTTCAGCTCTCGAGGCCCTGGTCCCAAGTTGAAACTTCCCGCCGTCGCCGTGGCCAGCTGCTCAGCCGCCCCCATCAACGCTCCCCGAAACAGGTCGTCGAAGCGAAACCCGTCACCTGCCACCGAGGGAACTTCTTCGGGAGTGAAGCCTTCGAGGACTAGATCGCTTGAGTCGTCGAAGCGGAAACGAAAGACCTCGGAACCTCAAACCTCAGAAGCTGAACTCCAGGTCGCCGGGGCTTGCCTAGATGAGCCGCAAGAAATTGAAGAAAGCTGTGAAGAAAGTTTCTTCCACCGGAGTTCGGCGGGTCCCATCCGCCTTCGACGACGACACCCTCACGAAGACAGATAGCCTAAAAGGTGTTTTCCTCTGGCCATTATTTAACTTTCGAGACAGTTGTCCTGCTGGTTCCGAAAATGAATTCGTGGATATTGATTCCTTTTCAGATGTTGTTCCCGAAGTCCGAAGGGAGCCATCTCCTCGCCGTCGATAAGTCCGTTATTGCCGCCGAAGTTGTTGTTCACACCGAGTCCCCCCGCCGCCGCCAAAACCCCTGTCGTTGAGGTCGCCGCCGCCGATGAAGTTTCCTCCGACTCGCTCGGGACCTTGAGCGCACTATCCAAAGGGAGGGCCATTCCCGCCGAAAATGTTCCTTTGGTCGAAGTTCGGGAGGTCGTCCCCGAAGACCGGCGCCCTCTCCTTCCTTGGCCGCTTTTAACAAAAGCTTTGGTACGTCTCATCGCGGCAAACTATTTCGTGTTGGTTTCGAGACAAGTGGCGTCGGGGGCAAGGCGTCCAAGTTTTTAACTCTATGGAAATCGTCCGCCATTGTTGATGAAACGGGGAGGAGGCGCCCGAACGACCCGAAGAGGCCGCTCGGGGCTCCGAGAGAGGGCCCTCTCTCTCGTCTCCGAAACCACTCCTTCGCCTCGAGGGAAAACTTCTTCGGGCTCGAGCAAACAAGTTACCATGCGGCGGTTCTCTAAGGAAGGTTCGTCCTTCCTTACTATCTTTTCATACGTTTCCTAGTTATTGAATCTTAGTCTAAGACTTTCTCTTGATCTTCGCAGAATTCAAGAATCTGTTGCACTCGTATTCCCCTTCAAAGCTTGCACGGTTTCACGAAGACTATGCCCTCAAGTACTCAATGCTCGGGAAGGTTGCCGTAGACCGGCTTTCTGAACAGGTGAAGATTAATGAAGAGCTTTCTCAGAAGTCGAAAGAGCTAGAGCGCAACTTTACCCTCGCTCAATCAGCGAATCTGGAACTCGAGAGGAAGGTGTCTGAGCTGGCAGAGGCTCTGAAAAGAAGTCACGATGAAAAGAAAGTGGCAGAGGCTACGCTCGAGGAATCGAAGAAGGATCTTGAGAAAGTTCGGAAATCTCACGAAGATGATCTGAGCGTGATCGAAAAACTTCGGCAAAAGCAAGAGCGAGCTGCGAAAATCGCTGAAGATCTTCGCATCAACAATGCCAGCCTCGCCAAGTCACTGAGCTCAAAGGATCGGAAGATCGTGGATCTTGAGAAGGCGCTGGTAGAGCAAGGTGAAGCTTCGAAGAAAAACACTTTGGAAATTCTGGGAAAGCTGAAATTGCTTTATGCTGAGTACCGAAGTCCCCGAATGAGTATGGTGTTCGTCCGGCCTCTCTCCCGGATGACATTAATATTCCCGATTTCATGGATTGGGCGGAGGATGAATTCAAGGCTCTTCCCGAAGTGATCTCCGGTGCCGCCGACTTCGCCGTTGCTTTTTCGTGGAGAGTATCCCCGAAGGTCCTTCACGATTACGACCGTGTGGACTTGGCGAAGTTCCGCGCGAACCTTTCTCAATTCCCAAGCGTTACCGGCGATGCGATACTTCGAGCAAACCCCGACATTGTGGCTATCAAGGTGAAATTCGCGAAGGAATTTTGGATGGTTGGCGGTGCGGATATTGTTAAGACTATTGCGCGAGCAAAGCTTGCCGAGGTAGTTTCTTTTGCTCGGTTTCGTGACTTATGTTCGTCGCAGGTGTTCCGGTTTCTTAAGCCTTCCTTACTCTTTTCTTCCTTTCGCGGTCGAGAGAAAAGGAGGACCAAGAAGGTGTCGCCGCGTCTCCCGAAGGATCGACTTTCGGCGAGAGTTCGAGTGGTTCCGGCGAAGACGGCTCGGGCGGCGGCGGCGAGTAGTAGCGAGGCGGCCGATGGTGGCAACGACGGTGGACAAGTCCCCGAACAGGACGAAGATTCGCCGAAGGTGGATGTTACGAACTGAGCGACATGTCTAGACTTTTTTGGGTGAATTCGAGACTGGCTGTAGATTCATGTAGATTCATCAAACTTTTCTGAACAGATGTTTTGTAAATTTTAACCTGCGCAGGTCCTGCAAGCTGGGCCTGCGCAGGACGTGCTACCACTTCGGATTCGTCGAGATGATATGTTCGTTAGTGGTGAAGCGTGGCGCCTGTTCAAGCGAGCGCATCCTGAACAAGATTTTTCCGATTTTTGGCTTGAGGCATCGCTTAAGTTTTCTATAGGTTGTTTTGACCTCTCCTCGTTTTTCTTACTTCATAAGAAGGTTCGTTCCGTGTCACCTACTCCGCCGTCCGACAAGGTTCCCAAGACGGAGCCCCTTAGCCCCTTAGCCGATGCATCTGATTTCGCCTACGCTAGCGATACGGGTGCAAGACGATTATTGTAAACCGGACATGTTGTTGAGCTTTCGTTTTGAGTTTTACGCCAAGTGTTGTAATTACCAAAGAACTGTTCGGAAGTTTTTATGCGAATAAGGCAATGAATTTGTTTTTTCTTTGAAAAAACGTCACCCTCCCCCACCTTGCCGTTTCGCATGAAAACTAGATTGTAGATTCACGAATCTTACTATTCACGAACTTCTTTAGCGTATCTTTAAGAGATGTTTTCGTCAATTTTTGAAAATTTCGACTGTCGTTGCGCAAGTCGACAAATTTTTTTTTTCGAATTTTGTGGACTTGGCCCGATCGGCAGACTTGCCTCGGTTGAAGTTGCAACCCTCAGTTGCTTCAACCAATATTTTTCTGTGAACATCCGATGGAGCCCCTTGTCCTTTTCTTATAATGATGATACCTGAAAAATTTGCAACAATCTGAACTGAGTGAGAATACATAGGCGAACCCTTAGACATTCGTTTTCTCGGAATTATCATGTGAACTTTCGGTGGGAATCCCTTCGTGGATGGGATTTTTCTAGGCCACAACTTGTTGTTGTCTCGGGCCTTTTCGGTGGGAATCCCTCGATGGATGGGATTTTTCTAGGCCACAACTTGTTGTTGTCTCGGGCCTCTTCGGTGGGAATCCCTTGATGGATGGGATTTTTGGCTATCGGAAGCCCTTTTCACGAACTTTTTCTTTTTTCACGATGGGATTTCGGCTATCGGGAAGCCCTTTCTCACGAACTTTTTCTTTTTTCACGATGGAATTTCGGCTATCGGGAAGCCCTTTCTCACGAACTTTTTCTTTTTTCACGATGGAATTTCGACTATCGGGAAGCCCTTTCTCACGAACTTTTTCTTTTTTCATGATGCAATTTTGGCTATCGGGAAGCCCTTTCTCACGAACTTTTTCTTTTTTCACGATGGAATTTCGGCTATCGGGAAGCCCCTTCTCACGAACTTTTTCTTTTTTCACGATGCAATTTCGGCTATCGGAAGCCCTTTCTCACGAACTTTTTCTTTTTTCACGATGGAATTTCGGCTATCGGGAAGCCCTTTCTCACGAACTTTTTCTTTTTTCACGATGCAATTTCGGCTATCGGGAAGCCCTTTCTCACGAACTTTTTCTTTTTTCACGATGGAATTCTCGAGACACAACATACGAAGCATGCAATTTGGGGGAAGACTCTTTTCATATATATATATATCGGGAAGAGTATTTACATGGGACCCGCCTCGTTAAAAACCTTGCCTCTTGATTTAGAGCCCCCTTTGCAAGGAAAATAGTACGGTCCTTCTTATTCTAGTACTATGATTAAGAAATAAAACTAGTTTTTCCCCGAAGTCACTTATAGACGCGTGATTCGGGCTTTTATCTTCCTAAAGTGTAAACTTACGAAAATTGAAAAACTGCTACCTACTACCTTTATGTACAACTAGGGTCTTCATGGATAATACCTCTTTAGGCTATCGGCATTCCACGAATACGGCAACTCTTCGCCAGTCTGCTCCATCAGGCGAAAAGCCCCTGGCATATCTGTTTCCCTGGCTATGTAAGGCCCTTCCCATGACTCATGAAGTTTTCCTGGGTTCTCCCAATTTTTCTTTCTTTTCAAGACAAGATCACCAGTTTTGATGTCCTTTCGGACCACCTTTTTGTCTCTCCATGCCCTTGTCTCTCTTTGGTACTTCTCAATATTTTCTACCGCTTCAAGGATTGTCAGCTCTATCATGTCTTTCTCCACCTTCTTATCAATTTCCTCTATCTCTTTTCCCTTCAAGACTCTCATGCTTTCATTCTTGATCTCCTGCGGCGTCATAGCCTCGATCCCGAGTAGGCAAAAAGGCGTGAAACTCTGTTGCCCTTGAAACCGTGGTGTTATGAGACCGGATCACCTTCGGAAGTTCATCCACCCACTTTCCCTTTTTCTGATCAAATAAACATTTCTTGATTCCCGAAAAAATCAAACCATTAGCTCTTTCGACCGCACCATTGGACTGTGGATGATATGCGACGAAAATTTCGCTTGTGTGCCCAGGGTTCTGCAGTATTCTTTGAAGGTGTAGCAGTCAAACTGTTTGCCATTGTCAACCGTCAGCTCTCTAGGAACCCCGAACCCCGAGACTATGTTACGCAAAAGAATTTCGAACCGTTGCCGCCGTGATATTCACGAGTGGTTTTGCCTCTACCCACTTCGTGAAATAGTCGGCTTGCTACGGCCGCAAATCGGCAATTACCCTGAGCTGCGCCGGCAACGGGCCTACTAGATCCATTCCCCATCTTTGCAGAGGCCAGGTTGGAGAAATTAAGTGAACTGGCATTGAAGGCAAGTTCTGCTGATTTCCCGTCTTCTGGCATGCTTCACATTGCCGAACTAACATCTTGGCGTCGATGTTTATGGTGGGCCAATAGAATCCCTGCTTTATCGCCTTACCAGCCAAAGCCCTGGTGCCTATGTGTGCCCCACAAAACCCGCTGTGAATTTCTTTCAGAAGTTCGCGACCTTTTTCGCAGGTGATGCAACGCGCCCAAGGCTCGGTGACTCTCGACTTGTATAATTCTCCATTTACTCTTTGTATAGCCCCGAGCCCTTTGCTTCAACCTTTTTTCCTCCAATTCATCTTGTGGTTCGTAATGTCCCCCGAGATAGGCCATTATTTACGCTCTCCGTCTGGAATTTCCACCATATTCACGATTTGAGTTCTTGAATCTTTGATGGATGGTTCTCCGATGATTTCAAAAAACACATCTCGGTGGTAGCTCTTGATTTCCGGCTCTTGCCTTCGCCGGTTATCCGCCTCATTGTTATCATCCCTTGGGATATCTTTGGATCGAATACCCTTTGGAATATCTTTCCATTTCTCGACTTTTTCAAGATATTTCATGAGAAGCTCGGATTCCCGGCCTCGCTTTCCTTCTCGATGTGTTCCTGGATTACTTTCGAATCCGTTCTGATTATGAAGGTCTGCTGCCCCAAGGCTTTCATTTTTCTCAATGCCGAGCGAGCGAGCTTCGTACTCCGTTGTGTTGTTCGTGGAGTGTTCATTGTTCGCGAATACGAGCCGCGCTGCATATCTTATGACCACGCCCGTCGGGGACGTTACAACGTACGAAATTCCGACCCCCTTGTAACACCATGCTCCATCACACTACACTACCCAAGGTTCGGGCGTATTTTCCTCAAGATTACGAGCGGTGAGGTCCAATCCACGACAAAGTCCGCCGGAACCTGCGATTTTATTGCACTTCTTCTCTCGAAATCCACCACATACTCGGAGAGTTCGGCACCCCACTTGATGATTCGGGTGGATGCCTCCCTTGTTTGCGAACAAGTCGCTTAATGGTTGGTTGGTGATAACTCTTATTCTCGTGGCCTTCGAAGTAATGTCTTAGTTTTCTTGCTTGCCATGATGACCGCATACGCGATCTTCTCCGGTTCGGAATAGAAAACCTTGGAGCCGGATAATGCTTCGAGAGGTGAAGTATACGAGGAATTTGCCCGAGCTTTCCTTCTTCTTCCTTTTCTGTACCAAAGACCGCACTTCTTGCCGAATTTGATGCGGACACGTACGAGCGAGAGCGACGATTTTGGCTCGGGCGGACGAGCTTGGTCATGTTGGACGGGTAGTCCTTCGGTTCGCGGAAGGCACACTTTTGAGGTTCGGACCACTTGGAATTTCTTGGCACTTCGAGAACTTGGAAGAATGGCAAACTTCTTTCTGCGGCTGCGGGGATGAATCCGGTGAGGGCGGCCACTCTCCCCGTCAACTTCGAACATCTTTTACGAGATTGGCTCCTGCATTTCCATCGAGCCTTTATCTTGTCGGGGTTCGCTTCAATGCCTTTCGTTGAAACTAGGCATCCAAGAACTTTCCCCTTGTGAATGTCGAACACACATTTTTCTCGGATTTAGCTTCAAGTTTGCTTGCCCTCATGTTCGCGAATGTTTACGCCAAATCAACGATATGGTCCCTCTCTGGACACTTTTGACAACTATATCATCCACATATGCCGAATGTTTCTCCGAATCTGTTTGGTGCGGTACTATTGCTATCATTCTCGAAAACGTGCATCCTGCGTTCTTCGGTCCCTACGGCATTCTTACGAAACAAAATGTTCCGAAAGGAGTGATGAAACTCGTCTTCTCTTCGTCCTCTTTGCGAACTCGATCGATGATACCCGAGAGAACATGTCCGGGAGCGAAAGCATCTCACCGTTGGTTGCATCATCCACGATTTTGTCTACCCTTTCCAAGGGAAAATCGTCCTTCTTGCACGCCTTGTTCAGATCTGTGAAATCCACACACATTCTCCACTTGCCATTTTTCTTCTTGACTGGCACAGTGTTGGCTAACCAGACTGGGTACCCGACCTCTACGATTACCCGGGCGTCCTGCAACCTCTGAACTTCTGCTTCTACTGCCTTGACCTTTTCGTCAGACATTTTCCTAAGTTTTTGCTTCTTGGGTGGTATCTTGTCATCCGTTTCGAGGGCATGTTCGATTATGTCCCTGTCAACACCTTGCAAGTCCTTGGCTGACCATGCGAAAACATCCTTGTTTCTATTCAGGAATCGTATGAGTTCATCATCCTCTTCGGCGAGGTTCGCCCCTATTATGACTTGCTCTGTCGGGTATGTCATCCAAATACACTTTCTTTGTTTCATCTTCTGCGGCTATGTTATTTTTCTCTTTGTCCCGCTTAGGCTCTTCATAGGTTTCCTTCCTCTCTTCGACTGCTTTCGGTAAATGGTACACATTCGTTTGGCCGGGCGTGTGGCCCTTTTCTATGTTCCCGGCCTCCTGCCGATTGCCGAACACCGTGATAACCCCATTGGGCGCGAGGCATCTTCATGCATAGGAACTGTTGCCTTATGACAACGATCAAACTTGTTCATGAATCCTCTGCCGAAGATCGCAAGGTACGGGTGATATATGTCAACTACGTCAAAGGTGAGGTTCTCCGTTCTGGCATTCTCAAGATCTCCCGAAAGAAACTGGGAGTGAAATTTTTCCCACCGGCTTGATGGGCTTTCCTCCGAACCCCTGCAGTGGGTACTCTGGTGGATCTAACATGTGCTGGCTCAGGTTCATTTTCTCGAATGTTTTCAGGAACAGAATGTCCGCCGAACTCCCGTTGTCAACCAGGATTTTTCCTATGACCCACCCAGCAATATTGACTTCGATCACCATGGCATCATTGTGAATCGCGGATTTCAACCCGAAATCTTCTTCGTAAAGGTGATTGGCACCTTCGCCCACTCCGGGCGGGCGAGTAGCCGGGCCATCGTTGATAATGGTATTGACGGATCCGAAGTAATTGCTTGTTGTTTCTTTGTTTCGAATTCCATGGCGGATCCGCTCGTGATTGGCATGATAGTCCCGAAGGACGGCAATGCTTTGGAGTTACGAGGTCCCGAACTTGACTGAGGCCTTGATGAGCTTTCTGGAGGCGGTGGCAAGATTTCCCGAATGGGCTGTGGCTGTCCCGGATCGACTGTATCGCTTGCGACTGAGGGAAGAATTGCTGTGAAGGCTGCCATGCTGATTGCGATTGTGGAAATTGCTGAACTGGTACAGAGCTTGACTGCGGACTCGCGAACTGCGGTTGCCAGAAGTTCGGCCGAAACTGGGTTGGCATCGAGGATGCAATGCTCATCAGTGCTTTCTCTTGTTGGATTCGTGCCATGTTCTTCTTTGTCTCTGGGCACCCTTCGGTCTGTGGCCTCTTCCATGATACTGGCAGTAGAAGTGGGGATCTCTTGGGTTGTGGTTCGGGAGGCTTGGAGTTCCTCTTCCTCTCCCCCTTCCTCTATGACTGAATCCTCCCCTGGCACTTGGCCCTCTTGTCTCGTTGGGGCCGAGAATTTCCAACACTATTTACGTTTCGTGGATGCTGGGGTGGTGCCCGCCAGGTCATATCTCTGCCGCCCTGTCTTGCCTCGTTTCGTTCGGCTACTCTCTTGCGGTGGTCATCATCAGACAGAATGTAATCCTCCAATTCCCGAAATAGTTCTTCAACTGTCTCAGGCTTCTTTCTTGTGAGGTGGGAAGCCGTTGGCCCTGGGGTGAGACCTTTGATCAGTGCCTTGATTGTTGTCTTGTCATCAGCGTCGGGGATCTGAGACCTCTGTTGCATGAACCTTCTCACGAAGTTCCGCAGTGGTTCCCTGTCCTTCTGCTTGCAGTTGTACAGATCTGAGGCTTCGGCTGTTGTGTCATGGAACATCTGAAACGCTTGCATGAATTTTGTTTTGAGATCTACCCGAGTTTGTAGATCGAGTGTGGAGGCAACAGCGGTGAGTACCAATTCGATCTTGGTCCTTCGCAAGCTATGATGAAGGATTTGGCGAGTGCGACATCATCTCCTCCTGCCGAGTTCACAACTGACTCGTATCTCATGAGAAACTGTCTGGAGTTTCCGAAGCCGTTGTACTTGGGAAGAGAGACAGGCTTGAACTTCGGCGGCCAAGGTGCTGTTTGCAGCCCTATTGACAGCGGCGATTCAGAATCCACGAAGTGTGAGACTCCATTTCCCGCGAAGAAGTTTTCTTTCGGGGATTCTCTTGCAGGCGCAGGGTTCTGCTGCGGTGTTTCTTGCCACAGGGAGCTGTTCTCTTGTTCTTTCATTTCGTCAATTTCTCTCTGTATTGCTTGTATTTGCTCTTTTGCTTTGTTCAGCTGCTCTAGCTTTTCAGAGATTTTTCTCTTCGCCTGCAACTGAGCCGCGAACTTTTCTTTGTCTTTCTGTAGTTGTTGTATCTTTTGGTGGACCATGGCTAGCTCTCTGTCTATGGAATCATCGTCAGCATCAACATTCTCGTGCTCTTGCTGTTCAGCAGGTTGTTCTTGGATGTGAGCTGTCTTTTCTGCTCTTGCCTTCATGAGGGCTTCGAGCTTCTCTCTTCGTTCTTTGTCCGTTACGTTCGAGGACTCAGGAACAAACGAGTTTTCGTTCCCCTGGGTGAGATGGCGATCTTCCTGGTTTGCCTGCGCCGGGAGCGATCTTCTTCGACTTCTTCTGAGGTGGCATCGTGAGTTTCTTTTCGGCTGGAACACGGTGGGCGCCAATGTTGGGGGGTACCCGAAAAATTCGGATAACTACCCTAACACAAGTAAGTTCTCAACACGTTCAAGTAAAAGATTAGGGCGCAAAGAGATCGTGGATCTCTCTCGCAAGCGAAAGACAAGTTTCAAAAAAAGTCCGAATCCGTTTACACGTGCCCTCGCGCCCCCTTTTATAGGGAGACGAAGGGACTTTTACATGCCGATATCGCCCTCGGGCTCGGGGAATATTCCTGGTGTGAACACATACAAGAATGTCTTTTTCCACCTAACATATTTACAAATCTGCCACTAGTTCACACTCTAAACCCGGACTTTTTGGAACTACAACTTTGACTTTGCTTCTCCCGTGGTTCGTGAATGTTTCCGCCCGAGATTCCCGAACTAGGTCTTCAGTAGATTCCCGAAGTGGCTCTTGCTTTCCAACGAGTTCGTGCATGTCCGTGCGCCCGAGTCCAAAACGAGTCTTCATCGGATTCCCGAATCGGCGGTTCTCCAAAGTTCGGACCACCAACGGTTGAGATTCGGGCTCTCGCATGTTCGTGACTCCGCCTCTTCGCCGAATCAAGATTCCCGAATTCCGCACGTTCGCGACTCGCGACTTCGCGAGTTCCGGGCTTCCGAGAATCGCGAATTCCCCGCTCCCGAAAAACATGTTTTGAGAACTTCGTTAAACTCAACGTTTCGAGGGTGACGGGTTTTCTGAATTCCCCAACACCATGAGCTCAAGGGGACCATTTCCACGGCGTCACTGACGAGGATGTTTTGACATGCTCCTGGAGTAAGAGCTTGCGGCCGATCTGCTGTATCCAGGGCCTCTTTCTTCGACTTGAGCGATAGCGATGCGAATATGAGCTTGAAGACACCGTATTGCAAGAATGTCCTCAAGTTTACCTAGTGCGGCAAGAGCGGCAAGAGCGGCTCCTATGTTAGCTTGAGGAGAGTTGTAAACCTCATGACCGTCCTTCTCAAAGTCCCTCATGAGATCTCTGGCACACAGGCGGCTTCAGCGAGGCTCATGTTGCTGGTGTGGCTGAGGGGCAGCAGGAGCTGTGGGTGCTTGCATCCCGACATTGTCCGGTGGTTGTTACCGCACCGGGGCGGCCGCTGCTAACTCCCGCCGACGTCGTATAGCTGCGGCGGTGTTGGCATTCTAGCGCTCTACGCGCCGCTCATCCGTCTCTCCGTCATGAGGTGGTACATCCAGGAGACGACGAAGACCTCGTGATCTGGAGTCTCAAACACTTCTCCAGGATAGTTCGGGGAGATGGTCGTGCGGGCGATCTAAAACGCAAGGCGGTCCGGGGACGGCTCCCGGTTGATCTGGCGGCAATGAGCCACGGTGAGAGGTCGTCGAAGCTTCTTGAGCACACGGCACTGGCGAGCCGTGTGTTTGGGGTTCTTGTGGATGGGGCAAGGGTCGTCGAGGTGACTCCTGTTGTTCCCACGGTCTGATGTCTTGGGTCCAGATTCGATATGGATCTTGCATTTCATGTAGCGAGACGCTACATGAGTTGCGTTCCGCAGGCCAAGAGGCATGCTGGATGACGACGAAGGGTCCTGCGAGGGCGCTTGACGTGTTCGCAGACCTTGATCGTGTCGGAGATCATGCCTTCAACACGATCGAGTCCCGCGATCAGGTCGCTAGGAGTGGGTGGGTGGGTTTCCTTCAGCAGATCTGTCCCAACCTGCTAGTTGGAGGTGACTGCGTTGCTCTCGATGACGAGGCAGGCGACTAGAGCGGTGGATTTCGCCGGCATGGAGCCGAAGCAGATGTCAACGGGATTGGCGAGGATGTCCGCCATGCTCTCTGGGAAGATGACACCATTGGTCGGAGCCATCGAGTTGCATGAAGAACCTTGGATTCTCCCCCTACCTGACACCCAACTGTCAGATGGTGAGATCTAGACAGCCCACAGGGGTGTTAATCCCTGTGGTTTAGTTGTTCGGTGAGGTGGAATTTAAGGCTAAGAACTCGAAGGTTGCGCACGAGCACATGGAACCCAGAGAACACGACGAGTTTATACTGGTTCGGGCCTCCGGAGAGTAAAACCCTATGTCCAATTGTTGGTGTAGATTGCTTGAGGATTGCGTGATTGTACAAGGGTCGCCTCGCCCGCCTTATATTGGCTAGCGGACAAGGTCAGTTCCCAAACTCCTGGTTGTTTACAACAGGGAGACCTAAATCTAGATTACAACACTTGCCACATCTGTCGATTTGCTTGGTCGAAATCCACAGATGTCTTGTCTTGCAAGTCAAGTCTTGTGGTCATTCTAGATAAGATCATCTGGGGAATCTTCTGGAAGGTCTTCAGGAGGTCGTGTGGGCCACCAACTAGGTCGGTTGGGCCCACTGACAAGTTGGCAGGTCTTCTGATAGGCTGGACCCACTTATCGGAGACGGCCTTGAGCCTGGTCAGTGGGGACCCAGGGGTACCCATGTCTCACAGTCTCCCGTGCCAACCATCCAGAGCCGACACGTGATCGTAAAAATTTACTTGCCGGTGGTAGAGGATCCTGACACCCCTCTACACCCCTAGGTTGGTTTGCCTCGAAATGTGCACTCAAGCTAACATTGTTTTTTCTCTTTAAAGACAGTCCCAATGGGACACTAATTATAGTTTCTATCCCTCTTGATTACATGGACACCTCAGCAAATTGATGACGTGGCAAGTAAATTAATGGAGAGAAAGTACAGAAGCAAGAAATCGTTTCATGAGGGAACAACGTCTACACTCGAACCAAGGCACAAAGAAACGACGAAAATCACGTCGGAGAGAAATTGACTCGTTTCCGTGGCCCTTCTCCAGATTCGATGTGCACCATCGACCTCCATCGCTCCCTGCAAGTGAGCTCAGCCAGGGAACCCATGTGCCTATGCTGCCGACGATGGGCAGGACTCGTTGTAGTCCGCACCCGCGCAACTGGACCACGCCTGGGCGAGGTACCTCTGTGCACCTGGGGTCGCCGGGACGGTGCAGAGGAGCTCCGTCTCAGACACCAACTCCCGGCGGCGGGGCCCTCCTCGCGGCGAGGGCGTGCCGCCTTTGGAGATGGCTATAGTGGCCTTCCCAGACTCCCTCTCCCCGCGACTACAGACGATGGGCTTGTCAGCGGTGGAGGATCTACGTGGCAAGCTCTAGTAGTCCCACGACATCGAGCGCCTTGTAGCTCTCCCCCACCCTTGTAGTTGAGTACCGCGAAGGGGAGCTGTCCAGTGAGGTACCGCCATGAGCCTTGGCGCCGGGATAGTGCGAGGGAGCTAGTTTGGGAATGAGCCGGCACGACGGGTACAAAGCTCGCCGCGTGCGCGGTCCGCGCCTGGCGAATGAAGCACACCGCGGCGAGCAGCGAAGCACTTCGGTTCGCCTGGATCTTGCTAGCTGTTAGAAAACTAGACAATTTACACATTATTTTAATCCAGAAAACTGACGGCTTAAACATGATGACATATATATAGTTTATTATGATGAATAGAACATATTCTAACCATGCATATAAAAAGGAACTTTGAAGAATAGACAGAAAGAAAAACGCATAAATAAATAGAAGAGATAGAAACAGATACCCAGTAGCATTGGATAAACTCGTCGGATCAACCATGTCGTCGTCACAGCAGCGTTGTCGTTGCAGAGAGTCAGGAGTCGTCGTCGTCGCAGACAGTCGTGCGAACGCTCCCAAAAAACCAAATTGTCGTACACCTCGAGCAGAGCTCACGTACGGTGTCGGATACGGAGGCACCTGCCCTCCAGCGATTCCGTGCGCGTAGAAGCACTAGACGGAGACCCTCTACCATCAGCAGAGTTTGGTTTGTTTTCCAACCAGACTAGATGAGATAGAAACTCTAATATATATATAGCCACCATGGGATGTAAAAGACGAGACGGAACTAATGAGTTACCGCTCGCCACCTACATGAATGCATCATGCATGCATGCACCAATTCGTAACTCAGCACTTAGGGGCTGAAGAAATGAACTGTCGTCCGTCAGCTCGCAACCTTCATGCAACCTGCATAAATGACGAAACGAATAGCCTGCATGAACGCATGCATGCATGTCCGACCGTTCGCTTGCTGCCTTGCTTCTTGCATGCATGCATGCCATTAAGCAACCATTAAGCAAATTACTCCTCGGCTAACTGCCTTGCTTCTTGCATGCATGCATGCCATTAAGAAACCATTAAGCAAATCACTCGCCCGCATGCCCAGCCTTTATGCAAGCCACGGCAGCCACAACATGTGAGTGTTCTTCCTCAAACTTATCAAATTAATTAGATAAATTCCAACCGAGGACCCTCGGAATTCTCATCCAATTTATTGTTATTGCTATGCAAATATTACTTACCATAGAATTTGAATTTTAATTATAACCGGGACAAACCCAATTAAAATTTCAACAATCTCCACCAAACTCTAGGGTAATTAATAAGGGAACATATCTAGTGCAACCAACCTCATCATGCAAACTTTGGAAACTTCAATGTGAGTCACTCGATCTTGATCCAAGGGACACTTGGCCAAAACGATTTGTGCTGGCGGGTAAAAGGGGTCTTTGCTGGCGGGTGGAGCGCCCGCCAGCGACCTTGTGCCAGCACAAATCGCCGGCATAAAGACCTAGTGCTGGCGGGCGCTTAAGTCACCCGCCAGCACTGAGGTTTTCCGGATCAGCACGTAAAAACCGAAAATAAACGAAACGCCCGACCGAGGTTTTCCGGATCAGCACGTAAAAACCGAAAAAACCCTTTTTTATAGGAGAGACCCCACTGGCAAGTCGCGCATTTTTTCGCGTAAAGTCGCGACGCTCCGCGGTTGCCGTGGTTCGAACCCGTGACCTCTACCTCGCGCGAAGCCTCCTCTACCACTACACCACACACTCATATGCATCCATATGTAGTTTTGGTTCTACTCATACTATACAACGCCGAGTGTAAGTCGGTTTTTAGAGGCACTAAACGGATTCAAATTAAAAACTTGTCAACTACAAAGTTTCTTAACTTCCTTAGATCTACAACTTTCGTGTTGGGAGTTTTTCCATTTGAGGTCATTTACGAAATTTGAATTTCAAATTTGAGAGATTCAAATTTGATTTTCATTGACAATATGATTTCAAATAAAAAAGTGTAAACTACAAAGTTTCATAACTCATTAGGATCTACAACTTTCATGTTAATAGTTTCTTTATTTGAAACCGTTTGAAAAATTCGAATTTTTCAAGTGGGCATGTCCCGTCTGTCTTTGTGAGCGACATAAGCCAACCGCCGGCCACAAATAGGACCATTTGTCTTTGGCGGGTGGCTTATGTCACCCGCCGACATTGTGCATTCACTGTTGGCAGGCGACATAAGTCACGCCAGCACAAATTGGACTATTTGTCTTTGGCGGGTGACTTAAGTCGCCCGCCGCACTAGACCTTTTACTTGCTCGCGGGTGTAAAGCCGACGCCCCTTTCACCATAGTGCTGGCGGGTGCCAATTACACCCGCCAGCGCGCTAATTTTTGTGTGTCAGTACAAATCTTTTTTGGCCTAGTGGGAGAGCTCATGAGAGGTGGAAGGGGTGATTTGCAAAATTCATGGGAGGTGGGAGGCGTGATTTGCAAAGGTGATTTTGCAAATCACTCCTCCCACCTCCTCTGAGCGCCCTGTTGGATCAACATCGTGTGATTCAGATTGAAGTTTCCATAGTTTGCATGGAGAGGTTGGTTTCCACCTGATATGTTGTCAATTAATAAAGCATGTCAAAGCTGTTGAAATAAATGATTGTATTGATTGTTGATTAGGGGGTGGACCCCACTATTTATACATAATAAAGGGGTGCATAGGCATCCCTTGGGAGGAGTCATGTCTATTCGGAAGGAGACACCCCCACACAGTGAAAAGGTGTCCCTTCCCTAATTACATAAACTAATCACTATATTAATTACATGATTAAGCTAATGATCATCACTAATGATTCTCAACACTCCCCCTTGATCAATAGCTTCATTAGATCTTGATGTAATTTGACTTCAATCTTCCTTGGATATTATCTTGTAAAACTCCTCCAAAAACCCTATGGGAAAACTTGAGGAGAAACCAATTTGTGTGTATATGCTACTAAAACTCCTTTAAAACCCGGTGGGAAAATATTAGGAGAAAATGATATAGCATTATTGTCTTTGTTAGATATTTGTATGAGAAAACCTTTGGTAAGGAAAAACTCATATATTAGAATAATGATGCGAGGATCATGTTTGAGCATCCTTCTCCAAAACCTAATAGGAAAATATGAGAGAGGATTTATATCTTCTTAAAAATTCTTAGAGAAAACGAGAAGATATGACATAGAATATGTCTTGTATATCACCCTTAAAACCTTAATGGAAAAATTAGGTGATATGTTCTTGTATTGTTATTGCCTCATTAAAACCTTTTTATGGGAAACCTTGTGAGGAAAAACTCATACGGGAAAAAGAGTACACTAATCGGATGATTATTTATATAAGTTATATCAAAGAGAGTCTCCCCCCCCGATTCTTGCAAATCTTTGAGTTGTCTCATACCAATTCCAAAAACATATTTACGGAATAATGATGTTGGTAATGATTTTGTGAATAAATCCGCAAGATTATCACAAGATTTAGTTTGCAAGATTTCTATCTCTCCTACCTTTTGTAGTTGATGAGGAAAGAATAATTTAGGAGCCATATGTTTTGTAAGATTACTCTTTATATAACTTTGCTCTCATTTGTGCAATACAAGCGACATTATCTTCATACATTATGGTAGGGTTCATGATTGAACTTATACCACATGATCGTTGTATGTGTTTTATCATTCCGCGAAGCCACACACATTCACGTGATGCTTCAAATAATGCAATTATTTCGGAATGGTTTGTGGATGTGGCTATTAAAGTCCGTTTTGATGACTTCCATGAAATAGCCGTTCCACCATGTAAGAACACAAAGCACTGTCCGAGATGCGGCTTCATGGGGATCGGATAAATAGCCGGCATCTGTGTATCCAATTAATGATTTATCTTGGTTAATTTTGTAAAATAATCCAAGATACATTGTGCCAATGAGATATCGAAGATATTCTTAACTCCCCGCCCAATGGCGTTGTGTTGGAGCTTATTTGTATCTAGCTAGCAAGTTTACCGCAAATGCAATATCGAGGCCTAGTACAATTTGCGATATACATCAACGCCCCAATGGCACCGAGATACGGAACCTCGGTCCCAATACCTCTTCATTTTCACCTTTAGGTCTGAATTGATCTTTATCAATTTCAAGAGAGCGGACGACCATAGGTGTTTTAGATGGATATGATTTATCCATATTGAATTTACGTAAAATCTTTTGGATATAAAGCGGTCGGGTGTACTAAAATCCCTGTTGGGAGATGCTCAAGCTGTAAACCTAAGCAAAATTTGGTTTTACCCAAATCTTTCATTTCAAATTCCGTCTTAAGATGGTTGCGTGTTTCATTTATATCTCGTTGAGTTCCAATGATATTAAGATCGTCAACATATACAGATATAATACAAAATCCGGTTGAGGATTTCTTGATGAATACACGGGGACAATCATCATTGTTAGAAAAACCCTTCTGAAGAAGGAATTCCTTTAGTCGGTTGTACCACATTCTTCCCGACTGTTTTAAGCCGTATAATGACTTTTGAAGTTTTACACAATACATGTTGCGTGAATGATTCTTGTTCGGGATATCAATTCCTTCCGGAACTTTCATGTATATATCCGAATCTAGTGACCCATATAGATATGCTGTCACTACATCCATGAGATGCATGGATAGACCTTTTTGTGCTGCCAATGATATTAGATATCGGAATGTTATACCACTCATAACTGGAGAATATGTTTCATCGAAATCGATGCGGGTTTCGCGTGAACCCTTGTGCTACAAGCCTCGCTTTGTATCTCACCACCTCGTTGTTTTCATTCCTTTTACGGACGAAAATCCATTTTGATCCCACGGGAAAAATATGACGAGGAGTAGGCATCACTTGCGGAGAATACCTCTCGTTTCTTGAGCGAGTCTAATTCTCGCCTTGATTGCTTCCTTCCATTTGACCCGGTCGGAGCGCTTGATGCACTCTGCCATGGACTTAGGTTCGGATCAATGCGAAGTTCACTTGCAATCTTAGTGGCAAAGTAAATGTCGACATTTGTAGTCTTTCTATTGTATGATTCTCCGGAATCAATATAATTAATGGAAATTTCTTGTACCCCTTGTGACTCATCATGATTTCCCACAACGATAGAGTCCGGGTCTTCCGATGCCCTAGCATTTATATTATTTTGTGCACTTGTGCTAGGTATGTGATGTATCTTTGAACATCCATATCATTTGGATTTATAATATCCAATTGGTGTCTGTCAACTTGAAGTTGATCTGCATTTACTGTTGTGGAAGTGACCTTCCTAGTTTTCCGCGGAGGCTTTTGTATAGCCTTATCCTTCGTTGCAGTACCTCTCCCCCTCTTATTTTGATTTGGAAGTTCTTGAGTAGGAATCTCTACCCTTTACGGTACATTTGCGAGCGGGATTATGTGATTTTGTGACACCCTTATAATCGGTAAATGCTTCGCGATTATTTGCAATGTTTTGCAAATTGATAATTTTACGAACTTCACGTTCGGATTCTATAGTACGTGGATCATAGAGACTTGGATACTGTGGTATTCCAATTTATTTCCCGGCATTACGTTTGGTACTTGTCTCCCCCTAATGCGGGAAATTGTCCTCATCGAAGATGCAATCGGCATACCGGCAAGTAAATAAATCCCCTGTGAGAGGTTCAAGGTACTTAATGATTGACGGTGATTTGTACCCAACATATATTCCCAATTTACGATGGGGGCCATTGATGTACGCTGCGGTGGTGATATCGGTACGTATACGGTGCAACCGAATTTTCGCAGATGGGAAATACTTGGTTGATTTCCACGTACTAAGCCTGCAACGGGGAAACCGTGTTGTATGCGATAGGTCTAATTTGAATCAAATCGGCGGCGTGTAATACCGCATGACCCCAATATGATGTTGGTAGTTTGCAATTCGTAGTAATGGTCTAGCAATTAACTTTATTCTCTTGATAAGAGATTCGGCTAATCCATTTTGTGTATGTACATATGGAACGGAGTGTTCCACATTTATGCCTAGAGCCATACAATAGTCATTGAAGGCATGCGAGTTAAATTCAGCGGCATTGTCCATCTCGATGGTTTTGATAGCATATTCGGGATGATGTGCTCTTAATTTGATAATTTGAGCAATAAACCTTGCAAAAGCATGGTTTCTTGTAGATAATAAACATACATGGGACCATCTAGTAGATGCATCAATAAGTACCATGAAGTACCTAAATGGTCCCGTTGATGGATGTATAGGACCACAAATATCGCCTTGAATGCGTTCAAGAAATTGTAGTGGTTCGGCCTTTATTTTAAGATAAGAGGGTCTTAAAATTAATTTTCCCGTGGCACATGCGGTGCACACAAAGTACGAGGGCTTGGGAAATTTTGAAGTGGTTAATTTGTGACCAATTGAATTGCTGATAATTTTTCTCATCATCCCTATGCCGGGATGACCAAGGCGATCATGCCAAATCTTGAAGACATCAACATTTTGAAAAATTACCTTGTATGCAACATGTTGTACGGGTTTGATGTATGTGTAATACAATCCCGATGATAGTGAAGGAATTTTCTCAAGCGGTCGCTTGTTATATCCGTCATGTTTAGTGATGAATAGATATTCATCTTTGTTGTCACTATTTGTTTCTACATGGAAACCATTGCGACGGATGTCTTTGTAACTCAATAAGGTACGAGTTGAATCGGGATACGGAGTGCATCCTCAATTACTATTTGAGTACCCATAGGGAGAACTATTGTGGCTCGTCTCGAACCAACAATTATAGCATCGCGTCTGCGATAGTTGTGACATTTCCTTTACTCTTTTTGAGAGTTTGGAAATATTTAAGTTCTCTGAGTATGGTGTTAGTTGTGCAACTATCCACCAAACAAAGTTCTTCCTCCATTTGGATTGTTCCCGTAGGATAATCTAGAATGAGTAAAATAAATTATAAGTTTTGAACTCATAGATTATACAATACATACTTTATTCAATAATATTATAAGTAGCATATGTCTTACAATATTATGTGACAACAATTATTACAACACAATTATTACATAAATATGGCTATAGAACGAGGTTCTTTGAAACTATAGAACGAAGTTCTTGTCGGGGAGCATAAATCTAAGACATGTCTCCGAACACGTCATTGGATGGTCCATCCACAAGCATGTTGTCGGTATCGTCGATGTTATCGATCATCATGTCGTCCGTGCTGAAGAATTCGTCCAAGCCGCATTGGATCTTTCTCCTTGTTTTGTTCCGCGGGAACATCCTTGGAGCAACCGACATCCGGAGTGTGAGTAGTGAAGTGTGCTTCAAACTTGTCCCCATGAACTTGCTTTCCGGCGTGCTTTTGGTAGAGATCAACCAAATGCTTAGCAGTGTGGCACTTTCTAGTTGTGTGATTGTGACAACCACACCTCTGACAAGCTTGAGAGTTGTCATGAGCATTGTTTTTCTTGAAAGTGTTTTTGTTGTTGCTAGAACCCTTGCCTTTCTTGAAATTCTGCTTTTTCCATTTTCCCTTGAAATTCCTTTTGAATTTCTTGCCACTGAATTTTTTATTATTATTATTATTCTGAGCATTGAAATGTACTTCCGGCAGAGGTGCTGCACCCACAGGGCGCATTTGATGATTCTTTGTTAAGAGCTCATCATGCTTTTCTGCTTGGAGTAAATCATATATTAAATCAGAATATTTAGTATACTTGTGGCGACGGTATTCTTTGTTGCAATATCCTGTTAGCGGGAGAAATGTAGATAGAGTCTTCTCGCATCATCCAAAGGTTGATTGCAAAATCGGAGCTTGGAACAAATCTTGTGGACAGCAGAATTGTATTCTGCAACCGATTTGAAATCCATGAGACGGAGTAGTGACCACTCCCGTCTTGCTTCGGGCAGAATTACGCCTTGTTGTTGATTGTAGCGTTCTTTGAGAGAATCCCAAAGTTTCTTAGGATCATCTTCCATCATGTATTCTGCTTTGAGGTCATGGTGGAGATGGTGTCGTAGAAAATGCAAGGCTGCAAACTTTTTTGTCTCTGGGATAGGATTTTGTGGATCAGGTTCATTAATTGTATTAATGCACTCTTTGGCTGTTAGCACAATCTTGACATCCATAGCCCAGGTTAGATAATTACTACCATCGGCAGCAAGTTCAGTGAAGTCTTTATTGATTAATTTAGCCATTTTCCTACATGAAAGAACCATGTATAGGATTAATTTACTGATGTAAATTTGTGTTGTAAAAATAGGCAAAATATATATGTAAGATGATTCTTACAAATTAAGGTGTATTTTTATATATATTTTAATTCCTGTAGGAATAAATTTTGACTTAATAGTCATTTATATTAAATTTTTGGATATACACGTTGAAGGTAATCATCATAAAGATGTAGACCTCACAATGATGAGCAAAAGCTTGCCTAAAAACGCGGATCTCGGGGCAAATAAGCTCTTAGTAAGAACTTATCGCGCCGGCGTCTAGGTCACATCACCTTGTGTTATTCCAAATTATATGTATAAACCTTAATTTTAATTTTGCTTTATATTCTACATGATGTAGAGAATTGAATTTTAAACCATGCAAAAATAATTATTGCATAAGAATTGTTCTAATATTTAGAAATGATCTGCGGATCATAAACATGAATAATTACTTGCGGTAATTATAATATTTTAAATTACACAAGTACATATACGGATGGTACAAATACTATTGTTTGTCACAACATAAAATTACAGAACAATTCGAGGTCTAAAATATATATTTACAGCACTAATTAAAGCTGAATATATAAAGGATAAAAGCCTGAGGGCTAAACATAAATTTAGGGGGTTTTCCTGGACTTTTTGAAAGTTGAGGGGGGGTTTCTGAACTTTCGGGAAAAGTGAAGGGCTTGCGGCCTGAGGGCCGCCATCCTCCGCTTAGTGGGCCGGCCGGCCCCGCGCGTGGCCGCCGCGGCCATAATGGCCCAGCCGGCCCAGGCTTGACCGGCGTATAAAAGGGGAGGGGGGGGGGGGCGGTTAGGGTTTACCCCTAACCGCGGCCGCCCCCCCATCCGGTGCCGGCCGCCGGCGGGTGATGCCCGTGAGGAGGCGCCGGCGATGCTGCGCCGGCGGTGGCCGGCCGGCCGGCCGGCGGCGACCCCCCCACCGGCGGATCCGGTGAGGGTTGATGCGGCCGCCCCCGTTCTTCCCCTCCCTTCCTTTCTTGGCTTGGGCCCGCCCCCCGTTGGCTTGCGCCGCCGGCCGCCGCCGGCCGAAGGCCGGTCCCCCCGTTGGCTTGCGCCGCCGGCCGGCCGCCGGCCGCCGGGCCGAAGGCCGGTCGTCGGTGTTGGTGGAGGGGAGCCCCGGCGCGGCCGGGTTCCGGGGAGCCGCGCGGAGGCCGGGCGGCGGTCGATGGCCCCCGTCCGGCGGCCGTAGGTGCCGGATGCGGCCGCGGCCGTGTCCTTGGTCGCCGGCGACGAGGATGGTGATGGCGGACCGCCATCGTTGGTGAAGAATGGTGGAGCACCACGGCGAGCCGCCATGGTTCCGATTGAGAATCTTGGGTGCACCGCCGTGAGAGAACCGGCGAAACCGGGAGTTGTAGCGGCGGCACGAGGGCCAAATCCGGCGTTGCCGGTCGCCGTCGTTGGTCCGGGTACATTTAAGTCGGGAATGACCCCAACTCCTTCCTCTTGTGTTGCGGGACAACGGATGCGGACGACGGATGCGGACGACGAGGCGGCGGCGAGGAGGCTCCTCCGGAGGTGTCGGCGTCGGAAGGCGGCGTGCCGCCGGTGGTGGACTGCGGGGAGGCAAGTCCGGCGGTGTACGGCGGCGTGGAGGATCGGTTGGTGCGGCGGCCGGCGAAGCACGGCGTGGTGGAGGGAAACGTGGTCCACGGTGGCCACGGAAGCGGCGGCCTCGACCTCCACGTCTACCACGACGACGGACATGGTGTGCACCACGGGTACGGAAGAAACGGCGGCCTCCATTTGCTTTGATGGGGATGACTAGATAGGTAGCAAATGCGGTTTCTATTAGTCTAAATGAGGATTCCGGATCCATTTTGCTAACCTTGGATGAACTGCGGCGTGTATTGCCGGCGGTGAGGGCCTTTACGGCCTCTCTGTGTGCGTGCGTGCGTTGCTCAGAGAGCGTGCTGATAACGTGTTGAAACAAATGATTGTATTGATTGTTGATTAGGGGGTGGACCCCACTATTTATACATAATGAAGGGGTGCATAGGCATCCCTTGGGAGGAGTCATGTCTATTCGGAAGGAGACACCCCCACACAGTGAAAAGGTGTCCCTTCCCTAATTACATAAACTAATCACTATATTAATTACATGATTAAGCTAATGATCATCACTAATGATTCTCAACAAAAACCACAACTCTTTGATATACCAGTGTTTCGATGGAGACTATTAAGTTGAACATCCATCTAGAATCAGAATTTTACTTAATCACAACTATACAATGGACTAAGCCTTGAATTGACAGTTTTGTGTGAAATGAGATCCATTCAAGTCCTTTACTGGTACTAGGATGCAAAAGGCATCCCCTCTGTTTGAAGCATATGAGTCACACTTCTGTACCTTTTCATGAGAATTTAGAGATTACCCAAGTCTCATAGACTATGACCAGCAGTCTGTCTCATATAGGTGTATTTCTCAGTATATGTTCTGTAGGACAACATCTCAGATGGAATACATTAAGGTAAAAACCATCCTGCCATACAGAAAGGAAAGATGTGCACCAGAGATGAGTTAAAAGAAGGGATCTTTCCTCACAATCTACTACTAGCTTGTTTCACCATCCTAATTCACGAGATCTTCGATCACATAAGACAGGTTACTACTAAAGTAGATTTCAAGTGGGTCTCATACCCATCTCTCTCGATGCACTCTCTATCACATTACGTGATAAGCCCTTGGTAAATTGATCTGCCAGATTTCTCGATGCATGAACAGAGTCCAATGATATAACTCCGGAGTTTCTCAACTTTCTGATAGATTCCAACCGCCTCTTAACGTGCCTAGATGACTTCATGTTATCCTTGAAACTGTTAATCTTTGTAATCACAGTTTGATTATCACAGTTCATGGAGATAGCCGGAATTGGTTTTTCAACCGCCGGTAAATCCAAAAGGAGTTCACAAAGCCACTCTTGACCTCAGCCCCAGCAGTGTCCAATGCAACGAGCTCTACTTCCATTGTAGACTTCGTTAAGATAGTCTGCTTGCAAGACTTCCAAGAAACAACACCACCTCCAAACAGAAACATATATCCGCTTGTGGCATAAAGCTCATCAGCATCAGAGATCCAGTTGGCATCACTGTATCCCTCTATCACTTTTGGGTGTTCTGAATAATGAATACCATAACTCATGGTACCTTTCAGGTAGTGCATTACTCTCTCAAGAGCACCCCAATGCGTATCTCCAGGGTTTTTCACAAACCGACTCAGCTTGCTCACAGCATAGGAGATATCAGGTCGTGTTGCATTTGCAAGATACATGAGAGATCCAATGAGCTGGGGGTACCTTAATTGATCCCTTGCAATCCTGCGGTTCTTACTCAAAGAAACACTGGGATCATACGGTGTAGGGGAAGGTGTACAATCACTGTAACCAAAATGACTTAACACCTTTTCCACATAGTGAGATTGTAACAAAGTTACCCCACCATCACTATCTCTAGAAAGCTTGACATTAAAAATAACATCAGCTTCTCCCAAATCTTTCATTTAAAAAATGTTTGACATGAAATGCTTCACTTCCTCAATCACTCTGTGATTAGATCCGAAGATCAAAATGTCATCAACATATAAGCACAATATGGTACTTTCACCCCCACCATGTCGATAGTATACACATTTGTCAGCTTCATTCACAATAAAGCCCGCAGACGTTAATGTGTTATCAAATTTCTCATGTCATTGTTGTCCATATGGGTGCAAACCTATTGGATGTAAATGGGTGTTCAAGAAAAAGCTTAGGCCTGATGATACAATTGAGAGGTACAACCGAGGGCGGAGCTAGAAATCCACCATAGGGGGTGCGAGTCATAGGTTACCGTTTACCGATTTTATAATCATAGTCACATATTAGCATTTTAGTTAAGCGATTTAAAGAAACACTTAATTTCTAAGCGGATTGCAAGCACTTGTTGAGCTCTAATTTGAAAAGACAGACTTTAATACATGAACTAATGAATACTAATAAGTAGATAATGGGAGATTAGCGAGGCATGAACTAACGAATATTAAGTATCTAATGTGAGATAGCGGCTTGTTGGGGGGTGCTAGCCCCCCTCGGTCCCCCCTCCCCTCCGCCTCCGCCCCCGGGTACAAGGCAAGGCTTGTGGCCAAGGGTTACACACAAAAGGAGGGTGAAGACTTCTTTGGTACTTATTCACCAGTTGCTCGGTTAACGACCATTCGAACTTTGCTTTCCGTGGCAGCCTCATATGGTCTTATAATCCATCAAATGGATGCTAAGACCGCTTTCCTAAATGGAGAGTTGGAGGAGGAGATCTATATGGATCAGCCTGATGGCCTGATGGATTTATTGCAAATGGTCAAGAGAACAAAGTGTGTAAGCTATTGAAATCATTGTATGGCCTCGAACAAGCTTCTAACAACCTCCCAAGTACCATTAGACACTATTGATTCCATCTCACTCCTGACTGCTTCCTTCCACAAGTCAGCATCAGGAGAGGAAAAAACCTCTTCAATGGTTGTTGGAGTATTATCCACAAGATACACAATGTAGTTATCACCAAAGGATTTTGCAACCCTTTGTCTCTTACTCTTTCAAGTAACTATAGTGTCATTCTCCTCTGGAGGATTTTGTACATGAGTCTCTTCAATTTGTTCATCGGGAATGAGATTATCATGCTCATGGGAAATTATAGATTTATGATTAGAACTGCTAGATGTAGCTTTCATAGGAAATTCAGTTTCGAAAAATGTAGTGCCTCTAGATTCCATAATTGTACCAACATGCATGTCAGGTATCTCAGATTTTATAATCAAGAACCTATATCCCACACTGTGAAAAGCATAACCAAGGAACACACAATCTACGGTTTGAGGTCCAAGTTTGCGCTTTTTTATTGATTGGCACGCTCACTTTGGCCAAGCAACCCCAAGTACACAAATAAGAAAGATTTAATCTTTTCTTTTCTCATTCCTCGAATGGTGAGATTTCTGTCTTTCATAGAAACTTTGTTTAGGACAAGACAAGCTGTCAAGATCGCCTCACCCCACCATTCCTTAGATAATCCCGCAGTGTCTAACATGGCATTCACCAACTCTGTTAGAGTGCGGTTTTTCCTCTCGGCAATCCCATTACATTGAGGTGAGTATGGCGGTATACTCTCATGAACAATCCCATGTTCAATATAGAACTCATCAAAAGCATTGAAGAAATATTCCCCACCTCTATCAAACCTCAATCGTTTAATTTTCCTTTCAAGTTGGTTTTCTGCTTCAGCTTTATAGGCCTTGAAATAATTTAATGCTTCATCTTTTGTTTTCAAAAGGTACACATAGCCGAATCTAGTACAATCATCTATAAAAGTCATAAAGTATCTTTTTCCGCCTTTTGTCAAAACGCCATTCATCTCACAAAGATCAGAATGAACCAGCTCGAATGGTGCCAAATTTCTTGGCTCGGCGGCCTTGTGAGGCTTACGAGTTTGTTTTGATTGCACACATGCATGACACTTACAGCCATTGACGTGATTAAATTTCGGGATTAAACTCATGTTTGCTAGCTGCATTAAACATCCAAAATTAGCATGACATAAACGTGAATGCCATAAATTTGTCTCATCGCAAACACTAACGACATTTACAACATTATTACACACAACCATCAAAGACAAGAAGAACAAACCTCCGCAATCATAACCCTTACCAACAAATGTTTCATGTCTCGACACGACACACTTATTGGACTCAAAAACAACTTTGTAGCCATCATGACACAATAGAGAAATGCTAACAAGATTCTTCTTTATTGAGGGGACTTGCTGCACGTGCTTCAATAGCACCGTCTTTCCCGAAATAAGCTTCAGAATGACGGTACCAACACCATGAACATGTGCACGCGATCCGTTCCCCATCAGCAAGGCTCCAGTCTTGCCGACCTGAAAGGATGCAAACAAAGACATATCAGCACACACATCGATATTAGCACCACCATCCATCCAGCACTCAGGTGAATTACAAACTGAAAGAACATAGGGTAAAGGATTACCATACCCAGATGTCCCTCCTCCAGTCCCATTGATCACCATGTTTGCCGATTTATTTTCCTTCACAAATTTACTAGGACACACTAGCCTAGTGCTCAGTGCTCCCGCAAACAAAGCATCCTTCATTCTTTTTCTTGTTAAATTTCTTCTTGAACTCAGTGTTCTGTTTTGGCTTAGGGTTGTGACCTTGCTTTCCCTTGTTCTTGTTCTTGAAATTACGAGATGCATGAAAATTCTTTTTCCGTACCATGTTGGCAGCAGATGACTCTGGATCTTTCCCATTGCTGTCTTTCCCCTTGCCCTCTCCTCCACATCAAGCGTACCAATGAGGTCAGCATATTGAACTCTTGACTCTTATGTTTGAGGGGGTTGCAAATCCTTCTAAGAAGGTGGTAACTTGGCGATGATACCACCAGCCACAAACTTGTCAGGAAGAACACATGGAAAATGTTCCAGTTCCTTAGCCAAAGCCTAAATCTCATGAGCCTGCTCTACAGCAGAACGGTTCTCAACCATTTTGTACTCATAGAGTTGCTCCATGAGATAGAGATCACTTCCGGCATCGGAAACTCCAAACTTCTCATTCAATGCATCACATAACAATTTGCCAGATGTGTGAGATATGTAGTTTTTCTCATACTTGCTATGCAGTGCACAAATCACAGTGCCTCTGAAGAGGTTAAATTTAGTCTCCTCATCCGGAGTCAAGCTTTCAGGCTTCCCCTCCGCGACATGATAACAATGCATCGCAGTCAACCACAACACCATCTTAGTTTTCCAAGTCATGAAATTTTTCCCATCAAAAGCAGTTGGTTTCAACACAGCATCAATCCCAATAATGAAAAATTGCATATAATTTGGTTTTTGGAATGTTAGAAAACTAGACAATTTACACATTATTTTAATCCAGAAAACTGACGGCTTAAACATGATGACATATTATAATTTATTATGAGGAATAGAACATATTCTAACCATGCATATAAAAAGGAACTTTGAAGAACTGACAAAAATAACAACGCATAAATAAATAGAAGAGATAGAAATAGATACCCCGTAGCATTGGATGAACTCGTCGGATCAACCATATCGTCGTCATAGCAGTGTAGTCGTTGCAGAGAGTCGGGAGTCGTTGTCGTCGTAGAAGCACTGGACAGAGACCCTCTACCAGCAGTAGAGTTTAGTTTGTTTTCCAATCAGACCAGATGAGATAGAAACTCTAATATATATAGAGCCACCATAGGATGTGAAAGGACGAGACGGAACTGATGAGTTACTGCTCGCCACCAACATGAATGCATGCATGCACCAATTCGTAACTCAGCACTTAGTGGCTGAAGAATGAACCGTCATCCATCAGCTCGGAACCTGCATAAACGATGAAACGAATACTAGGCTGCATGCATGCATGTCCGACCGTTCGCTTGTTGCCTTGCTTCTTGCATCCATGCATGCCATTAAGAAACCATTAGAGCACTCCCAATCCAGACTCTACCATGGAGTCTATATCTCAAAGACTATCACAAGAAACTATATTCTCCAATGTAGATTTTTTTACCATTGAGTATATCTAATATTTCTCTCGGATCTTCTACTCCAGTTTTATTAAACAAGAGGACACATCGCACATGTGTGCAGCCACACAGGATCCACACGGACTTCGTTTTACATGTAGACTTGGAGTCTAACTTAGACTTAGTTTCTAAGTTTTCACCCCTCTCTCATCATTAAATTGCTTGCCACATCAGCAATTTGCCTAGGTGGCAGTGTAATTAATGACCCTGGACTCTATCATAGAGTCTGGATTGGGAGTGCCCTTAAGCAAATTACTCGCCCGCATGCCCAGCCTTTGTGCAAACCACGGCATCCACGACATGTGAGTGCTCTTCCTCAAACTTATCAAATTAATTAGATAAATTCCAACTGAGGACTCTTGGAATTCTCATCCGATTTATTGTTATTTCTATGCAAATATTATTTACCATAGAGTTTGAATTTTAATTATAATTGGGCAGAACCCAATTAAAATTTCAACACTAGCAACTCGTGTCAGCCTCCTAGAGGATGAACGGGAGCAGGCTAGCAGCTTGCAAAACTAGTTTGGCGCGCGGTCCCTCCAAGCGACCGCGCCGCCCGTCCCCCACTCGCCGGTTTTCCTTTTTTTATTTTCTTTTTAAATTTCTTCTTTCAACAATTTTTCTTATATATAAGTTATGTGTACAACTCATCTTTACGAAAAAAGTTATGCACACAACTCGAAGTTTACAGAAAAATTATGCACACAAGTTGTTGTTAGAGAAAAAATATACACACAAGTTATTCTTCAAGTAGTTATGCACACAAGTTGTACGCATAAATTTTGCTCGAATCAAACCTTATGCTTAAAAATTATCTGACAAAATTTATAAGTCGAAGTTATGCACCAAAGTTGTGTGCATAAGTTATGATATTCCAGAAATAAAAATTCGCGGGAAGAAAAAAACTTTCCAGAAAAGGAAGGGGAGGAACCGGTCACTGGGAAGGCTCCCAGCGACCGGTCGCTAACTAGTGGTGCCCCTAGCAGCTTCGTGTCAGCCTTCTGGGGAGAAAAGAAAGAAGAAATAAGGTTGGAAGACTTGGAGTGGGAGTGGGAGGCGGAGAAAGAGATTCGCCCTCTTCGTTTGGCTTATCAGCCACCATTACTCTTCTCTCAGAACAAACTAGCCACCAACAACCAGCCATCAGTATTTTTCTCTCAGAACAAATCAGCACTAGCCACCAGCCAAACGAAAAGGTTGATTGCTTGGATGGATTGTGCACACAGGATCGGAGACGGGAGTAATGAATATGGTAGATGTTTGGGTAAAATTTTGTCATAAATTTGGTAGAAGATTTTGCATTGAGGGTGAGTTTTATTGATACGATATCCTATGCTATAGAAATTGTAATGATTTCTTTTTAGGACTGCCCTAAAAGATTAGACATTGGAAGATTAATTAATGTAATGTGTGCTCTTTGTGCTAACAATCTATAGCGTATTAATAGTTGTTCGTTAAAGTGTTGATCATTATATTTATACCTTTTGCCATTCAGTGTGAAGTTACAATTGTTTGCTCTGTTTGCATTTTGACATTGGAGGGGAGAGATAAAATATTTTGGCACTGGAATTTTGGTAATCTGGAGATAACATTTTCACAATTTTTTCGAATAACACGAATGGTCAAAAGTAAAGCGCAAAAGTCAATAAGTGCAAATATTTTGGTTCGGATGGAGTACGCGCGAAGTATAATGGCAGTCAGTCAGGGCAGCAGCAAGACGTACTGCATCATTGCATCTTCTCGGTTGCGCGGCTAGGGATCCTTCCATCCTACTTGAAGGTGCATCAAGCATCATCCGAGCAGTCGTCGTCGTCTCCAACTGCAGAAGCATCGGCATCGATGGATGGATGCATGATGAATCACCAAATCATGTTGCTGACATCACAAAAATAAAAGCGAAAGCCTATGAACTAAAAAGTGTGAGTTCAGGAAGTCTCTAAACTTGGAGGCCCACACGGCCTTGCGCCCACACGAGATGGTGGGCTAAGGGAGTGATTGGTAGCCCGCAGGAGCTCGTCCCTGCATCATTTACTTGCATGACCTTGTTCTAGCACTGTGTTTGGTTTCCTCTCTGGAATGAAATTGATCCATGGGACCATTCATCGGAGGTTGTTTTGATACAGGCAAGTCATACGCCCAAATCGGGCTTCCCATATGAGTCGGGACGGTGTGGTGAGGCGAGCGGACCGCATGGGAGACGACGCCATCCTCCCTGATGCATGCGCGAGGATAGGGTTACCGCCTCTCCTTCCCCACGGCGGCCGCCCCGCCCCGCCTTGCCCCGCCGTAGCAGCTCTCGGTCATGGCGCCCGCTGCAGCAGCTCGACCATGGCGCCCGCCGCTGCAGCCCGGCCATGGCGACTGCCTACTGTCTCTCGCTCCCGCTACGCCTCGTCGACCCGGATCTTAGATCAGCGGTGGCGGCGGTTTTGGCCGGCGGCGGTGGCCACGGCTGGCTCGAGCTGCCCTGCTTGATCTGCCATGCTCCGTGGTAGGAGGAGGATGAAAGGAAAGTGAGACTGGTGGCTTGGGCTCTGGAAGGATAAGGAGCAGTACTGCAAGACTAAGAAAGGGAGGCGGTAACGAGCTCTGCTCCTGACCTCCTGTGCTCCTGCTAACTGAATGGTCAGTTAAGGTGTCACGGTAATGACAAGTATTCCACTTTAATCCTTGAATTAAAATAGCAACTGTTCTCTATTTTCTTCAACAAATAGACTATGATGAACTTTGCACTTCAAAGATTAGTTACCACCAAAGGTCACTAGCACTTGCTGAAGGAATTTGTTCACAAATCAGTCTTCAATTTCTCTGAAAACCATAGTTTCAGATTTACAAATTTTGTCTGGCGCCCATTGTCAGTGTCAAGTGCCAATGTTGGGAGCTCTCTAAAAATTACTTATCTTCCACATCTAGCTCAACAAATGAAAACTTAAGCTTACCAATGTACCAACATCCCATTTTGCTACTGAGGAGCCATTGAGCTTAAGAAAATCTCTCTGAAATTGCTTGCAAACATAGCTAATCCATACTGCTTTCAGTTTCAGACTTGATTTCCAAGTGGCAGAAACGGAGCTATTGACCCAATTTGCGCCTCTTCAAAAATTGAGATTCTTCACCAAACTTCTCAAACCACTGGACCAAGATAAAGTTTGAAGTTCGAACTTTATTTTCACTCAGTCTCATTCCAAAGTTTACATACAAATTCTTCCAGAAACTGCAGTCGGAAACAGCTAATGATTCCAGACTTGACCATTTTTCAGTTTTCAGGTGGTGAATAGTAACTTTCAATCTTTAAATAATTAATGTAATCAAGTATTATCTTAGGGCTGCTTATGTTCATTTGTTCCATCTCTAAGTAATTTATCCACATGTATCTTATTTGATCATCTATACTAGATCATGCATGAAGTGGTGGTAAGATCACCAATTCGGTACATGGGTGCTTGCACCTCTATCCATGCACACAACCAATCAAGAGTTGTGCATTGAAATCATGCACCAAAATCGTTCATGCAGCAAACCAATCACGGTGCCATTCGTGCGGGATAAAAACCTAAAGTGCCACCAAACAAGACACCTTGTATCATTGTGTCCTGGCTGAGATGAGCCTGTACCACCCCTCCATCCCGGACCAAAACGTCTTGGGCAACCAATCACCCCCTAAGCTGCCTTCTCGCGTCATAGAGGTGGTGGCCCGAATCTATATACCTTCCAAAAGATTGTTTTTCTTACCGAGTTATATAATACAACAGAAATCCGAATAACAACACATCTTGTCCAACAACATCAACTCTAACCATCTTCTTCAACCTCGTGCTGCCGCCCCCCATGTGGGAGCTGCGCTGCCACCGACGCCAGAGCCGCGCGCGCCGCGACCAGCTGCCGGCAAGGCTCTCCATGCGCTCCGTCGCAGCCGGTCGACCTGTCGCCATTGTGTGATGCCACGGTCCCCCGCACTCACTAGCTGTCGCGACCAAAATATTCCAACATTTTCATATGAAAATGTTTTGAAAAAATGTCGGATCTAGTGTTTTCTCTCAACAAATATTGGTGCACCTCTTTTCAAAAATTGTCGACTCAACTTTTTTTGAAAAATATTGGTTCAATTTTTTGTTTGAAAATGTTGGAATATTTTTTAAAAATATAACAATATTTATAATTAATAATTATGATGTGGGGTGGTTGAAAAATAATAAACAACAAATCTAGATCGGTATTGATGAGCTGAAAGTATCAACCCTTATCCACCTTCTGTTAGCCCCGATGGTCGCCATTATATGTTTCAACACCACACACAACGCGCGCGGCGCCGGCACGGTCGGTGCATCCGTTAATCCGACGTGTCCTTGCTCCGCGTCCACACGGTCACTTCTAGGTGCTCCTTGCTGGAGGTGGTTGGCCTCGACCACCAGTGCCGCAGTAAACATCACTAAGCGGGGTGTTGGGATCAAGGTGACTAAAATCTGACTAATTTTAGTCTCTTGTACGAGCTAAACTTCCAAAGATGCGAGGCTAAAGAGAGGCTAAAATTTGCTAGTTGGGGTGAGACAACTGAAAGGACTAAAATCTTCTCTTTGATGCTCTTTTAATACCACTTCAGCCGTTGCTTCCGAACAGAGGGTAACTAAAATTTTTTGACCTAACTAATTTTAGTCAAAAGACTAAAAGTGATCCAAACATGTTCTAAGGCGCGAACGAATGACAACACTTACCTAGCTCCTCATGGCATGTGCTCAAATTGAAATCTCGTCGTGCCGTCAGGTAGCAAGGCAACCGGCGGCGTCACCACCAAATAAAAGGAACAGCTATATCTAACGCGCTGATGCGCCGGCGCGTGTCCAATAAGCATCAGGGCCTTGTTCCGGCCGATCATTCTCTTGCGTTCAGATTCCTGCAGCACCACGCACGACGTGGCCGGCGGCTGCCCATTCTACGGGGCCGACGAGCGAGGCACAACATAGTGCTCCGCGACAGTGTGGTGTGTGGAGCAGGAGCACACAGTATCGTTCAGGCTTGCCGACTAGTGGTACATCCGCAGCACTGCAGCAGGATTTGATGCTACCGCACCCGGCCACGCCAGCATTCATTTTCATTCAGATGATCAGATTGGCAGATCGTCGTATAATTAAGTTAACCAGGCGTGCGTACGGGAACTGATCAGGCCGGCCGGTTGGTCGGCGGCAAGCTTCCTCTCGCCATGGCATCAGTATCCGTCCAAGACGCGCGCCTAACCGGTCGAACGGGCTAGCCATGTCGTGCGGTCGTGCCACGGCAGCATAGGCAGCTACACCACCGCACCAGCCTGCAGCCACGCGTGCACGCAGGCGCGACGAGGCTGCCCCCGAGACAAACAAACAAACAAACAGGTCGCCACCGCTTCAAGCGCAACAGCCACAGGAGCAGCGTCATCGTCGGAGCCGACGGCGAGATCATCGCCGATCCATCGAGGAGACGACGACAAGGGAGAGCACGCCCGCCGCTTTGTCGGTCGCCACAGGTGGCGCGCCCGTACCGCAACCGGACAAGGGAGAACGAAGCTGCTGCCTCAGCTCCGGGTTGTTTCTTCCTCGTCTCAGCATCGATCCTTCTCGCCGCTCGCTCGCTTGCTCCCGGCGGCCGGCAGTCACGGGCGTGATTGGCGCGCTAGCTGCCTGCCCGTATCCGCATCGATGCGGCTATCCCTCGCCTCGTCATCACATCATTATATTGCCTGCCTGCCTGATGACACACAAGACAAAACCAGAGCAATCGCTGGTCGATTGATGTGTGAGACTATCCACACTCGTTCTCCTTCATCTTTTCCTCCAAAACAGAATATTCCATCCTACTCATTCATATTCTCTCCTTCATATTCACTACTCCCGCATCAGTATTCCTTTGTATCTCTCCTTCATGGCCCACACAAAATTTTTTAATACCCTCCCCCCACCCGCCTCCTCCTCTCGCGCTCCCCACCGACCCACCCCAGCTCTCTCTCTTCTCGGGCTCCCCGCCGGCGAAGAAGCCGAAGCACGGCAAGGCCGGCCTCGGCGTCCCCTCCTCCCCCTACGCCGCGGCGAGCCCCACCCGCCCGGCCTCGAGCTCCGTGGGAACACGGGCGGCGAGCCCCACCGTGCGGCGCCGCCAACCTCGAGGAGCGGCCGGCGGCGCGGTGGAGCTCCCCGCTCCCTCCTCCCGCGGCGGCGCGCCCGGATCCGCAGCCCTCCCTCCTCTCCCGGCGGCGGGGAGCCGCACGCGGCCTCGAGGGCGGCCCGCAGCTCCTCCTCGAGCTCTCGCCATGGTGGTCCTCCTCCGGCGTGGCGGGCGGCGGACTGCTCCGGCGGCCCCGCTCGTGCGGCGACGACGACGTCGTGCGGCGGCGGCGGCGTCTGCTCACCTCGGCTCGTGCGGCCCCGGCGGTGGACGAACGGCCCCGCGTCCCTACCTCGGCCTCTCTTCTCTCTCCTCATCCTGGCGCAGACGAACGGCCATCGCGTGGGCCCCGCTCCACGTCGCCGATGGAGGAGCCCCCGCGACTCCTCCGGATCCCGCGAGGAATCCGGAAGGCACGCCATTTTGCGGGGCTCTCGCGGGGATGCCGCCGCGGGCTTGAAAACGGGGAAAGCCTCCTGCAGGAGGTGATGGCGGGATTTTGCAGGCGCCCGTGTGGGTGGTCGATGTCCAACCACCCCGAGAGCAGACAGGGCGGGGGGACCGGCGTGCCTGACAGCACCACAGCACTGCGCGTGGTTTGATCATAGCGCGACCGACCGACCCAGGCGCGGCCGTCGTCAGCTGCGCGTAGGCGTTACGCACGCACGCACGCACAGCCGGCGGTCAGTCCCCGGCCGGTAGTAAACTGTACAGCCGCATGCACATCCATCGTTGCATTCTCTTCTATTCGTAGCAGCGTAGTAATCCCTCCGTCCCAAAATAATTACAATTCGTAATTCAAATTTTGTCTCACAAAAATTCAACTTTGAATAACTAACCACAAAAGACAAGATACTCTAGAAGGTTCTCACACAAAAGAGGGGCTAATACCTAGATCTTTCTAAAAAAAAGACAAGGGGTAGTTTGGTCATTTCACACCTTATATTGGTTTGTGTGCTTGAGTCTTACAATTGCATTTATTTTGGGACGAAGGGAGTACGTCGGTTTCGACTCGGCAGCCCACGGTGTCGATCAATAATATAGCCGATCCAACTCCCTCTCGCCACCGATGCGTCGATCTGGATGATGCACAGTGGCCGGTGGCTCGACCGACCGGATTCGAATCACCTCGTAGACAGTAGAGCCAAGGCGACCGCATTCGACTTGGAGAGGAGATTCTGCTAGCACGTATAGCACAGTAGAGCCAACACTCGTAGACCGTTCGGCGGATATTTTGCTCCTCTCGCCACCAATGCGTCGATCTGGATGATGCACAGTGGCTGGTGGCTCGACCGACCGGATTCGAATCACCTCGTAGACCGTAGAGCCAAGGCGGCCGGATTCGACCCGGAGAGGAGATTCTGCTAGCACGTATAGCACAGTAGAGCCAACACTTGTAGACCGTTCGACGGATATTTTGCTCCTCTCGCCACCGATGCGTCGATCCGATGATGTACGGTGGCCGGCGGCTCGACCGACCGTCGGGGTTCTCTACCGCCGGGACGCAAATTTGTATCGACCGTGTGGCCGACCCGGATGGTTAGCACAGGGAGACACCGGGATTTAGACCGGTTCGGGCCTCGAGTAATACCCTACGTCCAAGTTGTTTGTAGTAGGGGTTACAAACCGGTCGGGAGAGGGTGTCGACCCCAAGTCCCCGGAGTATGAGTGTTCGATTTGTCGGCCTTTGTGACGGTTGCCCTCCTCTCCCTTTTATAGACGCAAGGGGAACCGGCAAAAAGGGAAACAAAGTAAGAGTTACGGTCTTGGTTGATGGGACGTCCTCTCGTGCGTCGTTGTCCGTCGGGTGTATTGAAGAGGAGCCGCACTATGTTGTTGTCGAGGACGTCGCGTGGCCGGCGAGGGCCGTTCACTTGGGACGCCCGGCGCTTCCTCCGAGTAGTTTGGTGCCGACTCAACCTTGCCTTAGTACGGGATGAGCTCGCCACATTAAGGCCTAATCGTAGGCCAATGCCAATCGTAAGGGGGCACTCGAGTTCCTCGGTCGGAGTTGGTGTCTTGCGGGGTCGGATGTGACGGCGTGTTGATGGCCGCGCGGGCGAGCGGAGCCGCATTAAGGCTCCTATCGGAGCCGGCCGCCCACACGTGCCGCCGGTTGGTGCGCTTGCATGGCATGGGGAACCGGCGCCCCACGCGTCGTAGCGCGAAGAGTCCGTGCGTCGGTGCGGTGCCACGTCGCGTGGATCGCGTCTTGGTCCGCGACGGAGAGTGCTCGTGCGAACGAGCCGGTTGTCGTGCGAGGCGGAGACTTGTCGGAGAAGCTTCCTCTTAGTAGAAGACTTGTCGGAGAAGCTCCCTCTTAGTCGGAAACAAGATGTCTTGCCGGTGATGGTCTTGACAGGGGTCCTTAGTCCTCATCGTCTTGAATCTTGGCCTTCACGTTGACAATGGTGTCGAAGACTCCACCTCAAGAGTGATTATCTCGCCATCAAAAGGGGGCCCTAATTTGGGCCCTCATCACCGACCGGATTCGAATCACCTCGTAGATAGTAGAGCCAAGACGACCGGATTCGACCCGGAGAGGAGATTCTAATAGCACGTATAGCACAAGAGAGCCAACACTCGTAAACCGTTCGTTGGATATTCTGCTCCTCTCGCTTCGATCCGGATGATGCACAGTGGCCGGTGGCTCGACCAACCGCATTCGAATCACCTAGTAGACGAGAGAGCCAAGGCGACCGCATTCGACTTGGAGAGGAGATTCTGCTAGCACGTATAGCACAGTAGAGCCAACACTCGTAGACCGTTCGGCGGATATTTTGCTCCTCTCGCCACCAATGCGTCGATCTGATGATGTACGGTGGTCGGTGGCTCGACCGACCGGATTTGAATCACCTCATAGACAGGAGAGCCAAGACGATCGGATTCGACTCCGGAGAGGAGATTCGCTAGCATGTATAGCACGAGAGAGCCAACACTCGTAGACCGTTCGGCGGATATTTTGCTCCTCTCACCACCGATGCGAAATCTGGATGATGCACAGTGGCTGGTGGCTCGACCGACCGGATTCGAATCACCTCGTAGACAGTAGAGCCAAGGCGACCGGATTCGACCCGGAGAGGAGATTCTGCTAGCACGTATAGCACAGTAGAGCCAACACTTGTAGACCGTTCGACGGATATTTTTACTGATTTGTACAACTGATTTGTTACGTCGGAAAAATGTTGTGCCAGAAGTAGAAGATGAAGTGGGTCTATTCACACGTACTATTACTAGAAGCTTGACCTACTGCCACTTGAAACAAAGCTTGTCTTTCTCTTTCCTCTTTGTGACTCTCACTTCATTTCTGAGGCAGCTTGGAATTTAACCTATCCCTACTAAACAAGCGACACTACTAAGCTACGGAAGGCTGCCCATTGGAGCGAATTTCAGGTTGAGGTAAAAAAAAATCCCTCATCTATCCCACGTCAAAGGATATGAAAGGGTCGGCCTATCTCACAGGCAACGGACCCCTACGTACATGTGGGGCACAAATTCAGGAATTTTCTCACCCTATGTGAGAATGTCTTTTTCTTAATATAATACCGTGGGTATCCACAAGTTTCAGGATCGGTATCTAGGATGGACTTGACGCGGTCTAGTCGAGTTTCGATTTGCTACACACCGTACCACCGTTAAATAAACGCAGTGAGAATGCTGCACGTTTGACCGCGCGAGAACGTCCGCGAGCGAATGAATCTTCCAACTTGAGCGTTCTCTCGTCGATCGCCACAGGACCCTGGCCGGACGCCGCCGCGATCGAGATCGATCGACTGGCGAAAGCGACGCGCCCGACGCCGTTTTGGCCGGGAGCCCAGCGGCCAACGAACGAACTAATTCTGCCCGATCTAGAAGGGCATTGGGATGGCTACGGATGTAAGCTACCACGTCAACACTCAGCAGCGCATATGGCCAACCTGATCGTAGGAACATGTCGTCGTCACGCCCTATTAGCCAAGAGACAGTTCAATCACTGTTAGGTGTTAGCAAATGGATTACCGAGTGATTAAACAAGTGGTTACTACTAAAAGATTTGACCTTGCGCGCGCGCGCACATGGCCTCACCCTCACACCTCACCTCGCCTCACGTCCTCCGGCCTTTACATATACGTACGGATCCCTCGCCTCGCCACCTCCTGACCTCACCCACCTCCTCCTTCCCTAACGAATCTCGCTTCGTGCGCAGTCGGCGTCGTCGTGCGCAGCACCACCACTCCGGCGGCCTGAGTCTGCAGCTGAAGGCGCGCAGGAGCAGAGGCGATCGACGAAGCACCTCTCGCTAGAGCGCTCTAGCCGCCGCGCGCCGGCCACACACCCACACGCATACAGGCATGGGCAACTCCATCGGCGGGAAGAAACGGCGGGCGCGGGTGATGACGGTGGACGGCGCCACGCACAAGTACCGGGCGCCGGCCGCCGCCGCCGACGCGCTGCGCGGACACCCGGCGGGCCACCACCTTCTCGAGTCCGACGAGGTGCGCCGCCTCGGCGTCCGCGCGCGCCCGCTCGACCCGGACGCGCCGCTCAAGCCCGGGAAGCTCTACTTCCTCGTCGAGCTCCCCAGGCTAGCCTCCTCCTCCTCCGACGCGCGGCGGCGCGCGCCACAGCGGACGTGGTCCGGCGCCCTGACCTACGGCGGCGGGGCCGCCGTTGCGGCGTCAGCGTCAGCGGCCGTGGCGGCGGCCGGCGCCGGGGAGCGGCTGGAGAGCCTGATGCTGGCGCGGCGGTCGGCGTCGGACGTGGCGTCGGCGCTGCTGCAGGCGTCGGGCTCGTCCCTCTCGTCGCCGCCGTCCGTGGAGCCCGCCGGCGGGCCGGACGGCGGCGCCGTGCGGCTCCGGGTGCGGCTACCCAAGGCCGACGTCCAGCGGCTCGTCGAGGGCAGCCGCGACGCCGCCGAGGCAGCCGAGCGCATCATGCAGCTCTGCGTTGCCAGGGACCAGCGCCGCCACCGCTCCGCGCCCGGCACGCCGCTCGTCGTGCCGGTCAACGACACCATCATGCCAGCCGCGCCGGCCATCATCACCTCGAGCTCGCGCAAAAAGGAGGGCAGTAAAGCCGCGGTGATCACCGCCAAGAAAGAGGTGCGTCCGTCGTCTCTTACCTCGCATATCTCTCGCATATCACCGACTAGAAATGAATCAGAATTGGACTATAGAGATTGTTGGTTTCAGAAACCTGGACCACAGAATGCACGCTTGCAAACATTTGGCATCTTTTTGAAAATTTATCTTTCGCACTACAAGTACAAGCTCATTTTCAATCTCAAATATTGAGTAGCTAGCTAGTATTAGGCTATTAGCTGATCGATCGAGGGTGAAATTCATAACCCGAGTAGTGTTGGGAAAATATATAGATCTCCATCAGGGTCGGTACGAGAGCAGCTCAAGAACCTTAATTTCTCTCATAATTAGACTCCTAGTTCGTACTACTATAGTACGTACATGGCAAAAAAAAACATGTGATGGAGCTCTGTGGGGGCACCATCCAACAATAGGGGTACGTGATGAAAGCTCCAGAACAACGCAACAGTCAGTCGTCCAAAGCAGAGTACTTACTCACTCCGTCTGAAATTACTACTATTTATTTTAACTTATTTATACATATTACTTGCTATATATCTAGATTCAAGGTGTATATCTAGAATATTGCATTTTAAAAGTTGTAAAAAAGTCAAAACGAACAGTAACTTACGACGATCGACGAAAAGCTATCGTACGTGTCATGATCTTGTTCGGCTGGATAGCCCCTCCCTGACTGGGGATCGGTGTATGATGATGTTGATTTGGTGTAAGAGAAAAATACCGCTAGGTTGTTCACTCTAACAAAGTAGAAATCCTCTCCATTGGCATTTGGATCAGTGCCACGCGTCCCTTTGGGGGAAGAAGCTAGCGCAGTACGTACGGTTGGTATGTCACTAGCTTGCATTGTGTGACGCAGCATGCATACTAGTATATGGTAGGGATTGCATTATTGGTGGTAGTAAAACGGTTGGGGCGATGGGTTGTTATCGATCGACGACAGAGAGAGAGAGAGAGAGCACACGGCGATGTGGGCATGCATGTGATGACGGGGACAGGTAGCGTGGGGTGTCGTTGGCTATCGGCCTCCGGCGGGTAGGTGCGCGGGCGGGCGCTCGATGGGCCGCTGTCCAATTCATTACGGGATCCATCGGAAATGCAGGTGCAGGTCAAATAATGAGCAAAGTCAAATGCAAATGCATTCAGACATACGGAGTAGTATTCAGTACTAGCTTAGCTGCTGCATTTTTTAATTAGCAAAATATGCATGCATGTACGTGCAGCTCAAATGAGCCAACGTGCTACTCCGTCCTTGTATACTCCACTATGATGGAGTATACTATCTGCTACATTCCGCATTTTAAATTATATAAGACGTTTTAACATTTATAGATACATTTTAAATTATAAGTCATTAGCATGCATGGTTGTTTTCGAGAAAGTTGGTTACCATGCACTTAATCTCTTCATGTTTCTCAGTTCATTTAACGCTTATTAACACATCACTCGTTTTGTTCTGAATTACCGCTCGTTTTAACTTTTCTAAATGCATAGCATTTGTTATATATCTAGACACACATATATACATCGAGATGTATATATCAAAAAGATACTTATCTAAAAAAATCTAAAATAAATAATATGTTAGCATCCACTCAATTCAGCCTGCTACCTGGTTGCTAACATAATATTTTGGGACGGCCAAAATATACCTTACCAGTGACGGAATAGGGTGCGCCTGCAACTTAGAATATACCAATTAATACCTGCCGTTCTTTTGCGGCAAATCTCTTACCCTTCTCTTCAAAAAGCACCCCCAAAAAATCGAAGGCGCTGCCGTTGTGATCGGTCGGTTAGGCCGGCCGGCCGGCCGGTGGTCGATAGTGTGCCGCCCATCGTCAGGCAGAGGCAGTACAATCTATGCATGGGATGTTGGGGTGCCTGCATTCCCCTTTCGGCGGGAAAGACGACCAGCAGACGACCTCAGTAGCTAGCTTCTGGCCTTCTAGCTTTCACTTGAAGCAACCCACATCACCGAATTGAAATCCCCAGCAGCTCGATCTGCAGCCGCACAAATTTGCAGCTAGCACCGGCGCAAACCAAAAGGCAAGCTAGACGACCTTTTCCACTTTTCCTTTTTTCCAAAAGTTTTTCGGATATAAAGCAGATTAAAGTTAACCGCCACGTACTGTTAATTAGCTAGCAGCTTGACCATATAAAAAAGTTCGTTTTTTTATCTTTATTTCTTGTGCATGCTGAGTTAGCAAGTTCGTTCTTTTATCTTGATATTAACCGCCGTGTTCCGATCCTTTTCAGAAACGGGCGAGGTTCGTGACGGTGCCGGACGAGATCATCGGCTTCTGATCCACCAAGCATGCATGCATATTGCCACAAGTTAATCGGAGAAAGAAATTAAGATCTGCGACGACAGTGTGGTGTATGAGCTACCTGTTCATGTCATCATCTGATATTTGCCGGCCGGAAACACGAGAAGCGCGCAGCATGCGTGTGTGTGTGAATGCCTTCCTGTCTCCCTGGCTGGCATGCACTTCTTCTCTCTTCGTTCCGCATTAGCACTCTGCTGGTGTGAAAATGTGTGGTGATGGATGAACTCGCTTGTGTGTATGGAGTATGGTACATACAGTATGTGTGTTGGACTTCTAGCTGCTCTATCTGATTGATGCCTAGCTAGTGCGATCGAATCGAATCACACTTTTCCTCGTCTCTTTTTAATCTCCCCGGCCCCTTGCGATCCCAAGAGTGCGCATGCATTCGTGCTGTTAGATCTTTAGGGGCTGGGGCCTGGGGGTGCTGCGTGCTAGCTGCTAGCTATAGCTTCGACAACCCAACGTGTAAAGCAAAGCAAATAAGGGGAAATTTCTTGCAAGGTTTGCTAGTCTATATAGCTGCAGTGATTTGACACATGTCACACCCGTTTTTTTCAAAGAAAACCGTGCATAACTATATGTATGTCAGGATCTATTTTCATACATGTAGTGACATATAAGTGAATGCATAAACAGTATCATGGAAGAAAAAGGGAAATTATCGAGAGATTTACACTAATCCCGAAAACGAAGGCACCAAACTCCACAAGCAATCGGTCGGGGGTTGCATACGTCTAGAACTCCACAACATCTTCACGTCATCTTCATGTAGCAGCCTTCCTCTTTCGAGCGCATTGTTTATAGCAAGGGTGTGAGGCGTCGGTATAGCAGGGGGCACGCGGGGGCACGTGTAACCGCTCTTTACAGGAGCGTGGAACCCTAGGCGTGGCGCGCATGCCAAGGTTCGGCGGTGATGGCGCTAGAGCTCGGGTGAGCTACGGCGCCCAAATGGGCTTCCGGCGGGCCCGGCGGGCCGGGCCGGGATGGACCGGTCGGGCCCACGGGCTCGGCCCCGGAGGAAAGGGATGGTTTTCTTTTTAATTTCCGAATTTATTTTTGATGCTAAAACAATTCCAAAAGAATCTAGAAATTGTTTTAAAGTCACGGAAAATACTCGAAAAATCCCAAAGATTCTAGGAAAATTCCCGTGGGATAGATTGGGACATGAACAATCCAAATAAAATATTTGGAGCTCATGAGCATCGGCTACTTCTACTCGACTACCTAGGAAGCGACTAGTCTCAAGAGCATCTCGGGACACATTCTTCAAGATGACCCTTCAATTCGAGAGGAAGTACTCGACTCAAGGCTCGGTGGGCCCCCGGGACTACCGGCTTGCGCTACACGGCACCGAAGGCGTGGAGCACAAGGACTACACGGGAGTAGTACTCGGTTAGGGAGCCGTACATGTTCCGCACCGTATAGAGGACTCCTAGACGTACTCGACTAGTACTCTCTCCCTACTCCGACTTGTAACCCCGCTCTCCCCGACTATATAAGGCGAGGCGGGGACCGATCTCTAGCATCCAATCTCATCTCATACAACTCACGGCGCACTATTGCACCATCTTGTAATCGTGCCCAATCAATCCCGAGCTACGCGGCATACAAGACGTAGGGTATTACGCACCTCGCGGCCCGAACTCTGTCTAAATTGTGTGCCACGTGTCTCTTCCTTCGAGTTACCGATCTCGGCGAGTCACATTCATCTACTTCCGGTACTTCCCTTAGTAGGTTGCCGGTCTAAAACACCGACAGCTGGCGCGCCAGGTAGGGGCTCTCGCCCGAGATCACATGGCGAACTCTACGGCTCCCGTCTACTTCAAGCCATCCGTCGCCTTCAACCGCGGTGACACCTTCGTGTTCGGCGCCCGGGTCCGCACCGGCCGACGGCGCGGGCTCCTTCCAGTGTCGCCTAACCATGCAGCCCAACCCGAAGACAGGCTTTGTGACGCTTTTCGAAGTTGTCACAGGCGAACTCGCTGGCAAGTTCGGCGAAGTTTCGCTCTTCGACCACTACGCTGACCTCGAGCTCGAGTCCGCTTCCAACTCGAACTCGACGTCACCATGGGCCATCGCATGCGAGCCGGCTACTCAGCCATCGCAGGCGGTCTCCTCACCTCGCGAGCGCTCGCGCGTGGCTCCCGCATCCTCGGCCCCCGGGCCCGCACGGGGGCTCCCACTTCGCGCCGGCCGGCAAGGAGCCCGTGCTCGAGTACAACTCGGACTCCGACGCCACCCCCGATCGCGCTCCGGACTCCCGGCCCTCTCGCCGAGTTCTACTCAAACCCGGGTTACGAGTTCGACTTCGGGTCGGACCCCGAGGAGCCCGAGTCCGAGGACAACTCCACCGAGCTTCCCTTGTCGGGGCCGGCCTCCGGGGCCGGTTATAACATCCACGCCGGGCCGGGGAGATACGTCTGCGGCCGGACCGCAAGCCCGCCGACCCGATAAAGGGAGACTCACGCTACGTCGCCTACATCGACTCGCTACCGTTCCGGAGGGAACACCCCTAGCCCGGCTAACTCAAGCACACCAACCGAGGTGGCGCCCTCCGAGTCCGGCCCTTGGCACCCCCGATCGCCAAGTCTTCATGGCCGCCGGCGACACCCCGGGGCCTTCGAGCACGGCTCGGGACAAGTACACGGAAGACATCTCCTCTCGACGAGCTCTCTCGGCGATGCGCCACCGCACGAGAACCCCGCGGACGGAGACGCTCGACGTGAGCGTAACCGGAAGCGCGGCCGAACGCCGCCGGCGCCTCCGCGACAACTTCCCCGTCCGCAACCTTGCGGAAGCTCTCGAGGCGGTCGAGAGCGAGTACACACTACCCCCCGAGCAATGCCTCATGTCGATCACGGCGATCGCACGCCGGAGCTCGGGGCATACGCGCCGGGAGAGGTCATCGCCAAGCTCGCCGAAGACGCCTACTTCATGCGGGTCGATAACGAGTCAACCAACCTCCTCCCGGCCCGTGCACCGCGACAACGAAGCCACGAGTCGCAGCGCCAACAACGGTCCTAACCGTACTCGAGCCGACCTTCTAGCCGAGCCAAACCGTCGTCGCTCCAACGCCGGCGGACCCTCACGGCACGACCACAGCAACCGAGAAGTCGTCCCTCACCGTGCTCCGGCCGGCGGGGGCGGCAATGATCCCGACGGCGGCGGCAGCGACGGCGGAAGCTCCAACCATGGGGCCAACAGGAGGGCTGGAGGCGGCGGCGGTCGCGGTGGCCGAGGCCACGCGAACGCCCACGCCTGCGGCGCCTCACGGGGCGGCTACGACGCCCGCCAGAAGATCGAGGAGCTGCGGCGGAAGAAGTCGACCACCGCCGGCCGAGGGCGACGGCTTCCCCGCCTTCTCACCTCGACTTCGCAACCTGCTTCTCCCCGACAAGTTCAAGCCTTTGGGGATCACCAAGTACGATGCGAAGCAGATCCCATCCGGTGGCTCGGGTGCTACGCCCTCTCCATCGAGAACGTTGGCGGCAACGGCGACACCAAGTGCCTCTACTTCGTCGGTGTTTAAACCTCTCGACCTCCATGGGAGGTACCCGCAAAGGTAGAAGGTGGGGATCGCCATGATCTGGAACCCGAAGGTATGCGCGAGGACACAAGACACAAGATTTATACGGGTTCGGGTAGCCGGAGTAGCTACCCTACATCCTGTTTGGAGTAGTATTGCGCCCTGCGCTTGGTGTTGTTCCCCAGAGGGATTGTGGATGTTTGGCTAGGTACCCGGCCCTCCTTTATATAGTCCAGGGGGTGGGTTCCTAGTCGGTTACAAGGCAGGAGTCCTAGTAGGATTACACAGAGCGAGTCCTAGTAGGAGTACAGGGGAATTCTAGTAGGAGTCCGTCTTCTACTCTTCCTCCTTCCTTGCATGAGTACCCGGGGTGTATGCCCGACAAGCCCCCGAGCACGTTGGAGTCGAGAGTAGTAGTTCGAGTAGTCTTGAAGCCTCTTCGAGTAGTTCTTGAGCGTCCTCGAGTACTGCTTGGAAAAGTCTTCAATAGTACTTGAACTGCCGCGAGGCTGGAAGGTGGTCCAGCTCATCAGTCTTGAAGTCGAGATTATATGGAAGTGCGATTGCAAAATCGCACTCCATATGGAGTAGCCCCCGAGCCTTAGGTTGAGTTGTAGACTCTGGCTGAGGGTCAATCTTGATTCTGCTTCCGTCTTGAAAAAATCAAATGATGGGCGTAGCCTAGTAGCCCCCGAGCCTTGGAACGATTGAAGAATCAGTCCAAGGGTATTCAGTGTTTGCGGAAGTCATCATCCGAGTACTCTTGCAGCGTTCAGCCCCCGAGCTCGTCGCCAGGTGAGCCGTAGGAGCCACGTCGAGTAGTTGTTGGTGCCGAGCCCCCGAGCTAGAGAGCTAGTGGAGACTACTCGAGTTGTCATTGAGTAGTAATTTGGTGCGTAGCCCCCGGAGTTTGGGAACTAGCCGCGCGGTGGAGGTACGCGGAGCGTCCGGAAGTCGTTGCCGAAGCTTGACCCGAAAGTAGAGATGCGTACATTATGTAGCATTTTTGTAGAAATTGAATCTACAAATGACAAATACAAATATGAATATAGATGTAAATGTCATGTGTCATGCTCTTGTTGTGGTCGTGAGGCGTCGAGTAGTTAGCCTGATGCGGTTTAGCGCCCAGTCTCTGTGATCGCTGTTTAGCCATAGCCGCTGGGGGCGTGGAGGCATGACAGGAGAGCTGGTTTAAGCGCCCGGTCTCTGTGGTCGCTGTTTAGCCATAGCCGCTGGGGGCGTGGAGGCATGACAGGAGAGCCGAGGCTTTGCGCGAATCAAGGCGTGTACTACTGTAGCGAGACCATTAAGAGGTAGACGAAGGTAGTCGGCGAGGCGACAAGAGAGAGCGCGTTTGCTCGTTGTTCCGCATGGCGGAGAGCAAGATTGCGCAGTGCCTCCTCAGGGTGTAGTTGTGCGCCTCCAGCACTCAGTACACGAAACGTCGTGGCAAGAGCCTCCTAATTTGGTGCACCAAGCATGTGGCAGCAGTCAACATCCCCAAGGATTAGTTGGCACGGTGTAGCTCTGCTGGCAGGTAGCCGTTGAGAGGCGTACACGAAGTAGTCTTTGGCGTTGGTTCCTGTATGTGGAGAGCAAGCCAAAGAACGAATAATTATTGAAATAAGTGACTTAGCTTAATTCGCGGACAAGTGTCGATGAAGCCGTGGCGGTCGGTGATGGAGCCGCGACGGTTGGAGCTGAAGTCGACTAGTTGGAGGTGGATCCGACTAGTTGTTGATGTCGCGGGAGCCGTCCTCGACTAGTTTTCTGGCTGAGACTAGTCGAGGTAAGTTGTCGAGGTAGTCGTACGCCCAGAAGACGACGTCGCGGCGGCGTACGGCGTAGTCGATGTAGAGCCGCTGCGGCAGAGAGACGAGTACTCGCGGCGCACGACAAGGTTGACGTAGAGCCCGTGCGGCCGGGTGACGAGTAGTCGCAGTGCACGGTGAAGTAGATGTAGAGCCGGTACGACGTAGTTGACATAGTCGTAGCTGCGTACGTCTTCCAGGTGCATGGAGCAAAGAACTCGGAGAATCCTTGGTAGCTTGGAATCTTGGCCTGGATGCGTGACAGCTGCTGGACTGCTCCACTTTGATTCGGATTTGGACAGTGATGTGTCCATCTTGATCTCCAACTCGATGACTTGGGAACCGAGGCGGAAAAAAGGAATTGGCACTTTGTTTCCACTTGGTTCATGTGCTTCTCTCGGATATGGCGAGTTGACGTGGAGAACTTCAAACTCGGCGAATTGGAATCCGTTTGCGCCGAGTAGATTGATCAGGATTTGGTCCTTCGAATTCGCCTGATGATCGTGACGATGGCCCCACGGTGGGCGCCAGCTGTCGGTGTTTAAACCTCTCGACCTCCATGGGAGGTACCCGCAGCAAGGTAGAAGGTGGGGATCGCCATGATCTGGAACCCGAAGGTATGCGCGAGGACACAAGACACAAGATTTATACAGGTTCGGGTAGCCCGAGTAGCTACCCTACATCCTGTTTGGAGTAGTATTGCGCCCTGCGCTTGGGTGTTGTTCCCCGGAGGGATTGTGGATGTTTGGATAGGTACCCGGCCCTCCTTTATATAGTCCAGGGGCGAGTTCCTAGTCGGTTACAAGGCAGGAGTCCTAGTAGGATTACACGGAACGAGTCCTAGTAGGAGTACGGGGGAATTCTAGTAGGAGTCCGTCTTCTACTCTTCCTCCTTCCTTGCATGAGTACCGGGGGTGTATGCCCGACAACTTCCCCTTCGCCCGGACCAAGCACCACTCACTTGGCTCGAGTCGCCGGATAAGCACTCAATCGACAAGTGGGATCAGTCGAAGGAGCGGTTTACAAGCAACTTCGCGGGCGCCATGGGCCGATCGGGTACTCGCATGGACCCGGCCATGATCAAGCAGAACAAGGCAAGACCCTCCGCAAGTACATGCGCCGCTTTTTCGACAAGCGCGCCACCGTCGTCGACGTCACCGACAAGGAGGTCATCGACCTCTAACGGACGGCCTCTACCACCGCCGCACCTTCGAAGACTTCGGTCGTCGCCGTCCCAGTCCATCCCCCACCTCAAGGACATGATCACGTCTCGGGCGGATGAAGAGGACAAGGCCAATGCCAAGTACGACGCCATCCGTGGCAAGACCAAGCGAACCGGGCGGTGGCAGCGGCGCGCAACGCAAACCAAGGCGGCCGCAACAACAACAACTACTCGGGTCCCAACCGCAAGCGCAAGCCGTACAACACCTGTCGCGGCCATCCGGCGCCCCGCGAAAGGGAACTCGAACAAGAACTCCGGCGGTTTCAAAGACCCGTCGAAGGAGAAGTGCCCATGGCATCCAAACGGCAACCACACCACCGAACGGTGCTACGAACTCGGGCATGCACTCAAGGAGACGCCGCAGCCACCGCACCCTCATGACCAAAAGGGCAAGAAGAAGGACGGCGACAATAACGACTTCCGGGAGCCCGACAAAACCGTCAACGTCCTCTTCGGCGGATTGCCCGGCGGGCGGGAGCGAAGGCTACCCGTCGTGAAGTGATGTCCATTGAACCGGCGGTCCCAACCTCTCTCGGGTGGTCGGAGGTACCCATCACCTTCTCCCGCGCGGACCAATGGACTAGCTTCTCGAACCGGGACGGTTCCCCCTCGTCCCGAAGCCGGTGGTGGCGGGCTCCAAGCTCAACAAGGTGCTCATCGACGGTGGAAGCGGGCTTAACGTCCTTTTCACCAAGACCTTGAAGAAAATGAAGCTAGACATCACCCATATGCTTACCAAGAGCAACACGCCCTTCTACGGCATCGTCCCCGCAACGCGGCTATTCCACCGGGCTCGGTGGTCCCGCCGCTACCTTTGGGGCGTCTCGGGACAACTACCGTACCGAGTACATCAAGTTCGAGGTCGCGGACTTCGAGACCTCCTACCACACCATCCTCGGCGGACCGGCCATCACCAAGTTCATGGCGGTGCCCCACTACACCTACTTGGTACTCAAAATGCCAACCCCGCCCGGTGTACTCTCCCTCCAAGGGGACCTGAAGATCTCCCACGACTGTGACACAGAAGCCGTGGAGATCGCCTCCACAAATCAAGTACCCAACGCGATGATGGAGGTCTACGCCGCGTCGAAGAAGCTTGCCACAAGTGAACTCGACATCCCAGAGAAGTCTGACAGCACCAACAAGCCTCAACCACCTGAGGAGGTACTCGTCAAGACGGTCGACCTCGGAACAGGCGACCCCAGCAAGACCACCACCATCGGGGCAGGCCTCGACCCCAAATAGGAAGACGCGCTCGTCGGCTTCCTTCGGGCTAACCGCAACATCTTCGCGTGGAAGCCGGTGGACATGCCGGAGTGCCCGGTGAGCCGATTGAGCACCGCCTCAACGTCGATCCTAAGGCCACCCCCAAGCGACAACACCTCCGACGCTTCGCCGACGACAGACGGGACGCCATCAAGAAGGAACTCGCCAAACTACTCGCGGCTGGCTTCATCAGAGAAGTCTTCCATCTCGAGTGGCTCGCCAACCCCGTCCTCGTCCGCAAGAAGAACTCGAACGAGTGGAGGATGTGCGTCGACTACACCGACCTCAACAAGCACTGCCCCAAGGACCCTTCGGGTTGCCGCGGATTGATCAAGTCATCGACTCCACGGCGGGCTGCGACCTGCTCTGCTTCCTCGACTGCTACTCCGGGTACCACCAGATCGCGATCAAGGAAGAAGACCAGGAGAAGACCGCGTTCATCACCCCATTTGGCACGTATTGCTACACGACCATGTCCTTCGGGTTGAAGAACGCCGGCGCTACCTACCAACGAGCTATCCAGGGCCCTCGCTTCAAGAGGCAACTCAACAAGAACGTCGAGGCCAACGTGGATGACGTGGTTATCAAGACCGGGGATTCCGAGTACCCTCATCGACGACCTTGAAGAGACTTTCGCATCACTGCGCGAGTACCGCTGGAAGCTCAACCCGAACAAGTGCATCTTCGGCGTACCTTCAGGCAAACTACTCGGCTTCATCATCAGCCAGCGCGACATCGAAGCCAACCCCGAGAAGATCTCCGCCATCACCAACATGCAAGCTCCCACGAGCATCAAAGATGTCCAGAAGCTGACAGGGTGCATGGCGGCGCTGAACAGATTCATTTCGAGGCTAGGAGAACGGGGGCTCCCCTTCTTCAAACTACTCAAGCATCAAGAGAAGTTCGTGTGGACTCCGGAGGCGGACCAAGCCCTTGCCCGGCTCAAGGACTTCCTATCGAAGCCACCAATCCTCACGGCTCCTCACAAGGGCGAGCGCCATCGCTCTACCTCGCCGCGACTACTCATGTGGTCGGTGTTGCCATCGTTGTCGAGCGGCAAGAAGACGGCCACGCCTACCCGGGCCCGGGCGCCCCGTCTACTTCGTCGGCGAGGTCCTATCGTAGTCCAAGGCCCGCTATCGGCCCGTGCGAGAAGCTAATGTACGCGGTACTCATCACCTCGCGGAAGCTACGACACTACTTCCCGGCGGTACTCGATCTCCGTCGTCACCGACTACCCGCTCGGCGACATCTCGCGGAACCAAGATGCTACCGAAAGAATCTCCAAGTGGGTTGTCGAGCTCGGCGCCCTCACTATCGACTTCAAGCCACGCACGGCCATCAAGTCGCGGCACTAGTCGACTTCATGGCGAGTGGCGGGAGAACCGGCTACCTACTCCCACCGTGCGACCGAGCATTGGGTGATGTACTTTGACGGCTCACTCAACCTCGAGGGCGCGGGTGCGGTACTCCCGAGCTCTCCAACGGGCGAACAACTCAAGTACGTCCCGCGATCTTCCGGAAGGTCTCAAACAATGAAGCCGAGTACGAAGCCCTCCTACACGGCTCCGCCTCGCGGCTTCACCGGGCATCAAGCGACTACTAGTCTACGACGACTCCGCAAGTGGTCATTAACCAAGTCAACAAGTCCCGGGACCGCAACAAGGAGAACATGGACGCCATCGCCTAGAAGTCCGCAAGCTCGAGAACAAGTTCTATGGTCTCGAGTTCCATCACATCGTCCGCGACAACAATGTTGCGGCGGACGTCCTCTCGAAGCTTGGATCCACCCGCGCTCAAGTGCCGGCAGGTGTCTTCATTCACGAGCTTCACGCGCCATCCATCCCGGAGCGGCGCCACCGACCACCGCCCCGGCCCATCCACCACCGGGCAGGAGGTCATGATGATCGACGTGGACCGGAGGAAACCCTTCATCGACTACCTCGGCCGAGCGAAGGTCCCCTCCGACAAGAACGCGGGCCGAGCAACTCGTCCACCGCGCCAAGTCCTACGCCCTTGTCGGAGAAAAGCTTTACAAGCGGGGCGCATCTTCCGGAGTACTCATGAAGTGCGTCCCTCGTGAAGAAGGCAAGGACATCTTGGAGGAGATCCACAAAGGCGTCTGCGGCAACCACGCGTCCTCACGTACGGCGGGTCGGCAAGGCCTTCCGGTGAGCTTTCTACTGGCCCACAGCTCTGGGCGACGCCGAAGAACTCGTCAGAAGGTGCCAAGGATGTCAATACTTCACCAAACAACGACGGACGTCCCGGCCTACAAACTAGTCACCATACCGCCAACCCGGCCCTTCGCTTGCCGGGGGCTCGACATGATTGGGCCACCGCCAAGCTGCGCCGGGAGGATTCAACGGGGTATTGGTGGCTATCGACAAGTTCACCAAGTGGATCGAGGTCAAGCCGGTCACATGCCCCAAGGCTGACAGAGTACTCGACTTCTGGATGAACTCGTGCACCGCTACGGACTACCCCATCGCATCATCACGGAACCGGGCTCCAACTTCAACAACCACCGCGTTAGGGGAGTACCGCGAGAACGGCGGGATCGACGTCCGATACGTCTCAGTTGCCCATCCACGGGCCAACGGACAAGTCGAGCGCGCCAACGGGATGGTGCTCGACGCTCTCAAGAAGCGGCTACACGACGCCGCGAACTCCAAAGGGGGCAAGTGGATCAAGGAACTACCCAACGCACTCTGGGGGGCTACGGACTCAACCATCCAAGCCAACGGGGCAATCCCCTTACTTCTGGTCTACGGCTCCGAAGCAATCCTCTCTCGCCGACGTCATATGGAACTCGCCGAGCGGTGGAGCACTACGACGAAGGCGTCTCGAAGACGACGGATGAGTTGACATCGATAGCCTCGAAGAAGCTCACCGCGCCGCCCTCGTCCAATCGGCAAGGTTCCTAGAGGGTATCCGACGCTACCATGATCGCAACGTCAAGGAACGCTCCTTCAACGTTGGAGATCTTGTCCTCCACTGTATCCAGAACACGGAAGGACTACACAAGCTCAGCTCCCCCTGGGAAGGACCGTTCACCGTTGCAAAGGTGACCGGGCCGGGCTCTTACCGCCTCCAAACACTTGAAGGCGAAGACATCAGCAACTCGTGGAACGTCGACCAGCTCTGTCTCTACAACTAGTCTACACGACTACTCCGGGGTTCAAGTCTACACGACTACATCAACACCCCTTGCCGTAAGCGGCCTCCGGGTCCTGGCTCCAGTCTCCGGACTTCTCCTCTCCAGGATCCAGCCCGTGCGGCTACCTACGGACCCTGAGCTGCGATGAGCGTCAAGGACTCTAGCAGCGGTCTACTGAGAGACCACACTCCAAGATCCAGCCCGCACGGCTACCTACGGATCTACGATCCAGCCTACACGGCTACCTACGGATCTCTCGTCGCAAGCGGCTACCCCGCTCCGGCTCTTCTCGCCCGTAAGCGGCCTCCGGTCCAAGCGACTACTCCGTAACTACGGCCCCGGCCATCCGGTGTACTTCTTCGGTAATAAAGATTGATTGTTCATCAACTTCTTTCTTGTCTACTCCCTACGACGGGACCACTAAAGCCGAGTACTACTACTCGCATCCACTCCGCGATGGGGGCTCCGCACTCCGAGATCGCGACTACGAGTACTCATTGCTTTGAAATTTTCTTCCATTGATACTTAAGCAATTCATTACAATTTTTTTTGTACAACCCTGGCTACTAGCTATCTATTACGGGGCTACGGAGGTTAAGCTTCTCGGCTACTTGCTCCGCGATGGGAGCCATCTGCTCCAAGCGGCTCGCATACCTGCTCATCGGTGCGGTTGGCGGCTACCCTGCCGGCGACTACCTCCACTGGGGCCTTCGGGAAGTACGACTTCATGAAGGCCAAGACCTGCCTTGGGATCGACCTCGCCATATGCTTCACATAGGCCGCCAGCCGGCTCGGAGCTTCCTTGAGGCGATCCACCAGTGGAGCTATCTTGGGGCCGCCCGGGTGCGGCACCAGGAGCCTTGCGATAGGCAGCGCAGCTTCCTCGAGTTCCTTCAGTTGGGCCCGCAATGCCTCGCAGTCTTCATTCAACTTCTGCAAGGATTTGTAGCAGTTGACGAGATCGCGGTCAGAGGCAATCAGGAGCTCCATGTGCTTCTCGCACTCGAAGGCAAGTTCTTTGTAGTCGAGCTCGAGTACCTGGCGGGCTTCTTGCTCCCGGTAGAAGAGGTTCTTCATGCTCGTCTTCGAGGACTTCGTAACCTCCACTCCGGCCCTCAAGCTGCGCAACACGGCAACGGACAACGGGTCGGGGACTTCTCGACCTCCAACAAGTACCCGACAAGTTCGGCGGCGTACCTTTGTTCTTGTTGCGGAGGCCCTTGTTCTTCCGCACCAAGTCGTCGCCCTTCACCCGCAACTCTTGAACATCGTTGTGGTATTTGGCGAAGGCGGCGTGAAGCTTCGATTGCATGGCAGCCGCGTGCTTCCGTGACTTCACAAGTTGCTCTTCCGGCGCCTGCGCTCGGAGCACCGCGTCTCCATAGCCTTGCGAGCATGTTCGACTTGTCGCGGGACCGCTCCGCCACGTCCTGCAAAGACAATTCAAGTCACACGAGTACTCAACGAAAGAGGATTGGCTACTCAGAAGCTATGGTTACTTACCTTCGTCCACTGCTCAGCCTGACGGATCGCCTCCAGATGCTTGGCCACCGTCGCAGGCTCGACAAGATTGTCTGCGAGCAGCTCTATTCCGCCGCGACTACTTGCGGTGGCCTCCGTCATCAGCGCAGAGCGGATGGGCTCTGCATCTTGGATCTCGGGGAGTGGATAGCCACCTCCCGGAGCGACCTCCGGCGACGTGGTGACCCCCTCTCCCCCGGCCGGCACGGCGGCCTCCTCGACGACTTCTTCCACAGGCTCGGGGGCCCTCCCGCAGCCTCCGAGGCCTCTGGTGTCGACTTCTGCATCGGCAACCCCACAGGGATGTCACTACCTTCAGCCTCAGCGCCTGTCAAAAGAAGACAAGTGCATCAGTGACTACGACTACTCCTCGAGGAGCTCCACAGCTTCAGAAGAGTACTCACCTTCGACTATGCTGGCCTCCGGCAACGGCGCTTCGGTAGCCGGCGGCTCGGACACCGCCTGGGAAGCAGGAGCGGACTCCTTAACGGGCGGCGCGACTTCTTCCGCCACCGCTGAAGAGGGCTCATCACCCTCCCAGGACAGATCTGTGGATTTCCTGCAGAAGCAAACACAATTGGTCGTCAGTCAACATCGACTACTACAACAAGTACTACTCGGGGAAGATGCGGTACTCACAAGTTCGACCGGACTATTGTCACGGCCGGAGCACCGAGGATGCTAGCGATGTCGACCGGTCCACCCTCGGCGGGCGCCTCCTCCCCGTGCCTCCGCGGCTACCGCCTCCCCTTGACGAGCGGCGGCGGCGGCGCGGTGCTCTCTCGCGCTCCCCGAAGCCACCACCTCTTCGACGGCGGCGGCTACGAGGCTCCGTGCTCCCTTGAGGAGCGAGGGGGGCCGGCGCTCCGACCGCGCCAAGATCTCCTCAACGGTGGGGGGCCGGACTACGACTTCCGGCCGGCTCCCCCACCTGTGTCCCACACGCCTTCGCCGCCCTCTTCGATGGGCTCCGTTGGCGGCACCTCCCCGCATACAAGGCAAACTACTCGTCGGCAAACATACTCGTACGGGGGTACTCGACTACTCTAGTCAAGACACCTTTACCTCCTGAGGCGTGGTCTCTGAGACCTTAAGCTTCTTTGCCACCCGCTTTCTGGCGGGGGTTGCGCGGCTTCCGTGGCGGCGCAGCCAGGCTAGCCTCCAGGCTACTCGGGGGGTCTCGCACCAGTGGCACATGAGGCAAGCCTGGACGGCTAAACCTCGACCGCAACTGGAAGCGGTCCTGCAACGTCTCGTCATCGTCGTCGTCGTCGTCGTCGTCGGTGGTGTCCTCCACGATGACGGTGTCATCGCCTTCACCGACTTCTCGCCGCTCCTTCGCCTTCCCTTCCTTCGGGATCTCGATCCCGCTCGGAGGTGGCCGTGGCTCGGAGATGAACTTCTTCAAGTCATCTCGCAAGACTTGAAGACGTCGGTAAGTCTACACCAAGTAACTACTACTCGACCAGGAGAATACGACTACTCACCTCCTTGGGCGGGCGCGCGGCGGAGTACTCTTGGACAGGGCACGCCGTGTACGGCGGCATATCTTTGAAGATCCGCGACAGCCTCTCGATGATGTCGCTGTCGTCAAGCTCGCCTCCGGGCATCCGCGACGTGTCGTCGTCGCCGGTGTACTCGAAGCCCAAGGTGTCTCGGGCCATCAACGGCTGCACCCTCCGCTTCATGAAACTGAAGGCCACGTGCTCGGCTCTCAGTCCCGCCTCCCTGAGCACCTTGATGCGTGCCAGCAGCTCGGGAAGCTGGATCCCCTCTTGCATGGTGGGCTCCGAGGTTCCACCACTCGCGGTGCCTGGGCCGCCGTCCGCTCGGCTTCGGCAGGCCGGGGTGGTGGTTCGTGATGTAGAACCACCTTGTCTTCCAATCAGTGTTGGAGTCGACAAGCTTGTACGCCAGATATTGCTCCGCGGCGTCTTCCCTCAACTGGATGCCAGCTCCTCCGACTACCCTTGGGTTGGTGGCACTTGGCTGCGGATTGACGCGGAAGAACTTCCTGAAAAGAATCCAATGCGGCTTGATCCCAAGGAAAGCCTCGCAGAAGTGCACGAAGACTGCGGTGTGGAAGACGCCGTTGGGATTCAGATTCAGGTACTCGATCCCATAGTACCCGAGCAGCCCTTTGAAGAAATCACTGGCCGGGAGCGCAAGCCCGCGCTCCACGAACCGCGCGAACATGGGGATCTCGTCTTCGGCCTTCTCCATCGGATATGGATCTCCAGCAGCGGACCTCCACATGTCGACCTCCTTCTCCCGGATGAACCCACTGTTCAGGAGAGTCAACAGATCTTCCGTCTTCACCTTGGACATTTTCCACTCGCGGCTTGGATCAGCCCGCGGTGGAGACATGGGCGGCGCTACTCCAGTGGCGGCCGCGGCGGCCTCTTCGCGGCCCCTTTTCTTTCCGGCGGCCTTCGACGTCTTGGATGGTGACGGCTTCATCCTCCAAGTGCGGGCGTCTTCACGCGCATCCGCTCGGGGGCTACCCTAAAAGCTTTGGGTAGCGGCGCACTTGGATCTACTACGGCGGCAACTAACGCCGGGAGCGAGATCTACCTCGGATGGAAACGGAATGGCTACAGCTCGAATGGGTGAAAAACCCTAAGGGTTTTGGCTTCTATTTATAAGTCAAACCGGCTCCGCAACGGCCGGCCGGATAAGTCCACGCGCGGCCGACTCGGCGGGCCGCGCGTGACCCTTCGCATTCTACTAGTCGACGCGCCTCACCTCAGGGGCTCGGCTACTTCTACTCGACCACCTGGGAAGCGGCTAGTCTCAAGAGAATCTCAGGACACATTCTTCAAGATGACCCTTCAATTCGAGAGGAAGTACTCGACTCAAGGCTCGGGGGCTCCGTGCCACGTGTCCTTCGGTTTTTTCTCTCCGGATTTTTCGGGATTTCCTTGCCAAGACTTCAGATGGACCCTCAGCCAGAGCCTGCGGCTCAACCTAAGGCTCGGGGGGCTACTCCATATGGAGTGCGATTTTGCAATCGCACCTCCATATCGACCTCCGGCTTCAAGACAAGACGGCATTTTTTGAAGACATTCGAAGGCGCTTTTCGAGGACGCTTGGAACTACTCGAGAAGACTTCAAGATTGCTCAAACATCGACTGGAGTACATTCCGACCTCGGGATGCTTCGACTACTCTTGAGGACTTTGACTTGTAGCACTCGAAACGCTTGAGGACTACTTGTTAAGGTCGTCAAGACTACTTGAAGCTATCCTTCTCGACTACAAAGTACTCGGGGGCTTGTCGTATGGGCCTCCCCGGGCCCACTACCTCGGTGGGTACCGGGGCCCGACTACTCGGTGGGCCCCCGGGACTACCCCGCTTGCGCTACACGGCACACGAAGGCGTGGAGCACAAGGACTACACAGAGTAGTGTTAACACCAAAATTTGGTAAGGAGTATGACATGTGGGTCCGATTCGAAAAAGAGTCCGTACGGTGGAAGGAAAGATATTTTCGAGAGATTTTCGGCGAGAGAGGGATCCGCGGTCGGCTATCTGCTCCGGTTCGGCAAAAAGAACAAGAGAGCTGATTTTGCGGGATTGGACGGTGACGTGGCTCAATCGGAGGAAGCGAATGGATGGATAGGCGATCGAGTTTAGTTAGGCAATGAATCCATTCGCGGTTGTAATCGACGCGGGGTATAAATACGATCCCCGGATGTATGTAAAAAAACACGTTCATTCCTCAATACACACACCGGCCTTACGCCAAACCCTAGAGTCCTTGTCGTGTCGTCGAGTTCTTCGAGAGGGCCAATCGACCCGTCGACCTCCGTGAGTACCGGCAACCTTGTATCATGTCTAGTATCATGCGGTGGATTTAGATCGATGCAAGTAGTCTTGTTACCACGCTTCGTGTCATGCGGTAGATTCAAGCTTGGTTCAAGAGGGTTTCTTGTTAGATCATGAGCCATGCGGTAGGCTAAGATCTAGCTCGAAGCTAGTTATCGGCTCTATCGGATTTTGGCAAGATCCCATAGATTCATTAAGTTACCCCGTGTTATCATGAGTTTTACTTTATGTTTTAATTCATGTAATACGCTCTTGCCCAATCTAGATAGGTTTGGATCGGCTTTTTCCTTTTAAGATCCGTGCACGAGCAGGTTTCGTGTTTTTGACGCGTGGATCTTGTGCTCTCCGATAGCCGAAACCGAATCGATCTAGGTTGTCACGTGTTGCGGGTTCAAGCTTGCTTTGTGCGCATAAATCTTGAAAGAACCGGGTATCATGCGGTAGATGCAGGTTTTTGGGTTGCTTTGGAGCTAGTCATCCGGTGGATTAGATTTCCATTTCAGTCTGATAGATTTATTCACGTGGTAATGTTTGTTCCTTCTTCATGGACCCTGGATCGGCTGTTCAGCCGTATTCGGTTATATCTTCACGAGTAGATCACGTGCCTCGTTCGTGCCTTAAGTGATGTATGCTTTTAGCTTTCCGTATTTAGATTGTATCATGCGGTGGATAGATCTTTTTGCGGAAAGTGGTACGTTTTTCATGCAAGTTGTATCATGCGGTGGATAGATTTGTTTGTGATCGTACCCGACGGATCTTAAAGTACCTAGACATGCGGTAGACTAGTGCTTTGGTCTATGCGTGCTCATTTAATACATGATCATGTCCGTGCTTTACCTCATTTTATTTAATGACAAACCTCACGGGGATCGGTCATAACTTCATGCTTGCATCTTTATCTATACAAAGACCGATCGTCGTCACGCTTACGTCATCCATTCGGCGGTATTCTTTTTTCCTTTGTAATGGCCCGATGGTTGTGATTCTTTGACGTATAGCTCTACATAGCTACATGTCATTCTTGCTTGGCTTCTTGGCCATAAATATGGAACCGTCTCGGTACCACCGGCACGTTCCAAGCTTTGGTATCTAACTGCTTTATCTTTTGTTAATTTTCGGGAAAAATTGGACCGGCACGTCATTTGCTCTCGCGTGTGCGAAGCTAGCTTTTCGGCCTTTTGTGTGATTGGCGTTGGGTGCACATTTTGCGTCAACACACTTTTTGGCACGCCCAGTGGGACCACACAGCCGAATTGGTTCAAGATGCCTGAAGTCTCAGACCTCCCGGATGTCAACATCGAAGAGCTTTCTCCGCAGCAAAGCATCGGCGGCTCTAGACGCCGTGAATCAATTTCGGCAAAAGTGTCTCATGTCGTTTAAGAAGAATCGAAGTGGTGTACCATATCTGAAGAGTGGCCTGCCCAGAGTGCTGTTGCCGGGAGAAACCGACGCCACAACCCAACAAGAAAAAGAGGAATGCGCGCGGATCTTCCAGGAGTCGGTAGACAACATGCTCACCAAGCACAACCAAGCTTTCCTCGGGTCGCTCCAGCAGATGATGGTGGCCCTCTTTGGCCCGGGCGCGGGGCAGGCGTTCGGAAAGGCGTACGCCGGAAAAAGCACCGTGGAGCTGGGTGAATCAAGCTCTCAGCCGCCGCCACGAAGCCAGGTGCAGCAGCCTCCCCCTCAAAGCTCGGGAGCGAGACATTCCAACCTCCTCCGCAGGGCGCCGGGGGGCAGCCAGTTCAGCCTCCGTTGCAAGCTTCGAAAGTCAACCAATCCGCCGCCACCACGGAGCAAGCACGGGTCGGCCCGTGCAACGGCCGAGTCCGTACCGGCCTACGTACGGAGACCTAGCGTTCGGCTCATCGGGGCCCCACTCGACCCCGGTCGAAGAATAGCTCCGTCGACCAACCGGCTCCCGAGAGGAATTTATACGGCGGTGGTTATCATGAAGTGGGAAATTACGGAGCGTTCGATGCCTTCCCGCACCCGTGGGTACGCGCCGCCGGCGGCGCTCGGGGAGGAAGATGCCCTAGCACGCAAGATGGCCGAATTGATGCGAGAATCGGTTCGGCCTCAAGCCAAGGATGCGGGGCCCCACCTACGAGCCGCCGTTCCCGCAGTGGTACTATAACGTGCTCCTCCCCACCAAGGGTGAAACCGCCGACGGAATTCACAAAGTTCTCCGGGCGGGGGACGAGACAAGCACGGTCGGGCATATCGCTCGTTACCTCATGCGGCTTGGGGAATGTTCGGCCGAAGAGACGTTCGGGGTTCGCTACTTCCCCGCCTCGGCCGACGGGTCCCGGCTTTTCGGTGGTTCTCGTCCTTGCCGCCTGAATCTGTGGCCAGGTGGAAAGATTTGGAGCGTAAATTCCACGCTCACTACTTCAGCGGCAGTGCTGAAAAGAAGTTGATTGATCTCGCCACCTTGAAGCAAAGGCACAGTGAAACACCGCTGGAGTTTCTGAGAAGATTCAGAGAAGTCAAGGGCATGTGCTTCTCATTGAACTTGCCAGACGATCAGCTAGCCGATATGGCCGTCGCCGGATGTTGCCAACCGTGCGCGAGAAGCTATTCGGGATGGAGTTTGAAAACTTGGGCCGGCTATCGCGAAGTTGTCCTTGATGAGCAATCGGCATATGGCCTCAAGACGGACCCCAAGTTTGGCAAGCGGCATGACATCGCCGACATCTACAACCAATTCTTGGACAAGGCTGATTTACGCGAAGATTCGACGACGAATTGGAGATAGGCCGCAGCAGAGATCTTGTGGGGTAAGGAGCCCTTGACAATGAATCGGCGGTGGGTCGGGCGGACCAAAGGAACCTACGACTTCGACATCACAAAGGGCGACAAGTTGTTTGAGCTCCTGGTAAAGGAAGGCCGAATCAAGGCGCACGAAGGGCACTCTATGCTTCGGCCTGATGGAGTCAAAGCAAAACGTTACTGCGGCTTCCATGACAGGGACTCGCACTCCATCAACGATTGCAGGGTCTTCAGGATGAGGATCCAGAAAGCTATCCAGGAAGGGCACCTCAAGTTCGATAACAAGATGAAGCTGGATGGCCACCCCTTCCCTCAGAACATGCTCGGCTTTTCTATCAATGCGATAACAGCCGAAGAAAAGGGGAAAGTCAAGGTCCTGACCTCAGCCAGGTCCAAGCAAGATGGATCAGTTGACCCGGAGCGCCAGGTGACCCTAGAACAAGTGCAGGGCGACGCCCCCCGCGTTCTCAAGAGCCACGTCGAGATTGGGGAATCGTCCAGGCCTAAACCCAAGGTGACGTCACGCATTCTCCTCAACAAATGGCAGCGCCAGATGGAAAAGGAGCGCTACCAAAAGCGTCGTCACGAGGAGGAGCGGCGCGGGGCCGAAGAAGAGGCGCGCGGATGGAATCAAGAACGACACACGCGCGAGCGAGCGCGCCCCCGGGGGGTGCGCCTTCTTCGGACCGCCGGAATGAGGGCCTAAAGCTACCCACATTAAGGAACCGTCCCGAATGCAGCGGCGGATATGTTGAGTACGGGCGAAAGCGCCAATCGCCGATCCGTCCGTGAAAGACTTGGAAGGATCCACCCGAATGGGGATCGGCGGCAAAAAATTGAAATCATTGATCATCCCAGGAAGCGCCAAGCCGATCTCAGGTGGGGCCGATCGGGAAGAGGACGAGGATGTCCACGTCTGGCAGAAGGGGCAGTGGTGCCCGCCGGCTGCGCGGGAGCCGAAGAGGCGGGTCCCGGCGCTTGAGGAGCCGTGAGATGAAGCAAGCGGGGATCCGGACGAGGCAGAAGTGGCGCCCCAAGGACCAGCCAGAAGGATCGAAGCGTTCGGCCCCTGCGTGCATGGTATACTTCCTACCAAACGAGTTCATGGCTCCCGCTAACCAGGTGATGCGGGGAGGAAGCTTCCTTTGACGACGAGCAGCCCGAGGAGATGATGGCGCGGTGGGTGCTTGCCAAGCGAGGCCATCTTCGACAAGCCGGCCAAGAATCGCCATATGAGGCCGCCGTACTTGAGGGGGGTACGTCAATGGCAAGCCATTGACCAAGATGTTCGTCGACGGTGGCGCGGCGGTCAACGTAATGCCGTACACCACCTTCGGAAGCTTGGCATGACCCCGAGCGATCGACACCAACAAGCATCATCTCGAACGACTTCGCGGGAACCCCTCGGACACCAAAGGATGCGCTCACGTGGACTTGATGATCGGGTCCAAGACGCCGCTCACCACCTTCTTCGTCATCGAAGGGAAGGGAGCCTACGACTCGTCGCTTGGGCGGGGCCCGGATCCACGCCAACTGCTGCGTCCCATCCACTATGCATCAACGAGCCGATCCGGTGGGTGGACGATGAAATCGAGGTCGTCCGGGCGGATGACTCCGTAAGCGTGGCTAACATGGAACCGGCCTTCGGGAGTACCAAGGCATCGATTGCTTCTCGGGGAAGGAGCGGGGAGAAGGTCTGTTGAACTCGTCGGCGGTGACCAACGGCCGATTCAAGCGGTCGGCTCTTATAGTAATTTTTAATGGAGAACCCCGTGGATGGCACTGATGGCAAGTTAGGACGAGGATTTATGTCGGCCGATAAGCCGGAAGAAGTTGACATTGGGAACGGTGATAAACCAAGGCCGACGTTCATCGGTGCAAATTTGCAACCAGACTTCAGGGGGAACTTAATCGAGCTTCTCGGAGAATTTAAAGATTGCTTCGCCCGGGATTACTCGGAGATGCACCGGACCTGGATCGATCCATCGTCGAGCACCGGTTGCCAATCAAGCCTCGGTTTCAAGCCGTATAAGCAACCGCCCCGGAAAATCTACAAGGATGAGGTATTGGCCGATGTGAAGAAGGAGATCGAGAGATTACTTGACGCAAACTTCGTTCGGCCCTGTATATGCGGAGTGGATTTCTAACATCGTCCCTGTGTATAAGAAAAATGGAAAAATGAGAGTTTGCATAGACTTCGGGGACCTAAACGAGCTACTCCCATGGATGGATACCCGATGCCTATTGCCGATTTGTTGATTGACGCCGCCGCTGGGCACAAGGTGATTAGCTTCATGGATGGCAACGCGGGATACAATCGGATCTTCATGGCAATAGAAGACATATCAAAGACGGCCTTCGGGTGTCTGGTCATATAGGCCTATTTGAATGGATAGTCATGACGTTTGGGTTGAAAAATGCCGGTGCAACCTATCAGCGGGCCATGAATTACATTTTTCATGAGTTGATCGGCAAGACCGTGGAAATCTACATTGACGACGTAGTGATCAAGTCCTTAAGTCATGACACCCATCTGGAAGATGTGAAGAAGACCTTGGAATGCACCCGGAAGCATGGCCTAAAGATGAATCCAAACAAGTGTGCATTCGGGGTGTCGGCTGGAGAGTTCTTGGGGTTTTTGGTCCACGAAGGGGGAATCGAAGTTGGCAAAAAGAGCATGAAAGCCATTGATGAAGTCGTTCCTCCAACCAACCTCAAGGAGTTGCAATCAACGCTCGGCGGGGATCAACTTCGTGAGAAGGTTCATCTCAAATTTATCACGGAAGGTGTTGCCGTTCTCTCCGTTCTTTGAAGCCGAAGAAAGATCGAGAAATTCACATGGGGCGACGAACAACAAAAGGCTTTCGAGGAAATCAAGCAATACATGAAGGAGCCGCCGGTCTTTGGTTCCTCCTCAGCTGAACAAGCCTTTCAAGTTGTACGTGGCGGCCGATACCCAAACTATTGGATCGGCCCTTATTCAAGAATTCGAAGGAAAGGAGCGGGTAGTAGCTTACCTTAGCCGAAAATTACTTGATCCTGAAACCAGGTATTCGGCTATGGAAAAACTGTGTCTTTGCGTATACTACTCATGTACAAAGTTTCGGCACTACTTGTTGAATGCCGAATGCAACGTATACTCGAAGTTTGATGTGATAAAACATATGTTATCTATGCCAATTTTGAATGGACGGATTGGCAAATGGATTTTAGCCTTATCGAATTCGAGTTGAAGTTCGAATCGGCAAAAGCCATCAAAGGTCGGGTCATTGCCGATTTTATTCCGAGCATCGTGACCCATCGGTTGATACGCTTGAAATTACCCCTTGGGCTTTATTTTTTGATGGGTCATCATGTGGCAAAGGTGGGGGAGTAGGGATCCTACTAATTTCTCCCGAGAGGTGAGATGTTTGAATTCGCCATTCCTATACAACCCACCGTCACAAATAACCAGCCGAGTACGAGGCAACGCCGAGGGCTTCAATATTTGAGAGAAGCGGGGCCGTTTCGGTTGAAATTTATGGAGATTCGAGTTGGTCATCAAGCAATTGAACGGCCGGTACGAATGCGGGAGCGAGGCGCCGAGGAGTTACTACGAGGAATGCGGAGAGAAATCTTGAAGGGCTTTCCATCGGTAACCCTACGGCACATTCCTAGAGAGCATAACGAGGAAGCAAACAGGCTGGCTCAGAGCGCCTCTGGTTATAAGAAGAGTCAAGAAGCATTTGCTGCAGAGGTGAGTGCACTAGGGACGGATCTTACAGAAGATGATTGGAGGAAAGAGATCGTTGATTATTTGAGGGATCCATCCCGAAAAGTCTCTAGGAAGCTCAGGTACAAGGCAATCAAGTTCGTTCTTACGGATGACAATTTATTCTATAAATCATTAGATGGAGTATTGCTACGATGCCCGGGTCCCGAGAAGAAGCCAAGAACATGATGAGCGAGGTGCACGATGGGATATGTGGAGCGCACCAATCGGCCTATCGGATGAAATGGGTTATTAGGCAAGGCTGGATGCTTTTGGCCGACGATTTTAGAGGACCGCTTTGAGTATTACAAGGGGTGTCAAGATTGCCAGAGGTTCGGGAATATTCAAAGAGTCCCTGCATCAGCATTGAATCCCATCATCAAGCCATGGCCATTCAGGGGCTGGGGTATAGACTTGATTGGCCAAATTAATCCGCCATCTAGCAAGGGGCATAAGTTCGTGCTTTTGGCTACAGACTACTTCACCAAATGGGTCGAGGCGGTCCCACTGAAGAAAGTGACGTCAAAAAACATGATCGAGTTCGTCAAGGAACACATCATCTATCGATTTGGGATCCCTCGGACGATTACCACGACCGGGGGCACAATTCGTGTCATTGGAGTTCGGGAGATTTTGCCGAAAGCATGGGAATCAAGTTGTTTAATTCTTCTCCATACTATGCCCAAGCTAATGGTCGGGCGGAGGCTTCTAACAAGATCATGATCAAGCTTATACGAGAAGAAGATCGACCGAAGCCAAGGAGGTGGCATTCGGTACTCGGTGAAGCATTGTGGGCTTACCGAATGGCCCCCCATGGAGCTACAAAGACTTCTCCTTACGAGTTGGTTTACGGGCATCACGCGATCCCGCCCGGGAAATGCAATCGAATCAAGGAGAATAGTGCTTTAAAACGATTTGAGCTCCAAGGATTACGGTGGCCTAATGATGGATGAGTTAGAAGATTTGCATATGATCCGTCTCGGGGCCCGGAGAACATAGAGAAAAACAAGGCGCGAGTCGCTAAATACTATAACAAGAAAGTAAAAGTAAGGCAATTTGCGAAGGCGACCTGGTGTGGAAAGCGCTATTGCCGATTGGAACTAAATACAGTGAATTCGGCAAATGGTCCCCTAGCGGGAGGGGCCTTTTCGTGTGGTCAGATGCGTTCCTGGTAATGCATACATATTGAAAACTTTGCTAGGAGAGGAATTTTCCGCCGCAATAAATGGAAGATATCTGAAGAAGTATTATCCTAGCATTGAAATCGATCGATGATTATACACATCTGACACAGAAACAGCCGGCGCTCAAGGATGAGGCCGCCTTTAGAACAAAATCCATGAACAAAAGAAGATGGCCAGTGCCTGGATGCATTGCCCTTAGCTCAACACTACATTACAACTGTTTCTTGCAGGATTACACATAGCAGCCCTGAAGGTCAAGTCCCCTAAGGGAGGGAAGCAGAAGGCGTGGAGAAAGAAGCGAAAGTATGATTCAATCTTTTCTTTGCTTCTTCGGGCCGTCGCTCCCCTCTTCGATTGTTCCGGGACCACCGTGACGGCGACTTGGAACGCACGAGGATGACCATGATTGGCGGCCTCTACCAAGCTATCCCGAGCCGCCTTCGAGTTGCTTTGTACTGTCGAGAGACATCGGAGCAAAAGAATCAAGGTCGGGGGCAAGAAATCCGGATGCAAACATGAAGGGGTCGAAGCGTTTACCCCCTACTAGTGCTTCCGGCGCCATGCGACGCTCGCGCTCGGCTTGGCAACGGACGGACATGTCCACGAGGCCGCGCTCCGGGGTGCGGGCACGGCGGCGCGGTCGATGAATGGCCCTTTGCTCGGGCGTGGCATCCTCCGCTTCGGGGGAGGAGTCGGAGGAGATGTACTCGGGAACATCTTCGGTCCCGATGACCTCTTCGGGAAGCAAATCAAGGCCGAAAAGACGAGAAGAAAACATGAAGTGTAAGATCAAGCGGAGAACGAGGAGCGGATCAAGAAAGAACTCACTTCCGAATCGTACGCTTCCTCGATGAGCCGCTCCCCCGAGGTTGTTTACCCTTGTCCATGGCGTTGGGGTTTTTTCTTCGGCGCAAAGGAAGAGACGAGAAGCGATGGAGGAGTGTGCGAGTGGATTTGCGAGCACCCCACGGGCTATTTTATTGACCAAGGAGGCGCATTGGGAGTGATGATGCGCACTACACCTCTTGTTGGAATACCAAGCGGCGGGGGTTTCCACCGAGTGCGAAGGGTTTTCTTTTGAACGGTGTTTACGGACCGCCGAATTGGGATCCTTTGTGGATCTTGCGCCGAGGGGCGATTGTTTACGAGCGTTCGGCTAAAGACCGGTTCCCGGATGCATTCAAAGAAGACAAAATTCACGGATGCAAATGCGAAGGGAGATATCACGGAACAAATGCGAGAATTCAAAAGTTCATCATATATTGCCGACATTTACGCATCCCTAGTACAATCTAGTCAAAGAGTCCGTTCAACACGGACGGGGATGGGTAATTTCGGCAATGGCGTCGCCGTGGCCGTCGAGGCGCTCCGGGATGAGCTCGATCTCGTCGATATCCTCCCGGCGCGCCGCCACGGAAGCCACGCGGCCGGTGGAGTAGTCGACGTCCGTATGCGTCGCCATCGCGGCCCGGGCCCAAGGTGGTGCCCGGGCGAACGCCATGAACGGCCACCTCGTCGACGCGACGCTCCCCGCGGCCGGGCGCTCCGCCGGCGTGTCGCCGTGGGCATTCACCTTCTCGGCCAATTGCTCCACCAACGTCTTTAGGGCGGTCGAGCTCGGCGTCGCGGGCCGCAAAAGACAAGCGAAGAGATTAGCATCAAAGGCCGAGGCGGACCAAGAATCAATCTCGGGGCCATACCGTCAATGGCCTCCGGCGGTTGTTTGCGGCCGGTCCTCCCATTCTAACTCGGCCACGCCGCTTTCTTGGAGACATCCTCCGGTTCGCGACGGGATGCCTCCAACTCCTCCTTGTAGCGGATGGCGTCGCTTCCCCCGTACGGTGCACGGGAGTGGCCGTCGGACTCGAAGAGCCATCCGGGAGGGGTTGATTGGTCGGCGCGCGGGGGCGGATTCCACCGAATCAACCTTTGCAAAAGGGGGGTGATTGCCAAGGCAAAAGAAGATCAAGAGAAGGATCGAAGAGGAGAAGTTGACGGTCATCACCGCTTTGCGCGCGTTAGCGCTGCTCCCCTCGGCCTCGTCGGAGGCACGGCGGCGGTTGAGGCGGCGCACCATTGCGGTTTGGGGATGTGCCCGTTTGCAAGGAGACCGAGAGATTGGCAAAGATTCGAGAGCTAGAAGGCCCGGTGGAGAGCTAGGGGCACCTATGGCAACATTTATAGGCCTGGCGGGGGTAAATCGTGGCTTCGAGTCGTGGGCGTGGATCGTGGCGCACGTCCCAATAAAATCGGAAGGCGGAGAGATTTCCTTGACCGGCCCGCCCGCGGACGTTTGGAGTTCCAAGGCCGGGACCGTGTGCGGGTTGATTGGTTCGACTAAGGGAACTCAAGGTATCGTTCGGGAGTTAGCGTTTCACTACCGAATGGGTCGTTCGGCATTACATCTCAAAGTACGCAAAGGAAAGGAAACAAATCGCAAAGGAAATATTACAAGAACGACCGAGTCCGGGTATACATCAATAAGGACATTCAAGCACTAAGGAGTTTGGCGAGTGCGTGACGGACATTGGATATTATCAAGTGGGAATTATCCAGGATCTCCTCGGTAGTCCTTTTGGGCACCGGCCAAGTCGGTGAGCTCGCATCGCATTGCTTTACTCGGTGACGACCGATTCTACCTCCGCTTGGGTCTTTGCTATCAATCCGGGAAGATCGGCTATTTTCTTTCGGTCAATCTCCATCTCCGTCGACGGGCTTCTCAATTCGCCTCCCGGAGCGGCCTTTCCGCGACTTTCAAATCGTAAGAAGCTTGCGGGTCGGCCAAGGCATCTTTATGGCTTTCTGCTTGGGATTGTACCCCGTTCATGGCATGTTCAGCATCAGTTTTCTCCTTTTCAATGGCCGAACGGGAGCGCAATTTCCTCCAAGTGCGCCTCAAGGGAACATAAAAGGGCTCTAAGTCGTAGACGGACGATAGGAAAGCTCGATGTCATCGGGAAGTTTTCGACTAATGGGTTCAAACATCTCTTCAAAATGGCGAAGATCATTGAGGCCGATCCCGAACATCTTTTTCTAGCCGGGCTGCAATTTCTTTGAGTGTGGGCAACACTTCATCCGGGCCCATGGCCGGGTTTATTTCTCTCATCACCTCGGCGGTTGATGGGCCCCTCGATGGCAAGCTTGATGATGACGGGCGTGACCACGGAAACAACATTGCCGAGGTGAGAATGCTAGCATCAAGGTATCGAAATTAAGAGCGGAATTGGGCACCTCATGAGTGGTTTCTTGAGCGGGGGCAATCGCGGACGGAAGAGGCGTCCGAGTAGAGCCGAAACTTCCAAGTCGGGAGATGCCGATGCAACCATCGGCGACTCGTGAGTTTCGGGCCGGTGAAGAATTGGATCTTCCTCGGTTGGGTTGGTCATTGCGCTTGACCGATAGGCGATGGCATCTGGGGGGAATTTGGCGGCCCCGGTTGAGTTGGGAGATTCATCTGCGGAGAATGTCTTGCTTCTCGGAGAAGGTGATGAAGATGAGATCTCTCCGGGATGGGCAATTCAACCCTGGAAGGGCTCGCTTGTTGAACCACCGGGACATCTACAAGCGGTTCTCCCACGGCCTTCTTCTCGCAAAAGTCCAATTGAAGGGATAAGTGCCGGTGCTCATCCTTAAGAAAGAACGACAAAAGTCATACCCGTGGATGGAGCATCGGCGGGTATTGGCTGCGAAGGTCGGCGGGCTGCGGTCCGAAATACACAATGATATGATCCATCAAGAACGAGTGACCCAAGTAATCAAGAAGGTAAAGGAGTTTACCTCAACCAATACTTTCTTGACGAGTTCTCCTCCTTTTAGCACTTGGAGGGGGGAATCGGATGCGGACCTTGCCTCCGTCGACGACAAGGCTAGAAAGGCCGGGATCGGTGGTAGCATACCCGTCCATTAGCCGGGTGCGGGGTTGTGGATTTAAACCCCGATCTTTGAAATTGGGCCTTCGGCATTATAAGTTATTACCCTGGCTCGAGGGGCAGGCACTGTGTTCTGTGGGCAGAAAATGAAGGTCAGGACCATGAATAAAAGAGGGAAAAGTCTGATCAAGGGGCTCATTGTATTACCTCTGAAGTTGGCAGAAAGTCAGGTACCAACTCTGCACAGAATACATGAACAGGTTCACTAAAGATGTGGTCATGAAATTCTTGCCACCAGGAGCTGAAGGTAGGGTGAGCTACTGTTGTGGGCACAAAAGGACGTGTGTGACACGGTGGGACCGCACACATAGTTGAAAACTTCTGTTGCATCGCATCGGTTCTTTGATTTCCTCCCCGGGTTTAAGGAATTCGTGCGAAACGATCTTGGGGGCATCCGGCCGCATCCAAGTTGTCCGGCCATTACATTGGGCCGGTAATATTCATAAGTGCGACATTCTGTCTCCCTCCATTGAACTCGGCCGCAATATGCGGGGGCGAATTATGATGTTAAAGATCTCCAAAAATCTCCTCGTCTTGATGGCCGGGCTCAAAAGAGAATTCGACGGGAAAGGTCAAAGTGTCATTGCCTAGATAAGGAAGCCACGAGAGGATTGGAGAAACCTTTGAAAAACAATTCGAAGAGTTGGTCGATGTCTCGTGGATGAGAACGGTTGAAGCCGCTTCTCCGTAGTTTTGGCATCCTCTCGGTGGCTTGAGGCTCTCCTTCGGGGTGATTAGACAAAGGGAAAAATCGGAGTTCAAATCAACGCCGACAATCGATGCATGTGGAGTTGCGGCCACATTTGAACAAACCACCAAGGGCCATTGACGCATGTTATCCTCTCGGCCGGTGTACATTTGGGTGACGATCGATGGAGCATATGATACACACCGCCCAAGAAGAATTTTCCCAGAGGGAGGCGATTACCACTAGCCAGATGACTCGCCATTGCGATATGGTTCAAAGTGGGCTCGTTGGCCTTGCCACAGAAGACAAATCTGCATAGCCACATGTTCAGAAAAGCCCTGTATTCGACATCACCCAGGGGGATTGTCCTTCATATGCTTCTGGATATAATTCTTGTAGCCGTTCCCTGGTTTTACCCCTGTCTGGCGTGAGGAATTTTTGAAATTCCAAGGGCCGAACGAACCCGCAATGTCAAGGCCGGTAATCATATATACGTCGGCCAAGGTTGGAGACATTGGTCCATGCCCGAAAAGGAAGGCGTTGATGCCGTTTGACCGAAGTGGCACGCGGCTATCAAGAGATCTTCATTCTTGGGTGTCTCGGCCTACGGATAGCTCCGGACATTGAGCGATACGGAGAGCATCCGATTGGTCAATCCGCTCTTATCCGCTAGAATCCTCCGATACCAAGTCTTCCGGCCACCGCAATTGGGGGCGAGAGGCCGGTCCTTGAATGCATCTTGCCACCGGGGAGGTGGAGATAAAGCCGCCTTAAAAGGGATTCTCCGAGATTCGGCGGCAATAAAATCCCGAGGATCGGGATTCCCTTCGGACCAAGGTAATAAGACCGCGAATTGGCCTCAATAGGAATCGAAGAGCAAGAGAAGGCTCTGGAAGAAAGCGGAAGAGGAGAATCTCAGGTAAAATTGAAAACCTAATGCCGAACAAAGGTTTGAAGGGATGAATTTACCTGAGCAGCTTGGTTCTGAGTTGCCATTGGAAGTTCGAGCTCAGAGCAGGGAGATCTAGGGTTAGATCTGGATGAAGATTCCGGCGGATTGCGAAGAACGGGTGTTGACAGATTCGTGGCTGGAGTCAATTGTGGAACAAAATTACTTTTATCCCACAATTGAAGGGGCATGTGTTAACACCAAAATTTGGTAAGGAGTATGACATGTGGGTCCGATTCGAAAAAGAGTCCGTCTGGTGGAAGGAAAGATATTTTCAGAGATTTTCGGCAGAAGGATCCGCGGTCGGCTATCTGCTCCAGTTCGGCAAAAGAACGAAGAGAGCTGATTTTGCGGGATTGGACGGTGACGTGGCTCAATCGGAGGAAGCGAATGGATGGATAGGCGATCGAGTTTAGTTAGGCAATGAATCCATTCGCGAGTTGTAATCGGCGGGGTATAAATACGATCCCTGGATGTATGTAAAAAACACGTTCATTCCTCAATACACACCGGCCTTACGCCAAACCCTAGAGTCCTTGTCGTGTCGTCGAGTTCTTCGAGAGGGCCAATCGACCCGTCGACCTCCGTGAGTACCGGCAACCTTGTATCATGTCTAGTATCATGCGGTGGATTTAGATCTGATGCAAGTAGTCTTGTTACCACGCTTCGTGTCATGCGGTAGATTCAAGCTTGGTTCAAGAGGGTTTCTTGTTAGATCATGAGCCATGCGGTAGGCTAAGATCTAGCTCGAAGCTAGTTATCGGCTCTATCGGATTTTGGCAAGATCCAATAGATTCATTAAGTTACCCCGTGTTATCATGAGTTTTACTTTATGTTTTAATTCATGTAATACACTCTTGCCCAATCTAGATAAGTTTGGATCGGCTTTTTCCTTTTAAGATCCGTGCACGAGCGGGTTTCATGTTTTTGACGCGTGGATCTTGTGCTCTCCGATAGCCGAAACCGAATCGATCTAGGTTGTCACGTGTTGCGGGTTCAAGCTTGCTTTGTGCGCATAAATCTTGAAAGAACCGGGTATCATGCGGTAGATGCGGTTTTTGGGTTGCTTTGGAGCTAGTCATCCGGTGGATTAGATTTCCATTTCAGTCTGATAGATTTATTCACGTGGTAATGTTTGTTCCTTCTTCATGGACCCTGGATCGGTACATTCGGCCGTATTCGGTTATATCTTCACGAGTAGATCACGTGCCTCGTTCGTGCCTTAAGTGATGTATGCTTTTAGCTTTCCGTATTTAGATTGTATCATGCGGTGGATAGATCTTTTTGCGGAAAGTGGTACGTTTTTCATGCAAGTTGTATCATGCGGTGGATAGATTTGTTTGTGATCGTACCCGACGGATCTTAAAGTACCTAGACATGCGGTAGACTAGTGCTTTGATCTATGCGTGCTCATTTAATACATGATCATGTCCGTGCTTTACCTCATTTTATTTAATGACAAACCTCACGGGGATCGGTCATAACTTCATGCTTGCATCTTTATCTATACAAAGACCGATCGTCGTCACGCTTACGTCATCCATTCGGCGGTATTCTTTTTTCCTTTGTAATGGCCGGATGGTTGTGATTCTTTGACGAGATAGCTCTACATAGCTACATGTCATTCTTGCTTGGCTTCTTGGCCATAAATATGGAACTGTCTGGTACCACCCGGCACGTTCCAAGCTTTGGTATCTAACTGCTTTATCTTTTGTTAATTTTCAGGAAAAATTGACTGGCACGTCATTTGCTCTCTGCGCGTGCGAAGCTAGCTTTTCGGCTTCTTTGTGTGATTGGCGTTGGGTGCACATTTTGCGTCAACAAGTAGTACTCGGTTAGGGAGGCGTACATGTTTCACCCTTGTATAGAGGACTCCTAGACGTACTCGACTAGTACTCTCTCCCTACTCCGACTTGTAACCCCGCCTCCCGGACTATATAAGGCGAGCGGGGACCGATCTCTAGCATCCAATCTCATCTCATACAACTCACGACGCACTATTTCACCATCTTGTAATCGTGCCCAATCAATCCCGAGCTACGCGGCATACGGGACGTAGGGTATTACGCACCTCGCGGCCGAACTCGTCTAAATTGTGTGCCACGTGTCTCTTCCTTCGAGTTACCGATCTCGGCGAGTCACATTCATCTACTTCGGGCACTACCCTTAGTAGGTTGCCGGTCTAAAACACCGACACGGGGGCACGAGGGGGCACGTGTAAGCTTTTTACGGGAGCGCGGAACCCTAGGCGTGGCGCGCATGCCAAGGTTCGGCGGTGACGGCGCTAGAGCTCGGGTGAGCTACGGCGCCCAAATGGGCTCGGCGGGCACGGCGGGCCGGGCCGGGATGGACTGGTCGGGCCCACGGGCTCGTCCCGGGAGGAAAGGGATGGTTTTCTTTTTAATTTCCGAATTTATTTTTGATGCTAAAACAATTCCAAAAGAATCTAGAAATTGTTTTAAAGTCACGAAAAATACTCGAAAAATCCCAAAGATTCTAGGAAAATTCCCAGAGATAGATTGGAACATGAACAATCCAAATAAAATATTTGGAGCTCATGAAAAAGATTTTAGAGCCTTCTAATAAATAGAAATACCCCAAAAGAAAATGAGAATAAATTCCAGAAAAGTCTGGAAAATTCTCGAAGGTCTTGGTCGGCACCTAAACGTATTTTAAAACCTTTTGCACTCATGAACACCCGGATGCATCGGCATGAATACAACACACATAACTATTTATTTAGTTTGGAAAATCAAACAAGGCTTTTTCCTATAATATATTTCCGTAAAGAAAATAAATGTTGGAAAATTTTTAAAACTATGAGAAATTTGTTATTTAATATTCTTTTTATTTACATCCCGAAATTTCCCAATTTCAAGGTGTGACAACACACAACGAAATGGCGTCATGCATGACACATCAGATCGATCAGTTGTCCGCGATAAATAAATGAGGGATTTATTCTGATAAAAACAAGCACCGATAGGTAATTTCTACAACTTTTTTAATAAATTTAGCAACCTCGGGCAAAAAAATTCGTTTATACAAAAAAATGTTGAAACAAAAAATTAAAAAAAATCATTTTTGAAATTTCAAATTATTTTTTTTGTTTTTGAAATTTGAAATGAAAATTTTTGTTTTCGAAATTTGAAAATGAAAAAAATTACCACCAAGAAAAAACTGAAAAACATTTTTGAAATTTGAAAAAAAAAGTTGACCATACCAACAGAGTGAAATGAAGAAATCATATATTTCGTTTATACCACCGAGAAAAAAACTTCTACTAATACACATATGCTACCTATGTATACAATTAATCTAAAGGATCCTTTCATACGTGTCCTTTTGAAACAGTGGTATATATACTACTGTAATTAATTAATTGGGTCCGTTCTCATGGGACAACGTACATACTATACCTGTGGACGTACGTTGCATTTCCGGTTCCGCTTGTAAAGTTGTCATTATCTTCGAATCGAGCTATCCGACAAGAAGGTAGTTATGCATTGATTTCGTTCGTGGACTCTTTTCGCACACACCTAGCTTCGGTACAGACTGACGACCTGATCGATGAACTAACCAACTCCTCCCAAATTTCTTGCATTATTTTCTTTTACTTCCGAAGAAAAAATAAGCTCCAAAAATATATTATAAAAATATGAAGTCTTGAGCAGAACACTGTCTATTCCTTCCTGGAGGGACGACTCTCGATCACTTTCAGATAAGTGTTGCTTGCTGCTTACAACTCAGGACCTTGCATGCATATTTTCAGGCGATCTCCACGGTGCAGGTACAGAATCATGTCTTGCGCACTGAATCCTGAAACTCTAGGAGTTAATTTCTGTGGTACCCATCGTCATGGCTAGCTAGCTTCCCCCTCGTGCACCACCGTACCGGCCAAACAAGATAACACGATATGGTCATCGACTCATCAATCATCATGCATGTGGTACTCATGCATATTTCCTGACTTGGGGCCAAGATCCCAGTAATCTTCCAAGAAATTGCACCAATGGTGAGGATTGGCATGCCATATATGAAGCTCCTACTTGGTCGAGCTAGCAATGCACGCAATCACGCGTCGCGTTTTTGGTAGCTGGAGAACATAATCGAGTTAGAGAGGACCCAACTGGAGTCTCTATTTCAACACGAAGCTAGTAGGAACCACTCGGAAAGGGCAGTGTGAGCAAGCCCTCTCAACCAGTCAGTGGAGACCATATATAGAGACGATGGTGCAAGTTAAGACTGCAAGTAATAATGTCTTCTCCTTCCAATGGACCACCAAAGACAAGCCGGACCAACCGACCAACAATGTGTGAGCGTATATGATCTAGTATGTGTTTATAAAAAAAAAGTAATAGGGCACCCCTAATGATGCATTAATGGTAGTTTCTATCTCTCTTAAATAGTTGGTTAATTAATCAAAATAGTGATGTGTCAGCCTAATTAATGAAGAAAAGATGAAAAATCATAAAAATGGTTTCTTCATGAAGAAACCAAGTCTTCTCTTAAACTAATGCACCAAGAAACCATAAAATTGTCATTGAGAAGAAACTAGTTTCTAGGGGGCTCATGACACTCTCTAATTGGAGGAAGAAATTAGAATTGAGAGAGAAAAACGTAAAACAATTATTACTCGAAGACACTACCACTGTAGAAGATAGTTTCTATAGATGATTTCTTGTGCTATGAAACTGTGTTAGTTTCTTCCATTGGAACTGCCCTTAGTGGGTGTGTTTGCGTTTGTGTGAGAGGTAGAATAAAAAGTGGATGCAATATTACCTTAAAGAGCTTTACTGCTGTGCTTGGATAGTACTAGGTAATACCTCTACTGATATTTTTCCACCAGCTAATTTAATTGGGTAGTATCATATAGTACATAGTACCGGATCCATCAAATTTTGATACTACATCGTGCTACCACCGCTGTTAGATTTTACCACCCTAAAATTTCCCTAGCTTGATGAAAATAGAGGAGCCTTAGGCCAATCTCAGTGCTAGTTTCACGGGCACGTATACCTAAACTGCCACATCAACATTTTAATACGGTGAAATTATCATTCTCGGTGCACAATTTCATAGGCATAGTTTCATAGACAGAAGACAACCTTTAAATTTTGCATATGTTGTGACCGAATGTGGTCATGACTATGTTGCCTTTTGTAAATAAAACAAATGACATTTCAATTAGCTTCCGTATGCTTAATTTGGTGGATCATCGTCTACGTCAGACATTGCTTTCGTAGTTCACTAAACAAGATACTGCCTGTTATCAGAATAGATAAACGCTAATCAGTAATATAAGGAAGAAGCAGTACAGGAGAATCAAGAAGCAGGGACCCACATCCAGGAGAAGCAAGAAGAAGGGACCTTCAGTTGATGCCGACTAGTGCAGGGTAAACAAGAAGAAGCAAGCAGCAGGAAACTACTATCTTGTCAGAACAACTTCCATCGTCAACTGAATACATATAGACCATCTTAGAGCAACTTCAACAGTTTGGCAAACCAACTTGGCATCCATATAATTTTGGCAAAACAAGAAAAATTAGCATCCAACAGTTTGTCAAACCAACCCCAAGAAAAATAGAAACTTGGCAAAACTCACCTCCCCACGCGTATATATGCGCGCGCGGATCGTGGTTGCCATCGTTGTTTCCCTCTAGGTGGGAGGGTGAAAAAGAAATAAAGAATAGAGAAGGATTCCTGATGTAAGTTTTTCAAGAGGTGGAAGGGCACATACATTATTTTGTTTCTCTGAGGATTCCTGATGTAAGTTAGATCTGGATTTGGCAAGTGAATTATGCCAAACTGTTGGAGATGAATTCTTTTTTAACTTTGCATAGCTTTTTAAAAGTTGGCAAAACACAGGATTTGCCAAGTAAATTTTGGCAAACTCTTGGAGATGCTCTTAAGTTAGAAGCGTCAGAATGGTTAAGGTTCAGAAAAACATAACTGCAACAGTTAGCTAGCCTCACCAATCCTCGACAGTACCCAATATCTTCTTCTCAATTCCTCTGCGATGTCTTCTGGACACTGACATTTATTTGCTTAAACAATTAGCTTGAACAACACAATTCAGTGCATAAGCTCACAACAAAAATTTTGCTACTGACAAGAGCTACTGCAAAGAACAGTTCAGTGAAGGAGCAAAGAATAGAAATTTCATTTACATGCTACCATAGTCATTCACTAAAATTTCAGCCTATCTGCCAATATCGACACCCAAATGATGTTAATGTCACAGCTAGTGGTAAGAGTACATCAACCAAAATTATCTCTCTACTTTCAACCGCTACTGTCATCAACCAAATTATCTCTCTGCTACTGTCAATAGCTACTGTGATAAACCAAATCCATCAACCAAGCTACCGTCAAATGCTAAAACATTATGCTACTACCGTCAAATGCTAAAAATAGTCGACAAAATTTATCTAGAAATCACTAAGCTACTAGTGTCAAATGGTAATGGGAAGGACATTATGTCAACAAAATTGTGCTGAATCCAAGCAAAATTAATCTAGGTCTCACAGCCATCACAAAAGCAACAGGGATTGATGATTTAATTGATTTCCATATGTAGCGCTACTGCTACCTCCACATCCAGACCACCATGGACTAGTTGGTGGCAGCGGAGGTGATTCTAGTGGCGCTACTGGCGGAGGACTTGGGAAATCGGATCTTGCCTAGCCGCGCCATTGGCGCTCTTTGCCTGGCCGCCGTCGCAACCGTTTGCCTGACGGCGGCCGCGGCCGCGGCCGCCCTTTGCCTGGCCAGTGGCCACCATCACGGCTGCCCTTTGCCTGGCTACCGGCGGAGGATCAGTTGGGGAATGGATGTTGCCTGTCCGCTATTGCCGCTCTTTGCCTGGCCGCCGTCGCAGCCGTTTGCCTGGACACCACCATCGATTCCGCGATTTGGAGAAGATTGTGGTGCACGATTTGAAGGGGAGGAGAAAGATTTGGCGCGCGCTGCAGGGTGCGGAAAGGCGGGGCACGGCGGATTGCTGCAGGAGATCCGGCGATGAAACGCCCGGGCTCTCAATGCGGATTTCATTCTGTTTCATGAGACTAGGTGTAGTCGCGGCCGAAAGAAAGGGGTCCACTTCGGCCTTCGGCCGTCGGTCGTGCTCCACAACCACCGCCAACTTCGGCCTCCTCCGCACTAGCTGTCCGCCCCGACCTGGAGGAGGTCCATGGCCAAACATTTCATTTGAATCCAACACAGGATTGATTGTATTTTGCTTCACACATCTTACTGAGTCCTTTACAAAACCAGAGTCCTACTGAAAAACAGGTTATCTAGCACTCTGGATTTTATATGGTTCACTCTCACCACTGATGATGCAGGTGATTAGGGAAAGAATGATTGTGTACACATCTTCAGAGTTAGCAGACAAGTAATCACCTACATGGCTCCATCTATCTTGCCCATTTTCATGTCCACTTACTCTCTATCATTGCAAATTAGTACTACAGAGTTGCTGCTGCTCCATTCTCCACTGCAAGAGATCTGGCAAACTTGAGGTATGAGTATGACTCTCCGATAGAATGCATCTCGATGGCTGCATCTTGCATCAGCGTCCGCTCTCTTAGGTTGTTTCTTCGAGCATGATATTCCAAGTGCAATGACCGAAACCTACAAACTCTGAATTCTACTTCTAGTGCTATCATAGATGCCTGTGTGAATCCACATTGTTGCATCAACTATCTCCCAGATTCCCTCTAGGTTATTGCTTGAATTTTGTGGAAACTTTATAGGTCTTTCGTTTGAGGTGGTTATTCTGAATCTATAGTCCTTTGAAACGCCTGTGCTTTTTTTTTTTGGACTAGTCTTTTTCCGGCAAAGGGCAACATAACAAGAATATCATTTTTTTAGAGCAACACAACTGATGGACAGAGAGCTTATTCCAATCGTGCTATTTGAATTTATCATTAGATTGGCTAATTTTGTCTGATACATCTTATTAATTCTCTACCAAAAAGGAAGCTAAGGCTCTGAATTTAATATTATTGACACATTACTCTTTGTTAAACAGATACAAGGTATTACATGGATGGATGATAGAACTGAAGCGTCATATGCATCTTCGGATTTCAGGTAAATGACCACCTGCAATCATCTTGCTCATTTTCACCTCTAGTTGCTCTCTGCTGCTGCAAATTACTGTCAGTTGTTGCTACTTCCAACACCACCAAACCTGTATGAATCTCTAATAGCATGCATTTCAGTGGCTGCATCTTCTATCGGTATCCTCTCTTTAGGTTGTTTTCTTGAACATGATATCCCAAGGGAAATGACACGACCCAAACAATTCTCAATTTTGTTTCTTGTTCGGTCATCATACGTGTGTGTGTGCAGCCACATTGTTGTATCTGCTATCTCCCAGATTTTGTCTGGAAGAGCATCCTCTGAGTACTTGTGTATGTCCAATGAACCTTTGAACATATCATCTGTCGGGCTCCGTCCTGTAAACATCTCCAGCAGTAGTATTCCGAGGCTATAAACATCACCAAGAATTGTGATGGAAGAACCCTCATTATATTCTATGATTGTGCAAAAGGAAAAAAAAACACCAATCAACATTCCTTGTTCATACAAGGACCTGGAATAATGAATAAATAGCAAAACACAACAAATTTATTTACCAGGAGCAACATAGCCAATGGAGCCTCTTATTCCAATTGTGCTGTTGGAATTTTGTAGAGTTCCACTTTCGCTTTCTTGAAGTAGTTTAGATATTCCAAAATCTCCAACTCGGGCACTCATGTCTTCTGCAAGAAGGATGTTACTTGGCTTGAGATCACAGTGGACGACTTGTGGCTGGCAGTGATTATGAAGATAATCCAAAGCATCCATGATATCAACAGCAATATCCAGCCTTTGTGCTAGGCTAAGAGTATTGTTCAGAGTGGGCGTGTCAGATTTTTTATGGAGCCAAGAATCCAAGCTACCATTTGGCATGAACTCAAAAACCAATGCTCTGAACTCTTGACCTTGTTTATTGATGCTTGAACAGCAGGTGATGATCTTTATGAGGCAACGGTGACGTACCCTTCTTAAAGCCTCGCATTCAGCTATGAAACTTTTAGTAGAGCCGGATTGTTCAAGGTTAAAAACCTTTACAGCTCTTGTAGTTCCCTCACCTTGAAAAACACATTTATAGACTGCCCCAAAGCTTCCTTTACCAAGCAAATTAGCTTCTGAGAATCCATTAGTTCCATTTTCTAATGCATGATAAGAAACTCTTTCATACAGTTGCTCAACAATTGATGATTGCAATGGGCTGTTCTGCTTTCGTCTATGCTTCTTATAGATCAAGTGAATGAGTGCAGTACTGACAACTAATAATAACAAGAGTGCACTGCCTGTTGCTAGAGCTATAGTATACCTCAATTGCCATCCCCTTTTCTTTTTCACTGAATCCTTTATGCATGGAGCTAAATGAAGTTGGGGTGTTCCTCCACAAAGCTTGTTATTTCCGGTGATTGACAGGTTTGACAAATATCTAAAGATCCCCATTTTTGGCACTTCCCCTTGCAGATCGTTGAAGGACAAATCTAGTTGTGACAATGATATCAAATTCTGTAAAACCGCAGGGATTGTCCCTGACAACTTGTTGTGCGCTAAATTCAACTGTTGCAAGTTGCTGATATTTCCAATGGCATCTGGAATAGTACCAGATAACTCATTCACAGAAAGGTTGAGTGCAGTCAGACCCTTGTTTAGAGATCGGGGTATGCTTCCACTAAATAAGTTATTGTCCAACAAAAGTTCTTGAAGCACACTGCATCCCCCTATACTTTCCGGTATCTGACCAGACAATTTATTTCCTGATAGAACCATGCTGTTAAGATTCGCTAAGCTACCAACTTCAGAGGGAAGGGGTCCAGTTAGTGAATTGTATGACAAGTCTAAGAAGCTAAGAGAGAAGAGAGGAAGTTTGAACATCTCTGCAGAAATGGATCCGTTGAGGTGGTTCCTTGACAAATCAAGGATATATATACTTCTCCCGATGGGTGCTGGAATTGGTCCCTCTAGGTTGGCATTAGGTGCTTCAAGGATCTCTAGCTTTGAGAGATTTCCGATAGATGAAGGTATTTGACCTGACACGTTAGTGTTGTCCAAACCAAACTTAGCCAAGTTTCCTAGCTTTCCGATACTATCTGGAATTACTCCATAAATGGAGGTATTCCTAGCATCGAGGATTTCCAGGCCCACCAGATTGCCGATGGCTGAGGGGATGCTTCCCGAAACCCCGGTGACGGCAAAGCCTATAAATCGCAGGGTTTTTGAGAGATTGGCTATTGAGCTGGGTAAGTGTCCAGTGAAAGCTGCGTTCATGGAGATATCTAAACCCCGAAGGTGGCTGCAGTTCGACAAAGAAGTGATAAATTCCCAGCCCGCCCCATTGTTAGCTTCTAACGTGTTATTGCCAAGGAACATCTGTTGCAGAGCTTGTAGTCTCCCCACCGTGCTAGGCACAAATCCACTAAGGTAATTTCCTGATAGATCGAGTAGTTGGAGTGATGTGAGGTTGGAGAGCGAAGCAGGGATGGGCCCAGTGAACTGGTTCCTAAACAAGCCGAGGATTTGCATGCTGGGGAACCTGTTGCCGATATCCCTAAGAATGCTACCGTTGAGTACGTTGGCCTGAAGCTGCAAGTTTACCAACAAAGACAAATTGTATAGGGAGACTGGGAGCTCGCCAGAGAGGTTGTTGAAGGCGAGATCAAGTACCCGGAGGTCCTTGAGGACGCCAAGGCTAGCCGGAATATTGCCCCCTAGCTGATTGAATCCGAGCCCTATGACAACCAATGATGACAAGTTTGCTAGCCACACCGGGATGGAACCAATGAGGTTGTTCTTCGCTAGGCTGAAAAACCTAAGGCTCTTCATCGGTTCATTTCTGCCGAATTCGGGAGGCACTCTCCCATCGAGCCGGTTCCAGCGGAGGTCCATAACTATTAGGTTGGTGCAAGAGCTGAGGTTGGTAGGAAGAGGACCGGAGAAGGCATTGCGGCTCAAGTTGAGGTAATGGAGGTGGTGCAGACGACCGAGGCTCGCGGGGATGTTCCCGCTGAGCACATTGGAGCTCAGGTTAAGAATCCTCAAGGATGACAGATTTCCAACAACAGGTGAGAGGACGCCGGTGAGCCCACGCGACGGCAGGCTCAACGCCACGACCTGACGGTGCTTTGCCCGACACCTCACTCCCTCCCAGCTGCAGTACCCACCTTCAGCGGATCCATTCCAGGAAGCAAGCGCGCTGCTATCGCCGCCGACTGCTGCCGCCTTGAAGGCCAGCAGCGCAGCCTCATCGTCGGCCTCTGCAGCTGGGAAAGCTGAGAAGAACGTGGAGGCGGATAGCAGCAGTAGGAGCAGCAGGCGGACTACCATGGCGAGTATTGCTTTGTACGCACACGCACTGATGGGCAGGGGCTGCTGGTGCTATTTACAGAAGCGATCGCGTTATCGCGTGGGCCCCGCCATGACATGTACACTTGCGGTTGCTAATTAAAATCGGACTGCTCGGTACGCCATCGTTCACTAGCTAGCACTAGCAGCATTGACTTTGAGCCAACGCAAGGTCAGTGCGTTACGGGGCATTCCGAGGCTGACAACTGCTTCTGCAACCTCCACAAGTCCACAGGCTTAGTGCCAGCTGCAGGGATTTGCTGTCATTCCGTGTAGATATTTCTTGACGTCACTGTTTACTGATGTACTCGGCAACTATTGATCGATAACTCACAAAAAAAGTATTATGAAAAATACAATAAAAAATATGAGTGGATGAAGTCTCACAAAACAGTGCTCTCATTTGCATGGCTCCTGTCACACCCTGAAATTTCCAATTTCAGGATGTGAATAGAAAGAATAATTAAATAACAATTTTCTCATAATTTTAAAATTTTTCCAACATTTATGTTTCTTTACAGGGAATATAGTATAGGAAAAATCCATTGTTTGATTTTCTAAATTAAATAAAAGTTGTGTGTGTTGCATTCATGCCGATGCATCTAGTGGTTCTTGAGTGCAAAAGGTTTCGAAAATGCGTTTAGGAGAGCTGTCCAAAGTCTCCCGAGAATTTTCCGGATTTTTACGGAATTTATTCACATTTTCTCCGAGCATTTTCTATTTAATAGAAGGCTCTAAAATCTTTTTCATGAGCACCAAATGCTTTATTTGGGTTGTTCGTGTCTTGATCTATCCCTAGGAATTTTCCTCGGAATTTTTGTGATTTTACGAGTATTTTTCGTGCTTTAAAATAATTTACGAATTTTACGGATTATTTTTCGCACCTGGAAATAAATTCTGAAAAAAAAAGAAAAAAAAACCTATCCTAACGGGCCGAGCCGGAGGCCCGACCCGATCCGCCCGGCCCGCTCCGCCAACCGGTGGCCGGGCCGGCGGGGCCCATCCGGCCAAGCCGGCGGCCGCCGCGCGGCCGGGCGCCTCGCCGGCCGGTGCGGCGTGCGCGCTGGGGCGCCTAGGGCCGCGCGCCTATAAAGGCCGAGCCCTAGCCGCGCCGCCCCGCCGTGCCCCGCCCCCCTCCCCGCGCGCGCGCCGGGAGCCGCCTCGCGCGCCGCCGGCCGTGCGGCGGCGCGCGCCTTCCTCGCTCGCGCGGAGCCGCCACCGCGCCGCCCGCGCGCGTGCCTCCGCTGCCGCCGCCCTACGCGAGACGCTGCGCCGCCGCCGGCGGGAAGCCGCCGGCACGGACCGAGCCGCCGCCGCCGCCGTGCCTCGCGCCTCGTCTGCACCGTGCCGCCGCCGGAGCTCGGAGACGCGCTGTCCGCTTGCCGTGCTGCCGTACCGAGATGCCATCGGGCGAAGCCGACACCGCCAGGAAGACAGCGCCACCGAGCCGCACAGCCGTCGCTGGTCATCATCCCTATCTCATCGTGGAGCATCATTGCCGCAAAGACCCGAGCACCACCGCCGTCCGCTTGAACAGAGCAGGCTGCCGCCGTGGCCTCTCGTCGTCGATTCGCTGGACGAGGACGCCGAGGAAACAATCCGCGACTGCCACAAGCTTCTCCTCGCTGATCCGGTCCCCGTTCCGCTGGTTCCCGTCGTGAACCGTTCAACGGAGCGCGGCCGCCGTCACGAGAAGCCGACCCGCTGGCCGTGCTCCAGCAGTCTGGCCGCTGTGCTTAAAATTCCAACCGGAGCACCACATCCTGCCCATTGGTGAGTGCCCTTGCAAGATCCCATCCCATCCTTTATCCCCTGTGCCGCCCAACGCGTCTCTAGGCCTTGCCGAGCTCCCCGAACCTCTGTCCGCCGCCGGCCATGGAGTTCCTGAAGCCATCTTCATATTCTGTCCGTGTAGATAAGGTAAGGTAGTTTTTTTCTTTTATGTCCCCTAGGTTTCTCCAAACTACATCCCTACAGCTCCTGCTTTGCAATCTTTACCCATAACCCCCTACGAAAATTCCACTTCCACACACAAAGCCCACCAAGATCTTTTCTAGATCTAACCCTGTCCTTCGTCCTTTTTGCGGGAACTGTTTGGTGTGTCTTACCATTTTCCTCTGCTACTCCTTGAAATCTATAGATAATTCCATCTAGGTCCTCCGATCTCGTCTAGTTCATAAAGTCTTTGTTTTGGCTCCGTTTTAATTCATCCAAGTTGCGTTAGGTCCATAATAATGTAAAGCACGCGTTAGTAGTGTGTTTTCACCATGTTTTGTTTCTGAAAATAAAATTAATAATAAATTTTGATTAATGACTAGTTATGCATGCATTTTATAAATAAAAGCTATATAGATCTATACACCGTTTTTCATAAGCAAATTTAATTTTATTAATGTTTCTATCACATGTTTTTGTACATAAAAGCTAATTAGATCTTTATCTCGGTTTTCGTAAACTAAATGTTAATGTGTTTAATAGTTAATTAATCTTTTCGAATTAAAATTTGATTAGGCTTTTACATCGACTTTACAAATAAATGTTAATCTTGATTAATACCAATTTAATGTTGTTTTTGATAATAATATGATCTACTTGAATTACAAAGTTTCGTTTAGATTGTTCATATAGTTTAGTTTTTCTAAATTAAATGTTTAATCGGTTTAATCGATATATGAATCTTTATTAATAAAACTTGACTAGTTCTTCACACCGGTTTCGTAAATAAAGTTTAATATTGCATTAATGTCAACATGGGGTATTTTATTTCTGAAATATCCTTTATATTTGTTTTGTTAATTAAAATGAACCTAGCTCATAGCTTTGCTCTTTCATGAATGCAAAACGTTCGTTAGACGTTCTTTTCTCAGCTCAATCTTAGTGTGACCTTTCCAGTTCATGCTCAATCTTGCATAACCATCTCTTTCAAGCTGACCAAGCCAAGTACACCTTGTGTTCTTTAGTGATCCATCTAATCCAGTCTATCTTTTAGTGCGTTCTTTTAAAGTTTTCTTGTGATTAGTGCTTTGTTCTTATATGCTTGTTTGTTTGCTTTATGTATGTTTGTGCCCGATGATTGATGCGCTTAGAGTGAACGCCGTTCGAGAAGCTTTGAGGAGCAAGAGGTTGAAGACATTCTGAGCAACTACCTTGGTTAAAGGCAAGTGTGTCCTTGATCTTTTGTCCCAATAACTATGATTAATCACTTTGCATTGCTTGCATTAATTTTGATGGGTTCCTATTAAGGTTTATCCTAGTCTTGATTGTCATTCCTTGTTAACCTGGGTTTACATTTATGTTGGGTAGTTATGCTTAGTTGCTATACCTGGGTTATGGTGGTTTTAATGAACAATAATGATGAATCATGTTATACCTTTATGCTATACCTTTGGATGCTTAATACAAGATCATATGATTAATCGGAACATGGAGCGACCACCCGGAAAACGGTGCTACCACAAGACATATGGCTCTGTCTTGGCTTATTAATTAGTGAACTAGGTGTTAGGTATGCTTTACCCGATAAGGGTTGGGGGGGGCCGGCGGGTAGTGGCGTATGGACTGCTCGGGCGTAGGTGTGGGCTTGGCTAAGACACGGTACTCGTCCGGGAGCTTTATACGTTGCACCGACCGGAGTAACCTAGCGGGCGACCTACATCCGGGGGATCTTTGTAACGGCCTCGTAGCGTCCCTATGCAATCACACCTCGGCGGTGTGGTATGATGCCTAGCTAGCATCGCATGGTTGGGTCTAAATTTCTTCGGGACTTTTACGCGACTTGTGGGTAAAGATGTACGACCTCTGCGCAGTGTAAAACTAATCGATTAGCCGTGCCCACGGTCACGGGCGGCCCGGACCCTCACATGATAATTGAACTTGAAGATGGACTTAAATCGCTCTCTCTCTGGTTATGCTTGTCATATGCTTATGGCGTTTTTCTTATCTTATGCTTAATGTGGGTTGGTATAAACTTATACTTTATTAGTAATCGAGTGCTAATAAAACTTGACCAACTAAAATTGCTTAACCGCTTATGGCCCGATCCACTATAAAGCCTTTGCATTCATTCTTTTTCCCACACTTGCCGAGTACGACAAGTGCTCACCCTTGCTATAAACAATGTTGCTCGTAAAGAGGATGCTTGCTTTGAAGTCCGGTGAAGATGTTGCCGGTGCTAGGCGTACGCAACCCCCGCCGATCGCCCTGTGATGTTTGGAGCCTTCGTTTCCGGGATTAAGGATAAATCTCTGATAATCTTTCTTTTTCTTACGTGATACTGTTTCTGTATTCACTTATATGTCACTATATGCATGAAACTTGATCCTGGCATGCATATAGGTTTGCACTTGGTTTCCTTCGGAAAATCGGGTGTGACAGAGTGGTATCAGAGCTGTATCGACTGTAGGACGTAAGCCTAGTTAGCACTGGTCGTTTCTTAATGCCTCTTTTGTTCTACAATCCCTCCTTACCTTGTCCTTGACCTCTCTGATGAAGGATCTCACCTCTTAACCATCTTCTTTTCTCCATACCATGAATTCTTGAATATTTATCTTCACTCTCCTTGAACATTTCTTCGATCTGGTCTGTCCATTCTCTCAAGCAATAATACCCCCTTGATTTATTGGTAGAACTGTTACCCTTAACATTCTATCTCTTCGCGTAGCTCTCCAACACATCAGCGCTGTTTTAATTTTATCTCGAGCTACAGAACTCTGATCGACATGAAACCAGTTGGGTTAGTTCCTAAATTTTATATGTGAATTTCTATCAAAAATTCAGCCCTATCCTGTACATGTTCCAGAAGCTATGCCCGAAACATCGGAGCTATCAGAATCTGTAAACTCTGCTGACCTAGTTATCTTCAATATTCTATATCTCGGGCTATAGACCTCCGATTGAGGTAAATCCAATTGGAGTAGTTCAGGAATTTCATCAGCTTCGCTCTGTCCAAAATTCAGCAGTATTCGTTTTGTATCCAAGGAGATACCTACGAATCAGTGGAGCATTCAGAATCTGCCAACACTGCTGACATAGCCATCTTGTTTAATTCATATCTCGAGTTCTGAACCTCCGATTGAGGTGATTCCAGTTGGGATGAACTCGTAATTTCGTACTCCTTGATCTGGGAAAAATTCATTATGTATGGAGATCCCTGCCGGGAGCTACATCTGATCTATTAGGAGGATACCCCCTGACTTATTTAACAACGTGTAGTGACGTTCCCTTTAGCTATGCCTTGATTGGTGGAATTCAGTGTTTGCTTGATGATGCTTGGTTTTATGACATTGCTTGTGTTGGTTCTTTGTGGTGAGTGTTGGTGTATTGTGGGTCTTCCACCTACGATGACATCAGTTGCCTAGTTGGGTTTTCCTTTTGTACCTCCCACATCCTTGCTATCTCTCTCTGTTCGAATGAAGGACATCATAAGAAGGAATTGAAGACAAGACCAAAGTCAACAAGCAAATGCTACTGTCACCATCGTTAGGTAAAGTGGGCAAGATGAAGAAAAGAAGGCCTCACTCTACTTTCCTTCCCACCTTGAGCTTGCTCCTATCCCATCAAACTCACTCTGATGAAGACCCCAATGAATAAGGCAAGATGAGGAATAACGATTTCACACCCATCGACAAAAGAGGATGACCGCCTACCTACTTTGGGAGCAACGCCTTTGTTTATCTCCCTCCTCCTTGCTTCTTCTTTCTTTGAATCTCGGGACGAGATTCTGTTTAAGGGGGGTAGATTTGTCACACCCTGAAATTTCCATTTAAGGATGTGAATAGAAAGAATAATTAAATAACAATTTTCTCATAATTTTAAAATTTTTCCAACATTTATGTTTCTTTACAGGGAATATAGTATAGGAAAAATCCATTGTTTGATTTTCTAAATTAAATAAAAGTTGTGTGTGTTGCATTCATGCCGATGCATCTAGTGGTTCTTGAGTGCAAAAGGTTTCGAAAATGCGTTTAGGAGCTGTCCAAACTCTCCCGAGAATTTTCCAGATTTTTCTGGAATTTATTCACATTTTCTCCGAGCATTTTCTATTTAATAGAAGGCTCTAAAATCTTTTTCATGAGCACCAAATGCTTTATTTGGGTTGTTCGTGTCTTGATCTATCCCTAGGAATTTTCCTGGAATTTTTGTGATTTTCTGAGTATTTTTCGTGCTTTAAAATAATTTACAGAATTTTCTGGATTATTTTTCGCACTGGAAATAAATTCTGAAAAAAAAAGAAAAAAAAACCTATCCTAACGGGCCGAGCCGGAGGCCCGACCCGGTCCGCCCGGCCCGCTCCGCCAACCCGGTGGCCGGGCCGGCGGGGGCCCATCCGGCCAAGCCGGCCCGGCCGCCGCCGCGGCCGGGCGCCCCGCCGGCCGGCCCGGGCGTGCGCGCCGGGGCGCCTAGGGCCGCGCGCCTATAAAGGCCGAGCCCTAGCCGCGCCGCCCCGCCGTGCCCCCGCCCCCCTCCCCGCGCGCCGCCGGGGAGCCGCCCTCGCGCCGCCGCCCGGGCCGTGCGAGCGCCGCCGCCTTCTCCGCTCCGCGCAGGAGCCGCCACCGCGCCGCCCGCGCGCGTGCCTCCGCCGCCGCCGCCCTACGCGACGCGCCGCGCCGCCGCCGCCGGAAGCCGCCGGCACGGACCGAGCCGCCGCCGCCGCCCGTGCCCTCGCGCCTCGTCCCGCACCGTGCCGCCGCCGGAGCTCGGAGACGCGCCGTCCGCTTGCCGTGCCGCCGTACCGAGATGCCATCGGGCGAAGCCGACACCGCCGAGAAGACGGCGCCACCGAGCCGCACGCCGTCGCCGGTCATCATCCCTATCTCATCGTGGAGCATCATTGCCGCAAAGACCCGAGCACCACCGCCGTCCGCTTGAACGAGCAGTCGCCGCCGTGGCCTCTCGTCGTCGATTCGCCGGACGAGGACGCCGAGGAAACAATCCGCGACCGCCACAAGCTTCTCCTCGGCCGATCCGGTCCCCGTTCCGCCGGTTCCCGTCGTGAACCGTTCAACGGAGCGCGGCCGCCGTCACGAGAAGCCGACCCGCCGGCCGTGCTCCCGGCCGTCCGCCGCCGTGCTTAAAATTCCAACCGGAGCACCACATCCCGCCCATTGGTGAGTGCCCTTGCAAGATCCCATCCCATCCTTTATCCCCCGTGCCGCCCAACGCGTCTCTAGGCCTTGCCGAGCTCCCCGAACCTCCGTCCGCCGCCGGCCATGGAGTTCCCGAAGCCATCTTCATATTCCGTCCGTGTAGATAAGGTAAGGTAGTTTTTTTCTTTTATGTCCCCTAGGTTTCTCCAAACTACATCCCTACGGCTCTCGCTTTGCAATCTTTACCCATAACCCCCTACGAAAATTCCACTTCCACACACAAAGCCCACCAAGATCTTTTCTAGATCTAACCCCGTCCTTCGTCCTTTTTGCGGGAAGCCGTTTGGTGTGTCTTACCATTTTCCTCTCGCTACTCCTTGAAATCTATAGATAATTCCATCTAGGTCCTCCGATCTCGTCTAGTTCATAAAGTCTTTGTTTTGGCTCCGTTTTAATTCATCCAAGTTGCGTTAGGTCCATAATAATGTAAAGCACGCGTTAGTAGTGTGTTTTCACCATGTTTTGTTTCTGAAAATAAAATTAATAATAAATTTTGATTAATGACTAGTTATGCATGCATTTTATAAATAAAAGCTATATAGATCTATACACCGTTTTTCATAAGCAAATTTAATTTTATTAATGTTTCTATCACATGTTTTTGTACATAAAAGCTAATTAGATCTTTATCTCGGTTTTCGTAAACTAAATGTTAATGTGTTTAATAGTTAATTAATCTTTTCGAATTAAAATTTGATTAGGCTTTTACATCGACTTTACAAATAAATGTTAATCTTGATTAATACCAATTTAATGTTGTTTTTGATAATAATATGATCTACTTGAATTACAAAGTTTCGTTTAGATTGTTCATATAGTTTAGTTTTTCTAAATTAAATGTTTAATCGGTTTAATCGATATATGAATCTTTATTAATAAAACTTGACTAGTTCTTCACACCGGTTTCGTAAATAAAGTTTAATATTGCATTAATGTCAACATGGGGTATTTTATTTACGAAATATCCTTTATATTTGTTTTGTTAATTAAAATGAACCTAGCTCATAGCTTTGCTCTTTCATGAATGCAAAACGTTCGTTAGACGTTCTTTTCTCGGCTCAATCTTAGTGTGACCTTTCCGGTTCATGCTCAATCTTGCATAACCATCTCTTTCAAGTGACCAAGCCAAGTACACCTTGTGTTCTTTAGTGATCCATCTAATCCGGTCTATCTTTTAGTGCGTTCTTTTAAAGTTTTCTTGTGATTAGTGCTTTGTTCTTATATGCTTGTTTGTTTGCTTTATGTATGTTTGTGCCCGATGATTGATGCGCTTAGAGTGAACGCCGTTCGAGAAGCTTTGAGGAGCAAGAGGTTGAAGACATTCTGAGCAACTACCTTGGTTAAAGGCAAGTGTGTCCTTGATCTTTTGTCCCAATAACTATGATTAATCACTTTGCATTGCTTGCATTAATTTTGATGGGTTCCTATTAAGGTTTATCCTAGTCTTGATTGTCATTCCTTGTTAACCTGGGTTTACATTTATGTTGGGTAGTTATGCTTAGTTGCTATACCTGGGTTATGGTGGTTTTAATGAACAATAATGATGAATCATGTTATACCTTTATGCTATATCTTTGGATGCTTAATACAAGATCATATGATTAATCGGAACATGGAGCGACCACCCAGGAAAACAGTGCTACCACAAGACATATGGCTCTGTCTTGGCTTATTAATTAGTGAACTAGGTGTTAGGTATGCTTTACCCGATAAGGGTTGGGGGGCCGGCGGGTAGTGGCGTATGGACTGCTCGGGCGTAGGTGTGGGCTTGGCTAAGACACGGTACTCGTCGGGAGCTTTATACGTTGCACCGACCGGGTAACCTAGCGGGCGACCTACATCCGGGGATCTTTGTAACGGCCTCGTAGCGTCCCTATGCAATCACACCTCGGCAGTGTGGTATGATGCCTAGCTAGCATCGCATGGTTGGGTCTAAAGTTCTTCGGGACTTTTACGCGACTTGTGGGTAAAGATGTACGACCTCTGCAGAGTGTAAAACTAATCGATTAGCCGTGCCCACGGTCACGGGCGGCCTGGACCCTCACATGATAATTGAACTTGAAGATGGACTTAAATCGCTCTCTCTCTGGTTATGCTTGTCATATGCTTATGGCGTTTTTCTTATCTTATGCTTAATGTGGGTTGGTATAAACTTATACTTTATTAGTAATCAGGTGCTAATAAAACTTGACCAACTAAAATTGCTTAACTGCTTATGGCCCAGTCCACTATAAAGCCTTTGCATTCATTCTTTTTCCCACACTTGCTGAGTACGACAAGTGCTCACCCTTGCTATAAACAATGTTGCTCAGAAAGAGGATGCTGCTTTGAAGTCTGGTGAAGATGTTGCTGGTGCTAGGCGTACGCAACCCCCAGATCGGCTCTGTGATGTTTGGAGCCTTCGTTTCCGGGGATTAAGCGTAAATCTCTGATAATCTTTCTTTTTCTTACGTGATACTGTTTCTGTATTCACTTATATGTCACTATATGCATGAAACTTGATCCTGGCATGCATATAGGTTTGCACTTGGTTTCCTTCGGAAAATCGGGTGTGACAGCTCCTTTCCTTGCCGAAACAAGGTCGACACGGGTGGAGTGAACGGAATAAAGGTCAATCAGTGATATACGGCAATCAGTGATTGATGTGACCACATTCTTGTGCACATGTCAATGACTCGATGTCATCTCCACTCAAAACTTCACAAAAGTCACTGGTCAATGATGTGCTCTTCCTACTCCCTCTGCCCCACTCTGTCCCTAAATATAAGCATTTGTTGACTTTTCCGGTCACGTTTGACCGTTCGTCTTATTCAAAAAATTATGAAAATATTATTTATTTTGTTATGACATATTTTATCATCGTATATATTTTAAGTATATCATAATTGTTTTTACATTTTCACAATTTTTTTGAATAAGACGAATGGTCAAACGTGCATCACGGAAATCGAAGAATGCTTATATTTAGGTACAGAGGGAGTATAAAACTATCATCGTGTCAACAATCACTAGACTTTTGTGTCGTATGGAAGTGCCAAACTTTTGGACAGTTTTAGCTTGGTTTAGTTCCCTGAAACCCGTCACATCAATCTTCGGATATTGATTAGGAGTATTAAATGTGAATTGATGTCAAAACTTATTCCACAACTCCTACTATAATTTTCGAGACGAATCACGAGACTTATTATGATATGATTAGACAATGTCGTGCTACAGTAACCACTCTCCAACGACATATTAATTAGGATTAATGAATTCATCTCATGTTTTTTTCCATTTGTGTAATTATTTTTGTAACTAGTCTACGTTTAATCCTTCTAATAGACCTCGAACCTGGACCCAAAAGTTTCACCTATGAAACTAAATGGGTTAAGAGTCAAGAGTGAGAATTTTTTTACGTTTTTCTTTCCTCTTTTTTGCAAAAATATATGATCCGCAAAAAAATTACAAAACTATACATCTGGCGCCGTGGGGGACGACGGCAGGGACCTACCGCCGTGCCCCACGGCGGTATGTCCACGCGCGGTACTGTAGCGCCTGTTACCGCCTTGGACCACGGCGGTAGGGGTACAATCTGTTTTCAAAATTTTGTAATTTTTTTTGTTTGAACTCGGATGGAGTTAAACTTTATATGAAAATTGTAGATTTCGACGAGATCTACAACTTTATAGTTCAAAGTTTTTTCATTTGAAGTCATCTTCATAGTCAAATAATCGATAAACTATCCAGATCTCAGTTTGCAGTCTTTAGATCTGAATAGTATATCGATTATTTGAGTATGAAGATGACTTCAAATGGAAAAACTTTGAACTACAAAATTGTAGATCTCGTCGAAAGCTACAATTTTCATATAAAGTTTACCTCCATCCGAGTTCATGCAAAAAAGTTACAATTTTTTGAACATAAATTGAAAACTGAGATCTCGATATGAAAATTGAGATCTGGATAGTATATCGATTATTTGACTACGAAGATGACTTCAAATGGAAAAACTTTGAAGTACAAAGTTGTAGATCTCATTGAAATCTACAATTTTCATATAAAGTTTACCTTCATCCAAGTTCAAACAAAAAAATTACAAACTTTTGAAAACAGAGTGGACCCCTACCGTCATGGCCCACGACGGTAGCAGGCTCTACAGTACCGCGTGTGGACATACTGTCCCCGTCCCCATGGCGCCACATGTATAGTTTTGAAAAAAAATTGGACCATGTATTTTTGCAAAATTGAGTGGGAAAAATGTAAAAAAAATCCATGAGTGAAATATCTAGAGATCATTTTGGAGAAATTTTTGGAAGCTCTTTTCAAGATCTATTAGAGGTATTAAACATAAACTAAATACATAGAGAGACGGGAAAATGTGAGACGAAACCATTAATACTAATTAATCCATCATTAGACATTATTTATCGTGGCAAAGTTGACTAATCATAATATAATTAGGCTTGTTAGCTTTGTCTCAAAAAATTAGGAGGGTTATGAAATGAGTTTTGTCATTAGTCTACATTTAATACTCCTAATTAGTGTCTGAAGATTGATGGAGAAAATTTTGTGAGTCTACATTTAATACTCCTAATCAGTGTCGCATGCAGATGAAACCGTTGTTGCAAGCCAATTGAGATTGTGAATCTATATAACCTATACAACATCCCGGTTATTAGGACATTTAAAACTATGAACTTTTTAAAAAGTTTTCTCTAATTATAACCATAATTCTTCTCTCTTCTAAAATACTCCAAATTAAATCACAAATATGCCTTGCATTAACCCACATATGTGTGCATCTTGCTTGCTCTATAGGAAACCGTCCCTTTCCTTCCCTAAGGATGTCTATAATTCAAACATCATTCAAATTTGAATATGAAATCCATATTTTTTATATATATTTAATTTGTCATGATTTTCGAAAATGAATGGTTGATTCAAAAGTTTCGACAAATGTACATCTGGCGTTGTGGCCCACGGCGCTTGGAGTTCCTGCCGCCGTGGGCCACGGCGTTAGGGAAGCCGCCAACGGTCGACAGTACTGGCCGGTGGGGCCATGTCCTGACGTCGCGGCCCACGACGTCAGGAAATCCTAGCGTCGTGGGCAGCACCGGCCTATATAAGGAGCCGAGCCCCTGGCGTCGGCCCCTCACTCATTCCTCACTCCTCCCTCCAAACCTTCGGGTTTCAACCCTTCGGTTTTCTAGATTTAGTCCGATTTAGTTAGTTAGTTTAACCAGTTTAGTTAATTAGTTTAGTTACTTATATTAGTCAGTTAGTTTAGTTAACTTAGATTAGTAGTTAGTTTAGTTAATTTAGTTTAGTTTAGAAATTTAATTTAGTTAACCTAGTTTAGTTAAATTTAGTTTAGAAATTTAGTTTAGTTAACTTAGGTATGTTTTTAGTTTGTTTTAATTCATTTTAAATTTGTGAAAAATGGCTATAATTGACATAATTTGATTAAATTGCTATAAAATTTGTAGAAAATTATTTCAAATATAATTCGTTTAAATTTGTTTTTAAGCTTCTAGGAAATGGTTATAGTTGACTTAATTTGATTAAGTTGTTATAAAGTTCATAGAAAATTAATTAAATTCACATAATTCATTTAAATTTGTTTTAAATTTAATTCGTTTAAATTTGTTTTAAGCTTCTAGGAAATGGTTATAATTGACGTAATTTGATTAAATTTCTATAAAATTCGTAGAAAATTATTTAAATTTACATAATTCGTTTTAATTTGTTTTTAGCTTTTAGGAAATGGTTATAATTGACATAATTTGATTAAATTGCTATAAAATTCGTAGAAAATTATTTAAATTCACATTTCGTTTAAATTCGCTTTAAACTTCTAGGAAAAGGTTGTAATTGACATAATTTGATTAAAATGCTATAAAATTCGTAGAAAATTATATAAATTTACATAATTCATTTAAATTTGTTTTAAACTTCTAGGGAAATTAGTATAATTGGAAAATTGATTAAATTTTGTTTTTTAGTTATGGCTGCACCGCTGGACTACGTACAGCCAGAGTTGTTCGATGAGGCGGTGGACCGGCACCACTGCTCGTACATGTCGGCTGTTCTCGGCCGTCCGCTCGGCGTGATACGTTGCCGGACGACCCGCACGCTGTTTCCGATACACCCGCGGTAGATTCCGAAGTATGTAATTCATATTTATTATTTATTTCCGTTTCTTTACAATAGTAATTGCGTTAAGTAAATTAATATTTTTTCAGGCTACGCGCTGCAAAACTTCTCCCTGTTGCGCGGTTGGTCGAGGAGGACATGCTACGAGCTGAGGTTCCCCGGGCGGAGCGGTTGACACGGTTCAACTTCAACGCCCCTCTCATCGCCGCGTTCATGGATCGGTGGTGACCAGAGACGCACACGTTCCACTTCCGCGTCGGCGAGATGACTCGCAGTCTGGAGGACGTCGCGATGTTGGGAGGACTGTCGTGTGCTGGAGAGGCGATGGGGCCGATCGACATCCCTGCGACGTGGCAGGCTGACTTCCTTGCTCGGTTCGCGAACGTTCCTCGGAACGATCGCACACCGACGCTGTACCTGCCCTTCGTCGACACCCACGGGCCCACCTGGACTTGGATTTAGCTTACGTGATTCTAACTCTTATTTTCAACGTATATGCATTTAAACGAATGTGATGACGGACCTTTGTGTGTGTGCAGGCTGACTACATGGCGGACGATGCCGATGACCAGACATCAGATAGGTTTTTGGAGGTCTACCTGCTCTAGCTGTTCGGGTGGGTGCTGTTCTGCGAGTCAGCGGGAGACTCCGTGTCGCGGTGCATGATCCCCTGGGCTCAGAGGATCGCTGACACACCCCTCGAGCAGATGCCCCAAGTCAGCTGGGGTAGCGCTGTTCTGGCAGCTACGTACACGGGGTTGTGTTCGACGGTGACGAGGCCGACGAGTAGGGAGGCGATCCTCCTGGGTGTCCTCTCCTGCTCCAGATGTGGATCCACGAGCGGTTCGACATCGGTCGGCCCAGGACGGACCTCTCGGAGTACGAAGCGGCAGCCGACGGCACCGACCCAGCGGACCTCCCCACCATGGGTTCCCTGTGGTGTCTACAGAAGGTAATGACCTCCCTTTATGTGAGCTACCATTTGACAGTTCTAAGTATTTTCCGTTACAAATATTCAGTCGCCCGTGTTTTTATGTTTCATTTTCTATGCTAGGTGGACACATAAGGGCGTGCCTGCGGCGACGTCGTTCGCCGACAGGCTGCAGCCGTACGTGGCAGAGTGGGCGTCCGTGGCGCACGAGCAGAACGTCGTCACCGAGCACCGCCTTCACGACACTGCCGCCTGGGTAGCGTACCTTCATTGGTACCTACTGAGGACGCGAACACGGGTGACGTACGTGCCTGCTACCCCGCCACCGCCACCTGTCCCGGACCACGACAGGGTCCTGCCGGACGTGACTTACCTGGTGCGCCGAGACCAGACCGCCAACATAGCGGTAAGCTACGATACTGCAAACATATTACATTCATATGACTTTTCATTAAAACATGTGTTTCTAATTTGTGCGCAGCACGACACGCTGGCTGAGGTCGTGCGGCTCGCATATGTGGCGATCAGGCAGTGCTTCTCCTGGGGGCCTCAGGAGCACTGGGGCACATACGAGAGGATCCTTGCAGCGGCCATGAGGTACTCCGCCGTCGTGAACTACACCGGGGCCGTAGAGATTCCTCTCCTTCCGCGCCACCCAGCGTTGTCCTCGAGCTCCGCCTCGACAGCATCATCGCAGCAGACGCCTGCTACCTTTGCCGGCGGGTTCTCGGCCGTTGTGACAAACCGCCCAGGAAAATACTGTACTATCGCCTAAGACCGATCCACTTTGGTCATTAAGCAATAGTAAAAGTATCATCCTGTCGTTAGTTGTCGGGTTAACGCCCGGTAAATCACTTGAAAAGCAACAAGGATCAAATATATGCATTAAAACTCACTCGAAGGCGAGTCCAGAGATACAACATCATTAATATCCAAATTCGTACCCCGAGGGGTTCAATTATTACAAACCATTGTTTTTGCTATGATGAAATAGTTCAAAGTTTTTCGAAAGCAGTGGAAATAAACTAACGGAAGCGAAGACACCACGGGAGGCCACCCATGATGCTTTCAGAAGTCGTCCTCCACCCACTCCAGCTCCCAGCCGGGCGGGATCTCTCCGAGCCACACATCACTGAAGGCATTACCTGGATCAACACATTACAGCAAGGCTGAGTATACTAATACTCAGCAAGACTTACCCGTTGGTGATAACTACTTCACCAAGTCTAGACCATGAGAGGCTTTTTGGCTACTGGGTTGCTTTGCTAAAAAGTAACAAAGAGTAGACCCTTACTTTCAAGATTTTAGCACAAGTTCTAGTAGGTTTAATCTTTACTACATTAGCCAACTAGTACAAACAAAGTTGTACAATACAATTAATCAAGCATCATCTTCATCAACTTCCATCATTAGGGATCTCATGACTAGTGGAGTAAGTAGTCTCGGATAACGGTGAGAGGCCAACAATCGATTGATTTAAACCTTGCAAGGTAAACCCAAACACACGGGCCGTCCCCGCGAGGGCAACTTTCCCGGCCGTCCCCATAAATCCTCGGGTCCGGATCGAATCTTACGGTCTTTGGTGCGAGGCTATCCGGCATACCCCGCGAGATACCCGGAGTCACCATACACCACCGGTAGCTAGCCGTGAGAGCGAATCCCAAGAGTAGTAATGGTAAGATCCCTCGCCGCCTCATTAAGGTACTAGGCTTACCGGTCTCATACCCGACATGTGCTTAGTACGTTCAAAAACTTAACCCACATAACCACTGGACCGGAGCCCAGATCCCATGCTCTTACCACGTGAGCGATCCATTTAGGATATATTATGATTCCTATCTAGGAACCTATTCTCGCGAGTGAGGTCATCACCCGACTTGTAACGGTCCTATAGCTTAGCGACTATCGACCTATCATACTAGTAAGGACAAAGGTACCTATGGATCATGCATCTAGGGTTTCATTCAACTCCCGAACGTAAATGCACAATCATTCATAGATAATTGAATAAGAATTTTAAAACCGGGTTAGATGCACGGGGCTTGCCTTCGTCGACTAGGTTAGCTTGGGCACCCTCGGTGTCGAGCACTTCCACGTACTGCAGCGAAGCTTCCGCTCCTCCTTCCTCGGTTTCCGGGACAAGGGAGTAATCTCCGTCCGGAAGATCTACACGGAATGCAATGCAAGTTTAGGTGATGTGATAGTTTGCTGTCTTATCCAACTCTTGGTTGGTCATATTCACCTTAACAAGCACCTAGATAGTGTTTCTCTTATAGGAAGGTTATTGGTTGTACATGGGTTATTCTTTTATTGCACAATTGAATAAAGGTTTCTTTGTACTTGTTATTTCATGTGAATATATAGCCCTTTTCCTTTCACAATCAAGGTGTGCATAATATTTTTATTCATGAATTAATTCCTTATCAGCGAGGATACTTAATTATCTTTTAATTAAATTAGATAATATTTTCAAAAAGGAAAAAGAATTAAATAAGGGCTTTTCTTTATTTAATTTCTCTTTAATATTAAAAGGGCTTTTAAGCTTTTTATTAAGCAATTAAATTACCAAAAATTAAAGGAGTGTTTCTTAAGCATACTAGCACCTATCCTGGTCCATTGGACCCACATGTAAGTGTTGGATGCTAGAAAATTAAATATTATAGAAAATACAAAGGCTAGCTAGTGATTCCATTTAAATGCATACAAAAATAAATAAGCATAAAAATGACCCAAACTTTCTCATGCATGCTCTCTGGTCCTAAACAAGCCTAAAGAACCAGCATATTCACCTAGGAACTCTACTGATCTTAGTTCATTAATTTTCAAAGGAAAACATGCATAAATCAACAATAATTATTTCTGTTAAGCCAAAAATCATGATTAATTCACAAGATGTGTATTTTGACATTACAAGATAGTGTGCACAATTTGAACTCAAAAACATAAATATATTTATCAAGAAAAATCCTCTAGGCAGTTTCTGCAGGAAAGGAAAAGAATTTATTTAACAAGATCTACAACATAACTTTGTGCAACTTTTGGCACAGAATCTAGTCATGACCTAACACACAGCATATCCAAAATTGGGATACAGAAGAGTTATGGATTTAAAGTTATACCAGATGTAGGTTTTTCACCTTTGTATTTTTCAAGCTAAAACTGTTTAGAATCCAGCCATGTGCAAATAACAAAAGTGGTGGGATTTCTCTTCCTGAACCCAACAAAATTGGTTTGGTATTTTTCTGATTTTTCTACGAATTTCTAAGAATTTTATAAGGCACTGGAGTGAATTGTAAAGAAACTTAGATAGGGATCTTCACAACCAGGCCCTGGACTTTTACACGAAACACCCTAGAAGCAATCCGGCCCTTGGCCGGCCGGCGCGCGCGGGCACGGCCAACGCCGACGAGCCGGCGGCGCCGCGCCGGCCGGGCAAGCGGCTTAGCACGACCACATGCTCACTTAGGGGTCGTGGGGTGCGGGGTTTGGGCGGAGAGGTGGCCGGCGACGGGGTTCGGCGGCGGCCGACGGCGGTGGCCGCGGCGGCTCGGGGAAAACCGGCGAGGGGGTGAATTGGGTGGCAACAAGCGAACGCGTGAGCTTCACTAGGGCCTAGGGGAGCTAACAGGGCAGTTGGACGGCGACGAGCACGGGCGGTGAGCTCCAGCACCGGGCGGCAGTGGCAATGGCGGCGGGCGGTGTGACAACCCGCCCAGGAAAATACCGTACTATCGCCTAAGACCGATCCACTTTGGTCCTTAAGCAATAATAAAGTACCATCCTGTCGTAAGTTGCCGGGTTAACGCCCGGTAAATCACTTGAGAGCACAAGGATCGAATATATGCATTAAAACTCACTCGAAGGCGAGTCCAGAGATACAACAACATTCAAATCCAAATTCGTACCCCGAAGGGTTTAATTATTACAAACCATAGTTTTTTTTGTCATGACGAAATAGTTCGAGTTTTGAAAAGCGAGCGGAAATTAACTAGCGGTGGTGAAGTCACCACGGGAGGCCATCCATGATGCTTCGGTAGTCGTCCTCCACCCACTCCGGCTCCCGGCCGGTCGGGATCTCACCGGGCCACACATCACCGAGGGCACCCGGATCAACACATTATAGCAAGGCCGAGTATACTAATACTCGGCAAGTCTTACTCGTCGGTGATATCTACTTCACCAAATCTAGACCATGAAAGGCTTTTTGGCTACTTTGGGTTGCTTTTGCTAAAAGGTAACAAAGAGTAGGTCCTTACTTTCAAGATTTTAGCGTAAGTTCTAGCAGTTTTTATCTTTACTACATTAGCCAACTAGTACAAACAAAGTTGTTCAATACAATTAATCAAACATCATCTTCATCATCTTCCATCATTAGGGATCACATGACTAGTGGAGTAAGTAGTCTCGGATAACGGTGAGAGGCCGACAATCGATTGATTTAAACCTTGCAAGGTAGACCCAAACACACGGTAGGCTGTCCCCGCGAGGGCAACTTTCCCAAGCCGTCCCCATAAATCCTCGGGTCGGGATCGAATCTTACGATCTTTGGTGCGGGCTATCCGCATACCCCGCGAGATACCCGGAGTCACCATACACCACCGGTGGCGAGCCGTGAGAGCGAATCCCAAGAGTAGTAATGGTAGGATCCCTAGCCGCCTCATTATGGTACTAGGCTTACCGGCCCCATAACCGGCATGTGCTTAGTACGTTCAAAAACTTAACCCACATAACCACTGGACCGGAGCCCAGATCCCATGCTCTTACCACGTGAGCAATCCATTTAAGGATATAGTATGATTCCTATCTAGGAACCTATTCTCGCGAGTGAGGTCATCACCCGACTTGTACCGATCCCTATAGCTTAGCGACTATCGACCTATCATACTAGTAGGGACAAAAGGTACCTATGGATGCGCATCTAGGGTTTCATTCAACTCCCGTACGTAAATGCACAATCATTCATAGATAATTGAATAAAGAACTTTAAAGCTAGGTTAGATGCACCGGGGCTTGCCTTCGTCGACTAGGTTAGCTTGGGCACCCTCGGTGTCGAGTACGTCCACGTGCGCACGGAACCTTCCGCTCCGCCTTCCTCGGTTTCGGGACCGGGGAGTAATCTCCGTCCGGAAGATCTACACGGAATGCAATGCACTTTAGGTGATGTGATAGTTTGTTGCCTTATCCAACTCTAGTTGGTCATATTCACCTTAACAAGCATGCATCTAAGGTTTCTATTTTAGGAAGTCATTGGTTGTACATGGGTTACTCTTTTATTCCACATTTGAATAAAGGTTTTTAATAAGTTCATCATTTCATGTGAAAGCTTCATTTCCTTTTATCTTTACCAACATGGTGTAATTAATATTTATATTTATGAATTAATTCCTTATCAGTGCTGGTAATTAAATTTCTTTTATTTATATTAAATAATACTTTCAAAAAGGAAAAAGATTTAATTAAGGATTTTTCTTTATTTAATTTCCCTTTAATATTAAGAGGGCATTTAAGCCATTTATTAATCAATTAAATTACCAAAAATTACATGAGTGTTTCTTAAGCCTACTAGCACCTATCCTGGTCCATTGGACCCACATGTGAGTGTTGGATGCTAGTAAAATAAATATTATGGAAAATAACAAAGGCTAACTAGTGATTCAACTTAAGTGCATATAAAAATAAATAAGCATCAAAATGATCCAAATTTTCTTGGGGATGCTCTCTGGTCCTAAACAAGTCTAAAAAGCTAGCATGTTTACATGGAACCTCTACTGAACTTGGTTTATTAATTTACAAAGGAAAACATGCATAAATCAAGAATAATTATTTCTGTAATCCAAAATTCATGGTTAATTCACAGGATGTGTCTTTTGGCATTACAAGACAGTGTGCGCAAGTTGGGCTCAAGAACATAAATATATTTAACAGGAAAAATCCTTTATGCAGATTCTGCAGAAAAGGAAAAACATTTTTATAAAAAGATTTACATCATAAATTTGTGCAATTTTTGGCATAGGAGCTAGTCATGACTTAGCACACAACATATCCAAAATATGGCTACAGAGGAGTTATATTTGTCAAGTTATGACAGATCCATGTATAACACATTTGTATTTTTCCTGCCAAAACTAATTTGAATCTAGCCATGAGTATACAGCAAAAGAGGTGGGGTTTAGCATCCTGAACCCTACAGAATTGGTTTGGGATTTTTCTGATTTTTCTGTGAATTTCTAGGGATTTTACAAGTCACCGGACTGAATTGTAATAAAACTTAGTTAGGTGAGGTGGCGCGAGGGCCACATGGTGGCGGGGGGCCGAGGGTACGGCACCGAGGCCCCGTCTTCCCGCGCCCGCCACTCCGCCCGAGGTGGAGGGGGCCGCTTGCGACCCGCCCGCGTTCTCCGACGCCCGGGGGAGCGGGGAGATCCGGGGAGAGCTCCGCGGCCACGGCACCACGCTTGACCGTGTGTTGAACGAGGCGCCGAGGGTCCACGCGCGGCCCCGCGTGGCGTGTCTTCCGGGTAGGGTGCCATTGCTTGCTTCCCTTTTCCTTGTTTACGCGCGCTTATCTTTGCGGCATGGCGTTTACGGGTTTTGATTTGTGGGTGCCAGGGAGCTCGAGCGCCGCACCCGCGACAAGTACGGCGCCTTCGATCGGGTGAACGCCGAGCTCCACCGGCCTCCGGGAGCGATGCGGCGCCTTCGACGCGCTCACCGACGCCCTCGGGACTCCGGATGGTCGGTTGTCGTACGGGCCATGGCCTTGCGCGATGAACTCCCCGAGAGCACGAGGCAAGACCGGCGCGTCCCTCTAGCCTCGAGCGGGTGCCGCACGGCCCTCATCGACCGTGATGAGGCGCGCGGGCGGCGCGCTCGGACTTGGGGAAGATGCGCACGCCGGCGACCAACCGGGGAGGCGGAGGTGGCCGGCGTCCGCGGCGAGAACCGGGGGCTCCGCTCGTCCCTCGAGGGGGCGCGGGCGCGGCGGCGCGGCCGAGGAGCGGGCGCGCGCGCTCGAGCAAAGGGTCAAGGAGGCCGACGACTTGAAGGCCGCCCTTGACGCCAAGGTCGCGGCGCTCGCCGTTGCGAGGACCGCCTTCGCAGGAGCGCACCGCCCGTCAAGGAGGGCGAGGGACGGCTCCGGCGGGGAGCGAGGACGCCCTCGTCGACGCTCGGTCGGCCCCGGAGCGGGAGAGCGGCGCTCGCGAGGCGACGCGGATGTCGCCGGAGGACCGAACGCCAAGTTCTCGCGAGGTCGAGGGCGAGCGATGGTGCTCGGCATCACGAGCGCGGGCCGAGAGCGCGGCCCTCCGGGAGCGAGGGCGAGACCATCGGGGGCCTCGAGCGACGGTCGAGGCCGAGCGCCGCGCCCTCGAGGTGGAGAGGAAGCAAGTCGAAGGTGAGCCGCCGTTTGACTCTCGTGTTGTTGGGTTTTCCTTAGAGGGTTCGCACTCTTTTTCGACTTCTTTCTCGTGCGGCGACCCCGAGCTTGCGCACCGCGCCGGGGCACGCGGTTGAGCGAGGCCGAGGCACCGCGGACCTCCTACAACTCCTCCGAGCAGAGGCGCGGGAGTTGCGCGATGCGGCCCTCGAGACCCGCCGATCCGGGAGGAGGGCGAGGTGCGAGCCGGAAGCTCGGCCGGCCGGCCGCTGCGTGCCCTTAGCGGCCACGTCACCGAGCGCATGCGCCGGGCGCCGCATCTTGGCGTCCGAGAGGCCCTCGGAGTGGTACGGTCCCACTACGAGGTTAACTTTGAGGCGGCGGCGGAGGCTACGTCGTCCCCGAGGGTGTCGAGGACGAGGTGGCGATGGAGCGTGTGGACGCGCTCGCCTGCCGACGCCGCCGGTCGCTCGGCCGAAGCCTTCGAGGAGTTCCTCTTCCGGGACGCCGCCGACGCCGCCGCTCCTCCCTCCCCCGAAGAGCACGGTGGGCGCTAAGCCCGTTTTTGTTTGTGTATCGGTATTCGGCCGTGCGGCCTTTGTAAATAAACAAGTTGTTTTTGCCATGAACATTTGTCGATGTGAAATGAAGTCTTTTGTTTAATACGCTTTTTGTTTCTCCTTCTTCCCGAGTAGATTCTAGTTAGGGGAGTTCGATTTTCGCGGGTGGCCCGCCGGGTTGGAGGCAAGAGAGAAGGGCCGTATCCTCGCGGAGGCGTAGGCTATCTCGGCTCGCGCGCTCCTTCCGCTAGGCGCCCGCGCCCGTTCGAATCTTTGCTCGAGGCCGAAGTAGAAACATACTTAGCGCGCGTGAGCTGTTTCTTTTTTGCGAAAAAATGGGACCATTTTTTTGGGGGGGGGATGCCCCCCGTAGTAGCCCCCGAGGGTAACTTGGGTTTCAGGGGAAAGCCGAGTTGCCCTTTTTATTAAACTGATGATGTTTACATGGTTGTCACCAACTGGGGTGCTGGTTACGTGATTTTACAACAAAATACTTGGAAATCCTAGCTAGGGATAGAAGCGACGTAGCTGTTGGATGTTCCAAGCGTTGGTGAGTTCTTCGCCATCCTCGTTGGCCAGCTTGTACGTGCCGGGCTTGAGTACTTTCACCACGATGTAGGGTCCCTCCCAAGGAGGTGATAGCTTGTGGCGTCCTCGGTTGTCTTGGCGTAGCCTTAGGACCAAATCCCCTTCGCTGAAGTCCCGCCGGCGTATCTTCCGTGCTTGGTAGCGCCTGAGGGACTGTTGATACCTTGCAGAGTGCATCAAGGCCACGAGGCGTGCTTCGTCCAGCTGGTCCAGTGAGTCCTCGCGGGCTCGCTGGTTGGCGTCCTCGTCGTAGCCTCGAACCCTGGGTGACCCGTACTCTATGTCCGTGGGGAGGACGGCCTCCGCGCCATGGACTAGAAAAAACGGGGTGAACCCGGTGGCTCTGCTTGGGGTGGTCCTTAGGCTCCACACGACCGCTGGTAACTCCTGGAGCCATTTCCGACCAGATTTATTTAGGGGTTGAAAATTCGGGCTTAAGGCCTTGTAGGATCATGCCGTTGGCACGCTCTACTTGGCCGTTGGTCCGCGGGTGTGCCACGGTGCCCAATCCACACGGATGTGGAAATTGTCGCGAACTCCAAGAATTTCTCGCCCGTGAACGGGACCCGTTGTCGGTGATGATGGAGTTGGGCACTCCAAAGCGATGGATGATATCGGTGAAGAACGTCACCGCTTGCTCTGCCCTGAGATTCGTAATAGGGCGTACTTCTACCCATTTGGAAAACTTGTCGATCGCGACCAACAAGTGGGTGAAGCCCCCGGCGCCTTCCACGGGGGCCCGACGATGTCCGGCCCCCACATGGCGAACGGCCATGTTATGGGGATGGTCTGCGAGACATGACCGGGGAGGGTTGGACTTGCGGGCGTAGAACTGGCACCCTTCGCAGGTGCGCACGATCTCGCTAGCATCCGCGACCGCGGTAGTCCGATAGAAAGCCTTGACGAAAAGCGTTGCCAACGAGGGTGCGGGGCGCGGTGTGATGGCCACAGATCCCCGCGTGGATGTCCCGCAGGAGCTCGCGCCCCTCGGGGATGGGGATGCACCGCTACGGGATGCGGAGGCGCGCGGCGGTACGGCTCGCCGTCGACGAGGGCAAAGGACTTGGCCATCCCGGCGATGCGCCCGGCCGTGGCCCGATCCGAGGGGAGCTCTCCTCGAGCCATCCTAGCGATGTATTTGTCACGCCGGTCGGCCACGACGGAGCCGGCTCAATGTCCATCACGTCGGCCTCGTAGGAGCCATACCCCTCGAGGAGGGAGAGCACGTACGCCTCGTTCGAGGGGTCCTCATCCATGGGTTCCGCACCCGCTGGATTCGAGGGAGCCCCCGAGGGTTCTGCGTGGCTCGAGGGGTGAGGCTCGAGGACGACCGAGGGCTGGGCGATATCGCGGGCAAAAACGTTCGGGGGGGGACGGTGATCCGCCCGGACGCGATCTTGGCCAGCTCGTCCGCCTCCTCGTTGTACCGGCGGGGCACGTGGTTGAGCTCGATGCCGTAAAACTTGTCTTCGAGGGCTCGCACGGCCTTGCAGTAGGCCTCCATCTTGTCGTCATGGCGGCTCGCGTTCTTCATGACTTGATCGATTACGAGCGGTGAGTCCCCCCCGTACGTCGAGACGCTTGACTCCTAACTCAATGGCGATTTTGAGGCCGCGAGAGGAGGGCCTCATATTCAGCCATATTGTTAGATGCGGGGAAGTGGAGGCGCACCGCGTACCGCATGTGCTCTCCGAGGGGTGATACGAAGAGCGAGGCCCGCGCCCGCCCCCCGTTTTCATCACCGAGCCATCGAAATACAGAGTCCAGCACTCTGCTTGGATCTGCGGCGGCGGCAGCTGCGTATCCGTCCACTCAGCGACGAAATCCGCCAGGATCTGGGACTTGATGGCCTTGCGCGGGGCGTAGGCGAGCGTCTCGCCCATCAGCTCCACGGACCACTTGGCGATCCTGCCCGCCGCGTCGGGATTACGGATGATCTCCCCTAGCGGGAAGGAGGAGACCACCGTGACGGGGGTGGGCCTCGAAGTAATGGCGGAGCTTGCGCCACGCGAGGACTACCGCATACGGCGGCTTCGGACCCGAGGGTAGCGCGTCTTGGCGTCAGACAAGACCTCGCTCATGTAGTAGACCGGCCGGCCGGGACCGGCGGGCGTGCCCTTCCTCCGTGCGCTCCACCATGATCACGGCGGCGACCACCCGGGTGGTTGCGGCCACGTAGAGCCGCGGGGGTTCGCTATCCTGTGGCGGCGTGAGGATCGGGGCGTGCGTTAAGGACGCCCTCGGCTTGTCGAGCGCATTCTATGCCTCGGCGGTCCGGAGAAGCGCTCGTGCTTCTTGAGGAGGCGATAGAGGGCGAGGGCCCTTCTCGCCGAGCCGCGAGATGAAGCGGCTCAAGGCGGCAAGGCACCCCAGCACCTTTTGCACCCCTTTGAGGTCCCGGATCGGGCCCATTCGCTCGAGGGCCGCGACCTTCTCAGGGTTGGCCTCGATTCCCCGTTGGGAGACGATGTATCCCAGGAGCATGCCTCGCGGCACTCCAAAGACACACTTTTCGGGGTTCAATTTGACCCCATTGGCCCGTAGGCAGCCGAACGCGATGCCAAGGTCGCCAACCAGGTCGTTCGCCTTCTCGGTTTTTACGACGATGTCATCCACATACGCCTCGACCGTCCGCCCGATGTGATCTCCGAAAACGTGTTGCATGCGGCGTTGATACGTCGCACCTGCGTTTCGGAGGCCAAACGGCATCGTGACGTAGCGAACATCCCGAACGGCGTGATGAACGAAGTCGCAAGCTGGTCGGACTCCTTCATCTTTATTTGATGATACCGGAATAGGCATCAAGGAAGCAAAGTAATTCACACCCGGCCCGTTGAATCAACGATTTGATCAATGCGTGGCAAAGGAAAAGGAACTTTAGGACATGCTTTATTAAGACTAGTATAGTCTATACATTTCCGCCACTTCCCATTCTTTTTCTTTACAAGTACGGGGTTTGCTAGCCACGTTGGGTGGAACACCTCCTTGATGAATCCGGCCTCGAGAAGCTTCCGCGGCTCCGCTCCGATTGCCCGTCGCCGCTCCTCGTCGAAGCGGCGGAGCCGTTGTTGCACGGCGCGGGCGTGAGGCAGGATGTCAAGGGAGTGCTCGGCGACCTCCCTTGGGATGCCCGGCATATCCGAGGGGCTCCACGCGAAGATATCGGCGTTGGCGCGGAGGAAGTCGATGAGCACCACTTCCTATTTAGGATCGAGGGTGGAGCTGACCCTCAACGCCTTGCCCTTGGGGGCCGCGGGGTCGAGGGGTACCTCCTTGGTCCGTTCCGCGGCCTCGAAGGTGCCGGTGTGCTTGGAGGCGGAGTCGAGGTCCTCGTTGACCATCTTCTCCAAAGTGGTCACCAGCGCTTCATCCAGCGCCAGTGCTTCTGCGTGCTCTACGCACTCGACATCGCAGTCGAATGCGTGCTCGATGGACGAGCCTACGGTGATGACGCCGTTCGGTCCTGGCATCTTCATCTTCAAGTAGGTGTAGTTGGGGACCGCCATGAATTTGGCGTAGCAGGGCCGCCCAAGTATAGCGTGGTAGGCGCCCTTGAACCCCACCACCTCGAAGGTGAGCGTCTCCTTGCGGAAATTCTTCGCGGTGCCAAACCAAACCGGCGGGTCGATCGCCCGAGGAGCCGGACTCCGCTTGCCGGCGCAATTCCATAGAATGGCTTCGTGCCGGGCCGCAGCTGGTCCAACCCGATTCCCATCAAGCGCAGCGTATGCGCGTAGAGGATGTTGAGGCTGCTGCCTCCGTCCATCAAGACTTTTGAGAACCGTGAGTTCCCAATGATTGGGTCGACCACCAGTGGGTACTGGCCCGGGTTGGGGATGCGGTTCGGGTGGTCTTCCCGGCTGAAGGTGATGGCGTCCTCCGACCAATTAAGGAGGGAGGCGCCCTCTCCGCGGCGAGGACCTCGTGCCGCTCCCGCTTGCGCTGGCGGGTCGACATGTCAACGGTGGGTCCCTCGAAGATGAGGAACACGTTCTCCACGGCGGGGAAGCCGCCGGCGTCGCCGTCTCCTCCGTCTTTCTTGGCCTCCGCCTCCTTTGTGGCGGCGTGGCCATAGAACTTCTTGAGCATGTCGCATTGCTCAAGAGTGTGGTTTACTGGGGTCTTGTGGTAAGGACATGGCTTTTTCAGCATGTCATCAAACACCCCCGGGCCTCGAGGGGCCGGTCGAGGGCCCCGTCGAGCCGGGTCGACAGCAAGAGCCTCGGCCTCATCACCATCGCGCCCCTGCTCGCGCGCCTTGCGGCGCGGCTTCTTTCCTTTCTTGCCCCGCTTGTCCTTGTGGTGGGGCTCCCTGGACTTGCTGCCCTCCGCGGGCGCATCGTCCGAGCGCTTGCCCTTCTTGCCGTCAAAGATTGCCCCTACGGCCTTCTCTCTTGAGGCGAAGCTGGTGGCGATGTCGAACAGCTCGTTGGAGTCCGCGGGCGGGCTGCGTCCCAGCTCACGCACGAGGTCCCGGCATGTGGTGCCCTCGAGGAAGGCGTGCACAATCTCGGATCGCGCCACGGCGGGGAGTTCGTACGGCGCTTGGAGAAGCGCCGCATGAAGTCCCGCGGCGACTCGCCGGGCTTCGAGTGCGGGGAGCGCGGATCCCGAGAATTTCCGGGGCGCACGTACGTGCCCCGGAAGTTGCCCACGAACGTGCGAACCGGATCGTCCCGGTTGTGGATCCGGGCCGAAGGGCGGTGTGCTCGAGCTACGTCCGAGACGAATCGCCGAGGTGCGGGGGCAAGTTGCGGATGATGACCTCGTCGGCGGTGGCTCCGCCCGGGCCGGCACGCCAAGCGGTATTCGTTGAGCCATACGTGGGGGTCCGTCTCCCCGTTGTACTTGACGATGGTCGAGGGTTGGCGGAAGCGCTGGGGGAAGGCCGCCGCGCGGATCTCCCGGCTGAACACACGGGTCCTTGGGGGCTCCGGCATCGGGGAGCGGTCTTCGTCGGCCGTCGTAGCGTCCGCCCCGTCGAGGGTGGTAGCCTACCGCCACTCGGGCGTCCTCCCTGCTCATGCGGCGGGCGTTGATGACGTTGCGGGCGTCACCGTCCGGCGCCTGCGTGTGTCAAGGAGCCGCTCTTTGGCCGCCGCGCGTCCCGAGTTGGCGGGACGCCCGCGGCCTTCTCTCCGCGTCGTGAATTCGGTTGCGGAAATCGAAGGCGGAACGACGTCATGGTGTCATATGATCATGGCACCGATGACGATGGCGCTCAATGGTCTCAATAATTGACCGTAACGGGGAGCGAAACGAGAAAAGCTCGGTGTACACGCTTTATGTTTGCGATAGCAACACGGAGGAGCGTAGCATAAGGCTTCGATCGATCCCGGGCGTACTTTCCTTGTTTGATTTGAGAATTGTAAGGTTAAGAGCACGGACCAAGAACGAATACACGATGGATGGCTTCTCCAAGTTGACTATTCGAGAACCTTGACTCGCTCAAGAGAAAAGTTTCTACTTCTACCGTTTTCCACTTGGCTAGCGGAAAAGGAATCGATGCTACAAGATTGTCGAGGTCCATGGCAAGGGACCGCTTTGTCGAGAGATTTCCAATAGACCATTACAAAGAAAGAAGGCTAATGACGAGTTCCACACGCTCCCGTACAAAAGATGACTTCAAGGGGGAATTTCAAGGAATAATCTTGCTCACACCTTTACTTACTTCGCAAATTTTGAGGTTTTGACAACTCGTTGTTTTGAAAGTGCAAGCACTTTTTCAAATTTGACGCGATGCATATGCTTGTGCAGTATGGGCTCATGATGCACGTTAGAATGACTCGGTTACCCATGTGCGTTGATGATTGGAAATGCAATCAATAGTAGGGAGGGGATCTGTGTGACGAGTTGCTATCTCACAACCAAGATACCTAGCGCGCTCCTAGGGGCAGTCGTGTGGCTGCAGCACACACGATACCCTAGGTTCCGTCACGGCACCTTTGACTATGGGGTAACAACGTCACCAAACAAGAGGTAGGGTAGGGGTACGTAGATTCATGCGAATGCACGTTAGTATACCCATGCTTCCCAAATGCTCATGCTATGTAGCGCATGCTCAAAAGCCACCTTTTAAGTTTAAATCACAAGGTTTGAGCAAGACCGAAAAGATCAAGTTCAGGATTGAGGAATCGATTGGATCTTGGATTGGCACAAAGTTCGTGGAGTACGGATCTTGATTGATCACAACTTAACATACATAAGGCCGTACGAACATCATTGCTTTGGAAGGGATGTTTAATCAAGACGGTACATCGATGAGAGTTTTCAAAATTACTAACAACATTTAGGATTACAAAGCAGACTAGCTGCAATGACAAGGTTCCTAGTCCAACTGACAGCGAGAGTCGACCAAGGATGGTCATGTTACACTAGGATTCCTCACAACACTGCATTCCTATGACTCAGAACTTTATTCCCAATGGATCGACTTCCGAGGGTGGGATCTTCCATTCCGAAAGTCTACGGTGACTCAGGTCCAAACTCAATTCCAGATTCACCCTGGATATCTTCAACATCTTCTTCGTGCGCTGGTCCAGGAATAACGGAGTTCGGGGGTGGAACGGCTAGAGCTTCCGCTGATTTTCTAGTTCAAGCATATACCGATCGTTATGCTGCAACAAGAAATTCTGCTCATGGATGATCTCCGTTAACTCTTGTATCTTTGCCTTGTCCTTGCGTCTTTCCTTCCTGAGAGTAGCGATCATTGCTCGGGCTTCTTTCAACGCTTGAGCTGAACACTCTACTTCCTTAACTTTGTATCTATAGATTTGGTGTCTATAGAATACACTTTCTCCCACCATTCGCAGATAGGTGTCGTACATGGCTTCTGAGAAGCGGACTGAGGTGACAAGATCAGTGCTATAGTGAGAGTTGCTCCGGGGGTGGAAGGATAGTTTCTCGTTCACCACCCGGTGCAATGTGTCGCTCGGGTACGGAATGACTTTAGGCGCAGAGTTGGCTATCTCGGTGGTGCTTTCCACAAAAAGTGGTGAGTGCTTCGAGAGCAGCCTTCGCACCGTGTCGGACAAGTTTCTTCCGTGTGCCGTACACTCCCACTTATCCCAAGCGGGGATTGGTCGGACACGTTGAAATCTTCACCTTCACTTCACAACGAAGGAGTTGACCGGTGGTCATGATCTCACGTGTCGAGTACTGCGGGTAAGTGGTGTACCCAAAGTCCTTTAGGGTGTCCCACAAAAGAGCGGAAATCCACCCTCCTCGAGGTAGTCCACGAGAGTCCATGATTCCACATCGGCCGACGTAGAGCCGGCGTTGTTCATCCGGACATAGCGACAAAAGTGAAAATCGGGCGGGTGCGAGTGTACAAAGGTAACTCGATCCACGAATTGGGTAAGGGTTAAGGTATGGGGTAACCATGCATACTTAAATACCATCGTATGCCGAGCTCGAACGTGCGGGCATACCAACGATACATGGTCCGGCAATCGAGAACCTAACATCCTACCCCACTCGCAGTTCAACACTTCCCCAATTGGCGTAGCATCTTAGCAAGGTTATGAAACTTAAGTTGGATACTCAAGGTTGAGCTAGGGAACTAGAAAGGTGCTTCGAACCAAGCAAGGTTCAAGGGTTCTAGGGGGATGTTAAGACAAGGGTTGGCTACCAAGCATAACCCGTGGCGGACCAAGGTACGATCATGAATTTTAACGAGTGGAAACGGGATTAGATTGAAGCGGCCTAGGTTAAGATCACCTAGACGAAGGATTCTCGGACAAGAGCAGAATCTAAGCATCACTTTTGTTAAATTTAAGCGAGCAACACACCTACGCCTAAAGAGGCTAATCGGGACCAAGCATGCTATCACTATTTTACTTCGAGAGAGCACGAAAACAGCCATGAGTTCGGTTTAGGTTCCTTCTCGATTGTTAATCATGATGCAAGGCGTCCTATTTGTCCTCACAAGGCAATCAAGCCAACTTCGGAGTTAGCGCCGTGGCATGGCACATACACGTATCTCCTTATAATAGCTAGTCGAGATCTAGTCGATGCTTACTTAGCGAGCTTACGTAACGGGGTTAGTGTACCGCGTAGAAAATCACGGAACACAATGGACCTTTCATGCCGGCACTCATGAAAGCGTCCACATACATTACCGTTCGCTATAGGAACGACATCCATGCGTGAAGCCGCCGCATGGACGGCGTCCAACCTCGGACATTCTCCATTTGAATGGAGTATATCCTTGCCTCGCATGAGCGACATGCGGAAGGCTCACGTATGAAACACGTGGCAAGACACAACTCATAAACATACGCGAAGATGGGATCCGTGGAATGGATCACTCCATCAACCCTCGCAATTCCCGTGATGCGGAACGAGCACACGTATAACACACGTGGCTCATCTAGTTTGGTTGTGCGAGAAAGTAAGTCCGACATAAAGTAATGTCTTTGGAAGTTAGCAAAATAGACCATAGATTAATAAGCCACCCGAAAGAACCCAAAAATTTCCCTCTAGGGCCTCTCGGTCTAGTTTATCCTTAACGGACCAACGTGTTTTGCAATTCAAACAATCTTGGCAAATTTTATTCGAAAAGCATGTGATTAGAGTTGTTAATTAAGCTGTGGTGCATGCGATCGCTACGATACCGAGTTGTGACAACCCGCCCAGGAAAATACCGTACTAACGCCTAAGACCGATCCACTTTGGTCATTAAGCGATAGTAAAGTATCATCCTGTCGTTGGTTGCCGGGTTAACGCCCGTAAATCACTTGAACATTGAACGAGAGGATCGACACATGCATTAAAACTCACACGAAGGCGAGTCCGCAGTACAACATGAATTAAACATTTTATTACAAACCATTGTTCAAGGCATAAGATAAAAGTTTCGCAGTTCGAAAATACGGCGGAATGATTTAAACTAGCGGAACGGTGAACATCACGGAGGCCATCCGTGATGTCATCACTTGTTGTCACCCTTCCGATCAAGCACACACCGCAACAACAATTTTAAAGCAAGGCCGAGTATACTAATACTCAGCAAGACTTAACCGTCGGGTGATGACTACATCACCAAACTCTAGACATGAAAGGCTTTTGGCCGGTGGAGTTCTTTTCTTGGGAAGCCACTAAGAGTGAATCCTTACTTTCAATCTTTTAGCACAAGTTCTAGTTGATTACCATTTCTAAGTGTGCCAACTAATTCAATCAAGAATTGGACAAGCAATTTAATTCATCCAACATATTCCTCGAGTTCCATCATTATGGGATATCATGGCCAGTAGAATAAGCAGTCTCGGATAACGGTGAGAGGCCGACAATCGATTGATTTAAACCTTGCAAGGTAAACCCAAACACACGGTCGGTTGCCCCCGCGAGGACAACTCCCCAGGCCGTCCCCATAATCTTCGGGTTGGGATCGAATCTTACGGTCCCCGGTGCAAGCTATCCGGCATACCCCGCGAGATACCGGAGTCACCATACACCATCCTTTCCGTAGCTAGCCGGTAAGGAGATTTCTCAAGAGTAGTAATAGTAAGATCCCGTGCCGCCTCATTAAGGTACTAGGCTTACCGGCCCCATAACCGGCATGTGCTTAGTACGTTCAAAAGCTTAGTTCACATGCCCACTGGACCGGAGCCCAATCCCATGCTCTTACCACATGAGCAATCCATTTAAGGATATCTTGTGATTCCTATCTAGGAACCTATTCTCGCGAGTGACGAACATCACTCGACTTCTATCGGTCTTATAGCATGGCGGCTATCGACCTAGCATACTAGTGATAGAGCATAGGTACCTAGGGATCATGCATCTAGGGTTTCAAATCAATTCCCCGAAACGTAAATGCACAATCATAGCAAACATAATTGCATAATTTTAAAAGGCGGGGTTAATGATCCGGGGCTTGCCTTCACCGGCAAGGTTGGCCTTGGGCCCTTCCGGACTTGGGTCCGTGTCTTGAGCTACGTTCACGTGCGGCGGCTCTTTGTCGGCACCTTCGTCTCCTCCTTCCGCACGAGCGTACGTCTACTGGCGGAAAGATCTACACGAAGATGCAAATGCAAGATTTATTCGACGGTTTATACTCAAACCATATTGGCAATCAAGGGGCGTATTTGTTGGGCACATTCACCTAGATAAGAATACATTCAGCATACTCTTCCATAAGGAATAATATGCATTCTTTATTAATTATTCTTTTTGATGGTGACTGTGTACATATATATATAAATAATTCAATTTAACTTTATCAACAGTAGTGGGTAGGTGCATTTAACCTTTTTAACATGATTTGCAACCACACTCAAGTTACATGGGTGGTTGGGTGATTTCTCTTTATTGCACAATTGAATAAAGGTTTCTTTATACTTGTCATTTCATGTAAAAGCTTTTAATCATTTTCCTTTCACAAGCAAAGGAATAAATGATATTTTCATCCTTGAATTAATTTCTTATCAGCATCTAGAATTAATTATCTTTTAATTGAATTAGATAATATTTTCAAAAAGGAAAAGAATTAAATAAGGCCTTTTTATTATTTAATTTCCCTTTAATAGAAAAAGGGCTTTTAAGCTTTTTATTAAACAATTAAATTACCAAAAATTAAAGTAGTGCTTCTTAAGCCTACTAGCATCTATACTGGTCCATTGGACCCACATGTAAAGGTTGGATGCTAGGAAAAATAAATATTATGGAAAAATAACAAGGTTAACTAGTGATTCAATTTAAATGCATATAAACATAATTAAGCATCAAAATGACCCAAACTTTCTTGTGCATGCTCTCTGGTCCTAAACAAGCCTAGAGAACCCACATGTTTGCATGGAATCTCTACTGAACTTGGTTTATTAATTTTCAAAGGAAAACATGCATAATTCAAGAATGATTATTTCTGTTAATCCAAAAATCATGATTAATTCACAAGATGTGCATTTTAGTATTACAAGAAAGTGTGCACAAGTTGGGGTTAAAAACATAAATATTTTTAACATGAAAAATCATTTATGTTGTTCTGCCAGAAATGGAAAACATTTTTAGAAAACGATTTACATGATAACTTTGTGCAATTTTTGGCATAGGAGCTAGTCATGACCTAACACACAACATATCCAAAAGTTAGCTACAAAGGTTATATGGTTTTTGAGATATTGCAGATCTAGGGTTTTCACATTTGTATTTTTCATGCAAAACCTAAAAGGAATTAGCTTAGGCCAGAATAACAAAAGTTGTAGTATAAATCACCATGGATCCAACCAAATTGGTTTCACATTTTTCTGAATTTTCTGAGATTTTCTACACAATTTACAAGATTCAGCAATCTGCTTATACTATTGGAGTTACCTTTTTGCAAATAGGACCCTGGAAAGAGTTGAATGCTCGCAATGTCACCCCTATGGCGGCCGGCCGGCACGGGCTGCCAAATTCCGGTGAGGCCGGCGGCTCTCTTGCCCGGGGAAGGGGTGGAGGAGGGTCTAGGGGGTACTAGGGCTCGATTTGGGCAGGGGTTTGGTCGGGAGATGCGGCCGGCGGTGGTGCTCGGCGGCACACCGCGGCGGCGACCGCCGCCGCCCTCTCTGCGGCGCGGTTCGGTCCGGTGAGAAGAGGGGAGAGGCTCGGTAGTTTCCTTAGGGGCTAGAGCACGCGGAGGAGTAGCTAATCGGCTTGGGATTCGGCTCGAGGTTGGGGCTCACCGCGGTTGGCACCCGGTGCGCGGCGGTGGCTCGGTGCGGCGGGGGCCGGTGTGGCGTGGCGTCCTTGCGCGGGGGAGAGGGCGGCCTTAAAGGCGTGGCGCGGACGGGGAAACAAGGGGCAGCTCGGGCGGCCGGGGCCACGGCGGTACGGCGGCGGGCGCGCGCACCGTACCACGGCGGGCGGGGGGTGTACGGCGCGCGCGCGGTTCCGCGGCGTTCCCGCCGTTCGAGGCACCTCGGGGCACGGGGCAGCCTAGGGAACACGCGAGGGGCCTTGGGAACGTGCGCCGGTGGGCCGGAAGCCGAGGCACGGGCACCGGTGCGGGCGGCGCGGCGGCGGCGCGGCCGGCGCGGCGTCGGCGCGCGCGCGCGCGCGCGTCGCGCGGGAGCGCCCAAATTGTGCGGACCAGCTCGGTTCGAAATAAGATTTCTCGAAAAATTTGAATAAAAGTGCACAGGGCAATGAATAGGAAAGTTGTAGATCTAACTACCCTCTACAACTTTCAAAAAGGCCATATAGTGTTTTTCTCAACGGATTTTGCGGGAACGTCGTGCCAACTTTGAATGTCGGCACATTGCGGAAAACAGGGAAAATTTGTCTTGCAAGGGGTTTTTCACAATTTTCCACCCAAAATTTAAAATGCCAATCTACATGAAAGTTGTGTCCCTCAACAAGATGGACAACTTTCATAAAGGTAGATTTTGAAGTGTTTAGGTGAATTTTGGGGAACGCGGCAAAAGTTCCGACGACATTCGTCGACGTCAACGGTCAAGCGGGGTTCGACCGTGTTTTTGACCAAGGGTTGACTACGGTTGTGTGTAGGCTTGGTCAAGGGGTTCGTTGGGGTTCGTTGACGAGGTTTCCGGGTGATGACCCAGGTTGACCTAAGTTTGACCGCGGTTTGACCGGTTTGACTCGCCGCATCCTGTCTTTAGCATTAATGACGGTAATTAAAAATGCAGGGCGTCACGGTCCTACCCCCCTTAAGAAGAATCTCGTCCCGAGATTCGAAAGTACAAGGGGAGGTGAAGAAAAGGTTTTGGATAGAAGTGTTACCTACGAAATTCGGTTGGCTTTGCTCCACTTGAGGGCTTGGCTCGTTGTTGTTGATAGCGGATCCGGGTTCTCGCTTCGCTGCCGGGGCTTCGTCGTTTGGGTTTCGGGCACTTATTGACAAAATGCCCGGCCGTCTACCATTGTAGCACAACCGGGGAGGAAGGTCTTTAGGTTTGGGGATCGGTTGCTGGGCTTCCCGAATAAGGCGAGTCTCTTTCTCTCCTTTTTCTTTGCCTTCTTCGAGGTTCGCGCAGTGTTGTAATAGCGGTGCGTTGAGTGGTCTTGCTAGGGTTACAGCTTCGCTTGCCTTCACGTGGACAAGTCTCTGTACAGGTAATTTCCCACTCACTTACATCTATCTCAGATAATCCTCGTTTGTGGCCTTGATCGGCCTTCTCTTCTGCTCTAAGATCCATTGGTAGTCGAGACGGTGGTAATATTGAGTCAGAGGCTTGGGGCTGGTCTTGATTAACATACTCCTCCAACGAGATTGAACAAACGGGCTTGTTCGACCATAGAGGCGGATAAGGACCGAGAGAGACTCGTCCGCCAAACTATTCCGATATGGTTTCCCATAACGTCCTTGGATGATATCGTACACCACTTGATTCAATACGGAATTCTCGCCCTTCTAGCGCTTGAGTTGCGCCGACAATGGTGTTTACGTCCCTCCGGGTGGGTACTTCGGTGAACAGGGCTTGGAAGGTTGAAGCTTTGATTGCATTGGTGGCATTTGTTGTAGTTGTTGAGCCATTTGCTTCGTTGGGTCCGTAGGAGTTGGCACAACACTTCGGTATGTCTTGCTATGAAAGCTTCAGTCAACATTGTGGGCGGCGGTTGCGTACGATCGCCACTACCCGATGCTTCAAAATCATCGGGGTTATTCCATGCCGTCGGAACATCCGAAATCCGAGTCCCTAATTAGCGCATGATCGGAATATCACCCAAGCTTATAATTCGGACATATTGTACTAGACTCGTTCACGGTAAGCAATGCAAACCGACATCTCAATAGTCACAATATCAATTTGGTAAAACTTTGCCTACACACATCCCATGATCGGGAATGCAAATGGAACAAAAAGGTACAAGGTGCGTCCTCTTACTACCTCATCGCCGTTCATGAGGAAGCGGACGATGAATGTGCACATGCACGGCTAATAGCGAGCATAATCCTCCTACTATACGAGGTACATCCCTAACAATGTCCAAGCAGAACGACTTGAGCTCTTCCGAAGACGGAGTCATGGGTGGCGCCTTGGATTGGTTTCTCGCTTTCGGTCCACTCCGAGCTTCTTCTTGACGTCGGAAATGAAGACGAAGAACGGTTGCTCGGGAAGATTGAAGTATCCGGGGGAGGTGCTCTAGTGGCAAGTAGTCGGGCTAGCTAGAAGAAGAACAAGAGCGATGATACCGCCGAGCTCGATGGAAATGGAGCTTTCGTATCGGCGGCTCCGGTAAAAGGTTCCATTTTATAGCCGATGCGGGGCTGTAACGGCCGCCTGACCCGGTCGGATATCCGGTGTATACAACACCGAGCTCGACAAGGTCGGCTCACGCGATTACGGCGTCGTGAATTCGGTTGCGGAAATCGAAGGCGTAACGACGTCATGGTGTCGTATGATCGTGGCACCGATGACGATGGCGCTCAACGGTCTCAATAATTGACCGTAACGGGGAGCGAAACGAGAAAAGCTCAGTGTACACGCTTTATGTTTGCGATAGCAACACGGAGGAGCGTAGCATAAGGCTTCGATCGATCCCGGGCGTACTTTCCTTGTTTGATTTGAGAATTGTAAGGTTAAGAGCACGGACCAAGAACGAATACACGATGGATGGCTTCTCCAAGTTGACTATTCGAGAACCTTGACTCGCTCAAGAGAAAAGTTTCTACTTCTACCGTTTTCCACTTGGCTAGCGGAAAAGGAATCGATGCTACAAGATTGTCGAGGTCCATGGCAAGGGACCGCTTTGTCGAGATTTCCAATAGACCATTACAAAGAAAGAAGGCTAATGACAGAGTTCCACACGCTCCCGTACGAAAGATGACTTCAAGGGGGAATTTCAAGGAATAATCTTGCTCACACCTTTACTTACTTCGCAAATTTTGAGGTTTTGACAACTCGTTGTTTTGAAAGTGCAAAGCACTTTTTCAAAGTTGATGCAATGCATATGCTTGTGCGGTATGGTGCTCATGATGCACGTTAGAATGACTCGGTTACCCATGTGCGTTGATGATTGGAAATGCAATCAATAGTAGGGAGGGGATCTGTGTGACGAGTTGCTATCTCACAACCAAGATACCTAGCGCGCTCCTAGGGGCGCTCGTGTGGCTGCAAAGACACACGATACCCTAGGTTCCGTCGCGGCACCTTTGACTATGGGGTAACAACGTCACCAAACAAGAGGTAGGGTAGGGGTACGTAGATTCATGCGAATGCACGTTAGTATACCCATGCTTCCCAAATGCTCATGCTATGTAGCGCATGCTCAAAAGCCACCTTTTAAGTTTAAATCACAAGGTTTGAGCAAGACCGAAAAGATCAAGTTCAGGATTGAGGAATCGATTGGATCTTGGATTGGCACAAAGTTCGTGGAGTACGGATCTTGATTGATCACAACTTAACATACATAAGGCCGTACGAACATCATTGCTGGAAGGGATGTTTAATCAAGGCAGTACATCGATGAGAGTTTCCAGAATTATCAACAACATTTAGGATTACAAAGCAAACTAGCTGCAATGACAAGGTTCCTAGTCCAACTGACAGCGAGAGTCGACCAAAAGTGGTCAGGGTACACTAGGATTCCTCACAACACTACATTCCTATGACTCAGAACTTTATTCCCAATGGATCGACTTCCAAGGGTGAGATCTTCCACTCGAAAGTCTACGGTGACTCGGAGTCCGGTCTCAATTCCGCATTCACCCCGGATATCTTCAACATCTTCTTCGTGTGCCGGTCCCGAATAACGGAGTTCGGGGGTGGAACGGCTAGAGCTTCCGCTTGATTTTCTAGTTCAAGCATATACCGATCGTTATGCCGCAACAAGAAATTCTCGCTCATGGATGATCTCCGTTAACTCTTGTATCTTTGCCTTGTCCTTGCGTCTTTCCTTCCCGAGCGTAGTGATCATTGCTCGGGCTTCTTTCAACGCTTGAGCCGAACACTCTACTTCCTTAACTTTGTATCTATAGATTTGGTGTCTATAGAATACTCTTTCTCCCACCATTCGCGGATAGGTGTCGTACATGGCTTCCGAGAAGCGGACCGAGGTGACAAGATCGGGGCTATAGTGAGAGTTGCTCGGGCCGGAAGGATAGTTTCTCGTTCACCACCCGTGCAATGTGTCGCTCGGGTACCGGAATGACTTTAGCCGCGAGTTGGCTATCTCGGTGGTGCTTTCCACAAAAAGTGGTGAGTGCTTCGAGAGCAACCTTCGCACCGTGTCGGACAAGTTTCTTCCGTGTGCCGTACACTCCCACTTATCCCAAGCGAGGATTGGTCGGACACGTTGAAATCTTCACCTTCACTTCACAACGAAGGAGTTGACCGGTGGTCATGATCTCACGTGTCGAGTACTGCGGGTAAATGGTGTACCCAAAGTCCTTTAGGGTGTCCCACAAAAGTGCAGGAAATCCACCCTCCTCGAGGTAGTCCACGAGAGTCCATGATTCCACATCAGCCGACGTAGAGCCAGCGTTGTTCATCCGGACATAGCGACAAAAGTGAAAATCGAGCGGGTGCGAGTATACAAAGGTAACTCGATCCACGAATTGGGTAAGGGTTAAGGTATGGGGTAACCATGCATACTTAAATACCATCGTATGCCGAGCTCGAACGTGCGGGCATACCAACGATACATGGTCCGGCAATCGAGAACCTAACATCCTACCCCACTCGAGTTCAACACTTCCCCAATTGGCGTAGCATCTTAGCAAGGTTATGAAACTTAAGTTGGATACTCAAGGTTGAGCTAGGGAACTAGAAAGGTGCTTGAACCAAGCAAGGTTCAAGGGTTCTAGGGGGATGTTAAGACAAGGGTTGGCTACCAAGCATAACCCGTGGCGTACCAAGGTACGATCATGAATTTTAACGAGTGGAAACGGGATTAGATTGAAGCGGCCTAGGTTAAGATCACCTAGACGAAGGATTCTCGGACAAGAGCAACAATCTAAGCATCACTTTTGTTAAATTTAAGCGAGCAACACACCTACGCCTAAAGAGGCTAATCGGGACCAAGCACGCTATCACTATTTTACTTCGTAGAGCACGAAAACAGCCATGAGTTCGGCTTTAGGTTCCTTCTCGATTGTTAATCATGATGCAAGGCGTCCTATTTGTCCTCACAAGGCAATCAAGCCAACTTCGGAGTTAGCGCCGGTGGCATGGCACATACACGTATCTCCTTATAATAGCTAGTCGAGATCTAGTCGATGCTTACTTAGCGAGCTTACGTAACGGGGTTAGTGTACCTGCAGAAAATCACAGAACACAACGGACCTTTCATGCCAGCACTCATGAAAGCGTCCACATACATTACCGTTCGCTATAGGAACGACATCCATGCGTGAAGCCGCCGCATGGACGGCGTCCAACCTCGGACATTCTCCGTTTGAATGGAGTATATCCTTGCCTCGCATGAGCGACATGCGGAAGGCTCACGTATGAAACACGTGGCAAGACACAACTCATAAACATATGCGAAGATGGGATCCGTGGAATGGATCACTCCATCAACCCTCGCAATTCCCGTGATGCGGAACAGCACACGTATAACACACGTGGCTCATCTAGTTTGGTTGTGCGAGAAAGTAAGTCTGACATAAAGTAATGTGCTGGAAGTTAGCAAAATAGACCATAGATTAATAAGCCACCCGAAAGAACCTCTAGGGCCTCTCGGTCTAGTTTATCCTTAACGGACCAACGTGTTTTGCAATTCAAACAATCTTGGCAAATTTTATTCGAAAAGCATGTGATTAGAGTTGTTAATTAAACTCGGTGCATGCGGTCGCTACGATACCGAACATGTGACAACCCACCCAGGAAAATACCGTACTAACGCCTAAGACCGATCCACTTTGGTCATTAAGCGATAGTAAAGTATCATCCTGTCGTTGGTTGCCGGTTAACGCCCCGTAAATCACTTGAACATTGAACGAGAGGATCGACACATGCATTAAAACTCACACGAAGGCGAGTCCAGTACAACATGAATTAAACATTTTATTACAAACCATTGTTCAAGGCATAAGATAAAAGTTTCGCAGTTCGAAAATACAGCGGAATGATTTAAACTAGCGGAACGGTGAACATCACGAGAGGCCATCCGTGATGTCATCACTTGTTGTCACCCTTCCGATCAAGCACACCCGCAACAACAATTTTAAAGCAAGGCCGAGTATACTAATACTCGGCAAGACTTAACCGTCGGGTGATGACTATATCACCAAACTCTAGACATGAAAGGCTTTTGGCCGGTGGAGTTCTTTTCTTTGGGAAGCCACTAAGAGTGAATCCTTACTTTCAATCTTTTAGCACAAGTTCTAGTTGATTACCATTTCTAAGTGTGCCAACTAATTCAATCAAGAATTGGACAAACAATTTAATTCATCCAACATATTCCTCGAGTTCCATCATTATGGGATATCATGGCCGTAGAATAAGCGAGTCTCGGATAACGGTGAGAGGCCGACAATCGATTGATTTAAACCTTGCAAGGTAAACCCAAACACACGGTCGGTTGCCCCCGCGAGGACAACTCCCCAGGCCGTCCCCATAAATCTTCGGGTTGGGATCGAATCTTACAGTCCCTGGTGCAGGCTATCCGGCATACCCCGCGAGATACCCGGAGTCACCATACACCATCCTTTCCGTAGCTAGCCGGTAAGGAGATTTCTCAAGAGTAGTAATAGTAAGATCCCGTGCCGCCTCATTAAGGTACTAGGCTTACCGGCCCCATAACCGCATGTGCTTAGTACGTTCAAAAGCTTAGCCCACATGCCCACTGGACCGGAGCCCAATCCCATGCTCTTACCACATGAGCAATCCATTTAAGGATATCTTGTGATTCCTATCTAGGAACCTATTCTCGCGAGTGACGAACATCACTCGACTTCTATCGGTCTTATAGCATGGCAGCTATCGACCTAGCATACTAGTGATAGAGCATAGGTACCTAGGGATCATGCATCTAGGGTTTCAAATCAATTCCTGAAACGTAAATGCACAATCATAGCAAACATAATTGCATAATTTTAAAAGGCGGGGTTAATGATCCGGGGCTTGCCTTCGATGGCAAGGTTGGCCTTGGGCCCTTCTGGACTTGGGTCCAGGTCTTGAGCTACGTTCACGTGCGGCAGCTCTTTGTCGGCACCTTCGTCTCCTCTTTCCGGCACGAGCGTACGTCTACTGGCGGAAAGATCTACACGAAGATGCAAATGCAAGATTTATTCGACGGTTTATACTCAAACCATATTGGCAATCAAGGGGTGTATTTGTTGGGCACATTCACCTAGATAAGAATACATTCAGCATACTCTTCCATAAGGGATAATATGCATTATTTATTAATTATTCTTTTTGATGGTGACTGTGTACATATATATGTAAATAATTTAATTTAACTTCATCAACAGTAGTGGGTAGGTACATTTAACCTTTTTAACATGATTTGCAACCACACTCAAGTTACATGGGTGGTTGGGTGATTTCTCTTTATTGCACAATTGAATAAAGGTTTCTTTATACTTGTCATTTCATGTAAAAGCTTTTAATCATTTTCCTTTCACAAGCAAAGGAATAAATGATATTTTCATCCTTGAATTAATTTCTTATCAGCATCTAGAATTAATTATCTTTTAATTGAATTAGATAACATTTTCCAAAAAGGAAAAAGAATTAACTAAGGCTTTTTCTTTATTTAATTTCCCTTTAATAGAAAAAGGGCTCATTAAACAATTAAATTACCAAAAATTAAAGTAGTGCTTCTTAAGCCTACTAGCATCTATACTGGTCCATTGGACCCACATGTAAAGGTTGGATGCTAGGAAAAATAAATATTATGGAAAAATAACAAGGTTAACTAGTGATTCAATTTAAATGCATATAAACATAATTAAGCATCAAAATGACCTAAAACTTCTTGTGGATGCTCTCTGGTCCTAAACAAGCTTAGAAAACCAACATGTTTGCATGGAATCTCTACTGAACTTGGTTTATTAATTTACAAAGGAAAACATGCATAAATCAAGAATAATTATTTCTATTAATCCGAAAATCATGATTAATTCACAAGATGTGCCTCTTCGTATTACAAGACAGTGTGCACAAGTTGGGGTCAAGAACATTAATATATTTAACATGAAAAATCTTTTATTCAGTTCTGCCAGAGATAGAAAAACATTTTTATAAAAATATTTACATGACAACTTTATGCAATGTTTGTCATAGAAGCTAGTCATGACCTAACACACAACATATCCAAAAATTAGCTACAGAGGTTCTATGGTTTTTGAGATATTGCAGATCTAGGGTTTTCACATTTGTATTTTTCATGCAAAAACTAAAAGGAATTAGCTCAGGCCAGAATAACAAAAGTTGTAGTATAAATCTCCATGGATCCAAAAAAATTGGTTTCACATTTTTCTGAACTTTCTGCGATTTTCTACACAATTTACAAGATTCAGCAATCTGCTTATACTATTGGAGTTACCTTTTTGCAAATAGTACCCTGGAAAGAGTTGAATGCTCGCAATGTCACCCCTATGGCGGCCGGCCGGCACGGGCTGCCAAATTCCGGTGAGGCCGGCGGCTCTCTTGCCCGGGGAAGGGGTGGAGGAGGGTCTAGGGGGTACTAGGGCTCGATTTGGGCAGGGGTTTGGTCGGGAGACGCGGCGGCGGTGGTGCTCGGCGGCACACCGCGGCGGCGACCGCCGCCGCCTCTCTGCGCGGCGCGGTTCGGTCCGGTGAAAAGAGGGGAGAGGCTCGGTAGTTTCCTTAGGGGCTAGAGCACGCGGAGGAGTAGCTAATCGGCTTGGGATTCGGCTCGAGGTTGGGGCTCACCGCGGGCGGGCACCCGGTGCGCGGTGGTGGCTCGGTGTGGCGGGGCCGGTGTGGCGTGGCGTCCTTGCGCGGGGGAGAGGGCGGCCTTAAAGGCGTGGCGCGGACAGGGAAACAAGGGGCGGCTCGGGCGGTAGGGGCCACGGCGGTACGGCGGCGGGCGACACCGTACCACGGCGGGCGGGGGGGTACGGCGGCGCGCGGTTCCGCGGCGTTCCCGCCGTTCGAGGCACCTCGGGGCACGGGGCAGCCTAGGGAACACGCGAGGGGCCTTGGGAACGTGCGCCGGTGGGCCGGAAGCCGAGGCACGCGGCACCGTGCGGGCGGCGCGCGGCGGCGGCGCGGCCGGCGCGGCGTCGCGCGCGCGCGCGCGCGGCGTCGCGCGGAGCGCCCAAATTGTGCGGACCAGCTCGGTTCGAAATAAGATTTCTCGAAAAATTTGAATAAAAGTGCACAAGGCAATGAATAGGAAAGTTGTAGATCTAACTACCCTCTACAACTTTCAAAAAGGCCATATAGTGTTTTTCTCAACGGATTTTGCAGGAACGTCGTGCCAACTTTGAATGTCGGCCTGTTCTGGAAAACAGGAAAATCTGTCTTGCAAGGGGTTTTTCACAATTTTCCACCCAAAATTTGAAATGCCAATCTACATGAAAGTTGTGTCCCTCAACAAGATGGACAACTTTCATAAAGGTAGATTTTGAAGTGTTTAGGTGAATTTTGGGGAACGCGGCAAAAGTTCCGGACGACATTCGCTGACGTCAACGGTCAAGCGGGGTTTGACCGTGTCTTTGACCAAGGGTTGACTACGGGTGTGTGTAGGCTTGGTCAAGGGGTTCATTGGGGTTCATTGACGAGGTTTCCGGGTGATGACCCGGAGTTGACCTAAGTTTGACCGCGGTTTGACCGGGTTTGACTCGGGCGATCCGGTCTTTAGCATTAATGACGGTAATTAAAAATGCGGGGCGTCACGGCTACCCCCCTAAGAAGAATCTCGTCCCGAGATTCGAAAGTACAAGGGGAGGTGAAGAAAAGGTTTTGGATAGAAGTGTTACCTACGAAATTCGGTTGGCTTTGCTCCACTTGAGGGCTTGGCTCCGTTGTTGTTGATAGCGCATCCGGGTTCTCGCTCTCCGCCGGGGGCTTCGCTCGTTTGGGTTTCGGGCACTTATTGACAAAATGCCCGGCCGTCTACCATTGTAGCACAACCGGGGAGGAAGGTCTTTAGGTTTGGGGATCGGTTCTGTCGGGGCTTCCCGAATAAGGCGGAGTCTCTTTCTCTCCTTTTTCTTTGCCTTCTTCGAGGTTCGCGCGGGTGTTGTAATAGCGGTGCGTTGAGTGGTCTTGCTAGGGTTACAGCTTCGCTTGCCTTCACGTGGACAAGTCTCTGTACAGGTAATTTCCCACTCACTTACATCTATCTCAGATAATCCTCGTTTGTGGCCTTGATCGGCCTTCTCTTCTGCTCTAAGATCCATTGGTAGTCGAGAAGGTGGTAATATTGAGTCGAGGCTTGGGGTTGGTCTTGATTAACATACTCCTCCAACGAGATTGAACAAACGGGCTTGTTCGACCATAGAGGCGGATAAGGACCGAGAGAGACTGTCGCCAAACTATTCGATATGGTTTCCCATAACGTCCTTGGATGATATCGTACACCACTTGATTCAAGACGGAATTCGCCCTTCTAGCGCTTGAGTTGCGCCGGCAATGGTGTTTACGTCCCTCTGGGTGGGTACTTCGGTGAACGGGGCTTGGAAGGTTGAAGCTTTGATTGCATTGGTGGCATTTGTTGTAGTTGTTGAGCCATTTGCTGTTGGGTCTGTAGGAGTTGGCACAACACTTCGGTATGTGCTGCTATGAAAGCTTCGGTCAACATTGTGGGCGGCGGTTGCGTACGATCGCCACTACCCGATGCTTCAAAATCATTGGGGTTATTCCATGCCGGTCGGAACATCTGAAATTTGAGTCCCTAATTAGCGCATGATCGGAATATCACCCAAGCTTATAATTCGGACATATTGTACGAGACTCGTTCACGGTAAGCAATGCAAACCGGACATCTCAATAGTCACAATATCAAATTGGTAAAAACTTTGCCTACACACATCCCATGATCGGGAATGCAGATGGAACAAAAAGTACAAGGTGTGTCCTCATACTACCTCATCGCCGTTCATGAGGAAGCGGACGATGAATGTGCACATGCACGGCTAATAGCGAGCATAATCCTCCTACTATACGAGGGTACATCCCTAACAATGTCCAGCAGAACGACTTGAGCTCTTCCGAAGACGGAGTCATGGGTGGCGACTTGGATTGGTTTCTGCTTTCGGTCCACTCCGAGCTTCTTCTTGACGTCGGAAATGAAGACGAAGAACAGGTTTGCTCGGGAAGATTGAAGTATCTGGGGGAGGTGCTCTAGTGGCAAGTAGTCGGGCTAGCTAGAAGAAGAACAAGAGCAGTGATACCGCCGAGCTCGATGGAAATGGAGCTTTCGTATCGGCGGCTCCGGTAAAAGGTTCCATTTTATAGCCGATGCGGGGGCGGAACGGTCGCCTGACCCGCCGGATATCCGGTGTATACAACACCGAGCTCGACAAGGTCGGCTCACGCGATTACGGCGTCGTGAATTCGGTTGCGGAAATCGAAGACGAACGACGTCATGGTGTCGTATGATCGTGGCACCGATGACGATGGCGCTCAACGGTCTCAATAATTGACCGTAACGGGGAGCGAAACGAGAAAAGCTCGGTGTACTACGCTTCACGCTTGCGATAGCAACACTAAGGAGCGTAGCATAAAGCTTCGATCGATCCTGGGCGTACTTTCCTTGTTTGATTTTGAGAATTGGAAGGTTAAGAGCACGGACCAAGAACGAATACACGATGGATGACTTCTCCAAGTTGACTATTCGAGAACCTTGACTGCTCAAGAGAAAAGTTTCTACTTCTACCATTTTCCACTTGGCTAGCGGAAAAGGAATCGATGCTACAAGGTTGTCGAGGTTCATGGAAAGGGACCGCTTGTCGAGATTTCCAATAGACCATTACAAAGAAAGAAGGCTAATGACGAGTTCCACACGCTCCCGTACGAAAGATGACTTCAAGGGGGAATTTCAAGGAATAATCTTGCTCACACCTTTACTTACTTCGCAAATTTTGAGGTTTTGACAACTCGTTGTTTTGAAAGTGCAGCACTTTTTCAAAGTTGATGCAATGCATATGCTTGTGCGGTATGGGCTCATGATGCACGTTAGAATGACTCGGTTACCCATGTGCGTTGATGATTGGAAATGCAATCAATAGTAGGGAGGGGATCTGTGTGACGAGTTGCTATCTCACAACCAAGATACCTAGCGCGCTCCTAGGGGCAGTCGTGTGGCCGCAAAGACACACGATACCCTAGGTTCCGTCACGGCACCTTTGACTATGGGGTAACAACGTCACCAAACAAGAGGTAGGGTAGGGGTACGTAGATTCATGCGAATGCACGTTAGTATACCCATGCTTCCCAAATGCTCATGCTATGTAGCGCATGCTCAAAAGCCACCTTTTAAGTTTAAATCACAAGGTTTGAGCAAGACCGAAAAGATCAAGTTCAGGATTGAGGAATCGATTGGATCTTGGATTGGCACAAAGTTCGTGGAGTACGGATCTTGATTGATCACAACTTAACATACATAAGGCCGTACGAACATCATTGCTGGAAGGGATGTTTAATCAAGGCAAGACATCGATGAGAGTTTCCGTAATTATCAACAACATTTAGGATTACAAAGCAGACTAGCTGCAATGACAAGGTTCCTAGTCCAACCGACAGCGATAGTTGACCAAAAATGGTCATGCTACACTAGGATTCCTCACAACACTGCATTCCTATGACTCAGAACTTTATTCCCAATGGATCGACTTCCGAGGGTGGGATCTTCCATTCCGAAAGTCTACGGTGACTCGTGTCCGGTCCTCAATTCCGCATTCACCCCGGATATCTTCAACATCTTCTTCGTGTCTTGGTCCCGAATAACGTGTTCGGGGGTGGAACGGCTAGAGCTTCCGCTTGATTTTCTAGTTCAAGCATATACCGATCGTTATGCCGCAACAAGAAATTCCGCTCATGGATGATCTCCGTTAACTCTTGTATCTTTGCCTTGTCCTTGCGTCTTTCCTTCCCGAGCGTAGCGATCATTGCTCGGGCTTCTTTCAACGCTTGAGCCGAACACTCTACTTCCTTAACTTTGTATCTATAGATTTGGTGTCTATAGAATACTCTTTCTCCCACCATTCGCATAGGTGTCGTACATGGCTTCCGAGAAGCGGACCGAGGTGACAAGATCGGGGCTATAGTGAGAGTTGCTTCGGGGTCGGAAGGATAGTTTCTCGTTCACCACCCGGTGCAATGTGTCGCTCGGGTACCGAATGACTTTAGTCGCAGAGTTGGCTATCTCGGTCGGGTGCTTTCCACAAAAAGTGGTGAGTGCTTCGAGAGCAACCTTCCGCACCGTGTCGGACAAGTTTCTTCCGTGTGCCGTACACTCCCACTTATCCCAAGCGATTGGCTCGGACACGTTGAAATCTTCACCTTCACTTCACAACGAAGGAGTTGACCGGTGGTCATGATCTCACGTGTCGAGTACTCGGGTAAGTGGTGTACCCAAAGTCCTTTAGGGTGTCCCACAAAAGTGCGGAAATCCACCCTCCTCGAGGTAGTCCACGAGAGTCCATGATTCCACATCGCCCGACGTAGAGCCGCGTTGTTCATCCGGACATAGCGACAAAAGTGAGAATCAGGCGGGTGCGAGTGTACAAAGGTAACTCGATCCACGAATTGGGTAAGGGTTAAGGTATGGGGTAACCATGCATACTTAAATACCATCGTATGCTGAGCTCGAACGAGCAGGCATACCAACGATACATGGTCCGGCAATCGAGAACCTAACATCCTACCCCACTCGAGTTCAACACTTCCCCAATTGGCGTAGCATCTTAGCAAGGTTATGAAACTTAAGTTGGATACTCAAGGTTGAGCTAGGGAACTAGAAAGGTGCTTGAACCAAGCAAGGTTCGGGGTTCTAGGGGGATGTTAAGACAAGGGTTGGCTACCAAGCATAACCCGTGGCGACCAAGGTACGATCATGAATTTTAACGAGTGGAAACGGGATTAGATTGAGCGGCCTAGGTTAAGATCACCTAGACGAAGGATTCTCGAACAAGAGCAACAATCTAAGCATCACTTTTGTTAAATTTAAGCAGAGCAACACACCTACGCCTAAAGAGGCTAATCGGGACCAAGCACACTATCACTATTTTACTTCGCAGAGCACGAAAACAGCCATGAGTTCGGTTTAGGTTCCTTCTCGATTGTTAATCATGATGCAAGGCGTCCTATTCGTCCTCACAAGGCAATCAAGCCAACTTCGGAGTTAGCGCCGTGGCATGGCACATACACGTATCTCCTTATAATAGCTAGTCGAGATCTAGTCGATGCTTACTTAGCGAGCTTACGTAACGGGGTTAGTGTACCTGCAGAAAATCACAGAACACAACGGACCTTTCATGCCAGCACTCATGAAAGCGTCCACATACATTACCGTTCACTATAGGAACAACATCCATGCGTTAAGCCGCTGCACGGACAGCGTCCAACCTCGGACATTCTCCGTTTGAATGGAGTGTATCCTTGCCTCGCATGAGCGACATGCGGAAGGCTCACGTATGAAACACGTGGCAAGACACAATTCATAACCAGACGCGAAGATGGGATCCGTGGAATGGATCACTCCATCAACCCTCACAATTCCCGTGATCCGGAACAGCACACGTATAAAACACGTGGCTCATCTAGTTTGGTTGTGCGAGAAAGTAAGTCCGACATAAAGTAATGTCTCGGAAGTTAGCAAAATAAACCATAGATTAATAAGCCACCTGAAAGAAACCAAAAATTTCCCTCTAGGGCCTCTCGGTCTATTTTATCCTTAACGGACCAACGTGTTTTGCAATTCAAACAATCTTGGCAAATTTTATTCGAAAAGCATGTGATTAGAGTTGTTAATTAAACTCTGGTGCATGCAGTCGCTCTGATACCAGCTGTGACAACCCGCCCGGGAAAATACCATACTAACGCCTAAGACCGATCCACTTTGGTCATTAAGCAGTAGTAAAGTATCATCCTGTCGTTGGTTGCCGGGTTAACGCCCGGTAAATCACTTGAACATTGAACGAGGATCGACACATGCATTAAAACTCACACGAAGGCGAGTCCGAGTGCAACATGAATTAAACATTTTATTACAAACCATTGTTCAAGGCATAAGATAAAAGTTTCGTAGTTCGAAAATACAACGGAATGATTTAAACTAGCGGAACGGTGAACATCACGGAGGCCATCCGTGATGTCATCACTTGTTGTCACCCTTCCGATCAAGCACACCCGCAACAACAATTTTAAAGCAAGGCCGAGTATACTAATACTCAAGCAAGACTTAACCGTCGGGTGATGACTATATCACCAAACTCTAGACATGAAAGGCTTTTGGCCGGTGGAGTTCTTTTGCCGGGAAGCCACTAAGAGTGAATCCTTACTTTCAATCTTTTAGCACAAGTTCTAGTTGATTACCATTTCTAAGTGTGCCAACTAATTCAATCAAGAATTGGACAAGCAATTTAATTCATCCAACATATTCCTCGAGTTCCATCATTATGGGATATCATGGCCGATAGAATAAGCGATCTCGGATAACGGTGAGAGGCCGACAATCGATTGATTTAAACCTTGCAAGGTAAACCCAAACACACGGTCGGTTGCCCCCGCGAGGACAACTCCCCGGGCCGTCCCCATAAATCTTCGGGTTGGGATCGAATCTTACGGTCCCCCGGTGCAGGCTATCCGCATACCCCGCGAGATACCCGAGTCACCATACACCATCCTTTCCGTAGCTAGCCGGTAAGGAGATTTCTCAAGAGTAGTAATAGTAAGATCCCGTGCCGCCTCATTAAGGTACTAGGCTTACCGGCCCCATAACCGGCATCCGCTTAGTACGTTCAAAAGCTTAGCCCACATGCCCACCGGACCGGAGCCCAATCCCATGCTCTTACCACATGAGCAATCCATTTAAGGATATCTTGTGATTCCTATCTAGGAACCTATTCTCGCGAGTGACGAACATCACTCGACTTCTATCTGTCTTATAGCATGGCGGCTATCGACCTAGCATACTAGTGATAGAGCATAGGTACCTAGGGATCATGCATCTAGGGTTTCAAATCAATTCCTGAAACGTAAATTCACAATCATAGCAAACATAATTGCATAATTTTAAAAGGCGGGGTTAATGATCCGGGGCTTGCCTTCGCTGGCAAGGTTGGCCTTGGGCCCTTCTGGACTTGGGTCCAGGTCTTGAGCTACGTTCACGTGCGGCAGCTCTTTGTCGGCACCTTCGTCTCCTCCTTCCGGCACGAGCGTACGTCTACTGGCGGAAAGATCTACACGAAGATGCAAATGCAAGATTTATTCGACGGTTTATACTCAAACCATATTGGCAATCAAGGGGTGTATTTGTTGGGCACATTCACCTAGATAAGAATACATTCAAGATACTCTTCCATAAGGAATAATCTGCATTCTTTATTAATTATTCTTTTCATATATATATATATATATATATATATATATATATATATATATATATATATATATAAATAATTTAATTTAACTTTATCAACAAAAGTAGTGGGTAGGTGCATTTAACCTTTTTAACATGATTTGCAACCACACTCAAGTTACATGGGTGGTTGGGTGATTTCTCTTTATTGCACAATTGAATAAAGGTTTCTTTATACTTGTCATTTCATGTAAAAGCTTTTAATCATTTTCCTTTCACAAGCAAAGGAATAAATGATATTTTCATCCTTGAATTAATTTCTTATCAGCATCTAGAATTAATTATCTTTTAATTGGATTAGTTAATATTTTCAAAAGGAAAAGAATTAAATAAGGCCTTTTTCTTATTTAATTTCTCTTTAATAGACAAAGGGCTCTTAAGCCTTTTATTAAACAATTAAATTACCAAAAATTAAAGTAGTGCTTTTTAAGCCTACTAGCATCTATACTGGTCCATTGGACCCACATGTAAAGGTTGGATGCTAGGAAAAATAAATATTATGGAAAAATAACAAGGTTAACTAGTGATTCAATTTAAATGCATATAAAAATAATTAAGCATCAAAATGACCTAAAATTTCTTGTGGATGTTCTCTGGTTCTAAAAAAGCTTAGAAAACCAACATGTTTGCATCGAATCTCTACTGAACTTGGTTTATTAATTTACAAAGAAAAACATGCATAATTCAATAATAATTATTTCTGTTCATCCAAAAATCATTATTAATTGACAATATGTGCCTTTTGGTATTACAAGACAGTGTGCACAAGTTGGGGTCAATAACATAAATATTCTTAACATGAAAAATAATTTATGCTGTTCTCGCCAGAAATAGAAAAACATTTTTATAAAACGATTTACATGTTAACTTTATGCAATTTTGGGCATAGAAGCTAGCCATGACCTAACACACAACATATCTAAAAATTAGCTACAGAGGTTCTATGGTTTTTGAGATATTGCAGATCTAGGGTTTTCACATTTGTATTTTTCATGCAAAAACTAAAAGGAATTAGATCAGGCCGGAATAACAAAAGTATTAGTATAAATCACCACGGATCCAAAAAAAATTGGTTTCACATTTTTCCGTATTTTCTGTGATTTTCTACGCAATTTACAAGATTCAGCAATCGCTTATACTATTGGAGTTACCTTTTTGCAAATAGGACCCCGGAAAGAGTTGAATGTTCGCAATGTCACCCCTATGGCGGCCGGCCGGCTCGGGCTCGCCAAATTCCGGCGAGGCCGGCGGCTCTCTTGCCCCGGGAAGGGGTGGAGGAGGGTCTAGGGGGTACTAGGACTCGATTTGGGCGGGGGTTTGGTCGGGGAGACGCGGCGGCGGTGGTGCTCGGCGGCACACCGCGGCGGCGACCGCCGGCCGCCCTCGCGCGCGCGGTTCGGTCCGGTGAGAAGAGGGGGAGAGGCTCGGTAGTTTCCTTAGGGGCTAGAGCACGCGGAGGAGTAGCTAATCGGCTTGGGATTCGGCTCGAGTTGGGGCTCACCGCGGGCCGGGCACCCGCGTGCGCCGGCGGTGGCTCGGTGCGGCGGGGGCCGGTGTGGCGTGGCGTCCTTGCGCGAGGGGGAGAGGACGGCCTTAAAGGCGTGGCGCGGACGGGAAACAAGGGGCAGCTCGGGCAGGGCGGGCCACGGCGGTACGGCGGCGGGCGCACCGTACCACGGCGGGCGGGGGGGGGGGGGCACGGCGGCGCGCGGCTCCGCGGCGTTCCCGCCGTTCGAGGCACCTCGTGGGCACGGGGCAGCCCGGGGAACACGCGAGGGGCCTTGGGAACGTGCGCGGTGGGCCGGAGGCCGAGGCACGGGCACCGGTGCGGGCGCGCGCGGCGGCGGCGGGCCGGCGCGCGGCGGCGGCGCGCGCGCGCGCGTGGCGTCGCGCGGGGAGCGCCCAAATTGTGCGGACCAGCCCTGTTCGAAATAAGATTTCTCCAAAAATTGAATAAAAGTGCACAAGGAAATGAATAGGAAAGTTGTAGATCTAACTACCCTCTACAACTTTCAAAAAGGCCATATAGTGTTTTTCTCAACGGATTTTGCAGGAACGTCGTGCCAACTTTGAATGTCACCGTTCGGAAAACTGCGGAAAATTTGTCTTGCAAGGGGTTTTTCACAATTTTCCGCCCAAAATTTGAAATGCCAATCTACATGAAAGTTGTGTCCCTCAACAAGATGGACAACTTTCATAAAGGTAGATTTTGAAGTGTTTAGGTGAATTTTGGGGAACGCGGCAAAAGTTCCGACGACATTCGCCGACGTCAACCCGTCAAGCGGGGTTCGACCGTGTTTTTGACCAAGGGTTGACTACGGTTGTGTGTAGGCTTGGTCAAGGGGTTCGTTGGGGTTCGTTGACGAGGTTTCCGGGTGATGACCCAAAGTTGACCTAAGTTTGACCGCGGTTTGACCGGTTTGACTCCACCGATCCGGGCCTTTAGCGTTAATGACGCGTAATTAAAAATGCCGGGGCGTCACACCGGCGCCGGAGCGATCCCCGGGGCGGGCGTGACCTCCCCGTCCCCGGCGCCCGCCGCAGGCGGGTGGCGTTTGATGGGTCATTGGTGACGACGACACAAAGCACTCCCCGTGCGGGGTCGTAGCTCCCCGTGTCGGGAGTCGTCGGAGCGCCGAACCGCAGTCCGTAGCGTCGAGGAAACGCCCCGAACATGACTAGGGTCCCGACGCCGGAGAAGTCCCACTCCGCGTACCCGTGGAGGTTGGTGGGCGGCAACGCGTCGAGGGAACCCGGGACGACTCGTCACCCGCCGAGGCGCCGGGATCCCCGGCGACGAAGACGTGACGGCCGGCGGACCCCCGCGCATCGTGGTGTTGATGTTGGCGTTGAAGGCCGTTGTGGCACCACGCGCCGCCCAATGGGAAAGCGCGGTCCCGAGACCGTGCGCGGCCCCGATGGGGTGGCGCTGCCGCGCGGCGGGGCCAGCGCGCCGTGCCGAGAGGCGGCGCGCCGCCCCGCCGGCGCCGTCCGTGCCCGGCGCGATCGCCGAGCGCGAGTGGCGGCGACGCCGTGGCGTCGACGGCCCGCGCATCCGCACCGGCGGGTGTCCGCGCCATCGTGGTGCGCGGAGCGGGGACCGGAGCGGACCCGGCCGGCGCCGCGCGCGGAGCTCCTCGCGGTTGGTGAGGCGCATGAGGCGGGCCGTTTCCCCGTGGCCCGAAAGTTCGGTGCCCCCCGAACCGGATTTCAAACCCGGCGGGGAGGGGGTCCGAGCCGCCCATGCGCAACGCGTACCGCGGTACTCAGTGCGGATCACCATGGAGGGAGTTGATGGATTGACCTTAGGCGCTCGCATAGCCCCAAGGTGGGCGCCAACCGTCGGTGCGGAATGTGGTCCCGCACTAACTAGTAATAAGCGCCAAGGTCTATCCCTCAATGGTCGATGCTAAGCAATAAAAGACACAGAGTTTATCTTGGTTCCGGCCGGGGGGGCCGTACGTCCAAAAGTGGCGTGCTCAAGGCACCGTATTGCTCAAAGACCGGGGTGCTCGTAGTGGGGCCGCTACAAGCAAGGCGGGAGAGGAAGCGTGGCTTCCAAGTCCCTAGCGTAATGGCCGAAGATATTGTGGGAGAATTGGAGAGCAAGTGCGTGGTGCGACTTGTCTTGCGTTGGGCTCGTTGTTCACGTGTCGTGTGTTGCGTCCGTGTTCTCCGTGTCCGTCCCCCTCGCGGCAAGGGGGTTCGTCCTCCTTTTATAGACCAAGGAAGGAGAGAATCACATGCGCGCCGTGCTATTTAGCTACGTGAGGGAGCGTGATGTGCTATGCCGTAGAGTAGGCGGCCGCCCGTGCGATCCTTGCGCCGATCCGGCCATCATGGCGTATCTTGTACCCGAACGCGGGCGTCCTCGAGGGTAGAAGGGCGGCGGACGGCCGTGATGTCTTCGCATAGGCTCGAGGGAGTTGTCGACGTCGGTCCGTACGAGGCCGCGGGCCGTAAGGTGGCGTCCCGTTCCCACACGCTCCACGGTGCTAGAGTCGCGCGCCGCCGCTTGGCGTGCGCCCGTACGCGCGGGGCGGGGGCCATACCGTTTGACGCGGCAGGGTGGATGGCGTTCCACCGCCTAGCGCCTCCACCTAACCCCCGTAAGGTCACAAGAAAGTAAATCGAGGGTGCGGCCGGCCCCCCTTCGAGGGCTCGGCGCGTTAGCCGTACCCCAGCGGTGGCACGGCGTCACGGACCGGCACCGCCCGCGCGGCACGCCCCCCCCCTCCCCACGCACGGGATGGGGATGGGCTCCCTCCCCGGGGAGTTGGTGCGGCGCACGGGCGCGTGCCCCGGCGCATGATGGCGCCGCCCCCGCCGATGTCGGGGCATTAAGTGTCCGCGCACGGAGCCGCCGCGCGTGCGCGAGTGCCCTCGAGCGAGGCGGACCCCCGTTCGCGGGCGGGGCGGACCCTCGAGCGAGGCGGACCTCGCTCGAGGGAGGCGCACCCCCTCGAACGGGCGCGAGCCCACCCGAGGAAGGCGCGCACCCTCGAGCGAGGCGAAACCTATTCGAGGGAGTCTTCGAGTGGGCCGCCCGGTGGGCCGCCGGGCCTTCGCGGCATGGGCCATGTCCCGCATGGTTAAGTAAGGCGTATTGGGTTTTGGCTTTGTTGCGGTTTTAAGTGGGGATTTCCCGTACCGTTTAAGAGGACCCCTAGGGGCGTCCCCGACACCAGGGACCTAATCATAAAAATAGATCTGAAATAGTAATTGGTTTTGGCTGAAACTTAGAAAATTCGTAGAACATCAAAGAAAAATCAGAAAAATGTAAACTCAATTTTGTTGGATTCCTTGTGAAAACCCTACAACTTTTGTAAAGCATGACCATACTTTTTCCTGATAGTTTTTACATGAAAAATAGAAAACTTGTAAACCTAGATTTGTTGTATCTCTGTGCTATGTCATGCCTAGCATCTGTACCAAAAATTGCATAAAGTTACTAAGTAAATCTTTTTATACGATTTATTTTGTATTTATGTAGAATCTATCTAAATGATTTTTGTAGCTAAAAATAAATATCTTTTTGTGCTCAACTTCTGGATATAATCTTTTTATGCATAAACCCACCTCTAGTGAATTAACCATGATTTTTATATTTGTCAGAAATATTTATTCTTGAAATATGCCTAATTTTCTTTGTAAATGCATAACTCAAGATCTATAGTAGCTCTAGGTGTATATGTTGCATGTCTAGCTTAGTTTTGGATTAGAGACCTTGTTTGAGAAAGTTGGAATCATTTTTGATGTGTATTTATTTTTATATGCATTTCTCTTGCTTTTGTAGCTAGCCTTTGTTATTTTCGATATAATTAATTTCACAGCCCTCCTAGGAGTGCATGTGTGTTCAGTGGCTTTGTATAGGTTTGTAGTGCTTCGTAACACACCTCACTGAATTTTATTAATTTATTTTATGAAATAAAAGCAATAGAGGCCATTAAAGCTTAATATTAAATTAAATCAGAAAATCATCAGCTACACATCTAAAGACCCTATGTGTGTGATGTAAATCATTATAAAAGGTTTAAGACCAACCCCTTGTTGCTTGTGTCATCGAAATTATTTTATTTACATAAATATGTACACAGTCACTGTCAAAAAGAATAAATAATAAAGCACCACCGGAAATTACTTTAATAGAAATTATATACCAAATGTGTGTTTGTCAAGGTGAATATGGCCAACCATACTCTTCATGGTTGTCATATGTTGTTTTGTAATTAATTAGATAAAACCCGTCACTTAAATCTTGCATTTGCATCCTCGTGTAGATCTTCCCGACGGTATTTGTATGCTTGTGCCGGAAGGAGGAGACGAAGGAGCTGACAGAGACGTGCACTACGTCGCTGTAGAGCAAGACCCGGACCAAAGTCCAGAAGGACCCAAGGCCAACCTGCCAGCGAAGGCAAGCCCTGGATCATTAACCCTATTTTTAAAAATTATGCAATTATCTTTGCTATGTTTGTGCATTTACGTTTCAAAAGTTGAATTGAGACCCTAGATGCCCGATCCCTAGGTACCTATGTTCTTTTACTAGTATGCTAGGTCGATAGTCGCTATACTATAGGACCTCGTAGAAGTCGAGTGATGTTCGTGTTGGTGCGGAATATGGTCCCGACACTAACCAAGCAGATAACGCCTAGGTCTATCCCTCAATGGTCGATGCCAAGCAACAAATGACACAAGGTTTTATCCCGGTTCCGCCGAGGGGGCCGTACATCCACAGGGGCGTGCTCGTGGCACTATATTGCTCGGCACCGGGGGTTCTTGTAGTGGGGCAAATACAAGCAAGGCGGGAGAGGAAGCGTGGCTTCCAAGTCCCTAGGAGAGTGGTCAAGATGTTGTGGGAGAATAAGAGAGTGAGTGCACGCGTGTGTTCGTTCCTCTGAACTTGTCCCCCCCCCCCCCCCCCCCCGCGGCCGGGGGCTCGCCCCCCCTTTTATAGGCCAAGGGGGCGACGGGTTACATGCACGCCGCGCTACCTAGCTACGTGAGGGAGCACGTCGCGCTACGGTGTAGAGTGGGCGGCCGTCCGGACGATCTTCGCCGCGATCCGGCCATGATGGCCTACCCCGTACCCGAACAAGGGCGGTTCGAGGGTAGGAAGGCGGCGATGGCGGTGGTGTCCTCCGATAGGCTTCGAGGGGAGGTGCCGATGATGGCCGGTACGGGGAACGTGCGAGGGCGAACGGCGTTCCTTCCCCAATGCGTTCCGCGGCGGCCGGGGTGGTTGCCGCAAGGCTCGGGCGTGCGCCCGCGGTGCCGGCGTGCGTCCGCACGCGTGGGTACGGCAGCCCCGCACCGTTACGTGACCGGGATGGCCATCCACCGCCCTCGGCGCCCCCTACCTAACCCGTAGGGTCACGGAAAGTGAAATCGAGGGTGCGCCCGCCCCCTTTCGAGGGTCGGGCGCGTTAGCCGTACCGTAGTGGGCGCGCGGTGTTACGGACCGACACCGGCCGTACCGCACGCCCATCCCCCCCCCACGCGGGCGGGGATGGGCTCCTCCCCCGGGGAGTTGGTGCGGCGGCACCGGGCGTGAGCCTAGGGCGCATGATGGTGCCGTCCCGCAGCGTCGGGGCGCTAAATGCCCGGGCACGGGGGCCGCCGCACGCGTGCGCGCGCGCCCGTGAGCGTGGCGGGCCCCCGGCCCGAGGGCGGAGCGAACCCTCGAGCGAGTCGAGACCTCGCTCGAGGGGGGGCGATCCCTCGAGCGGGGCGGGACCGCTCGAGGGAAAGGGTTGCCCCTCGAACGGGCGGAGCCCGCCCCGAGGGGGCGCGCGCCCTCGAGCGAGGCGGAGCCTCGCTCGAGGGGTCTTCTCCGTGGGCCGTCTCCGTGGGCCGTCGGGATCCCGCGTGCGGGGCCGTGTCCCGCATGGTTAGTTACCCGCATGGTTAGGCTTAGCGTGTTTTGATACCGGGATTAAGTGAGGGTTCCCCGTTGTTTAAGGGGACCCCTAGGGCGGTCCCCGACGCAGCCCCCGAGCATCCGCGGGTTTGCCATCGAGGCTCCCGCATGCCGGAACCTACCGATAGGACGTTCTTCCCTCCTTGTTTGCGAACGCTTCCGTGGGGCCGCGGCGCCGCGGACCCGCGGGTCTAGCCCCCGAAGCCCCGCAGAGTGTGGGTTCTCCCCGCAGGGGTTAACCGCGAGAACTTTGGTCGAAAGGCGTGGCACATATGCCAACCGGCATCGGCGGTGTTTCGGCCCGGCTTCGGGGGTGCACGCTCCCCCCCCGTCACCGTCTCCGGCGGGTGCAATTTCAAGGGAGGTGTAGCCGCGCGTCAAGCCCCCGGAGCCTTGGCCCGTTCGAGGCGATCGGCTCGAGCCTCGACGACTTGTTTTTTAACGCGCCCTCGCCGTCCCTCCGCGGGACGCGAGGGTGAGGTCTCCACGACTCCCATCGAGCGGGTCGCGAATCGCGGATTCCTCGTCGAGCCGCTAGCGGGTGGTTCGGGTGGACGTCCATGCCCCGTTCGATAAGGGTAGGTTGCGCGGTCCGGAGACACGTCCATGGAAGCGCTTGCGTGGGTTTGCTAGGTGGGGCTCGGTCCCGTTCGCTAGGGACCGAGGGCGCGGAAGCTCTCCCTCGGGGGATCCCCCCCCGCTAGCCGCCCTCGCCGGCTCTCGAACACGACATGGGGGCACCCTCGAGCCGACGGGCTCGAGGAACGGCTCGAATGCGCGTGCCCTCGTCGTCCCTAACTCGTGATCCGGGGCGCCCGTTCGAACCCGTCGAGGGTCGCTTCGAACCTCGATCGCAAGGCCGTGCGGGGCCGTGCATGGACAGCCCCGTCTTTTCGCGTTTGCGGCCGTCGAGGGGTCCGCGCGAGTCGCCCTCGAGGTGCTTGTTGCGCACGGCGCGTATGAGTGCTTTCGGTGTCGCTCTATTTCAAGCGTGACCTCGGGCGGTCCCTTCACGCGCGTGCCTCCGTTTGGAGGGTTGACATTGTCTCGAGCCGGGGCCCGGCCGCTCGAGGGTTTTGCGTGGCATGGGTGCCCGCGGCCGTCCGCTCTACATCGAGCAAAGGCCGGCGACCTTCTCACGCCGATATCCCATCGAGGGTCGCCTCTCGTTTGGAGCCGAGGGTCATGCCGCTCGAGGGTCTCACGTGGCATGGGTGCCCGCGGTTGATCGCTCTACATCGAGCAGTCCCGACGGCCTTCTCACGCCGATATCCCATCGAGGGTTGCCTCTCGTTTGGAGCCGAGGGTCATGCCGCTCGAGGGTCTCACGTGGCATGGGTGCCCGCGGTTGCTTCGCTCTACATCGAGCAGTGCCCGACGGCCTTCTCACGCTGATATCCCATCGAGGGTTGCCTCTGTTTGGAGCCGAGGGTCATGCCGCCGAGGGTCTCACGTGGCATGGGTGCCGCGCGGCCCCCGCTCTACATCGAGCAGGTCCCGACGGCCTTCTCACGCCGATATCCCATCGAGGGTCGCCTCTCGTTTGGAGCCGAGGGTCATGCCGCCGAGGGTCTCACGTGGCATGGGTGCCCGCGCGTTGCCCGCTCTACATCGAGCAGGCCCCGACGGCCTTCTCACGCTGATATCCCATCGAGGGTCGCCTTTGTTTCGAGCCGGGGGTCCGCCCCGCTCGAGGGTGCTCCTTGCTTGGCAAGGGACCCAGGCATTTAAATGCCTCGCGGTCGTGGCCGCGGTTTTGCAGCGCGGCGCGCCTTTTTAGGCGCTCGCACCGCGCGCGCGCGCGTAGTGGGCGCGCGCGGCAGGCGGACGTGACGGTTTTGCCTCGGTTGCCGCCGGCCTTTGCCGTAATGATGACCCGCCCGCAAGCGCGTAGCCGCCGCGGTCGTGGTGGGGCCCGCCCGTCGACGCGATGGAAAGATTCCCCGCAAGCGACGCCGGGGGTGGCGTCCGCTCCGGAGAGCTCGCCCGTCGCCCTATAAACCGCGGGGAAGAGGGGACGGCGGTTTTTTTACCTTGGCATCTTACCACTTTCGCCCCCCCGTCCCTTCGCCTTCGCCTCGCTCCCGCCACCGCGCGGCCTCGCCATTAGAGCTCTTTTCCCCGTTTCCTTGTCCTCCGCCTTCGCACCCCTTCGCCCCCCCTCATGGCGCCGCCTCGCGCCTTCCCATTAGGATCCCGGAGCCGTACGCCCGGGAGAAGTCGACGGGTGACCCGCCCGCCCCCGGGCAAGCCGGGTCGTCGCCGGCCACCGTCCGCCAACGAAGAAGGGCGCCCGCGGGAGGGGATCGTGCCGCCGCGGCGCACCACGAGCCCAACCCGCCGAGGGCTACGTGGTGAGCTTCGTCCGCTACCACGAGCGTGGCTTCAACGCGCGCGCAAGCGTCTTCATGCGGGCGATGTGCTACCACTACGGGGTGGAGCCGCATAACTTCGCCCCCAACGCGATCTCTCGTGCGGCCACATTCGTGGGCGTCCGCGAAGGGTACCCGGGGGATCCCGGGCGACTGGGAGCTCGGGTGCACCTTTTCCGCGCTGAGCTCGTCACGCAGCCCCACGACAGCCAAGGACCCCGCGCGCGATGCGCGCCGGCGGGATGTCGCTCGCCCGCGGGGGCCGCGGCCTTCAAGGATGTCTACATCCCCCCGCACCATGACGACAAACAACGCCGGCCGGGAGCGGGGATGGTTTTATCTCGCGCAACGCCGAGCCCGGCCTTCCCCCCCCTACACCGCCGGTGTTCAAGGAGAGGCCCGCCTCCCCGGGGGTACGGGGTGTCCCCACCCCAAAGACGGACGCGGCAGAATCGGTGGCCGGGCGCGCCGCAGCCGACCGAGGAAGCACGGGGCCGACCGCGATGGGCGTCCTCGCCTTCCTCCACCATCGGCGGGTTGTGCCTCTCGATGGAGAGGCCGCCTCCGCATCTTCGAGATGACGCAGGCGGCCAACCCCCGTCGACTCGGCGAGGTCGCGGATGCTCCCGACGCCCCCTTGAGCGGCCGTATGCGCTCACCCGGCGCGCGAGCGCCGTCGACACCCGGACGCCGCCGATGCCCGAGGGGCGGACTCCGTGGGACATCGAGATGCTCCCCATCGGCCCGTTGGTGAGTGTGGTTCTCGATTTCGTTTTGGTTCTTTAGCGTTGCCTCTCGCCTCCCCGACACGCCTTTGTTGCTCCCGTGTAGCCACCGGTGAAGTTCAACACCGCCAAGTCCGTTCCACCCACCCCCCCGACTCCCCGTGCGCCCGGCCGGCGGCGCAGCGGAGCAAGCAGGGAGCGGGCGGCGCGCAAGAGGGAGCACGCGAGGCGGCGCCAAGCGCGCCGCGACCGACGGTCCGCGGAGTACCGGCGCGCGAGGAGCCGGGGCTCTCCTCCCCGGAGATCGAGGAGCCCCTCGCTCCTCGGAGCAGACGAGGAGGAAGAGTCCGAGGGGGAGGGCCCCTTCGCACGGTGGCCCCGCGCCCCCGCTGCCCGAACCCGCGCCCGCGGCGTCGGGGGCGGGCGCACGCCGCCCGCCGCCATTTACTCGTCATCGGGGGCGCGCACGCGCCGCGGAGGTGCCGGCGCGTGCCGCGGAGGCACGCGCGCGGCGACGCGCCCGCACGCGCGCGCGCGCGCGTGCCCGCGCGCGGGGGGAGCGTGCCCGCGCGCGCGCTCATCGTCGAGGGGCGCGCCGGGCGTGCCCGCGCGCGGGGGCGAGCGTGCCCGCGCGCGGGGGCGTCTTCGGGGGGGCGCGGCATCGGGCGCGCGCCCGCGCACCCGGGCGGGCGTGCCCGTGCGTGCGGCGGCGCCGTCGGGGAGGGCGCCGCGGCGAGCGCGGCCGCCGCGCCCGCCCTCTTCCGCAGAGGGCCTCGAGGAAAAGGAAACGGCCTTTTCCTCCGCGAGGTAAGGAGCCCGTCCTCCTTCGTTTGGTTTGGTTTGCTAGTGATTAGGTGCTCTAACCCTCCGTTCGTGCCGCGCAGGGCGGTGCCAACCGTTCCTCCTCTTGCACCGGCCAAGGTGCCGAGGACGGACGCATCGATCCCCAGGCCCCGCGGCGCTCGTCGAGGGGGTCGCGCCCGGGACAAGCGTGGCGGCGGCCACCAGCTCGCAAGGCCCGGCCGGGGGCCCTCGAGGCCCCCGGCCGGCGGATCGCCCCCGGCCGCGGCGCGCGCCGGGCGGTCGCCGGCGCGCGCCGGCCGTCGGCCGCCACGGAGGCGCGGGCGCGGCGGCGGCGACGGTGGTGGTGGAGCCCGCGGTGGCTCGCCACCGCGGAGGAGGTGGAGCCGGGCGCAACCGCGGGAGCGCCGTGGATGCGGCGGTACCGCCGGAGGGTGGCGGCCACGGCGGCGCGGCGGGCGCCCGTGGCCGCGGAGGCGCGGGTGGAGGTGCCGGCGGAGGCGCGCGCAAGCGGCCGAGCCCGCCGGCGATTTGCGGGCGGAGGTGGTGGAGCTCTCGGACGACTCCCCGCCGCCCGGGTGGGAACCGCGGGGCCGCCGGCCCACGAACTCCCCCCCGAGCCCCGGAGGGGGCCCTCGTGAGGCGGCACGAGGGTCACATGGTGGTGGGGGGCCGAGGACACGGTGCCGAGGCCTCGTCCTCCCACACCGGCCGCCCCGCCCGTGTGGGGGGGCCGTGGAGGATCCCCCCCCCCCACGTTCGCCGACGCCGGGGGGAGCAGAGCTCGGGGCGAGCCGGAGCCACCCCGCGCCACGCTCAACCGCGCGTTGAACGAGGCGCCGCGAGTCCACGGCGGCCCGGCCCGGCTTGTCTTCCGTGTGAGCCACGCTGCTCGTCCCACTTCCTTTTTCGTCTCCGTGTGCCGCATTCAAGCCTTGACACTTACGAGATTTGGATGTGTGGATGCCGGAGCTCGAGCGGCGCGCCCACGACAAATACGACGCGTTCGACCGGTGAACGCCGAGGCCCGCCGCCCTCCGGGAGCGATGCGGCGCTTTCGACGCGCTTGCGGACGCTCTTAGGACGCCGGACGGCCGGCTAGCGTACGGCGATGGCGTGGTGCGACGAGCTCCCCGGGAGAGCTCGGGGGCAGACGCGGCGCGCCGCTCGAGCCTCGAGCGGATCCGCGCGCCCTTGTTGATCGCGACGAAGCGCTGTGGAACGCGCGTGCGGACCTGGATAAGACGCGGACGCTGGCCGCCAACTGGGAGGCGGAGGTGGCCACCGCTCGCACCGAGACCCGGGAGCTCCGCACGTCGCTCGAGGGGGCGCAGCGCGCGAGCCGCCGGCCGAGGAGCCGGCGCGCGGGTTGGAGCAACCGCGCCAAGGAGGTCGATGACCCGAGGACCGCCCCTCGACGCCAAGGCCGCGGCCCTCGTTGCCGCCGAGGAGCGCCTCCGCGAGAGCGCATCGCCCGCCGTGGGGCCGAGGGGCGGCTCCGGCGAGAGCAGCCGCCCTTGGCGACGCCCGAACGGCGCCGGAGCGGGAGCGCGGCGCGCGCGAGGCGGCGGAGAAGTCGCTGGAGGAGCGGAACGCCGCATTCTCCAAGGTTGAGGATGATGCGCTCGCGCTCGCATCAGCAACGCCGGCGCCCGGGAGCCGGCCCTCCGCGAGCAAGGCGAGACCGTCCGCCGTCTCGAGTTGGCGCTCGAGTCCGCGCGCCGCGACCTCGATTTGGAGAGGAAGCAAGTCGAGGGTGAGTCACTTTTTGACTCTGTTTGTTGGTTTTTTGCTTTAGAGGGTTCGTTTCTCCCTTTCTGATTTCTTGTCGTCTTGTTGATTCCAGGCTTGCGCACTGCCTTGGGGCACGCTGCTGGGCGGGCCGAAGCCCCCGCAGCTTCCCACAACTCCTCCGAGCAGAGCCGCGGGGAGCCGCGTGACGCGGCCCTCGAGACCCGCCGCATCGTCGAGGAAGGCGAGGCCCAGGCCGGCAGCTCGCTGGCCAGCCGCCTGCGCGCCCTAGGCGGCCACGTCGCGAAGCGGATGCGCCGGCGTTGCACCTAGGGCGTCCGGAAGGCCCCCGGAGTGGTGCGATCCCACTACGAGGTCAACCTCGAGGCGCCGGCGAGGGCTACATCGTGCCCGAGGGCGTCGAGGACGAGGTGGCCATGGAGCGCGCGGACGCGCTGGCCGCCGACGCCGCCGGTCGCTCGCCGAGGCCTTCGAAGAATTCCTCTTCCCGACGCCGCCGATGCTTGAAGGACCGATACGGCGAACCGCAGAGGGGGGGGGAGTGAATGGGAGCCGATAAAAATTCTTCTCGAAGGAGATCGAAACTCCAACAAGATGAACACGGCTTCCAACACACGTCTCCGACTCACTACCAAGGTTGGTCAAGCCCACGTAGCCACCGGAGTGCCACCGGACCTAGGAACCAACACACCACCTTCCGACCCGAGAAACGCAAACGGAAAAACCAAGCCTCGAGTCTACGGACCCACACCGGGGTCGACCGTGAGCACCACCGCCGACCGGTCCCTCGCCGGGTGAAACCGAGCAACTTTCACTAAGTGGCTCTACGCCGGGCGGACCGGGTGAGAAACACCGGCCGGACCGGTGGCGGCCGAAAGCCCCCAAGGCACCAAACAGTCAACCGACCACCAAACGGACCCAAACTCGAAACAAGAAGAACACGGGACAACAACGAACACACCAAGACGTTCACCCGAGCAAAAACCCACAAGGGCTTGCACCGGTCGACCGGTCAAGAGCACCGGCCGTCGGACCGGTGTAGCCTCGGCGGGCCTCGGGATGAACAAGGCACCCGCGGTCAACTCCCCCAAATCCAAATCTCGATCTCCCGAATCGCTCCACGGACTTGAACAAGACTTTGGGGATATCGGAACACCTCATGAGGAGTCCATAGCCAAGTTTAATCCCACCAAGTCTCGTCCAAAAAGGAGGAATCGAAGAAATCCCGCCGAAAACGCTTCCAACCCAAGAACTCAAGAAACCCCCAAAATCGAGCACTTTTACTCACGGATTTGGGAGGGGAATCACGACCCAAAGAACCACGAAGGGTTCCCACAAATTTCCCCCATCAAATCCCCAAGAGAAAAGCCCCGAAAACAACCCAAAGAAATCACCGAGAGAGGGCTCCGAAAATCACCACCAAGAACAACCTGGGAAAACACATCCAAACCTTGAGGAACCACGCCGAATCATCTATACATGAAACAAAGGTTCGTACAAGGTCTAGCAAGCCGCCCGATCATCCATCCCTCTCTACAAGATCTCTCCGTGAAGCTCTCTTGCTAGTCCTAAGGAAAACCTAGAGAAAATAGGTGGAAAATAGGAAAACAAATGAGCTAGGGTTCCAAGAGTTGGCTGCCATCCTCTCACCTCTTGGGTTATATAGGCGGCAACCGAATGTCTAAAATGCCCCTCTCTACTAACTAGGGATACAAGCCCCCTCAAGGGCGGATTTGGAATTCTTGATGTCTTCACCATCGGACGGATGCCCGCGACCGCACCCTGCGTAGCCTCGACGCAAGCCATGCGATCCCGACGCGTGTCCTCCGCTTCGAAGATTCCGGACCGCGCGGCCGCACACGGCCGACCGGTGCTCCTCACCGGCCGACCGGTCCCCACCGGTCGACCGGCCGGACCCACCGGCCGGGACGGTCCGGTGCCGCCGCACCTCCGTCTTCGGTTCTCCTGGTCTTGGCTTTGTGGATCAACCAAGGAACCCGGTGGTTTTCTGGTGAACCACCGAAACCCCGCGAACTCGGTGTAGCCTCCGCCAATCTCCACTCATGACTTGGCTCCCACGTAGTCCCGGCCGACCTTGGTTTTGAGGCTCAACCAAGAAACCGTCCACGACTTCATCTTGCCTTGTTCATGCCACCATGCGGCCCGCACTTGACCCCCGCCGGCCACCGGTCCCTCGAACAAAGCCTACTTGTCTTCTCCACACCCGGAGGCCTCACCGGCGACGACCTTTCGCGCTTGTTCTTCACCTGCACCAACGAGTCAAGCCGCAACCCGCACCCGCAATACTTAGCCAAGAATCGGTCCACACAACGTTGTCAATCACTCATCACACAAGGAAGCGACCATCCACCGGTCCTTGAACCACACATGGTCCTCAATCTCCCCCTTGATGAGTGCATTGACAACACCCACACGAAAGTAACAAGAGAGAAAAGAAAAAGAAAAGAAATGAACAAAAAGAAACTCCAACAAGCGATCGAAAGCCAAACAAAGGCAAAAAGCAAGATCACTTGAAGAAGACAAGTCTCGGACCCCTTAGGCAAGGGCAACGGCTCGACACATCCGAGACAAAGCAAAGCTCAAGCAAAGAGCACAAACCACCGAAACACAAACTCGAAAACTCCCAAAAAGCTCCCCCCGCACACATGCAAGCTCCCCCCGAACCAATGCAACTCCCCCCGGACGAATGCATGCAAGACACTACTTGAAACCAGGCAGCTTCAACAAACCACCGCCCGACCGGTCGACCGGTCAACACCACCGGTCGACCGGTGTGCAACATGTGTACGAACCAAAGCACTCACACCGGGCGGACCGGTGACCCCCGACCGGTCGGACCGGTGCACAACGAGAGCCCGTAAATGGCTCGAAACCACCTCGAAAACCTTCTAAACACGTCCAACAAGCCATTTCAAGCTCAAACTTCTCCCCCTTGTTGGCAATGCATGAATCAAGCCAAAAATGCAAAAAAAAAATGCAACCTATAGCTTCTCAAATAGACAAAATTCAACAAAGAATGCTACACATGTCCAAATGAGCAAGTGAGGTACTCTACGCCTTCGTATCGATCTCAACTACATGATCACCAAGTTTCACAACCATTGGACGAAGCTAAGATGGATTTTGGCAATTTTGCAAAAAACTTGCCTCTCATGAGCAAAGTCCTAAACATGATCAAAGCATATCAAAATGGCAAAGCCACACAAACTTCATGCTAGGACAGCTATTCTAACCATAAGACCATCACAAACACCCACAAGCACCTCATGTCATGTCAAAGCCACCGAGCCATGTGCCTACTTCTATGTATGAGACTTCTCATTGGTAGGCATCATGCAACGGTTTAGCACCCAAAGCAAATTAAATTCAAAGACATATGACATGGGAGCATATTTTCCAAGCATTTTTCATTTCATTTTCAGATTTGTAAATGGTACATGAAATGTCTTTGCGACAAAAAGGAACTTATGCTCCTCCACAAGATAAATCAAGAGGGCTAAACATTCATGATGGCAAATGAGCCTTTGGCTCCATATGATCAATAAACTAGCTATCCAACCACAAATTAAGCATAGCAAGGCCACAAAAACATGTCAAGAGCATGTAAAGGCATTTACACATGAGAGAGCATACATGTGACATTTTTCAAAAGCATAGCTATCAACCATGGATTATTCATCAAGATCATCAAGAGCTAAGCCAAACTAACCGTAGCATACCAAACAAGCTCACAAGGACATATATCTCATTCCATGGTGAACAATGTATATGAGAGAAGCTTTTCCTAACCAATGCATATGATACAAAATGCATGCAATCTAAGATACAAGGATGCCTATACATCATGTTACATATGCCATGCCAAATGCAAGAAATGCACAAAGAAAAGCTATACATATGCTACAAAACCGGCTCCTCGAGGGGAGGCAAAACGGGCTCGACACCACCGGCAAAAGAAAGCTCCCACACACCCAACTCAAGAAATCAAACACACACCAAGTTCCCCCCGCAAACGAGTGAAAGTTGCTTGATCTAGGGGTTTGGTGAAAATATCGGCTAGTTGATCATGTGTGGGTACATGGATCAAAGCTATCTTTCCTTTCTCAACATTGTCTCTCGAAAGTGATACCTCACTTCTATGTGTTTTGTTTTGGAATGGAGCACTGGGTTCTTTGCAACGCTTATGGCACTGGTGCTATCACATTGAAGTGGGACATGGGTATACTCCTCACCAAAGTCACTCATGGTGTAGGTTATCCAAAGGAGCTGAGAGCAACAACTAGCAGCGGCAACATACTCGGCCTCGGGCCGTGGATTGAGCTACACTCGATCGCTATGGGAAGACCAAGACACCAAAGAAGAACCCAAAACCGACAAGTCCCAGAAGTGGACTTCCTATCCAACCGACACCCGGCAAAATCCGCGTCTGAAAAACCATGAAGCGCCAAAGAGGAGGACGCGGAGTACCAAAGGCCGAAGTCGGGAGTGTGACGCAAGTACCCGAAAATTCTCTTCACCGCTTGCCGATGCGAAGTCCCTCGGAGACGCTTGAAAACGAGCGCACGGACACACCGAGAACCGTATGTCCGGCCTCGTCGCCGTCAAGTAGAGGAGTGACCCGATCATGCTCCGGTACTCCTTCTGGTCCACGTGTTCACCTTCCTCGTCCGCATCAAGAGCCGTAGTCGTACTCATCGGCGTCGTCATAGCCTTGGAGTCCTCCATCTTGAACTTCCTCACAATGTCCTTGGTATACTTAGCCTGGTGCACAAATGTTCCTTCCTTTGATTGCTTGATTTGTAGCCCGAGGAAGAACTGCAACTCACCCATCATGCTCATCTCGAACTCCCCGCTCATATCATCGCAAACCTCGCAACAAGAGAGTTAGACGAGCCACCAAAGACAATATCATCCACGTACACCCCGCACAATCGGGATATCTCCCGCCCCGCCTCTCGCAAAAACAAGGTCCGATCGACCTTCCCCATCTCAAAACCTCTCTCAAACAAGAACCCCCTCAACCTTGCCATACCAAGCTCTAGGCGCCCGCTTCAACCCATACGCGCCTTCCTCAACTTGTACACCCGGTGGGGGTACTTCTCACTCTCAAACCCCGAGGAATTTGTCTCACATACACTTCTTCCTCCAAAGACACCATTCGGAAAGCACTCTTCACATCCATTTGGTGCAACTTGAACCCTTTAGCCACGTGAAAAGGCTAGAAGGATCCTAATCGCCTCCAAACGGGCTACGGGAGCAAAGGTCTCCTCGTAGTCGATCCCCTCCTTCGACCGAACCCTTGAGCAACAAGTCTCGACTTGTTCCTCACAACCTCACCCTTCTCTCCCTCTTTGTTTTTCCACACCCACTTTGTACCAATCGGCTTACACCCCGGGGGAGGGGTCAACCAACTCCCACACCTCGATTCCTCTCAAAGTTCTCCAACACCTCATGCATCGAGTTAACCCAATTGTGATCGGATAGTGCGTGTCCAATGTCTTTGGGCTCGAAAGAAGCAACAAACGCAGCATGAGCAAAATGGGAATTGTTTCGAACCCTCGACCGTGTAGTGCGTTCACTCATATCGCCGATGATCCTCGAAGCCGGGTGATCCACTTGAACTCGCCGGGGAGGTTCTCGCCTCGAAGCTACCTCCCCCTCAACATCGCCTTCTCCTCGTTCTTGATTTGTCGTCGTAGGTGTAGCGAGGTCCATCCATCATCGTAGTCGAAGTAGTGGGTACATGTTCAGCCGGGGGCACCGCACCTCCATCCTCATCATCTCCATGTTCATGCTCCTCCTCCTGAAAGATCTCCTCGCCAAGCTCATCATCACCTCGCACACTCAAAGACAAGCCGACTACGTGGCTCGTCTCGTCGAAGGTTACCTCGCAAGTCTCCACGATTTGGTTAGTTTCAAGATTGAGCACACGATATGCTCTAGAATGAGATGCATAACCAAAGAAAATGCCATCGACAGACCTAGCCTCAAACTTATCCAACTTCCTGCCTTTCTTCAGAATGAAACACTTGCAACCAAAGACATGGAAGTGACTCACCTTGGGTGTGCGGCCATGCATCAACTCATAGCATGTCTTCTTCTTGTGCACTCGAGGTATATCCTGTTCGACACATGGCATGCGGTATTCACCGCCTCGGCCCAATACCTCCTCGGAGTCCTATGCTCATCAAGCATCGTCCGAGCCATCTCGCACAAGGTCCCGTTCTTCCTTTCCACAACACCATTCCGGGGAGGCGTATACGGACTCGAAAACGGTGCTCAAGACCCAAGTCATGACAAAAGGCTTCAAAACGAGAGTTCCTGAATTCCGAGCCATTATCACTACGGATAGCTCGTATGGCATCTCCGTGCCTCTCGTTCCTCAACCTCAAGACTAGATCTCGAACAAAACCAAACGTCTCCCCCTTATCCTCGAGAAAGAACACCCACGCATACCGAGAGTAGTCGTCCACCACAACAAGGACATACCACTTCCCACCGCCGAGATCGCACACGAGCCGGGCCAACAAGGTCCATATGGAGCGACTCGCATGGACGCTCGGTCATCACATCGGTGAGAGGCGGGTGAGAAGAGGCCACCATCTTAGCATGCCTACACGGAGCACAAACCAACTCTTTCTCAAGCCTCAACCGTGGCAATCCTCGGACCAAATTGAGTTTACTCAAGCGAGACAAAAGATCAAAGCTCAAGTGACCCAACTTCCTATGCCACTTCCACAACTCACTCGAAGAACCGGCCAAGAAACAACGCTCCACACCCGAAGACCGAGAAAAATCGGCACGAAACACCCGACCCTCGGGAACGACCATACAAACAAGGTCCCCTCGAGAGTCCACAATCCGAGAACCACCAGGCCGAAACAACACCTCAAAACCCTCATCCAACAACCGAGACACGAAAAGCAAATTGTATCCCGGCGATTGAACAAGAGCAACACGCCTCGAGTGATCTTGTCACTCACTTTTATCTCACCTTACGAAAGCACACGCCCACGCCCATTGTCCCCAAAGGTGATGTACCTCTTCGTCACCACGGGACGAGACTTGAGAACCACCCCCTGTCTCGGTCATATGCCTCGAACAACCGGAGTCAATCAACCAAATGTTCTTCAAGTCTCCCACCTGCACATCAAAAATAGGCACGTGAGCGAACAAACGACTCAGCACTGGGGTTAGAACCAAAAGAGGAAAACCAGTGCCGAGCCATTTGCTCGAAAGTGGGGTTAGCACCAACCAAAGCATCTCTCCTACCAAAACTACCTCCACGAACACCACCACGGTAACCACCCTGAGGGAACCACCCCTCTCTGCCTGGAGGAGGACCAAAACCACGCAAGAAAGCCCGTGGAACGTCCTTCCTCTCCAACACACCGCCACGACTCCTCCAATCCCCGTATTGAGCACGAGGAGGAGAACGCCTAGCAAACTGACCACCTGCACCCTTTCCAGCCCAACCACCAGAACCACGACCACCAGAAACAACCCTCGCACCTGTACGAGCACGAAACCCGAACATCTGCCTGCCCAGGCCTGCACCGGTCTGACCGGTGCTCCACCCGGTCCGGCCGGTGTGGTGCAGCGGCAGCACCTCTGCGCCTTCTTCTCTCCCCAAGCCCGAACTGTCCTCACAATCGCTTTGCCCCTGGGCATCTGCATACGAGGCTCAAGTACACCATCGGAAGGGTGGTACTTGTCCTTGTTTGCCCACTCCTTCTCCATTCTCTCATCTCGCTTCCTCTTGAAGCAAAACTCCTCCTTATGGCCATCTCTCCCACAATAGCCACAATGGAACCTCACAAGCTTAGGCTTTGGCTTGGGATGTGGTCGCTCACTCGGTTTCTCTCCACTCAAACCCTCCACCGGTTTCTCACCACTAGCCTTCTCACTCTCCTTCCCAAAGAACACTTTCCCCGAAGTGCTCACAAACTTGATAGGCTTTTGTAGGTCATTTGTGGGTGTAGGAAACACGGGTGGAGCCGGGGTTGTGTCTAGTCGGTTCCTTAGATGGTTAGGTTTTGGTGGGAAATCATTCTTGTGGTGGGTTTTTGGTGGCTCCGGATATTCTCTCCACTTCCCTCACCAACCTTGTTTGCCCCAAGCCCCTCACCATCTTGCCTCTTAAAGGCCTCAATCATCATCCTCAACCGAGGCTCGTGACCGGACAACCAACCCATCAACTTCCTCAAATCATCATTCTCATCCCGCAAACGGTCAACATAATGTGCAAGCTCCAAATTTTTCAATGCATGCATTTCACGGGTAGAGCAAGATGTAGGCATGGGTTCCTTCAATTTAGCCTCGAGCGAACTAGTGTAAGCATGCATCTCATCGATCTTAGCATGCAAAACGGGGCAAGAAGTGCAAGCACCTAGCAAAGCGAGGTCTAGATTTAAGCTCGGCCACTTCAACCCTAAGCACATCTAGTTCCTCACACTTTGAGGCATGCTTCTCCTTGAACAAAGCAAGATCGGCAAGGAAAATAGAGCAATCGGCACAATCATTCTCATCGAAACAACGGGGCTAGCCTTAAGCGAATCAATCTCAAGCTTGCTATCAAGCACCTGTGTCTCTAGCTCGACCACTCTAGTCCTAGCATCCTCGAGTGAAGCCCTAAGCTCTTTCCTCATTTTCTTGGCCTCTCTAAGCATGTCATCACGGTTATCAAGCAAAGAGCCAAGTCTCTCATTCTCCCGGCGCAAGAAGGGAAGCTCATCACGCACCTCGTCGTCGGACTCAGAGTCCGAGTCGCTCTGTGTGCTCTTCTTGCTGCCGGAGCTCAACGCCATGGTGCAGAAGCCGTCTCTCGCGAAGCAGCTCAGCCCGCTCAGGTTCTTGGACGACCTCTTGTTCTTGCGGCGATCTCCCTCGTCGTCGGCTAGCTGCTCGAGCTCGAGGTGGAGTACGCGGAGCGGAGTCGACGTCGCTCGCTCCAACCATCGCTCGGGCCTTGCCTCGGCCCTCCTTCTTCCTCGATCGTCGCTCGTTCTTGTACTTGTTCTTGTGCTTGCTCTTGTGGTCGCGCCTCGAACGGTACTTGTCGTCGTTCTTCCTCGGCTTGTGCTTGTAGCTGTCCTTGTTCTCGGCCTTCTCCGGGCAGTCGGCGACGAAGTGTCCCGGCTTGCCGCACTGGAAGCAAGTCCTCGTGTTCCTCCTCATGTTCACGCGGTTCTCGTGCAGCCTCTCGAACCGCCTCGTCAACAGCGCCAGCTCGTCCTCTCCAAGGTCATCAAACTCCTCATCGGCATAGACATCGGAGAGGAAAACGAGAACATCCTGGTGGATGGGTTAGAGTTAGTCTTTCCTTTGGAACCACCAACGAGGGCAAGACTATGGGAATCAGTCGGTCCCTCGAGCTTGGCGATCATGCCCCTATCCACCTCGGCCGACTTGAGCTTCGAGAACGGCTCGTTCACCGTCAGAGTATCGTACCGCTCCGACTCGACTATGGCCTCGAACTTTCCGCTCCATATCGTACGATCCAAAGAGTGTAAGAGCTTGACCGCTCTATCATGATCATCGTACGGGAGCACGTCCACATTGGCCCTCATGTTGTTCACCACCACGGTGAACCTCTGAAACAAGGCATCGATGGACTCACCGGGGAGATGAGTGAAGTTCTCGTACTCTCTCCGGTAGGTCGCATACAACCGTGCCCGAACACCGGGCGTTCCCAACATGAGCCTCCTTCAACACCGCCCAAATCCTACAAGCCAAGTGCTCGGTGTGCACCCGATCGAACTCGGGGCGACACAAAGCACGAAACAAGTAGTCGACCGCCTTATTGTTGGCGTCGAAGCCGTCCCCTCGATCTGGAGCGAGGAAATCAACCGCCTGGACATAGCCTCGTGTCCACCGTGACATCCCAAAGGATCGACCCTTTCCGCGGAGAAAAGCACCCATCCGCTTGCTCCACATCTGGTAGTTCTTGCCATCGAAGTGTGGAGGACCCGAACCCCGTTCTTGGTACGCCATCCTTGGATCTTAGACTGGTTAGAGTCAACAAAGACCCGAACCGGCTCTGATACCACTTGAAGGACCGATACGGCGAACCAGAGAGGGGGGGGGAGTGAATGGGAGCCGATAAAAATTCTTCTCGAAGGAGATCGAAACTCCAACAAGATGAACACGGCTTCCAACACACGTCTCCGACTCACTACCAAGGTTGGTCAAGCCCACGTAGCCACTGGAGTGCCACTGGACCTAGGAACCAACACACCACCTTCCGACCCGAAACGCGGCGGAAAAACCAAGCCTCGAGTCTACGGACCCACAGGTCGGACCGGTGAGCACCACCGGTCAGACCGGTCCCTGCTGGTGAAACTGAGCAACTTTCACTAAGTGGCTCTACGCCGGTCGAGGCCGGTGAGAAACACCGGTCGGACCGGTGGCAGCCTGAAAGCCCCCAAGGCACCAAACAGGTCAACCGACCACCAAACGGACCCAAACTCGAAACAGCAGCAACACGGGACAACAACGAACACACCAAGACGTTCACCCGAGCAAAAACCCACAAGGGCTTGCACCGGTCAGACCGGTCAAGAGCACCGGTCAGACCGGTGTAGCCTGGGCAGCTCGGGATGAACAGCACCCGCGGGTCAACTCCCCCAAATCCAAATCTCGATCTCCCGAATCGCTCCACGGACTTGAACAAGACTTTGGGGATATCAGGAACACCTCATGAGGAGTCCATAGCCAAGTTTAATCCCACCAAATCTCGTCCAAAAAGGAGGAATCGAAGAAATCCCGCCGAAAACACTTCCAACCCAAGAACTCAAGAAACCCCCAAAATCGAGCACTTTTACTCACGGATTTGGGAGGGGGAATCACAGCCCAAAGAACCACGAAGGGTTCCCACAAATTTCCCCCATCAAATCCCCAAGAGAAAAGCCCCGAAAACAACCCAAAGAAATCACCGAGAGAGGGCTCCGAAAATCACCACCAAGAACAACCGGGGAAAACACATCCAAACCTTGAGGAACCACGCCGAATCATCTATACATGAAACAAAGGTTCGTACAAGGTCTAGCAAGCCGCCCGATCATCCATCCCTCTCTACAAGATCTCTCCGTGAAGCTCTCTTGCTAGTCCTAAGGAAAACCTAGAGAAAATAGGTGGAAAATAGGAAAACAAATGAGCTAGGGTTCCAAGAGTTGGCTGCCATCCTCTCACCTCTTGGGTTATATAGGCGGCAACCGAATGTCTAAAATGCCCCTCTCTACTAACTAGGGATACAAGCCCCTCAAGGGCGGATTTGGAATTCTTGATGTCTTCACCATCGGACGGATGCCCGGCGACCGCACTCTGCGTAGCCTCGACGCAAGCCATGCGATCCCGACGCGTGTCCTCCGCTTCGAAGATTCGGACCGCGTCGTCGCACACGGTCGGGCCGGTGCTCCTCACCGCCAGACCGGTCCCCACCGGTCAGACCGGTCAGACCCACCGGTCAGACCGGTCTGGTGCTGCTGCACCTCCGTCTTCGGTTCTCCGGTCTTGGCTTTGTGGATCAACCAAGGAACCCAGTGGTTTTCTGGTGAACCACCGGAAACCCCGCGAACTCGGTGTAGCCTCCGCCAATCTCCACTCATGACTTGGCTCCCACGTAGTCCCGGCTCGACCTTGGTTTTGAGGCTCAACCAAGAAACCGTCCACGACTTCATCTTGCTGTTCATGCCACCATGCGGCCCGCACTTGACCCCGCTGGCCACCGGGTCCCTCGAACAAAGCCTACTTGTCTTCTCCACACACGGAGGCCTCACCGGCGACGACCTTTCGCGCTTGTTCTTCACCTGCACCAACGAGTCAAGCCGCAACCTGCACCTGCAATACTTAGCCAAGAATCAGTCCACACAACGTTGTCAATCACTCATCACACAAGGAAGCGACCATCCACCGGTCCTTGAACCACACATGGTCCTCAATCTTTTGCTCCTCCTCGCTGGAAGCGAGTTGGGCGCTAGGCCCATTTTTTGTTTACGTGTATCGGGGAATTCGGCCTCATGGCCTTTTGTAAATAAACAAATTGTCTTGTGAACATGAGCAGTTGCTATAAATGAAGTTGCTTGTTTATTACGCTTTTTGTTTCTCCTTCTTCACCGAGTAGATTCTAGTTAGGGGAGTTCGATTTTCGCAGGGGGCCCGCCGGGTTGGAGGCGAGAGAGAAGGGCCATAGCCACGCGGCGTAGGCTATCTCTGGCTCGCACGCTCCTTCCGCTGTGCCGCCTACGCCCTGTTCGAATCATGGCTCGAGGTTGAAGTAGGAAACAAACTTAGCGCGTGTGAGTTGTTTTTTACTTTTGCGCGAAAAATGGGACCATTTTTGGGGGGGGGGGTGTCCCCCCGCAGTAGCCCCCGAGGGTAACTTGGGTTTCAGGGGAAAGCCGAGTTGCCCTTTTATTAGACCTGTAGTATTTACATAGTTGACACCAACTGGGGCGTTGGCCATGTGATTTTACAACAAAAAACACTTGGAAAATCCTAGCTAAGGGTAGAAGCGACGTAGCTGTTGGATGTTCCAAGCGTTGGTGAGTTCTTCGCCGTCCTCGTTGGCCAGCTTGTACGTGCCCGGCTTGAGCACTTTCACCACGACATAGGGTCCCTCCCATGGGGGCGATAGCTTGTGGCGCCCTCGGTTGTCTTGGCGTAGCCTTAGGACCGATCCCCTTCGCTGAAATCCCTCCGACGTATCTTGCGTGCTTGGTAACGTCGTAGGGACTGTTGATACCTTGCGGAGTGCATCAACGCCACGAGGCGTACTTCGTCTAGCTGGTCCAGCGAGTCCTCGCGGGCTCGCTGGTTAGCATCTTCGTCGTACCCTCGAATCCTGGGCGACCCATATTCCAGGTCCGTGGGGAGGACGGCCTCCGCGCCATGGACTAGGAAAAACGGGGTGAACCCGGTGGCTCTGCTTGGGGTTGTCCTTAGGCTCCACACGACTGCTGGTAGTTCTTGGAGCCATTTTCGGCCAGATTTGTTGAGCTGGTCGAAAATTCGGGGCTTGAGGCCTTGCAGAATCATGCCGTTGGCACGCTCCACTTGGCCGTTGGTCTGTGGGTGTGCCACAGCTGCCCAATCCACGCGGATGTGGAACTTGTCGCAGAACTCCAAAAACTTCCGGCCCGTGAACTGGGACCCATTGTCTGTGATGATGGAGTTTGGCACTCCAAAGCGGTAGACGATGTCGGTGAAGAACGTGACCGCCTGCTCAGCCCTCAAATTCGTGATGGGGCGCACCTCCACCCATTTGGAGAATTTGTCAATCGCGACAAGCAGGTGGGTGAAGCCCCCGGGCGCCTTCCGCAGGGGCCCGACGATGTCCAACCCCCACACGGCGAACGGCCATGTTACGGGGGATCGTTTGCGGGGCGTGAGCGGGAAAATTGGACTTGCGGGCGTAGAAGCGGCACCCTTCGCGGTGCGCACAATTTCGCTGGCATCCGCGACCGCGGTAGGCCGCAGAAGCCCCCTGGCGGAACGCGTTGCCAACGAGGGTGCGCGGCGCGGCGTGGTGGCCACAGATCCCCGCGTGGATGTCCCGTAGGAGCTCGCGCCCCTCGGGAATGGGTATACACCGCTGGAGGATGCCTGATGCGGCGCGCTTGTACAGCTCGCCGTCGACGAGGGTGAATGACTTGGCCATCCTGGCGATGCGCCTGGCTGTGGCCCGGTCTGCGGGGAGTTCCCCTCGAGCAATCCAGGCGATATACTTCTCCCGCCAGTCCGCCTGGGCGGGAGCCGGCTCGATGTCCATCGCGACAGCCTCGTGGGAGCCGTACCCCTCGAGAAGGGAGAGTACGTACGCCTCGTTCGAGGGGTCCTCTTCCATGGGTTCCGCACCCGCTGGATTCGAGGGAGCCCCCGAGGGTCCGCCGTCGCTCGAGGGGTAGGGCTCGAAGGTGACCGAGGGGCGCGCGATGTCGCGCGCGAAAACGTTCGGGGGGGGGAACGGTGATCCGCCCAGACGCTATTTTTGCCAACTCATCTGCTTCCTCGTTGTACCGGCGGGGTACATGATTAAGCTCGATGCCGTAGAACTTGTCTTCGAGGGCCCGCACGGCTTTACAATAGGCCTCCATCTTGTCATCGTGGCAGCTCGCGTTCTTCATGACTTGATCGATCACGAGCTGCGAATCCCCTCGTACGTCGAGGCGCTTGACGCCCAACTCAATGGCGATTTTGAGGCCGCAGAGAAGGGCCTCGTATTCCGCCATATTGTTAGATGCGGGGAAGTGGAGGCGCACTGCGTAGCGCATGTGCTCCCCGAGGGGTGACACGAAGAGCAGGCCCGCGCCCGCTCCTGTCTTCATCACCGAGCCGTCGAAGAACAGAGTCCAGCACTCTGCTTGAATCTGAGGGGGCGGCAGCTGCGTGTCCGTCCACTCAGCGACGAAATCGGCTAGGATTTGCGATTTGATGGCCTTGCGCGGAGCGTAGGCGAGCGTCTCGCCCATCAACTCCACGGACCACTTGGCAATTCTGCCTGCCGCGTCGGGGTTGCGAATGATCTCTCCTAGCGGGAAGGAAGAGACCACCGTAACTGGGTGGGCCTCGAAGTAGTGGCGGAGCTTGCGCCGCGCGAGGACTACCGCGTACAACGCCTTCGGACACGGGGGTAGCGCGTCTTCGTGTCCGACGGGACTTCGCCGATGTAGTAGACCGGCCTCTCGCACGGGCAAGGCATGCCCTTCCTCCGTGCGCTCCACAACGATCACGGCGCTGACCACCTGGGTGGTTGCGGCCACGTAGAGTTGGAGGGGTTCGCCGGTCTCGCGGCGGCGTAAGGATTGGGGCGTGCGTCAGAGACGCCTTCAGCTTGTCGAGCGCTTCCTGGGCCTCGGCGGTCCAAGAGAAGCGCTCGTGCTTCTTGAGCAGCCGGTAGAGGGGCAGGCCCTTCTCACCGAGCCTCGAGATGAAGCGGCTTAAGGCGGCAAGGCACCCCAACACCTTCTGCACCCCCTTAAGGTCCCGAATTGGACCCATTCGCTCGAGGGCCGCGACCTTTTCAGGGTTGGCCTCGATTCCCCGCTGGGAGACGATGTACCCTAGGAGCATGCCCCGCGGCACTCCAAAGACACATTTTTCGGGGTTTAGCTTGACCCCCGTTGGCCCGTAGGCAAGCGAACGCGACGCCAAGGTCGTTAACCAGGTCGTCCGCCTTCCTAGTCTTGACGACGATGTCGTCCACGTAAGCCTCGACCGTCCGCCCGATATGGTCCCCAAAAACGTGCTGCATGCAGCGCTGATATGTTGCGCCCGCGTTTCTGAGGCCAAAAGGCATCGTGACGTAACGAACGTCCCGAACGGTGTGATGAACGAAGTCGCGAGCTGGTCGGACTCCTTCATTTTTATTTGGTGATATCCCGAATAGGCATCAAGGAAACGAGTAGTTCACACCCGGCTGTGGAATCAACGATTTGATCTATGCGTGGCAAAGGAAAAGGAACTTTTGGACATGCTTTATTGAGACTGGTGTAGTCTATACACATCCTCCACTTCCCATTTTTCTTTTTTACAAGCACAGGATTAGCTAGCCACGTAGGGTGGAACACTTCCTTGATGAATCCGGCCTCGAGGAGCTTCCGCGGCCTCCGCTCCGATCGCCCGTCGCCGCTCCTCGTCGAAGCGGCGCAGCCGCTGCTGCACAGCGCGAGCGTTAGGCAGGATATCAAGGGAGTGCTCGGCGACCTCCCTCGGGATGCCTGGCATGTCCGAGGGGCTCCACGCGAAGACGTCGGCGTTGGCGCGGAGGAAGTCGACGAGCACTGCTTCCTATTTGGGGTCGAGGGTCGAGCTGACCCTCAACGCCCTGCCCTCGGGGGCCGACGGGTCGAGGGGGACCCCTTTGGTTTGCTCGGCGGCCTCGAAGGTGCCGACGTGCTTGGCGGCGGAGCTGAGGTCGTCGTTGACCATCTTCTCCAGCGTGTTCACCAGCGCTTCATCCAGCGCTAGCGCCTCTGCATGTTCCACGCACTCGACGTCGCAGTCGAATGCGTGCTCGATCGACGACCCGACGGTGATGACGCCGTTTGGACCGGCATCTTCATCTTCGTGGTACGTGTAGTTGGGGACCGCCATGAACTTGGCATAGCATGGTCGCCCAAGGATGGCATGGTAGGCCCCTTTGAATCCCACCACCTCGAAGGTGAGGGTTTCCTTGCGGAAATTCTTGGGGGTCCCAAACCGGACGGGCGGATCGATGCGCCCGAGGGGTTGAACACCGCTTGCCGGCGCGATGCCGTGAAACGGCTTCGTCCGGGCCGCGGCCCGGTCCCGCCCCAATCCCCATCGGGCGCAATGTATGCGCGAAGAGGATATTGAGGCTACCGCCTCCGTCCATAAGGACCTTCGAAAACCGGGGCGTTCCCAATGATGGGATCGACCACCGGTGGTCTTGGCCGGGTTCGGGATGCGGTTTGGGTGATCATCCCGGCTAAAAGTGATGGCGTCCTTCGACCAGTTGAGGAAGGCCGGAGGTGCCCTCTCTGCGGCGAGGACTTCGTGCCGCTCCTTCTTGCGTTGCCGGGTCGACATGTCGACAGTAGGTCCCCCAAAGATGAGGAACACATTTTCGACAGCAGGGAAACCGCCCGCGTCGCCATCGCCCCCATCTTTCTTGGCCTCTGCCTCCTTCGCGGCGGCACGGCCGTAGAACTTCTTGAGCATGTCGCATTGCTCAAGAGTGTGGTTCACGGGAGTTTTGTGGTAGGGGCATGGTTTTTTCATCATGTCGTCAAACACCCCCGGGCCTCGAGGAGCCGGTCGAGGGCCCCGTCGGGCGGGTCAACGGCGAGGGCCTCGGCGTTGCCGCCGTTGCGCCCCCCTCGCGCGCCTCGCGGCGCGGCTTCTTCCCCTTCTTGCCCCGCTTGTCGTTGCGGCGCGGCTCCTTGGACCCGCTGCCCTCCGCGGGCGTGTCCTCGGAGCGCTTGCCCTTCTTGCCATCGAAGATCGCCCCCACGGCCTCCCTCTCCGGAGGCGAAGGCGGTGGCAATGTCGAACGGCTCGTTCGAGTCCGTGGGCGGGCTGCGTCCCGGCTCGCGCACAAGGTCCCGGCACGTGGTGCCCTCGAGGAACGCGTGCACGATCTCGGAGCGTGCCACGGCCCGGGTAGCTTCCGTGCGGCGCTTGGAAAAGCGCCGTATGAAGTCCCGCAGCGACTCGCCGGCCCCGCGTGCGAGAGCGCAGATCCCAGGAGTTCCCAGGGCGCACGTACGTGCCCTGGAAGTTGCCCACGAACGTGTGGACTAGATCGTCCCAGTTATGGATCTGGCTGGCGGGCAAGTGCTCTAGCCATGTCCGGGCCGCGTCGCCCAGGTGCAGGGGCAAGTTGCGGATGATCACTTCGTCGTTAGTGGCCCCGCCCAGCTGACAAGCTAGGCGGTAGTCGTTGAGCCAGACGCGGGGGTCCGTCTCCCCGTTGTACTTGACGATTGTCGAGGGCTGACGGAAGCGCTGGGGGAACGCCGCCGTGCGGATCTCCCGGCTGAACACACGGGTGCCGGGGGCTCCGGCGTCGGGGAGCGATCCTCACCGGCCGTCGTAGCGTCCACCCCTTCGAGGGTGGTAACCCCTAGCCGCTCGCGCGTCCGCCTTGCTGGTGCGCGCCGGCGTTGATGACGTTGCGGGCATCGCCATCCGGCGCCTGCGCGTGTCGAGGAGCCGTTCCTTGGCCGGCGTGCGTCCCTGGTCAGCGGGTTGACCCACGTGCACCGAGGGTTCGCCTCCCGGTGCGGGGATCATCACCCCGTGCGTCCCCCCTGTTGGCGGATGCGTGAGGCCGAGCTCTCGGCCCGGCTGGACGGCCGCTTGCTCAAGGAGAGTCTGCACCTCGCGGTGCATGTCTCGAGCCTCGGGGGTCGAGGGTGCCGGCATGGCGCGTAGCAACGTCGCGGCGGCGATGAGCTTTTGGCTCGCCCGTGGCGGAGTATCCGCGTTGTCGACGTTGGGGACGGGGTTGAGGCGGTCACGGACTGTCGGCCCGGCTCTCCGCGCGCGTTCGCCGCGCGCGGGAGGCCTCCCCTGCCATCGAGGCGCGGAGCAGCCGCCGCGTCGTACTCCTCCGCCGGCTTGGCCTCGAGCTCGCGGGCTTGGGCCCGGTGTGCGTCGACGTCGGCCCCGGCGGGAGCGCTCGGCCCCGCGGCCGGGCGCGTGGCGATCCCGGGGCGGGCGTGACTTCCCCGTCTCCCGGCACCGCAGCACGGCGGCGTTGGCCGGGTCGTTGGTGATGACGGCGCAACACTCCCGCGTGGGGTCGTAGCTCCCGTGCTTGGAGTCGTCGGAGCGACCAAACCGGTAGTCCGTGGCGTCGAGGAAGCGCCCGAACGCGGCCGGGTCCGGCACGACGGAGAAGTCCCACTCCGCGTACCCGTGGCGGTTGGCGGGTGGCATCGTGTCGACGGAGCCCGGGGGACGACTCATCTGCCGCCGAGGTGCGGGGTCCCCGGCGACGAAGACGTGGCGGCCGGTGGAACCCGGCGCATCGTCGTGTTCACGTTGGCGTTATGGGCCGTCGTGGCGCCACGCGGCCCGATGGGGATGCGCGGTCCGAAGCCGCACGCGGTCTGCGGGGGCGGTGGCGGGCCGTTGTAACGGTGGGCGCACCGCGTTGGGCGGCGGTGCGCTCGGCCTGCCGCCGCTCGGACCGCGCCCGACGCGAGCGTAGCCCGGAGCGACGACGGCGTCGCGGCGTTGATGGGCCCGCAGCATCCGTGCCTGCGGGCGCCTGCGCCGGTGTCGTGCGTGCGGCGGAGACCAGAGCGGACCTGGCCTCGCGCTGCGCGCGAAGCTCCTCACGATTGGTGAGGCGCATGAGATAGCCGTTCCCCGTGGCCTGGAAGTTCAAGTCTCCGAAGCGGATCTCGAACCCGGCCGGGAGAGGGTCCGAGCTACCCATGTTGTAGCGCGTAGCACGGTACTCAGTGCGAATCACCATGGAGGGGGTTGGCGAAATGACCTTAGGCGCTCGTGTGCCCCACGGTGGGCGCCAACTGTCGGTGCGGAATATGGTCCCGACACTAACCAGTAGATAACGCCTAGGTCTATCCCTCAATGGTCGATGCCAAGCAGCAAATGACACAAGGTTTTATCCTGGTTCCGGCCGAGGGGGCCGTACGTCCAGCAGGGGCGTGCTCGTGGCACTATATTGCTCGGCACCGGGGGTGCTTGTAGTGGGGCAAATACAAGCAAGGCGGGAGAGGAAGCGTGGCTTCCAAGTCCCTAGGAGAGTGGCTGAAGATGTTGTGGGAGAATAAGAGAGTGAGTGCACGGTGTGTTCGTTCCTCTGAACTCGTTCCCCCCCGCGGCTGGGGGCTCGCCTCCCCCTTTTATAGGCCAAGGGGGCGACGGGTTACATGCACGCCGCGCTACCTAGCTACGTGAGGGAGCACGTCGCGCTACGGTGTAGAGTGGGCGGCCGTCCGGACGATCTTCGCTGCGATCCGGCCATGATGGCCTACCCCGTACCCGAACAGTGGCGGTTCGAGGGTAGGAAGGCGGCAGATGGCGGTGGTGTCCTCTGATAGGCTTCGAGGGAGGTGCGATGATGGGCGGTACGGGGGAACGGGCGAGGGCGAACGGCGTTCCTTCCCAATGCGTTCCGCGGCGGCGGGGTGGTTCTTTGCGGTGCTCGGGCGTGCGCCTGCGGTGCGGGCGTGCGTCCGCACGCGTGGGTACGGCGGCCGCACCGTTCGGTGACCGGGATGGCCATCCACCGGCACGGCGCCCCCTACCTAACACTGTAGGGTCACGGGAAAGTGAAATCGAGGGTGCGCCGGCCCCCTTTCGAGGGTCGGGCGCGTTAGCCGTGCCGTAGTGGGCGCGCGGTGTTACGGGACCGACACCGGCCGTACGCACGGTCCATCCCCCACGGTGGCGGGGATGGGCTCCTCCCGGGGAGTTGGTGCGGCGGCACGGGGCGTGAGCCCGGGCGCATGATGGCGCCGTCTGCGGCGTCGGGGCGTTAAATGCCCAAGTACGGGGCCGGCGCACGCGTGCGGCGCGCCCGTGAGCGTGGCGGGCCCCGGCCAAGGGCGGAGCGAACCCTCGGCGAGTCGAGACCTGCTCGAGGGGGGGGGCGATCCCTCGGCGGGGCGGGACCGCTCGAGGGAAAGGGTTGCCCCTCGAACGGGCGGAGCCCGCCGAGGGGGAGCGCGCCCTCGAGCGAGGCGGGCCTGCTCGAGGGGTCTTCTCCGTGGGCCGTCTCGGTGGGCCGTCGGGATCCGGCGTGGGCCGTGTCTGCATGGTTAGTTACCTGCATGGTTAGGCTTAGCGTGTTTTGATACGGGATTAAGTGAGGGTTCCCCATTGTTTAAGGGGACCCCTAGGGCGGTCCCCGAACGGTTCGTCACTCATGAGAATAGTTTCTTATGTTGGAATCATAAGATCTTTATAAATGGATTGCTCATGTGGTAAGAGCATGAGATTGGGGCTCTAGTCCAGTGAATTTCGTGGGCTAAGCTTTTGAACGTACTAAACACTTGTAGGGAATGGGACCGGTAAGCCTAGTACTCGATTGATGCGGCAAGGGAACTTTCCCTACTACCCCTGGAGCACATAAATGTGTCCCCCTACTTGCAACAGTGTGGTACCTGCGTGAGTCTGGACATTCATGTGGGAGCGAGCCAGTAAGTCTTGTACCAAGGAATGTAGGTTCTGATCCCGAGCTGAAGATCGACGAGAACCGCCTGGTGGTTGTCCTCGCGGGGGCACCCTCCATGGTTTACCTTTCAAGGTTATAAATCAATCAATTGCCAGCCTCTCACCGTTATCCGAGACTGCTTAATCAACTGGCCATGATATCCCTTATTGATGGAACATTGTGAATATTACTACTTGAATTAATTGTATTGTGCAATTATTGATTGGATTAGATGGCTCGCTTAGAAATGGCAACTAACTATAATTTGAGACATACTCTTTGTTGCTTTTCAGCAAAAGAACTCCACCATCCAAAAAGCCTCTCATGTCTAGAGTTTGGGTGATGTAGTTATCACCCGACCAGTTAAGTCTTGTTGAGTATTGATATACTCAGCCTTGCTTTTATAAATGTGGTTGCAGGTGTTGTTTGGTCTGGTGAGATTCCACCCGGCTGGGAGCTGGAATGGGTGGATGACGATGAGTGATGACATCACAGACGGCCTCATGTGATGTTTATCGTTGCGCTAGTTAATTTCATTCCACTGTTTTCGAACTCTGAACCTTTACTCCTTGTCATGAACAAGGGTTTGTAATAATTAACCCTCAGGGGTAAGTTGGACTTAAGTTGTGTTGTACTCTTGACTCGCCTTCATGTGAGTTTTAATGCATATTTGTCGATCCTTTGTTGCTATGTAAGTGATTTCACCGGGTGTTAACCTGACAACTAACGACAGATGATACTTTATTGCTTAATGACCAAAGGATTGGTTTAGGTGATAGTACGGTATTTTCCTGGGCGGGTTGCCACAGATAGTCTCCTTCAAAATCGCCTTGAAGGTGGTGGCGGTGATGTGGCACGATGCAGAGACGATGCGGAGGCCAGCAGGGTGGATGGTTGATGAACGCCGACTTCCCTAATCCCCAGGTGTGAAGGATGGATTGATGCTTTTTATAATTAGATTTACTTTAATATCCGTCGGGGACAGCCACAAGGGTCCCCTAAATAACCAGGGGAAACCCGCTTAAAACCCGCAAAAAACGCGCATCACGGATCAACTCACGCACCTAAAGCACATGCACGACACGACCACGACCCTGGTGGCCCCCGCGGCCCGCCAGGGTGGCACAGCGTAACGCCCCTCGAGTAAGGTCTGCCTCGCTCGAGGGCTACGCGCCCCCTCGGGCGAGGTCCGCCTTGCTCGAGGGCTTAACACCCCGTCGGGCAAGGTCCGCCTCGCTCGAGGGCTCAACGCCCCCTCGGTGAGGACCGTCTCGCTCGAGGGCACCTGCACGCACGTCGCCCACGCTCTTGCCCCCGTGTACGGGCATTTAATGCTCTGACAACCGCAGGACGCGCGCCACGACCCTGTCACGCCCGGGAATCGCGTCCCGGTGCTGTTTCAACAACTCCCTGGGGGAGGCCATCCCCGCCGCTGTGTAGCACTGTGCGATGAGTCCGGTGTCAGCTCCGTGACGTTGTGCCGCCTACCCCCGTACGGCTAACGCACTGAGCCCTCGAAGGGGGACCGGCATCACCCTCGAATGCCTTTTCCATGACTATTCAGGACCACGCCGTGACGTCAGGCCGGCGGGAGCGGTCTTCCCCATCGCTGTCAACCCTGTGCAGCCATCCCCGCCACTGCAGCACCACGCCGAGCACTGTGACGACATCCCCGATGCTGTTGGAGTGCACGGGGATAAGACATCGCCAAGACTGCCACTGTGCCGCGTACGGGCCCCCTGTCGACGACACCCTCAAATCGGCCCACTACAGCGGCCAGACAACTAACTACTACGCCGCCACCCTCGAAGCCGCTCCTGTATGAGCACAGAACGCACCACGACGCCCCGGCTAGGGGAGGATTCGCCAGGACGGCCATCAACTTTGTGGCACTGCTCGCCATGCCTCCACACGTAGGGAAATAGTGCGGCACGCATGTAAACTGCTCCCTCCTTGGCCTATAAAAGGAGGGGTAGTCCCCCAGCCGCGGGGACACGGGACGACAGACAGCGATCACCCACACGCTCTCCGCCTTCTCCACGATATTGGCACTTGCCTCAATCAATACCTCTGGGACTTGGAGGCCAAGCCTCCTCTCCCACCACACTTGTAGCCCCCTCTACGAGCACCACGGTGCGAAGCAATACAGTGCCCCGAGCACACCACTGTTGGACGTACGACCCCGGCCGGAACCAGGATAAACCTAGTGTCATTAGTTGCTAGGACCGACCCATCGAGAGGCAGATCTCAGCGCTCATTACTAGTTAGTGTCGGGACTACTTTCCGCACCGACAATATCCTTTTATTTTGTACATACATACTAATTAAACTTTGTATGTAATTCTTTTTATATCACGGTCCTTCTCGTGCCCTTCCACTAGTACAATTAAAAACCTGCTCACAATCTTTAGTAACCAAACTAGTCCTTTAATTGCACTCTTATATAATTCACTAAAATCCACTTAGAGGCTTAGATGCACTTTCAAATGGTGGTAGCTCCCAACCGTCATTTCAAACGGTGGTTGCAATGCTACCACCATTTGAGCTCTGGCATTAGTATAGTTTTGCAAAATTTTGTTTGGCTAGACATTTTGAAAAATCTAAAAAAATAAATATATTAAAAATGGTTCTCCTATATAGCATGTGCATAGTACGAGATAGGTTGGGATCGACAGAAAAAGAAAAGAAAAAACCATGCATTAAAAAGAAAAAGTGACAAATGGATGAGGAAGTAACAAAATGAAACACTTTAAACTTTGTGCACCTATTCTCCGACAACAACTTCGACGAGTCTGGATTTGAGTTAGAATTTAAGATTGGGGACGGGTTGAGAAGAGGTCCCATGTCTGTGTGGCCTAGAGGGATGGTTGGGTCGAACTAGTGGCAATGGTGGTGTGTGAGTCGTATGGCAAAAGCAACGATGGCACCACCCATCATGGTGATGGAGGATGTTGATTGGGCAGGTTCAGTAGAAGGTAATGGTTAATTAGCGGCGATGGTGGCAGTATTCATGGGTGACATGATGAGGACCCGCTGGGGTTTGTGGCCGATCTTTCGATGAGAGGCGTGTGGGATAACTCGATTGGAGGAGATGACGTTCACGACCTAACTACAACCTTTACAAGGATTCACCTTAGCAACCGATACACCACCTCCTATGGTTGTTGTGATCTTGTGGAGCACATCAATCGCCACTAGGGCACCCGTTCCTGCAAGCAATCGAAGGACAAGCAAGAACAAGTATAACAAGCAACTCAATTGCAAATGTGAAGATGAAAACCAATCTTATATCTCAAAGTTGGGGTTCTTAATTAGGTAGAACGTGTGGTCTAGCCAACACACGCGTCTACAAGGTGTCGATGCGGAATGTGGTCCCGACACTAACCGATAATAAGCGCCAAGGTCTATCCCTCAATGGTCGAGGCTAAGCAATAAGAGACACGAGTTTTATCCTGGTTCCGGCCGCGGGGCCGTACGTCCCGGCCGGTGGTGTGCTCAAGGCACTATATTGCTCGGCACGCACGGGGGTGCACTGTGGTAGAGGCTGCTACAAGCAAGGCGGGAGAGGAAGCGTGGCTCCCAAGTCCACAGTGTAATGGGCGAAGATGTTGTGGGAGAATTGGAGAGCAAGTGTATGGTGCGACTTGTCTCATGTTGGAGTTACGTCTTGTGTCTCTTTCCCTGCGGCGGGGGGTTCGTCCTCCTTTTATAGACCAAGGAGAGAAGCGAATCACATGCGCACCGCGCTATTTAGCTACGTGGGGGAGCGTGATGTGCTATGATGTAGAGTAGGCGACCGCCCGGGCGATCCTTGCGGCGATCCGGCCATCATGGCGTATCTTGTACCCGCACGGTGGCGGCCTCGAGGGTAGAAGAGCGGCGGACGGGCGTGATGCCTTCGGATAGGCTCGAGGGAGTTGCCGACGTTGGTCGGTACGAGGCACGGTGGCGGGTAAGGTGGCGTCCGTTCCCGCATGCTCCACGGTCTTGGAGTTGTTGCCACGAGCGCACGGCGTGTGCCGTACGCGCGGGGGCGGCGGCCATACCGTTGCGGTGGCGGGGATGGCGTCCCACCGGCCTAGCGCCTCCACCCTAACCACCGCAAGGTCACAAGAAAGCATATCGAGGGTGCGGCCGGCCCCCTTCGAGGGCTCGGCGCGTTAGCCGTCCGGAGCGGGTGGCACGGCGTGACGGGGACGCCCCGGCCGGGTGCCGCACGCTCCCCCCCCCCCCCCCGGTGGTGGGGATGGGCTCCCTCTCGGGGAGTTGGTGCGGCGGCACCGGGGCACGATCCCCGGGTGCATGATGGCGCCGCCCCGCCGATGTCGGGGCATTAAATGCCCGCGTACGGGAGCGAGGGCGCGCGCGTGCGGAGAGCGCCCTCGAGTGAGGCGGACCCCGTCCCGGGGCGGGGGCGGACCCTCGGCGAGGCGGAGCCCGCTCGGGGAGGCGCACCCCGCCGAAGCGCGGCGAGCCCTCCCCGAGGGAGGCGCGCACCCTCGGCGAGGGCGAAGCCTGCTCGGGGATCTTCGAGTGGGCCGCCTTGGTGGGCGGTTGGGGCCTCCGGCGTGGGGCTGTGTCTGCATGGTTAGGCGAAGCGTGTTTGGCTTTGTTGTGGGTTTTAAGTGGGGATTTCCCGGTTGTTTAAAGGGGACCCCTAGGGCTGTCCCCCGACGGTAGCCCCCGAGCATCGTGGGTTTGCCATTGAGGCTCCCGCGGATGTTGGAACCTGCGATAGGACATTCTTCCCTCCTTGTCTTGCGAACGCTTTCCGTGGGGCGGCGGCGGCGGACGCGGAGTCTAGCCCCCGAAGCCTGCAGGGAGTATCGGCGCTCCTGTAAGGGTTGACCGCGAGACTGGACGAGAGGGCGTGGTACATGTTTCAACGGCGTCGGCAATGTCTCGGCCGGCTTCGGTGACGCACGCGGCTGCGGGCACTATCCCCGGCGGGTGCGGTCCGGGAGATGTAGCCGGTGCGTCAAGCCCCCGAGCCCTCGGGCCCGTACAAGGCGATCGGGTAGAGCTTTATGACTTGTTGTTTAACGCGCCCTCGCCGTCCCTCCGCGGGACGGAGGGTGAGGGTTTCCGCAACCCCCCATCGGTCGGGTCGCAAATTGCGGATTCCTCGTTGAGGTTGTTAGTGGGTGGTTCGAGTGGACGCCCATGCCCCGTTCGATAAGGGTAGGCTGCGTGGTCCGGAGACACGTCCATTGAAGCGCTTGCGTTGGTTTGCTAGGTGGGCCTCGGTCCCGTTCGCTAGGGGCCGAGGGCGCGGAAGCTCTCCCTCGATGGGATCCCCCGGCTAGGCGCCCTCGGCGGCTCTCGAACACGACATGTGGGGCACCCTCGAGGCGGCGGGCTCGAGGAACGGCTCGAATGCGCGTGCCTTTGTCATCCACGACTGCGGCGATCCGGGGGCACTGTTCGAACCCGTCGAGGGTCGGGCTTCGAACCCACGATCGGTAGGGCCGGTGCGGGGTGGCGCTCAGGGCGCTCCCGGCCCGGCATCTGCGACCACGAGGGGCACAGGCGAGTCGGCCCTCGAGGCGCGATCGGTAGGAATGGTGTGGGGCGGCGGCTAAGCACTCCCGGCCGGCATTTGTGACCATCGAGGGGCTCCGGGCGAGCCGGCCCTCGAGGCTACGATCGGTAATACGGTGCGGCATGGGTGCTTTGCGGTGCTTTTTTTTGTTTCGAACGGGCCCCGAGACGACCTTCTCACACTTGTACCCTTTCGAGGGTTGAAATTTTCCCGAGCCAGAGTCCGTGCCGCTCGAGGCTTCTCCTTACTTTGTAAGGGACCGGGCCATTAAATGCTCCACGGTAGAGGCGCGATTTCGTGTCGCGGGCACGCCTTTTTGGGCGCCGCGGCCGCGCGCGTAGTGGGCGGCGTGGGCGGCGGACGTGATCGCCTGCCCGGCCCTTGCTATTCTTCGTCGTGATGATGGCCCATTCACGGTGGCGTGGTCGCCGCGGTCGTGGTGGGACCCGCCCGTTAGCGAGAGAAAAGATTCCACTGCCGGTTAATGCGCGCGGGACGTCCGCCCGGAGAGCACGCCCACGACTTATAAATGCGAGGGGAGGGAAAACGGCGGTTTTTTACCTTAGCGCTCCGCCGTTCTTGCCCCACATGCTCTCGCCTTCGTTTTGCTCTTGCCACCGCGCGCCTTCGCCATTAGAGCTCTTCTCCTTCTTCTTGTCCTCCGCTCTCGCATCCCTTGTCCTTTCTCATGGCGCCGCTTCGCACCTCACGATCCTCGACCCATACGCACGGGAGCGGTCGACGATGACCCGGCCGGCCCTTGGCGACTTGGGCTCCGCCGGCCGGTGGGGGCGAACGAGGAGGGCCGGCCGGCGGAGTGGATCGTGCGCCGGCGGGGACCACGCGCCTAACCCGCGGGAAGGCTATGTGAGTGAGCTTCATCCGCTTCCACGAGCGCGGCTTCGCTGCGCCGGGCGAGCCGCTTCATGCGGGTGCTCCGCCACCGCTACGGTGTGGAGTTACACAACTTCGCGCCGAACGCGATTTCGCGGGCGGCCACGTTCGTGGGCGTGCGCCAGAGGGTATCTAGGGATCCAAGTCAATTGGGAGCTGCGGATACACCTCTTCCGCGAGGGAGCTCTTCACGCGGCCGACGACGGAGCGAGAGGACCCGCCGCGCCGGTGCGCGCCCGGCGGCATGTCGCTCGCTCTGCGGGCGCGGTTCAGGACGACTACATCCCCCGCACCATGACGACGAACAACGCCGGGCCGGGAGCGGGGGTGGTTCCTACCGCGCAACGCGGGCCCGCCCTCCCCCCTACACCGGTGCCGGTGCTCGGGAGAAGCCCAACTCACGGGGCCACGGGGGTGTCCACGGCCCGGCATCGGAGGGCGGCTGGACTCGCTCCCTAGCCGCCACCGAGGGCCCTGGCGACGCGCGGGCGACCGCGGCGGGCGTCCTCGCCTTCCTCCACCACCGGCGGATCGTGCCTCTGATGGAGAGGCCGCTGCGCATCTACGAGATGACGGAGGAGGCGGACCCCGTCGCGCTGGCGACGTCGCGGATGCTCCCGCCCCCCTCGACGCGGGGGTATGCGCTCACCCGGGCGCGGAACGCCGTCGACACCCGGATCTTTGCGCCCGGGATCGGTCCCAGGTGGGACCTCGAGATGCTTCCCACGGCCGTGGGGAGTATGAATCTTGGCCTCCGTTTCTTGTTCTTGATGTTGTCCCTGGACCCCCGACGCGCCTTTGGCGTTCTCGCTGCGGCGGTGAGCATCGGCGTCGCGAAGTCCGTTCCGCCCACCCCCGACTCTGCGCGCTCGGTCGGGCGGCGCAACAACGGGAGAAGTAGCGGGCGGCGTGCAAGAGGGAGCGCGCGCGGCGGCACGCGAGCGCGCGCGGCGGCGGAGTGAGGGTACGGCGGCGCGAGCGGCCGGGGCTCTCCCTCTCCGGGGACCGAGGGAGTACTCGTCCTCGGAGGGAGGACGAGGAGGAGGAAGGGCGGGGGGCGGGGCCCCCACGATGAGTGGGAGCTCTGCGCCCCCGTCGCGGAGCGGCTTAGGCGGCTAGGGCGGCATCGCACGGGGCGGGCGCGGTGGCGCCCGCCGCCGGAGGCAATCGACAACGAGAGCGGCGCGAGCCGCGGAGTGCCGGCGCGCGCGCGCGAGGGCGCGCGCGCGGCGCGCGCTGCGTGCGGGGGCGGGGCCGCGCGCGCGGCGAGGGGAGACGTCGGGGAGGCGTGGCGACGGGGGCGTCGGTCACGCCGGCCTCGTCCACCGGGCCTCGAGGAAGAGGAAGCGCGCCTTCTCCTCTTCGAGGTAAGAGCTTGCCCTGCGGGGGTTTGGTTTTTAGGCGGCCGGACGTTCGATTTTTGCTTGTGCTTGTGCGGGGTGGTGCCAACCGTGCCTCCCCTCGCACCGGCCAAGGTGTTGAGGGCGGACGCGTCTGTTCCTACCGGCGGCGCTCGTCGAGGGCGCCCGGGCGGGGCGAGCACGGCGGCGGCGGCGGGCGAGAGCTCGCGGGGCGCGGCGAGGCCTCGAGGCCTCGGCGGCGGATCGGCTGCCACGGCGCCCGCGGTGGTCGTCGAGGAGCGGCGGACGCCGGTCGTGGCGGAGGCGCGGCTGCGGTGGCGGGCTGTGGTGGAGATGCGGCTGCGGTGGCGGCCGCGGTGGGGGCGCGGTCCCGGCGCCGGCCGCGGCGGAGGGCGAGCGGGCGGCGGTGGGCGAGGAGGGCGGCGGGCGCCGGGTGGTCGCGGAGGCGCGGCGGGAAGCGGTGGTCGCGGCGCCACATCGGGCACCGCGGCCACGGAGGCGCAAGTGGAGGCACCGGCGGAGGGCGGCGCGGGGACCTGCGCGCCGGCGGCTCCCGGGCGGTGGTGGTGGAGGTCCGGGGCGACGACTCCCCGCCGCGCCGGGTGGGATCGGTGGGCGAGCTTCCCCATGCTCTCCCCCGAGTCTCAAGAGGGGGCCCTCGTGAGGCGGCGCGAGGGCCACGGTGGCGGGAGGCCGAGGGCATGGCGCGAGGCCTCGTCTTCCCGCGCCGGCCACACCGCCCCGAGTGGGGGTTCGGCGGCGATCCGCCCCGCGTTCGCCGGCCGCCCCGGGGGAGCAAGAGCTGCGGGGAGAGCTCCGCGGCCACGGTGCCACGCTCGGGGACCGTGCGTTGAACGCGGCGGCGAGGGTCCACGGCGGCCCCGCGTGGCGTGTTTTCCAGGTGGGGGCATCGTTGCTCGTTTTCTTCCTTTTCTCGCTTCTGCGCGCCGTCTTTGTATCATGATGCTTACGGGTTTTGACTTGTGGGTGACGGGGGCTCGAGCCCTGCGCTCGCGACAAGTACGGCGCCTTCGACCGGGCGGCCGCCGAGCTCCACCAGCTCCGGGAGCGATGCGGCGCCTTCGACGCGCTCGCCGACGCCCTCAGGACCCCGGACGGCTGGTTGTCGTGCGGGCCATGGCCTTGCGCGATCGGCTCCATGAGAGCGCGAGGGCAGGACCGGCCGCGTCCCTCTAGCCTCCCCCCGGCGGGTGCGCACGGCCCTCATCGGCCGGGATGAGGCGGCGGGGCGGCGCGCTCGAACCTGGAGAAGATGCGCACGGCGGCAACCAATTGGGAGGCGGGAGGTGGCCGAGGGCGTCCGCGGCCCGAAGCCGGGGGGCTCCGCTCGTCGCTCGAGAGGGCGCGCGGCGCGGCGGCGTCGGGCGGGGAGCGGGCGCGCGTGCTCGAGCAAAGGGCGAAGGAGGCCGACGACTTGAAGGCCGCCCTCGACGCCAAGGTCGCGGCGCTCGCCGTTGGCCGAGGACCCGCTCTGCGCGAGGAGCGCACCGCCGTCCCGAGGAGGCTAAGGGACGGCTCCCGGCGGAGCAAGCCGCCCTTGTCGACGCTCGGTTGGGCCTGGAGCGGGGAGTGCGGCGCTCGCAAGGTGGCGCGGATGTCGGCGGAGGACCGGAACATCGAGTTCTCCAAGGTCGAGGGCGCGGGCGTGGTGCTCAGCATCACGAGCGCGAACCAGGAGCTGGCCCTCCAGGAGCAAGGCGAGACCGTCCGGGGCCTCGAGCAGGCGGTCGAGGCCGGGCGCCGCGCCTTCGAGATGGAGTGGAAGCAAGTCGAAGGTAAATCGTTGTTTAACTCTGTTTCGCCCGTTTTCCCTTGGGGGGTTCGCACCCTTTTTCTCGATTTCTTTCTTTCTTGGCGACTCCCGAGGCTTGCGCACCGCTGCGGGGCACGCGGGCGGCGGGCCGGGGCACTGCAGACCTCCTACAACTCCTCGGAGCGGGGAGGGCGCGGGGAGGCTGCGCAATGCGGCCCTCGGGACTGCCGGGCCGTGGAGGAGGGCGAGGGCGGCGGGCCGGTAGCTTGCTGGCCAGCCGCCTGCGCGCCCTTGGCGGCCACGTCACCGAGCACATGCGCCGGGCGCTGCATCTTGGCGTCCAGAAGGCCCTCGGGGTGGTGCGGTCCCACTATGAGGTTAACTTCGAGGCGCTGGCGGAGGGCTACGTCGTCCCCGAGGGTGTTGAGGACGAGGTGGCGATGGAGCGCGTGGACGCGCTCACCGCCAACGCCGCCGGGATGCTTGCGAAGCCTTCGAGGAGTTCCTCTTCTCGGACGCCTGCGGACGCCGCCGCTCCTCCCTTTCGAAGACAGTGGGTGCTAGGCCGTTTTGTTAATGCATCGAGTATGCGGCCGTGCGGCCTTTGTAAATAAACAAGTTATTTTTGCCATAAACATTTGCCAATGTGAAGTGAAGTCTTTTGTTTATTACGCTTTTTTTGTTTCTCCTTCTTCCCGAGTAGATTCTAGTTAGGGGAGTTCGATTTTCGCGGGTGACCCCTGCCGGGTTGGAGGCGAGAGAGAAGGGCGTATCCTCGCGGAGGCATAGGCTATCTCGCTCGCGCGCTCCTTCCCGGCGGGCCGCACGCGCCTGTTCGAATCGTTGCTCGAGGCCGAAGTAGAAAACAAACTTAGCGCGCATGAGTTGTTTCATTTTTGCGCGAAAATGGGACCATTTTGGGGGGATGCCCCCCGTAGTAGCCAACGAGGGTAACTTGGGTTTTCGGGGGAAAGCCGAGTTGCCCTTTTCATTAGACTTATGACGTTTACATAGTTGTCTGGCTGGGACGTTGGTCGTGTGATTTTTACAACAAAATACTTGGAAATCCGGCTAGGGGTAGAAGCGACGTAGGCTGTTGGATGTTCCAAGCGTTGGTGAGTTCTTCACCGTCCTTGTTGGCCAGCTTGTACGTGCCGGGCTTGAGTACCTTCACCACGACGTAGGGTCCCTCCCACGGAGGCGATAGCTTGTGGCGTCCTCGGTTGTCTTGGCGCAGCCTTAGGACTAGATCCCCTTCGGCGAAGTCCCGTAGGCGTATCTTGCGTGCTTGGTAACGCACGGGGACCGTCCGATACCTTGCGAGTGCATCAAGGCCACGAGGCGTGCCTCATCCGGCTTTAGGTCCGGCGAGTCCTCACGGAGCTCGCCGGTTGGCATCCTCATCGTAGACTCGAACCACGGGTGACCCGTATTCTAAGTCCGTGGGGAGGACGGCCTCCCGCGCCATGGACTAGGAAAAACGGGGGTGGACCGGTGGCTTCACCTGGGGTGGTCCTTAGGCTCCACCCACATTGCTTTCGGTAGCTCTTGGAGCCATTTCGAGTCCCAGATTTGTTTCGGGTCACGGTCGAAAATTACGGGCTTAAGGCCCTGTGGGATCATGCCGTTGGCACGCTCTACTTGGTCGTTGGTACGTGGGTGTGCCACGGTTGCCCAATCCACACGGATGTGGGACTTGTCGCGAGAACTCCAAAGAATTTCTGCCCAGTGAGCTGGGACCCGTTGTCGGTGATAATAGAGTTTGGCACTCCAAAGCGATGGATGATGTCGTTGAAGAACGTCACCGCTTGCTCCGCCACGAGATTCGTAATGGGGCGCACCTCCACCCACTTGGAGAACTTGTCGATGCAACCAACAAGTGGGTGAAGCCCCCAGAGCACCTTTCGCGGGGGCCGACGATGTCCGGCCCCACACGGCGAACGGCCATGTTATGGGGATGGTCGCCGGGACATGAGCGGGAAGGTTGGAATTGCGGGTGTAGAGCGCACCCTTCGCGGTGCGTACGATCTCGGCGGCGTCGCAACCGCGGTAGGCCGATAAAAGCCTTGGCGAAAAGCATTGCCAACGAGGGTACGAGGCGCGGCGTGATGGCCGCGGTCCGGCGTGGATGTCTGCGGGGACCTCGGCGTCGGTGTTTTGGGCCGGCAACCTACTACGGGGAGTACCGAAGTAGATGAATGTGACTCGCCGAGATCGGTAACTCGAAGGAAGAGGCACGCGACACCCAATTTAGACGAGGTTCGGGCCGCGAGGTGCGTAATACCCTACGTCTGTTCTTTGCGTAGCTACGGATTGATAGGGCACGATTACACGATGGTGCCGCCGGCGCGCGGGCGGCCGACGGCGTCGCGGCGTCGACGAGCCCCGCGGCATCGCGATGCTGCCGGCGCCTGCGCCGGTGTCGTGCGTGCGGCGGAGACCGGAGCGGACCTGGCCTTTCCGCGCTACGCGCGGAGATCCTCACGGTTGGTGAGGCGCATGAGATCGCGTTCCCGAAGTGGCCTGGAAGTTCAAGTCCCTATAAGCGGATCCTCGAACCCGGCCGGAAGAGGGTCCGAGCTACCCATGTTGTAAGCGGGTGCTACGGTACTCGATGCCGGATCACCATGGAGGGAGTTAGCGAAATGACCTTAGGCGTCGTTTGCCCCACGGTGGGCGCCAGCGCTGTCGGTGCGAATATGGTCCCGACACTAACCAGTAGATAACGCCTAGGTCTATCCCTCAATGATGATGCCAGCAACAAATGACACAAGGTTTTATCCTGGTTCGGCGGGGGCGTGCGTCCCGACGGTGGTGTGCTGGTAACTTATATTGCTCGGCACCGGGGTGCTTGTAGTGGGGCAAAGTACAAGCAAGGCGGGAGACGTGGCTTCCAAGTCCCACAGTGAGTGGTTGAAGATGTTGTGGGAGAATAAGAGAGTGGGTGCACGGTGTGTTGTGCTCGGCGGTGCTTGTTCCTACGAACTGAAATCCACAGCGAGTGGGGAGCTCGCCTCCCCTTTTATAGGCCAAGGGGCGGCGGGGACACATGCACGCGCGCTGCCTAGCTACGTGTGGGAGCAGCAGACGCTCGGTGTAGAGCGGGCGGCCTCGGACGATCTTCGCTACGATGCGACCATGATGGCCTACCTCGTGCCGAACAGTGGCGGTTCGAGGGTGAGGAGCGAGATGGCGATGGCGTCCCCGATAGGCTTCGAGGGAGGGTGCTGATGATGGGCGGTACGGGGTACGGGGAGCGGGGCGGAACAGCGTTCCTTCCCAATGAGCTGCGGTGGTGGAGTGGTTCTTTGCGGTGCCGAGGGCGTGCGCTGCGGGGATCGGGCGTGCGCACACGCGCGTGGGTGCGAGCGGCCGGCGCCGATTACAGTGGCTGGGATGGCCTTGGAAGCCCTAGCGCCCCTCACCTAACTGCGGGGTCACGGGAAAGTGGAGTCGAGGGTGCGCCGGCCCCCTTTTCGAGGGTCGGGCGCGTTAGCGCGTCTGATAGCGTGCGCGCGGTGTCTGGGGCCGACACGGCGTGCGCCTGGTCCACCCCCACGGTGGCGGGGATGGGCTCCTCCTGGGGAGTTGGTGCGGCGGCACCGGGGCGTGAGCCGGGCGCATGATGGCGCCGTCTGCGGCGTCGGGCGTTAAATGCCCAAGTACGGGGCTGCGCACGCGTGTGCGGGCGCCCCGGCGGGCGTGGCGGGCCCCGGCGGGGGCGGAGGCCGGACCCTCGAGCGAGACGGGACTCGCTCGGGGAAGCGCGCCCTCGAGCGGGGGCGGGACGCTCGAGGGAAGGGTCGCCCTCGGCGGGGCGGGCCGGGATTCGAGAGGGGTTGCCCCTCGAACGGGGGCGGAGCCGTTCGAGGAGGAAGCGTGCCCTCGGGCGGGCGGAGCACCGCTCGGGGTCTTCCGGACGGGCCGTCTTGGTGGGCCTCACGGAGTCTGCGCATGGGCCATGTCCTGCATGGTTGGTTACGCATGGTTAGGCTTAGCTTATTTTGATGCAGGGATTAAAGTGAGGTTCCCCCATTGTTTAAAGGGGACCCCTAGGGGCGGTCCCCCGACAAAGACTACGTGCAGCTAGGTACCATCGTTGCCAGGACGAGAGGGCCACTAACAGCTAGGTTCCATCGAAGCTTACACACGCGATGCGCGGCTGGAGCGGGGCGAAGGTGCGACCGGAGTCGACTTTAAGTTGTCGCGCGGAGCGAGCTTTAGGGTGCCTCCTTGGGATAGCCCTCGAGTTGATGAAGTAGGCTCGTGGTGACTTGGTCGATATACCAAGAGTAGTCGGCAGAGTGTAGCTCTCGTGAAAAAATCCATTGAGAAGCATACACAAATGAGTAGTCCCTGGCATGTTGTCCGAGGAGAAGTCGAGCGGCGAAGACGGCGAGTCCGGATGCACGGCATAGGCGCCGTAGAGCCGGTGCAATCGGACGACGCATAGTCGAGGTCAAGCCAGTGCGAGACGCATGACGTATGCGAAGTAGTCGAGTTCAAGCCAGTGTGAGACGCATGGCGTAAGCGAAGTAGTCGATGACGAGCCGCATGAAGAGCCGAGGCACCCGATTGCACGACATAGGCGAAATAGTCGATGACGAGCCGCGCGAGGAGTTGAGGCGCCCGGACGTGCGGCGTAGGCGAAGTAGTCGACGACAAGCCGCCCGGGGAGCTGAGGCACCTGGACGTGCGACGCGGTTGATATAGAGCCCGTGCGGCCGGGCGATGAGTACTCACGGTACACAGCGAGGTTGAAGTACAGCCGGTGTGGTCGCAAGACGAAGTCATGACGACGCACGGCATAGTCGAGATAGAGTCGGTGTTGCCGTGATACAATGTCCGCGATGCACGACGTGGGCGATGTAGAGCGTGCGGCGCGACTCGTGACGTAGTTGATGCGGCCGGAAGTTGATGAAGCAGTACTTGAAGGACCGATTAGGCGACCAGAGAGGGGGGGAGTGAATGGGAGCCGATAAAAATTCTTCTCGAAGGAGATTGAAACTCCGACGGATGAACTCGCTCGGTCGGACCCCCAAAATCACACGCTCAGCACTTCTACCTTTCGTTTGCCAAAACCACGCCCTTTGAGTGCTGCGGTCCTAAGGAACAAGCACTACGGCAACCTCAACACACACGCACCCACGACGGCGGAAACAACTCGAAAGTCGGCTGTCCGGAGGGCGGTTCGGAGCCGGGTATGGGGGGCGGATTGGAGCCGCCTCCACCGGGCAACCAAGAAACCTCAGAAACACCTCTTCGACCGAAACACGCGCGGTTTCGCCGCGGAGATGCAATTCGGGGGGCCATGTTAGCTACCGAGAAAATCTTGGTGAAAACCAAAAAAAAACTCCACCCGAGGGCCTAGGGCGGTTAGACCGGCTCGGCCGGTCTAACCTCCTGTGCCCCGGCAACGAACTCCAACCAAGAACTCTGAAAACGGCACCGAACGACCCAAAATTTCACCCGGACGCTCCTCACGATCCAAGGCGAACAAACTCACGGAAGGAAAATCCGGTGAAACAAAACTTGGACTGGAAGACCCAGGGCGGTTAGACCGCCCCCTCCAAGCGGTTAGACCGCCTCTCCCGAAAACGAACCCGCGGGTCAAACCCCAACTTCCTCGCGCTCGATCCTGAATCACTTCACGGATTATAGCAAGACTTCGGGAATATTTGGGTTACCTCCTGGGCAACCTCTACCTCAAAGGAGAATCGACCCGAATCGCTCACAAATCAAGAGGAATCAAAGAAATCGCCTCTCTAGGTCAAGAACTCACCCAACTCGAAAAACCACCAAATCGAGTCGATTCAAGAGAGATTTGGGGTAAAGTCACAAGCCAAAGAGCCTGAAGATCCTCATACGTGACACACACAAAAACCCCGAGAAATCATTCTCAAAACACCATAAACAAGAGCTCCGAAAATCACCACAAAAGAAGGACGGGAAAAACACTTCACACCTTGAGGAACAACGTCGAACCATCTATACATACCATGAAGGTTCGTACAGGTCTAGCTTGCCACCCGAGAACATCCATCCCTCTCTACAGATCTCACATGAAGCTCTCAAGCTAGTCCTAGGAAAAACTAGGGAAAAAGGAGAACGAAAATGGAAAAACAAATGAGCTAGGGTTCAAGAGTTGGCTGCCATCCATCCACTCAATGAGTATATATGGAGGCACCCAAGACCTAAGCACACTTACTTAACACTAGGGATACAAGCCCCTCAAGGGTGAATTTGAAGTCTTCAGATTTTCTTCACTTAGGATGGATGTCCCGGCGACCGCAACTGCTTAGCCTCGACACAAGCCTTGCGATCCCCGACGCGTGTCCTCGGCCCGAAGCATCTCGGCGCCGGCGGCCGGGCGGTCGGACGCCCCCACGGGGCGGTTAGACCGGTCGGGCAATGCGACCGGCCCGGGCGGTCGGCAGCCCCTCTGGGCGGTTAGGCCGTCTTTGGGTCCCCGGCCACACCTCCTCGTCGAGTCTTCGGCCTCGGTTTTGTGGCTCAACCGAGTAACCCGGTGGTTTACGGTGAACCACGCAAACCACGCGAACTTAGTGTAGCCTCAGCCAATCTCCACTCGCGGCTTGACTCCACGTAGTCCCGACTCGACCTTGGTTTTGAGTCTCTACCAAGAAACCGTCACGACTTCATCTTCTTTGTTCATGCCACCATGCGGCCCGCACTTGACCCCAACGGCCACCGGGTCCCTCGAACGAAGCCTACTTGTCTTCTCCACACCTGGAGGCCTCACAGCAACGACCTTTCGCGTTTTGTTCTTCACCTGCACCAACACCGGTCAAGCGCAACCTGCACACCCAATACTTAGCTAAGAATCGAGTCCCCCACAACGTTGTCAATCACTCATCACACAAGGAAGCCACCATCCACCGATCCTCGAACCACACATGGTCCTCAATCTCCCCCTTGATGAGTGCATTGACAACACCCACATGAAGTAACACAAGAGAAAAGAAAAAGAAAAAGAAAAGAAACAAATAAAAAGAAAACTCAACAAGCGATTGAAAGCAAAAGAAAGGTGAAGAGCAAGATCACTTGAGGAAGACAAGTCTCGGACCCCTTAGGCAAGGGCAACGACTCGACACATCCGAGACAAAACCATGCTCAAACAAGGAGCGCAAACCACTGAACCAAAGCTCGAACACCACAAAGAGCTCCCCCTGAGCCAAAGCACACTCCCCCTAAACCAATGCAGCGATGCAACACGGGAATGCAGCAAAGAGCAAAAATCTGCTCACTCAACCCAGGGGCGGTTAGACCGCACACGGGCGGTTAGACCGCCTGCACCTCAACTGACCGCCTGGGGGCGGTTAGACCGCCCCAAGAGACCGGCCCTGCACCAAACTGCTCAAAATTTTCCCGAACCAATTGGAACACCTTCCAAACACTCCCAGGTGCCCAAAGCATGCACAAACTTCTCCCCCTTGTTGACAATGCATGAATCAAGGCAAAATGCGAAAAGTTTCAACATATAGCTTCTCAAATATACAAAATTCATCACAAGAGGCTACACAAGTCCAAATGAGCAAGTTAGATACTCTACGAGGTTATTAATGACCTTAACTACGTGATCACCAAGTTTCATAACCATTGGACAAGGATAAAAAGGATTTGAGTAATTTTGCGAAAAGTTACTCTCTCATGGCAAAAACCTAAACACAAGCAAAACATGTCAAAATGGAAAAGCCACACAAACTTCATGCTAGGACAACCATTCTAATCATAAGACCATCACAAACACCGCAAGCACCTCATGTCATGTCAAAGCCACTGAGCCATGTGCCTACTTCTATGTGAGACTTCTCATTGGTAGGCATGCCTTGATCCCTAGCACCCAAAGCAAAATTAATTTCGGCACATATGACATGGGAACATATTTTCCAAGCATTTTACATTTCATTTTTAGATTCATAATTGGTACATGAAATGTCTTTGCGACAAAAAGACTTATGCCCCTCCACAAGATAAAGCAAGAGGGCTAAACATTCATGATGGCAAGTGAGCCTTTGGCCCTACTTGGTCAATAAACTAAATTTATCAACATGAGAGAGCATATATGTGACATTTTTAATAAAAACATAGCCATCAACTATGGATTATTCATCAAGATCATCAAGAGCTAAGCCAAACTAACCATAGCATACCAAACAAGCTCACAAAGACATATATAGCATCCCATGGTGAACAAAGTATATAGGAGAAGCTTTTCCTATCAAATGCACATGATACAAAATGCATGCAATCTAAGATACAAGGATGCCTATACATCATGTTACATATGCCATGCCAAATGCAAGAGATGCACAAGGAAACTATACATATGCTACAAAGGAGCTCCCACACACCCAACTCAAAGAAATCAAACACATAAATTCCCCGCAAACGAGTGAAAGTTGCTTGATCTAGGGGTTTGGTGAAAATATCGGCTAGTTGGTCATGTGTGGGTACATGGATCAAGGCTATCTTTCCTTTCTACGTTGTCTCTCGGAAAATGGTACCTCACTTCTATGTGCTTGGTTTTGGAGATGGAGCACTGGAGTTCTTTTGCAACACTTATGGCACTGGTGCTATCACATTGAAGTGGGACATGGGTATACTCCTCACCAAAGTCACTCATGGTGTATGAAATCCAAAGGAGCTGAGAGCAACAACTAGCAGCGGCAACGTACTCGCCTCGGTAGTGGACGAGCAACACCGTATTTGTTTGCGGGAAGACCAAGACATCAAGAAGACCCCAAAAATTGGCAAGTCCCAGAAGTGGACTTCCTATCCAACCGACACCGGCAAAATCCGGCGTCGAAAAACCATGAAGCGCCAAAGAAGAGGACGATGGGTACAAAGGCCAGTCGGGTGTGGCCATGGTAACGAAAATTCTCTTCACCGCTTCTTCCTCCAACACACCATTCAGAAAAGCACTCTTCACATCCATTTGGTGCAACTTGAACCTTTAGCCACGGAAAAGGCCCCTAGAAGGATCCTAATCGCCTCCAAACGGGCTACGGGAGCAAACGTCTCCTCGTAGTCAATCCCCTCACCTTCTGACTGAACCCTTGAGCAACAAGTCCTCGACTTGTTCCTCACAACCTCACCCTTCTCTCCCTCTTTGTTCTTCCACACCCACTTGCCAATCGGCTTACACCCTGGGGAGGGGTCAACCAACTCCCAAACCTGATTCCTCTCAAGTTCTCCAACTCCTCATGCATCTAATTAACCCAATTGTGATCAGATAGTGTGTGCCCAATGTCTTTAGGCTCAAAAGTAGCAACAAATGCAGCATGAGCCGAAATGGGAGTTGTTTCGAACCCCTTGACGGGTGTAGTGCGTTCATTCCGTCGCCGATGATCTCGGAAAATTTGGGTGATCCACTTGTACTCACCGGGGAGGTTCTCGCCTCGATGCCTCCCCCTCAACATCGGCTTCTCCTCGTTCTTGATTTGTCGTCGTGATTGTGGGAGAGGGTCCGTCCACCACCGTAGTCGAAGTAGTGGGTACATGTTCGGCGGGGGCACCGCACCACCATCTTCATCGTCTCCATGTTCATGATCCTCCTCTGAAAAGATCTCCCTCGCCAAGCTCATCATCACCTGCACACTCAAAGACAAGGCTGAAGCTACGTGGTTACGCTCGTCGAAGGTTACCTCGCAAGTCTCCACGATTTGGTTAGTTTCAAGATTGAGCACTCGATATGCTCTAGAATGAGATGCATAACCAAAGAAAATACCGGCCCTCGGCTTGCTGAGAGGAGGACCAAAACCACGAAAGAAGACCGTGGGCCCGTCCCTCCTCTCCCCTTCTCAAAGCTATGACTCCTCCCATCCCCGTAGTGAACTCGGGGGAGAATGCCTGCTTGAGCGGCCACTGCGACTCTCGGACCAACCCACCGGCACCACTACCTCCCAGGGCGGAAACCTCTCGACTCACCACCTCGAAAACCACTCGCCCCGGGGTACGGGGGCGGTTGAGCGCACAACGGGCCGGTCTCGCCGCCCCCTGCAAGCCGGGGAACGATTCGACGCCCTCTCTGCGAGAACGACTCCTCGAGCTGTGGGAACTCGCATCTCCCCATGCCGGAACACTTCTCACCACAGCTTTACCCTGAGCGTGTACGAGACTTAGGTACACCATGGGAAGGGTTGTACCTATCCTTGTTCGCCACTCCTTTGTCCTCTCTTCCCGCTTCCTCTTGAAGCAAAACTCATCCTTGTGACCCTCTTTCCCACAATAGCCACAATGGAACCTCACAAGTTTAGGTTTAGGCTTGGGTTGGGGCTGCTCACTTGGTTTCTCTCCACTCAACTTCTCCACCGGTTTCTCCTCACTAGCCTTCTCACTCTCTTTCCCAAAGAACACTTTCCCGGAAGTGCTCACAAACTTGATAGGCTTTTGGAGATCATTTGTGGGTGTAGGAAACACGGGTGGAGCTGGAGTTGTGTCCAGTCGGTTCCTAAGATGGTTAGGTTTTGCAGGGAAATCATTTTTGTGGTGGGTTTTTTGTGGCTCTGGGATATTCTCTCCACTTCCCTCACCAACCCTGTTTGCCCCAAGTCCCTCATCATCCTGCCTCTTAAATGCCTCGATCGTCATTCTCAACTAAGGCTCATGACTAGACAACCAACCCATCAACTTTCTCAGCTCATCATTCTCATCCTGCAAACGATCAACATAATGTGCAAGTTCCAAATTTTTCAAGCATGCATTTCACGGGTAGAGCATGATGTAGGCATGGGTTCCTTCAATTTGGCCTCAAAGAACACTAGTGTAAGCATGCATCTCATCAATTTTAGCATGCAAAACGGGGCAAGAAGTGCAAGCACCTAGCAAAGCAGATCTAGATTTAAGCTCACAGCCACTTCAACCCTAAGCACATCTAGTTCTCACACTTGGGCATGCTTTTCCTTGAAGAACGAAACGAATCGGCAAGAAAGATGGAGCAATCAGCACAATCAGCCTCATCAGAAACAACGGGGGCTAGCCTTAAGGGAATCAATCTCAAGCTTGCTATCGAGCATTTTGTGTTTCTAGCTCGGCCACTCTAGTCCTAGCATCCTCGAGTGAAGCCCTAAGCTCTTTTCTCCATTTTCTTTGCCTCTCTAAGCATGTCATCACGATTATCAAGCAAAGTACCAAGCCGTTCATTCTCACAGCGCAAGAAGGAAGCTCATCACACGCACACACCTCGTCGTCGGCTAGTCAGAGTCACTTTCTGTGTGCTCTTCTTGCTGCCGGAGCTCGACGCCATGGTGCGAGAAGCCGTCTCTTGCGAAGCAGCTCAGCCCGCTCAGGTTCTTGGACGCCTTCTTGCCCTTGCGACGATCACCTTCGTCTTCACTGCTACTCGAGCTCGAGGTGGAGTACACGGAACTGGAGTCGACATCGCTCACACCAACCATCGCTCGGGCCTTACCTCGGCTCTCCTTCTTCCTCGATCGTCGCTCGTCCTTGTGCTTGTTCTTGTACTTGCTCTTGTGGTCGCGCCTCGACCGGTACTTGCCATCGTTCCTCGACTTGTGCTTGTAGCGAGTCCTTGTTATCGACCTTCTCGGAGTCGGCGATGATGTCAGAAGCACCTGGAAGCATGTCCTCGTGTTCCTCCTCATGTTCACTCGGTTCTCATGCAGCCTCTCGAACCGTCTCGTCGGGAGTGCCAGCTCGTCCTCTCCAAGCACATCGAACTCCTCATCTGACATAGACATCAAAAAGGACAAAGAGAACATCCTGGTGGATGGGTTAGTGTTAGCCTTTCCCTTCGAACCACCAACGAGGGCAAGACTATGGGAATCGATGGGACCCTTGAGCTTGGCGGTCATGCCCTATCCACCCTCGGCGCGACTTGAGCTTCGAGAACGGCTCGTTCACGGGATCGAGGTGTCATGCTTCTCGGACTCCACAATGGCCTCGAACTTTCTGCCCCATATTGTACGATCCAAAGAGTGTAAGAGCTTGACAGCTCTATCATGATCATCGTACGGGAGCACATCTGCATTGGCCCTCATATTTAGTGCAACCATCGTCGAGCCTACGAAACAAGGCATCGATGGACTCACGGGAGATGAGTGAAGTTCTCGTACTCTCTCTGGTAGGTCGCATACATCGGAGTGCACAGTTTGGGCATTCCCAACATGAGCCTCCTTCAACACCATCCAAATTCTACAAGCCAAGTGCTCGGTGTGCACCCGATCAAACTCAGGCTGACACAAAGCACAAAACAAGTATTCGACCGCCTTATTGTTGGCATCGAATCTGTCCCTCGATCTGGAGCGGAAGTCCATCCCGGCTGGACATAGCACATGTCCATAGTGACATCCCAAAGGATCGACCCTTCCAGGTGGAGGAATGCTCCCATCCGCTTACTCTCCACATGCGGTAGTTCTTGCCATCAAAGTGTGGAGGACACAAGACACGTTCACAGTCGCCATCCTTGGATCTTAGGCTTGGTTAGAGTCGACAAAGACCGGCAGGGCTACGATACCACTTGAGGAAAGTTCGATTAGGCGACGAGGAGAGGGAGTGAATGCGAGTCGATAAAATTCTTCTCGAAGGAGATTGAAACTCCGACAAGATGAACTCGCTCGGTCGGACCCCCAAAATCACACGCTCCGCACTTCTACCTTTCGTTTGCCAAAACCACCGCCTTCGGAGTGCTACGTTCCTAGGAACAAACACTACCAGCAACCTCAACACACACGCACCCCGCGGCAGCGAAACAACTCGAAAGCCGGCTGTCCACAGGGGGCGGTTAGACCGAGTATGGGGGCGGTTAGACCGCCTCCACCAGGCAACCAAGAAATCCTCCGAAACACCTCTTGAGAGCACCAAGCGCACCATAGTTTAACCAACAAAAATCTCTGGTCAGGGCCATGCTAGCTACCAGAAAATCTTGGCGAAAACCAAAACTCCACCCGGGGCCTAGGGGCGGTTAGACCGGCTACCGGGGGCGGTCCTAACCTCCTGGTAACGACAACGAACTCCAACCAAGAACACCTAGCAAACGGCACGAGAACGACCCAAGAATTTCACCCAGCCGCTCCTACGATCACGGCCCGAACAAACTCCACGGAGGAAAATCAGGTGAAACAAAACTTTGACACGGAAGACCCGGGCGGTTAGACCGCCCCCTCCAAACGGTTAGACCGCCTCTCCCGAAAACGAACCCGTGGGTCAAACCCCAACTTCCTCACGCCCGATCTCTGAATCATAGCAGTTGTAGCAAGACTTCGGGAATAGCGGGGTTACCTCTTTGAGCAACCTCTACCTCAAAGAATCGACCGAATCGCTCACAATCAAGAGGAGTCGAAGAAATCGCCTCTCTAGGTCAAGAACTCACCCAACTCGAAAAACCTTTGAAACGTCCCTCATACGAGGTGACTAAATGTGACACAAATACCGAGTCCGGGAGGCTGGTAGCACATTTATTACAACGGTGGAATGGGTCTTTTACATCACGGCGACACAAAGGGCACGGTAAAATTATAACGCTACAAGGAACAACACAAACGCTAACAACCATACTACGATAGCAAAGGCTTCCATAGCCTCCCTCGAGGTACCACACCATGGAAGCTTTCGGTAGGGCCACAGGTACACGGGCACGGTTGGAGTGTAGGGTAGCGACCTACTCGACGTCTTCGGGGATATAATCGGGATCCTCCTCTTTGTAAAATAGTGCGGATCGTAGAGGGATACGTCTTTTATCCGTCAGCACCCTCCACGGCCCCCACCAACCTCCTCGACAGAGTCACCTGTTGATCCCTCCATGGCACCCCCATCGGCCCCTGTTGACCCCCTCGACGACGTCCCTGCAGTTCTATGGCATCCTCTGCCGGTGGCCGCGGGCCCTCCTCCTCGCCTGCGGGCATGGCTCTCTCCCCCTGCTAGCGGTCGCGGTTCCCTCCTCTCCCACACCGGCGGTCGCGGCTCTCTCCTCCCTCGAGTCGATGGCCGATGTTTGCATCAGCGGCCGCAGCTCCGTCCCCCTACTGGCGTCTGCGGTTTACTGTGGTGGCCTCCCATCATGTATCCATGTTTGTCCTGGTGTTGTTGTCATGAGAACCTTCAACGACGTTATTGTGGTTCCGGTTGGGTGTGGCTAAAGATGGCAACGGGCATGACGCCCGCGGATACTGGGTTCCTATGCCCGCGCCCGCCACCCAGATCTCACGCCCACGCCCGCGCCCTCCACCCGCCACGGGCAGGACATCACGCCCGCACCCACTATCCGCGGGCATTTCGTGCCCGCGGGCACACCCGTGCCCGCTAGACGGAGCCAAGAAGGGGGTCGCGATCGCGGACTCGCAGCCGAGCAAGGGACGCTGCGCCTACACGTCTGCGGCCCTGCATTGGGGAGCAGGGGGTGCCACCGTGTCTCAGTAGGGGGTGCCGCCGCGTCTCGAGAGCAGGGGCACCGCGTCTCGGGAGCGGCCCGGCGGGGCGGGCGGGGGCGGCCGACGAGGTCTAGGGAGCGACCGGCGGCGGGTGCTTTGGGCACGGGGAGGCTAGGAGCCCGGGGAGGGGGTGGCCGGCGTGTTGCGGATCGGGATTCGTCACGCCGATTTCGGGAGGAGCCGGCGGGGGCGGCCGCCGACGAGTGGGGACTCGGGGAGGGAGGGGTGGAAGTGGAATTGAGAAGGGGAAACCCTAAGGTTGTGTATATATACATACTTACATGTAGGTCCCGTATGTCATAGCGGATCTGGCGGGTATGCGGGCGAGGATAGCAAATTTCTTTGCCCGCGAGCAACTATCCACCGGGTTCGGCTTCGTGCCCGCACCCGCGCCCATCGGGTTTCCTGCCCGCGAGTACGTGGATATTTGGCGCCCGTTGCCATCTTTAGCTGCGGCTCCTCCCTTCACCCTTCAACCTTCCCTTCACTGGCTTCTGCTCTTGGGCTTGGTCGCTGGTCAGGGCTGCTCCTAGCTGCAACCCCCTCCCTCCCGGTGCATCGCCTACTCGCTCCTCGCTTGTGGGTCATCGGACGTGCCTAGCTGGCCTGCTGCTAATCCTCAGTTCCTTCCGCGCCTTGGACTGCACATTGCTTCTCCATCGGCTCATCTGCCATCCATGCCTTAAGGTCAGTTGCGCGGATTTGGTTTTGGGGCTTCACAAAAGCCTTATCTGACCTTGTGTCGGGCCAACAACGGTTACGCTTGTTGGCATAGTTTACCTCGTTGGAGGCATTGTTGTTGCGACCTCAGTGCCATTTGGTCTACAAGGTGAAAACTTGTCTGCTCATTTCTGGAGAGATGAATGACGACGGCGTACTCATCATTCCCTCCTTGGTGGCATCGTCCTGCTTGACATCCTCGCTCAACCTTCGAAGACCTCTAGATGTTAGGCGTCCGGTGATGTGCGTGTGTTCTTGGCGTGCTTGTTGTCAGCAGGCCTCGCCTCCCCTTCCCCTACTCTCTCGTTTGGTGTGGTGGTGTTGTGGGGTTCTTCTTCATGTTTCGTGTTGTGTTGCACTTGTGCTTAGTGCTTCGAATCTCTACCAAAGTCACTTCCTTGTACTTCATTTCTCTTCTCTTAATGAAAAATGTACTTTTCACGTCTTAAATATGATGATTCCAACAGATATTATGTCGCACCACTGGGAAGGTGGGTGCGGGAGGAGCTTCCATCCAAACATGAAGGGTGTGCAAATGAAGAGGGAGAGAGAGAGAGAGGAGAGGAGGTACTCGTCGGTGTTGGAGGCAATGCCAACGAGGCATAATATAATTGTAGGGATAGGTGGGATAGATTTCCCATCACAAGTAGAGAACAAAAATGGTGGGGGTAGTGTACTTTTTTTTACGCAGGGAGAGGATACAGAAGCTATGTGTCGGTGTCGGTGTTTTAGACCGGCAAACCTACCAAGGGGGTACCCGAGGTAGTAGATTGTGCGGTGAGGATCGTGATCGGGAGACTGAGCACTCGAAGGTATGCGCAAGGGACACAGGACACAAGATTTATATAGGTTCAAGCTGCCAAGGTGGCAAGCCCTACGTCCTGTTTGGGGGATCAAGAATGGCCTATGCGCTTGGTGTTGGTCAGGTGCCCGGCTAGGTACCCGAACCTCTTTTATATAGTCCAGGGGGCGGGTTCCTAGTCGGTTACAAGGCAGGAGTCCTAGTAGGATTACATGGAACGAGTCCTAGTAGGATTACATGGGAATTCTAGTAGGAGTCCGTCTTCATCCTTCGTTGCATGGGTACCCGGGGAGTATGCCCGACAAGCCCCCGAGCACATTGTAGTCAAGTGTAGTAGTTCGAATAGTCTTGAAGCCTCTGTGAGTAGTTCTTGAGCATCCTCGAGTACTGCTTGGAGAAGTCTTCAATAGTACTTGAACTGCTGCGAGGCTGGAAGGTGGTCCAGCTCATATGTCTTGAAGTCGAGATTTATATGGAAGTGCGGTTGCAAAATCGCACTCCATATGGAGTAGCCCCCCGAGCCATAGTTTTAGTCGCGAACTCTAGCTGAGGGTCAATCTTGATTTTGAATCTTCCGTCTTGAAAAAATTCAATGATGGGTGTAGCATAGCAGCCCCGAGCCATGAAATGATTAGGTAATCAATCCAAGGGTCTTCGGTGTTCGTGAAAGCCATCATCCGAGTACTCTTGCAGTGTGTAGCCTCAAGATAAGAGAGTCGTATGAACCACATCGAGTAGTTGTTGGTGCGGAGCCCCCGAGCTTGAGAGCGAGCGAAGCCTGCTGAAGTTATCCTCAAGTACTAATTTGAGTGCAGCCCCCGAGTTGGAGAGATTCCGAGTAGTAATTTAACATCGAGCTGTGTAGCATGAAAAGTAGCTATGCTGTCAGAGCGGACTTTAGATGCGACCGAAGTCGACTTTAGATGCCGGCAGTGCGGACTTTAGAATGCGACCTAAAAACCGAAGTCGACTTTGTGATGCTGGCAAAGCGGACTTAAGATGCAAAAAATGAAAAGCACTTTCCGGAAAGCCAAAGCGAATAAAAAATCAAAGAAAACGAATAGTGTTGCCGCCGGAGCGGGCTTAAGATTGCGACCAAAGTCAGCTTGTGCCACTGGAGTGGGCTTGGGTGCGACTGTTAGCGTCGACTTGTGCCACCAGAGTGGGCTTAAGTACCTGAGCCATGTATTTCAGACCCACTGTATGATTGCCGCCAGAGCGGGCTTGAGGGTGCGACCGGAGTCAGCTTGTGTACTTGGTCATGGATTTCAGACCCAAGGTACGGAACGTGAGTACTTAGGGTACCTGGACCCATGGTACAAAGCGTGAAGACCACGTGCAGCTAGGTTCCATTGTCGCCAGGACCCGAGGGCCACTTACAGCTAGGTTCCATCAAAGCTTACACACGTAGTATGCCACCAAAGTAGGCGAAGATGCAACCGGAGTCGACTTTAAGTTGTCGCACGGAGCAGACTTTAGAATGCGACTTTAGAAGTTGACTTTAGATTGCCGCGCGTAGCGGACTTTAGAAGCTGCCTCCTTGGGATAGCCCCCGAGTTGATCAAGTAGGTTCGTGGTGACTTGATTGATATACCCCAAGAGTAGTCAGCAGAGTGTAGCTCTCGTGAAAACCCGCCGAGAAGTGTACACAAATGAGTGGTCGGCAAGTAGTCCTACATGATGAGGAGAACAAGCCAAGAAAAGAAAACAGTAATCATTTAAATAAATAACTTAGCTGTTGCTGCCTGGGCAGACTGTTGATGAAGCCGTGGCGGTCGGCAATGGAACCACGACGGTTGTTGCTGAAACTGACTAGTTAGAGTTGATTCCGACTAGTTGTTGGGGGCGTGACAGCCATTCTCGACTAGTTTGGAAAACTAGTCGAGATGAGTGGTCGACGCGATGCGACCGAAAGACGATGTCGCGGCGATGCGCGGCGTACTCGAAGTAGAGTCGGTGTTGCTGCGAGACAAGTAGTCGCGATACACGGTGTGGCTGAATTCGAGTGGCGGCACACAGAGTAGTAGAGCCGCGAGACGGAGCGATCGGGCGCACGGTGAGAGCCAGTACAACCGACCGACGAGAAGTCGAGCGGCGAGAAGGCACGTGGTCGACGACGAGCTACGTGACGTGCCGAGACACCCGGACGCACGGCGTAGGCGAAGTAGTCGACGACGAGCCGCGTGACGAGCCGCGCGACGTGCCGAGGCACCCGGACGCGCGGCGTGGGTGAAGTAGTTGATGACGGTCCGCGTGACGAGTCGCGCGACGTGCCGAGACACCCGGACGCGCGGTGTGGGCGAAGTAGTAGACGACGAGCCGCGTGACGAGTCTCGCGACGTGCCGAGGCACCCGGACGCGCGGTGTGGGCGAAGTAGTCGACGACGAGCCGTGTGACGTGACGAGGCACCCGGACGCGCGGAGTAGGCAAAGTAGTCGACGACGGACCGTGTGACGAGCCACGCGATGTGCTGAGGCACCCGTATGTGCGGCGTGGGAGAAGTAGTTGACGATGAGCCACGCGACGAGCCGAGGCATCCGGACGTGTGACGTGGTTGAGGTAGAGCCGTTGCAGTCGGCAGACAAGTAGTCGCGGTGAACGGCACAATTGACGTAGAGCCGATGCGGCCGGGAGCAAGTTGTCGCAGCGCACGGTGTATTTGAAGTAGAGCCAGTGCGACCGGACAACAAGCCGAGCGGCAGCGCACGGAGTAGTCGCGACACACAGCAAGGTTGATGTAGAGCCGATGTAGCCGAGTAGTTGATGCTGTTGTACTCAAGTAGTTGAGGTAGGTGTAGTAGCATACATCTTGCCGCGTGCACAAAACAAAAAATCTTGAAGTGCTTAGGACTTGTTGTTTGCCTCCGTGTGCTGGTAGCAGACTATAGCAAATTGATTTCTTTTCTTCTTCTGCTCACAAAAACAGAGGCCCAAAGTCGCGTACATCTCCTTGTGTACAACAAGTGTTGATCTTGAAGACTTTGTGGTGCAGCTCTTGTGTGCACATAGCACAATGCTCCAAAGTTTTGTTTTGAACATTGATTTGATATACAGGAGGCGTGGGTTGCACACGACCAGAGCTGACTGCTGCTTTGAAGGGCCTTTGATGTGTGTGCATAATTACAACAATTTGAAATTGCTACCGCACGGTCCTGGCAGGAACGCGATATTCTGCCCGAGCTCTGTTCCGAAACCGTTGCAGTCTTGTTCCGAATCGACACGGCTTCCATCTCCTTTTGCCTTGCACAGAGGACTCGTCGAGTTGGATTTGGAGCAGATTTTCACCGATACGCGACAAGCAACCAGGGTTTAACTTACCGAACCGGTCCCCCGAACCGCCGCCCGTCGGTTTCAGTAAACTGGTCGGTAAGCCGCGGTTACCGCTGGAAACCGAGCAAATTCAAATTTCAAATTGAAACGCTAGTTCATTCGGTACCGATCGGTAAACCGCTCGGTAAGGACCGGTAACCGGTAAGTTAGAGCGGTAAACCGACGGTAAAGGCAGAAAAACCGAACATGGTTTTGTGGTTCTCCGGTGATTAGTTAATGAAAATCTTAGCATGATCTATGCATAACTTAATGTAAAGGACATCACAAAACCTCACCAAAGGAATAATATCATAGTTTTGCATACAAACAATGTCATAGTAATAATTGTGCATACAATACCATAATGATAGTGATAATCGTGCATACAAATACAATACCATAGTCATAGTAATAAAAGATCAATGCTGTAGAAATGGGAAGACCCCCATTTGGGTCGCCATCTAGTACTCGACGGTGGACATGACATTCAAACCTTGCACTCTAAGCAACTTAGCCTTGTAGTCTTGCCAAGTTTGACCTGTCCACGCTGTTGTCGTCTGCCATTGCTGAAGTAACATATTGTAAAAATGTGGATCTTCCCATTCATACACCCATCTTGTCGGTGGCTGCATGTTAATGTCCGGCCTGGGATAATGAAAAGACTGCGAGGTATCGCTGTACGAGGAAGAAGAGTACTGAGGAGTGTCGTAGTCTGTCGTTCCAACCATTCTCCTCTGCGATCCCGGTGCTCCATGGTCGCGGTCCTGAGTAGCATGTGTGAAATCAGTCTCCCCTGCATTCAAGCATATATCACAATTAGTACTCATAGTCAGAAACATGTGTGCATATTAGGTTGCAATGTATACCTGTGAAACGAATAACACCACCACCACTAGCAACAGCACCATCACCGCCGCCACCACCACCACCACCACCATCACTACCGTCACCATCACTATCATCACCATCACCATCATCATCATCAGTCGAGCTGCTATCCCTTGACTCCTAATACGGTGGACTACGCTGACCATCGCCATCATTAGTGGAGGTGTCGTTGTCCACTGGAATTGATGTTATTTTACCTTTTCCTCGTTGACGCTTCGGGTCACCCTTCTTAGGCCCCTCCTAAAACTTCCTCTTCCCAAGGTGACTGTCTCCCACCACTCTACGTTCCCAATCACTGATGCAATCATCACCTGTAGTCTCACGTAGATCAGAGGGGTCTACGTGATCACTGACAAGATGAGACGAGAGAGGGACGTCTCTGTCATCATCCTCATCCTCATCCAAAACTGGTTCTTGGTTAGATCTACCATATTCAAACCATTCCCGAACCGGATGGTGCTCGTCATAGAATGAGAGATGGGCAAGGTGGTCAATAAAATCACCTTCATCACGACTTGGTCAATAAAATCACCTTCTTAGTCCCCTCAATCTCACGCTGAAAGTACTCCCGCACAGGTGGTGGCACATTCCTGCAATGGACCACCTAGGTCCCTTTTCAAGCCAAATGTTGTTTGAACCTAGTCGCACCACCTCCACTTTTGTGCATATGACAATAGTTGCATCGCCATCCGGGGTGATGATTTTCACTGTGTTCCCACACAACATCTCTAGATGCCATTTTGTATCTGCATAAATGGACAACATCCACAAATCAATCACATAAATCATATACCTAAATATGCTCTAAATATCTACATCCTAAATGAAATCATATATACACCTAAATATGCTCTACTAAAATCCTACATTTATGGTCTACATATCTACATTTACAAACCTAAATCATGTAAACACCTGAGTCAAATCATATTTGCATCCTAAATCAAAATGTTCTACACTTCTATATCAAAACATATTTAGAAACTAGATAAATCAAACATTTATGAAGGGGGAGAGACATACCTGCGCCGGGGCGGTTTATAGCGCCCTAACCGCGGCTTACCACGCGTCCGGGGCAGTAAACCGCTCGTCCGGGGCGGCGAGCGGATAGATCCGGTGGCCGGTCGGCTAACCACGTCGTCCGAGCGGTAAACCGCGCTCGGACACCGGTTAGGCGATGCTGGCGGCCGGACGACGACCCTGGGGAGGCGGACAGCGGGCGGAGCGAGCTTCTGGAGGGTGCTGCTCGACCTGATCGGGGTGGGGAGCTGCGATGGAGATATTTTGACCCCCCCCCCCCCCCCCCGTGGTTGGGCCTAAGTGGGCCATGCTGGGCCGGCGGTTTTTTTTCCTTTTTTGGTTTAACTTCTTTTGGTTGGAATTTATACTAAATGAACGAAGTTTGCAACAAATTTGACACCATTAGACTCAATAAATCACGAAGTATTTTTAGGGATTTTTTCCACAATTTTCAATTTTTGGAATTCAAATTCAAAATTTTTTGAACCCACCGGTTGGTAACCGGCCGGTACCGTAACCGGTCCAGGCCGGTTACCACCGGTAAGGTGAACCCTGCAAGCAACGCGGCAGTGGCGGGCGAAGCCTGCTGAATTCCGAGACGGAACAAAAAATTGTTGTTGTTTTCCACTTGGGCCTGAGGCTCCATTTCGGAATTCAATTCGACAAATCCTTGGTGCGAATCATACACGGAATTGGATCCGTCTTGTGAGGAACACGGCGAATTGTCGATTTGGTCGACAAACACGCAGCGTCAAGTAGATTGAAGTTGATCACGAGGTCCATCGAATTCGCCCGGTGGTGATGATCACCCCTACCTGGCGTGCCAGCTGTCGGTGTTTTAGACCGGCAACCTACCAAGGGGAGTACCCGAGGTAGATGAATGTGGCCTCACCGAGATCGGTAACTCGAAGGAAGAGACACGTGGCACACAATTTAGACAGGTTCGGGCCGCGAGGTGCGTAATACCCTACGTCCTGTATGTTGCGTAGCTCTGGAATGATTGGGTGTGTTTACAAGATGATGCGTATATGAGAGGGAGGGGTCCCTGCCTCGCCTTATATAGCCCGGGAGGCAGAGTTACAAGTCAGTTTGAGGAGAGAGTACTAGTCAGGTACGGCTAGGAGTTCTCTACATAGTACAGGACATGTATAGCTTCTTATCTGAGTACTTCTTCACCGTAGTCTTTGCGCCTCACGCCATCAGGTGTCGTGTGGCACAAGCTGAGTAGTCCTAAGGGCCCACAGAGTAGTCGGTCCTGGTACCCACCGAGGCAGTGGGCCTAGGGAGGTCCATACGACAGTCGGTGTTCTATACCACCAGCAAGTAAATTTCTATCAATCGCATGTCGGATCTGGATGGTTGGCACGAGAGACATGAGGATGTATACTGGTTCGGGCCTCCAGAGAGCAATACCCTTTGTCCAGTCTCGAGGGGCGGTGTTCTTATGCCGGGATTGTTTGTAGTAGAGGGTACAAACAAGTCGGGAGAGGGAAATGGAGCCCAAGACCTTGGAAAGAGTGGTTCATGCTTCGTGGATGTGTGGTGTGCAGATGCCTAACCCTTAGAATTGTTGCCCTCCTCCCCCTTTTATAGGCGCAAGGGAGAGGGGCAAAAAGGGAATACAAAGAAATGTTATAGTGCTACAGTGTCGGGGTGTCCTCCTCCACGTCAGGCTTCTGTCAGCGGCGTGGTGAACAACCCCGAACTGTAGCAGAGTTGGTGAAGACTGCATGGGCGCGCTGGAGTGGTTGGCTCTGAGTAGTTTGCGCTATACCTGAGCATTTTGAGCCCGGCCCGGCCCGGCCCGCTGCCCGGCCCGAGGCCCGCCCACGCCGTGCCCGCGCACGAACCTTACTGGACGGGCGTGGGCAGAGATCTTGAAACCCGCGAATTTTTAGGCCCGAGCCCGGCCCGAAATGTTGTTTTTAGTTGTTTTACACTATAAAATACGCGGCCACCCAGCCCAAGCTCGGGCTCGACCCGAGCCCGGCCCGAAAATTGAGGCCCGACACGTCAAGTGGGATGGTCATGGGCGGGATTTTTTGGCCTGAAATAACATAATTTTTCGGCCTGGCCCGAAAAATGCTCAGGTCTAGTTGGCGCCGGGGTTTCTCAGGTGCTTCTCCGAGTGATTGTTCACTATGGACAGTTGACCCGAGATCCCCGCGTACGATAGCGCAGTAGGTATATGTCTTTCGGGGTGTAGCCACGCCACTGTGCTGATGGGACGACGCGTCCTATGTCAGACAGGACGACGCAAATTGTGGCAGGCGTGGGACGCATTGTGCTGTTCGTGGCGTCGGTCAGCGATGGCCGCCCACGCTGTTGTGACACTAGGCATGCCCTGCCAGTACGGCCGGGCATGGGGACTGGTGCCTTGCGTGGCGCCGCAGAAGAGGTTGAGCGCTGAGGTTGCGTCACGTCCACGGCAGGGCCCTCGTCTAGAGCTTGACTCCCGCATGGGGGCCGGCCTTAATCGGAGACGGAAACTACTCGTGCGAATGGGTAGTCATGAGCGAGGCGGAGACTACTCATGCGAATGGGTAGTCAGAGGCGAGGCGGAGAAGTAAGCATGCGAACCACCAACAAGTTAGATTAGGTATCTTGTCGACGGGGTGTGAGGCACTCGGACCGTCAGTCACGTACCGCTTGGTTGATGCTCGTTGCTTGGTGGGCCTTAATCCAAGCCGTCGTCACTACATGGTCAAACAAGTAAGGAAATATAAGAGCATGAAATAACTGATTTGCATAAAAGAAGTTATGTGCATTCTACATCGCTTCATGCACCCCCGTGTGGTGACAAAAACCATCACCTCTCAAAATGAAAGAAAAATGGACACAGCCAACACACAATGATAGGACATGTTTAAACAAATCTCTACCATAAAACTTGCCAAATTTCATGAACCCCATATCCCAAAGTTGATGGGTTAGGAATGTGGGGATCAATTACCTTTAAGCTTGGTTTGATGTAGATGTTGAAGAGCTTGATATTGAATTGAGTTCAATATCATATCAAATCAGAGTGGCACTAGAAATATTGTACAATGCTAATGCAATTGTTTGAACGTGCATGGATTTGCTTTATGGAATTCAACTAGGTGGTGGATACCAATTCGTGTTTTGATGTACATATCTTCTGATTTGGATTTGGCCCATCTTCTTCTCCACCTTTGTGCACCAGATTTGGCCAGCCCAAATAGAGCCCTCGTCATGCTCCCCCCCTATGGTGGCATATACCTTGGAGAACCGGTCCACAACAGACACCAACCTTGGTTGCGGTGGCTGATTGGAGCTCCGCCCCGCCAAATTGAGGCTCACCAACGGTAAATTGAGCTCCGCCGCCATCAGTTTATGGTTTGATGCACTGATCTGAGGGAGGGAGAAAAGGAAAGGGAAGGGGAGGGTGGCTGGAGATAGGAGACGTAGAGGGAAGGGGAGGTGGGGACGGTCGACGTCGAGGAGAGAAGAGGGTGGGGATGGCCGCCGTTGAGGAGAGTGGAGGTTGGGGAGCGTCATGCATGAGCGGCGATAGAGATGCACGAGAGAAGTGTCGGAAACCAACCAAACTGTCGGGGACAGCCACAAGGGTCCCCGAAATAACCAGGGGAAACCCGCTTAAAACCCGCAAAAAACGCAAATCACGGACTAACCCACGAATCTAAAGCACACACGCGACACGATCACAACTCTGGTGGCCCTCGCGGCCTGCCAGGGTGGCAAGACAAATGCCCCCTCGGGCGGGGTTCGCCTCGCTCGAGGGTTAGACGCTCCCTTGGGCGAGTTCCGCCTCGCTCGAGGCCTTAACGCCCCCTCAGGCGGGGTCCGCCTCGCTCGAGGGCTCAACGACCCATCGGCGAGGACCGTCTTGCTCGAAGGCACCTGCACGCACGTCGTCCATGCTCCTGCCCCCGTGTACGGGCATTTAATGCTCTGACGCCGCAGGACGCGCACCACGACCCTGACACGCCCGGGAATCGCGTCCCGGCGCTGTTTCACCAAGTCCCTGGGGGAGGCCATCCCCGCCGCTGTGTAGCACTGTGCGATGAGGCCGGTGTCAGCTCCGTGACGCTGTACGTGCCGCCTACCCCCGTACGGCTAACGCACCGAGCCCTCGAAGGGGGCCGGCAGCACCCTCGAATGCCTTTTCCGTGATTACACGGGGCCACGTCGTGACCGTCGGGCATACTCCCCGGTACTCATGCAAGGAAGGAAGAATAGTAGAAGACGGACTCCTAGTAGAATTCCCCGTACTCCTTTAGGACTCGCTCGCGTACTCCTACTAGGACTCCTGCCTTGTAACCGACTAGGAACCCGCCCCCCCGGACTATATAAAGGAGGGCCGGTACCTAGCCGCACATCCCCGATCCCTCCGGGGACAACCCAACACCAAGCGCGGGCGCCATACTTGATCCCCCAAACGAGACGTAGGGTTCTCCACCTTAGCGGCCCGAACCCGTATAAATCTTGTGTCCCGTGTCCTCGCGCGTACCTTCGAGTTCTCGGTCTCCGGATCACGATCCCCACCGCACAATCTACTACCTCGGGTACCCCCTTGGTAGGTTTGCCGGTCTAAAACACCGACAGCTGGCGCGCCAGGTAGGGGAGGTCATCACCACCGGGCGAATTCGAAGGACCCTCGCCGTCGAAATCAATCTATTCAACGTAATTTTGTTCTTGCTCCACAAAGCTCAAGCACAGACTGACGCAAGGTTCAGTCCGAAGTCGTCGAGTTGGAGTTCGAAGCGCAAGTCAGCAAACTAGCTTACTGCGCACTGCACCGCAATCGAGAACAAGTCCAAGAAGGAATCGACGCAGATTTTTTTTGGATGGCCGCGTCAGAAAGTTCCAAACTCGAAGTATCTGCGGACAACTCCATCCGAAGGAAGAGACCGTGTCCAATCCAAACTGACAAGCTTCAGATGGCAGCTCCGAGTCGGATTGGCAAGCTCCAGTATTCATGCACGCTTGCTAGTCCAGTTTTCAAGGAAATTCAAGCTCTTTTTTGTCACAATTAAAGCTCCTGCTACCGCACGGATGTGCATCATCAAGCAAACGGCATGAGTCACGTTAATTCCAACAACATCACGTGCTCAACCGTTCAACTTTGAGGAGTTATGCCGCACGCACACCAAAGGTGCACCGGGAAGCTCCAAGGTCTCCCGCTGGCTCACACCGAAGATGTACGCAAGCGTGGCTACGTCGCTTCGACCGCACGGGCTCTACGTCAACCTTGCCGTGCGCCGCGACTACTCGTCTCCGGCCGCACGCGCTCTACGTCGACCTCGCCGTGCCCCCCCGACTACTCGTCTCCCGGCCGCACGCGCTCTACGTCGACCTCGCCGGGTGCCCCCGCGACTATTCGTCTCCGGCCGCACGCGCTCTACGTCGACCTCGCGCCGTGCGCGCGCGACTACTCGCCTCTCGGCCCCCCCGGCTACGGCGATCTACTTCGTCTTCGCGCGCGCGCCTGGGTGCCTCGGCACGTCGCGCGGCTCGTCACGCGACTTGTCGCGCCGCTCGTCGTCGACTACTCGTCGTCGGCCGCTTCGTCTTCGCGCGCGCGTCCGGGTGCCTCGGCACGTCGCGCGGCTCGTCCACGCGGCTTGTCGCGCCGCTCGTCGTCGACTACTCGTCGTCGGCCGCTTCGTCTTCGGCCGCGCGTCCGGGTGCCTCGGCACGTCGCGCGGCTCGTCACGCGGCTTGTCGCGCCGCTCGTCGTCGACTACTCGTCGTCGACTACTCCGCCTCGCGCGAGCTTGTCATCGTCGACTACTCCACGTCACGCGGTCTCGTCGTCGACTACTCCGTGCGCCGTGACTTCGTCTTGCGGCCATGCCGGCTCTACTTCGGCCACGTCGTGGGGTGCGACTACTTGTCTCGCGGCAACACCGGTTCTACTTCGAGTACGCCGCGCGCCGCCACGACGTCATCTTCCCCGGTCGCATCGCGTCGACCATTCATCTCGACTAGTTTTCCAAACTAGTCGAGAACGGCGATCACGCCCCCAAGAACTAGTCGGAATCAACTCGACTAGTCGCCTTCGCCGACAACCCTCGGTGGCTCCATCGCCGACCGCCACGGCTTCATCAACAAGTCCGCCTGAGCAAAGCAACGGTTAAGTCATTTATCTAAATGATTATCGTTTTCTTGGCTTGTTCTCCTCATCATGTAGGACAACTTGCCGACTACTTATTTGTGTATGCTTCTCGGCGGGTTTTCACGGGAGCTACACTGCCGACTACTCTTGGGGCATATCAATCAAGTCGCCGCGAGTCTACTTCATCAACTCGGGGGCTATCCCTAGGAGGCGTTTCTAAAGTTCGCTACGCGCGGCAATCTAAAGTCGACTTCTAAAGTCGCATTCTAAAGTCCGCTCCGTGCGGCATCTTAAAGTCGACTCCGGTCGCATCTTCGCTTGCTTCGATGGCATACTACGTGTGTAAGCTTCGATGGAACCTAGCTGCACGTGGTCTTCACGCTCTGTACCATGGGTCCAAGTGCCCTATGTACTCGCGCTCCGTACCTTGGGTCTGAAATCCATGGCCCAGGTACGCAAGTCGACTCCGGTCGCACCTTCAGGTCCACTACGGTGGCACCCGTACCTTGGGTCTGAAATCCATGGCTCAGGTACTTAAGCCCACTCCGGTGGCACAAGTCGACGCTAACGGTCGCACACTCGAAGCCGCTCCGGCGGCAAGAACCGTACCTTGGGTCCGAAATCCATGGCTCGTGTACTTAAGCCCACTCCGGTGGCACAAGCCCGCTCCGCAAAGAATCGTACCTTGGGTCTGAAATCCATGGCTCAGGTACTTAAGCCCACTCCGGTGGCACAAGTCGACGCTAACGGTCGCATCCAAGCCCACTCCGGTGGCACAAGCCGACTCCGGTCGCACCCTCAAGCCCGCTCCGGCGGCAACTGTACCTTGGGTCTGAAATCCATGGCTCAGGTACTTAAGCCCACTCCGGTGGCACAAGCCGACTCCGGTCGCAATCTTAAGCCCGCTCCGGCGGCAAAACTATTCGTTTTCTCTGATTTTTCATTCGCTTTGGCTTTCCGAAAGTGCTTTTCGTTTTTTGCATCTTAAGTCCACCCCGCGTGGCACAAAGTCGACTTCTTCGGCCGCATCTCAAAGTCCGTTCGCGCGGCATTCTAAAGTCGACTTCTAAAGTCGCATATCAAAGTCCGCTCTGTGCGGCACCCTAAAGTCGACTTCGGTTTTCAAGTCGCACCTCAAAGTCCGCTCCGCGCGGCACAAAGTCGACTTCGGTTTTCGGGTCGCATATCAAAGTCCGCTCCGCGCGGCAACTAAAGTCTACTTCGGATTTCAAGTCGCATCTCAAAGTCCGCTCCGCGCGGCACAAAGTCGACTTCGGTTTTCAAGTCGCATCTCAAAGTCGCTCCGCGCGGCACAAAGTCGACTTCGGTTTTTAAGTCGCATTCTAAAGTCCGCTCTGACGGCACGACTACTTCTCAAGCTCCACGGCTCGACGCCAAACTGCTACTTGGAATCTCTCCAGCTCAGGGGCTACTTGAAGATAACTTCAGCATGCTTCGCTCGCTCTCAAGCTCGGGGGCTCCTCACCAATCACTACTCGACGTGGCTCATACAGCTCTCTTATCTCGGGGGCTACACGCTGCAAGAGTACTCGAATGATGGCTTCGCGAACACTGAAGACCCTTGGATTGATTACCTAATCATTTCAAGGCTCGGGGGTCGCTATGCTACACCCATCATTCAAATTTTTTGAAGACCGATGAGCCGGACCACCTTCCGGCCTCGCGGCAGTTCAAGTACTATTGAAGACCTCCAAGCGTACTCGAGGACGCTCAAGAACTACTCGAAGAGGTTTCAAGACTACTCGAACTACTACTCTCGACTCCAACGTGCTCGGGGGCTTGTCGGGCATACTCCCCGGTACTCATGCAAGGAAGGAAGAATAGTAGAAGACGGACTCCCTAGTAGAATTCCCCCCGTACTCCTTTAGGACTCGCTCGCGTACTCCTACTAGGACTCCGCCTTGTAACCGACTAGGAACCCGCCCCCCGGACTATATAAAGGAGGGCCGGGTACCTAGCCGCACATCCCCGATCCCTCGGGGACAACCCAACACCAAGCGCGGGCGCCATACTTGATCCCCCAAACGAGACGTAGGGTTCGCCACCTTAGCGGCCCGAACCTCGCATAAATCTCGTGTCCCGTGTCCTCGCGCGTACCTTCGAGTTCTCGGTCTCCGGATCACGATCCCCACCGCACAATCTACTACCTCGGGTACCCCCTTGGTAGGTTTGCGGTCTAAAACACCGACAAGGACGTCGGGGCGGCGGGATCGGTCATCCCCGTCGCTGTTAGCCCTGTGCGACCATCCCCGCCACTGCAGCACCACGCCGAGCACTGTGACGACATCCCCGATGCTGTTGGAGTGCGCGGGGCCAAGACGTCACCACGACTGCCACTGTGCCGCGTACGGATCCCCCGTAGACGGCACCCTCGAATCGGGCCACGGCAGCGGCCGGACGACCAACCACTATGCCACCACCCTCGAAACCGCTCCTGTACGAGCACAGGACACGCCACGCCGCCTCGGCCCGGAGCGAGATTCGCCGAGACGGCCGTCAGCTCCGTGGCACTGCTCGCCATGCCTCCACACGAAGGGAAATAGTGCGGCACACATGTAAACCGCTCGTAACACCCTAAAATTCCATCACTAAATTAACTTAGCAACAAACGGCTAGGTTTAAATTCCTTTAAGGACATAAATAAATTAATAAACAAATTGGCTTTTAAAATATTTAAACATCACTAAAATAATTTAGAAATAATAAGTGTTTGTGCATCATGATTCGAATGCATGGATTTTTGTTTGATTGAAGTTTGAATGTTTGAAAAATGAATTTGAAAAGAAATTTTAAAAAGAAAAAGGAAATCCTTTTCTCCTCCCTCTCCCTCTCTTTTCTCCCCCGCCGCCCAACATTTTTCTTCGGCCCCGTGGACCAACCCAAGGCCAGCGGCCTTTTCTTTTTTTCGCGCACGCGCGGACGGCCCGCGCCGGCCCGGCCCTCGCCTTCCCCGCCGGCCTAGCACCGCCTCCTCCCTTTTCTTTTGCGCCCGAGGCCGACGGGTGGGGCCCCGCGGTCAAGAGCTCCTTCAACCTCCGGCCCCGGCCGCCCGCCCCCCCCCCCCCTTCACGGCGCCGGCCGGTCCGGCCGCCTCCCCCGCGCCCCTCACCTTCAAACCTCGCACTTAAGCCCGCAATGAAGCCCTCCCTTCATTCCCCCTCTTCAATCGACGATTACGCTCCTTAATCCCCCCTCCCCCCTTAACTCCCCATCAAGGCCATGGCCATTGATGGCCATGCCGCCGGGGAACCGCCTCCCGAGCTCCCCCGAGCCTATTTAAGCGCCCCCAGAGCACCCTCGCACTCCCCCTTCGCTCCACACCAAGCCTACGCGCCTCCCCGTGCCCTAACCGCTTGCGCCACCGTGTTGGACCGCAGGCCGCCGCGCCATTGCCGCTGCCCGTGCTCCTCCGCCGTCGGTGAAGCTCCATGGTCCCTCCCGTTCGCTTCTCCTTCGCATGTGTGAACTAATTCTTGTACCCAATCGAACCCGCAGGCTCCCGTGCGCCCCAATCGAGCTCGCCGTCGCCGCCCGTTGAGGATCGGTCGCCGGTGTTGATCTCCGCCGCCCCCTTCTCCATCCAATCCTCGCCCACCGAGCTCCTACACACCGTAAGGACCACATCCCCGCCCTCCGTTTCATTTAAACCCGACCGTAGGGTGAGCCGCCGCCGTCCGCCCCCATGGACGCCGCGCCTCGGCCGCCGCTAGTTTCACCCGTGCAAGCGCTTGGTTAAGATCGCGATGTTCCCGGCCTACGCGTAGAAGCTTTCCCCGCACGTTTTCGTGGCCGGGAGCACTAGTTTGGTCGTCGCCGCCGACCCCGCCGCCGCCGGCGCGAGCGCCGCCTCCCGGCCCGCTTGCGGGTGTTGATGGCCGTCGGATCGGTCGGCCAGCGGCCTAGATTAAAAGAAGAACCCCCCCCTCGGTCCACCGTAGACCGGTGGACTAGGTCCACGCGCGCCGGTCTACGACCGCGCCCGCCGCCCGATCAAGGATCGACGGCGCAGATCGCGCCGTGCCTGGTCCACGTAAGGGCCGTCGGCCTTTTTCTGAAAACCCCCCTGAGCTCTTTAATATTCCATCCGAACCCTTCCACCTTTAAAAGATCTTCACATTTAGGTCCTATTTTATTTGTTTAAGCCCCTGTTTTAATAGAAAACCCTACCCGAGGTCCTTAACACCCTTTTTATAGTTTAAACCTTCTCTTTTTAAGTATAATTACTTTTTAGCCCCTGATTTCTTGCTGTTAGGTCCCTGTAAAGGTTAGTTTATCGCAGATTAGTCCTTATATCTTGTTTTTAGCATAACTTCTCCGTTATAGCTCGTTTTTAGCGTTCTAGTAGTCCTTACGATCGTCTCGCCGAGCCCGTCGCTTTAGTAGCATGTTTTCAGTCTTTAGGATTGATTGGTGATCTGTTTTATTTATTGTATGCTTTATGTGTGCATCGTAGATATCGTGCTCGTTTCATCTTAGCCACCTCTCGCGACGATCGGGGAGCGAGCTTGTTCGAAGAGGAGGAAGCTTTTGCCGTAGTTGAGGAAGGCAAGTGGTCTTCTCCCCCCGCATGTTCTCTTTTTGTCCTATATAATTGCATTATAAATAATGTTTACTTTTATGATATTTTTGCATTAATTTGACGGGAAAACCTTTTTAAGGACTTACCTAGATCTTTTACCCTGATCCTTGGCCTAGCCCCTTTTAAATAAAGTTTTGGGTAGAAAACGCTAGTTGCTTAACATGGGATGGTTAAATGGGTCTTTTATGGAGATGATACATGGTTTATAGTTAATGTTTTGGGTAATGCAAGAACGCTTGATTTAATCGGAACATGGAGAACCACCCAAGAACACATGCGCAACCACGTTGTTACATGGCTCGACCTTAGCCGAATAATTAGGTGTGTGATCTTACTAGTGACCCTTTTCCGAAAGGAGCAGAGGGGGATCCGGGTTGCAGGGGTATAGCCCGGTCCTTTTGGGGTAGTAGCCTTTGCTAAGGTACTGACCACTAGGGAGGGTTATGGTCCGCCCGATCCGTAACTATGCGGGTCGTTAGTCTTTTGCATGCCTTTGTAAAGGCTTCGTAGCGTCCCTATGCAATAATCACACCTCGGAAGTGTGGTATGGTGCTTGGCCAGCATCGCATGGTTGGGTTTAAAGTTCTTCGGAGCTTTTACGCGAACTGTGGGTAAAGTGTGCAAACCTCTGCAGAGTGTAAAACTGATCGATCAGCCGTGCTCACGGTCATGAGCGTCTTGGACCCTCACATGATTAATAAACTTAAAGACGAGATAAATCGTGGTTGGTGAAGCTCGTTGAGCTTGGGTTGATTTGGTACTTAAGTTTTCTTAAGTGGGTTGGTACGAACTTACACTTAGTAATTAGGTGTTCTTTAATTAAAACTTGACCAACATTAAAATGCTAACCGCTGCATAACCTTAGCCTATCCTTGATAGCCTTGCATTTTTCCCCCACTTGCTGAGCTCCAACCATAAGTGTGCTCAGCCTTGCTTATCGCTGTTCAGAGGAAAACTTTGGAGGGGAGTTCTATGACGACTTCGATGAGCTGTGAGGCTTGCGGACCCTCAGTCAAGTGCCTGTGGGAGCGGAAGACGAGGACTCGACGAGTAGTTATCATTTTCCGTTGTTAGAGACCTTCGAGTCTCCCGCATGAGTGTAATAAGTGGTTAAACTCTGAAATACGCTTGAATACTGTTTATGATATTTCACTCATTTTTGTCTATCGTATGTGTGTGAACTGATCCTGGCGCACATATGAGATGCACTTGGTTCCTCTTCGGGAATCGGGTGTGACAACCGCTCCCTCCTTGGCCTATAAAAGGAGGGGCAGTCCCCCAGCCGCGAGGACACGGGACGACGGACAGTGATCACCCACATACTCTCCGCCCTCTCCATGATATTGGCACTTGCCTTAATCAATACCTCTGGGACTTGGAGGTCAGGCCTCCTCTCCCGCCACGCTTGTAGCCCCCCCTCTACGAGCACCATGGTGCAATGCAATACAGTGCCCCGAGCACACCACTGCTGGACGTACGGCCCTGGCCGGAACCAGGATAAACCCAGTGTCATCAGTTGCTAGCACCGGCCCATCGAGAGGCAGATCTTAGCGCTCATTACTGGTCAGTGTCGGGACTACATTCCGCACCGACACAAACCGCATGTATTGAGTGTTCACGATACCAATTTCAATTCGTGAGCTTCAATATGGACTTTCAAGCGTCTTGATGTTATTGTTGTTGTTGATGTGTGCATTACACTGACTCCAGTGAAGTCAACATCTGGGAGCGTATCTACAAAATGAAAAGAATGAAACAATACTATTCCGCCTACTATTCCGCCTCTTGCTGTCACTACATCAGCTTTTGCATTTTGGGCTTAGAGCCCTCCCGTGCCCTATATTTGGGGTTCTCTCTCCTATATTCATTCCAACTGTCTGCCTCCATCCACCTCGCGTTCGCCTCTCCTCACGCACGCTAGAGCACAGGGGACTTCCACCGCTCTACTACCCTCGCGGTGCTCTGCCACCTCCTTCTTCCAGGCATCCTCCTCCACCCTCACAGTCGCAGCGCCGAGGGAGTTCGACCGACCACCTTCTTCTCCCTTGTCAGTCGCCTTCTCCACCCTCGTTGTCCGCCTTCTGTTCCCGCGTCGTCCGCCTTCTCCACTCTCATTGTCTGCCTTCTGCTCCCGCGTCGGCCGCCTTCTCCACCCATGTCAGATGCCTTGTCCACCCTTGCTAGTCGCCTACTTCACCCCCGCCAGCCGGCTTATTCTCCCCCGCCGACCACCTTCTGCACCACCGCTGGCAGTCTCATGTAGCCTCCGTTGGCGGCCTCTCCTCCTCTTCCTTCCCCGACCACCAACGATGCAGATCTAGGACACCATGCGTGTGGAGGATTTAGCAGAGCAAGGGTGCGGCGATACCTGGACCTCCGCGATGCAGATTCGATAGTGTTGACCTACGGGGATCCATCGATTAGGTGGTGCTTGATCTGAGCAGGAGTGGCAACTCGACGATGACGACGAGCTCCATCGTCTGCCTGCACTCCTCCTACGTCGGCCATCCTCATGACTTGCTTCGACACCGGCCCCCCTTCGTCCCTTCTCCTCGAGAAGCCTTGACGGTGGGTCTCGCCGGTGAAGGAACGCAACGAGTGGTGCTGCCTCCTCTCTGGTCTGCTCTAGGCAGCCCGCGACGTCCCTGTGCAGCAACGGGGGAGCCAACTGCCACCGCCGCTGCACGATGGGTTGCACATTGCTGTTGGAAGCTTAGCTTTTTTATTTTTACGACACATGTTTCTTCTCTCTTATGGGAAAAGAGGATTTTTGCAGATGCACATCCGCATCATTGATGGGGATAGTTTTTTTTCTCCCAGCCACAACCTATCGCGCCACTGACTAGCTCACCATGACTATAGCGTGGCAGAACAGGGGTGTGGCACAGGACACTATGCTGTGGAGAGTGGAGGTGGCCAACCAAACAACCCTGTAGTTTATGGCTGACTTTTCTTTTTTATATTTTTTGCAATTTTTCAAAAATAAATACCTGGTTTCGAAATTGTCAAAACTAGTCTATAGTCCCCGTCTCAAATGGCGGTTGGAACCAACCGTTGCTGCCAAGGATGGTTGGCCTTAGCCGCCATTTCAAACGGCGACTGAAGCACAAACCTGGCAGCTGCAAAATTGGGTCGGCGATAGGCCAACCGCCATTTGAAATGTCGGTCACGGACCAACCACCTTTGCAAATGACGGTTGGTTGTTTTTTTGTTTTTGACAAATGGTTAATAGTAATTTATAAAAAAACAACACTTTACACCAACAAACTAGTGTCAAACGAACCGAACTAAATACGACCGCGCTTCGTAGGTCGTGGCGGGCCCTTTGCCCCCCTCACCATCCGGTCTGCAAGTTGTGCTGCCCTTGTGTGGTGGGTGGGGTACGTGAGGGGGTCGCGTGGTACGACGCGACGTCGTACAACGTCCAGATCCGGGGCAGTGTCACTAAGCCTACTGTCGCCGATCCAGAAGCCCCCCTCCTCTCCGGTCAACCGCCACCGCCGCTGCCAACTCCGTCAACCCCATCGTCCCCGCCGACGACGCCTCTGCTGCCTCGAACAAGGCTGCCTTCTGGTCCGCCCCCCGCCGGTCGGGCATACACCCCGGGTACTCATGCAAGGAAGGAAGAATAGTAGAAGACGGACTCCTAGTAGAATTCCCCTGTACTCCTACTAGGACTCGCTCTGTGTACTCCTACTAGGACTCCTGCCTTGTAACCGACTAGGAACCCGCCCCCTGGACTATATAAAGGAGGGCCGGGTACCTAGCCGCACATCCACAATCCCTCCGGGGAACAACACCAAGCGCAGGGCGCAATACTACTCCAAACAGGACGTAGGGTAGCTACTCTGGCTACCCGAACCTGTATAAATCTTGTGTCTTGTGTCCTCGCGCGTACCTTCGGGTTCCAGATCATGGCGATCCTCACCTTCTACCTTGCTGCGGGTACCTCCCATGGAGGTCGAGAGGTTTAAACACCGACAACCGGCGCCCACCGTGGGGCGATCATCACCACCGGCGAATTCGAAGGACCCTCGTCAACAAGATCAATCCACTCGTCGACTCGCCGAGATCCATTGAAGCAAGTCGCCTTGCACTTGTCAAAGCGGAATCAATCTTCCTACGCCGCGCGTCCGGGTGCTTCGGCGCGTCGCGCGGCTCGTCACGCGGCTCGTCCCGCGGCTCGCCGCGCCGCTCGTCGTCGACTACTCCGCCTCGCCCGGGCTCGTCGTCGACTACTTCGTCTCCGCCGCGCGTCCGGGGTGCCTCGGCACGGCGCGCGCGCTCGTCACGCGGCTTGCGCGCCGCTCGTCGACTACTCCGCCTCGCGGCGGCTCGTCGTCGACTACTTCGTCTTCGCCGCGCGTCGGGGTGCCTCGGCACGTCGCGCGGCTCGTCCACGCGGCTTGTCGCGCCGCTCGTCGTCGACTACTCCGCCTCGCCCGGGCTCGTCGTCGACTACTTCGTCTTCGCCGCGCGTCCGGTGCCTCGGCACGTCGCGCGGCTCGTCACGCGGCTTGTAGCGCCGCTCGTCGTCGACTACTCGCCCGCCCGGGCTCGCGTCGTCGACTACTTCGTCTCCGCGCGCGTCCGGGTGCCTCGGCACGCGCGCGCGCTCGTCACGCGGCTTGCCGCGCCGCTCGTCGACTACTCGCCTCGCGGCGGCTCGTCGTCGACTACTTCGTCTTCGCCGCGCGTCGGGGTGCCTCGGTACGTCGCGCGGCTCGTCACGCGGCTTGTCGCGCGCTCGTCGTCGACTACTTCGTCTTCGCCGCGCGTCGGGGTGCCTCGGCACGTCACGCGGCTTGTCACGCGGCTTGTCGCGCGCTCGTCGTCGGCTACTTCGTCTTCGCCGCGCGTCCGGGTGCCTCGGCACGTCGCGCGGCTCGTCACGCGGCTTGTCGTGCCGCTCGTCGTCGACTACTCCGCCTCGCGGCGGCTCGTCGTCGACTACTTCGTCTTCGCCGCGCGTCGGGGTGCCTCGGCCGTCGCGCGGCTCGTCACGCGGCTTGTCGCGCGCTCGTCGTCGACTACTTCGTCTTCGCCTCGCGCCGGGTGCCTCGGCACGTCACGCGGCTCGTCACGCGGCTTGTCGCGCCGCTCGTCGTCGGCTACTTCGTCTTTGCCGCGCGTCCCGGGTGCCTCGGCACGTCGCGCGCGCGGCCGTCACGCGGCTTGTCGTGCCGCTCGTCGTCTACTACTCGCCTCGCCCAAGCTCGTCGTCGACTACTTCGTCACGCGCGCGCGTCCGGGTGCCTCGGCACGTCGTACGGCTCGTCACGCGGCTTGTCGCGCCGCTCGTCGTCGACTACTCGTCGTCGACTACTTCGCCTTCGCCGCGCGTCGGGGTGCCTCGGCACGTCGCGCGGCTCGTCACGCGGCTTGTCGCGCCGCTCGTCGTCGACTACTCCGCCTCACCCGGGCTCGTCGTCGACTACTTCGTCTTCGCCGCGCGTCCGGTGCCTCGGCACGTCGCGCGGCTCGTCACGCGGCTCGTCGCTCCGCCCATCGTCGACTACTCCGGGCTCGTCGTCGGCTACTTCACCTCTCGCCGCGCGTCCGGATGCCTCGGCACGTCGCACGGCCCGTCATGCGGCTCGTCGCGCCACTCGTCGTCGTCGACTACCCGCCTCGCGCGAGCTCGCCGTCGACTACTCTACCTCGCCCGGGCTCGTCGTTGATCACTCCGTGCGCCGCGACTTCGTCTTGCGGTCACGCCGGCTCTACCCGGCCACGCCGTGCGTGGCGACTACTTGTCTCGCGGCAACACTGGCTCTACTTCGAGTACGCCGCGCGCCGGCACGACGTCATCTTCCCCGGTCGCATCACGTCGACCATTCATCTCGACTAGCTTTCCAAACTAGTCGAGAACGGCAGTCACGCCCCCAACAACTAGTCGGAATCAACTCTGACTAGTCGACTTCAACAACAACCGTCGCGGCTCCATCGCCAATCGCCACGGCTTCATCTACAAGTCTGCCCAGGCAGCAACAGCTAAGTCATTTATCTAAATGATTACTGTTTTCTTGGCTTGTTCTCCTCATCATGTAGGACTACTTGCCGACTACTCATTTGTGTATGCTTCTCGGCGGGTTTTCACGGGAGCTACACTCGCCGACTACTCTTGGGGCATATCAATCAAGTCGCCGCGAGTCTACTTCATCAACTCGGGGGCTATCCCTAGGAGGCGGTTTCTAAAGTCCGCTACGCGCGGCAATCTAAAGTCGACTTCTAAAGTCGCATTCTAAAGTCCGCTCCCTCGCGGCATCTTAAAGTCGACTCGGTCGCATCTTCGCCTCGCTTTCGGTGGCATACTACGTGTGTAAGCTTCGATGAAACCTAGCTGTAAGCGGCCCTCGGGTCCTGGCGACAATGGAACCTAGCTGCACGTGGTCTTCACGCTCTGTACCATGGGTCCAAGTGCCCTAAGTACTCGCGCTCCGTACCTTGGGTCTGAAATCCATGGCCCGTGTACGCAAGTCGACTCCGGTCGCGCCTTCAAGCCCGCTCCGGCGGCAACCGTACCTTGGGTCCGAAATCCATGGCTCGGTACTTAAGCCCACTCCGGTGGCACAAGTCGACGCTAACGGTCGCATCCAAGCCCACTCCGGTGGCACAAGCCCGCTCCGGCGGCAACTGTACCTTGGGTCTGAAATCCATGTCTCAGGTACTTAAGCCCACTCCGGTGGCACAAGCCGACTCCGGTCGCAATTTTAAGCCCGCTCCGGCGGCAAAACTACTCGTTTTTTCTGATTTTTTATTCGCTTTGGCTTTCCGAAAAGTGCTATTCGTTTTTTGCATCTTAAGTCCACCCCGCGTGGCACAAAGTCGACTACCGCAAGTAGCACCTAAAGTCCGCTCCGCGCGGCATCCTAAAGTCGACTTCTAAAGTCGCATATCAAAGTCCGCTCCGCACGACAACTAAAATCGACTTCAGTTTTCAAGTCGCATCTCAAAGTCTGCTCCACGTGGCGCAAAGTCGACTTTGTTTTCAAGTCGCATCTCAAATTCCGCTCCGCGCGGCACAAAGTCGACTTCGGATTTCAAGTCGCATCTCAAAGTCCGCTCCGCGCGGCACAAAGTCGACTTTGGTTTTTAAGTCGCATTCTAAAGTCCGCTCTGCCGGCATCTAAAGTCGACTTCGGTCGCAACTAAAGTCCGCTCTGACGGCACGACTACTTCTCAAGCTCCATGGCTCGACGCCAAACTGCTACTTGGAATCTCTCCAGCTCGGGGGCTACTTGAAGATAACTTCAGCATGCTTCGCTCGCTCTCAAGCTCGGGGGCTCCTCACCAATCACTACTCGGCTCGGCTCATACGGCTGCAAGAGTACTCGGATGATGGCTTCGCGAACACTGAAGACCCTTGGATTGATTACCTAATCATTTCAAGGCTCGGGGTCGCTATGCTACACCCATCATTCAATTTTTTTCAAGACTGATGAGCTGGACCACCTTTCAGCCTCGCGGCGGTTCAAGTACTATTGAAGGCTTCTCCAAGCGTACTCGAGGACGCTCAAGAACTACTCGAAGAGGCTTCAAGACTACTCGAACTACTACTCTCGACTCCAACGTGCTCGGGGGCTTGTCGGGCATACACCCCGGTACTCATGCAAGGAAGGAAGAATAGTAGAAGACGGACTCCTAGTAGAATTCCCATGTACTCCTACTAGGACTCGCTCCGTGTACTCCTACTAGGACTCGCCTTGTAACCGACTAGGAACCCGCCCCCCGGACTATATAAAGGAGGGCGGGTACCTAGCCGCACATCCACAATCCCTCGGGGAACAACACCAAGCGCGGGGCGTAATACTACTCCAAACAGACGTAGGGTAGCTACTCCGGCTACCCGAACCCGTATAAATCTTGTGTCTTGTGTCCTCGCGCGTACTTTCGGGTTCCGGATCATGGCGATCCTCACCTTCTACCTTCTTCGGCGGTACCTCCCATGGAGGTCGAGAGGTTTAAACACCGACACCGCGTCATCTAGGTCATGACGTCCACGTGACCAACTGCCGACGGGGGACCAACCACCACTTGAAATGGCGGTTGGTGCTTCGGGCCCACCTACCGGGCCCAACTACTGCCTGGCAGTGAGGTAGCCACTGTTGCCAACGACAGTTCCTCTGCCCTATCGCCATTGGCCGCGGCAGTTGGACCCAACCACCATTTTTTTGAATGACCCAACCACCATTTATTTTTTGAAAACCCAACCACAATTTCAGACTGCGGCTGTACATAGTTTTGACAATTTCGAGATCTGGTATTTATTTTTGAAAAATCATAAAAAATAATTTAAAAGTTCCTTATGGCTCCACCACCACAACCTGAGTGAGAATCACGCCCGCGGCTCATCACGTCGGCCCAACCAAAGGCCCGCATCTAGCCAAGCGCACCCTTCGCTCCGCTCCGAGTAGCGGCGTGCCGCAGAAAAGCGACGCCGCCGCCGCCGCCGCCGCAGCAGTCGGTTTTCTCCAACCCCGACCGGCCGAGCCGCTCTCCCCCTCCTCCCTAGCGCCCGCGTGCGCCTCGCAGCTGAAGCTCCCTCCTTCCCGCGCCTGGACTCTGGCTTTCGTTTCCCACCGGCGACGACAAGGCGAGCAGCAACGGCCAGATCTTTTCTCGGCCGATCATCTGACCTTCGTCGATCGCCGGCGACGAACATCCGGCAGGTACGCCCACCTATTACCTTCCCTTCCCACGGTGCGGCATCGATCCACCAAACCCTGATGTATGCTATTTATTTTTGGATCTGACCATGTATTCTTCAAAACTTAGTTTTTTTTCAAGCAATTATCGGGTGTACATGTGTACACTCATGTCCTAAACTGGGTCCTCCCCTGCTATGAGCATTAGATTTTTTTCAAAAAATCGAAAAAATCCCTAACTTGGCTCGCCTCTAGAATTTTAACAATAGACAGTGATGGATATGTATGTGTTAATTGTGAAACAAAAAACTCAACCGTGTAAGAACTGCCCCGGGCTTTGCTCTAAGAAGGTGCTGTGCTTCGCCTTCGAGTCTAAGAAGGTGCTGTGCTTCGAGCCTGGGTCGGGATGGGAGTTTCAACAACTCCCGGAGTTCAATGCTCTAACCAGTCCATTGCTCCGGCATAAGAACACATTGTTTACTATTTCTTTATTCCTCCAGCTTATGAAGGATTGAGCAGTTATTAATTTGCCATATCACCGGTCCGTCTCTTGTCTGATGAGAAACTAGCAGTTAATCTACCGAGTTTTTATAAACCAAAACTCAAGCCAATGTTGTTCAATTTTTTGGTAAATGTTTTTGGCTGATAAGGTTAAACATGTATTCATGTAGGTTTGACTGATTCTTAAATGTCATTTTTAAACAGAAGTGCCCAAATGGCATTCTTTAGGAGCCTTCATAAGTGTATTGTGTAAAAACATAATGAACTTTCCCAGTCAGTGGCTCTAATATTTTGAATTCTTATTATTGTATTTCCCTAAAGGAATGCATTTGCAGTTGCTCCCGCGGGGACTGGTCAAGGGAGCTTGTTCTCAGTCCAGATACCCATGCTCGAGCCCTGCATCTTCTTAATTCAAAGCAGGGGTGTGACCTGCTCCTTCCATCGAGTTTTCTCTTTCTCTCTAAAGGAATGCTGTTATGAGCAGAGTTGGTTGCTCGATGGGTGGCACGGCCTGAGGCCTTGTCTCCCTGGAGGCATGTGAGAAGTAACAGAGAAATAGAGGCGAACTAATTTCTTCTTTCTTGATTGATTCCACTGTTGTTTATATAGAGCTGGCTGTCACTACTCTATTCTAACACCCTCTAATCCAATCCTTTGCTGCCGCATGGGCTGCTGTGCCTCCCTGGCTGGACGGTCCACTGCATGGGTTGTTGCCGCCCATAACATTGCTTTATTGTACATTTTTTGTGTTGTGTTCACTAATATCCACACACCCCTCCCTCTGATTTTACTAGTGTCGATATACTTTTCTTTTCCAGTACCATGATGAACATGATTCTTGCAAACTTGTGAATGACCATCAATATACTAATATGCCTGTGTTGTCGAGATGTTAAAATGCAAGCATACATGCATAAAAAAGTGTTTTTTTGGTGAGATAGATCTCATTAATTAACTGAATTACTGAAGAAATTGATTTCACTTAATAGTATGTAGAAGAACATGTCCTTAAAAGTGAAAGGTCACTTGGATTAAATATCTTTCAAACTGTCACACAGCATGCACAATATGTTTTCTTGAGTTATATTTGATTAATTATTTTATTCTTATTCTTCATTATAGGCTATAAATGGCAGGAAGACACCGTGTACCCCGTCACTATGAGGAGCCTCGAGGATATCGTGATGCTCCTCCGCCTCCCCTTGCACGAACAAGGGTTGTCTCTCCGCGTCGCTTGGAGGAGGAATTGTCTAGTCGTCGTGCCGAGATGCGCAGAATCCGTGAAGAAAATCAGCGTCTGGCAGATGAAATTATTGGTCTTAGGCAAACCATACCTCGTATGCAAGAAGATCTCCATGCCTCAAGTCAGGCTGTACCTAAGCTCCGGGCAGACAAAGAACTTGAATCAAGGGAGCTAACTCAGAGGAATCTGAAGCTGGAAGCTGAGCTACGTGCCCTAGAACCCCTTAGGCAAGATGCTTTGCAGCTGCGATCTAAAGCAGGTGAACTACAGTCTTTGAGGCAAGAGCTGGCTGCAAAGGTTCAGGGTCTATCAAAAGAGCTTGAGCATCATAAATCTGAAAGCCAGAAGATACCTGCTATGATAGCTGAGCGTGACGCTCTGCGGCAAGAACTGATTCAGGCTAGGTATTGAGCGCTTAGCATTTGTTTTTTCTAGAATGGATGCATCCTGTTGATACTCTTCATGGATCATGTGGTTACTTAGGTTGCTGCCTCCAAGGGGCTTTTTAGTTCAGAGTCTCTGCTTTGCTTTGTCTTTTATAATCTTGTTGAGTAGAAGATGCTAACTGATAATATATCATTACAGGGCAACACTTGAGTATGAGAAGAATGCAAAGCCAGAACTGACAGCACAGGTGCAAGCAATGGAGAAGGATCTTGTAGCTATGGCTCAGGAGGCCGAGAAGCTGAGGGCTGATATTGCAAGGAGAAGCGCACCTAGTAAGTGTCTTTTACCCACTTGCCATGTACATTAGCGAAATAATTGCAAAGTTTATCCTATAAAGTGGTATATTCTTAGGTTTCAGCAGTCATGGAACTTATGGCGCACCAGTGTCAACTCCTGGGATGGGTTTGCAAGGCTTGTATGATGGTGGTGGCTATTCTTCGATTGGGAGTCGCTATGGCACTGGGCCGTGGGGATCACACGACCCCCATGGTTATCCACACCCGTAATTGGACTTCTGGCTGCAGCCTCGCCTGGACAGTTCCCTTTCTTCTTTAGTGCAGTTAAGTACTGAGTACTTTGACTAAGCTTCGTGATGTGGTAAGATATGCCCATAAGCAGTAAGTAGTTCACTGCAATATAGGGTGAACAGGTAACCTGCACCTTGTTTGTTGCAAATCACGAAGGTACTCCATACTGACACTGTGGCATCAGTTAGTGTCCCCAGAATTGCTTCTTTGCAAATGAGTGGTGTAGTGAGCTGTTTCCTGAACTCAATATTCTGTATTATCAGGGAGATCTGTCAATATTCTGAAATGTGTGGTACGCTTGGTAGTTGGTGCTGCACTGCCGTAGTTTGTTTTCTGGATGCCCTATGCTGATTGTGTTACAGAAAGAGGCCTAGCTGTTCTCGGTGGAAAAAGCTGCCTTTGGTGCAGAATGCTGTTCTAGTAAATCTGTTCTGGATGTACTACATGTTTGAATTTTGTCCCGGTTTATGGTGTTTGAAATGTTTGCCTTCGTTGAGTTATGAATGCATCGGGGGTGAAAATAATCAAAGCTGCAACGAAAAATCGCCGCAGTTCTGAAAATTAACGTTACAAATCACAACAGCGTCCTCCTGTCATGTGGGGCCTCACGTACAGCAGGCGCCGCCGGGCTCGGGACGTCCGTCGTGCCGCGGAGCGCGCCGAGCGCATGCAGGATCAGGCCACCGGAAGTGGCTAAGTTTAGAAAGCGATAAGATTAGTTTCCCTTTTATTAGTTTCCCTTTTTATCTCCTTAATCCTAGGAGTGATTGGTTAGCCGGTGGGCTACTTATCCTTGTACGGAGACCTTCAATGAATTAAGAAAAGTCTGATCCCATCTATCCTCCACCTCTCCTCAAGCCGCCGGCCGGGGGAATAACCCGACCGCGAGCACGGTGAGGGGGAACAACCCCCGCCGGCTACCACGGACCGTGAGTACGAGCTTCGTAGTTGAGGTCCGGCGTCCTTGGGTACTAACGCCCTTGACAACCTGGTATCTAGAGTCTCTCGATCCTCTTCTTCATCACAGCCCGCCGCAGCTTCTCCCTCCATTGCGCCGCCCACGAGCAGCCGCTCACCACCGCCCACCACCTCCGCCTCAACCATGGGCGAACCCACCCTTGCCGATCTCATGGCAAACCGAACACGCTCACCACGGACATGACCGCCATGAAGGCAGACTTGGAAGGCATGAAGGACCGCGCGTCCTCGTCGGCGTCCGGCGGCGGCGGTCGCACCGAGGGGCCAAGGGACCTCGATCGTCCTCCCAAATTCCAGAAGCTGGACTTCCCTCGCTACGACGGCAAGTCCGACCCCTTGTTCTTCATCAACAAGTGCGAGTCGTACTTCCGGCAGCAGCGCACCATGCCGGAGGAGCGCGTCTGGATGGCGTCGTACCAGCTAGAGGGCGTCGCGCACATGTGGTTCATTCAGCTGCAGGAAGACGAAGGCACGCCGCCTTGGGGCCGCTTCAAGGAGCTGCTCAATCTGAGGTTTGGGCCGCATCTACGCTCGGCCCCCCTCTTCGAGCTCTCCGAGTGTCGGCGGACGGGCACCGTCGAGGACTACGCCAACCGCTTCCAGGAGCTCCTGCCGCGCGCTGGTCGTCTTGACGAGGCTCAGCGCGTGCAACTGTTCACGGGGGGCCTCCTGCCGCCGCTGAGTCACGCCGTCCGCATCCATCACCCGGAGACCCTCAACGCGGCGATGAGTCTGGCGCGCCAGGTCGAGCTCATCGAACTGGATCGCCTCCAACAGACGCCTGCCCGGGCTGCACCACGCGTGCCGCCACCGCTCCCGGTCCGCCGGGGGCTGCTGCGGCCACTCCACCGCCGGCCCCGCCGCTCCGGGGCGCGGCCGGTCCACCGGCCCGGCCCCTACCGGCGGCACCGCCCTGCCGGTGCCCCGGACGGCCGGCGGCTCGCGCCTCGGTCCGCGGCGCGGCCAACCCGATCAGGCGCTTGTCCACCGAGGAGCAGGCGGAGCGACGGCGGCTCGGCCTCTGCTACAATTGCAACGAGCCGTATTCCCGCGGCCACAACTGAGTCTGCCGCCGCCTCTTCTACATCGACGGCGTGGACATCAACGACGAACCCGCCGGCGATGCAGCGCCAGACGTGGAAGCTCCGGTCTTCTCCCTACATGCCGTGGCAGGTGTGCCAAGCTGTGACACAATGCAGGTTCATGCGTCCCTGGGCGCAACAGCCGTGGTTGCCCTCCTCGACACGGGGTCGACACATAACTTCATTGGCGAACGCGCCGCCCACCGCTCCGGACCGCCCATCCGGCCTCGTCCACGGCTCACCGCTACGGTGGCCAACGGCGAGAAGATCGCCGTCCCGGGGGTCATCCGCAACGCCCGGTCACCGTCGACGGCACAACGTTCCACGTCGACCTCTTCGTCATGCCGCTGGCCGGCTTTGACCTCGTCCTCGGAACCCAGTGGCTCGGCACACTGGGGCCCATCGTCTGGGACGTCGCTGCGCGTACCATGCAGTTCCAGTGCGACGGCAGGACCATCTGCTGGACAGGGACCAGCGACAACGCCGGACCGGGCCTGTGCGTGACCACGGTGGCCCCGAGCCGGTCCTCGCTCTCCAACCGGCCAAGGAGCCACTTCTCGACGCCCGCTCGGCACCTTAGGAGGATGTCTTCGCCGAGCCACGTGGGCTGCCACCCCGGCGCACCCGCGACCACCACATTGTCCTCAAGCCCGGCGCACTACCGGTGGCCGTTCGACCGTACCGATACCCGGCGGCACACAAGGATGAACTTGAACATCAGTGCGCGACCATGATGGAACAGGGCATCGTCCGTCGCGGCGACTCGGCGTTCTCCTCGCCGGTCCTTCTCGTCAAGAAGCCGGACGGTTCCTAGCGCTTCGCGCGTCGACTACGGGCGCTAAACGCGCTCACCGTCAAGGACGCTTTTCCCATCCCCGTGGTGGACGAGCTCCTCGACGAGCCGCACGGCGCAAAGTTCTTCACCAAAGCGGACCTACGCTCGGGCTACCATCAAGTCGGATGCGGCGGAGGACGTCCACAAGACGGCATTCCGTACACACGACGGCTTCGTACGAGTTCCTGGTCATGCCGTTTTGGGCTGTGCAACGCCCCGGCGACGTTCCAAGCCTTGATGAATGATGTGCTTCGGCCGTTCCTCCGCCGGTTTGTACTTGTATTTTTTGACGATATTTTGATCTACAGCCGGAGTTGGGCTGATCACCTCCGCCACATCCGCGCCGTCCTAGAGGAGCTTCGCCATCACCAGCTGTTCCTCAAGCGCACCAAGTGTGCGTTCGGCGCGGCGTCGGTCGCCTACCTCGGCCACGTCATCTCGGCGGCCGGCGTTTCCATGGATCCAGCCAAGGTCCAGGCCATCCACGAGTGGCCAGCTCCTCGATCGGCCCGTGCGGTGCGGGGCTTCCTCGGCCTGGCAGGGTATTATCGGAAATTCGTCCACAACTACGGCGCCGTGGCTGCCCCGCTGACCGCCCTACTTAAGAAGGACGGTTACTCCCGGACCGAGGGCCGCCGCCGCGGCCTTTGCGGCACTCAAGGAGGCGGTCACCTCGGCCCCCGTCCTCGCCATGCCGGACTTCTCCAAGCTCTTCGTGGTCGAATGCGACGCCTCCTCCCAGGGCTTCAGCGCAGTGTTGGTCCAAGAGGGCCACCCCATCGCGTTCTTCAGCCGGGCTGTCGCTCCTCGGCACCAGGCACTGGCGGCGTACGAGTGGGAGCTCATCGGCCTCGTCCATGCGGTCCGACACTGGAGGCCGTACTTGTGGGGCCGCCGATTCATCGTCAAAACGGACCATTACGGCCTCAAGTACCCGCTGGACCGAGAGGCTTGCGACGATCCCGCAGCATCACTGGGTGGGCAAGCTCTTGGGCTTCGATTTCACCGTCGAGTACAAGCCCGGGGCGTCTAATGTGGTGGCGGACGCGTTGTCCCGCCGCGACACTCCAGAAGAAGGGGCCATTATGGTCCTCTCGGCGCCTCGCTTCGACGTCCTCGACCGCCTCCGACAAGCCCAGCTCGTCGACCCCGCACTCATCGCCATCCGGGACGAGGTCCGCGCTGGTACCCGTCGAGCGCCGTGGGCGGTCATCGACGACATGGTCCACTACGCCGGACGCCTCTATGTGCCACCAGGCTCGGCGCTACTTCAGGAGCTGCTAGCGGCCGTCCATGAGGAAGGGCACGAGGGTGTCCAGCGCACGATGCACCGGCTTCGACGTGACTTTCATTTTCCTAATATGAAGCGGAGTTGTCCGGGACTTCGTACGGGCGTGTGCGACGTGCCGGCGCCATAAGTCCGAGCACCTTCATCCGGCGGGCCTCCTACTTCCTCTACGGTACCCCGGGCGTCCGGACGGATGTGGCGCTCGACTTCATCGAAGCCCGCCTCGGGTCCGCGGCAAGTCCGTCATCTTGACGGTGGTGGACGGATTCGGCAAGTACCGCCACTTCATCCCCCTCGCGCATCCTTACTCGGCGGAGTCGGTGGCACGAGCTTTCTTCGCCGAGATCGTCCGCTTGCACGGCGTTCCACGTCCATGGTGTCCGACCGTGACGTCGTGTTCACCTCCAAGTTTTGGCGTGAGCTCATGCGGGCCGATGGGCACCAAGCTCCACATGACGTCGGCCTTCCACCCGCATTCCGATGGACGTCCGAGTCTGCCAACCGCGTCATCGTCATGTACCTGAGGTGCCTCACAGGTGATCGACCCCGCCAATGGCTGCGGTGGCTCCCGTGGGCGGAGTACTTCTTCAACACGGCCTACCGTAGCTCCCTCCGCGACACGCCGTTCCGGGTCGTCTACGGCCGTGACCCTCCTTCCATCCGCTCGTATGAGCCGGGGGAAACACGCGTGGCAGCTGTTGCCCGCACGATGGAGGACCGGGAGGAGTTCTTGGGCGACGTTCGACACCGCCTGGAGCAGGCACAGGTGGTCCAGAAGAAGCACTACGACGGGGGTGCACCGCGACATCACCTTCCGGGTGGGCGACCGGGTGCTTCTTCGAGTACGCCGCCGTTCTCCGGCGTCGGCCGGCCACGGCTTCCGCCGCAACCGAAGCCCAGGTACTATGGCCCCTACCGCGTGGTAGAGCTCATCAACAACGTCGCTGTCCGCCTGGAGCTGCCCGCCCGTGCCCGCATCCACGACGTGTTTCACGTGGGCGTCCTCAAGAAGTTCCACGGTGCTCCACCAACGGCAACACCCCCCCTGCCGGCCCTTCACCATGGTGCGGTTATTCCTGAGCCTGAACGCGCCGTCAAGTCCAGGGTCGCTCGCGGCGTGCGCCAGGTGCTCATTCAGTGGAAGGACCAGTCCCCTGCGTCAGCTACATGGGAAGACGTCGATTCCTTCGTGGCCAAGTTTCCGGCGTTCCAGCTCGAGGACGAACTGCCTCTTGAGGCGGGGAGAGATGTCATGTGGGGCCTCACGTACGGCGGGCGCCGCCGGGCTCGGGACGTCCGTCGTGCCGCGGAGCGTGCCGAGCGCATGCGGGATCGGGGGCCACCGGAAGTGGCTAAGTTTAGAAAGCGATAAGATTAGTTTCCCTTTTATTAGTTTCCCTTTTTATCTCCTTAATCCTAGGAGTGATTGGTTAGCCGGTGGGCTACTTATCCCTGTACGGAGACCTTGAATGAATTAAGAAAAGTCTGATCCCATCTATCCTCCACCTCTCCTTCTCAAGCCGCCGGCCGGGGGGGAATAACCCGACCAGCGAGCACGGTGAGGGGGGAACAACCCCCGCCGGCTACCACGGACCGTGAGTACGAGCTTCGTAGTCGAGGTCCCGCGTCCTTGGGTACTAACGCCCTTTACACCTCCGTTGCAGCATACTTGTGTAGCCATGCCAATGTAATGAAGATGCTCGTAAACAGCCTGATCGGTGCAAGCAATTGTAAAGAAAATGCTTTCAAACAAGAAACAAAATGCTTGTCGTCTCACCGAAATTCACCAACCTCACTGAAGCTTTTACAATTGCCCTGTTAGCTTGTCTCAAGATTTCGCAAGAATTTCTCTCCATCAGGGCATCTAAAAAATAAGCCCACCAAGGAGGGCCCAGCCCGAGAAGGCACGTTCAAAAAACAAGAAGGCGGGCTGGCCGAGAAGCTTCTCAAACCGCCTCCCCTATATTTACTGTCAGTCTGTCACCGATCCGTTTCTCACCACCCCTGAAAAACTCTCTTCCCCGTTTCGAAATACTCCGAATCCCCGAGCTCGGCGGTGGACGGAGCGGGCGGAGCCGAGAGCGCCGCCATGAAGATCACCATCAAGACGTCGAAGGGCTTCAGCTTTGAGATCGAAGTGGAGCCCTCCAGCACGGTACTACGCCGCGCTGCCGCGCTCTTCCCACTCGTGCTGATCTCGCGGCTCCGTGCGGAATCTCTGCTCGTTGCCGGCGCTGCTAGTTGAACGTTTTGGGTGTCAGGCGCTTAGGGTTCGTCGGCGGGTTTGTTTTTTTCTTTTCCGCCTGCGCCCGGGGTGAGTGAGTGCTCAGGGTCGCAGGATTTGGGCACTAATGGGGCCAATCTGCTATAGCATTTTAGGTATTAGAGCCGGCAGAGGCTGTGTGATGGAGTCGGTTGAGGCGTTTAGCTGTAGAAGCCATCATTAATTCCTGCTAGGGTTCGGCGGTGGATTGGGTCCTGATGTCCGATAATTTTTTAATTTTAACCTTTTTTTTAATTTATTTATAAAAATAACCCCCTGGCGAATTTTATTTGCACCCGGTGACCCCTTTGCCCGCGTCCGGCGGCGTGGCGCGGCGGCAGCCGCCGCTGCGCCACATGCGGCGCGCGCGCGCCCCCGCCACGCCGGCCGGCCGCGCGCGCGCGCCGGGCGTGGGCCCGGCCCCGCCGCGCCACATGCACCGGCGAGGGGGGGCCGCCGCGCCATCCCGCCCGGCGCGGCGGCGCCAAGTCTAGAGGGTCCGCGCAGCCCCCCTTCTTCCTCCTCCTCTCCCCTTTCTTCTCCCGGCCCCGAGCCGCGCCGCCCACCGGTGCCGCCCCCCCCCCCCCCCCCCAATCCGGCCCCAAATCGGTGGATTTGGGGTGAGAAAAGTGGGGGGAATTTGTTCCCCGCGTCCTTGTGAAGGTATTGACCTACTTCTTTCCCTCTCGTTACCGTTGCATTTTGTAGATCGGAGTAGATGTTTGTGACCTAGGGTTAAGTATAGAAATTTGAAATTTAGGCGAAATGCAATTAGTTTTAATGTAAATGATGATTAGTTCATACGCGGTAGTGTCTCTGCCCGTGTTATTGACGTGTAGAACATGTTGCATGAATCGATTTAATGATATTATTGATGTCAAATGTTTAGGGTAGTTGATAATGGGTGTAGCTATTATATGGATGCACGTTTATTAGGGGGAATACCTAACAATTTTGTTGAATAACAGAATATGCATAATGTGTACATGCATTTATATATATATATAACTAATCGAGATGGATATAATTTTTGTTGAACACAATTCTAATTTTGCATGTATATTTATAATAAATCATCTATTCTAGTACTATATAGTTATGAAACAAGTTAGTTCATGAAGTTCTTTAAATTTTGTAGATGGACTGTTTAGTTCGCATGTTTCATGGGGGCGTAGTTAAAGAAAATGGAGAGTTTGAGAATATGACAGAGTTAGTAGAAACATTTGATGGTCCGCCAAGCTTTAAGGATGTAGTTGATTGTGCAATGGTCAACTATGGAGTTGGAATGCATGAGTTGACATTTAGAGGTCGTTTTGATTGTGGGAAGGCTAGAGCTCATTATGTGTTGATGAGCTTGTCAAGTGAAGAAAATTGGAATCGGTATAAGGTAGTTGGTCAAGCTAATGTGTCATGTCTGGAGGTTGTGGTAGATATTACTCGTGGGCCTAGTGGTAATGTTTACATGAATGAGGAAGTGTCGTTTGAGGTTCTAAAAGGTACACAAGAGTCTACAATTTTGGAGGAGAACTTTGGTTGTAGGGAACCTAGTCGGGATGTTGGGATGGTGAATGATGATTTTCCCAATGATTGTTTTGAGCGGGAGGAAGAAACCATGGACGATGATGATATATCCGACGGCTACGAAGAAGGTGATTCGAAAATGAGTCCGATGAGGAGCATGCGGAAGAGCAAAATGATGCCAATGCACATGCGGCCGAAGCACTCCTTGGTTTAAGTGAGGTTAACTTGGATGGTGTTCAACATGATTATGTTGCGGGACCCTCGGTGAACCATAGAACCTTTGAAAGGGAAGTGCACATAAGTAGGCCGCCGGTGAACACTAGAAATGGTGAAAGTGAAGAACAAGTACCTAGGTTCCGGACAACACTAGAATTGGTGAGAGTGCTCGAACACTACACCCAAGCTCGGTACCAATTTGGAATCCCTTCGTTCGCAATAACGAGAGACTTGAGTAGGATCGATAGAGCCATTTGTGATTCTACTAGGTTGTTCACGAAGGAATAATTTTTACCGGTGAGCCCGAGATACTTGAGAAAATGATGTTTGACTCCCTGGATGAACTTAAGTTTTTCTTGGGCGACTATGCGGTGAAGCATTATAGGCCTTTCACCGTGGTCCATTCGGACAAGAATCTTAGGTATGAAGTAATGTGCAAACAAGGGTGCATGTGGCGTGTATGGGCACGGTTGCGAGAGAGGGACGGGGAAATGGAAGATTACAAAGGTTGTGGGACCTCACACATGTCGTTCGAGTCGGGTGAAGGGAGTTCACGCACAATTGATCGCAAGTTACATTGGAAGGTGTATCTTAGGCGTTGTTCGTGAGAATAGTGAGGTGACGGCCGGCAATTTGATAGAGCAGATATTGATGTTTGCGGATATCGTGTGAAGTATTCTAAGGCATGGCGGGCTAAACAACATGCAATTGCCTTGCTATGGGGCGATTGGAAAGAGTCATATGCAAAAATTCCAAGGGTCTTGAGAGCCATGAACCACTTCAATCCCGGGGTTAAATGGTTCCCTTACATGACCGGTTCTCGTGTTCTCGACGGTTGTGTTTTGAAGCCCGTCCTTCTACATGTTTTTTTGGTGCTTTCCACAATGTAAAGTGGCTTTCCAACAACGTCGTCCGGTGATACTTGTAAACGGAACCTTCTTGACCGGCAAGTACGGAGGTACACTCATGATGGCGATTCTTGTAGATCCTGAACAACAACTTGTGCCTTTAGGTTTTGCCTTGGCGGAGAGTGAGAATGACGACAGTTGGTCATGGTTCATGAGGCTCATTCGCATTAACATACTTGGTCCAACGCGACAGGTATGTATGATCTCAGATCGGCACCATGGTCTCATCAAATGTGCGAGCGACCACCTGGATGGGTATCAACCACTTGTTCATCGGTGGTGCCTTAGGCACTTTGCCGCCAATTTGTGGCGTCGTCAAAAGAACAGGAGGTAATAGGACAGTTGAAGTTGCTGGCATCAGTACATACAGAGGACAAATTTAAGGAACTGCACAAAGACTTAGTTAAGAACTTGAACGAGGAAGCTAAAGATTGGTTGGACTATGAAATGGAGGATAAGGACAAATGGGCTCAAGCATATGATGCCGGGGGTATGCGTTGGGGTATCATGACAACAAACTATTCTGAAAGTGTCAACAACATATTTAAAGGAATAAGAAGTAGACCCGTCGCGGGGATCATTGAATACTCATTTGAAAAATGCAATGAATACTTTGTGAAAAGATGGCGGAATGCACGTGATTTGTTGGATAATGGGGGTAGAATTGGATCCTTTGCGGATGATATAATGTATGATGTCGCTTTAAGATCGTGAACCAACATGCGAAGCATACGGTCCGGATAGAATGATTTATTCTATTCGAGGTTCCTCTACTACTAATGTTGGAGGGGAGAGTCATGGCGGTCGACACTATAGGGTGGACCTCGGGCCGTACTTTCACCGTAACGGTTCTCAATTGTTGCATCTTTCTTGTTCTCACTTGATGACAGGCTTGCATCGCTAGAGGTCTAGACTATGAAAATGCCATGTACATGTCTCCTTTGTTATTTAGAGAACACACCATTAAGATTTGGGAATCCAGCTTTGAGCCGTACCTTGATCCGTCACAATGGCTCGAATATGATGGCCCGAGTACGTGCCACTCGTCGTCTTTGAAGAAATTGAAAAAGGGTAGGAGGCAAAAGAAGCGTTTGAAAGGGGACATGGACGTGTGTCAAGGAAGGTTTGCCGCCGATTATGATATGGGTGATTTTGAAGCTGATGCGGACAAGATGACATATCTTTGCTCAAAATGTCACAAAGAAATTAAAAGCGCAAGTGTCGGAAAAGAAAATTGAAGGGCAAGAAAAAAGCAACGGGGACAAATAGAAGGATGGGTGGTTCCAACTTGAGGGTAGGTGTCATGGTAGTATGTTAGTAGGTGAAAAATTATGAAATTTTGTATGCAAGTTAAATAATTTTATATTTCTATATAGTTACCTTCAATTTTTAATTGTTGTTACTAACTACAAGTAAATTTTTTTCAGGATGGCGCACCCAGTGTACCCGCTCCTTGAGGCTGCATATGATGGCAGCCATCGTGCACACCTTCTGGCCGACCTTCACGAGGTATTTACAAAAACCTGAACTTAAGATCCAAATTTATTAGTTATTGTACCTCCTAGTTGTGTTTAATATGTAATAGTGTTAATATGTGAGCTAAGCATATTTCTTTCATTTTGACTACTACACATTGCTAATGTTGTAATTATTGAATTTTATTGTTTTTTAGGACTTGAACCCGTTGAGGGTGCGAGAGCACTTTCCACTTCCTTGGGATGAGAGATACGCCCCGTACTTGGCTAGAGCGGGGTTCTTGGACATTGCTTTGGTCATGGTTCGTGGGTTGCCTGTGATGGACGGGCCGTTGTTGTCGGCCTTGGTGGATCGATGGCGTCCGGAGACCCACTCTTTCCACCTACCGTGTGGAGAGATGACGATCGGCTTGCGGGATACCGCCATGATCTTGGTCTTCCACTTGAGGGGCCGCCGGTGAGTGGGATCATTCGGAGTGCTTGGTTGGCGAGACATGGTTGAGTTGCACATTGGGGTGAGACCACCGGATGCGATGAGGGGGATGCGTCGAAGAAGACCTCGGAGTGAACACAGTTTGGTTGAGGCGGCACTTCACCGTATGCCCCCGGGGAGTTCCTCGAGTTGTTGTAGAGAGGCACGCACGTGTATGGCTTTGGCACTTTGTTGCCACGTTCCTCGCTACCGGATGCGGCGGGTAACACCGTTTCTTGGATGGTTCTCCGCCACTTTTGGGTCGGGATTGGGACAATATCCATGGCTACGGTTGGGGTTCGGCGGTTTTGGCATGGCTATATAGGCGGTTATGTGATGCCGTAGGCGGAGTGGACGGGATGCGAACCTTGGTGGATGCGCTTACCTCATGCAGATTTGGATTTGGGAGCGTCTTCCAGAGGGCCGACCACATCGCGGGCCGGTTGAGGTACACACAAATCTTTTGTTCTTTATTCATGCGGACTTATATTCATGAATTATTAATCTTTCAAATTTTGGTTATATTTTGCGGGGCTTGGAATAGGCGAGGATTCTCGACCCACTTTTGGGTTTGTGTGGAAGACAAACGACAGCGGTACGTGGTCCTCGGGAAGGAGGTACAAGTTCTACACAAACGAGTTGGACTTGTCTTACTCGGGCGCGCAGTACAAACCCCATGTCCACTAGTTCGTGTTCAATTTGTAAATTTTGGTTCATCACATTTTCTCTAAACATGTTGTATGTTTGTAGGTTGAGTGGCTACCGTACGTGAAAGTGCATCTTGGCCCCTAATTATTTTGGTGATAATGACAAGCACGATTTGAGGTATTTAATGCTTCGACAAGATGTGTGCAGGGCTTAAGCGAATGAAATCCGTTTGGATGATCAAAGGAAGTCCCCCCAATTTCAAGATGATGTTTTCTAATTCAAATCAAGGCTTAATTCTCTTTTACTTTTGAATTTGAGTATAGGAAGCACCGTACTATAAAGGGGGATGCAAGTCAATAACCAAGAGATGCTAAAAGTGCTCTAGAAGGGATTCTTTGTGAGTGAGAAGAGTTGAGAGTCGACACGTGCACGTATGCTTAGCTTCTCTAAAAATGCGTGACCGGTCGGTACTACCGACCCCACGTCGGTTCTACCGACCCGAGCCCATCGGTAGTACCGGCGCGGGGCCGGTATACCGATATGCGTTCTCGGCTCGGTTCGCCGGGGGGCCGGTACTACCGACCCCGCGTCGGTACTACCGGTGCCGCATCGTTTTTCTTCGAAAATTCAACCCCTCGGTAGTACCGACACCGTGTCGGTAGTACCGAGGATATGCGAGTTTGCACAGTAACGGCTAGTTTTCAGCCCCTAGTATTTAACCCCTCTTCTCCCTCCTCACTCACCGCCGACCAACCACGGGACAAACACTTCCTTGAGCATTCACTCCACCTCCCTCACCTCCTCTAGAGCTAATCCTTGATTCCTTTGAGCTAGGACTTGAGAAGTGAGGTGATTTCTAGTGAAGTGTGACCAAGCTTAGAGAGCCTCTTCGTTCTTCTCCTTCTCAAGAGCATTTGAAGCATCTCCGGTTGTTGTGTTGCATTTGTTACTCTTGAAGCTTGCTTCTAGACGGTTAGGCGTCGCCGCGAGTGCCCTCTTTGTGTGGTGCACCGGGATCGTTTGTATTGCCCTCTCCTTCGTGGAGAAATCTTAGTGAGCACCAATCTTCCTTTGTGGGGGTTGGAAGAGGAAAAGAGGCTCTTGGTGATAGCCCTCCCTTTGTGGGATCCTCAACGGAGACGTAGCATCCTTTGTGGGTGTGAACTTCGGATTAATTTTCGTGTCTCCTTTGCTTGCTTGCGTTTCTTCAAGTTTATCTAACCCTAGAACTTGTTTTTAGCCCGATCTATCTTTTGGTTGCTATCCAACTTGTTTCTGTGATTGCAGGTGGTTCTTAGCATCTAAACTTAAACTTTGATTCAAGTAGAATTGCTAGAAACTGCACAAAATTCAAATTTCGTTTTAAGTTTTCTCTGCCTGTCGGTAGTACCGACCTGGTACCGGTAGTACCGACCCTGTCGGTAGAACCGGCACCACGTCGGTAGTACCGGCAGGACATTTAATCCGCTGCTTTTGTTTCAGAAATTTGAAGTGATCCTATTCACCCCCCCCTCTAGGCATCACAAGGTCCTTTCAATTGGTATCAGAGCCTAATCCCTTGATTTAGGCTTAACCGCTAAAGGGATCAAGATGTCGGGGATTGGAAGCAACCCAACCGCCGAAGAAATTGCCGCAAAAGAAGCTCAAGAAAGAGAGCTCACGGCGGCTCAAGTCGGCGACCTCATCGGCGGGGCACCAAGCCGTACTCCATCCAACGTGGACAGCTCCGACGACTCCTCATCGGATTCCGATTCCGACTCGGACTCCGACTCAAGTGATGAGGACGCCAAGGACGATGATCTTGCGGCAAAGAAGGCGACCAAGAAGAGAAGAAAGGCTAAGAGGAAGAAGAAGGCCAAGAAGATGGCCAAGAAGCTCCTCAAGAAGATGATCAAGAAGGAGCAAGCCAAGTACTCTCACTCCGGCTTCTACGAAGTGCCCCATCACTACGGGCAAATTCCGGCAACAACTCTAACGATAAATTCTATTCCGTGCATTTGGGAAAGCCTCCTCATTTCGATGGGAAGGACTATCCTAAATGGGCTTATGATATGCAAATGCACCTTTACGGGCTTCACCCCTCTCTTTGGAAGATTGTGGTTGTAGGTGTAACGATTCCCGCCGAAGGAGAAGCTCTCACCATTGAGCATGAACAAGATCTTCACCGCAATGTACAAGCCACAAGAGTTATCACGGGATCCTTGTGTGCTCAAGAATTCAACAAGGTTCGGAACATCCAAATTGCCAAGGTGATTTGGGACACACTCAAGGAAGCACATGAAGGAACCGAGCATGTGAGACAAGGCAAGATGGACCTAATCAATGGAGAACTTGAGCTTTTCTTCATGAAGGATGGAGAGACCGTTCAAGAGATGTATGATAGGCTCATGGTGCTTGTATCGGATATTAGAGCCCTTGGGAGCAAAGATTGGGATGACTCGAAGGTCACAAAGAAGTTACTAAGAGCCTTTGCCCCCAAAGACAAGAACTTGACTCAAATGATAAGAAGAGATCCAAGATATCCAACAATGACACCTACTCAACTACTTGGAGAGATATTGCACCAAGAACTTGTTGATCAAGATGTGGAGAAGTCGCTAACCTTGAAGATGGGCAAGAGTCTAGCTCTCAAAGCTAGCTCTAATGAAGTAGTTGAAGAAAAGCCCAAGCCATCCAAAAGCAAGAAAGAAGACACTAGCGACGAAGAGAGCACGGATGAAGAAACCGCATTTGCCATACGGAAGTACAAGAAATTCTTGAAGTCAAGAAACTCAAGAAAAGGTGGGGATGATAGAAGGAAGAAGTCACAAAGAAAGTGTTATGAGTGTGGAGAATATGGACATTTCATTGCCGAGTGTCCCAAGAACAAGAACAAGAATGAGGAAGAGAAGAGGTTCAAGGAGAGAAGCAAGGAGTACAAGAGCAAGTACCAAGGGCGTGCGCACGTGGGTCAACAATGGGACTCAAGTGATGAAGATGAAGAACCAAAGAAGCAAGGGATGGCAACAATTGCCATGGCACAAGGTTCATCCTCAACACGCCTCTTCAACAACCTCTCCGATGATGAAGACCACTCTCATTTTTGCCTCATGGCAAGGGGGAGCAAGGTACAAGAATCAACCATCTCATCCTCTCTAACATCCTCCACTTCCACCTCTTGTAGTGACATAGAAAACTTAGATGAGGAAAAGGAACTAGAGGACAACATGATAAAGAAATTTGGTAAAAAGGGCCACAAGGAAATTAAAAGGCTATTGGACAAACTAGAGAAAAAGAAAGAGATCCTTCATGAGCAAGAAGACTTGCTTATCCTTGAAAAGGAAAGAAACCTTGCTTTAGAAAGATCTCTTGCCGAAGAGAAGGCTAAGGTGGAGAAGTTGACCATGGAATTATCCTTGGTTGGCGACTCTAATAAGAAGATGTCAAAGGATCTTACCTTGGCAAATGAATCTTTAACTTCCCTAAAAACTACTCATAGTGAGCTTCAATCAAGCTTCTCATGCTTGACCGAGAAATACAAATCTCTTGAAGCCAACTTTAGTAGTCTTTGGGAAAGCACTAAAGCAACTCCATCGGCAAACTTGGACTCTAGTGCCTCCACTAGCAAAACTTGCTCTTCTTGTGTTAATATTGATATGAATGCTATCAAGACTAACCTTGCAAAGCTTGAAGAGAAAATTAAGAGCAAGGACAAGGAAATTGCCCGATTGAACATGTTGTTTACTCAAGGCAACATAAGTTCCAAGCCTATACCCAAGGTGGTGGACAAGCAAGGACTTGGACACCGCAAGAACAACAAGGCAAATGGTAGGGTGGCCGTGAAAGGGCATGAGGTTCCCCTATGGAACAAGGGAGGGTACCTCAACACAATTATGGATATTGCTCATGGAGTCACCACGTCCACCACAACCAAGGAGGCCCCAAAGATTGTGCAAACCACAAAGGAAATTGGTGGGAGTAACATTCCACCTAAGGCATCGAAGAATGTGGTTGAGCATAAACCAACACCCAACCACACTTGTGATTACATTGTGACCTTGGACCATAATGGTAAAATAGTGGTCAAGTATGTTGGGGCCTATGCTTTGAAGGCCATGAGAAAGAGTGTGTGGGTTCCAAAAGTTTTTGCATCTAACCTCCAAGGACCCAAATCTCTTTGGGTACCTAAACCAAGAGCTTAAACTTGTTTTGTAGGCCTACTCCTCCGGTGGAAGCGCATGGTTGATTGATAGTGGTGCCACTAATCACATGACCGGGAGAGGAAGGCTTGTTTGCATCTCTTGACCGTTATGACAACCCTACGGAAACTATCATTTATGGAGATAATGGTCAAGGAGATGTCATTGGTCTAGGTAAAATTGCTATCTCAACAACAAATTCAATTGAAGATGTTTATCATGTGCAAGGGTTGGGATACAACTTGTTGTCGGTTTCACAACTTTGTGAGAAAGGCTACAATTGTCTCTTTACTCATGAGGGTGTGACCGTCTCTAGAAGGGAGGATTCCTCTATTGTCTTTGCGGGTCACTTACGGGGAAAACTTTACTATGTGGACTTCACAAAAGTAAAGGTGGACCCTAAGGCTTGCTTAGTGGCAAAATCCGACTTGGGTTGGCTATGGCATCGCCGACTAGCCCATGTTGGCATGAGGAACTTGGCCAAACTTCAAAAAGACGAGCACATCCTAGGACTAACGAATGTTGTTTTTGAGAAAGATAGGTTGTGTAGCGCATGTCAAGCCGGCAAGCAAGTTGGAGCTCATCATCCCGCCAAGAACATTCTATCCTCATCAAGACCCTTGAAACTGCTACACATGGATTTATTTGGACCCATTGCCTACATAAGCATCGGTGGTAATAAATATGGTTTGGTAATTGTTGATGACTTTTCCCGTTTCACTTGGGTATTCTTTTTGCAAGATAAAAGTGAGGCAAAGGGAATTGTGAAGAAGTTCATTAGAAGAGTTCAAAATGAGTTCGAGCTCAAGGTCAAGAATATAAGAAGTGACAACGGCTCGGAATTTAGGAACACACAAGTCGAAGAATTTCTAGATGAAGAAGGCATCAAGCATGAACTTTCCGCTCCATATACACCTCAACAAAATGGCATTGTTGAGAGGAAGAACCGCACCTTGATAGAAGCGGCAAGGACAATGCTTGATGAATACAAGACTCGGACTCATTTTGGGCGGAAGCCATCAACACCGCATGCCACGCCGCCAACCGTCTCTACCTCCACAAGTACTTGAACAAGACTCCCTACGAAATCATCACCGGTAAGAAACCTAGTGTGCATTACTTTAGGGTCTTTGGGTGTAAGTGTTTCATACTTAACAAGAAACCCAAAGCCTCAAAGTTTGCATCCAAGGTTGATGAAGGTTTTCTACTTGGTTATGGAACTAACGAGCATGCCTATCGTGTTTTCAACAAAACCACCGGTTGTGTTGAGACCACGGTAGACGTGAAATTTGACGAATCCAACGGCTCTCAACGAGAGCAAGTTAGTGAAAACCTTGTAGAAGATGAAGAGCCCCCAAGTGTATCCATCTTTAGAATGGGAACCGGTGAAGTGATGCCTCGGGAAGTTCAAACACAAGCTCCGGTTGACACAAGCAATCATGATCCATCATCTTCAACACGAGCGAAGCCACCTAGTTCTCAAGTTCAACAAGATGAGAGTCAAGTTCATGGTGACGATCATGAACGGGGCGTTGATCAAGGGGGAGAACTAAGTGATGAAGCTCAAGAGGAAACACCGCAAAGTGAAGATGATGATGATGGACCTATTCAACGTCAATCTCAAGAACCACATCCAAGAGTACATCAAATGGTTCAACGGGATCATCCCGTCGACAACATTCTCGGAAGTATTCAAAGAGGGGTAACAACTCGATCTAGATTGTCAAATTTTTGTGCATTTTACTCGTTTGTTTCCTCTTTGGAACCTCTTAGTGTGGAACAAGCTCTTGAGGATCCGGATTGGATTATTGCCATGGAGGAAGAGTTGAACAACTTCAAAAGAAATGAAGTGTGGGAGTTGGTACCAAGACCCAAGCAAAACGTGATCGGCACCAAATGGGTTTTTAGGAACAAGCAAGATGAATTTGGCGTCGTCACAAAGAACAAGGCAAGACTTGTTGGCAAGGGTTACACACAAGTTGAAGGTTTAGATTTTGGAGAAACGTATGCACCGGTAGCAAGGCTAGAGTCAATTCGTATTCTTTTAGCCTATGCCACTCATCATGATTTCAAGCTTCATCAAATGGATGTGAAGAGTGCATTCTTGAATGGACCTCTCCAAGAAGAAGTGTATGTGGATCAACCACCGGGCTTTGAAGACTCAAGGTTTCCAAACCATGTGTACAAGCTCCATAAGGCGCTCTACGGGCTTAAACAAGCTCCTAGAGCATGGTATGAATGCCTTAAGGATTTTCTTCTCAAGAACGGCTTTGAGATAGGCAAAGCCGATTCTACCCTATTCATTCAAAGAAATGGAAAAGATATCTTCGTTTGTCAAATTTATGTCGATGATATTATTTTTGGATCCACTAATGACAAATTTTGTGAAGAATTTAGTAGGATCATGACCAAGAGATTTGAGATGTCTATGATGGGAGAATTGAAGTTCTTTCTTGGGTTTCAAATCAAGCAAATGAAAGAAGGGACTTTCTTATGTCAAACCAAGTATGTGAAGGATATGCTCAAGAGGTTTGACATGGCCGATTCAAAGCCCATCAAGACCCCCATGGCACTAAATGGACATCTTGATCTCAATGAAGAAGGGAAGTCGGTCGACCAAAAGGTATTCCGTTCCATGATTGGCTCCCTACTTTACCTTTGTGCATCTAGGCCCGATATAATGCTTAGTGTGTGCATGTGTGCAAGATTTCAAGCCAATCCTAAGGAGTGCCATCTAATGGCTGTTAAGAGGATCTTTAGATATTTGGTTCATACTCCTAACCTAGGCTTGTGGTATCCCAAAGGCTCCACTTTTGATCTACTTGGATACTCCGATTCGGACTATGCGGTTGCAAGGTAGATCGGAAGAGTACCACCGGGACTTGCCAATTTCTTGGTCGGTCCTTGGTGTCTTGGAGCTCAAAGAAGCAAAACTCGGTTGCTTTATCCACGGCCGAAGCTGAATATGTCGCGGCCGGTGCATGTTGTGCACAACTCTTGTGGATGAAGCAAACGTTGAGTGATTATGGTTGCAAGTTTAGTAAGATCCCACTCTTATGTGACAATGAGAGTGCTATCAAGCTAGCGAACAATCCAGTCCAACACTCTCGAACAAAGCACATAGACATTAGACATCACTTCTTACGGGATCATGAGGCTAAGGGTGATATTGCTTTACGGCATGTTTGCACCGAAAAACAACTTGCCGACATTTTCACTAAGCCTCTAGACGAGCAAAGGTTCCGTGCTTTGAGGAGTGAGCTAAACATCTTAGATTCTCGTAACTTGGCTTGATGTTTTGCACATAAACTTGCTTGCCGCCTAGATAGGAAGCGAAATCTCTTTTCTTAGCTTCTTTGTATGAGTTTTTACAAACATTGGATTTTCACATAGAGGGTGGTGACTATAGCTTTGACTGATTGTTTGTGAACTAGTCACCATCTCCTATGAGTTCTTAACATGTCCATACTCCTCTCTACCCAAGATCTCTCTTTAAATCCAAATCTTTCCAAAAATCTGCTAAATCCACCGGTACAACCGACACCATGTCGGAAGTACCGATAAGAACTCTCTCGTTTGGATTTCCGGCGATCACCGTACTACCGACCCCGTGTCGGTACTACCGGAACCCCCCCGTAGAACCGACACGGGGGAGGTATACCGATAAGGACCTTCGTTTCATTTTTAAGGGGACCCCGTAGTACCGACGCCCGTCGGTACTACCGATAAATCTCGCAGCTTATATATACGGCGAGGCCGGACCTAGGGTTCATTCTCAATCTTTCAACCGTTGAAGCACCCCCCTTCCTCCTTCTCTCCAAATCCGCCAAGGAATCTTATCACCCATCCGTGGAAAGTGCTCCTAGCTCACATCTCTTGATTCTCCACCCTCCGGAACATCCGTTCCTCGCCAGAAGATCGTCGATTCGCGCGGGAAGCTTGTCAAGGTACTCATTCAAAATCTCCGGGATCGATCTCTCAATGTAGTTGTTTCTAGAGGAAATGCTTTAGGGAATCAATACCTTTACCTCCATAGAACCCATGCTCATGTTTTTGTAGACTTTTGTTGGCTAAAATCGCAGATTCCGATCCTTTCACCAAAAACCCGACCCTCATCGGTAGTACCGACCCCGTGTCGGTAGTACCGATGAGGGGTGGTTAACCTTGCTTCCCATCTTAGGGCCGAGCCCTTTCTCATCATATTCAAAACCCTTATCCTATACATTGTTGCTAAATCTCCGGATGGGACGTGGCCGGCAAGCAAGTTGTACGTGAAGGCTCCGACGAAGATGATGTTCCTCTCGCTCAAAGGAAGAGGAAAGGAGGAGCTAGCTCTCAAGGTCCTCGTGGTCGTGGACGTACCAATCCTCCCGCAGCCCCCTCGTCGGTCCACCGGTCAAGGTCATCGTGCCCGCACCAAGCAAGCACATCAACCCGATGATCATTATGACGACTATGAGGATATCTCTTTGGAAACTCTCTCATCGTTCGTCCTTCGACCATCACGGCCTCCTCGTCCTGCCACACAAATGGGGGTTGTAAGGATGGTGGACTACACTAGAGGCTCCCACAATGTCTACAAGGAGAGGTACTCTGACCCCGCTCTGTGGCAAAAGGAGTTTGATTCCGACATCCGTTTTTGGCTCAAATTCAATGCCGATTGGTATGAGTCCGTCATTCTAAGCAAGGATCACATGACAATCGATATGAAATCAATCAATTGGGATCTCCTTAGGTCACTTGACATTCCGGCTGTTAATGAAGCTATCGATATATGCCATGCCAAGGGGATGACAAATGTTATGTCAATCAACTGTGATTGGAATGAGGAGGTGGTCGCTCAGTTCTATGCAAATCTCTATATCCGTCGTGAGACCGGACTTTTCATTGGCTTCTTCAAGGCAAGCCTCTTTCCGTCTCCTATGAGCGCTTCGCTCAGATTCTTGGCTTTGGTGAGGAGGATCTCGCACTTCCAAAGCTACATGGTGGTGAATTTCCCCTTGACAGCGAGATGGCTTTCATGTATGACTCGGCTTATGGCAAGGTGGAATTTGGCACTACTCACGGGATGAAGCCGTCTATCGGATGCTAAACCAACTCTTTCGCTACACTCTCACTCCAAAGATAGGTGACAACACCAATATCTCTAATGTGGCAAAAGAGATCCTAGTGAGGATGGCACCGGCAAGGAAAGCTTTAGTATCTTCAACTTCATTTGGGAAGAGATCATTGTGTGCTCCGTGTCCGCTAACAAGAGCTGCCAGTATGCCCCTTGGATTTTTCAGATGATATGTGAGGTTGCGGGAGTTGACATCCTTCCGGACAAGACTCACTCTTGGTACAAGCCAAACAAAGGGAACATTGAGCGGCTCCTCAAGTTAGGCAAGCATGCCCCTCCTCGTCCTCCTACCGCAGGTGGCTCCTCCTCTGGTGGCCCATCTTCTTTTGAGCCACCCTCCTCCTCTCGCGGGCCATCCGCATCTAGAGGTACCGTTCCCCCGGGCAAGAAAAAGAGCATCTTCAACTTTCTATCTCAAGGCCTTTTTGCTTGTTTCAATGTGGGACGACACAATGCACAAGAGATTCGTGCCCATAGGCAAGCACGTGGATGAGCGACTCCTCAAGCTTGAGACGCGCCAAAAGTCCTTGCTCGCTCAACACAACATTGAGCACTCTCCGGTTCGCGAGCCCATGGACTTTCCTCCTCCACCAAACTTCTACAACCCTTGGGAGATCTACGGCGACGCCTCCATGATGTATGGAGCTCCTCCGGCCGACATCGACGACGAGGACTTTGGTGGTGCAGAGGACGACGACGATGACGACGACTCCCCTCCAGCTGCCCACTCTCCACATGACTACGACGATTGAAGGGCCTCCTCTTTTTGGCGCTTGATGCCAATGGGGGAGTGAGCTCACAATTTACTCATGTGTGGTGTGGGCTTGCACCTTCCTTTATCTATCTATCTATCTATCCGTGTGTTTGTGGACATGTAAGGACTATGTGTGGATTCATGTGTGTGATGTAATGCTTGTCGAAGAACCTAAGAACCTAGAACTCGTTTAAATTTGTAAGACTTAAGTTGTGCTTGTGGTGTGAGGAACCTTAATTATCTATTTGTGATGCTTGTTATTGCTCTCTTTTATTGTTTTGTATATCATGACATATGCATCACGGTTTGTATATCACACTCATGCACTTGTGTATGTAATTTGAGAATGAAAAATCTTCTAAATGTGTGATGGGCATTTGAAGCCTTTTTAGAAGTTGAAGCACACATTTAGGGGGAGTTTCAATTTCAAATTTGTTAAATACACACATCCTTTTATAAACAAATTGTGGTTGTCATCAATCACCAAAAAGGGGGAGATTGAAAGTGCATCTTGGCCCCTAATTATTTTGGTGATAATGACAAGCACGATTTGAGGTATTTAATGCTTCGACAAGATGTGTGCAGGGCTTAAGCGAATGAAATCCGTTTGGATGATCAAAGGAAGTCCCCCCAATTTCAAGATGATGTTTTCTAATTCAAATCAAGGCTTAATTCTCTTTTACTTTTGAATTTGAGTATAGGAAACACCGTACTATAAAGGGGGATGCAAGTCAATAACCAAGAGATGCTAAAAGTGCTCTAGAAGGGATTCTTTGTGAGTGAGAAGAGTTGAGAGTCGACACGTGCACGTTTGCTTAGCTTCTCTAAAAATCGCGGACGTCGGCTCGTACTACCGACCCCACGTCGGTTCTACCGACCGAGAGCCCATCGGTAGTACCGGCGCGGGGCCGGTATACCGATATGCGTTCTCCGGCTCGGTTCGCCAGGGGGGCCGGTACTACCGACCCCGCGTCGGTACTACCGGTGCCGCATCGTGTTTTCTTCGGAAAATTCAACCCCTCGGTAGTACCGACACCGTGTCGGTAGTACCGAGGATATGCGAGTTTGCACAGTAACGGCTAGTTTTCAGCCCCTAGTATTTAACCCCTCTTCTCCCTCCTCACTCACCGCCGACCAACCACGGGACAAACACTTCCTTGAGCATTCACTCCACCTCCCTCACCTCCTCTAGAGCTAATCCTTGGTTCCTTTGAGCTAGGACTTGAGAAGTGAGGTGATTTCTAGTGAAGTGTGACCAAGCTTAGAGAGCCTCTTCGTTCTTCTCCTTCTCAAGAGCATTTGAAGCATCTCGGGTTGTTGTGTTGCATTTGTTACTCTTGAAGCTTGCTTCTAGACGGTTAGGTGTCGCCCGCGAGTGCCCTCTTTGTGTGGTGCACCCGGGATCGTTTGTATTTTGCCCTCTCCTCGGTGGAGAATTCTTAGTGAGCACCAATTTTCCTTTGTGGGGGTTAGAAGAGGAAAAGAGGCTCTTGTTGATAGCCCTCCCTTTGTGGGATCCTCGACGGAGACGTAGCATCCTTTGTGGGTGTGAACTTCGGATTAATTTCTCGTGTCTCCTTTGCTTGCTTGCGTTTCTTCAATTTTATCTAACCCTAGAACTTGTTTTTAGCCCGATCTATCTTTTGGTTGCTATCCAACTTGTTTCTGTGATTGCAGGTGGTTCTTAGCATCTAAACTTAAACTTTGATTCAAGTAGAATTGCTAGAATGCGCACGTAATTCAAATTTCGTTTTAAGTTTTCTCTGCCTGTCGGTAGTACCGACCTGGTACCGGTAGTACCGACCCTGTCGGTAGAACCGGCACCACGTCGGTAGTACCGCAGGACATTTAATCCGCTCGCTTTTGTTTCGGAAATTTGAAGTGATCCTATTCACCCCCCCCTCTAGGCATCACAAGGTCCTTTCGGTACGCCCGCGACTTTCCTCAACACGTACGGTTCTCACCCATGTGTTACGAGACAAAGGCTTCTGTGGAGGTCGACAGTGCCACTCATCATCTACTATGTTGTCGAGTGGCATTTGCCAAACAGGGTGCTACACCAGCTTGGGAGGCTTCGACCTTCGCCTCCGCAGCGTGTGTCCACCGTTCCAGCCTTGCACAAGTAAGAAACCAACTCGATACATTTTTCATTATTCTCATATGGCATAAGTTGCTTTGTAAATAATGTGACAAGCAATTTTGGTATTTCAGGGTGAACAGGCAAAAAAGATACAAGGAGAATGATTGGACGGTGAAGCATGCTAGGTACTTGGACCTTTGGAACAATCGCCAGAGGATGGATCCCGAAGATGGTCCTGGTTGGCGTCCTGGACCACATAGAGAGTACATGAGGTGGTACCATACCTCTACAAGAACCAAGATCAAGCCAGCTTTGACGGATGAGCACATTGAAGATGCCCCCTCAGACTCCGACGACGACATAGCGGATGAGTACGACACCCTGACACGTGTGGGCACACAGCCAAAGCGAGCACCTTTGCACGATTACTTGGTAAATTTATCCCAAGCCAATGTTGTTTCATCACTCCGATTTCTAATAATTTGTATCTATAATAAGATTTTTTTGTAGGGACAACAACTTGCAAGGCTTGCAAATGAGGCGAGAGTGGCCATTGAACATGCAAGTGCTTCCGAAGGTGGAGCCCTACGCAACTTTGCGAGAGGTAGTATTAGTTTTCAAAAATTGAATGCTTAAGTTTATCCATATTTTGTTTATGTTTTCAATTTGTACCAATTGCATGTTGCGGAGGGTCCGGAGGAGTCGCGGGCGTATGACAATAAAGTTGAACCGCATAGCGGGCTGCGAGATGTTGCCCACGGCGGCAATGTTCAGGGCACTTCTCCAGGATCCCGTCGTACTCCATTTCACCACGGGGCTAAAAGCACGACAAGGACCCCATCTCGAAGCACCACTCGCACCACGTCGGCATCTGCGGGTCGTGTTGTAGCTAGTGGCAGCCGTGGTCGTGGTAAGGAAATCGCCACCCCCGATCCCGGTGATGAGGACGATGGGAGACTCCTCATCCTCCTCACAGGCAGCTGCTAGTGAGCGTGGAGACCCCACGTACGTCTCAGAGATTCCGATGGACGTACTGTTTGATGCCCCATCCGCTACTCAAACACAAGGAGAGTCGACGAGTCAGGTAATGAATCTAAAAATTTCATTCTAAGTCGGCATTTGATAATACCTTGCTCTTCTATAGTGTTGTGTCCAATTTTTGCAGCCTCGCCCACCTCCTGCAAAGAAAGCCCGCGGCCGTCGTCCACGTGGGCCCGCTGAAGTTGGCAGTGCCAACGTCTTGGACACAGAACCGGGGAGGGAGCGCCGAGCTAAACAAATTTTCAGCCCCGAGGACCAAATCCGCCGCCGTCGTTGATCCTATGGACCATATGTGATGTTTGTGTGTGCCGGACTATGTCGGAGGCATGTCTACGCCTTAGGATGTTGAACTGTGTGTGCCGGACTTTGTCGGAGCATGTGTTGGCCTTAGGATGTTGAACTTATGGACTTTGTGTGATGTTTGTGTGTCGGACTATGTTTGAATGTACACACTTTGTATGAAATTATGTTTGGTGCATGGGAAGTGTCCCCAGATTGGCTTCTGCAGGTGCGTCGAGTTGAGAGGGCAGCGAAACCGAAGGAACTTCGTTTCGGCTGCCATCGGATTGCCGCACCATGCGCGTTGGTGCGGCAACGTGTGCGCCGCGCCACCCCATTTGGCGCGGCGTCTGGACAAGACGGTGCGGGGTGTCGCCCATTACCCAGGGGGCCGCGCGGCGCGCGTGGCGTGGCAGAGAAACATTGACGCGCCATGCACGATGGCGCGGCAAGCGCGGGGCTGCCGCGCCGCTCGATTTTTGCCTCGGGTTCCACCCGGGCATACCGGTTTTTGCTAAAGTTAAGCACGGCAGCCCCTGTCTTGCCGCGCCATGCGTGACGGCGCGGGAAAACGAAACAGCCGCGCCGCTCCATTTTTGCCTCGGGTTCCACCCAGGCATACTGATTTTGTTAAAGTTAAGCGCGACGCCCCCTGTCTTGCCGAGCCATGCACGACGGCGCGACAACGTTGCTCGGCCGCGCCGGGCGGCGTGGCGCGGCAGCCCCCGTCTTGCCGCGCCATGCACGACGGCGCGGGAAAACTAAACAGCCGCGCCGCTCCATTTTTGCCTCGGGTTCCACCCAGGCATACTGGTTTTTGTTAAAAATAAGCGCAGCAGCCCTGTCTTGCCGCGCCATGGGGCCTGGCGCGGCAATGTTGAGCTGCCGCGCCCAGCCCTGTGGCGCGGCAGATTTAATCCACGTTTTTGTGTACATTAAGGATTTTGTTACTACGATTACATGACTTTCTTGCCACTGCAAATGCCCGTATTTTCTGTCGTAGTTGCCTAGTCGAATGCCGGGGTCTGCGAATCCAATCGCACACCGATTTAGACAAATGGGGTCCACCACACCCACCTCTCTCTATAAAGGAGGGTAGCCTCCACTCATCACTCACCTCCAATCCTCACAGGCAACCTCCACTCCTACCTCACCTCCATTCCTCCAGTCGTTTGAGAGTGTTGGTTGTCCGAGATGTCAAGAGGGTTTATGGATGTGAGGAGGGCCATGGAAGTCATGGAGGGGGCATACCCAAATGACCCTAATAGATCCATACCGAGTTTGAACAAGAGGCCGAAAGGCGAGATCCCCCGCAGTGCCATTGTGGCATGAATGCGGGATGCAAGGCCTCACGTGAAGATGAAACGTTTGGCGATCGCTTTTGGTGTTGTCAAAACATCGATCAAGCTAAAAAGGAGCTTGCGGCATTGGCGATAAGTGATACCGTTAAGTAGCATTGTACCTACTTCGTGGTGTTCATTTCGACTTTGTATCTACGTGGCATATATTGAAGGGAAGGAGAGATCCGTTGCTCCAAAGGTGACGAGGACGTGCCACTTCGAGCGGTGGATCGACGACTTCATTAGTGGTCCGGATGCCGTGTTTCGGCGAGGGGGAAGAAAATCGATGGAGACCCCAACGATCGAAGCTCTTGTGAAAAGGTACTTGAGGACTTCAAGAAGTGGAGAGATGACTTCATCAGTGGTGCATGATTGTTGTTATGTGTAACACGTGCCATTGCTTGTGTGATTTAAATTTCCTAAGGCGTGCTAGGATTAGTATTGGCACATGTGCCATGCATGTCATTGCAAACTCGTGTGATTTAAATTACCTAAGGCGTGCTAGGATTAGTATTGGCACATGTGCCATGCATGCCACTGCAAACTTGTGTGACTTAAATTCCCTAAGGCATGGTAGGATTAGTTGTGGCACATGTGCCATGCATGCCACTGCAAACTTGTTATGTAAGAGAAATGTCTAATGAAATAGCAATGGCCACAGTGTTGACAAAACAATTTGTAGTTCTTTAGACTTTTCAGTTTTTGCGGTTGAAATGATGCCTCACCGAAAAGGCTAGAGATTCCAAGGACCCTAGGTTTCGGGAGTGCATAGTTTTTTTCGGGGTGTTGTCAAATCAAATGTTGTACGGAACAACATGGCTCACCGAAAAGGCTAGGGAATCCAAGTAGGCTCTTGTTTCATGACCGCAAAGGCTTTTTCGAGTGTTGGCAATTCAAATTTTAAAGCACACGTACATGACATAAGAGGAGCACGGGGGCCGACATTCTTTGTAGTTGCGGCGGTAGCAACAACACCTTGGAGATTAACATTATCGACCGGTGCTCTAGGTTCGTGCACATAATTTCTTGGAGTGTTGAACACACAAGGATTGCTTTGTTTAGGATGGCTTCTAACGGCCGTGATTCGAGACTCAAACCAACTTCTTCGCACAGAGCAACATATTTGCACATCCGAAAAGTCATGTTTAACAAATAAACACTTTGGACCCAACTCGACAACCAGAACCGCTGCTTACAAAAAAAGGAAGCAGCTTGTGGACATCACAAAGACAAGCAAACACACCCGCAAGAGCTACGGGAACCCCCCAAGAAACGAGCTCCCCGTAATCCAAAGCATTCCCCTTCTCCCAACTCTAGTAACCTCAAATCCGCCTATTTTATCCGTATCTTGACACATTTCACCCCAATTTTAAGAAAACCCAAATTCCCCCCATCTAAGCAAGAAATCCTCCCGACGGACTAATTTTACCCTACCGAAAACGAGTCTCGAAACCACCTTTTTCCCCAAACGGGGCAAAATCAAGGGACAAAAAGGGATCTTTCGGAAGGAGTGGGGAGGCTCACCGGGTGCGACGAGCACACGTACGTCCACCGGCACTCCTCGTCACTCAATAGGTTAGTGCGACGAGCTTTTTCAGAGTGTTGTCAATTCAAATTTTAAAGCACACGTACATGACATATCATGTTCATCACGATGGGGTTCTGAATTGAAAGCTGCAAATGGCATAAGGTAGTTTACACAACAATTACAACACTAATAATCTACTTGTACGAGAACTGTCCGGATAACATAGAGCCATAACCACTCGATTCCCGGGAAGGCATGTAGTAGTTCCCAAACGGGGGTGGAGGTGGCGGGGATGGACTTGACGGTGGACTCGTTCTTCATGTGACATCCGCGGGTGCATAGCGCGTCGTCGCTAGATGGTGGATCCGGAGGAGTAAGTGCCTCCGCGACCTCATGCTTCGGCTTCTCGATGCGTCCTTCTAGGTACGTGATGTACTCTTCATATGGATGAATAGGCCGGCGGATCGACCCATTGAGAGAAACCACGGTTGTTAGGGTCATACGAGTACCGCAAGTAACAATAGTATGTTAGTTACCTAAATAAACTAATGGAAATACTCGTGGTAGTGTTCCTTACCCGAGCACGTGGACGGTGCCAAAAGCGACGACCGGAGTAGTAAAGTCCAACTCCCTCATAAACTTGCATTACACACAACTTATTGTGCATGCATCTTGGCCACTTTATTGGTTTCTTCGAATCGTACGATCTAACATCCCGCAAAGATCGGAAATAACTCTTCTCTCTTGGTGGGAAGTACTCCTTACATTCGGGATCCGTTCGTCCACAAGTCGGGACCGAGAGAATTATCCTCACACGACAAGTCATCCATTGTCGGTTATTGTGAACAACAATGGTTAAGCGAAGGGTGACATATATAGGGAAAGAGAAGAAGTGGTGGGCCATTCAATCCGTGGGAGAAAACACACCCTACCCCCTACCCTACTACATGTGATGTGAGTACAAGAAAACACACCCTACACCCCGCCACGGCTACATAAAGAGCGACGGCGACCGCGATCGCCACACCTTGCGAGCTCCTCCCTCTCCTCACGGGCTCATCTTCTATCTTAGGTACATTTCCTCTCTTTGTTAATTTAATGTAATCGGTTTAACTACTTCGAAATAATGTTCATTTTTTTAACAATATCTAGAGATGTCTACGGCCGCCGCCGGAGGGGGTGAGGATGGTAATGGTGGTGGTGATCCGAAGGGCAAAAACACAAATACAAGCACACGATCCAAAGAAAATGACCACTTTTAAAAGAGGCATGCTTCGTTATCCGCAAGGAAAAGCTGAGATGCCATTGCAAGAGGAGAGGACCCCCCTTGGAATGGTCTTTATGCTCCGGTGGTCTTTACGGTCTGCAAAGAAACCCGTCTGTTCCTAATCCACCAACTAAAAAAGGTACCAAGAAGGATAAACCTTCGTCATCACATCACAAGGATGGCTAAATATTGGAACTTTGTATGAGGCGCCGTCTTTGACCATGCGGTGTTGTAATATTTGAACTACTATCTCGTTTACATCATGCTAGTGTAATATTGTTCTAAGAAAACTATATCCGAATGTGTTGTAATAATGGAACTATTATTCCTAATTTGTTATTTTTCTAATCTCCTGCTCCATTAATAAATATGCATGCAACACAACCAAACACATTTTTTCATTGAAAAAATAGTTCACTACAACACATACAACTGATTCTTAAGGACCATTCATCATCAACTACATCACATAACAAAGTGTTCACTTAATACAAAACTACCAAACACACTTGTTCATTGAAAAAAATATTACACTGCAACACATGCAACTGACACTTGAGCACCATTCATCATCCTCCCACAATCCTCTTACATTTTACGTCGACCTCTCGCCTTTCTAGCCGCTTCACCCCTCGACCTATCCCCGGACCTCTCCATCAATGCCTTCCACTCCTCTTCCTTTTTCCTCTTCTTCTCACTCTTCTCCTCTCCGGTCAACGGACGTATCCCCCGTTCTAAAAACTTCTCCCTGTTACAACGTCAATATGCCACAACCTACTCGTAGTTGGAGTAACCAACTGCAAATTCTAGATCCACTCCAGTTTCACGACCATCTCATCACAAATTGGACCACTCAGATCCTCCTCTTCCGGTAAGGGCACACCATATTTTGCTCTTATCTTGTTTTTAATAGATTCGATTTTAAACCTCATCCCGAGTTCGAAGTTCGTCCCAACTCTAACATTAACTCACGACGACCAAGAAATTGCTCCCAATCACAAGTCCGCCCCTCCTGCAAAATATAAGACCGTATCATACAAAGTTAAATCAAAATGAAGACAACAACGACGGTAGTGCTACCTAAAGCAAAGAACTTCACATCATGCTCACCCAAAAGTCTCCATATGCATTGCCACAAAACATTCCAAAACCGAGCTCAGATGGCACAACACCTTCCGTGGCTACTATGCCACACTTGCACCGTGAAGGTGGATAGCTAAGGCAAGGCCAAGCCTTCGTCCGGACTCGAACTCTTTCACTTGATTCGGTTGGCCACTCGATCTTGGTCCATGTATGTATTCATTGAAGTCACACCTAGGCCACCCACTGCGAAATGCGTAACAACCATTAATAGCAATGAGTCATGCACATTTATAAAACTTAAATGATAACAAGGATATGCTTTTTACTTACAACAGTCTTTAGGGAGCAACGAAAGAATGGTGTAAACTTATTTGGGGCCTCAATGTTTGGTCATTGAAGATATGCACGCACTCCACAATCACACAATGGAGGGTTGTTAACTCGCTCAATGGCGGCCAACTGCTTCTCCTCATAAGTCATCGGTGGAGGATTCGGTGGAGGAGGAACCCATCGTTGAAACTCATGATATGGCTTCAAGACATGACTCGCATACGGGAAGAGACGTATCCTAGGATCAAACTTGTCGGGCCCGTCTATCCACTGCAAAAAATAACAAGGAGCTGCCGGGGGTGGTGCTTCCCTAATCCAACAATAGTAGAATGCTCTACCCGATCCCGGCACACCTAGACTCGTTTCACATAAGCCGGCACACCACATAAACAATTGGGTACGGGGGAGAGCTCGAGGCACGGGACCGTTTTCATCCCACTCTTCGGGAAAACTTCCTTTACCCCTAACAATGGCACGGTAACGTGGGTTTTGGTGGCTCATGTCTACTAATCCCGCAACCAATGATATCAAAATGAACAATCACTTTCAACAAATTTGCAACATTGTATTAAGCATGTAGTAAAGCAAACCTACACTAAAGCATGTAGTAAAGCAACGTATTTTCAACATATCAATAGATGGCACATTGTCTAATGAAACTTCCCAAAGCATAACTTTCAACACATCCAATATCTAACACATCACAATTTCAAATTATTGTCAAACCCTAACTCACCTATACATGCAAAATACGGCAAAATTAAGTGCTAAAACCGAGATTAAATAAGGGCAATACCTTCCAAGGATACGGGGATCGATTTCCCACACTATCCCCGCCACAAATCGCCGGATAGGGGGCGCTTCGCACGGGGGAGCGGGGTCGGGCCCGGGAGAGAAGAGAGGGAGGAGGAAGAAGAAAGGAGGCCGCGCGGGCCCTCTAGACCGGGCGCCGCCGCGCCGGGCGGGATGGCGCGGCAGCCCCCGCCGCGCCGGTGCATGTGGCGCGGCGGGGCCGGGCCCACGCCCGGCGCGCGCGCCGCGGCCGGCCGGCCGTGGTAGGGGCGCGCGCGCCACCGCATGTGGCGCGGCGGCGGCCGCTGCCGCGCCACGCCGCGGGCGCGGGCAAAGGGGTCACCGGGTGCAAATAAAGTTCGCCGGGGGTTATTTTTAAAAATAAATTAAAAAGGGGTTAAAATTAAAAAATTGTCCCCTGATGTCTCGTTTTTACCTTTTGAAACTCTGGGTAGTGCCGTAATGCGCGCCAACTTAACTGTTTGATTGTGTTCGCTCGCATATACTGGCATGTGGTGCCATGGCCGCATGGGTGACAATCACTTTGCTGTTCGCAGTCCCTTTTTCCGTATATCTTGGTAATAAATGACTTTCAAATTGAACAAGTCTTGCGAGTAGCGGTATCATTGCAGATGCAACCTGTTGAGGAGGGGATTAGGAAGTTTTATTTAATTTGAGCTTTGGATTAGGGATTGCAACACTAGCTTCATCTAAATAGTTTAAGTCCTGTATATTTATTATTTTCTCACTAGAACAAATGATGTTTTCTGCACTTTTGAACCATGATTCTTATTGACTTATTAATATAGACGCAAAGTTGTGATTGACAAGTTTAGAATTTACTTTCAAGGTTGCTGATATTAAAAAGCTCATTGAGACCACCACCCAAGGGCAGAATGTCGACCCAGCTGATCGACAGTTGCTTATTTATCAAGGGAAACTTCTAAAAGATGAGACAACACTCGAAGAGAAGAAAGTTCTGGAGGACGACACCATGATTGTTCTATTGAAGTGCGAGGTATGCTTTATGTTCAATGAACTTGTAGTAGAGAGCTTACACTTTTGTACTGACATGCTATAAAAGATTGAAAGATATCCTCAAATACATATATTACATTTTGATATACTCCTGCTATTATCAGCTAGATGTAGGTGAGATTCCATTGATTTGTACACATTAGGGATTGGGATAGGACTTTTTTTCGAAAGCTTCGGGATTGGGATAGGATTGGTGTCGGGTGTCAAGGGCCTAATGGGCCGGGAGGCTCGTTAGGGTTAGGTTTAGGGATAAGATCGAGTCCTTGCTTAGGGGTTAAGTAATCCTCTCTATTTAAAGAGAGGAGATGTATCAATTTAATCAAGCAAGAGATTAGAAGGAAAACCTTTCTCTCTTACCGGCCGTGGGCGAACCCCCGCGGCCGGCGTTCCTTGCGACCCGGCAACCCTAGCTGCCCCTCTCTCAACTTTCTCCGCGTGAACGATGCCGTGGCTACCGTCGCGCGCGGTTACCGTAGCGCGGCGACCCTAATCTTCCATAAATCGGCCTCTAATCCTCCCATCACCTTCCCCTCGCATCGCGATTCATAACAATGCGGTATCGGATTGCTTTGGTTTCGATCCAATCCATGGCGTACGCTACGGAGCGGGGCGGCCACCGCAGGCCGTTCTCCGAATGGATGGCTTCGATCCGGGCGCCGCACACACCCGTCACCCGCACTCTCGGCATTGCCGACGGCGTACACCGCCGTTTCCGCGTCGGCATCCCCGGCCCCAAGCGCATGGCCGCCGTCACCGACCGTGTGGACGGAGAGCGCCAACTTCACGAGGGGGTCGGTCTCCACGAGGGTGAGCACCCGGCGGCCGCGACGGGGGGTGGTTCCGGCGCCCACCACCGGCGCTATTGTCCTCCAACACCCGTTCGTCGACGGGATATTCTACAAGGGCACCGGCGTCCGGCGGGTTCGGGTGTCGGCGGTCGTGCGGCTGCAGTCGCGACACACGACCTCCTCACGCGGCGGCGGCGGGGCGGGCAGCGGATCGAGCAAGTCGAGGCGGTGCGGCCGCGGCCGTGGCACGCGGCCTTTTAGCACGGCGGCGGCCGCGCGGGGAGATGCGCCGGCGGATGCGGAATCGGGAGGCGGCCTTGGCGGCGGTTGCCTTCGATGCACGGGGCCAAGACCTCGACCCGTTTGACGGCCTCCAACAATTGCGCCGACCTACTGCTGTACCCAAGGGTGTGCATGGTGTTTTCCCCGGATGGCGTACTCCAACTCGCGGGAGCGGAGGTAGAGGAGGTGTCTTCCTCTTTGTCATTGACGGGGACGCGCCGCCGAGCGCCCCGGCTTTCCGTCTCCGACCACCGCGAGGACGTCTCCGCCGGTCTTCGTCGCGGACCGCCTCCGGGTGGTTGTGCCCCCGCATCCCTCTCGTTCGGGATGGTCTCCATGGGATCCGGGTGGCGGATGGTGCCTACCGTCGGGGAGTCACACAATAAAAAGTTTGAGTCTATTTCGGATCAAGAATAATTAAATAAGCCGAGATGTAAAAGGCTTATTTTTAGGTCATAAGTTTGTGTGGAGTCGAGTCCTTGTCAAGGTGCCCATGCTGCAGCTCGAGGACGAGCTGCTCGGAAAAGGGCGGGGTAATGTCAGGTGTCAAGGGCCTAATGGGCCGGGAGGCTCGTTAGGGTTAGGTTTAGGGATAAGATCGAGTCCTTGCTTAGGGGTTAAGTAATCCTCTCTATTTAAAGAGAGGAGATGTATCAATTTAATCAAGCAAGAGATTAGAAGGAAAACCCTTCTCTCTTGCCGGCGCGTGGGCGAAGCCCCGCGGCCGGCGTTCCTTGCGACCCGGCAACCCTAGCTGCCCCTCTCTCAACTTTCTCTCGCATGAACGGTACCCGCGGCTACTATAGCACGCGGTTATCGTAGCGCGGCCCGCCCCGATCTTCCATAAATCGGCCTCTAATCCTCCCATCACCTTCCCCTCGCATCGCGATTCATAACAATTGGAGTGGTAGGGATTTGGGTTTAATTTTGTTGCTATGAGTATGTTGGTCATGCAATTTGACTCACGTCTGTACAATGTAGAGTTTTTCCTCTAATTACACCCCTGAAGGAATGGAGACTAAGGAGTGGGGTGGGATTGATCATGAAACTGATGAGAGGTGCCGCCATGGAAAGCGTCCAAGGCGCCTCTTCTGTTGGGATAGCAAGAACACTGGTCGCCGCTATCTTGGTTGCCCATTAAGGGTAACTCCTCCTCATTTTGCAGCTTACCATATAGTAGATGCACAACCTAATTTGATATTGGTTCCTCTGTCATGTTTTAATTTGCAGGGTAAGTTAAACATGTGTGATTTCATTGAGTGGAAGGACGACAGGTGTCCAGCAATATTCCAGGAGGTCGCTGCAAATATTTGGAAAGTTATTGACAATTTCAAGAAGAAGGCTGATGATCTCCAGGCTGAACTGTCAGTGGAAATTCAGCTAAGGAAAGAGATGTATGAAGAGAATGAAGCTTTGATGGGTGAGAAGGAAGACTGGGCCAGGCAGAAGGAGAAACTCATCATGGAGAAGGAGAGTCTCAAGAAGGTGTCGTGTGGGTTTATCCTGTGTTTGCTTGGGTTGATGGTGGCAGCCCTGTTTGGAGTTGTCCTCGAGTACAAGTGACAGACGGTCTCCTCTGATTTTCTTTGGCATTGTAGGTAGCAACTAGCAACTGGGCCATGTTGGCATGTTGCTTGTGTGGTGACAAATTTGTGTTTCAGTAGATTGCTTGCTGCTTGTTAGGTGTTTCAACACAATGCAAACTGCTATAATATGATGTACTCTTATCATGTATGGTTCGGCAATCTCATGACCTCGCTCGCATTGGCAATGTTTGCAAGTGAAGTAGACGGCTTGAAATGTTGCTGCAGTTTGGCAACATGCATTGGCTTATTTGTTTGTGGTGTTGTTTGGTAGCTGTTGGTACTGCGGTAGCTTGGTTTTTGCACCTTGTTTATTGTATATATATAGATTTTTGAGATTGGACGGTGCAAACAATTAAGATGATGTGGCTGCACCGTATGCGAGAAGTATATAGTTTAATAGATATAGAATTAACAATGCAAAATAGGCAAACTCGTCCCTAAACTATTGGTAAAGGGTCGAGTTCACCCCTGAACTTTTGAAAAGGCCAGTTTAGTCCTTGAACTTTTCTCATCTGCATCAGTTACGTCCTCCATCCGTTTTGCCATCAATGTCGTCACAGGGAGTGTCACAGAGCTCTGTTTGCCCATGTTTAAATCGCATTGCGTACCCCCTGGACCAAACCTTGGCATCTATCCGCCGCTGCCACATCGAGCTGGGTTGGGAGGGCGATTTCACCCGCCGGCCACTGGCGCGTCCCACCGGCGCCTCCCAACCGACGTGTCCCACTGGCGGCTCCCACCGGCTTGAGCGCCTTGAGGCCGGGATGGCCGCGTGGTCGCCGTAGCTCCGGTGCGCCAGGACCATCATCAACACGTAGGGCGCCTTCTCCTAGCACCTGGGCTCGTCAGCCCAGTTGAGCACGTCAATGAGGGAAGACACCGCATCGGGGACGCGGCTCACTGCGCGGCGGCCCTCGGGCAGGCCGCCACGAGGTTGCACAGCGCCACGAGCATGTGGTCCGTCACGTGCGTGTCCCGACGGACGCCACCAACGCCGACGCGAGCCCGGCCGCCAGCGGTTGCGATGCGTTCGGGTGCGATGGAGAGGTTCAGGAGCACGTGCAACGCGTCGTGGTGGAGGACCCGCCCTGGAACGCGCTCACGAGGAAGGGCGCCGGGCCGGACGCGTTGAGTGCGGCGAGGCGAGAAGAAGTTGGCGATTACGACCTCCATGAGCGCGGCGGACCCTCCACAATGCGGAGCATCTTGTGCACGCACCGGCCTGCACGATCGCCGCCTTGTTCCTGGGAATGGCGACAAGCAAGGCAACGAATTAGACATCAACAAAACCATAAACCTAAGATCCTATAAACCTGAGATCCTGATCACGAGGCAAAGGAAACAGAGGGAGAACATGAGCACGCAAAAAAAATCATGTGTCATTGCCGATCCGTAGGTTGAGCAGTGCGTACGACACGGTGGTCGTGACCACCTCCACGCCGTCGCACTCAGAGGGCTCCTCCGCCCTGAGCAGCTCCACGAGCCTGTCCCCGACCGCGGGCGCGGCTCGGGCATCCGCCGTAGCGGCCAGGCACGCCGTCCCGCGCGCGGCAGCCGCCCCCGTCCCTCTTCGTAACACTTCGTGTTTTTCTTCGGTTGTGAATAGTGCTAATGACCCTCTTAACTACTTCTCTGACCACTCTTGGGTGCCCTAGGTCAACCCATGGTCAAACCCCTAGCTTAAACCCTAATTTCCCCTTTGACCCCCTTTGCCAATCTAGGACTTTGGCACGTTCTCCAAAATTTCACTAAACACTTCAAAACCACCCAATGGGGAAAATGTGCAGTTTTGCAAGGCACACAACTTTCATGAAGATTGGCATTGCTAGTTTGGAGTGGAAGGTTGCGAAAAATGCAAAATCATGCACTGGATCACTATTCACTGGCGCCGAGTTTTTGCCTGACTTTCCCTGCAATTTGTGATAATACCAGTGAGTAAAAACCCTAGAGCCTTTGGCATTATTGTAGAGGGTAACTTACTTGATAACTTTTGTATTCAAAGTTTGGAACACTACTGTGTGAAATATTGGAGAAAATCCATTTTGAAGTGGGCTAAGTCAAACTGTTTGTGCAACTTGGCGCTGCCGCGCACGACGTCGCCGCTCGCCCGCCACGTCGGCTCGTCGTACCCGGGCCGCGTGCGCACGCCAAGGCGCCGGAGTGACCGGCGGTCCAAGGCCCGCGCCGCCACCACTATGCGGCTAGGGGCCGTGACGCGCGAGTGGAGGCCTAGGCCGGTGACACGCGGCACGGGCGCACTCGCCGGCGGGCGAACCGCCATCCGCCATTGGCGCCGGCGCGCCGCACGTCGCCAACCGCCTTGGCACCCATGTCGTCGCTCCTGTAGGCCATGAAGCTACCGAGCAACCGCCTCTACACGTCCCGGGGCTATAAAACCCCCTGCCTTTCTTTCCTCGCACGCCAGAGCCATCCGCCGCCGCCCGCCATTAGCGCCGCCGGCGACCTTGTTGCTCTGCTCGCTCCCGTGGAAAAAGGGTGACCCTAAGCCCTTCCCTAGCCCACACGTGAGCCTCCAATCACACTTGATGGCCTAGCATCGCCGGCATTTCCCCGGAATCCGAGCCGCGGCGGCCGTGCAGCTACTGCTTCGCCGCCGGCCATCGCCGGACCCCTCTCCGCTCGCGCCACCATCGTGAATTAGTCACACGCGAGTCCAATCACTCATCCCCCTTACTTGTTTGCCTCCTCCGGCCCTACCTCGTCGCCAGCGTGCTTGCTCCGCCGCGGGAGGGTAAGGTTGTGAAGGGGATCTTTCCTCGAGGGCCTGTGTGCAAAAGCCGAGGGCTTGTGTGTGAAGTTTTAAAAGTTCCAAGGGCCTGGGTAGAAGTAGATTCTTCTAGTTTTGACTATTTGGTACAGTGGCTTGTAAATTCAATATAAAATTGTAGAAAAATCTAAAAATTGCAAATCCAATTTTAGTGTGCTCTGCGTGACTAGGACTACAGTTTCTACAAAGAATGTATATACTTTTGAGCTCTAATTTTTGCATGAAAAATAGAAAATCCTTTTACCTAAATCTGCTGTGTAGCCAAATCCATACATGATCTTGAGCTGTATTTTGGATATGTTGTGGACACTAGCATGTGTAGGTCTTGTACCAAAATTTGCATAAAGTTACTGAAGGAATCTTTTTATATGATTTATCTTGTGTTATTGACAAATCTGCCTAGATGGTTTGTGTAGCTTAAAATAAATTTATTTTTGATCCCTACTTCTGGATGTTGTCTTGTTATGCTAAAATGCACATCTGGTGAATTTACCATGATTTTATCTTTGTTATAAATATTATTTCCTAATTTATGTTTGTTTTTAATCATAATTGTATAGATCAAGATCCATAATAGCTCTAGGTGTGTTTGTTGGTTTCTTAGGCTTGTTTCAGGCCAGAGAATGTGTAGGAGAAAGTTTGGCTCCAGTTATATTATATTTATTTTTATATGCATTTATCCTTTTATTGCTAGCTAGAAATGCTTTTATTTATGTGCATTAATTTCAGTGGCTCAAACCTGATTGCTTGTTGTCCAAATAAGTGTTCCCTAGTTAGTAGGACCAGTGGGTACTGTTTGGCTAATTTTGAGGCTTGTTGGTTGTTTAAAAGCAGGAAAACTAGATTAATCTAGTGAGGGAAAAATAGGGAAAATCATTCTTCTTGTGCTTGAGCTCTATAAATGAATTAGGAGAATAATTTGTGGCATGAAAGTACATTTGCTCGCTGTTGGTGCATTTGAAATAATTGTTTCCTTTAGATGTGTACACAACCACCATAAAGAGAAGGCTAATTAAGCTTTTTGATTATCTTTTGTTAAATGCTTTTGTTAAGGTGAATATGGCCAACCATATACTCCTTGTGGCTGTTTGCTACTATTTTTGAATTAAATTAAATTAATTGCACTCCTAATCACTGCATTGCATCCTCCGTGTAGAAGCTCCCCGACGGTAGCTACACGCTCGTGCCGGCTGACGAGGACGACGGTGCAGGAGGAGACGTGCACTACATGACCGTAAAGCAAGACCCGGACCAAAGTCTGGAAGGTTGTGGGTCTGCTTGTGCTGACGAAGGCAAGCCCCGGTTTAATCATTAAACCATGTGCTTACTTTCAAGTTTCTGAATTTATCATTGCTATCCTATGTGCATTTACGTTTAGGAGTTGAATTGAAACCCTAGTTGCATGATCCTTAAGTACCCATGATCTTTAAGTAGCATGTTAGGTTGCTAGTTGCTATGTTCTAAGGATCCGGTACAAGTCGAGTGATGATCGTCACTCGCGAGAATAGGATCTCCTTTATGGAATCACCATATTGATTAATGGATTGCTTATGTGGTAAGAGCATGGGATTTGGGCTCCGGTCCAATGGCTTTGTTGATTAATTGTTTGAAAGTACTAAACACTTGTCGGCAATGGGCACGGTAAGCCCAGTACCTAAATGAGGCGGTACAGGGTTTTACTATCACTACTCTTAGGGTTGTGTCCCCGGGCTCGCCACCTGAGTGCATGCGTGAGACTAAGTGACCTTAGTGGCGTAGCCTAGTAAACCTTGTACTTAAGACTGTGAGCTATTATCCCCAAACCGAAGCATGATGGGAACTGCCTGGTTGGTGAACTCTTAGTGAGGGCACCTCCCGTGTGTTTAAGTCCACCTTGCAAGGGTTGAATCAATCGATTGTCGACCTCTCACCGTTATCCGAGACTACTTAATCTACCGGCCATGATATCCCTTTATGATGGAACTTTGTGAAGATTATTACTTTGATTAATTGTTTGTACAACTTTGGTTGCAATAGTTGCTTACCTAGTAATGATTACTTCAACTAGAACATGAGCTAAAATATGGAAAGTAAGGATTCACTACTTAGCAGCTTTTGGCAAACAAACCCACTAGCCAAAAGCCTTGCATGACTAGAGGTAAAGTCTTTTCTTTTAGATCGGGTAAGTCTTGCTTTGAGTATTAGTATACTCGGCCTTGCTTTATAAATGTTGTTCCGGATAATGCATCCGATGTGTGGCCGGAGAACTTCCACCCGGTACGGGAGCCGGAATGGGTGGATGACGAAGAGTGATTGCATCATGGACAGGCCTCCTATTATGTGATCGTATCGTTTAGCTATCTTCCGTTGTTTTCAATAAACTCTAAACCATTTACTTTCATGTCAAAGAACTATGTTTGTAATAATGGACCCTACGGGGACTTTGATATTAATTTGTAAGGCACTCGGACTCTCCTTCGTGGGAGTTTTAATGCATACGTTCGATCCTCTCGTGTTTTTAAGTGATTTACCGGGCGTAAACCCGGCAACACTCAACGGGATGAATCTTTATTATCGCTTAATGACCAAATGGAGTGGTTTAGGTGATAGTACGGAATTATCTCGGATGGGGTTGTCACACTGTCGGGGACAGCCCTAAGGGTCCCCTAAATAACCGAGGGTTACCCGCTTAAAACCCGCAAAAAACGCAAAACACAAATCAACTCGCACACCTAAAACGCATACACAAAACATAACCACGACCCGGTGGCCCTAGCGGCCGGCCGCACAACGTAGCGGACGCCCCTCGAGTGAGGTTCGCCTCGCTCGAGGGATAGACGCTCCCTCGGCCGGGTCCGCCCCACTCGAGGCTTTCACGCCCCCTCGGGCGGGGTCCGCTCCGCTCGGGGCTCAACCCGCCCCTCGAACAAAGTTCGCCTCGCTCGAGGGCTGAGCACCCCCTCGGGTGGGGTCCGCTCCGCTCGAGGGCACCCACGCACGCATCCCCCGCGCATCTCCCACGCACTCACGTGCACCTACTCCCGCACGCGCGTACGGGCATTTAATGCCCCGACATAGCGTGGTCGCGCCACTACTCGACGTGCTTGGGAATCATGTCCCAAGACCGTTTCACCAACTCCCGGGGGGAGGCCATCCCCGCCGCCGTTCGACCGTGCGGCGAGGCCAGTGTCAGCTCCGTGACACTGTGCCGCCTACCCCCGCACGGCTAACACGCCGCACCCTCAAAGGGGGGCCGGTGGCACCCTCGAATATCTTCTACGTGCTTATGCAGGACCACGTCGTGACGTCAGACCGGCGGGATCGGTCATCCCCGTCGCCGCCGCCCCGTGCGGCCATCCCCGCCCTCGCCGTAGCACATCGGATGTTGTGGCGACATCCCTGCGCAGCTAGGACGTACGGGGACAAGACATCGCCATAACGGCCACTGTGCCACGTACGGGCTTCCCGTCAACGGCACCCTCGAACTGGCCCACCACGGCGGCCGGTCAACCAACTACTGCGCCGCAGCCCTCGAAGCCGCTCCTGTACAAGCACAGGACGCCCCACGACACCTCAACGGGAACGAGATTCGCTAGGACGGCCGTCGCCTCCGCAAAGATCGTTCGCCATACCGCTACACGTATAGAAATAGTGCGGCGTGCATGTAAGTTGCTCCCTCCTTGGCCTATAAAAGGAGGGGCGACCCCCGACCGCGAGAGAGACACGGGACGACGGATAGCAATCATTCACACGATCTCCACCTTCCCCACGATATTGGCACTCGCCTCAATCAACACCCTTGGGACTTGGAGGCCACGCCTCCTCTCCCGCCTCGCTTGTAGCCACCCCTCTACGAGCACCACGGTGCAAGCAATACGGTGCCCCGAGCACACCACCGGCCGGACGTACGGCCCCGGCCGGAACCAGGATAAACCAAGTGTCCTTTGTAGCTTAGCACCGGCCATTGAGAGGCGGATCTCGGCGCTCATTACTAGTTAGTGTCGGGACTACTTTTCGCGCCGAAGATCGGCTCGTCACCGCCCTCTCGATTGTGATTCGCACCGAGTACCGCGGCCGAGAGGTACTCCATGGGCGGCTCGGACCCCCTCCCGGTCGGATTCGAAATCCGGTTCGGGAGCCCGCACTTCCGGTGCTACGGGGAACGGCTACCTCATGCGCCTCACCAACCGTGAGGAACTTCGTGCGCGGAGTCAAGTCGGGTCCATCCGGGTCGCCGCCGCACGCGTCGCCGCGATGCCAACGCCCGCCGGCACGGACGGCGCGAGTCCCTCGGCACCACGGCGCCGCCGACGTTCCGGCCGGCGCTCGCGACAAGGTGCGGACGGAGCGCGGCACGCCGCGCGCGTCGCCTCGCAACGCGACGCGCGCCCACCGGCGAGACGACAGCCGCCCCGGCGGGGGAGCGCTCGGTCTCGGGGACCGCGCTTCCCATCGGACGGCGCGGTGCCACGACGGTGTATGTCACCCCCCCGACGCCAATGCGGCGACGCGCGGGGTTCACCCCGGCCGCCATGTTCCGGGCGCCGGGGGATCCCGGCGCCTGCGCCGACGAGTCATCCCAAGGCTCCGCCGACGAGCCGCCACACCGCCACTTCGCACGGGTACGCGAGGTGGGACTTTCCGGCGTCCCCGACCCGGTGATGTTCGGCGGTTCCTCGACGCCACGAGGTGTGGTTCGGCTACTCGACGACTCCGGCCGGCGGGAGCTACGACCCCGCGCGGGGAGTGTTGCATGGTAATCACCGGCAACTAGGCGAACGCCTCTAACGCGACGAGGCCGGCGACGGAGAGGTTCCCACCGGTCCAGGGACTGGGCTGCGCATGGCTGCGGGTCCAAGCGCCCCTCCCCCCTCACCGCCGAGGGGGGCCGACGTCAATGCGCAGTTGGCCCAAGCACGAGAGCTTGAGGCCAAGCTCGCGGAGGAATACCGTGCGGTGCGGTTGCTTCGGGCCTCTATTGCCGAAGAAGCCTCCGCGAGCGGCGAACGCGCACGCGAGTTGGGCCGATAGGCCCGTGACCGCATCAACGCCGACTTCAACATCGACAATCCAAGCACGCCCCCGCGAGCGAGCCGAAGCTCATTGCGGCAGCCGACGCCGCCGTGGGCCATGCCCGCCCCCTCGACGCCCGAGGCACGGAACCTTTACCGCGAGGCGCAGGCACTCATCGAACAAGCGGCCGTCCAACGAGGCCAAAAGTTCGGCGTCTCACATCCGCCGGCCGGGGAAGTGCGCGGGACGACGAGGGCGCGTAGGGTCCCGAACCCTCGGTGCACACGGGCGGCGCGGCCCGAGCGTCCCGCCAACCCGGGCGCACGCCGGCCAAGGAGCGGCTCCTCGACACGCGCGGGCAAGCCCAAGATGGCGATGCCCGCAACGTCATCAACGCCCGACGAACGGGCAACGCGGAGACACGCGCGGCGGTGGGCTACCACCCTCGACGTGGTGGGCGCTACGACGGCCCGGGAGGACCGCTCACCGACGCCGGAGCCACCGGAACCCGTGTGTTCGGCCCGGGGGAGATCCGCACGGCGAACTTCCACCGGCGCTTACGCCGGCCCACGTCGATCGTCAAGTACAACGGGGAGACGGACCCCCGCGTGTGGCTCAACGACTACCGTCCGGCGTGTCGGTGGGCGGGGCCACCACCGATGAGGTTATCATCCGTAACCTCCCCCCGCACCTCACCGACTCGGCGCGGACATGGCTCGAGGACACCGCGGCCCGGCCCGGATCCACAACCGGGACGATGCGGTCCGCACCTTCGTGGGGAACTTCCGGGGGCACGTACGTGCGCCACGGAAACTCCCCCGGGATCGCGCGCGCTCGCACTCGGAAGCCGGCGAGTCGCTTCGGGACTTCATAAGGCTCTTTTCCAAGTGCCGCACGGAGCTTCCAAGCGTGGCTCGGTCCGAGATTGTGCACACCTTCCTCGAGGGCACCACGTGTCGGGACCTCGTGCGCGAGCTCGGGTGCAGCCCACCGGCCGATTCGAATGAGCCGTTCGACATCGCCACCGGCTTTGCCTCGGGTGAAGAGGCCGTGGGGGCGATCTTCGACGGCAAGAAGGGCAAACACGTGGACAACGCGCCCGTGGAGGGCAACAAGTCCAAGGAGCCCCACCGGAAGAACAAGCGGGGCAAGAAGGGGAAAGAAGGCCGCGCGGAGAGGCGCGCGAGCGAGGGGCGCGACGAAGACGGCGACGAAGCCCTTGCCGTTGACCCGGCTCGACGGGGCCCCCGACCCGCCCCTCGAGGCCCGGGGTTTTCAACGGCATGCTTTGAAGAAGCCATGTCCCTACTACAAAACGCCGGTCAACCCCTCGAGCAAGGCGACATGCTCAAGCGGTTCTACGGCCGCGCCGCCACGAAGGACGGCGAGGCCAAGAAGGATGGGGGTGACGGCGACGCCGGCGACTTCCCCGCCGTGGAAAACATCTTCCTCATCTTCGGGGGGCCGACCGTCGACATGTCCAGCCGCCAACGCAAGCGGGAGCGGCACGAGGTCCTCGCCGCAGAGAAGGCGCCTCCCTCATTCATCGGCGGTCGGAGGACGCCATTACGTTCAGCCGCGAGGATCACCCGAACCGCATCCCCAACCCGGGTCAGTACCCGCTCGTGGTCGACCGGTCATTGGGAACGCGCGGTTCTCGAAGGTGCCGATGGACGGAGGCGGCGAGGCTCAACATCCTCTACACGCATACACCGCGCCGGCCGGGGATCGGGTTGGACCAGCCGCGGCCTAGCACGGCGCGCCGTTCCATGGCGTCGCGCCGGCAAGCGCGTCCGGCCCCTCGGGCGGCATCGACCCTGCCGTTCGGTTCGACACGCCGGACAATTTCCGCATGGAAACACTCACCTTCGAGGTGGTGGGGTTCGGGGGTGCATACCACGCCATACTTGGGCGGCCGTTCTACGCCAAGTTCATGGCGGTCCCCAACTACACCTACCTCAATATGAAGATGTCGGGGCCCAACGGTGTCATCACCGTGGGCTCATCCATCGAGCACGCGTTCGATTGCGACGTCGAGTGCGTGGAACACGCCAAGGCGCCGGAGCCGGATGAAGCGCTCGTGGCCAACACGGGAGAAGCCGGTCAATGAGGACCTCGACTCCGCCACCAAGCACGCCGGTAGCTTCGAGGTCGCCGAAGCGGACCAAAGGGGTGCCCCTCGACCCCGCTTGTCCCCGAGGGCAAGACGTTGAGGGTCGGTTCCACCCTCGACCCGAAATAGGAAGTGGTGCTCGTCGACTTTCTCGGTGCCAATGCCGACATCTCGCGTGGAGCCCCTCGGATATGCCAGGCATTCCGAGGGAGGTCGCCGAGCACTCCCTTGACATCCGCCTCATTCCCATGCCGTGCGGCGGTGGGCTGCGTCGCTTCGACGAAGAGCGGCGCCGGGCAATCGGAGAAGAGCTGCGAAAGCTCCTCGAGGCTGGGTTCATCAAGGAAGTGTTCCACCCCACATGGCTAGCTAATCCTGTATTAGTGAAGAAAAAGAATGGGAAGTGGCGGATGTGTGTAGACTATACTAGTCTTAATAAAGCATGTCCTAAAGTTCCTTTTACTTTGCCACGGATCGATCGGATCGTTGATTCGACCGCGGTGCGAAGCGGCTATGTTTCCTTGACGCCTATTCCGGTACCACCAAATAAAAATGAAGGAGTCCGACTAGCTCGCGACTTCGTTCATTACGCCGTTCGGGATGTATTGCTACGTAACAATGTCGTTCGGTCTCCGAAACGCGGGCGCTACATACCAGCGATGTATGCAACACGTTTTCGGGGATCACATCGGGCGAACCGTTGAGGCATACATAGACGATATAGTCATAAAAACCAGGAAGGCAGACGACCTGGTTAGCGACCTTCACATCGCGTTCGGCTTCCTGCAGGCCAACGGGGTCAAATTGAACCCCGAAAAATGTGTCTTTGGCGTGCCGCGGGGCATGCTGCTAGGATACATCGTCTCCCAGCGAGGCATCGAGGCCAACCCCGAAAAGGTTGCAGCCCTCGAACGAATGGGTCCGATTCGGGACCTCAAGGGGGTCCAAAAGGTGTTGGGGTGCCTTGCCGCCTTGAGCCGCTTCATCTCACGGCTCGGCGAGAAAGGCCTGCCCCTCTACCGGCTCTTGAAGAAACACGAGCGGTTCTCCTGGACCGTCGAGGCCCAGGAGGCGCTTGACAAGCTGAAGGCGACCCTCGCCCACGCTCCAATCCTTACACCGCCTCAGGACAGTGAACCTTCGTACCTCTACGTAGCCGCGACCACCCAGGTGGTCAGCGCCGTCATCGTAGTAGAGCGCACGGAGGAAGGGCACGCCCCGCCGGTCCGGCGGCCGGGGTGTACTACATCGGCCGAAGTCTTGTCCGAAACCAAGGCTCGCTACCCACAAGTCCGGAAGCCGCGTTACGCGATGGTCCTCACGCGGCGCAAACTCCGCCACTACTTCGAGGCCCATCCGGTCACGGTGGTTTCCTCCTTCCCGTTAGGAGAAATCATCCGGAACCGGATGCGGCGGGCGAGATCGCCAAGTGGTCGGTGGAGCCGATGGGCGAAACGCTCGCCTACGTGCCGCGCAAGGCCATTAAGTCCCAAATCTTGGCGATTTCGTCGCCGAGTGGACGGACACGCGATTCTTGCCGCCGCAAATCCGGGCGGGTCTTCGGACTATGTACTTCGACGGGTCGGTGATGAAGACGAGGCGCGGGCGCGGGCTCGCTCTTCGTCTCACCCCTCGGGGAGCACATGAGATACGCCGTGCGTCTCCACTTCCCGCGTCAAACAACATGGCCGAATACGAGGCCCTCCTTTGTGGCCTTAAATCGCCATTGAAACGAGCATTAAGCGCCTCGGCGTGAGGGGGGGACTCGCGGCTCGTGATCGACTAGGTCATGAAGAACGCGAGCTATCACGATGACAAGATGGAGGCGTATTGCAAAGTTGTGCATGCCCTCAAGGATAAGTTCTATGGCATAGAGCTTAACCACGTGCCTCGCGGTACAACGAGGAGGTGGATGAGCTTGCAAAAATCGCGTCGGGGCGAATCACCGTTCCCCCGAACGTTTTCACGCGAGACGTCGCCCAGCCATCCGTCAACCTCGAGCCCTGCCCCTCGAATCGCGAAGAACCCTCGGGGGCTCCCTCGAGTCCAATGGGCGCGGAGCCCATGGACGAGGACCCCTCGAACGAGGCATACGTGCTCTCCCTACTCGAGGGGTACGACGCCGACGAGGGCCGAGGCCATGGACGTAGAGCTCGGCCCCCCGGCAAGGGGGACCGGCGCGACAAATATATCGCCCGGATGGATCGAGGGGAACTCCCCCTCGGACCGGTCCAAGGCTAGGCGCATCGTCAAGATGGCCAAGTCGTTCGCTCTCGTCGACGGCAAGCTATACAAGCGTGCCGCCTCGGCATCCCGCAACGATGCGTGCCCATCCCTCGGGGGCGCGAGCTTCTCGGGATATACATGCGGGTGTGTGTGGCCATCACGCAGCACCCCGCACCCTCGTGGGCAATGCGTTCCGCCGAGGGCTTCTGCGGCCCACCGCGGTCGCCGACGCCCGGTGAGATCGTGCGCACTGCGCGAAGGGTGTCAATTCTACGCCCGCAAGTCCAATCTCCTTGCGCATGTCCCGCGACCATCCCCGTCACGTGGCCTTTCGCCGTGTGGGCACCGGACATCGTCGGGCCCCGCGAAAGGCGCCGAGGGCTACACCCACCTTTTGGTTGCTATTGACAAGTTCTCCAAGTGGGTGGAGGTGCGCCCCATCATGAATCTCGGGCGGAGCAGGCGGTGACGTTCTTCACTAACACCGTCTACCGCTTTGGAGTGCCCAACTCCATCATCACCGACAACGAGACCCAATTCACGGGCAGGAAGTTCCAGGAATTCTGCGATAAGTTCCACATCCGCGTGGACTGGGCAGCCGTGGCGCATCCACAGACCAACGGTCAAGTGGAACGCGCTAACGGCATGATCCTACAAGGCCGCAAGCCCAGAATTTCAACCGGTTGAACAAGTCTGGTTGGAAATGGCTCCGGAGCCGCCGGGCGGTCGTGTGGAGCCTCGGGACCACCCCAAGCAAGGCCACCGGGTTCACCCCGTTCTTCTCGGTCCATGGCGCGGAGGCCATCCTCCCCACGGACTTGGAGTACGGGTCGCTCGAGTCCGCGGCTACGATGAAGGCGCCAACCGGCAAGCTCACGAGGACTCGGCCGGACCAATTGGATGAGGCGCGTATCGTAGCCCTGATGCATTCCGCGAGGTACCAGCAGTCCCTGAGGCGCTATCAAGCCCGGAAGGTGTGGCGACGAGACTTCAGCGAGGGGGACTTGGTCCTGAGGCTACGACAAGACAATCGAGGCCACCACAAGCTGTCACCCCCATGGGAAGGACCCTACATCATGGTGAAGGTGCTTAGGCCCGGCACGTACAAGCTGGCCAACGAGGACGGCGAAGAACTCACCAACGTTTGGAACATCCAGCAGCTACGTTGCTTCTACCCTTAGCGAAGATTTCCAAGTTTTTTGTTGTAAACTACATGCCCAACACCCCAGTTGGCAACCTAGATGTATAAATCAACAAGTCAATAAAAGCTAAAGGGCAACACGGCTTTCCCCAAAAAACCAAGTCACCCTCGGTGGGCTAGCGGGGGGCATCCCCCCAAAAAATGGTCCCATTTTTTGCAAAAAAAATCGCAAGCGCGCTAAGTATGATTCAACCTTAGCCTCGAGCTAGTTCGGACGGGGCGCGGGTGGCCAAGCGGAAAGGACGCGCGAGCCGAGGATAGCCTACGCCTCCGCGAGGATACGACCCTTCTCTCTCGCCTCGGCCCGGCGGGCTACTCACGAAATCGAACTTCCCCAACCCGAACTCACCCGGGCAAAGGAAAAAAAAACGAACGGCGCGACAAGCGAAGCAAGAAACACCACTTAGATTTACAAGTGTTTAAACATCTCAAAAGATTACTTGTTTATGTACATGGCCACACGGCCCGGACTCTAATACTTAGCAAAAAAGGGCCCGGCGCCCGGTGATCTTCGGGCACGGGGCTCGGCGGCGTCGGGAGTGTCGGGGAACGGGGAAGTCCTCGAAATCTTCGGCGAGAGTCTCGGCGGCGGCGGCGGCAAGTGCGTCCACGCGCTCCATCGCCACTTCGTCTTCGACGCCCTCGGGACGACGTAGCCCGATGCCACGGCCTAGAAGTTCACCCGATAGTGGGACCCCACTACGCCGAGGGCCTTCTAGACGCCTAAGTGAAGGGCGCGGCGCATCCGCCTCAAGACGTGCACGCCGAGGGCATGCCGGCGACTTGCCGGCGAGCTCCGCTTGCGCTTCGCCCTCCTCAACCGCACGGCGCGGGTCTCGAGCGTGGCGGCCCGCAACTCTTCCAACTCCGTTGAGAGGAGTTGTGGCCGTCCGCAACGTCTCGGCCTGGGTAGTCGCATGCCCCAGGGCGGTCCGCAGGCCTGGAAGGCACGAACAAGGAAAGATGAAGTTGGGAGCGGATCCCAAAAGAACGAATCAACGAACGAAAACCAAATGGAAACAAACTCACCTTCAACCTGCTTCTTCTCCACCTCGAGGGACTGGCGCGTCTCCTCAGCCTCGCGCTGCAGCTTGAGGTATGAGGCCTCCTGCTCCTCGAGGGCCTGGCGCTGGTCCTCGTGCGAGATGCTGATCCGCACCAGCTCCCCGTTGAGGTGCGACACCTCCTCCTCCCGCTTCTCGCGGCGTGGCCCGCACCTCCTCGAGCGTGGCACGCTCGCGCCGGAGTTGGCCAAGCGCTTCCTCGCACGCCATTCGCTCCCGTTCGAGCGCGGTCCGAGCCTCGACGAGTGCGGCCGCCTCCCGCCGGAGTTGGCCTTCCACCTCTGGCGGGCGCCTCGCTCCTGCCCGAGCGGCTCCTCCGCCGTGGTGAGCGTGGCGGCCTTGTCCGCCGGGGGCTGTCCCCGCCCCTCCACCTCCTGGAGCGCCGCACGGCCCTGTTGGAGCTGGGCGCGGGCGGTGACGACCTCCACCTCCCATGTCGACGCGAGGGAGCGCGCCCCCTCCAAGTCCTCGCGAGCCCGGCGCAGCGCGTCGTCTCGCTCCACCAACACCGTCCGCACCGTCACGACCGCGAAGGCGCCTTCCGTGGCTCCACGGGTGCCCCTGCTCCCGTGGGCGCGTCCAAGAGGGGCCTCGGCCACGTATGCCGCCCACCGGTCGGGTGACCCGAGGGCCTCGACAAGGGCCTCCGGGGCCTCATACTACCCCCGGTACCGGCGGAAATCGGTGTCGGAGGCGGTCGAGGACGACGTACCGCTCCCGGGCCGGCGCTCCGGCTCCGCCGCCACCAACAAGCGAGCGAGAGGGGCGAGTATCGAGAAAAGACACGAACAAAGGGAAAGCGGGGGGAAGGAATTGCGAAACTCCACGAAATTCGGCCCGACTTAGAAGGTGCGCCACGCGCGGACCGCCGTGGATCCACAACGCCTCGTTCGGCGCCGGTTGAGTGAGGTGCCGTGGTCGCGGAGCTCCTCCCGCAGCCCCCGCTCCGCCCGAGCATCGATGTAGTGGGCCGGCGGGGCGTCGACCTCCTCTTGCCCCTCGCTCTAGGCACGCCGCGGGTCCCGGCGCGCGGTGATGAGGGCCCGGTGCCATCCGCCGGGCGCCCCGGCGCCGCGTCGGCATCGCTGCGGGCCACGAGAGCCCCCGCCGAGGCCTCGGGGCCGACACGGGCGCGCTCGCCCACCGGTCCCGGCCCCGGCGGTGGGACGTCGTCGTCGTCGTCGGGAATCTCCACCACCGCCGCCCCGGGCCGCCGGTCGCGACGGCACCGGGTGAAGTTGGCGGCGCGGCGACCGCCACGGCCGTGGTCGCCGCCGTCATTGATGCCACAGGCTGCGGCTCTAGTTCGGCCTCCGGCTGCTGCGGCCCCACCTCGTTCGCCGGCCGCCGCGGCTGCGCAACCGCCGTCGCCGCTCGCGCCTCGCGGCCGGCCGGCGGCGGCACCGTAGCCATCGCCCACCGGCCGCGGCTCCGTGGCCTCGGCCGCACCGTGCGAACCGTCGCTCGCCGCCGTCGCCGGTGCTCACGCCGCCGCCGCGGCGCCCTCGATGAGCGCCGCCTGGTGGGGACGACCGCGTCCGTCCTCAGCACCTTGGCCGGCGCAAGAGGGGGCACAGCGGACGCCACCCTGCGAGCACGAAGACAAGAAGCTTAGGCCCTGGCCAATCTAAGAACGCGGTCGAGGGGAAGCGACCACTTACCTCAGGGTGGAAAATCCCCTTTTCCATTTCCTCGGGGGCTCGGCGGACGTTGTCGCCACCACCGATGTGGCCGCCGCCGCACCCCCCGCCGTCTCCGCGGCGCGCGCCGACACTTCCGCGGCGCACGTCGCCTCTCTCGTAGGTTTCCTAGCGGCGGGCGCTCCCCGCGCCCGCCCCGGCGTCATCTCCTTCGCCGCCTCCCCGGCTGCGGGGCGAAGGGGGTGAGGGCTCCCACCTCTCGGGGGGAGCCGGCCCCGTCGCTCTCCTCCTCCTTCTCGCCCAACGAAGAGTATTCCTCGGTCCCGGAGAGGAGAGCCCCTGCTGCTCGCGCGGCCGAACTCCTCACTCCTCCGTTTTCGGTGCTCCCGTCGCCGGATGCTCCGCACCCTCTTGCGCGCCGCCCACCCTCGTTCTCTCCGCCGTGCCGCGCGGGTGTGTGCACGAGACCGGGGTGTGGGTGGGTCGGACCGCGCGGCGTTCACCGCCCTTATCTGCAGGGAACAAGCGAAATCTCAAGATACGCCGACGCCCCGCGAACCATCAGAACGAGGGGAGGCGGGAGTTCACTTACCAACGGGCTGACGGGGAGCATGGTGAATGCCCAGAGGGCCGTGTCGTTGTTTCGGCCAGCCCTGAGGTCGATGGCGCATCGCGCCCGGGTGGCCGCGTACTCCCGCGAGGAAGAGGCCTCGGCAACAACCGTGAGCGCGCCGGTGCGACGGGGTCCGCGTCCTCGTGCATCTCGAAGATGCGGAGCGGCCTCTCCATCATGGTTACGATCCGCTGGTGATGGAGGTTCGCGAGGACGCACCCCGTGGTTAGGCCGCCATCCGCCAGGGCCTTCAACGCATCCAGGAGCGAATCCAGCCGCGTCTGGTGCGAAGGCGGGGACACCCCGTGATGCCAGAAGTCGGCCTTCTCCTTAAGCACCTTGCTGGAGTAGGGGGGAGGCCGGCGCCGTCGCTGCGGAGGTAGAACCACCCCCGCTCCCACTCCGCGTTATTGGAGGTCATCGTTGTTGATGGTTAATAGTTATATCAAAGTTCGCTTGTGACTTGCAAGCGGACAAGTCTCCGTTGTAGTCAAGGGACCCTTCTTCCCTCGAGTGGTGAACCCAAGGTATCGAATCCGTGGAACAAATGTGTGACGCAAAACTTAATCTAATAAAGCCAAGTAACTTCAATCTTCGATAAAACCCTAATGCATCTAAGTAAAAGACACGAAACGAATCTAATCTACTAAAGACCGGAGAAAACAAAGTAAGATTGGGTAGATAAACCGATCTAGAGGGATCGGGGTAAGCCTTTTGTTGAAGTTCCAAGCAAGAGAAGAAGTAGCAAATCGAATCTTAATAGAAGCCTCTTTAAATCGTGGTTTCCCGTCCAAATCCGAAAACATCCGCCTTTCGGAACCCCCGTTCTGTCACAACGTATCCCTATTCATGCGGGGAGTTTAGGGCGAGTCAAAAGACAAGTCGAGATTCTTTCGGAAGATCCGGCGTGTACCTCTAGCCACCGCGGCTACAAGAACACCCTATGTAATCTATCTCGAGAATAGAATTGGAATAAGCAAAGCCGATCGAAAAACGAAATCTTCGAGGAAACACTTGATCGCTAGGAAAAGATTCAACTTGATAATTCAACTATAACAATGATACATACACAAGATCACCACCGGGATCCTTCCTTGATCTTGCTTCTAGCTCTGGGAACTCCGACGTGGTCTTCCGTGCAAGGTTCCCATGTCGGCTAGGGAAACCCTAGTCAACTAGCTCGACCCTCTCCTCTCCGAGATGGTGTCCCTCTCGTCTCTGCTCCCGGGCGGCCGATGACGAATTCTTCTGCGAGGCTCTCGGTCGGGGGGCTATAAATAGCCCGATTGGTGGCTAGGGCAAAGGAGGGGGCAATTGGGCCCCGGATGGGCCCGGGGCCGACCGGATCGGGCCGGCCGGCCCGGGCCCATCTAGGCCCGGCCCGAGGGCTCCTTTGCCCCACGTCGGTTCCCTTGCTTCTGGATGTTTCCCCCTTCGCATGTAGGTCCATGTCGTCGCTTTTTCTCCGAATTGGACTCAACTCCTTGTCTTGCAAAATTCGAGCACTTTTCTGGTCAGGTCCTCGGAGTCTGTCGTCTTCTCGGATCAAGTCCCTGGTTTCTTGGAGTTAAGTTTGCTTCATTGCATGACTTGTACGGGGCTTCAAGGTCTTGTCATGAGGTGCTTGATGAACTTATCCCGAAAGTCTTGCATTCAACACTAAAACCCTGCATAAACATTAAACTCCAAAACCGACATGCACACGTGAACTTGTTATACCACGGGGGTTAGTACCAATGGATAAGGTATAAAACTTATGCCAACACCGAAGGTAAACTCATGGCTAGGTTGACGGATTTTCACCGTCAACATCTCCCCCATGCTTAAACCTTGCTCGTCCTCGAGTAAGCCTTCGATGGATATCATCATTGCCAAACAATGTTTAAACTTTGCACTTGATCACACATGAGAAAACATAATGCTCTCAAAATTTTAATTCATTAAAGTTCCATAATGTACTAGCCTTCATCTCTACGGAGGGTAGATTCTTATTAAGCTTATCCCACGAGTATTAACATGCTCACAAAGTTTAAATAGATCTCGAATTTTTGAAATAAAGAACGAGATAAAGAAAAGCTAAACCAAGTTCACAAATTTAAATCATCTTGTATATTGCTCATGAACTCTCATCTCACTTGTCTTTCAAGCCTATATATTCTACTCCTTTCCCTCTCATAACATATATGTGTGGTAGGCTTTATATGGAGCTTTGGGAAAGTTTAGTCCTAACAAGATTTTATAAATGAGGTGTTGTCAAAACAAGACAAGCTTCTCATGGTCTTACCGAGACTCGTCAAAAAGGTCATTGGAAAATAATGTTAAATCAAGGAGGGGAAAGAGAAAAATACACACACTTTTAGATGAGTGGACATGTGCAAATGGCAAAGAGTGATCCCGAGGCACAAAGGAAGTCCTCGTTATCGGATTGCACATGGTTGGGAAATGAGAATGGATTTTTTTAACTTGAAGCCTTGAATGCACTCTTAGAGAACCGGGGAGTTCACTTTACGCATATATTTTTTTCTCTTTCTCATATTTCTCATTCTTTTCTTTCTTTCTTTCATTCATTCATTATATATATATTTTTTCTTTCTTCACCTTGAAAGTCACGATCGTCGCCAAATTTTTTTTCTTTCATCATTATATATATTTTATCATATATATTTTTTTAAAATACTCCCCTTTGAACTCTAAAACTGCACCGTACCTACCTCCTCCCCCATGCTTAGACGTTGCTCGTCCTCGAGCAAAGAGGCGAAAATAAGGTAGGTATCGGGGTATTCTTCCTTGGAGAGATACTTGAAATCTTCTATGTCGGCACCGTCTTGCAATCTTCCTTGAATTGATGATCCATTCTCAACGATAGGTTGTGGTCAAGGAGCTAATCACAAAAGATGATGTTTGGTTTAAGGGTGGATATCCGGCGAGGTTTGTGAGATCTCCAATGCGGGGATACACAATGCACGGATAAAAAGGCTAGCAAAAAAGATAGATACGCAAAAATGGAATGACCAGCTTCTTAGTCTCGGGCCAGAGAAATCATGGCCTGCAATAACTCACTCAAAAATAAATCTTGTACACTAAGGTTTATGCACTCAAATATATATAAGGCTTTGGATAGGTTAAGCAACACACAAGTGATATTTGTGACAAGGTTAGCGATATTTTTGAGCATAAAAGACATCTTTAATCTATTCATAACTTGAGAGCACATAAAACACTATGGGTCTTTATTTTAATCATAACCTCCGCTGAAAATTAAGCTAGCATTTAAATAAATTCAGATTTGTATTTTTAAGAGAGCACTAGCTTAAACATGCATAAATCAATTACAAAGATGAACAAAGCTGCAATTTTAATCATATATCATCATGGCACAAATTTTTATAACTTTTCCAATGATATAATCAAGGTGGTGTCTTTATTAATGATGACATCAAGTTGAAATACAAACTGAAAATAAACAAACATGCTTGCTGAAATTTAAATAAAAACAGAAAATACTACGCAAACACACATAAGCAAAAGCTGAAATTACGAGAGAAAAAGAAAAGAAAAGAAAACTAAAGTTCCTAAATCTTCTAGTCCTCCGCCGGTGGTTGATGTTGATGATCTTGATAATAATACCCTTGCTCATAATATGATTGGAGATTTCCTCCGACGAATTGATTTGGCTCCACAAGGTGAAGGCGTCCAAGTTCAAAGGCAATATTCGCGTTGCCTTCACCAAGTTGAGCTGCGTTAGCTTGGATGGCTGCGATGTTTTGGGCGTTTCTTGCAGCATACCCTCCAATTATGGCCATGCTTTGTTGTGGTTGGGGATGATGAGCGTAGGACTCCGCGAAGTTAGCGTTGGGCACAACATAATTTGGTGGGGGTACCGGTGCACCACCCCCCCATGCTTGCTCTTGTGGCCCTCCGTAATAACTTGGCGGAGGAGGGATCCCGCCGAATGGTTGCACATTGGGTTGTGCTCCACTCGCTTGTGCGGAGGATGTTCCCTCCTCTACGATTCTTCCTCTTTTGTTTTTCCTTGCAGGGACAAGTAGTCCCTCTTCCAACCAATCTTCTCTTCCTTCGGTGAAAAGCCTAAGCCTCTCATTAGGAAGGGGTAGGTTCACTATGGCCAACCGATAGCCTCCTCTCTCATCTCCACTAATGTATTTGCCTTGCCGCAAATACTCAATGCCGAGAGAGGTACCACGCAAAAGGTGGTCGGGGTTTCTTGCGATCCCCGACCGCAAGGAGAAGGCCAACATGGAGAGGTAGCACCCCGAACCAATATTACCCGGCCCTGATGTTGCTTCACAACACCAACGGTTGATCATGAGGTAAGAGGGGTCTATTGGCTGCCTGGCAATTAAAGCCGAGTATAGCCAATTCAACTCCGTGTCGGTCACCTTTGTCTCCTTCATCCTCCCCAATACCCTCTTGCACATCCAAGGGTGAAATATCCGGATAATGGGGTTGCGGATGCAATTGCGTTGTTGATGGGCTTCCCGGAGATCATATTCCAAAATCCCTCTAACATGCCGGGTGGCACGTCAACTTTCTCCGGAGCTCCCTTGTGGAATCCAAGCAGCTCCCTAACGTGCTCGTAGGGAACCACTTGTTGGACTCCCTCCAAACGGAGTGACAAGCTTTGCACCCCATCATCATCAAGGATGGGTGCAATATTCATCAAAATTTCCAAGGCGAACCCCAAGTGGGTGTCCACCGATACTCCATTGGAGAACTGCACCAATCCAAGGTGCCCCAACATATAGTATATGTCGGTGCCAAAACCCAAGGTGTAGAGTGCTTGGTCGTCGAACTCGACGTTGGGCACAAGCCTCTTCTCAAGATTAGAGAGCCTCTCCTCCTCCTCTCGCCGACAAGATGATGAAGCCGTACGAAGAGTATGTCGGGGTGTAAGGAGGTGGCGCGGTTGAACGGGTCGATCGTCGTGGTGGCGCGGGCTGCTCCTCTCGTGTGCCCACGAGGTTCGGTAAACCTCATGGAAGTACTTCTTGCAGCCCTCATACCACCAAGGAGGAGAGCATCGTTCCTCCTCGGTGGTGCCGTATCCGTCTCCATGCTCGGGGAGACTCGGAAACCGAGTGCCTCCTCGAAGACGTGGTTGATGACGGCTTGGACGACGACGAACTCTTCTTCTTGGAGAAGAGACTTGTGGTTTTCTTCCACATGGTTGCTGCACTCTTTTCTTCAACTAAAAGTCCGGGTTGCAACCGGTAACTAGGCACTTAAACTCTTTGCTTCGGATGTGGACTTTGAGTGGATTAAGGATGTGGATTTTTTTCTTGATCTATCAAGCTTGGGAAGGTTGGCTATGTCTACGGAGGTTTTGAGCACACAAACTTGAACACACAAACAAAGGAAGGAGAGGGAAGCTTGCCTGCGGAAAACGGGAGCCGGGGGGCTCCTTAAGTAGGGGAGGCCGGCCGGCTCGGGCTGGCCGGCCCGGGGTCCTCCCGGCTCCTCCCCGCCTCGTCTTTCTTCCAGCACGATCATTTCGCCTCCGCAACTTTCCCCGCCCGCGTGCTCCACGAGTTGCACCGCCCAAACGCTCTCGTCCACTCCTTTTCTTGCATTATTGGTCCTTCCACTTGATGCTCCATGCTTTGGGTCATGTCCATGCTCCCTAGCTCCACTTGCTTCACATGCCACCATGAAATTCCTGCAAAGTTGATGCTTGCTGCCCACCATGCTTGTCCTTTGCATGTGGAATTGGTGAAAGTTGATAAAAGGGAATCCAATGGTGCATGCATGATTAATTCAAACTAGATTGCCTCCATTAAGGTGTGTTTAAGGTTAAGCACTCCTCTAATTCGAAATTTAAAATATTTTTCAGAGCCATGCAAGAGCTCAAACATAATTTTAGAGAAGTTTTTAAACCATTAAAAACAAATGGAAGTCGAAAATGTTTTTCGACTACGTCGATTTTGGTCTCACCGGTATAGTTTGCCTTCATCGGTTGAGAGCAAACATTTCCCGCTTGATCATGGGGGCATAGGTTTAGGTTCTAATTTTGGCTAAATAAGAAAGATTTTGAATAAAACAAAATTAGAATAGGTTTAGAAAAATTCTAATCCTAGAGAAACCAAGGATAAAGATTTTTAAAACCAACCAAAAGTTTTGATTTCTAGGTTCACGCGAGTTCTACCACGTGCTGAATTTTATTAACACCTAGATATAAATCGTGGCTCTACTCGTGTGGTTTTAGCATAAAAAATAAGTCAACCTTAGCACCATAATGAGGGTGAAAGGTTGAGTTAGGTTCTGAAATTATTTGGTTGAGGTTTCTCAAAAAGAAAAGAACAAACAAGCACATAAGAGGGTTCATGCAAAGGGTTTATGATAAAGCAAACATTCAATCAAGAATTATGTCTCTAATATTATTCAACCACCTCTAAGTCTAATGTCTTTGCGTAATAAAACTCAAAAACTAAATTATTAAAAATACTCGAAAAACCTGGAATCGGGTTGTCCTCCCGGTAGCTTATTCTTGACTCGACGAAACGGGTTGCCTCCCCGCCTAGCGCTTCGTTTATAGTCTATAGCTAGACTTCTTCACTTGATTACTCCGGATCAACGCTCTTTGCGGGTGTTGCAATCTTGGGTACCCACTTCCGCACCATCTTGGGCGCGGGCTTGTCTTCCGCTTAGTCGGCTTAGTCATTTTTTTGGTCTTCACGGTCGGCTTCTCTTACTTCGTCTTGACGGATGCAACACCTTCTTTGATTTTCTTTACGTTCATTTTTTTCGGCTCCTTCTTTTTCAGCCCCTCCGTTTGTTTTGGTTCTCCCTTCACTCCAATCATGTTGCATGCCTCGATTCTTGGACGGAACTTGAAGGAACTCTTTTCTCCGTTGATATCGAACATGATCTCCCCCTTGCCAACATCAATAGTAGCTCCCACGGTCTTGAGGAATGGCCTCCCTAGGATGAGCGGTGGCTTCTCCCTCTCTCCCATCTCGAGCACAACGAAGTCGACGGGGATGAAGTGGTGTTCGACATTCACGGGTACATCTTCAGCAATGCCCAAGGGATAGCGAATGGAGTTGTCTCCCAACTCCAAACATATTCCCGTAGGCTCCATTGGTAGGCGTAGCTTCTCGAACACATCCCTCGGCATGACGCTTACACTAGCTCCAAGGTCGCATAACGCCTTCTCGAAGTTGAAAGAACCAACTGAACATGGAATTGTAGGGCACCGGGGTCTTTTTGCTTCTCTAGCCCATTAGCAATAGCGGCACTACACTCCTCGGACATCTTGACATGATCTACACCAAGTGTTGCTATCTCATATTTATTTGCAAGTATGTCTTTAAAGTAACGAGAATATGTAGGTACTTGTAGGGCATCTAGTAATGGCATGTTGATGCTAAGTCTACGCACAACTTCCACAAACTTCTCAAAGTGGTTGTCAAGTTTACCTCGGAAGTAGCGTGGCTTGAGTTGCGGTATCCTCGTGTCTTCCTCCGGCATCTCGAATTCGGGTTCCTCGGTGACGATCCCCGTAACCTTCTCTTTAGCAACTCCTTCCACCTCGGTGGATGGTTTAAGCTTCCTTGCTCCCGCGGAACGTTCCGGATCTTCGGTCTCCTTCCCCGAACGTGTTTGAATGGCCTTCGCCGATTCGGGACATTTGGGTTGTCCCGAAGCTTCCCTTCATCATTAGTGAGGCGCCCGCAAGTTGTCCAACTTGCGTCTCGAGCATCTTCATCATGCCGAGCACTTGATGATTGGAACTTTCGACCTCCGTCACTTTGCTATCGATGTTCTCCAACACCTTGTCTATGGTCTTGAACTTGGTGACGGTGTCCTTGTTGATCTTAGATTGCTCATCCATGAACTCCTTCAATTGTATACGAAGCGGAACCGCGTTAGGAATAGATGGGCTTGCATTAAATTGAGGCCTACCTTGCCCGTAGCGGAAGTTCGGCAATTCTCCCTTCCTCATGTAGTCGAGCACTTTGGCTTCCTCCGGACAATCTTTGCGGACATGGCCATACTCTCCACATTGTTCACATGTGGACCTTGCTTCGGCGGCCTTCAAGTCTTGAGCCACTTTCTTTTCCATCTCCATCTTCTCCAACCTCCTCATGAGCGAGTCGATCTTGCCTTCAAGTATGTTCTCCTTCTCCACTTGCAAGACTCCTTTGACGTTCCCCGTGGGTTGAACCGGATGTAGGCGCCCGGACGACGCCCACGTGTCATTATCCGCGACCTTCTTGAATAGCGTGAAAGCTTTCGTCGGTGTAAGCTCGATGATAGATCCTCCCGCCGATGCATCGATGATCGTCCTTGACGCCATGGTGAGTCCTTGATAGAACTTTTGCACGAGGTCTTCTTTCGGGAACTTGTGATGTGGAACCGCCGGGTGTACTCGTTGAAGCGCTCGAATGCCTCCGAGATAGTTTCCGTAGGATATTGAACAAAGGTGGCAATCTTATTACGCAAGCTTTGAGTTTTACCCGGCGAGTAGTATTCCTTCATGAAAGCCTTCATCAACGTGTTCCAATTTTGCACCGTCTCCGCCGGTTGAGAGTGGAACCATTGCAAAGCCTTCCCGAGTAGTGAAAACGGAAAAAGCCTTGCCCTCATTTGGTCTTGAGTCACCCCATCCATGTTGAAAGTCTGACATAGTTGAATGAATGCTTGGAGGTGAAGGTTCGGATCCTCTTTACCGGTGAAGGGTGAATGTTGCACCATGCGGATTGTTGAGGTCTTGATCTCGAACGGTCTTCCGATCTCCGCAAGGTTCAAGATTTGTAGGTCGATGATGTCCGGGGTGCATAGCTCCCCAATCTTGCATTCTTGCGGTGGTTGGTCACCCATCGGTGGAAGTCGATTCTCCCGAGGACTTTGAGGTGGTGAATTCTTCGGAGATTCCCGCGATCCTTTGTCTTCCAACTCCGAATCTACAAAATCCAGCTTTTTAGCTTTATGTGCTTCGCATCTCCTTATCCCGTAAAGTTTTTTCCGGATCATCCACAAAATTATTGGGTTTGTTGGAGAGGTAGCCGTCCATCTCCTCGTTAGGGTTAGCAATAAACAAAGTATGCAAAAAACTAGAAAGTAAAAACAAATCTATAAAAACTAGGGTTAGACAAACTAGATTAGATGTATTTTGAGGATGATCAAAAATTAGTAGATGCAAAAATAAAAACAAAAAGAAAACTGAAAATTACAAAAAGGCAATAAAAAATCAAATCTTGATCACTTGTTCCCCGGCAACGGCGCCAAAAAAAGGGGCTTGTTGACGGTTAATAGTTATATCAAAGTTCGTTTGTGACTTGCAAGCGGACAAGTCTCCCGTCGTAGTCAAGGGACCCTTCTTCCCTCGAGTGGTGAACCCAAGGTATCGAATCCGTGGAACAAATGTGTGACGCAAAACTTAATCTAATAAAGCCAAGTAACTTCAATCTTCGATAAAACCCTAATGCATCTAAGTAAAAGACACGAAACGAATCTAATCTACTAAAGACCGGAGAAAACAAAGTAAGATTGGGTAGATAAACCGATCTAGAGGGATCGGGGTAAGCCTTTTGTTGAAGTTCCAAGCAAGAGAAGAAGTAGCAAATCGAATCTTAATAGAAGCCTCTTTAAATCGTGGTTTCCCGTCCAAATCCGAAAACATCCACCTTTCGGAACCCCCGTTCTGTCACAACGTATCCCTATTCATGCGGGGAGCTTAGGGCGAGTCAAAAGACAAGTCGAGATTCTTTCGGAAGATCCGGCGTGTACCTCTAGCCACCGCGGCTACAAGAACACCCTATGTAATCTATCTCGAGAATAGAATTGGAATAAGCAAAGCCGATCGAAAAACGAAATCTTCGAGGAAACACTTGATCGCTAGGAAAAGATTCAACTTGATAATTCAACTATAACAATGATACATACACAAGATCACCACCGGGATCCTTCCTTGATCTTGCTTCTAGCTTCGGGAACTCCGACGTGGTCTTCCGTGCAAGGTTCCCACGTCGGCTAGGGAAACCGTAGTCAACTAGCTCGACCCTCTCCTCTCCGAGATGGTGTCCCTCTCTTCTCTCGCTCCCGGGCGGCCAATGACGAATTCTTTTCCGCGAGGCTCTCGGTCGGGGGGCTATAAATAGCCCGATTGGCGGCTAGGGCAAAGGAGGGGGCAATTGGGCCCCGGATGGGCACGGGGCCGACCGGACCGGGCCGGCCGGCCCGGGCCCATCTAGGCCCCGGCCCCCGAGGGCTCCTTTGCCCCACGTCGGTTCCCTTGCTTCCCGGATGTTTCCCCCTTCGCATGTAGGTCCATGTCGTCGGTTCTCTCCGAATTGGACTCAACTCCTTGTCTTGCAAAATTCAAGACTTTTCCGGTTAGGTCCTCGGAGTCCGTTGTCTTCTCGGATCAAGTCCCCGGTTTCTTGGAGTTAAGTTTGCTTCATTGCATGACTTGTATGGGGCTTCAAGGTCTTGTCATGAGGTGCTTGATGAACTTATCCCGAAAGTCTTGCATTCAACACTAAAACCCTGCATAAACATTAAACTCCAAAACCGACATGCACACGTGAACTTGTTATACCACGGGGGTTAGTACCAATGGATAAAGTATAAAACTTATGCCAACATTGAAGGTAAACTCATGGCTAGATTGACGGATTTTCACCGTCAACAATCGTGCGGGGGATGTAGAGCTCCTCGCGCGTGTTTCGCGAGCGCGATCGTCATGCCGCCTGCGTGCACCGCGCGGCGGATCTTCGGCTCCGGCGTCATCAGCGTGTGCAGCTCCGCGCGGAAAAGGTGAACCCAGAGATCCCAGTTGACCGGAACCCGCAAGAAGCTTTCGGACACGCCGACGAATGTCGCCGCTTATGAAATCGCGTTCGGCGTGAAGTTGTGCAACTCCACGCCGTAGTGGTAGCACAACGCACGCATGAAGCGACTCACCGGCACCGCAAAGCCCCGCTCGTGGAAGCAGATGAAACTGACGACGTAGCCGTACGGCGGGTTGGGCTCCCGCTCGTTCGGCCGCGGCACGATCCACGCCGCGGGGCGCCCATCCTCGTTTGCCGCGAGCTGGCCGGCGGTAACCAGCTCGCTCAGGGAAAGCCGCATCGCCGTCGAGCGTGGCCACAGCAGCGGGTCGATGATGGTGATGGGCTGAGGAGGAGCCATGCGGATTAGCGAAGGAACGAGGAGCGCGGGGCGAGAACTGTGCGACGGCAAGAGAGCGCGCACGGCTCTGGAGCGGAAGCGCAAAGGGCGAGGACGGTAGAAGCTAAGTGAGAGAGGTAAAACTTCACCTCACCTCTCCATTTGATTTATAGATCCACGGGGCCGCGCTCTCCAGAGCGCACGCCCCGCGCACATTAAGCGCATGTAAAAATCTCGGTCCGCGACGGGCGGGACCCACCACGACCGAGGTAGCCGCGCGCGCGCACGCGCGCTATCATTACGGCGCGGTAACCGGAGGGCCGCGGCGAGCCGTCACGTCGGCCGCCCACGTCGCGCCCACTACGCGCGCGGTCGCGGCGTCGGAAAAGGTGTGCCCGCGACGCGAGACTGTGGCCGCGACTGCGCGCATTAAATGGCCTGGTCCTTTACTCAGTAAGGATGACCCTCGAGCGGCCCGAGCCCCATGCTCAAAAAACTTGACCCTCGAAGGGTGCGATTACCGACCAGTGGCCTCGAAATCTGTTCAACGTGAGCGGGCGCCACAAGTGCCCTCGATCTACGAAAAATTACTGATCAGCGGTTCGAGGGCCGGCACGGCTGAGAACCCTCGAGACTCGCAGATGCGAAAAGACGGGGGCACTCAGCTGCCATCCTGCACGGCCCTACTGATCAGGGATTCGAAACCTGACCCTCGAAGGGTTCGAACAGGTGCCCCAAATCTCCAGAGTCAGGGACGAAGAGGGTGCGTGCATTCGAGCCTTTCCTTGAGCCCACCAGCTCGAGGGCGCCCCACATGTCGTGTTCAAGAGCCAGCGAGGGCAGCTAGTCGGGGGGATCCCACCGAGGGAGAGCTTCCGCGCCCTCGGTCCCTAGCGAACGGGACCGAGCCCCACCTAGCAAACGCACACAAGAGCTTTAATGGACGAGTCTCCGGACCACGAGCCTACCCTTATCGAACGGGGCATGGGCGTCCACTTGAACCACCCGCTAGCAGCTCGACGAGGAATCCGCAATCCGCGACCCGACCAATGGGGGTTGTGGAAACCTCACCCTTCGTCCTGCAGAGGGACGGCGAGGGCGCGTTTAGAGCAAGACGGAGAGCTCGCCCCTATCGCCTCGAATGGGCCCAGGCTCGGGGGCTCGACGCACGGCTACACCTCCTGGGGTGCACCGAACGCGAGAGTTACCGGTCAAGCGCGCGCGACCGAGGCCTCGCCGGAACATTGCCGATGCCGGTTGAAACAAATGCCCCGCACACCGGTAAAAACTCGCGAAAAATCCCCCGCAGAGCACTCACGCTCTGCGAGGCTTCGGGGCTAGACCTGCGGGTCCGGCCGACGCGGCCCCACGAAAAGGCATTTGCAACTAGGAGGGAAGAACGTCCTATCGGCGGACTCCGACATCCGCGGGATCCTAACGGAAACACCCACAGATGCTCGGGGGCTACTGTCGGGGACAGCCCTAAGGGTCCCCTAAATAACCGAGGGGAAACCCGCTTAAAACCTGAAAAAAACGCAAAACACAAATCAACTCGCACACCTGAAACGCGTACACAGCATAACCGTGACCCCGGTGGCCCCCGCGGCCCGCCGGTACCACGCAGCGGACGCCCCTCGAGTGAGGTTCGCCTCGCTCGAGGGATAGACGCTTCCTTGGGCAGGGTCTGCCCCGCTCGAGACTTTCACGCCCCCTCTGGCGGGGTCCGCCTCGCTCGAGGGCTCAACCCGCCCCTCGAGCAAGGTCCGCCTCGCTCGAGGGCTGAGCACCCCCTCGGGTGGGGTCCGCTCCGCTCGAGGGCACCCACGCACGCATCCCCCACGCATCTCCCGCGCACCCACGCGCACCGCTCCCGCACGCGCGTACCCCCGACACGGCGGGGTCGCGCCACTATTCCGACGTGCCCGGGAATCACGTCCGGCGCCGTTTCGCCAACTCCCGGGGAGGCCATCCCCGCCGCCGTTCGACATTGTGCGGCGAGGCCGGTGTCAGCTCCGTGACACTGTGCCGCCTACCCCTGTACGGCTAACATGCTGCGACCTCGAAGGGGGGGCGGTAGCACCCTCGAATTTCTTCTCCGTGCTCACGCAAGACCACGCCGTGACGTCAGGCAGGCGGGATCGGTCATCCCCGTCGGCCGTCGCCCCGTGCGGCCATCCCCGCCACCGCCGCGCCACACCGGACGCCGTGGCGACATCCCCGCGCTGGCCGGGACGTACAGGGACAAGACATCGCCATAACGGCCACTGTGCCACGTACGGGCTTCCCGTCAACGGAACCCTCAAACTGGCCCACCACGGCGGCCGGTCAACCAACTACTGTGCCGCAGCCCTCGAAGCCGCTCCTGTACGAGCACAGGACGCCCCACGATGCCTCAACGGGAGCGGGATTCGCCAGGACGACCGTCAGCTCCGCAACACTGTTCGCCATACCGCTGCACGCATAGAAATAGTGCGGCATGCATGTAACCTGCTCCCTCCTTGGCCTATAAAAGGAGGGGCAGCCCCCAGCCGCAGGGGACGGACAGGGGGGATGACGGATAGCAGTCACTCACACGTTCTCCGCCTTCCCCACAATATTGGCACTTGCCTCAATCAACACCCCTGGGACTTGGAGGTCACGCTTCCTCTCCCGCCTCGCTTGTAGCCACCCCTCTACAAGCACCACGGTGCAAGCAATACAGTGCCCCGAGCACACCACTGCTGGACGTACGGCCCCGACCGGTACCAGGACAAACCAAGTGTCCTTAGTAGCTTAGCACTGGCCATCGAGAGGCAGATCTCAACACTCATTACTAGTTAGTGTCGGGACTACTTTTCGCACCGACACGGACCTACCGCCTCCTATACAGCAGCGGAGGCGGGAGCAGCGGCTCTAGGCCGGGCGGAGCTCAGGAAGGACGACCGAAGCACCCAGGGTGGGCGGCCAGAGCAGCCGCGGAGGGCGGCTGGAGCTAATACGACCGGCGGCCCGAGCAGCTTTACTGCGCACACCGCGGGGAGCCCATCCCTCTGCGGTGTTGGTACCGGCCTGAAGAGGATAAGAACACCAGAGATGGATGGTTGACCAAGGGCACAAGCGTCTTTTACCATTGTCCGTCACCACATATTTGATGGCGTACAGCGAAAAACCGGATGGAGGACGTAACTGATGCAGCGCACAGAAGTTTGAGGATTAAACTGGTCTTTTCAAAAGTTCAGGAACGAAGTTGACCTTTTGATAAGAGTTCAGGGACAAGATTGCCTATTTTGCCAATTAACCATCAATGCATCTTGGTGGGGTGCTTAATGGAGGATGTCGTGTCGCGATGTGATAATTAGCAATCAATGTATCTTTGTGGGGTGCTTAGTGAGGATGATGTAGCGCATCGATCATTGAGAAAATTCGTGGGGAACGCTAATAGTTTTGAACGATGATGATTATGGCTGTTCATCGAAAATAACCCCACATCTTATTTTTTAAATAGCCCCACATCCTGAAAATGCACCTTCGTGAAGGCGGAAAGGGCCTTCTCAAATCGCCCCCACCTTTGTATCACTGGCTCACTGCCCCCACGGCCCCACCAAGGCCACTCGGCCAGTCTGCCGCCCCCTCCCGCCCTCCGCGCGCTTCTTCCTCTGAAACTTTCTTTCCCCTTCCCCAATCCTCCGAATTCCCCGAGCTCGGCGGCGCACGGCGCGGGCGAACCAAGCGCGCCGCCATGAAGGTCTCCATCAAGACGCTCAAGGGCTCCAGCTTCGAGATCGAAGTGGAACCCTCCAGCAAGGTACGCAGCGCCGCCGTGGTCTCCCACCTCCACCTGTTCTCTCGTCTAGTCGTTTCTATAATTCTATGCGGAATCTGCTTGTTGGCAAGGCTGCTAGTTGGAACGGATTTCGTTTTGTGTGGCAGAAACCTAGTGTTCGTTGAGTTTTTTCGCCTGAGCGCAGGATGAGTGAGTGCTCAGGAGTCAGGATCGCGGGATTTGGCTTGACCCATAGTCCAATCTGCTATCGCATTTTAGGGATTATTGGAGGCTGTGTGGCGGAATCGGTTTAGCTGTAGAAGCTGCCAATGCACGCCAACTGTTTGATTGTCTCTGGTGGCATGGTCTGCCTTGGCTTGACAATCACTTTCCTGTTACCAGTTGGTGGCTTGTTTGTTTATCCGGTTTACCGACTCATGTATGAGTAGGCTGTAGCAAATGACTGCGAAAGTGAACATTTCTTGTACATAGTGGTATCATTGCAGAATGCTCCGGCGTGTGGTACTGCACTTGCTGTGGAGGATTTAGAAAGTTTTACTTAATTCTGAGCTTTGATTAGGGACTGTAATACTAGTTTCATCTGAATCGTTTAAGTCTTGTATATTTTCTGCACTTTTGAACCTTGATTCTTATTGACTTAATATAGATCCAAAATTGTGATTGACAAGTGACTAGAATTTATTACTTTCTAGGTTGTTGATATTAAAAAGCTCATTGAGACTACCCAAGGGCAGAATGTCTACCCAGCTGATCGCCAGATGCTTATTCATCAAGGGAAACTTCTAAAAGATGAGACGACACTTGAAGAGAACAATGTTCTGGAGAATGACTTCATCGTTATAATGGTGTGCAAGGTATGCTTTATGTTCACTGAACTTGCAGTATAGAGCTTAAAATTTTGTGTCGACTTGCTCATTTAATATACCCCTGCTACTATTTGTTTGGATTTTTGTTTTATGTGTAATGTGAATGGCATCTGGACTTTTAAATCCTCATAATCTACTAGGTTTCATAATATCTATTTGGACAAACCTTTCTGCAGAAGGGATCATCAAGTGCTGCTTCAACTACTGCTAAGGCTCCCACAAGTCAGGTAGGCGAACCAGGCATACTAAGGAGCAACCTTTATAATATTTTGTTAGCATTCTATGCATTTTCCTTACCAAACAATAAAACTGATAATTTTTTGTCTTATCCAGATTTTTTTGGTTTTTATTATACCATTTAAAAAGGACAGTTATGGTTGAATTGAAATCTGCTTTCTTCTCTGTATCTGATGCTCTTGATTGTATGTTTGACTATTATTTTCTTGATACATAAATAATATGTGTCTGGTCCATCCATGTGTTTGAGAAAAGAAACTGTTAACAAGACAACACTTTCACATGTTTGCACAATGTTTTCATATCCTATGGTTGTTTCCTGATACATCAATTCATTTTTGTAATCAAATTTGATTGTTTTCTTTGGTACTTTGCAGTTCAATTTAATTTGTGTTCTCCTGCAGGCCTCAGTTGATAGGGTGATACCTGCCTCCTCTGCAACCCAACCACCAGCAGCAGCACCAGTATCTGCGTAAGTGTGCACTCATCTTCTGCAAACTAGAACATTGAATTCTGATTATGCGGAACCAGGTTTTCTTAATCATTTTTCAATTTTTTTTTACTTCAATAGTAACAACTGAGCTCGTCACTAAAGTTTAAGAAATTGGTTCCTCACAGTGATAGTATTTGATGTGGTTGAGCCTCATGCGCCTTGAGCCAGCCATTTTGTTCCTAGACTGTCTTTATATTAAGATTGATAAATTGCTCGGGCATTCTGATGACTTGAAGAACTTTACTGTTATTGTGTCCAGAGGGATATTCTCATGAAGAATTCATGCTATCCTAGCATTTCATTATAAGTGCACCTACATCGTCCTTGAATGTTTAAATGCATTGCCTCCTGCACTCTTTTGATTCTGATATGCATGCCAAGGCTGTTTCTGTTCTCTACCCAGTGACTGCACATCAGGGGTTGCCTGCGAGAGAGGTGCTTGCCATCTTGTGCATGAGTTTGTCAATAATCACTTTAGGTTCTTTGGGTTGCATAGTGCCTTCCTAACTTTGCTCTTAGTAAGTCTTCATCAGGGAAATCCTTTTCACACCCTTGTGCTTAAACTTTCTGGTTCTTCCAGCATTCTCCATGCTTTGTCTCACAATCCATATCTCTCTAATTCTTTATCTTATAAAGATTTTTTTTATGCAAAGGCAGATTGTCGTTTATTTTTAGGTTATGAAAACCCACATGAAGCAACTGGACGAATTGTATGTGCCAATTTCCATTTAGCGAATAAGCCCGTGGATATTGAGGTTCCCCAAGCAGTGCTTCCTGATGCTGAAATACACTGAGCCTATATGAAGGCCTCCACCTTAATGGCCTGCACCAAGTAGTTGCTTTTTTCTAGAGTCAAACTGCAATGATGCTACTCTCCTTTGACATGTCTCCACTGCCTATCATCTCTCCGACATGCATCGGTGGACCTATACCAAGCTCTGATGCCAATTGTTGGCTCTGATCCTCGAGAGAATTCATTCATTGTTCTTTTTATCTCATGCAAACAGCAATAAAGTCACCAGAACAGAGAAAAACAGCAAGAATGCTATGCAGCTGTCTCCTCAAAAGTTCTGTCTTCACCTGGAATTTAGGTGAGGTATTGCTGTGTGATTGAGAGAAGAGAACAATGTGAAATTTCTCCAGGGTTTGGGCCATCAATTGATTTCAGAGCTTGGTGTAGGAGGCTTCCATAGTTGAGAGATGTTGGGTGGTGGATGAGATGCAACAGGGGGTGTTCAGTGTGGTGCTCACAAGTCACAAGAAGCAACGGCTTGTCTTTTGCAATTAAGGTGGAGCCCTCTGTCATGTATCCTTGCTTGGCCACCTTACCTTGAAGGGTTAGGACCATGATAGAGTGGAATGAGTATGCAAGTATGGTGTATTATTTCACTTTATGTGGATTGCCCTGGGGTAGAAAAGGTTCTTCAGAGTCTTGGGTCGCAAAAGCGCGTGATTAAATGCCTCCAAAGCCGAAGGGACTGGAGAAAATTTGGTGAAGTACTCGATACAAATTAAGGAAAAATATCCAGAACTTCTGCTCATGGCCCCACTACCCTGCCTAAAGTAGCTAAATGCAGAAGTAAAATCAACCCTTGTTCACACATGGGCTCATTTCCGTACGTAATGTAACACATCAAATAGGTTCATTCTTCTGGCTCAGAGTACGATTAATCTGGCACGGGCTACATGAGCTTGGTTTTGCTCACCTGCTGTATTTGACTGCATCATCTGGTTTGAGTCAAATTCAATATCAACACGAGTAAACAACTCAACCTGTGTCTGTTAGCCATAATCAAATGTTCTTTATATTCTCCCTGTCCCTAGAGGAGAGTAATACAAGAGATATGAGAAGTCTGCATGAGTTCTCTGTGCATTCATTTCTAGCTCATGTACATGATTGTTCTTCCCTGTGAGGGGTGTGGCTGCAGACCGCACGAATAACATCAGTATTTGAGGACTTGTGCCGCCACAACAAGAAATCATTGTGATGGATAGGTCCTGAGTTGTTAAACAACATGCTGAACGAACTCAACCTTTTGGTGGTTCCTAGACCTAAAATAGAAACTTGGATGACTGATTTGGCCACTCTGAGACCTAATGAACCAAAGCGAGCCCCAATGGGATCTGGCCGATCTGGCTGACCAAACTGGCCATTCTCCCTTTTATTAGGGAAAAAAGTCTTTGTGTCATTTGTTTGAGCCCCAATTCTCTTCTCCCAAGACTAATTTGTTTCTTTTTAGCCACTCTTCCATTAGTGCCCATTCATGTTTTGTCATTGCACTCATGTCAATACCATATACTTTACTTTCTTAACGATCAGCTTATTGACCTGATGCTATCAGTGGAAAAAAATAACATCTACTGAATGAAAGAGTACCAATAGAGAAACAAATGATTTGTTGATGGCAGAATAGTGAATATAGTTCAAATGAATGCCAGAAAAAGAATCTTTTAACTGTGATCTTATTAAATTGTTTGCTGCTAGATGTTGATAGATATTGTTTTGTTACTAGCTGACTGATTCATTTTGATGTCTGTTGAAACAGTGCGCCGGCCTCACCTGCAACAGCTGTAGCTCCCACTGCTGCTGCAATGTGAGTTTTACATATTTTCCTTCTAACTTTAATTGTGTTCTTATTAAATTGTTTGCTGCTAGTTGTTGCTGATACATGTTTTGTTACTAGCTGAATTCATTTTTATGTCCATTGAAACAGTGCGCCTGTTAGTGCACCTGCCCCAACTGCAACAGCTGGGTCAGCCCCCACTGCTGCTGCAATGTAAGTTTTACATATTTCTTTCTGACTTTAGAAATCTGATAAATTTCTCAGTTGAACTCCCACTTTTGTTTGTTGATTGGCAAAGACATGAGTTTTCCTGGGGGGTGTTTGGATGAATGGGTAAATGGGATAAATAGGGCAAATTTACCCCAAAGTTGCCAAACATGTGGGGTAAATGTGGTGGGGCAAATATGTAACTCCCTCTAGTTTCATTTGCCTTTCAAAAGTGTTAAATTGGGGTAAATTTACGGTAAATTTACCCCCAACAATCCAAACATGCCCCTGGTTAACTTCTAACCTTTATTTTTTTTACTGAATCTCACCTTTATTTTTTTACTGAATCTCACCTTTATTTGCTGATTAGCAAGACATGAAATGGCATTCAATAGAATGTTTTGATGTGATTTAATGAACAGCACTGAAGCAGATCCTTATGGTCAAGCTGCATCGAACCTTGTTGCTGGTGGCAATCTAGAAGCAACAATTCAGTCAATTCTTGAAATGGGTGGAGGTGCATGGGACCGTGGCACTGTTGTGCGGGCTCTTCGGGCTGCATATAACAATCCAGAGCGGGCTGTTGATTATTTATATTCTGTGAGGACAATGTCTTTTTTCCCACTTTTTTTTAAAAAAACTTGTAGTTCCTGGATGTGATCTTAGTTTATTGAGACCTATTAAATGCATGGAGAATAGCTTACAAATTTACTGAAGGTTGGTGTTAGTTTGTGCTTAGTGTGAGCTTCCTTTTATAAGGCATATATTCTTTTCCCAACCTTCTTCCAAATATAATTTGCTTATGTGACTAATGACTATCCTCCCCTAAGCATTTATCAGCAAACCATTACATTAGCTTTTCTCTTGCTTTTTCCCGAAGCAAAATAACTTGACTTCACTCTACCTACTGAATACAAAGTTCCTACAAGTAGCTTCAATCAGGTTCTCGTTCATTAGCTGTTCTTTGGAATTATGGACAACAGTATCTGAAGCAAAGTGCATGTTCTTGACATTTTAGAAGTTGGAAGTGATCTCACCTTACTATATATATCCTGTTCTGGCACAATTTTAGTATGATATACAATTGCCATCCACTTAATTTCAGTGCCTCTGTGATTTAGGGCATTCCTACTGCTGCATCAGCTCCTGCAAGTGGCCAACCAGCTGATCCAGTTCAGGCTCCACAATCAGCACAACCTGGAATTCCATCTTCTGGACCCAATGCTAATCCATTGGACCTGTTTCCTCAGGTTCCCTCCCTCCCTCCCTCGCTCCCTCTCTCTTCCTTTCTCCCTAACTTGTGTCCAATATATCTGCAGGCACTTCCAAATGCTTCTTCCAATGCGGGTGGTGGAAATCTCGATGTTCTGCGAAACAATACACAGTTCAGACGATTGCTTTCCTTGGTGCAGGCTAACCCTCAAATCTTGCAGGTTTTTCATGTTCCTCTTAATCGTTCCACTCAAGTTGTCTATTCCATGTGCCATTTTCACTAATACAAAATCATTGCATGTAGCCTTTGCTTCAAGAACTGGGGAAACAAAATCCGCAGATTATGCAGCTGATTCAGGAAAACCAAGTTGAGTTCCTGCGTTTGATCAATGAACGTGCAGAGGGAGCTGAAGGGTACGGTCCTAGCATCAATAGATGCTATTATATGCCTTGTGATGTTTGTGTTCTGTGCTTGACGGTTGACGCTCTTGACATCTTGAACCAGGAGTTTGCTAGATCAGTTTGCTGATGCTGGAATGCCTCAAACACTAGCAGTGACGCCTGAGGAGAATGAAGCTATACAGCGGGTAAGGCGCTTGATTCATTTGAATATGTGCACCTGTATGTCTGTCAGTCTCTTTCTGTGCACAGGAGGCTACTGGCGACACCTTGTTATCTATAACTTTATTGCTGTTGTGCACATTTAACATCCATCACGTTTCCTATCTTTGCAGCTTGAACAAATGGGCTTCGACCGCGATCTGGTTCTAGAGGTTTTCTTTGCCTGCAACAAGAACGAGGAGATGACTGCCAACTATCTATTGGATCACATGCATGAGTTTAACGAAGCAGCTCAACAATAGGATGCAGGTGGGGTCTGATGAGAGGTATATGGTGGCAGATGATGGGATTGGATTGAGAATGTAGCATCTGTTTTGAAGGCTGATTACCCCATTTTAGGGCGTCCGGGGTTGAGAAATATTTTTGAGTTTTTCAATCATCGTTCCTTTTTCTATCTGGGATTTATGTTTAGTGCATACTCTAGATGGCATCCATAGACCATATATAACCAGGTACTACAGTGTAGTGTACTAGAGTTAACGGTTGGTTAGCTGGATCTGATGTTATAGGTTAAGAAACAAGCGCGTTGTACTCTTGTTTGTCCGTGCTTGAGCTGATAGCTGAATGGCATCGAAACATCGAGGGTTGCTAATCATTTCTGCGGGGGTTGGTTGCTGATGTTGGCAGGCTGATTTAGAAGCACTAGCCATCCTTGTTGCTTTAATTTGCAGAAGGCTCGATCGTGTAGTAGTTCCTGTGGATGTATACTGTTGATATACATCGACGTTTCTGCCGCTGCTGGATCTGCCGCCACCCACGCATTGACAATGTCGCAGCCGCAGCAGTGTGTCACCACTCCTCCATTTGAGTATCAAACCCGTACGCCACATTGTACTCAGGTCGGTTAGTTTTCTCTTAAACAAGCTTAGTTTCGACACATCAACTATTTTGTCTGTGTACTTTTGGATCATTTGTCTTCCTCTTTCACGGTTTCACCTCCTCGCTTCATTCGTGACCTGTGCTGCCTCCGAGCAAATGTGAGGAGCAGCTGGGACGAAGAAGAAAGGGCCACTCAACCGTTATCTTGGGGCTTCTATATGGCTTCCAGAAGGCGGAGGGTGTGAACTTCCAGTCCACCAAAGTCCACCCAAGCATTACTCAATAACATATAGGATGGTTGGTTTGCTGTTCTATTTTCAAACAGTGGTCTGTAATAATTGGCTGTATACATCCATGGATGTAGAGGTCGGATTTTGTAATCTCTTATCTAAAAAATTATAGGATGGTTGGTGTAGATGTATTCAAGCTGCCACAATTTATATGTATCAACTTTTTTTATTGTGTTATTGCAAAAAAAGTGTCATGAGGTTTTTAGGTGTTAGGATGTAATTATAGTTTGGACTCAAAGTAATATAAAAAATTCTATTTCTAAATTTTATAAAAAGGCCTCACTTATAGAATTCAGGGTATGCTTCCACAAAGATTTGAACATCAGTTCATAAAATAGGTAATGATGTCAATCGTATTTTTCCTCTTATCATGCAGTTTTAGAGTCTAAGCATTCTAATTAGATATTCAATCTTTTGTATTTGTTAAAATCTTTCTTCTTTTAAAATAGTATATATGCACCGAACTACCTGTATAATTAGAGGACTGTAAACATTATTCAATACAACATACGCACAATCCAAAATGAATGTCTTGGTATTCTTCCTTAAAGTACGCATTTTGATTACATATATCACGGTCACATCTTTCGCGACTAAGATGCAATGTTGAAATTTTTGACGTGTCCTTATATGAATCGGTCAATTAATTGTTACGAATTGTTAAAGCTGAATAAATTTTGTCCCGTAGCGGTATTTGTGAACTCTATAAAAGTCGAAATCCAATAACAATCATATATATTTTAACAACCTTACTTTTATTCTATATTTGTTTAAAAAATTGTGTGTAGCAGGTGCCTACAGCTCAACTTCGTTTGTTTCCTGATTTTAATATCTTCGTTTAGCAATGTAAACACGTACGTGTCGCACGCGCATCTTAATAGTACTTAGAGGGGTGACAACATGTTACAAGTACGCTATCTCGGGTGTTCCGGGCGCGCCAATAAGTTATCTGGAACCGGCTGAGCCCTGAACTGCGCCCGCGCCACGTCCTTGATCTCCTTGAGGTACCGGCACAGCGGCAGGCACCCCTCTTGCAGCGCTCGGTCAAGAGCGTCCTCGGCCGCCTCCCTCTCTGCCGCTCGGCGCTCGGCCGCGACAGCCTCAAGCAGCTCCGCCTCTCTGTTCGAGACCCTCTGTAGCTCGTGCTCCAGGCGACTCTTTTCGTCCTGCACCGCCCGAAGCGCCCTCTGCGTGTCCGTGTCGCCGTCGAGGCGGCGGCTGTCGTCCCGGATGGCGCACGCCGCCGAGTCCGTGGCGACCTCTTCTACGGCAGCCTGTCTCAGCTCCTACGGCGCCAGTGGCTGATTGTCGTGAAGCCTGACGAGGATGTCCAGGGACTGCACGAGGCCGACGAGGTCCGAGTCCGGCCACCGCCAGTGCCGGAGGTAAGGCGCCGTCACGGCGCCGGAGCCGTCGACGTAGGATGCGCGTTTCGTCGTCCCGGGGCCAGCAGAAGGCGGCACGAAGAAGACGAGCGGGGCAACGTGGGGGTAGGCGTAGGCCTCGACGAGCCACAAGGACACCTCCGCGCCGGTGGCCGGGAGCGCGCCAGCGGGCAGCGGTGTTGACGAGGACGACGTCGCGGCCGTCGTCGTGGGTGAAGGGCGACAGCGTGGCCTCGAAGGCGGACGGGAACGCCGCGGAGAGGGAGAGGAGTTGGTGCTCGATCTCGCGGCAGGCCGCCTGCCGGCGTATTTGGGGTTGGGCTGGAACACCCGTCACACACCTAGAGCATGTTTGGATCATAGGGACTAAAATTAGCCTGACTAAAATTAGCCTCTAGCAGGAGCTAAACTTCCAAACGGGTGAGACTAAAGTGAGGCTAAAATTAGTCTTGAGGCTAAACTTTGCTAGTAGGGGGTGGGGGAGCTAAAAGGAACTAAAATCTCATCTTTCTCTTTCCTCATTAATGACCACATGCATGCTGCCAATAGCTCCAAGCCATGGGAGAAGAGAGAGGAGAGAGAAAGAGGAGAGAGAAGAGAAAGGGAGAGAAAAATAGAGACTTTAATGCTCTTTTAATACACTTTAGCTCTTGCTTCCAAACTAGGGGGTGACTAAAATTGTTTAGCCTGACTAATTTTAGTCATGAGACTAAAGGTGATCCAAACATGCCTTTAGTGATCATGGGATGCTGTCGCGGAGCTGGATCGTGCGGTGCCACAGGTGATGCGGGGGCGGTGCTGGAAGATGATGGTGTGAAAGAAGAGGAGATGGACAAATCGTATTCATCTCTGTATCCGGTTTATATACAGCTCGGAGACTGTTGGGCGTCCGACAATGGTGGAGCACTGCGCACAGACTCAACAGAAAGAGAAAGAAAGGGTCAGAGCTAATCTGACAGCGCAAGAATAGGTCCAAGCCTTATCTACACACGCGCTAACACCTCCCCTCAGTCACTGCGTCGCTCGACTTGATGCAGAGACTGCCCCGAAACTCTTCAAACAAAGCAGCGGGTAGCCCCTTGGTCATTATGTCGGCGAACTGATGGCATGTTGGAACGTGTAGAACTCGAAGCTGCCCTAAGGCCTCATTCGTTTCCATCGGGTTGATTCCGACCGGAATTGATAAATGTAATACGGAGATCCGGATTTATTCCGGGTCGAAAATTAATTTACTCATGATAGACACAACATGAGACTCGGAATCAATCCACTAGTCAAGAGGTGGAATCAATCCGGCTCTTCGGTCTCTTGTTCTACCTATCATGATGAGTAAATTAAACCTCAATTCGGAATGAATCCGAGTCTCTATCACAAATTTCTTGCTATATCTATTATTCCGGCCGGATTGAATCCTATAGAAGCGAACAAGACCTAAAGCTGTGCGCTCCCGGACAAAATGAATGTCCAGCTCGACGTGTTTAGTTCTCTTGTGATGAACCGGATTGTCTGACAAGTATACCGCGCTGACATTGTCGCAAAAGATGATGCTTGCCTTGTTGACGACCACATGAAGCTCGCCCAGCAGATTGCGCAACCAGCAACACTCCGCAGCAGCATTTGCCACTCCACGATACTCGGCTTCAGCCGAAGAACGCGACACCACGGCCTGGTGCTTAGACGACCATGAGACGAGCGTCTGGTATCCGGACAGCCGGCTCAATCCGCGTCGATATAAGCCATCAATGTCGTTGAGGAAGACGCTCGAAGAAGAATGCCATGGCTTGGAGTGCCACGAACATACCGAAGAATCCGCTTGACGATATTCCAGTGGACATCGTGAGGATCGTGCATATGCAAGCATGCCTGCTGCACTGCATATGCAAACTCCGGTCTTGTGAGTGTCAAGTATTGAAGGGCGCCGGCAATGCTGCGGTAGAAGGTCTTGTCCGGCATGGGAACACCAGCTGCTGCCGAGACCTTGGCCTTGGTGTCGACTCGTGTACAGGCCGACTTGCAATTGAGCATACCGGCACGGTCGAGTATGTCCTCGGCGTACTGTTGCTGATGAAGGAAGAACCCCTTTGATGTACGGCGGACCTGTATGCCAAGAAAATAGCTCAAGGGACCCAGATCCTTCATTGCAAAAGCGCCCCGCAGCTGGTGGATGATGTGGTGAAGCAGCGTCGTAGATGATGCCGTGAGGACGATGTCGTCAACATAGAGGAGCAACCAGGCCTAGTCGTTCCCGCGGCGAAGCACGAACAAAGATGTGTCGGACCCTGTGGTGATGAACCCGAGCGAGCGCAGATGAGCAGCGAAACGCTGGTACCACGACCGTGGCGCTTGGCGTAGACCGTAGAGTGACTTGTAAAGGAGGCAAACATGGTCGGGGTGCTCACTGTCAATGAAACCCGTAGGTTGCTGGCAGCAAACTGTTTCCTTGAGCTCGCCACGGAGGAAAGCGTTGCTGACATCGAGTTGGTGAACTGGCCAGTTGTACGAAGCAGAGAGGGTGAGCACCGTGCGAATGGTGGCCGGCTTGACGACGGGGGAGAAACTTTTGTCGAAATCGACGCCCGATAGCTGAACGTCCCGCGTAGGACCCAACGGGCTTTGCACCGTTCGAGGGTGCCGGAGTGCCGCGCGGATCGAGGACGGAACAGGCGGTGGCTCGGGAACGGTGACAACGTTGGCGTAGCGAGGATTGGGCTTGAACACACCCACACGGGCGCGTGTGACCATCGGGTGCTGAGGAGGAGGTTGCCGTTGTGAAGCAGTCGTGGTCGTCGACGAGGTTGGAGCATAGTCACACGGAACGCGGAACGAGCTATAGTTCCGCGTCCCGGAACTTCGTTCCAAAACGCGGAACGGGATCGAGACGGAACGATTCATGGTACGTTGAAGGAACGAAGCCGGGATCGACGTCTTTGTTGCAAGCGGAACGTGAATCGCTCACCATGCCGATGGTCACCGGAACGCGTACCGAGAGAAGGCGGAACCTTGCGCGCCGCATGCGCCCGCGCCCGCGCCCCGCAAAATTCGAAAATTCGGAAATTCGAAGAGTCATATCATTGGGAAGGCCGGCGCCCGCCACCGCACCATTAATCGTCGCCTTAATCTCCGGCCCAAGCTCCCGGGCTTCAATTGCTTCGAGCCTTCGAGTATATATCCATGTTCGGTAGTCGGTAGTCGGTACTTCGGTAGCTCAACTCTTCGGTTTCGGGGCGGGCTCCCGGTTGCTCTTCTCATCCGCAGCCTCTAGCGCTCTCTTGCGAAGTGTAGAGGAGGATTGAAGGCCTCGTTCCTTCTCGTCGTTCCTGGGACGTCGTCCCAAATGTTTTTGGAACTCGACCCCATGTCCAATAGGAACGTTGTAGCGCAAGTATACCCCCTTCGTTCCAAGCTTTTGCGGAGCGAAGGGCGTACCCCGTTCCTCGTTCCCGTTCCTCGACCCGATCGTCCCGGAACTTGGTGACTATGGGTTGGAGCAGTGTGTCGCGGCGGCGAGGATGGCGTCGAAGGCGACGGTTCAGGCGCGGTCGCTGGGGAAGCTGGGGCCATGTGCTCTGGAGAAGATTGCGGCGGCGACGTGTAGAAGACAGGTGAGGTTGGAGGGACGCGTCGCGTGACGTCGCGGCGCCGGCAGGGGCCGAGAGCGTGTGCGACACGGTACAGTCACATGTCGAGGATGAGGCTGCTGCGTTGGTGGTCGGCGAGGTTGCATGGACCGTAGACGTAGGTGGTGAACTGGGCCCTGAAGACGGCGAGGGCGGCGGTGCCAATGCGGTAGTGTCGGCTGGCGGTGGAAGACGGCGCGTAGGAACCGGAAAGAGGGCTCGACGTGGGGCGCCATGGCGTACGTGCTTGAGAGGGAAGTCGTCATCAGACATCACCGGCAACGTCGTAGGCACAGGGGGAGACCTGGAACGAAACGGAAAAATATCCTCGTCGAAATAGACATGGCGTGAGACAATCACGCGGTTCGTGACTGGATCAAAACACCGATAGCCCTTTGTGTCCTTCGGGTACCCCAAGAATATGCAAGCTGCAGAGCGCGATGAGAGCTTGTTGGCGGCTATGGACGTCAAGTTGGGATAGCAAAGACACCTGAATACGCGCAAGTGGTCGTAGCTTGGCTGGTGGCTGTATAAGAGGTAGTGAGGTGTGTCGTTGTTGCGTGACCGGCAAGGGCGAAGGTTCAAAATGTGTGTGGCGGTGGCGAGCGCCTTGGGCCAGAACGACGGCGGCACACTAGCATGAAACATGAGGGCATGAACACTATCATTGAGTGTACGCAAGATGCGCTCAGCATGACCATTTTGTTGGGACGTGTAAGGACAAGTTAACCTCAGAATGATGCCATGCGAGGAGAGAAAGGAGCGCAAAGCGTGGTTGTCGAACTCCCTGCCGTTGTCAGTCTGGAAGCTAGCAATAGAGCTGCCGAACTGTGTGTGAACGTATGCATGAAAACAAATCAGAGTGGCAAGAACATCAGACTTGTTGCGCAAGGGGAATGTCCAAACAAAATGAGTATAATCATCAAGAACCACTAGGTATTATTTGTAGCCCGAGTTGCTGATGACTGGCGAGGTCCACAAATCACAATGTAGGAGCTCAAAGGCTCGACTAGCTACCTTATTAGACTGATGAAAGGAAGGCGTACATGGTTACCAAGGCGAGATGCATGGCAAGAGTGGCCGTCTAAGCGAGAACAAGTAAAAGGAAAAGAACGAAGAAGGGTGGTGAGAGAGCTGTCGCTGAGGTGGCCGAGGCGAGCATGCCATATCTTGGAGGAGGTGGTGACGGCGAAGCTGTGATGCTGGTTGGTGGGAGTGGTGCGAAGAGGATACAACTCCCTGGTAGAATCACATCGGAGAAGCACCGTCCGTGTTCGAAGATCCTTCAGAGAAGCCAAAGGCGTCAAATTCCACAGTGACAGGGTTATCACGAGTCAAAGCTCGAACTGAAACAAGATTCTTAACCAAAGATGGACAAACAAAAATGTTGTTTAACTCAAGAGGTGCAGCATTTGTGGGAACAGAGAAAGCACCGGTGTGAGTAACAAGAAGGGATGCGCCATTACCAACGACAACATGGGAAGAACCAGAAGGGACAGGATGAGAGTGTGGTATACCAGAGTGTCCTGTCATGTGAGACGACACGCCGGTGTCGAGAAACTAGTCACCACAACCGGTGTAGGCAGCGGTAGACGACGATCGGCCGTGACAGGTGGTGAAGAGGTTGGGCGGCGCGTCGAAGGAGTACTGCTGTTGCTGAACTGGTGGTGCCTGCGCATACATGGCCTGAGGTGGAGTGCCGGGACAGTTGGAGAAGGGGGCGACGGACGTCGGGCGCCAGTGTGGCGGCAGGACTTGCCACGCCTGGACCATATCGGTCCAGGGGTAGGGCGACGCCCCTTGCTGTTGATGCGGCGCCGGATTTCCTGGAGTGGATCCGGAATTGAAGCGAGCCTTCCCATTGGTGTGTTTACGTTTCTTCTGACGAGAGCCACCCTTGGTGGGCGAAGATCCCTGCTGCGTGGCCGACGACTTGGAGGTGCCCGTGGAAGAGCCGGTAGCGACGAGTGCGGCGGCCGCCGCGCCGGATGAAGCACTGGAGGTGGCGCCGACGGCAAGGAGCGAGTTGGCGGCCTCTATCTTTTGGTTGCGGTCGAGACGGGTTTCCTCCGGTACAAGATAGGAGTGCACCCATAGAAAGCCCAGCAAGGGATTCATGGCGTTGATGACGCCGAGAGCATTGCTGAACTTGCTGTTGAGGCCGCGCATAGTGTTGACAACGAGATCCATGTCGGTGATGGGGTGGTTGACGTCGGTGAGTGTGTCCGCCAGCTGCTTGAGTTTACAGCAGTAGTCATGGACCGACAAATCGCCCTGCTGCAGACTATGGAAGCCCTGCAAGGTGTAGACAACACGCTGGGAGGTGTTGTTGAGGAAGAGACCACGCACGGCGTTCCAGGCAGAGAAGGTAGTCGCGCGGCGGTGGAAGACCATGTCGCGGATCGACAGTGAGGTAGATCCATGCGACGATGCAATGGTCGATCTGCGTCCACTCAGCGTCGAGGAGGCGTGCCTGGGCGTCGACGGTACCGTCGACACGATCCAGGAGTCAGAGCTTTCGAAAAGTTAACTTGAACAAGGAGCTCCAGGAGGCGTAGTTTGCATCGTGGGGGTCAAGGGTTTCTGGGACGTAGTGGCGAATGTTGAGGAGAGGAATAGAGGAAGCGGAAACAGGCAGGGCAGGAGCAGCATCGTGGAATGGGTTCAGATCGTGGCCGGCGGCAGAAGCGCCAGAGGAAGAAGACGAGGAACCAGGGCCGTGCGCCATTGGGAAACTGGAAGAGAGGCAACAGAAAAGAAGGATCGAAAGTTAAGCTGATACCATGAAAGAAGTGGAGAAACGATCGACAAATCGTATTCATCTCTGTATCCGGTTTATATACAGCTCAGAGACTGTTGGGCATCCGACAATGGTGGAGCACCGCGCACAGACTCAACAGAAAGAGAAAGAAAGGGTCAGAGCTAAACTGACAGCGCAAGAATAGGTCCACGTCTTATCTACACACGCACTAACATGGTGGCGTGGTCGACGGGTCGGGTAGGGATGCACTGGCGACTGCGCCAGTGGCAGTGAGGATGGTTCCGTGGTGGGTGGTGGAGACGCGACCGCACCTGATGGTCTAGTGGTAGCAGCGGGCGACAGATCGTGGCGTGCCGAATGAGGCACAATAGGAGAAGCTGGTGTCGTCACGACACTAGGAGAAGCTCATGGCGACGGTGATGGGGAGGTGACGACAGGTGGAGTTGGCGAGGATGTCGGGGCAACAACGCGCTGGTGAAGAATATTCTGCGGCGACGGTGTGATGGTTGCAATGGGAGCAGCGTCGGAGTCGTCGCAGGTCGTCGTAGGGGTCGGGGCTGGCGGCAGCGAGTGTGACAACCCCACCCGAGATAATTCCGTACTATCGCCTAAACCACTCCATTTGGCTATTAAGCGATAATAAAGAAGCATCCCGTTGAGTGTTGCCGTGTTTACACCCGGTAAATCACTTGGAAACACAGAGAGGATCGAACGTATGCATTAAAACTCCCACGAAGGAGAGTCCAGAGTGTCTTACAAATTAACCATCACATCCCCGTAGGGGTCATTATTACAAACATAGTTCTTTGACATGAAAGTAAATGGTTCAGAGTTTATTGAAAACAACGGAAGATAGCTAAACGATACGATCACATCATAGGAGGCCTGTCCATGATGCAATCACTTTTCGTCATCCACCCATTCCAGCTCCCAGCCGGGTGGAAGTTCTCCGGGCCACACATCAGATGCATTATCTGGAACAATATTTATAAAGCAAGGCTGAGTATACTAATACTCAGCAAGACTTACCCGTCTAAAAGAAAAGACTTTACCTCTAGTCATGCAAGGCTTTTGGCTAGTGGGTTTGTTTGCCAAAAGCTGCTAAGTAGTGAATCCTTACTTTCCATATTTTAGCTCATGTTCTAGTTGAAGTAATCATTACTAGGTAAGCAACTATTGCAACCAAAGTTGTACAAACAATTAATCAAGTAATCGTCTTCACAAAGTTCCATCATAAAGGGATATCATGGCCAGTCGGGTAAGTAGTCTCAGATGACGGTGAGAGGCCGACAATCGATTGATTCATAACCTTGCAAGGTGGACTTAAACACACAGGAGGTGCCCTCACTAAGAGTTCACCAACTAGGCGGTTCCGGTCATTCTTCGGTTTGGGGATAATAGCTCACAGTCTTAAGTACAAGGTTTATCTGGGCTACGCCACTAAGGTCACCCAGCCTCACGCATGCACTCGGGTAGCAAGCCCGGGGTCACAACCCTAAGAGTAGTGATAGTAAAACATAGATCTAGCTATTTTACATTTCTATTTTTCAAGCAAAAACTGTAGCTCAAAAGTATATACATTTATGGAGAAAGTTGTATTTCTTGTTACACTGAGCACAATAAAATTGGGTTTGCAATTTTTGGATTTTCCTGTGATTTGTTATGGATTTTACAAGGTTCAGATGAAATACAAAAGGGAGTAAGAAACCTTTTTGCAAACAAACCCTTGGAAAGTATTGAATGTTTACAGATGTACCCCTGGTTTGCACAGCTAACCCTGGAAAGAACTCCAACACCGCAATGCAGTCCTCGGGGATAGCCGGGGAGGAGGTGAGGCGGGGTCTAGGGGCTCCCAGAAGTCCTATGGTGGCTGGGGTTGGTGTTGGGCGGCGCCGGCGAGGGGTGCACGGCGGTGCCAGGGAGTTGCGGCCGCGGCAGGCGCAATGCCGGCTAGGGAACGACACGGTCGGGGCAACAAGCGACACGAGAAGCTTTAGCATATGCTCGAGGACCGATTTGAGGGGTTAGGCGGTGGTGTCGAGGGTCGGGAGATGGAACTCCACGTCGGCGTCCATGGCACCGGCGGCGGTTCCGGCGCGGCTCGCGCGAGATGTGGGTTTCCTGCCCTTTATAGGCGGCCGTCGCTTGCAAGGCGGTTCGCGCTCGCCAACTTGTAGGCCAAGTAGCGGCGTGGGCACGGTTACGGCGGCGACGTAGGGCGGGTACGGCGAGAGACGCCGGTGGGCGGCCGTCGGCTTGGTCGGCGCGGCGCGGCCACGGCGCGCGTGACATGTGGGGCCGGGGGACGGGGGTGTGGATGGCGGTGCGGTGCAAGGGGCGGGGTCCACGGCGCGGGGGACCGGCGGACCGAGGCCGGCCTCGGTGTGCGGGCCCGTCACGGCCGCGACGCATACTGGTGCGCGATGCCGGCGTCGCGCGTGACGTCGCGCGCGTGGGCGCAGTCGGCTCCATTTGAATTTCGCTTAGCTACGTTTGACTGCCAAAAACTCAAATTTTCGAAACACAAGTGGACCAAGTGATCAACAACAAAGTTATAGAGCTCCTATTCCTCTACAACTTTGGTAAAGGGCATAGGGTCTTTTTCTCAACCATTTGTGCACAAATTGGATGCCAAGATGGTAGATTTCTGGGCGCCGATGAACAGTGACCAGGAGCGTTGACTTGAGTTTTTCACCCATTTGCACTACAAACCAGCAATGCCACTCAACATGAAAGTTGTGTCCCTCGACAAAACACACAACTTTTACATTGGGAGATTTTGAAGTGTTTAGGTGAATTTTGGAGAACGTGGCAAAAGTACCGGCTGACACTGGTGGGTCAAAAGGGGTTCAAGGGGTTTGACTAGGGTTTTGACCCAACCTTGACCATGAGTTGACCAAGGGGTGTCATTAGGGGTTGTTGGTGATGTTTTCGAAGTGATGGCCCAGGTTGACCGTCGTTTGACCAAGGTCAACGCGGTTGACCGGATCATTAGGGTTAATTAACCCGGCCGAAAACCTGGGGCGTCACAGCCTACCCCCCTTAAAAAGAATCTTGTCCCGAGATTCGACAACAAGATTGGAGTAACACCTTCTATCGGAATAAGGGTTACAAAGACGGAAGATATACTCGCTTATATTTCTAGACAGCGAGAATTCATATAGGGCAAAAGATACATGGTGCTCTCCTCACTACCTCAACGCAGTTCATGAGGGAGCGAACGATGGATGTGTACATGGAAAACTAAAAGAAGACAAATTCCGCCGACGATGCAGAGGTACATCGCTGCAAGCGTCCAACGGAGGGACTCGAACATCTCCACGAACTGGGGCATGGCCGACGATGGAGCTGGGGTTCTTCTCTCGGTCTTCTTCGAAGCTTCCTCTGGAAGTTGTCGGCGAAGACGGCGAATCGGCTTGCTCAATGAGTGGGCGAAGCAACGACGGAGAGGGGCTAGTGGCGTGGTGGCCAAAAACTAGCCGGAGGGACAAGAGTGGCGGCACTGTTGAGCTCGAGATTTGGCAAGACTTGGCAATGGCAACACCGCGGGAGGGTTTCCCTTTTTATAGCTCAACGGAGCGCAACGATCATCCCAACCGTCTGAGGTAGGGACTAGCGGAGCGATCCGGCGGTTGCCACACGGGGCTCGATGGTGGTCGGCTCGTGAGGTCTCGGCGACGTGATCGTGGTCGCGGGAAAAGAGATGGCAGTGCGATGTTACGGCGTCGTACCATCGTGGCACTGAATAGAATGGGGTCCAACGGTCGGAAGAATTGGCCGGGATGGTGAGATTGTAACAACGAGAATTTAGCAAAAGATTTAACCGATCCTTCGTTTGCTGGTTTTCTCGATTCCTAGGATTTGGAAGGTATGATCAATGGATCACGGATTAATAAACGGTGGAGGACTCTCTTGCCTTGACTATTCGAGAACCTTGATTGCTCGAAAACTTTGCTCATATCTCTTCAACTTAGCCGGTTCATTTGATCAGATGCTAAGAGAGCTTGAGATTAGGCGGAAAGAAACCAAGTTGACAAAAGGTGATTACCAAAAGAAATTTCTATGAAGAAAAGAAAGGCTAGTAAACAAATATGTTTACTAAGATTTCCGAAATCATTTTTGAAAAGCAACAAAGGTGTAAGGATAGATTAGGGTTCCACCCTTAAGAGTCCAAGGTTAGTTGTCCATAGCAACAACAAAGGATGGTAAGGTCATAAGGAGCAACTGCACGAAGTTGTTTACGGATAGCAATGAGAATGACTTAAAAGGAAGGGCTGGTACAACCATGTCAGAAGATCTTTGCTCACATGAACAATTTTAAATTGAATAAGCTATGCACCAAGGAGACATATGATGGAATGTTGATGAAGAGGGGATATTTTGTGCAACAATGGAGTGATACACATTTTAATGCTCATGTTGTGGTGCATAGAGTGTGAGGCACATGCAGAAGAGCACATGATGCTTGTGCATATGATCATATGATGCACTTGCCATGATGCATAGTGAAAAATGCACATGTTCATGGGATATGATGCTCGTGAGGCTTGTTAGCATGACTTGTTTACCCATGCAGTTAGCTGGCATTAAGGGGATAACATAGAGTGAAAGACATGGATTTGCGGTGAGTTGCATGCTCCGAACCAAGATACCTAGCGCGCCTCTAGTGGTAATCACATGGCTGCAGCACACATGATGAACTAGGTTCCGTCGCGGCACCTGTGGTCATGGAACAACAATCTCATCGGCCGTAAGGAAGATAGAGAAGGAAGGTTGAAAGCTTCAACGTGGATGCATGTTAGTCCATCCACGGTTCCCAATGCACATGCTATGCGATGCATTTCCATGCCCGTGAATTTATTAAATTATGGGTGCAACCCATGCATGACATGATGATGCTCAAGGCATGCCACAAAATTTCAACTCTTCCTACTCATGTTTTATGTGTTCATAATGTTGTGAGCAAGATCAAGATGAAGACGTTCAAGATTGCAAGGTCAAACACGATTGAGATAAGGATGTCGCTAGCAAGGATAGCTTGGGGCATCAAGGGCATAAATATTACCATGAAAAGTCCACAGGGAAATGTTCACAACCAACAATTGACGACAAATCAAAGAGATAGATGTTCTCAACTAAGAACACTACCCATGAAATTACGCTGATCTTACTTTCCTTGCATATTTGACTTCTTGTTCTGATGACTCTTACTTACTTTGGAACCTTGCCTTTGTGAACAGGGCTTGTTCAACCTAGGGTTCGGGCATGTATTGGCGTAATGCCCGGGTTGTCTACATTTGTAGAAAATGCGGGGCGGAAGTTCTTTAGGCTTGGAAGCTCGTTGACGTGACTTCTTGTCGTCGTTGTCATTTTGTTTGCCCTTGCGAGGACAAAGTTCCTTGCAGGTAATTTCCCACTCACTCAAATCCATTTCGGGAAATGCTCGCTTGCGGTTCTGGCTTTTCCCTTCTTCCTTGGTAAGGTCCATTGGTAGCTTTGATGGTGGTAGTAGAGAATCAGAGGTGTTGAGTTGACTCTTCCTCATATGATCCACCAACAAATTGCATATGCGGGCCTGCTCAACCACGGACGTAAATAACGCTTGCGAGAGACCGTCTGTTAAACTAGTTTGAGATAACCCTTGATAACGATCCTGGAGGATATTGTCCATGATGTGGCTTAACACTGAATTTTGTTCTTCCAACATCTCGATTGCACCAGCAATGGTGTCTATATCGCCCTGAGTAGGTACTCGGGGTGAGAAAGACTCATAGGGTTGAGTTTTCTCCGAATCTTTCCCGGTGGAGATCATGGTCTGAGCGACCAATTTTGTTCCATATGGATTGGCGCTAAGGGGGAGTTGCCGCTGCAGCATCTGGACGAGCTGCTGCTGCGTCTGAAGGATTTGGCACAACATTCCCTTTTGAGCAGCCATGAATGCCTCTACCATCATCCTGGGTGGTAGTGGTGCTACGTCGCTACCACTACTCGACACACCAAAACCTTCCGGGGAGCCGCATGTTGGACCCACCATCTGAAAGAATTGGGCTTTCATTAAATACACATTCATGAGCTTGTTCTCACAAGCCGAACATGTATGACGAAAAACTCAATTGGAACAAAGTTCGACCCCGGCAACGCAATATTCTAGAACTAAGATCTTTATGTGCTCAGCTCAAGATTACGAGGATTCATGACTCACAATTTCAAACCAATGCCAAGGTTTGGAGCAATTTGATATCCAACTTGGAATCAAAAGTTAAGGTCATCACGTGTGGAAGAATTCGGTATGGGGGGTCTTATTCTGGCGGTGAGGACAAAAATTCCCACTCAAACACCAGGGTCCCAAAATTTCCCAAATTTCACCAACAACTCAGTGGCATAATTATGCACACTTTTGGTATTCAAAGGTAGATCTAGATTGGATTGGAATATACTCGAAAAATCTCGTTTGCAGAGGGGTGCTGCTCTGAAAAACAGCAGAACAGAGACTCACTAAACTGAGCATAACTCTCTGTAGAAAATTCCTAAAATACTAGAAACTTCACAGTGGATGCTAAACTTGATAATAAACAACTTTCCTAAAAGATGTCTAGTCATATTCCTTACAGATTTGGCTACAAAAATTGAGAAATGACAGAGACATAATCTGTCAGAATTTTCCTAAATTCAAAAGAGAGGAAAACCTTACCTAAGATCAAGCAATTCACCCTAGAAAAATTATTCCAGAAATTGGGAACCAATTTTAGGTTTATCAAGATTTTAATTATGCATGCACATGTCTTAAACGACCTTACACAACTAAATCCAAAAGACGTAGTTAGTGCCGGTGGTAAGCTTATAATCGGCTCTCCTTATAATAACTAGTCGGAACTACTCGATTCGCACTTAACGATTCACGAACGCTGTTAGTGTACCTGCAGAAAGTGAACCTTTCGTGCCAGCACGTCACGAAAGCGTCCACATACAGTACCGTTCACTTATAGAAACGGTATCCATGCGTCAAGCCGCTGCGTGGACAACGTCCAACCTCGGAGACGCTCCGTTTGAATGGACTGTATCCTTGCCTCGCATGATCGACATGCGGAATGCACACGTATGAAACACGTGGCAACACCACAACTTATATCTAGACGCGAAGATGGGATCCGTGGAATGGATCACTTCATCAACCCTCGCAATTCCCGTGATGCGGAACAGCACACGTATTAAACACGGGCTCATCTAGTTTGGTTGTGCAGTAAAGTAAGTCTGACATAAAGTAAAGTGCTGGAGGTTAGCAAAATAAACCATAGATTCTTATGCCACCTTAAAGAACCCAAAAATTCCCTCTAGGGCCTCTCGATCTAGATCATTCCTTAACGATCCAACGGATTTTCAAAATCCAATCAATCTTGACAAGTTTTATTGTAAATCATGTGATTATTATTAATCTAATCACTCCGGTGCATACGGATGCTCTGATACCAGCTGTGACAACCCCACCCGAGATAATTCCGTACTATCGCCTAAACCACTCCATTTGGCCATTAAGCGATAATAAAGAAGCATCCCGTTGAGTGTTGTCGGGTTTACACCTGGTAAATCACTTGGAAACACAGAGAGGATCGAACGTATGCATTAAAACTCCCATGAAGGAGAGTCCAGAGTGTCTTACAAATTAACCATCACATCCCCGTAGGGGTCATTATTACAAACATAGTTCTTTGACATGAAAGTAAATGGTTCAGAGTTTATTGAAAACAACGGAAGATAGCTAAACGATACGATCACATCATAGGAGGACTGTCCATGATGCAATCACTCTTCGTCATCCACCCATTCCAGCTCCCAGCCGGGTGGAAGTTCTCCGAGCCACACATCAGATGCATTATCTGGAACAACATTTATAAAGAAAGGCTGAGTATATTAATACTCAGCAAGACTTACCCGTCTAAAAGAAAAGACTTTACCTCTAGTCATGCAAAGCCTTTGGCTAGTGGGTTTGTTTGCCAAAAGCTGCTAAGTAGTGAATCCTTACTTTCCATATTTTATCTCATGTTCTAGTTGAAGTAATCATTACTAGGTAAGCAACTATTGCAACCAAAGTTGTACAAACAATTAATCAAGTAATCATCTTCACAAAGTTCCATCATAAAGGGATATCATGGCCAGTCGGGTAAGTAGTCTCAGATGACGGTGAGAGGCCAATAATCGATTGATTCATAACCTTGCAAGGTGGACCTAAACACACGGGAGGTGCTCTCACTAAGAGTTCACCAACCAGGCGGTTCCCGTCATTCTTCGGTTTGGGGATAATAGCTCACAGTCTTAAGTACAAGGTTTATCTAGGCTATGCCACTAAGGTCACCCAGCCTCACGCATGCACTCGGGTAGCAAGCTCGGGGTCGCAACCCTAAGAGTAGTGATAGTAAAACCCCGTACCGCCTCATTTAGGTACTAGGCTTATTGTACCCATTTCCGACAAGTGTTTAGTACTTTCAAACACTTAACCAACGAAGCCATTGGACCGGATCCCAAATCCCATGCTCTTAGCACATGAGCAATCCGTTTTAACATATGGTGATTCCATAAAGGAGATCCTATTCTCGTGGGTGACGAACATCACTCGACTTGTACTGGATCCTTAAGCATAGCATCTAGTGACCTAACATGCTAGTAAAAGATCATAGGTACTTATGGATCATGCAACTAGGGTTTCATTTCAACTCCTGAACGTAAATGCACATACAATAACAAGAAGTAAATTCAGAAGTTTTAAAGAAACACTGGGGTTAATGAATAAACCGGGGCTTGCCTTCGTCAGCACAAGCAGACACACAAACTTCCGGACTTTGGCCCGGGTCTTGCTCTATGGCGACGTAGAGCACGTCTCCTCCAGCTCCCTCGTTCACGTCCACTGGCACGAGTGTGTAGCTACCGTCGGGAACTTCTACACGGAGGATGCAATGCAAGACTTAAGTGACCATTTGATTATCACTTTCCAAACATCTTATGACAACATGGGGTGCATGATTGAACACATCCACCTAGATAATAATACATTCAGCATACCCTTCCTATAAAGGAACAATATGCAATGCTTGATTATCTAGACTTTTAATAGTGACTGTGTACATATATATATTTAAACAGATTAATGTAATTCCCACAACAAAACAGTAGCAACAACTACAAGTTGGATAGGGTTGGTCATATTCACCCTAAAAAAATGTATTTAACCATTTCTCCTTTTAAGGATAATCTAAAAGGCTTATTTAGTCTTCTCTTTAGGTGATTGTGTGCACATCTATAAAAGAATATCTTATTTAAATACAAACATCAAGGAATTTACTTTTTCACCACCATTTTACTTTTCTAACTCATTTATTTCACTTATGCACAAAAGGAGGCATTTTCCTATTTTCCTTTTACTAAATTAATCTAGTTTGCACTCTTTTAAACAACCAAAAACATATCGATTTGTCCCGGTAGTACCCACCGGTTCTAATGACCAGGAGTACTCTCTTGGACAGCAAGGAATTGATTTTTGCACCACTGAATTTAATGTACTAAATTTAAATGCATTACTAGTTAGCATATAAGGGAATAATACATATTAAAATAAATACAACATAATTGAATCCCAACTTTCTCCTACACATGCCTTGGTCCAAAACAAGCCCAAAGAACCAAGAAACACACCTATAGCCTTTATGAAACATGCTACACATATTTATGATTAAAAACAAGCATAAATGCGGAAATAATACTTCTAACAGATATAAAATCATGGTAAATTCACCAAAGGTGCTTTTTAGCATAACATGACCATAGCCACAAAATGATTTTTATAAAAAGATTTCTTCAGTAACTTTGTGCAATTTTTGGTGTGGTTACCATTCATGACATGGAGTACAACATATCCAAAATATTGCTCAAGAACATGTGTATATTTTGCAGAAATATAGATCTAGGGATTTTACATTTCTATTTTTCAAGAAAAAACTGCAGCTCAAAAGTATATACATTTTTGGAGAAAGTTGTTGTTCTTGTTACGCTGAGCACAACAAAGTTGGGTTTGCAATTTTTGGATTGTTCTGTGATTTGTTATGGATTTTACAAGGTTCAGCTGAAATACAAAAGGGAGTAAGAAACCTTTTTGCAAACAGACCCTTGGAAAGTATTGAATGTTTACAGATGTACCCCTGGTTTGCACAGCTAACCCTGGAAAGAACTCTAGCACCGCAATGTAGTCCTCGGGGATAGCCGGGGAGGAGGTGAGGCGGGGTCTAGGGGCTCCCAGAAGTCCTATGGTGGCTGGGGTTGGTGTTGGGCGGCGCCGGCGAGGGGTGCATGGCGGTGCCAGGGAGTTGCGGCCGCGGCAGGCGCAATGCCGGCTAGGGAACGGCACGGTCGGGGCAACAAGCGTCACGAGAAGCTTTAGCATGTGCTCGAGGATCGATTTGAGGGGTTAGGCGGTGGTGTCGAGGGTCGGGAGATGGAACTCCACATCGGCGTCCATGGCACCGGCGGCGGTTCCGGCACGGCTCGCGCGACATGTGGGTTTGCTACCCTTTATAGGCGGCCGTCTCTTGCAAGGCGGTTCGCGCTTGCCAACTTGTAGGCCAAGTAGCAGCATGGGCACGGTTACGGCGGCGACGTAGGGCGGGTACGGCAGAGACACAAGTGGGAGGCCGACGGCTTGGTCGGCGCGGCGCGGCCACGGCGCGCGTGACACGTGGGGCCAGGGGACGGGGTGTGGATGGCGGTGCGGTGCAAGGGGCGGGGTCCACGGCACGGGGACCGGCGGACTGAGGCCGGCCTCAGTGTGCGGGTGTTGACGGTTAATAGTTGTATCAAAGTTCGTTTAGACTTGCAAGTGGACAAGTCTCCCATAGTAGTCAAGGGAACCTTCTTCCCTCGAGTGGTGAACCCAAGGTATCGAATCCGTGGAACAATGTGCAACGCAAGGATTCAATCTAGTAAAGCAAGGTAAGCTATCTCATGAAGACAAGTTGCATCTAATCTACTAACTCATAAAGGAAACACATCTAATCTAATCTACTAAAGAGGTAACAAGAGAAAGCAAGAGATAACCAATCTAGAGAATCTAGATCATGCTTATGTTGTAGCTCCAAACAAGATAGATGAAGATAGAAAAGCGAATCTCATTAAAAGCATCTTTAAATCGTGGCCTTCCATCCGACTCCGAAAACGCCCGCCTTTCGGAACCCCCGTTTTGTCACAACGTATCCCTACTCATGCGGGTAGTCTAGGGAGAGTTCGATAGAACAAGTTGAAATCACTTGGCCGGTCTGGTATGCACCTCTAGCCACCGTGGCTACAAGAGCACCCTATGTAATCTAGCTATAGACTAGATTGTAGAAGAAGCAAAACCAAGAAGAAAACAAAATCATCAAGAAGGCACTTAATCGCTAGAAATCGGATTCACTTACAAACTTCACCATGAATGATTACATGAACAAGATCACCACCGGGGCCCTACCTCGATCTTGATCCTCGCTCCGGAGCTCCGACGTGGTCTTCCATGCAAGGTTCCCACGTCGGCTAGGGAGACCCTAGACAACTAGCACGACCCTCATCTCCGAGATGGTGTCCCTCAAGCTTCTCTGCTCCTCGGCGGCGGATGACGAATTGATTGATGCATGGCTCTCGGTCAGGGGGCTATAAATAGCCAGAGATGCAACTAGGTCAAAGGGGAGGCCGACCGGGCCCCCGAAACAGCCGGGCCGACCGGCCTAGGCCGACCGGCCTGGGCCCGTTTCGGCCCAGTTCGTGTCCTCCTTCGCCCGGTGTTGCTTCCCGCGTCTTCTAGATCCTCTCCCCTTTTGCATGTGGGCCCTTGTCGTCGGTTTCCCTCCAAATTGGACGAAGCTCCTTGTCTTGCAAGATTCAGCACTTTTCTGGCTAGGTCCTCGGAGTTTGTCATCTTCTCAAGCTTGGTCCTTGGGCTCTTGGAGTCATGTTCACTTCATTGCTTGACTTGTACCGGTCTTCAAGGTCTTGTCATGAGGTGCTTAATGAACTTATCCCGGAAGTCTTGCTTTTAACGTTAAAACCCTGCGTAAACACTTAACTCCAAAACCGACATGCACAAGTGAACTTATTATACCACGGGGGCTAGTACCAATGGATAAGATACAAAAGTCATGCCAACACCGAAGGTAAACTCATGGCTAGGTTGACGGATTTTCACCGTCTACAGCGGGCCCGGCACGGCCGCGACGTAGACTGGTGCGCGACGCCAACATCGTGCGTGACACCGCGCGCGTGGGCGCAGTCGGCTCCATTTGAATTTCGCTTAGCTACGTTTGATTGCCAAAAACTCAAATTTTTGAAACACAAGTGGACCAAGTGACCAACAACAAAGTTGTAGAGCTCCTATTCCTCTACAACTTTGGTAAAGGGCATAGGGTTTTTTTCTCAACCATTTGTGCACAAATTGGATGCCAAGATGGTAGATTTCTGGGCGCCGATGAACAGTGACCAGGAGCGTTGACTGGAGTTTTTCACCCATTTGCACTGCAAACCAGCAATGCCACTCAACATGAAAGTTGTGTCCCTCGACAAAACACACAACTTTTACATTGGGAGATTTTGAAGTGTTTAGGTGAATTTTGGAGAACGCGGCAAAAGTACCGGCTGACACTGGTGGGTCAAAAGGGGTTCAAGGGGTTTGACTAGGGTTTTGACCCAACCTTGACCAGGAGTTGACCAAGGGGTGCCATTAGGGGTTGTTGGTGATGTTTTCGAAGTGATGGCCCAGGTTGACCGTCCTTTGACCAAGGTCAACGCGGTTGACCGGATCATTAGGGTTATTAACCCGACCGAAAACCTGGGGCGTCACAACGAGGAGCTTAGGGTGCGGAAGGGGAACACATGTTCCACAAAAATGACGTGTTGTGAGGTGTACATGCGGTGGGAGGTCATGTTGTAGCACTTGTACGCGCGATGGTCGACGGGGTGTCCGATGAAGACGCAGGCCACCGAACGCGGACTGAGCTTGTGAGCGTTGGTCACCGAGGTGTTCGGGTAGCAGAGGCAGTCGAAGGTGCGGACCTCATCATAGCGTGGTGGAGTGTCGAGAAGCAGGTGATGCAGTGTGATGGACCCCGTCGAGCGATAAGGACGCCAGTTGATCAGGCATTCTCAACTAAGCGATGACTTAAGAGAAAAATGAACGAATAACAACAAGGACATTAGACTCTTGTAGAACCGGGGATGTCCAAACATAGTGCATGAAAGCATCAATGATCACAATGTAGTACTTGAAACCAGAATGGTTGTAAACCGGTGACGTCTGTTGACGGATAAAAGACGTATCGTCCTATGATCCGCAAGTATACGGACCAACACCTTTTCCACCACGGGATTCCCAAGGTTCTTGTCAATCCGCGGAGCAAGGGGATTGCAAGCGTTTGATCTACTTCTACTACTAACTACCTAAACCCTATCTATGATTAAACTAGAAAACGACTACACTACACTAGAGAGAACGATTAAGCCGACTAGATATGAAAGAGACACTTGCCCATGGGTCTATGATACATGAACATGCAACCGCTTAAAGCATGAAAGCCAATCTAATATATCGGGGTTTGTGACCACGGTTTCACCTTTTCCCTCCCCCCGTACTGTCACTACGCGAAGGTATTCGTGACTAGACCTATGATGGACACGGTGTATTGAATGGATCCAAGGGAGCATCGAGGCCCTTACTTCCCTTTACGGCATGGTAGCTAACCTTAAGCAACCAAGCATATTCAACACAAGATGATAGATAGATGTTCCAACAAAGTAGAGATTACATCTCAAGATCGATTACAACCCATGCACAAATGAGAAGATTACCCCATCAAGGTGCTAGACATGACACCGTTGATCATGGTGACGCTTTCGATGATGTCTTCCTTCTTCTCCACTTGTGGGTGCTTCTTTTGAGTTGGGCGATCCTCCTCCGGAGATCTCCCTCCTCTCTCTCTAGCTTGTGGATGGCCTCTCAGTGCGAATGGCGGTGCCTCCAGGGACTTAGGGTTGAAGATCCTTCAGGTGCAAGGAAAGGGGGGCCGAACCGACCCTGGAACTGGGCCAGGCCGGCCGGCTTGGGCCGATCAGCCCAGGCCCATCCTGGCCCGGTTCGGTCGCCCCTTCGCTCCCGTGGGTCCTCATGTGATTATGCACTTTGCCCCCTCCATTTGCATCATTTTGACGATGTCATCCTCACGTCCAAGATGGAGGTTCTCCGTGCATGAAGTCCGGTCTTTTACGCTTCAATCCTCGGGGATGTTCTTTTGTAACACTTTGGTCCTTGCCACCACTGGAAGTGATTTCATCAAGCTCATGAAGACTCCGTAATTGCTCCTTTGAACTTGTTGTGAATCCGTCCTTTATGTCCATGTTTTCCTACATAAACACAACACTTCCAAATGCATGCACAAAGATGAACTTGTTATATGATTAGTGTGCCTAGTGGCGGGTTAGTTCCATAATCAAATCCAAACCAAAGTGTAATGAACATGTTTGGTGTACCAAAATACACCATCAACATCTCCCCCACGCTTAGCTCTTGCTCATCCTCGAGTAAGTACTCGTAAAAGAACTTTGTCCAAGGCGTTGTAATCGTGCTATGCTAAATTTTATTCACAAGTTAGTCAATCTTTTATCTTTAATACATAAACATAAAGCAATGATCATCATACATAAACATGGGCGTTTAGAATTCTCTCCACGTCAAGATTTACCCCACAACTCAAACTCTTCACTCGAGATCTTCAATTTCAGCCATGCTTACTTCTTTGCTTCATTGGAGGGTTTTTATGGTTTTCAAAAATAAAATTCCTACAACAAGTGTTAGACAAAAACCTTTCTCCAAGCTCTTTCATGTTACTCATATAAAGTGGCTATCCTAAACAATTTTTATAAAACTCTCACCTCCCATAAGTCTCTCATATGACATGTAAAGTGGAGCTATATGTATGGCTAGCACAATCAACACAAGTATTGTCAAACTAAGAACTTCCCCTAATGGTTGTTTACCTTTCAATGCCAATGATCATGAGAATTAATCCATATGTGGGGATATCAAGGATGAGAAGATATAGAATGGTGGACATGTGTAAGGGAAAAAGAAAATATGACCACGAGGCACCGATGACGTCCTCGTTGTCAGATTGCACATGGTTGGAAAAAGAGTGAAAGTTTCGTCTCTCAGCAACGTGACATCCTTCCTCGCACTTTATTTTTTTTCACTTGATTCATCCCTCTCATATCTTTCTTGCCATTCCTCTTCTCTCTTTTTCTTCTTTTTCTTTTTCAATCACTCTCTTTCATTCTCTCATACACATATTTTTCTTTACTTTTCTATGTTTCTTTCTCTCTTTTCCATACACATATTTTTCTGTTTACTTTTCCCTCTCTTGACATCTTTATCTCTCTTTTCAAAGCTCTCAACTCCTCTCTTTCTTGCATAAACACAATCTGAATTTTAAAATAAAACCATGCTAGAGATGAGACGAAACTTCGAGAGTAGGTTGTGTTCAAGGAATATGATGTACAAAAGATCCTAAGGGGGAAAACTCTATCTAGTGGTACTTCCCACAACTATTGCACCACTTGCCCTTCATGTTCCCCACCATGCCGAAAAGCTTCCGCACGTTGCGATTTAGGAACTTGTAGTCGTCTTCGACCACACGCTCCAAATCCTCCATGCGCTGCCTAATCGCCTCAATGGCCTGGAAACACTCGTTGACCGATGCGTAGAGCTCCGAGATGGAGTGACGGCAAGCCGCACAACACATCGGATGCATCCGAAAGGGTCGTCATCGCCAGGGTCTCCGCCATCATCGTCGCCATCGTCGCCATCATCATCACCGCCGTCGTCGTTGCTGCCGTCGTTGGGGCCTTCGGGAGTCTTCTCCTTGGGCACCTCTTCCCAATAATACAAATCATTACCATCTCTTCTGGCGGCCGCCCACGAGCTCGGGCTACGATCATCGGAATAGTCGCTCCCCCATAGTCCTTAGGCTCGGGCGACACCTCCTTGTAATCCTTCCTCTTCATGCCTCGGATGCGCGCCGACCTTCAAACAGGAGTAGGGACCTTGTCCTCCTTGACGGGGTTGCGAGATGCGATTGCTTCGGTCGGGACACGCCCTCCGCAACGAATGCGGGCGGTCCTCTTGATCTCCGTGGGCAGCTTGAGCTCGCATCGCTTCGCCTCCTCCATCGATGGCTCCTCTGTGCCTTGCTTCAACTCTACACTCTTCGGGGACACCATGGCTACTGCGTGGGTGCAAGAGAATGCGAGATGGGATGGATTCCCGAGCTCCCAATTCGGCCAATTAAATAGTCCGAAAAGGAATACTCTAGAAACCGCATTTTCCTTTTTCAAACTTCCCTTAAAATTTTCTGACCAAAGAAGGAAGTCGAAAAGGCACGTTCCAGGGAAAAACCAGGGCGAACCGCCGCCGGCCCCCCTGGGCCGGTCCAGTCCCGTTTTCTGTGTACCCCCTTTATTTCGCATTTGTAGCCCATGAGAAAAAGTTGGCCCGATAAAACATCACGAAAAACTCCAGAAAAATAAAAGAAAAACTATTTACAAAAATCCACACCTTGTTTTACATCCTAGGCTAGTCATTCGGGCTCTTCTTCCATGGTGAAGACATCAATATGGTGAAGAGGCACAACGTCGGGTTCGTAGTAAACCTTAAGACGTTGACCATTCACCATGAATTGATCACCTTTCACATCCATAATGGTTACCGCTCCGTTGGAGAGCACCGAATGAACAACGTAAGGTCCGTCCCACTTGCTTTGCAATTTCCCCTTTCTGAAGGTTTTAAACCTCAAATTGTAGAGGAGGACCTTATCTCCTTCTTTAAATTCTTTCTTCTTCAATCTTTTGTCATACCACCTTTTAATTCTCTCTTTGTATATGCTTGCATTTTCATATGCTTTCAACCTCATCTCCTCTAGCTCGCTTATTTGAATTCTTCGCTTTACCACCACAACATCGAGATCAAGGTTCATCTCTTTGATCGCCCAATAGACTTTATGTTCCAACTCAACCGGAAGGTGGCAAGCTTTTCCATAGACGAATTGATAAGGGGCCATACCTATCGGTGTCTTGAACGCCGTTCGATATGCCCACAAAGCTCCGTCTAATTTCTTTGACCAATCTTTGCCTCCCTTCTCTATGGTTTTGTTGAGGATGCTCTTTAATTGCCTATTCGATGTTTCCGCTTGTCCATTGGTTTGTGGGTGATAGGCCGTAGACACCCTATGTTCAATTCCCAACTTGGACAAGCACTTTTTGAAATTCTTCCCGGTGAAGTGAGTTCCTCCATTGCTTATCAAGATTCTCGGTGTAACGAAATGAGGGAAAATCATGCTCTTGATCATGGCAATGGACTCCTCCGTGGAAGCTTTACGACATGGCATGGCCTCTACCCACTTGGATACATAATCAACCATTACTAGGATATGCTCATATCCATGTGAGTTTTTTAAAGGCCCCATGAAGTCTATTCCCCACACATCGAATAAATCAATTTGTAGATTATATCCAAAGGGCATAAAATTTCTTTGAGAGATGTTCCCGGTTCTTTGGCATTCGGGGCATGACGCAACATATGTCACACCCGCATTTAAGGGCAAATCCGAATGCAAAAATACATGTGCGCCAGGATCAAGTTACACACATGCCTCGACTCAGTGAATACCAAAACACAATGTAAATCGCAAAGAGAGTATTAAACATTTATTACATGTCCGAATGTCTCAATCTAACAATCGTTTGAGTAGCTAACAGCGGAAAAGAAACACACGTAGAAGTCCTCCACAGACAGCTAACTGGTGAACGAGCGCCTAGAACTCATCAAACTCTCCAGGGAAATCCTCAAAGCGTCCATCTGAGCAGCAGCCGGGTAGTGTAGATGCAATATAGAAACAACAAGCATGAGCACATGTCGTACTCAACAAAGGAAAAGCTCTATAACAACATGCAAGGCTTTATGGTGGAAGCTGATGGTTATAAAGCAAGTCAGCATTTTAGTTGGTCATGTTTTATTAAGCAGTTGTTACTAGCAAGTGAAAGTATATACCAAACCCAAATACCAAGTGAAACGGAACCATTGAATGAAATGCACAAGTTTAAAAGTTCCATCTTTCATAAATTACTCATGTGAGGGTCCAGGCCGCCCTTGACCGTGGGCACGACTAACTAGTCAGTTTTACACTCTACAGAGGTTGTACATCTTTACCCACAAGTCGCGTAAAAACTCAAAGAGTTTTAGACCCAACCATGCTGTGCAAAAGTAGGCACAATACCACACTACTGAGGTGTGGCTGCATAGGGATGCTACGAGGCCTTTACAAAGATCTCCTAGTGTAGGCTGCCTGCTAGGTTACCTAATCAGCGCAGCGTATAAAGCTCCCTGGCGAGTACCGTGTCTTACCCAAGCCCAACTCCCCGCCAGAGCAGGTCTATACGCCATCTACCGTCAGCCCCAACCCCTTTTAGGTAAAAACATACCTAACACCAAGTTTTCTAGTTATTCAGCCAAGACAGAGCCATATGTCTTGTGGTTGTACTGTTTTCCTGGGTGGTCGCTCCATGTTCCAATTAACAGGCATAAAGTGTTCTTGCATTACATGAATGATAACAGAAATAATGGCAGATTGATAAATGTTTATTAAACCACCTGAAACCAAGGTAAAGCTCTAGCATGTGCTACCCAACATAAAGTAAACCCAGGTTGATCAAGGCATATGATAAACAACACTAGGAAATCCTTAAATAATCGTACCCATCATATTAATGCATAGCAATAAATAAATACGGTGTAATTAAAATGCATGTTGTAATAGGATCAATGGGAATGCAACAAGGACTTACTTTCTACCAGCTCCGAAAACTGCTCAGGGTCTTGAAAATCTTCAATGGCAGCGAAGTCCTCGAACTGCTCGTACTCTACACTCCACACATTCATATACAAGCATACAATAGAATAAATTCAGAAGCAATCACCAAATAGCATTAACAGAACAAAACAGAGGCATAAAACTGTTCTACTCGTCGAGACGATCGCGTGGACATAAAAAACGCTAAAAATGGAGCTAAAACGTGTATTCTACGGCTGTTGACGGTTAATAATTGTATCAAAGTTCGTTTGTGACTCGCAAGCGTACAAGTCTCCCGTCGTAGTCAAGGGACCCTTCTTCCCTCGAGTGCTGAACCCAAGGTATCGAATCCGTGGAACAAATGTGTGACGCAAAACTTAATCTAATAGAGCCAAGTAACTTCAATCTTCGATAAAAGAAACCCTAATGCATCTAAGTAAAAGACACGAAACGAATTTAATCTACTAAAGACCGGAGAAAACAAAGTAAGATTGGGTAGATAAACCGATCTAGAGGGATCGGGGTAAGCCTTTTGTTGAAGTTCCAAGCAAGAGAAGAAGTAGCAAATCGAATCTTAATAGAAGCCTCTTTAAATCGTGGTTTCCCGTCCAAATCCGAAAACATCCGCCTTTCGGAACCCCCGTTCGTCACAACGTATCCCTATTCATGCGGGGAGCTTAGGGCGAGTCAAAAGACAAGTCGAGATTCTTTCGGAAGATCCGGTGTGTACCTCTAGCCACCGCGGCTACAAGAACACCCTATGTAATCTATCTCGAGAATAGAATTGGAATAAGCAAAGCCGATCGAAAAACGAAATCTTCGAGGAAACACTTGATCGCTAGGAAAAGATTCAACTTGATAATTCAAACAATGATACATACACAAGATCACCACCGGGATCCTTCCTTGATCTTGCTTCTAGCTCCGGGAACTCCGACGTGGTCTTCCGTGCAAGGTTCCCACGTCGGCTAGGGGAACCCTAGTCAACTAGCTCGACCCTCTCCTCTCCGAGATGGTGTCCCTCTCTTCTCTGCTCCTCGGCGGCCGATGACGAATTGGATGATGCGTGGCTCTTGGTCAGGGGGCTATAAATAGCCCGATTGGCGGCTAGGGCAAAGGAGGGGGCAAATGGGCCCTGGATGGGCTCCGGGGCCGACCGGACCGGGCCGGCCGGCCCGGGCCCATCTAGGCCCGGCCCGAGGGCTCCTTTGCTCTACGTCGGTTCCCTTGCTTCCCGGATGTTTCCCCCTTCGCATGTAGGTCCATGTCGTCGGTTTCTCTCCGAATTGGACTCAACTCCTTGTCTTGCAAGATTCAAAGCATTTTTACGGTCGGGTCCTCGGAGTCCGTCGTCTTCTCGAATCAAGTCCCCGGCTTCTTGGAGTTAAGTTTGCTTCATTGCATGACTTGTACGGGGCTTCAAGGTCTTGTCATGAGGTGCTTGATGAACTTATCCCGAAAGTCTTGCATTCAACACTAAAACCCTGCATAAACATTAAACTCCAAAACCGACATGCACACGTGAACTTGTTATACCACGGGGGTTAGTACCAATGGATAAGGTATAAAACTCATGCCAACACCGAAGGTAAACTCATGGCTAGGTTGACGGATTTTCACCGTCAACATCTCCCCCATGCTTAAACCTTGCTCGTCCTCGAGTAAGCCTTCGATGGATCTCATCATTGCCAAACAATGTTTAAACTTTGCACTTGATCACACATGAGAAAACATAATGCTCTCAAAATTTTAATTCATTAAAGTTCCATAATGTACTAGCCTTCATCTCTACGGAGGGTAGATTCTTATTAAGCTTATCCCACAAGTATTAACATGCTCACAAAGTTTAAATAGATCTTAGAATTTTTGAAATAAAGAACAAGATAAAGAAAAGCTAAACCAAGTTCACAAATTTTAATCATCTTGTATATTGCTCATGAACTCTCATCTCACTTGTCTCTCAAGCCTATATATTCTACTCCTTTCCCTCTCATATATATGTGTGGTAGGCTTTATATGGAGCTTTGGGAAAGTTTAGTCCTAACAAGGTTTTATAAATGAGGTGTTGTCAAAACAAGACAAGCTTCTCATGGTCTTACCGAGACTCGTCAAAAAGGTCATTGGAAAATAATGTTAAATCAAGGAGGGGAAACAGAAAAATACACACACTTTTATATGAGTGGACATGTGCAAATGGCAAAGAGTGATCCCGAGGCACAAATGTAACGCCCGCGTTTTTAGCTCTAAATAAATCACCTAATAAATCATGCGTATTTTCAAAACTGACCCGCCGAGCTCAATTACCATTCAAACCCTAGCCACTGTTTTCCCCCTCTCTCTCTCCCCGACGCGCGTGCCGCGAATCCCGCCGGCACCGCACCTCGGCCGGCACCCATGCGCACCTTCCCAACGCCGCGGTCGGCCACCGGCCGGAATCCCGCGCACGCCGCGGTCCCGATGCCTGGTCCGCCTCGCCATCACCGCCGTCCCGGAAAAACGCGCCGACACCCGAAAACCGGGAAAAAACCCCGTAAAACCTTTCCCCAATCTACCTAAAAATTTCCCAAGATTTTCTGAAAACCCTTCCCTATTTTCTTTCCTTTCTTTCCTTATTTTCCTCCCCTTTCTTTTCTTTTCCCTCCTTTCTTTTTTTTCTTTTCTTCCTTTTCCTTTTCTCCTTTCTTTTCCTCCTTTCTTCTTTTCCTTTCCCTCCCTTCTCCTTCCTCCCGCGCGGCCGAGCACGCGCGCCGACCGGCGCCCTCGACGGGGGTTGACCCCGGGGCCCCGCGTCCGCCCGCCCCCCCCCCCCTCCTCGGCACGCGGCAAGATCACCCGCCTCCTCACGCCACCGCAGCCCACGCCCGGCCGGGACGCCGGGAGCCGGCCGACGCGGCCGGCGCCATTAATTCCCCCCCCCGCCCGAGCCATCACTTCCACCGGCCCGACCGCGGCCCGCCCCGCGCCCTAGCACGCCCTGCGCAAGTTGACCGGCGGCAGCACGAGCCGTCGCGTCGCCGGTCGCCGCCTCGCGAAGCTCCTCGAGCTCGCCGGAGTGGAGCTCGCCGGAGAAAAATCTCCTCTCCAAACCGCCATCCGCCGCCTATAAAAGGGGCCGACGGCCTCCCCGGCTCGCTGCACTTCACCACCACGGTCTCACAGCACCTCCTCCCCTCTTTCCCGAGCACCACCGCGCCGTCGCCCCCTAGCGTCGCCGCCGCGCCACTGCTCTCCCGCGGAGCCGCCTCCACCGTGCACTATAGCCCAAGGTGAGCACGGGGGTAGGACCCCCTCGCCCCCCTCTTCCTTTTCCCCTTGTCCCCGGCCGCCGCCGCGCCGGAGCCGCCGGCGGGTACCCCTGCCGGCCGGCCATGCCCGCGCCCCCCTCCCTCTCTGTTCTGTTTCGAGGGGGGGGGGGGGGAAGAAGAAGGGCACTTTTGCCCAAGGCCCCCTGGCCTTTTCTTTTATCCTGAGTCCCTCTTTAATCCTATTCACTCTCTCTCCTTTTCCTTCCAAATAGCCCCTAAGGCTAATAATTAATTACTGTTGAGCCCTAAACAATTTACAAACAGGCCCTAACCCAACTTATATTATCATAATCACACCCTTTCTCCATTAGTAGAAATTACTAATAGGTCCTTAATACCTATAACCCCTCCTTAACCTAGCCTTTCATACACACCTTTTATTCCCAGTTAAGTCCAAATATTACCGCACCCCCGCCGAACCAACCCCCTTTCCTAGGGCTTATATTTACCCCCTCTCCGCCCACTTCCCCCTCCCCGAGCTCGACCGGAAACGTGTGTGCTAATATTGCTTGCTTGCTTGTGTGTGCGCCATAGCCGACGGAGTAGACGGAGGAAGGTACCCCGAGCCAGAGATCAAAGCCGACTACTGCGAGCAGGAGCCCGAAGCCCCGAACGTCGAGCCGGCACTCCCCGAGGACTACGAAGACGGCAAGTTCAATCTCATCCTTTGATGCATGCTTCTGTCCTAGTTTTATAAACATAACCCTATACCCGTTTTATAAATTGCATATTGTTTTACTGCAGAACATGGTAGGATAGCCACCCTTGATTGCTATGATTGAACCTTGTTTTGGCCTAAATGAGTGCTTTAAAAATGTGTGAGTGCTTTCAAAAATGTGTGAGTGCTTTAAAAATGGAAATGGGATATGTTTGGAAAATGAGTAAAGAACTGAGTAGACGGGATGGACGTGTGTGTCAGGAGTATGGGTGAGCTCGTACCTGTGTGGTTGAGCATGTTGGGAGTTGTCCATCTTGTCGGTTAAGGACCGGGTTGCGTGACATCTCACCTGACCCAAATTATCGTACAACCACTCGACCGTTGTATGTGGCAACGTCTTAGCATAAACCCCACTAGTTAATCTACTTGCCATCTAGTGTGCGGGTGAGCAGCGGGAGACCAAGGAGTAGGGGTACGCTCTGTGTGAGGTACGCCCTGGTTATGTGGGATAACCCCTTGGGTGCTTCCGTGGTGGCTCGTAGCGTTAGCTAAGGTGGGTAATGGCTTTGATAGGATCCGTACCGGCACTGAGGTGTCCGTGTGACGGTACCCTACTTGTGGGTAAAGATGTACAACCTCTGCAGAGTGTCAAACCTATTCGAATAGCCGTGTCCACGGTATTGGACGAGTCACGGTGTGGTCACAAAAACTAGTGTTTGGGATGGGATGTTTTCTGGCGTGAGTTGTTTTCTGGGTGAAGTGTGTGGCTGTGTGCCTGGGCTACGACGGACGGGAAGTCCGGTAGTTCCACAGCGGTTTTTCCTAAAACATTTGAGCTACTTGGGTTAGGAAAATGATTTGCGAAAACCTTTTCAGAATGAACCCCTGCATGTGTAAGTTTGCAAAATGAACCTTAACCTGATCCTTGTTATACCTTATGCATGGTTCTGCTTATAAGCCCCTCCGTGGGTGGGGTTGGATTTGCTGAGTACGTATGTGCTCACCCTTGTTTTACTAACTATTTTACGGGAGGAGGATCCCGATTACATTCCCGAAGACGTTGAGTAGGTCGTGCCCTACACCCAACCGTGCTCGTGTACCCGGGGCCCTACCGAAAGCTTCCATGGTGTGGTACTGTGAGGAGGCTATGGAAGCCTTTGCTATCGTAGTGTGGTCGTTAGCATTTGTGTTGTTCCTTGTAGCGTTGGCACTACCGTGCCCTCGTCGTGTCGCCGTGATGTAAAAGACTGATTCCACCTGTTGTAATAAATGTGTTACCAGCCTCTTGGGACTGGTATTTGTGTCACATTTAGTCACCTCCGATGAGGGGACGCTTCGGTGTGGTATCGAGCCGTAGGTTGGCCGTAGGACATGACCCCTAGGATACGAGACCTCTTTTGGCCCTCTCTAACCTTTCCTTTGCTAAGCTCACCTTTTCCCAAATCCTTACCTTGATTCTTGCTCGTTTCCGGATGGCTAACCCCGAGTGGAACGGAGGAATTTGCCCCGTCCGGCCGGCCTCCCTAACTTTGTTGCTACTCAGCCTAGAGCGCGTCGGAGTAAGGGATCCGCCAGAGTTCGTCTACCGGGAGTACGAACGCTACGGCACCCCTCGGTGTAAGCTGCTGATCTTTGTGGGAAGAAGCACGCTTTACCCCGACATAGAGCCATGGTTCGTCTCTGCCACTGGTTTTCGCTTTGCCGACACCTACCCCAAGGCTGCTCGGAAGGCCCTGCGACGGCCTACGAGTGGTTTATAGACAAGGCACCTCCGAAGGACTCCAATGGGATTCTTTCCACCCTCCGGAGGAAGAGGACGCTCGTGGATTAATCGCATGAGAGGTCTAGAACGAGAGGAAGAAGACTTAGAAGAGGCAGTTTCCCACCTATCCATATACCTCAGAGGCCTAGACCACCTTTATCAGGAGCAAGCCCAAGAAGCGAAGCAAAGCGACGGATCGACAGAGCGGAAAGAGCTAGAAAGGGTAAAGACAACCATAGCAGAAGTTGAGCTGCACAACATGAGGCAAGACTACCTCAGGGAAAAGGAACGATCGGAGATGTTCCACAAACAGCTATGGGATGAACTAAAGGAGCGAAGAAGCGAGAGATGAAGGAGCCGGAAGCGAGAAGAAGATGAACCCGAAGAAACCCACCGGGACAAAGGGACCCGGAGCGAGGATGAGATGCGGAGCAAGATCTTCCACTAAAGAAGCGCCGTATCCGGCTAGAGGAAGAGTCACCATGAGGATAAGACTAGGGTTTAGGCTAGAGAGCGAGTCCTAGTAATAATAAGTGTACCCGGAGAATGTACCCCAACCTTCCTACTAAATAAAGTTATCCATCTCTTGTACCCCACCACAACTTTGTTCAACTCTACCTTTGTTTTCGGATGGCGGAAGATGGATGGACCCAAGGCGTGTGCCGGGAGGAGCCTGGTTTTGCTCGCCCGCTCATCAACTCCCCGGGAGCGCCTCGGTATCACTGAGCGCCCTAGGTACTACAGCAGAGAGTACGAGCAACTCGGCACTCGTCGCTGTAGAGTGGTCCTCTCCGTCGCTAGAAGCAACCGCCACACCAACATCGAGCCGTGGCGCGTGACCGCCACAGGGTTCCGACACCGAGATACCTATCCTTTGGTCCTCAGAAAAGCCCTCCGCTACATGTGTCGGATCTACGAAGAACACCTCGTCCCCACACCAATGAGGTACTTCCCTCCCGCCATCAGAACTCCAGTTTGGCAAGCCCGCATGAGGAACCTGGAACGACGCCGCCACCAAGAAGACCTGTTGTACCACGTAGTCGCCTACCTTGTCTCCCTGGACAAGCTTTTTGATGACCAAGCCAGGCACTTGAGGGAGCGAGATCGGCGGGCCGAGCAAGCCGAAGTCACGGTGAGGATGCACCAAGTCCGAGTGGCTCAAGCCGAAGCGAGGACCGCGGCAGCCATAAGCGGTGAAGCCGTTGCCCGGGGAGAGCCTCGGGAGGATCCGGGACCAACGCATGCAAGAATGGACCCACGGCGGAACACCCGTTCCATCCATTGGAGAAGCTCAAGTCCTGCCGGGAACACCCCTTGTAGGATGGGGAGGAACTATCAAAGTTCCCCCCGGCACCACCAGCGATCACCGAACCCCCAACGGCCTACCGGCGAAGCCGCGGCACGGCCTCGGGGAAAACGGAGACCCCGAAGGCGGAAACGATGACGAGTTGCTCATTCCGCTGGAAGAACACCGACCCCAGAAGACAGCTCCCCTCGCGAGTAGTGTGCCCCAAGACCCAGGGAATGAAGCCGTACTGGTCCAAGTTGCGCCCTTAGTCCTTAGTCGTGTAGTGTGTCCGCGTAGTCGGGATGTATCCTCCTCGCTGGTGTGTAATAAAAACTTATTTGTGCTTGCTTGATTGCTATGTGCTTGTTGTGTGCTTACCGGCAGGAGTGGACCCTGCCCTTTCAAAAAGAAATCCGACATAATCCACTTAAACATCATATAAAACTAGACTTCTTAGAAAACCCGTTCCTTTACAGATGGTTTCCAGGCGCCCTGTCAGGACCCACCGATCGGACGCTGAGGGATCGCAAGCCGATCGGAGAGAGTGCCTCCACGACCAGGAGGTTAACCAAAATGAAGATGGAGGAGAGAACGTGGTCCTGCCACCGCCACCCCCTCCTGTTGACTTGGCACAAGTCTTAGCCAACCGGATCGTCCCGATGGAGGCTATCTTCAATGCCATCAACCGCCCAAGACCCCGAGCTATGAGCATGAATGAGAAGCCGATCGAGTTCCTCGGGACTAAGCCGCCCACCTTTAGCGGGTCGGTGAATCCTTTGGACGCCGACGATTGGGCGAGAGCCATCTGAGGGAACCGGAGCCCCTCCCCTTGCGAGGACCATGACAAGGTTCTTCTGGCAGCTCACCAACTCACCGGGACAGCCCTAGCCTCGGTGGGAAAATTCTCGCGCCGCGCCCAAGGATCCCTCCGCCATCACATGGGATGAATTCGTGCGAGGAGTCCGCCGCTACCACATCCGGAGGCCACACCGAAGCGGAAGGCGGACGAGTTCCACGAACTCCGCCAAGGCAACATGTACGTAGAGGAATACACGTACCAGTTCATAGAGCTGGCACGCTATGCCCCCGAGGAGGTGGATAAAGACTCCAAAAAGCAAGAGATGTTCAAGAAGGGGCTGACTCCGGAACTGAGGACACCGCCGACTCCTCGCATTTACCCGGACTTTAACACCCTCATGAACATGGCAATACTCACGGAGAGAGCAAGGGCCGAGGAAAAGAAGGAAAACAAGCGCAAGTTCATGGAACACAAGGCCAAGCAGGAAGAGCGGTCCCGGAGGCCGAGAAACTTTGGACACCCCATGTCCGGGTTCCAAGCTCCTATGCGAGCGGAACCCAATCCCAAGCCACGAGCTCACAAGCCCCCGAGCCCGAGTTCAAGCCCTCCTACAACCGAGTGCCATGAAGCCCCCACGGAACAACACCGGCCCGGATCACTACCAACAACAACAACGACTCCCGAGTGTGTTTCAGCTCGCCGAGAAACCGGCACTTCATCGCCAAGCGCCCCTATGCTAAAAAGCCGGCCACTACCACCTACTCCAACTCGGTGAACGGGCCAAGGCCACTTGCGTCGGGAGCCAACCGCATGCCGGTGCGCGGCAACAATAACTTCGGCAACAACACCAAGCAACCGGCGGATGAGGCGGCCCCGGCGGCCGTATGGACGCGCCGGGTGAATCACATCAATGCGCGGGAGGCACGGGAAGCACAAGGCGTAGTACTCGGTGAGTTCCTGGTCGGCTCGCTTTGGCTACCATCTTTGTTCGATTCGGGAGCATCACACTCATTCATATCCTCAAGCTTTGTGGAAAAGCATAGCATACCCACGGTACTACTCAAAGCACCCCTAATAACGCGAACGCCCGGAGGAGACATTAAGTGTCAATCGGGATGCCCCGGGTAAGGATTATTTTAAGTGGGGTAGAGTTCTTAGCAGACCTGGTAGTACTGAAATCCAAGGGGATAGACGTGATCCTTGGTATGGATTGGTTAAGCCAACACCATGGCCTCATAAGTTGCGCCAATAAAGTAGTGCACTTGACCAACCCAGACGGGATACAAGTGACCTGCCACACTCGGGGACACAGGCCGGATATAATGGTTTTCAACATAGAAGCCAAGTCCATAGAAGATGTCCCAGTAGTACGAGAATACCCAGATGTGTTCCCCGAAGAACTCCCTGGGATGCCACCAGACAGGGATATAGAGTTCGTAATCGACCTTATCCCTGGAACCTCTCCCATAGCCAAGAGGCCCTATAGGATGGCAGCCCCTGAGTTGGCAGAATTGAAGAAGCAGCTAGCAGAGCTCCAGCGAAGCGGGTTCATTAGACCGAGCTCATCACCATGGGGAGCACCAGTGCTTTTCGTGGAGAAGAAGGATAAGAGCATGAGGATGTGCGTGGACTATCGCTCGCTGAACGAGGTCACTATTAAAAACAAGTACCCTCTTCCCAGAATAGATGACCTGTTTGACCAACTGAAGGGAGCCAAGTATTTCTCGAAGGTGGATCTAAGATCAGGGTATCACCAACTCAAGATTAGGGAGAGTGACATCCCCAAGACTGCCTTTGTCACTCGCTACGGGCAATATGAGTTCACGGTGATGTCCTTTGGACTAACCAATGCACCAGCATACTTCATGAACCTCATGAATAAGGTGTTCATGGAAGAGCTGGACAAGTTTGTCGTGGTCTTCATTGACGACATACTTGTTTATTCCAAGAGCGTGGAGGAGCACGAACAACATCTTCGGGTAGTACTGGGAAAATTGAGGGCACACAAGCTATACGCCAAGTTCAGCAAGTGTGAATTTTGGCTAGAGAAGATATCCTTCCTTGGGCACATTCTCGACGCGGGAGAGGAGTAGGTCGTAGACCCGGGGAAAGTTGAGACAGGTCTCCAAGCGGCAGCAACCAACCAATGTGAGTGAGATCAGGAGTTTCCTAGGTCTAGCAGGGTACTACCGGAGATTTATCGAGGGATTCTCCAAGATCGCCCGGCCCATGACAGAGCTGCTCAAGAAGGAGAAGAAGTTTAACCGGACCGAGGCCTCGCGAGAGAAGTTTCCAAGAGTTGAAGAAGAGGTTGACCACGGCCCCCGGTCTTCGACCCCCGCTTGGGACATTCAACGGGACTTTGTCGTGTATTGCGACGCCTCCCGACAAGGGTTGGGATGTGTTCTCATGCAAGACGGGAAGGTAGTGGCGTATGCCTCCCGTCGGCTCAAATCCCATGAGCGAGAACTATCCCACCCACGATCTGGAGTTTGCAGCCGTAGTGCATGCCCTGAAGATCTGGAGACACTATCTGATCGGGAACAAGTGTGAAATCTACACAGACCACAAGAGTCTAAAGTACATCTTCACCCAGCCCGACCTAAACCTAAGGCAGAGAAGATGGCTAGAGCTAGTCAAGGACTATAATCTAGAGATTCACTACCACCCGGGGAAGGCCAATGTAGTAGCAGATGCGCTAAGCCGGAAAACCTACGAGAAGGTAGCACCCAAGAGTGCCCAGTTGCAAGAGGAGATGGCACGGCTCAACGTACACATCGTCCCCCAAGGCTACGTCCGCCAGCTGAGTGTTCAACCTACCCTAGAAGAGAAGATCCGGAAGGCCCAAGAAGCCGACGAGAATCTGATGAAGATCCGCAAGCATACCGGAGAGAACAAGGCCCCTGACTTCAGGGTAGATGACCAAGGCACCCTGTGGTACAAAAACAGGATATGCGTGCCCGAAGGTGGAGATTTTCGACAGACCATCATGGATGAGGCACACAACTCAGCATACTCCATTCACCAGGGATCCACCAAGATGTACATGGACTTAAAGCAGAAGTACTGGTGGAATGGGATGAAAGCAGACATTGCACGGTTCGTCGCCCACTGTGACACTTGTCAGAGGATCAAAGCTGAACATCGAAGCCCGCGGGGATCGTTGCGGCCTTTACCAATCCCGGTATGGAAGTGGGACGAGATAGGTATGGACTTCATATTAGGGTTGCCAAGGACTCAGAAGGGACATGACTCCATATGGGTGATCGTGGACCAACTCACTAAAGTCGATCACTTTCTACCCGTACGGACCACTTATGGTGGAGAAAAGTTGGCGAAACTCTACATAGAAAATATAGTGAAGCTGCATGGAGTGCCTAGCAGAATAGTCTCAGACAGAGGGACCCAGTTTACCTCTAGGTTCTGGAAAAGCCTGCACAAAGCCATGGGTACCAAGTGTTGACGGTGTATTTTGGTGCACCTAGCATGTTCATTACACTTTGGTTTGGATTTGATTATTGAACTAACCCGCCACTAGGCACACTAATCATATAACAAGTTCATCTTTGTGCATGCATTTGGAAGTGTTGTGTTTATGTAGGAAATCATGGACATAAAGGACGGATTCGCAATAAGTTCAAAGGAGCATTCATGGAGTCTTGTTCGTGTTCATGAGTTCGCTGAAATTACTTCCAATGGTGGTGAGGACCGAAGTGTTACGAGGAACACCCCCGGGGATTGAAGCGTAAAAGATCAAACTTCATGCAAAGAGAGTCTCCATCTTGATCGCGAGGATAACGGCGTCAAAAGCATCCAAGTGGAGGGGGCGAAGTAGATAAGTGCACGAGGACCCACGGAGCAAAAAGGGCGACCGAACCGGGCCGAAGCGGGCTCCGGGCCGGCCGGCCCGGTCGGATCGGCCCGGCCCACTTCGGGCACCGGTTCGGTCCCGTCTTCCTTGCCCTCGAAGGATCTTCGACCCTAAAACCCCCGACGCGCCGCCAACGGACGGGGAGGAGTTTATTCGCACCGAAGGCCATCCACAAGCTAGAGAGAGAGGAGGAGGATCTCCGGCCGGAGATCAACCACCTCGAAGGAAGCACCCTCTCGTGGAGAAGGAGGAAGACACCGGCGGAAGGGAAACCATGATCAACGGTGCCATGATCAGCACCTTGATGGGGTAATCTTCTCATTCGTCCATGGGTTGTAATCGATCGTGAGATGTAATCGCACTTTGTCGGATTATCCGTCTATCATCTTGTGTTGAATATACTTTAATGCTTAAAGGTTAGCTACCGTGCCGTAGAGGGAGTACGAGCTCCAATGCTTCCTTGGATCCATTCAATACGCCGTGGCCATCAAAGGTCTAGTCATGAATACCTTCGCGTAGTGACGATACGAGAGGAGGGAAAGGGCGAAACCGTGGTCACAACCCCGATAGATTAGATTGGTTTTTCATGTCTTTAAGCGATTGCATGCTCTAGTATCGTAGACCCGTGGGCGAGTGTCTTCTCTCTTGATCGTTTATCATTCTCTCTAGTGAGTTTAGTTGTTTTTCTATTATAATAGTAGTTAGGGTTTTAGTAGCTAGTGTGTCGTTGTTGATCGAACGCTTGTAATCCCCTTGCTCCGCGGATTGACAAGAACCTTGGGAATCCCGTGGTGAAAAAGGTGTGGGGTCCGTACGCTTGCGGATCGTAGAGGGATACGTCTTTTATCCGTCAACAAGCCCCTTTTTCTGGCGCCGTTGCCGGGGAGCAAGTTAGTTTACATCGTTTGATTTGCATCTAACTTAGTTTTATATTTTAGTTTATCTTTTATTTGCTTTATCTAACATATATTATCAGAAAAACACTTGTTTCTTTTTTTGTTTTTGTTTTTATCTTATTGTCTAGATGGAGTTCGTTAATCAACCCGTGGAAGAACCGGAGAAATCATTAAGGGATTACGCTAGCCCTCGATGTGAAGACATAAAGGTACAAGAGTCGGATTCGAAGCTCGAAGCGACCAAGTATGAAATTAAATCCAAGATCATGAAGATGGTGGCGGAAAACCCATTTGAAGGGATGGTTACGGAGAACCCATATAGACACATAAGGGATTTCACGACAATATGCAACACGGTGCGTCAAGAAGGAGTTCCCGATGAATGGTTCAAATGGAATCTCTTTCCCTACTCACTTGCCGGCAAAGCAAAGACATGGTATTCGGTTGCGTCCTTTGAAGTTGAAGGCAATTGGAACAAGTTGACAAAGAAGTTTTGCGAGAAGTTCTTTCCAATGAGCAAGGTTCAACATCTAAGGAGGCAAGTGATCAATTTTATGCAAGGAGAAGAGGAAGGGATAGACCAAGCCTGGGATAGGTTTAATGAATTAATCGAACAAGGACCAAAACTCGGCTTCACCGGTGACGTACTCTTGCATACATTTTTTCTTTTCCCTAACCCCTAGTTGCATGCGACACGTCGAAATGTGTGCAGGTGGGGATCTCATGGAGAAAACACTCACGGAAGCCGCCCAACTTCTACAAAAAATTAGTAAAGCGGCTGCCATGCGAAGAGATTGGGAAACAAGACTTGCGGAAGAGCCGGAATTCAATTCAAGGAAGAAAAAGCTTGCTGATTTTTCTAAAGAGGCAACCCGGAAGTCACAAAAGAGGAGCCAATCATGGAGAAGCTTAAACAAGAACACATCAAGTCAAGAACTACACCAAACGTCGACTTCGCCGCACCAAATGAGACGAATAAGAGAAGCATGTCAAGCGCGAAGCCACTAAGGGAGTTCGAGCCAATGGATTGGGTTCCTATTGATTACGGAGAAGTATTCGACAAGAGAAGACCGTTCCCTAATCAAAAGGGGATGGCAAGAGCATTGGAAGTGGATTTCCCACCGGAGAGGAAAGCTGAAAATTCATACGACCTCGAAACCACCGGTGAGATTTTTGAAAAGCTCTTTGGAGATGATGTGGTGGATCCGGAACATATTGCCGAGGTGAAGAGGATCATGGGGATCAAGCCCGAAGCATCACCATACGCTCGCCTTGCTGAAATTTATTCGATCGGATCCGAAGAAGAAGAGAAGATGACGCCGCACTTGAGTTGCGAGATCAACGGAGTTCAATGCAAAGCCTTATGCGACATCGGAGCCCAAGTAAGTGTTCTATCTTCTAAAATTTACGATAAAGTTCAATACCACAACCTAGACTTAGCTCCAACATCAACGAAATTAATTATGGGAGATGGTAGAACTATCAAACCTCTAGGTATTGCTTGCAACATGAAAGTAAAAATCTCTAGAAACTACATACCAACCGATTTCTTTGTTATTGATGCTTACCATGGTAATTCTGATCATATAATCTTAGGTAGGCCTTTTCTTAAGTTGGTTGATGCCGTGTTAGATGCGGAGAAGGCAAAGTAACAATGAACCTTAATGGAACAAAGTACACATATAACTTTCTTGGCGCTTCTAAGCACCTTACTCCTTTTCCTCCCGAAGATGAAGTAATAGAAGAGATAGATAGTCTTTGTTTTGTTGAAACCCTTAGAGACCCGCCGCAAAGAGCGATGGAAAATCAAATTAGTAATCAACAAGATGAAGAACTAGAGGAAGCAACAAAAGGCTTAGAGCCGCATGATGGTAGCGTGGAGGAAGAAAAGTTCGAAGACATAGGAGAAATCAAACCCGAGGAGCCACAAGTGCCCGAAGTAGACCTTAAACCTTTGCCCAAGGGATTAAAATATGAATTTTTGGGCCCGGACAAAACTTATCCGGTCATTGTGAGCGACGAGTTGAGTCCCGAAGAAAATGAAGCGTTGCTGATTTTATTAAAAAAACATAGGAAGGTGATTGGATATTCAATTAATGATCTCAAGGGTATTAGCCCAGCCTTTTGCACTCATCGTATACCAATGGAAGACCAATGTAAGCCCGTAGTGGACCACCAAAGGAGGCTGACCCATGCCATGCGAGAGGTAGTAAAGAAAGAGGTTATCAAGTTACTTGATGCCGGAATCATCTATCCGGTTCCACATAGCGAATGGGTGAGCCCGGTACATTGTGTACCGAAGAAAGGAGGTTTGACCGTGGTGAAGAATGAGAAGAACGAATTGATACCGCAAAGAACCGTGACCGGGTGGCGGATGTGTATCGATTACCGTAAGCTTAACAAAGCGACGAAGAAAGATCACTTCCCCTTACCGTTCATAGACGAGATGCTCGAGAGGTTAGCAAACCACGCTTATTTTTGCTTTCTCGATGGATACTCGGGGTTCATGCAAATTCCCATTCACCGGAAGATCAACATAAGACAACATTTACGTGTCCTTACGGAACGTTTGCATATAGGAGGATGCCCTTCGGCCTATGCAACGCTCCGGCCTCTTTTCAACGTTGCATGATGGCCGTGTTTTCGGAATTCATCGAAGAAATTGTTGAAGTGTTCATGGATGATTTTTCCGTTTACGGGAAGACGTTCATGGATTGCTTAGCAAACTTAGAAAAGGTCCTTACGAGGTGTGCGGAGGTAGATTTGGTTTTAAATTGGGAAAAGTGCCACTTCATGGTTAAGCAAGGCATAGTGCTCGGACATGTTATATCCGAGAGAGGAATTGAAGTGGACAAGGCAAAGGTAGAGACGGTTGAGCAACTCCCACCTCCTACGGATATTAAGTCCTTAAGGAGCTTTCTAGGCCATGCCGGATTCTATAGAAGATTTATAAAGGACTTCTCAAAGATCACCAAGCCTTTAACGCACCTTCTTCAAAAAGATGTGGCTTTCGACTTTGATGAGAAGTGTCTAGCGGCATTCGGACCTTGAAAAATGCGTTGGTGAGTGCTCCCATCATCCAACCTCCGGATTGGAGCCAACCTTTCGAGATCATGTGTGACGCAAGTGACTACGCCGTAGGCGCGGTCTTGGGACAAAGAAAGGAAGGCCGAGTTCACGCCGTTTACTACGCTAGCAAAACTCTTAGTGGGGCACAATTAAATTACGCTACTACGGAAAAAGAATTGCTAGCGGTGGTATTCGCTTTCGAAAAATTCAGATCCTACATCGTGAACTCGAAAGTCATTGTTTACACCGATCACGCAGCTATAAAGTATCTCTTGGCTAAGAAGGAAGCTAAACCTCGTTTGATTCGTTGGATCCTTCTTCTCCAAGAGTTCGATGTTGAAATTCGTGATAAAAAGGGGGTGGAGAATGTTGTGGCCGATCATTTGTCTAGGATGAATCGTGGGCAAGATGATAAAGAGCCCATAGAAGACAAGATGAGAGATGACCACCTCTATAGAGTGCTTGATAAAGATACTTGGATGATCGACATCATTCGAGCGATTCGAAAGATGCCCCTCGATCATCTAGACAAAAACACTCAAAGGAAGATAATTTCTGAAAGTAAGAAATATTTTTGGGATGCACCATACCTCTTCAAGCTTGGCAACGATGGAGTGATGAGAAGATGTGTGCCAAGAGAAGAGAGGCTTGAGATTCTAAGGAAGTGCCACTCGGCGGAGTACGGTGGGCACTATAGCCATTTTCGAACCGAAGCCAAAGTATGGTCAAGCGATTCTATTGGCCGGAGATGCATGAAGATACTAAAAGATATGTTGCATCATGCCCCGAATGCCAAAGAACCGGAAACATCTCTCAAAGAAATTCTATGCCTTTGAAATACAACTTGCAAGTCGACATATTCGATGTATGGGGCATAGACTTCATGGGGCCTTTTAAAAACTCATTTGGATTCGAGTATATACTTGTTATGGTCGATTACGTATCCAAGTGGGTAGAGGCTATACCATGTCGTAAAGCTTCCACGGAGGAGTCCATCACTATGATCAAGAACGTGATTTTTCCCCGTTTCGGTACACCGAGAATCTTGATAAGTGATGGAGGAACTCATTTCACCGGGAAGAACTTCAAAAAGTGCTTGTCCAAGTTGGGAATTGAGCATAGGGTCTCCACGGCCTATCACCCACAAACCAACGGACAAGCGGAGACGTCAAATAGGCAATTAAAAAGCATACTTAACAAGACCATTGAGAAGGGAGGCAAGGATTGGTCAAAGAAATTAGACGGAGCTTTATGGGCTTATCGAACGGCGTTTAAAACACCGATAGGTATGACCCCTTATCAATTCGTCTATGGAAAAGCTTGCCACCTTCCGGTTGAGTTGGAACATAAAGCCTATTGGGCGATTAAAGAGATGAACCTTGATCTCGATGCCGCGGTGGTGAAACGGAGAATTCAAATAAGCGAGCTAGAGGAGTTGAGGTTGAAAGCTTATGAAAACGCAAGCATATACAAAGAGAGAATCAAAAGGTGGTATGATAAAAGATTGAAGAAAAAAGAATTCAAAGAAGGAGATAAGGTCCTCCTCTACAATTCGAGGTTTAAAACCTTCGGAAAGGGGAAATTGCAAAGCAAGTGGGACGGACCTTATGTTGTGCATTCGGTGTTCTCCAACGGAGCGGTAACCATTATGGATATAAACGGCGATCAATTTGTGGTGAATGGACAGCGGCTTAAGGTTTACTACGAACCCGACATCGTGCCCGTTCATCATGTTGACGTCTTTACCATGGAGGAAGAGCCCGAACGTCCCGCCTAGGACGAAAAATAAGGCACCAACTTCGTAAATAATTTTTCTTTTAGCTTTCCGGAGTTTTTCGCGAAGATTAACCGGGCCAACTTTTTCCCACGGGGCCGAGGACGAAAAAATAGGGCGGTGTGCAAAAAACCGGACCGGCCGGCCCCCGAGGCGGGGGTGGGCCGGCCGGCCCGATAGGATCGGCCCGGGCGGGGCCCGACGCCCGATGTCCCCGAATTTCGCCCGAATTGCTCCTTTTTGACTTCCTTGTTTGGTCGGAAAATTTTAAGGGAAGTGTAAAAAAGGAAAATAAGGTTCCCGGGGCTTTTCTCTCGGGACTATATATTTGGCCGAATTGGGAGCTCGAGAATCAATCCTTTCAAGCAATGTGTTGCACCCTTGTAGCAGCCATTGAGCCTCCAAAAAGCTTAGAGTTGAAGGTAGAAGCCAAGAAGCCATCGATGGAGGAGGCGATGCGATGCGAGGTCAAGCTACCCGTCAAGAGGACCGCACGTATCCGTTGCGGAGGACGTGTCCCGACCGGAGCTCTTGCATCTCGCAACCCCGTCAAAGGAGAGAAGGTCCCTACACCCGTTCGAAGGTCGGCACGCCTCCAAGGCATCAAGCGTAAGGATTACAAGGAGGTGTCGCCGGAGCCTAAGGAATATGGGGATAGCGACTACTCCGACGATCGTAGCCCGAGCTCGTGGGCGGCCGGTAGAGATGATGATGATTGGGGCGAGCGGCCCTACGAAAGGACTCCCGAGGGCCCCAACGGCGACGGCAACGGCGGTGGCGAAGGCGACAACAATGGAGGTGGCGACGACGGTGGTGACAACGGTGGAGATTATGGCGACGACGACCCCTTCGGATTGCATCCGGTGTGTTGTCGATTTTGCCGTCAATCCATTGCGGCTCTCTACGCGTCGGCCGACGAATGTCTTCAAACCATGGAAGCGATGAAGCGGCGTATGGAGGACTTGGAGCGCGTAGTTGAAGATGACTACAAGTTCCTTAACCGTAACGTGCGCAAACTTTTCGGCATGGTTGGAAACATGAGAGGCAAGTGGTGCAAGGCTTGCTCGAAGTACCATTAGATCTAGTTTTCCCCTTTGGTTTTTGTAAGATACGACGAGGACGTCGTATGTTTTAAGTGTGGGGGAGAGCTAGCTCGCTAGCCTTAGCTTTTGAACTTCAAGATTAGGCTCGGTTTAATCTTCGTGTGAGAGTCTTAGTGTTTTAATGAGTCTTTAGTTTTCGAGTCGGTTTTTAAATTTTTGCAAGTGTCTTAAACTAGTGTTGAGTCAAGAAAACCAAATAAAAAGAGTCTTATATATATCTTTGTGTTTTATATATTGTTTATCTTTATTTACTTGTTTGTCTAATCTTCGATTCTTGATATATGAACACAAGTATGTGGTTTGAAAATCGTTTACCGTGGTGCTTAGTGGACTCGCTACTACTTAAAGTACCCATACCGCACTTCGATCTTGAGCTTCACATGCTAGTTGTGCTATGTTCGATGCTAAAAATTGGAGGATTTCAGTTCTGAAAATTATATTAAAACCCTTGTAATAAAGGTTAGCAAAATCTCTTTTTCCAAGTTGAGAGTATAAAAAATTCCTATCCAAAGCCAAGTTTGTTTTTTTCGCTCCACTATAAGTGTGATTAGCACGATGAGTTAGGCTAGGACCCTTCTCTCTTGGTGAGTTTTAATTTCGAGCAATGATCATGTCCTTGTGCTTATCTTTTGTTGCTAGCCTCGTCATATATTCAGTTCATGACTTTCGCAACGAAAGTCATGCATATCACTGAATTCCATACCTAACCTTATACATCTCTTTTGAACATCGTATTCCTTGAACACAACCTATTTTCAAAGTTTCGTCTCGTCTCTAGCATGGTTTATTTAAAAATTTCAGATTGTGTGCATGCGAGAAAAGGGAGAATTGAAAGCTTTGAAAAGATGTCAAGAGAGAGAAAAATAAAGAGAAAAAGTATGTGTATGGAAAAGAAAAAAAAAAGAAAAAAGAAAAAAAAATCATCATATGTGAATGAAGGAAGAAAAAGAAAAGAGAAAGATGAGTTAGCAATGAAGATATGAGAGGGATGGATCAAGTGAAAGAAAAGAAAAATAATAAAGTGTAAGGAAGGATGTCACGTTGATTGTGAGACGAAACTTTTACTCTATCTCCAACCATGTGCAATCCGACAACGAGGACATCATTGGTGCCTTGAAGTCACAATTTTCTTTTGCCCTTGCACATGTCCACCATTCTAAATCTTCTCGTCCTTGATATCCCTACATATGGTTAATTCTCATGATCATTGGCTCTGAAAGGTAGACAACCATTAGAGGAAGTTCTTAGTTTGACAATACTTGTGTTGATTGCGCTAGCCCTACCTATAGCTCCACTTTTACATGATATATGAGAGATTAATGGGAGGTGAGAGTTTTATAAAATTTGGTTAGGATAGACACTTCATATGAGTGACTTGAGAGAGCTTGGAAAAAGGTTTTTGTCTAACACTTGTTGCAGGAATTTTTGTTTTGAAAACCATAAAAACCCTCCGATGGAAGCAAAGAAGTAAGTATGGCTGAAATTGAAGGCTTCGAGTGAAGAGTTTGAGTTGTGGGGTAAATCTTGACGTGGTAAAAGTTCTAAACGCCCATGTTTATGTTTGATTATCATTACTTTGTGTTTATGTATTAATGATGAAGGGATTGACTAACTTGTGAAGAAGGATAAGTGGTACACGATTACACTCCTTGGACGAAGTTCTTTTACGAGTATTTGCTCGAGGACGAGCAAGAGCTAAGTGTGGGGGAGATGTTGACGGTGTATTTTGGTGCACCTAGCATGTTCATTACACTTTGGTTTGGATTTGATTATTGAACTAACTCTGCCACTAGGCACACTAATCATATAACAAGTTCATCTTTGTGCATGCATTTGGAAGTGTTGTGTTTATGTAGGAAATCATGGACATAAAGGACGGATTCGCAATAAGTTCAAAGGAGCATTCATGGAGTCTTGTTCGTGTTCATGAGTTCGCTGAAATTACTTCCAATGGTGGTGAGGACCGAAGTGTTACGAGGAACACCCCCGGGATTGAAGCGTAAAAGATCAAACTTCATGCAAAGAGAGTCTCCATCTTGATCGCGAGGATAACGGCGTCAAAAGCATCCAAGTGGAGGGGGCGAAGTAGATAAGTGCACGAGGACCCACGGAGCAAAAAGGGCGACCGAACCGGGCCGAACCGGGCACCGGGCCGGCCGGCCCGGTCGGATCGGCCCAGCCCACTTCGGGCACCGGTTCGGTCCCGTCTTCCTTGCCCTCGAAGGATCTTCGACCCTAAAACCCCCGACGCGCCGCCAACACCGAGGGAGGAGTTTATTCGCACCAGAAGGCCATCCACAAGCTAGAGAGAGAGGAGGAGGATCTCCGGCTGGAGATCAACCACCTTGAAGGAAGCACCCTCTCGTGGAGAAGGAGGAAGACACCGGCGGAAGGGAAACCATGATCAACGGTGCCATGATCAGCACCTTGATGGGGTAATCTTCTCATTCGTCCATGGGTTGTAATCGATCGTGAGATGTAATCGCACTTTGTCGGATTATCTGTCTATCATCTTGTGTTGAATATACTTTAATGCTTAAAGGTTAGCTACCGTGCCGTAGAGGGAGTACGAGCTCCAATGCTTCCTTGGATCCATTCAATACGCCGTGGCCATCAAAGGTCTAGTCATGAATACCTTCGCGTAGTGACAGTACGAGAGGAGGGAAAGGGCGAAACCGTGGTCACTCGCTACGGGCAATATGAGTTCACGGTGATGTCCTTTGGACTAACCAATGCACCAAAGATACTTCATGAACCTCATGAATAAGGTGTTCATGGAAGAGCTGGACAAGTTTGTCGTGGTCTTCATTGACGACATACTTGTTTATTCCAAGAGCGTGGAGGAGCACGAACAACATCTTCGGGTAGTACTGGGAAAATTGAGGGCACACAAGCTATACGCCAAGTTCAGCAAGTGTGAATTTTGGCTAGAGAAGATATCCTTCCTTGGGCACATTCTGACTGCAGAAGGAGTAGCTGTAGACCCAGGGAAAGTTGAGACATTCTCCAACTGGCAGCAACCAACCAATGTGAGTGAGATCAGGAGTTTCCTAGGTCTAGCAGGGTACTACCGGAGATTTATCGAGGGATTCTCCAAGATCGCCCGGCCCATGACGGAGAGCCTGCTCAAGAAGGAGAAGAAGTTTAACCGGACCGAGGCGCTGCGAGAGAAGTTTCCAAGAGTTGAAGAAGAGGTTGACCACGGCCCCGCGCCGACCCCCGCCGGACATTCAACGGGACTTTGTCGTGTATTGCGACGCCTCCCGACAAGGGTTGGGATGTGTTCTCATGCAAGACGGGAAGGTAGTGGCGTATGCCTCCCGTCAGCTCAAATCCCATGAGCAGAACTATCCCACCCACGATCTGGAGTTTGCAGCCGTAGTGCATGCCCTGAAGATCTGGAGACACTATCTGATCGGGAACAAGTGTGAAATCTACACAGACCACAAGAGTCTAAAATACATCTTCACCCAGCCCGACCTAAACCTAAGACAGAGAAGATGGCTAGAGCTAGTCAAGGACTATAACCTAGAGATTCACTACCACCCGGGGAAGGCCAATGTAGTAGCAGATGCGCTAAGCCGGAAAACCTACGAGAAGGTAGCACCCAAGAGTGCCCAGTTGCAAGAGGAGATGGCACGGCTCAACGTACACATCGTTCCCCAAGGCTACGTCCGCCAGCTGAGTGTTCAACCTACCCTAGAAGAGAAGATCCGGAAGGCCCAAGAAGCCGACGAGAATCTGCTGAAGATCCGCAAGCATACCGGAGAGAACAAGGCCCCTGACTTCAGGGTAGATGACCAAGGCACCCTGTGGTACAAAAACAGGATATGCGTGCCCGAAGGTGGAGATTTTCGACGAGACCATCATGGATGAGGCACACAACTCGAAGATACTCCATTCACCCGGGATCCACCAAGATGTACATGGACTTAAAGCAGAAGTACTGGTGGAATGGGATGAAAGCAGACATTGCACTGTTCGTCGCCCACTGTGACACTTGTCAGAGGATCAAAGCTGAACATCAGAAGCCCGCAGGACTGTTACAGCCTTTACCAATCCCGGTATGGAAGTGGGACGAGATAGGTATGGACTTCATATTAGGGTTGCCAAGGACTCAGAAGGGACATGACTCCATATGGGTGATCGTGGACCAACTCACTAAAGTCGATCACTTTCTACCCGTACGGACCACTTATGGTGGAGAAAAGTTGGCGAAACTCTACATAGAAAATATAGTGAAGCTGCATGGAGTGCCTAGCGAGAATAGTCTCGGACGGAGGGACCCGAGTTTACCTCTAGGTTCGGGAAAAGCCTCGCACAAAGACATGGGTACCAAGTGTTGACGGTGTATTTTGGTGCACCTAGCATGTTCATTACACTTTGGTTTGGATTTGATTATTGAACTAACCCGCCACTAGGCACACTAATCATATAACAAGTTCATCTTTGTGCATGCATTTGGAAGTGTTGTGTTTATGTAGGAAATCATGGACATAAAGGACGGATTCGCAATAAGTTCAAAGGAGCATTCATGGAGTCTTGTTCGTGTTCATGAGTTCGCTGAAATTACTTCCAATGGTGGTGAGGACCGAAGTGTTACGAGGAACACCCCCGGGGATTGAAGCGTAAAAGATCAAACTTCATGCAAAGAGAGTCTCCATCTTGATCGCGAGGATAACGGCGTCAAAAGCATCCAAGTGGAGGGGGCGAAGTAGATAAGTGCACGAGGACCCACGGAGCAAAAAGGGCGACCGAACCGGGCCGAAACTAGGCCCGGGCCGGCCGGCCCGGTCGGATCGGCCCGGCCCACTTCGGGCACCGGTTCGGTCCCGTCTTCCTTGCCCTCGAAGGATCTTCGACCCTAAAACCCCCGACGCGCCGCGCAACGGACGAGGAGGAGTTTATTCGCACCGAGAAGGCCATCCACAAGCTAGAGAGGGAGGAGGAGGATCTCCGGCCGGAGATCAACCACCTCGAAGGAAGCACCCTCTCGTGGAGAAGGAGGAAGACACGGCGGAAGGGAAACCATGATCAACGGTGCCATGATCAGCACCTTGATGGGGTAATCTTCTCATTCGTCCATGGGTTGTAATCGATCGTGAGATGTAATCGCACTTTGTCGGATTATCTGTCTATCATCTTGTGTTGAATATACTTTAATGCTTAAAGGTTAGCTACCGTGCCGTAGAGGGAGTACGAGCTCCAATGCTTCCTTGGATCCATTCAATACGCCGTGGCCATCAAAGGTCTAGTCATGAATACCTTCGCGTAGTGACAGTACGAGAGGAGGGAAAGGGCGAAACCGTGGTCACAACCCCGATAGATTAGATTGGTTTTTCATGTCTTTAAGCGATTGCATGCTCTAGTATCGTAGACCCGTGGGCGAGTGTCTTCTCTCTTGATCGTTTATCATTCTCTCTAGTGAGTTTAGTTGTTTTTCTAGTATAATAGTAGTTAGGGTTTTAGTAGCTAGTGTGTCGTTGTTGATCGAACGCTTGTAATCCCCTTGCTCCGCGGATTGACAAGAACCTTGGGAATCCCGTGGTGAAAAAGGTGTGGGGTCCGTACGCTTGCGGATCGTAGAGGGATACGTCTTTTATCCGTCAACACCAAGCTAGACTTCAGCCTCAAAGATACCATCCGCGGACCGACGGACAAACCGAAAGGGTGAATCAAATTTCGGAAGATATGTTGAGAGCATGCGTCCTCACCTATGGCAAAGATTGGGAGCAGAGCCTGCCATATGCAGAATTTTCCTACAACAACGGCTACCAAACAAGTCTGGGAATGTCGCCATTCGAAGCACTATACAGGAGAAAATGTAGGACACCCCTGATGTGGTCAGAAGTAGGAGAGCGCGCCCTGGTTGGGCCCACACTTATAAAGGAAGCCGAGGAGCGAGTAGCCGATATCCGAGAAAAGTTGAGGGCCGCCCAGTCCCGACAGAAGAGCTACGCAGACAAGAAAAGGCGTGAAGCGAGCTTCAATCCGGGAGACTTCGTCTACCTCAAGGTTTCACCCATCCAGGGGACTCGGAGATTTCAAGTACACGGGAAGTTGGCCCCTCGGTACATCGGACTGTATAAAGTGCTCAAGAGAGTCGGAGCAGTAGCATACCGGTTGGAGCTTCCCGAAGAAATGTCAGATATACACCCAGTGTTCCACATCTCCCAGCTACGCCGATGTTTGAAGGTGCTAGAAGAGAAGCGAGTACCGGTGGAGACCATCGATCTACACCGGAACTTAGGTACCGAGGAGGTGCCCGTCAAGATCTTAGACACCGTGGTAAAGCGGACAAGAACGACCGAAGTACGGGTGTGCGAGAGTCCAATGGAGCGAGACACGGGGTGGAAGAAGCTACGTGGGAACGAGAGGATGCACTGAGGAAAGAGTTCCCCCACCTATTCGAAACTTAGCCGAATCTCGAGGACGAGATTCATTTTAAGTGGGGTAGGTTTGTAACGCCCGCGTTTTTAGCTCTAAATAAATCACCTAGTAAATCATGCGTATTTTCAAAACTGACCCGCCGAGCTCAATTACCATTCAAACCCTAGCCACTGTTTTCCCCCTCTCTCTCTCCCCGACGCGCGTGCCGCGAATCCCGCCGGCACCGCACCTCGGCCGGCACCCATGCGCACCTTCCCAACGCCGCGGTCGGCCACCGGCCAGGAATCCCGCGCACGCCGCGGTCCCGATGCCCGGTCCGCCTCGCCATCACCGCCGTCCCGGAAAAACGCGCCGACACCCGAAAACCGGGAAAAAACCCCGTAAAACCTTTCCCCAATCTCCCTAAAAATTTCCCAAGATTTTCTGAAAACCCTTCCCTATTTTCTTTCTTTTCTTTCCTTATTTTCCTCCCCTTTCTTTTCTTTTCCCTCCTTTCTTTTTTTCCTTTTCTTCCTTTTCCTTTTCTCCTTTCTTTTCCTCCTTTCTTCTTTTCCTTTCCCTCCCTTCTCCTTCCTCCCGCGCGGCCGAGCACGCGCCTGACCGGCGCCTGACGGGGGTTGACCCCGGGGCCCCGCGTCCGCCCCGCCCCCCCCCCTCCTCGCACGCCGGCAAGATCACCCGCCTCCTCACGCCACCGCGAGCCCACGCCCTGGCCGGGACGCCGGAGCCGGCCGACGCGGCCGGCGCCATTAATTCCCCCCCGCCCGAGCCATCACTTCCACCGGCCCGACCGCGCCCTCGTCCCGCGCCCTAGCACGCCCGCGCAAGTTGACCGGCGGTAGCACGAGCCGTCGCGTCGCCGGTCGCCGCCTCGCGAAGCTCCTCGAGCTCGCCGGAGTGGAGCTCGCCGGAGAAAAATCTCCTCTCCAAACCGCCATCCGCCGCCTATAAAAGGGGCCGACGGCCTCCCCGCTCGCCGCACTTCACCACCACGGTCTCACGGCACCTCCTCCCCTCTTTCCCGAGCACCACCGCGTCGTCGCCCCCTAGCGCCGCCGCCGCGCCACTGCTCTCCCGCGGAGCCGCCTCCACCGTGCACTATAGCCCAAGGTGAGCACGGGGGTAGGACCCCCCTCGCCCCCCTCTTCCTTTTCCCCTTGTCCCCGGCCGCCGCCGCGGCCGGAGCCGCCGGCGGTACCCCTGCCGGCCGGCCATGCCCGCGCCCCCCTCCCTCTCTGTTCTGTTTCGAGGGGGGAAGAAGAAGGGCACTTTTGCCCAAGGCCCCCTGGCCTTTTCTTTTATCCTGAGTCCCTCTTTAATCCTATTCACTCTCTCTCCTTTTCCTTCCGAATAGCCCCTAAGGCTAATAATTAATTCTTGTTCAACAATTTACAAACAAGGCCCTAACCCAACTTATATTATCATAATCACACCCTTTCTCCATTAGTAGAAATTACTAATAGGTCCTTAATACCTATAACCCCTCCTTAACCTAGCCTTTCATACACACCTTTTATTCCCAGTTAAGTCCAAATATTACCGCACCCCCGCCGAACCAACCCCCTTTCCTAGGGCTTATATTTACCCCCTCTCCGCCCACTTCCCCCTCCCCGAGCTCGGCCGGAAACGTGTGTGCTAATATTGCTTGCTTGCTTGTGTGTGCGCCATAGCCGACGGAGTAGATGGAGGAAGGTACCCCGAGCCGGAGATCAAAGCCGACTACTGCGAGCAGGAGCCCGAAGCCCCGAACGTCGAGCCGGCACTCCCCGAGGACTACGAAGACGGCAAGTTCAATCTCATCCTTTGATGCATGCTTCTGTCCTAGTTTTATAAACATAACCCTATACCCGTTTTATAAATTGCATATTGTTTTACTGCAGAACATGGTAGGATAGCCACCCTTGATTGCTATGATTGAACCTTGTTTTGGCCTAAATGAGTGCTTTAAAAATGTGTGAGTGCTTTCAAAAATGTGTGAGTGCTTTAAAAATGGAAATGGGATATGTTTGGAAAATGAGTAAAGAACTGAGTAGACGGGATGGACGTGTGTGTCAGGAGTATGGGTGAGCTCGTACCTGTGTGGTTGAGCGTGTTGGGAGTTGTCCATCTTGTCGGTTAAGGACCGGGTTGCGTGACATCTCACCCGACCGAAATTATCGTACAACCACTCGACCGTTGTATGTGGCAACGGCTTAGCATAAACCCCACTAGTTAATCTACTTGCCATGCGGTGTGCGGGTGAGCAGCGGGAGACCAAGGAGTAGGGGTACGCTCCGTGTGAGGTACGCCCCGGTTATGTGGGATAACCCCTTGGGTGCTTCCGTGGTGGCTCGTAGCGTTAGCTAAGGTGGGTAATGGCTTTGATAGGATTCGTACCTAAGACCGAGGTGTCCGTGTGACGGTACCCTACTTGTGGGTAAAGATGTACAACCTCTGCAGAGTGTCAAACCTATTCGAATAGCCGTGTCCACGGTATTGGACGAGTCACGGTGTGGTCACAAAGACTAGTGTTTGGGATGGGATGTTTTCTGGCGTGAGTTGTTTTCTGGGTGAAGTGTGTGGCTGTGTGCTTGGGCTACGACGGACGGGAAGTCCGGTAGTTCCACAGCGGTTTTTCCTAAAACATTTGAGCTACTTGGGTTAGGAAAATGATTTGCGAAAACCTTTTCAGAATGAACCCCTGCATGTGTAAGTTTGCAAAATGAACCTTAACCTGATCCTTGTTATACCTTATGCATGGTTCTGCTTATAAGCCCCTCCGTGGGTGGGGTTGGATTTGCTGAGTACGTATGTGCTCACCCTTGTTTTACTAACTATTTTACAGAGGAGGATCCCGATTACATTCCCGAAGATGTTGAGTAGGTCGTGCCCTACACCCAACCGTGCCTCGTGTACCCGTGGCCCTAACGAAAGCTTCCATGGTGTGGTACTCTGAGGAGGCTATGGAAGCCTTTGCTATCGTAGTGTGGTCGTTAGCATTTGTGTTGTTCCTTGTAGCGTTGGCACTACCGTGCCCTCTGTGTCGCCGTGATGTAAAAGACTGATTCCACCTGTTGTAATAAATGTGTTACCAGCCTCTTGGGACTGGTATTTGTGTCACATTTAGTCACCTCTGATGAGGGGACGCTTCAACAAAGAAAGTCCTCATTATCAGATTGCACATGGTTGGAAAATGAGAATAGATCTTTTTAACTTGAAGCCTTGAATGCACTTTTAGAGAACCGGGGAGTTCACTTTACGCATATATTTTTTTTCTCTTTCTCATATTTCTCATTCTTTTCTTTCTTTCTTTCTTTCTTTCATTCATTCATTCATTATATATATATATTTTTCTTGGAAGTCACGTATATCGCTGAATTTTTTTCTTCATTCATCATTTCATTTTTTTTAAATACTCCCTTTTTGAACTCTAAAACTGCACTGTACCTACCTCCTCCCCCATGCTTAGACGTTGCTCGTCCTCGAGCAAAGAGGCGAAAAATAAGGTAGGTACCGGAAATATTTTTCCTTTGGAGAGATACTTGAAATCTTCAATGATGGCACTGTCCTGCGATCTTCCTTGAATTGATGATCCATTCTCAACGATAGGTTGTGGTCAAGGAGGTAATCACAAAAGATGATATTTGGTTTAAGGGTGGATATCCGGCGAAGTTTGTGACATCTCCGATGCGGGGATACACAATGCACGGATAAAAGGCTAGCAAAAAGATAGATACGCAAAAATGGAATGACCAGCTTCTTAGTCTCGGGCCAGAGAAATCATGGCCTGCAATAACTCACTCAAAAATAAATCTTGTACACTAAGGTTTATGCACTCAAATATATATTAGGCTTTGGATAGGTTGAGCAACACACAAGCGATATTTGTGACAAGGTTAGCGATATTTTTTAGCATAAAAGACATCTTTAATCTATTCATAACTTGAGAGCACATAAAACACTATGGGTCTTTATTTTAATCATAACCTCCGCTGAAATTTAAGCTAGTATTTAAATAAATTCAGATTTGTATTTTTAAGAGAGCACTAGCTTAAACATATATAGATCAATTACAAAGATAAACAAAGCTGCAATTATAATCATATATCATCATGGCACGAATTTTGTAACTTTTCCAATGATATAATCAAGGTGGTGTCTTTATTAATGATGACATCAAGTTGAAATACAAACTGAAAATAAACAAACATGCTTGCTGAAATTTAAATAAAAACAGAAAATACTACGCAAACACACATAAGCAAAAGCTGAAAATTATAGAGAAAAAGAAAAGAAAAGAAAACTAAAGTTCCTAAATCTTCTAGTCCTCCGCCGGTGGTTGATGTTGATGATCTTGATAATAATACCCTTGCTCATAATATGATTGGACATTCCCCCCGACGAATTGATTTGGCTCCACAAGGTGAAGGCGTCCGAGCTCAAAGGCAATATTTGAGTTGCCTTCACCAAGTTGAGCTGCGTTAGCTTGGATGGCTGCGATGTTTTGGGCGTTTCTTGCAACATACCCTCCAATTATGGCCATGCTTTGTTGTGGTTGGGGATGATGAGCGTAGGACTCCGCGAAGTTAGCGTTGGGCACAACATAATTTGGTGGGGGTACCGGTGCACCACCCCCCCATGCTTGCTCTTGTGGCCCTCCGTAATAACTTGGCGGAGGAGGGATCCCGCCGAATGGTTGCACATTGGGTTGTGCTCCACTCGCTTGTGCGGAGGATGTTCCCTCCTCTACGATTCTTCCTCTTTTGTTCTTCCTTGCAGGGACAAGGAGTCCCTCTTCCAACCAATCTTCCCTCCCTTCGGTGAAAAGCCTAAGCCTCTCATTGGGAAGGGGTAGGTTCACTATGGCCAACCGATAACCTCCTCTCTCATCTCCACTAATGTATTTGCCTTGCCGCAAATACTCAATACCGAGAGAGGTACCATGCAAAAGATGGGCGGGGTTTCTTGCGATCCCCGGCCGTAAGGAGAAGGCCAACATGGAGAGGTAGCACCCCGAACCAATATTACCCGCCCCCGATGTTGCTTCACAACACCAACGGTTGATCATAAGGTAAGAGGGGTCTATTGGCTGCCTGGCAATTAAAGTCGAGTATAGCCAATTCAACTCCGTGTCGGTCACCTTCGTTTCCTTCATCCTCCCCAATACCCTCTTGCACATCCAAGAGTGAAATATCCGGATAATGGGGTTGCGGATGCAATTGCGTTGTTGATGGGCTTCTCCGGGAGATCATATTCCAAAATCCCGCTAACATGCCGGGTGGCACGTCAACTTTCTCGGGAGCTCCCTTGTGGAATCCAAGCGGCTCCCTAATGTGCTCGTAGGGAACCACTTGTTGGACTCCCTCCAAACGGAATGACAAGCTTTGCACCCCATCATCATCAAGGATGGGTGCAATAGTCATCAAAATTTCCAAGACGAACCCCAAGTGGGTGTCCACCGATACTCCGTTGGAGAACTGCACCCATCCAAGGTGCCCCAACATATAGTATATGTCGGTGCCAAAACCCAAGGTGTAGAGTGCTTGGTCGTCGAACTCGACGTTAGGCACAAGCCTCTTCTCAAGATTAGAGAGCCTCTCCTCCTCCTCCGCCGACAAGATGATGAAGCCGTACGAAGAGTATGTCGGGGTGTAAGGAGGTGGCGCGGTTGAACGGGTCGATCGTCGTGGTGGCGCGGGCTGCTCCTCCGTGTGCCCACGAGGTTCGGTAAACCTCATGGACGTGCTTCTTGCAGCCCTCATACCACCAAGGAGGAGAGCATCGTTCCTCCTCGGTGGTGCCGTATCCGTCTCCATGCTCGGGGAGACTCGGAAACCGAGTGCCTCCTCGAAGACGTGGTGGATGACGGCTTGGACGACGACGAATTCTTCTTCTTGGAGAAGAGACTTGTGGTCTTCTTCCACATGGTTGCTGCACTCTTTTCTTCAACTAAAACTCCGGGTTGCAACCGGTAACTAGGCACTTAAACTCTTTGATTCGGATGTGGACTTTGGGTGGATTAAGGATGTGGATTTTTTTTCTTGAGCTATCAAGCTTGGGAAGGTTGGCTATGTCTACGGAGGTTTTGAGCACACAAACTTGAACACACAAGCAAAGGAAGGAGAGGGAAGCTTGCCGCAGAAAACGGGAGCCGGGGGCTCCTTATGTAGGTGAGGCCGGCCGCCTGGGGTCCTTCTGGCTACTCCCCGCCTCGTCTTTCTTCCAGCACGATCATTTCGCCTCTGCAACTTTCCTGCCCGCGTGCTCCACGAGTTGCACCGCCCAAACGCTCTCGTCCACTCCTTTTCTTGCATTATTGGTCCTTCCACTTGATGCTTCATGCTTTGAGTCATCCATGCTCCCTAGCTCCACTTGCTTCACATGCCACCATGAAATTCCTGCAAAGTTGATGCTTGCTGCCCACCATGCTTGTCCTTTGCATGTGCAATTGGTGAAAGTTGATAAAAGGGAATCCAATGGTGCATGCATGGTTAATTCAAACTAGATTGCCTCCATTAAGGTGTGTTTAAGGTTAAGCTCTCCTCTAATTTTAAATTTAAAATATTTTTCAGAGCCATGCATGTCGTATGGACCTCCCTGGGCCCACTGCCTCGGTGGGTACCAGGACCGACTACTCGGTGGGCCCCTGGGACTACCCGGCTTGCGCTACACAGCACCTGAAGGCGTGGAGCACAAGGACTACACAGGAGTAGTACTCGGTTAGGGAGCCGTACATGTTCCGCACCGTATAGAGGACTCCTAGACGTACTCGACTAGTACTCTTTCCCTACTCCGACTTGTAACCACCCTCCCGGACTATATAAGGCGAGGCGAGGGACCGATCACCTCATCCAATCTCCTCTCATACAACTCACGGCGCACTATTGCACCAACTTGTAATCGTGCCCTATCAATCCGAGCTACGCGGCATACGGGACGTAGGGTATTACGCACCTCGCGGCCGAACTCGTCTAAATTGTGTGCCACATGTCTCTTCCTTCGAGTTACCGATCTCGGTGAGTCACATTCATCTACTTCGGGTACTCCTCGTAGTAGGTTGCCGGTCTAAAACACCGACGGTGGCGCGCCGGTAGGGGCTCTCGCCCGAGATCACATGGCGAACTCGACGGCTCCCGTCCACTTCAAGCCGACCATCGCCTTCAACCTCGGCGACACCTTCGTTTTCGGCACACGGGTCCGCACGCGCCGATGGCGCGGGCTCCTTCCCGGACCGCGCGACCATGCAGCCCAACCCGAAGACAGGCTTCGTGACACTCCCTGAAGTTGTCACAGGTGAACTCGCCGGCAAATTCGGCGAAATTTCACTCTTCAACCACCACGCTGACTTCGAGCTCGAGTCCGTCTCCAACTCGAACTCGACGTCGCCATGGGCCATCGCATGCGAGCCGGCTGCTCAGCCATCGCAGGTGGTCCCCTCACCACGCGAGCACTCCGCGCGTGGCCCCCGCATCCTCAGCCGGGCCCGCACGGGGGCTCCCACTTCGCGACAGGCCGGCAAGGAGACCGTACCTGAGTACAACCCGGACTCCGACGCCGCCCCCGATCGCGCTCCGGACTCCAGCCCTCTCTCCGAGTTCTACTCGAACCCGGACTACGAGTTCGACTTCGGGTCGGACCCTGAGGAGCCCGAGTCCGAAAACGACTCCACTGAGCTTCCCTTGTCAGGGCCAGCCTCTGGGCTGGTTATAAAATCCACGCCGGCCGGGAGATACGTCTGCGGCCGGACCGCAAGCCTGCTGACCTGGTGAAGGGAGACTCACGCTACGTCGCCTACATCGACTCGCTACTTGTTCCGGGAGGGAACACCGCGGCCGGGCCGACTCAAACACACCAAGCGAGGTGGCACCCTCTGAGTCCAGCCTTGGCACCCCCGATCGCCAAGTCTTCATGGCTGGTGGCGACACCCCAGGGCCTTCAGGCACGGCTCAGGACAAGTACCTGGAAGACATCTCCTCCGACGAGCTCTCTGCTGATGCTCCACCCAACGAGACTTCGGCAGACAGAGACACCCGACGTGAACGCAATAGGAAGCGCAACGAACGCCGGCGGCACCTCCGCGACAACCTCCCCATCCGCAACCTTGCGGAAGCTCTCGAGGCGGTCGAGAGCAGAGTACACACCACCCCTGAGCAATGCCTCATGTCGATCACAGCGATCGCACGTCAGGCTCAGTGCATACGCGCTGGAGAGGTCATCGCCAAGCTCGCTGAAGAAGCCTACTTCATGCGGGTCGACAACAGAGTCAACCAACCTCCTCCAGCTAAACCCCGCGACAACGAAGCCACTAGTCGCAGCGCCAACAATGGTCCCAACCGTACTCGAGCTGACCTTCCAGCCGAGCCAAACCGTCGTCGCTCCAACGCCGGCGGACCTTCACAGCAAGACCACGGCAACCGAGAAGTTGTTCCCCACCGCGCTCCGGCCGGTGGCGGCGGCAACGATCCCGACGGCGGCGGCAGCGGCGGCGGCGGCTCCAACCATGGGGCCAACGGGGAGGGCCGGAGGCGGCGGCGGTCGTGGCGGCGAGGCCACGCGAACGACCACGCCTCGGCGCCTCGCGGGCGGCTACGACGCTCGCCGAGAAGATTGAGGAGGCGTGGCGGAAGAAGTCGACCACCGCCGGCCGAGGGCGACGGCTTCCCCGCCTTCTCACCTCGACTTCGCAACTTGCTCCTCCCCGACAAGTTCAAGCCTTTGGGGATCACCAAGTACGATGCGAAGCGGATCCCATCCGGTGGCTCCGATGCTACGCCCTCTCCATCGAGAACGGCGGCGGCAACGGCGACACCAAGTGCCTCTACTTCCCCTTACGCTCGGACCAAGCACCACTCACATGGTTCGAGTCGCCGGACAAGCACTCGATCGACAAGTGGGACCGAGGCGAAGGAGCGATTCACAAGTAACTTCGCGGGCGCCATGGGCCGATCGGGTACTCGCATGGACCTGGCCATGATCAAGCAGGAACAAGGCGAGACCCTCCGCAAGTACATGTGCCGCTTTTTCGACAAGCGCGCTACCGTCGTCGACGTCACCGACAAGGAGGTCATCGACCTCTTCCAGGACGGCCTCTACCACCGCCGCACCTTTGAAGACTTCGGTCGTCATCGTCCCAGGTCCATCCCCCACCTCAAGGACATGATCACGTCCTGGGCAGATGAAGAGGACAAGGCCAACGCCAAGTACGACGCCATCCGCGGCAAGTCCAAGCAGAACCAGGGCGGCGGCAGCGGCAGCAATGCAAACCAAGGCGACCGCAACAACAATAACAACAACAACAACTACTCGGGTCCCAACCGCAAGCGCAAGCCAGACAACACTGTCGCGGCTATTCGACGCCCCTGCGAAAGGGAACTCGAAGAAGAACTCTGGCGGCTTCAAAGACCTGCTGAAGGAGAAGTGCCCGTGGCATCCAAACGGCAACCACACTACCGAGCAGTGCTACCAACTCAGGCATGCACTCAAGGATACGCCGGAGCCACCACACCCTCACGACCAAAAGGGCAAGAAGAAGGACGGCGACAACAACGACTTCTAGGAGCCGGATAAGACCGTCAACGTCCTCTTCGGCGGAGCGCCGGCCGGGCGGGAGCGAAGGCTACCCGTCGCGTAGTGATGTCCATTGAGCCGGCGGTCCCGACCCCTCTCGGGTGGTCGGAGGTACCCATCACCTTCTCCCCGCGCGGACCAATGGACCGGCTTCTCCGAACCGGGACGGTTCCCCCTCGTCCCGAAGCCAACGGTGGCGGGCTCCAAGCTCAACAAGGTGCTCATCGACGGTGGAAGTGGGCTCAACGTCCTATTCACCAAGACCTTGAAAAAAATGAAGCTCGACATCACCCCCATGCTCACCAAGAGCAAGCACTCCCTTCTACGGCATCATCCCCGGCAACGCGGCTATCCCACGGGCTCGGTGGTCCCGCGATCACCTTCGGGGCGTCTCGGGACAACTACCGTACCGAGTACATCAAGTTCGAGGTCGCGGACTTCGAGACCTCCTACCACGCCATCCTCGGCAGACCGGCCATCGCCAAGTTCATGGCGGTGCCCCACTACACCTACTTGGTACTCAAAATGCCAAGTCTAGCCGGTGTGCTCTCCCTCCAGGGGGACTTGAAGATCTCCCACGACTGCGACACAGAAGCCATGGAGATCGTCTCTACAAACCAAGTACCCAACGCCATGATGGAGGTCTACGCTGCGTCGAAGAAGCTTGCTACAAGTGAACTCGACATCCCAGAGAAGTCTGACAGCACCAACAAGCCTCAGCCACCTGAGGAGGTACTCGTCAAGACGGTCGACCTTGGAACAGGCGACCCCAGCAAGACCACCACCATCGGGGCTGGCCTCAACCCCAAATAGGAAGATGCGCTCATCAGCTTTCTTCGGGCTAACCGCGACATCTTCGCGTGGAAGCCGACGGACATGCCGGGAGTGCCCGGGGAGCCTGATTGAGCATTGCCTCAATGTCGATCCAAAGGCCACCCCCAAGCGACAACACCTCCGACGCTTTGCCGACGACAGGCGGGACACCATCAAGAAGGAACTCGCCAAGCTACTTGCGGTGGCTTCATCGGAGAAGTTTTCCATCCCGAGTGGCTCGCCAACCCCGTCCTCGTCCGCAAGAAGAACTCGAACGAGTGGAGGATGTGCGTCGACTACACCGACCTCAACAAGCAACGCCCCAAGGACCCCTTCGGGTTGCCACGGATTGATCAAGTCATCGACTCCACGGCGGGGCTGCGACCTGCTCTCGCTTCCTCGGCGCTACTCCGGGTACCACCGGATCGCAATCAAGGAAGAAGACCGGAGGAGAAGACCGCGTTCATCACCCCGTTTGGCGCGTGCGCTACACGACCATGTCCTTCGGCCGAAGAACGCGGCGCTACCTACCAACGGGCCATCCGGGCACCGCTTCAAGCGGCAACTCAACAAGAACGTCGAGGCCTACGTGGATGATGTGGTTGTCAAAACCGGGGACTCCGGTACCCTCATCGATGACCTTGAAGAGACCTTCGCATCGCTACGCGAGTACCGCCGGAAGCTCAACCCTAACAAGTGCGTCTTCGGCGTCCCTTCGGGCAAACTACTCGGCTTCATCATCGGCCCGGCGCGGCATTGAAGCCAACCCCGAGAAGATCTCCGCCATCACCGACATGAAAGCTCCCACGAGCATCAAAGACGTCCGGAAGGCCGACGGGGTGCATGGCGGCGCCGAACGATTCATCTCGAGGCTAGGAGAACGGGGCCTCCCCTTCTTCAAACTACTCAAGCATCACGAGAAGTTCGTGTGGACTCCCGGAGGCGGATCAAGCCCTTGCCCGGCTCAAGGACTTCCTATCAAAGCCATCGATCCTCACGGCTCCTCACAAGGGCGAGCAGCTACTGCTCTACCTAGCTGCGACTACTCACGTGGTCGATCTTGCCATCGTTGTCGAGCGGCGGGGAAGACGGCCATGCCTATCCGGTCCAGCGCCCGGTCTACTTCGTCAGCGAGGTTCTATCAGAGTCCAAGGCTCGCTATCGGCCCATGCGAAGCTCCTGTACGATCTACTCATCACCTCGCGGAAGCTACGACACTACTTCCAGGAGTACTCGGTCTCCGTCGTCACCGACTACCCGCTTGGCGACATCCTGCGGAACCAAGATGCCACCGGAAGAATCTCCAAGTGGGGCTGTCGAGCTCGGCGCCCTCACCATCGACTTCAAGCCACGCACGGCCATCAAGTCACGGGCACTAGTCGACTTCATGGCGGAGTGGCGGGAGAACCAGCTACCTACTCCTACCGTGCGACCAGAGCATTGGGTGATGTACTTCGACGGCTCACTCAACCTCGAGGGCGCAGGTGCAGGGGTACTCCTGATCTCTCGAACGGGCGAACAACTCAAGTACGTCCTGCAGATCTTCTGGAAGGTCTCAAACAACGAAGCCGAGTACGAAGCTCTCCTACACGAGCTCCGCCTCGCGGCTTCACTGGGCATCAAGCGGCTACTAGTCTACGGCGACTCCGCAGTGGTCATCAACCAAGTCAACAAGTCCTGGGACCGCAACAAGGAGAAAATGGACGCCTACTGCCTAGAAGTCCGCAAGCTCGAGAACAAATTCTACGGTCTCGAGTTCCATCACATCGTCCGCGACAACAACATTGCAGTAGACGTCCTCTCGAAGCTTGGATCCACCCGCGCTCAAGTGCCAGCGGGCGTCTTCGTCCACGAGCTTCACGCGCCATCCATCCCGGAGCTGGCGCCGCCGACCACTGTCCCAGCCCATCCACCAGCTGGACAGGAGGTCATGATGATCGACGTGGACTGGAGGCAACCCTTCATCGACTACCTCAGCGAGCAGAAGGTCCCCTCCGACAAGAACGCGGCCGAGCAACTCGTCCGCCGCGCCAAATCCTACGTCCTCGTCGGAGACAAGCTTTACAAGCGGGGCGCATCTTCGGAGTACTCATGAAGTGCGTCCCACGCGAAGAAGGCAAGGACATCTTGGAGGAGATCCACAAGGGCGTCGCGGCAACCACGCGTCCTCACGCACGGCCGGTCGGCAAAGCTTTCGGCGAGCCTTCTGCGGCCCACGGCCTTGGGCGACGCCGAAGAACTCGTCGAAGGTGCCAAGGATGTCGGTGCTTCGCCAAGCGACAACACGTCCCGGCCTACAAGCTAGTCACCATACCGCCAACCCGGCCCTTTGCCTGGCGGGGGCTCGACATGATTGGGCCACCGCCAAGCCGCGCCGGGGAGGTTTCAACGGGGGGTGCGGTGGCTATCGACAAGTTCACCAAGTGGATCGAGGTCAAGCCGGTCACATGCCCCAAGGCTGACAGAGTACTCGACTTCCTGGATGAACTCGTACACCGCTATGGGCTACCCCACCGCATCATCACAGACCTGGGGTCCAACTTCAACAACCACCAGTTCTGGGAGTACTGCGAGAACAGCGGGATCGACGTCCGATACGTCTCAGTTGCCCATCCACGGGCCAACGGACAAGTCGAGCGCGCCAATGGGATGGTGCTCGACGCCCTCAAGAAGCGGCTACACGACGCTGCTAACTCCAAAGGGGGCAAGTGGATCAAGGAACTACCCAACGCACTCTGGGGGCTACGGACTCAACCATCCAAGCCAACGGGGCAATCCCCCTACTTCCTGGTCTACGGCTCCGAAGCTATCCTCCCTGCCGACGTCATATGGAACTCGCCAGCAGTGGAGCACTACGACGAAGGCGTCTCAGAAGACAGCAGACGAGTTGACATCGACAGCCTCGAAGAAGCTCGCTGCGCTGCCCTCGTCCAATCAGCAAGGTACCTGGAGGGTATCCGACGCTATCATGATCGCAACGTGAAGGAATGCTCCTTCAACGTTGGAGATCTTGTCCTCCGCCGTATCCAGAACACGGAAGGACTTCACAAGCTCAGCTCCCCCTGAGAAGGTCCCTTCACCGTGGCAAAGGTGACCGGGCCGGGCTCCTATCGCCTCCAAACACTTGAAGGCGAAGACATCAACAACTCGTGGAACGTCGACCAGCTCTGTCGATTCTACGCCTAGTCTACACAACTACTCTGGGGTTCAAGTCTACACGACTACATCAACACCCCCTGGCCGTAAGCGACCCTCCGGGTCCTGGATCCAGTCTCCGGACTTCTCCTCTCCAGGATCCAGCCCGCGCGGCTACCTACGAACCCTGGGCTGCGACGAGCGTCAAGGACTCTAGCAGCGGTCTACTAAGAGACCACACTCCAAGATCCAACCTACACGGCTACCTACGGATCAACTGCTGTAAGTGGCCACCCGCTCCAGCGCTACTCAGCTGTAAGCGGCCTACGGGTCCAAGCGACTACTCTGTAACTACGGCCCTGGCCATCCAGGTGTACTTCTTCAGTAATAAAGATTGATCGTTCATCAACTTCTTTACTGCCTACTCCCTACAACGGGACCACTAAAGTCGAGTACTACTACTCGCATCCTCTCCACGATGGGCGCTCCGCACTCTGAGATCGCGACTACGAGTACTCATTGCTGGAAAATTTTCTTTCATTAATACTTGAACAATTCATTACAATTGTTAACAAGAGAGTTAGACGAGGTACCCGTACAAGAGATGGCGACTCCTCCCCCCACCCTCGTAGGCTCCCGGCGATCATCTCCCTGGCGATCTACTGCTGGTGATTGGTGATTGGACTCCTTCCTGGATCTTTCTCTCATGGAGGTGCCTTCGGATCTGATTGGCAAGTTGGATTTCAACCATGGGAAGCTTTTCCAAGATCAAGTGCTGGTACGTCATCGCAAGTCCGTGCATCACCCTTCCTCCTCTCCGAATGGCTCTTTCTTCCTTTTGGCTGTTTTTCGTCGCTTTACGGTCCGTTTGACGGAGGACTCAGTTGCTTGGATGCTCCAATCATGCCTTGGTGGGTCGGCTGCTGGTTTTCATGTTCAATTCCAAAGTGATCGCCATTTTCGGTTCTCGGTGTCCTGCAAGGCAGTGGGTTTTATGATCTACAATCTCAAACGTTTCATTGGTGACTGTTTTGATGTCTATTTCTTTCTATGGAGTAATGGGGCTCCTCATTGGGAGAGAGAAAAATTTTTGTGGGAGCAGGAACAATTGAAAGAATGGCATTATGTGCAATCTAAGAGGCAAAAGAAGCTTTCTTCTCGGTCTCGTGGTCGCCGAGTTCACTTTGCTCCTGACGTTTCTCGTGATCCTCCATTGCATAGACCTGATCCTGTGAAATCGTTTGTGGTTGGTTCGCTAGTGGTTCCCTCTACAGTTAATTTTTCGACTGTCTTTGGAAGAATTTCGGCCGATCTCCTTCAATCAGATCCGGCATCCAGGGCGTGTTCTTCGGGTGTTGATACCCCTGATCAAAATTCAAATTCAAAGGCCAAATCTGCATCGTGTGGCAAATGTCTCGCAGTGGGCCATCGGGCTGTTTCCTGTCAAAGCCCGTGGAGATGTCGGGCTTGTTTTGGGTATGGGCATAAACAGCGTTGGTGTTTTACTCGAGCTAAACCTAAAGTCTATTGGGCCCCCAAAGGAAAGTGCCGGCTCGCCCCGTGGAAGATGGAAGGTCACGCTCTGTTTCCTTCTCTGCCTCCCACGACTCCCGAGGAAATAGCAATCCCGAAAGTTTCCAATCTTCCCCAAGCTACAGTGCTGATCGCTTCTCCTCGTCGCCGCCTTCTGCTTCCCCACCACCACCGCCACCACCTCCTCCGCCCCCTCCTGAGCCCGACGACATGGCCAACTTTCCGTGCAACCCAATGCTATTTCTCCCAGCCGGGTTTCATGTGGAGCATGGATGGCATCGCCCTGCCCGAGCTCGCGTCGCCTTGGGAGGTGAGCCGCCTCGCCGACATGAACAGTACACCATCATCTCCTTGGAGCCGGAACCGCAGCAAGGTCAAGTGCCTGGTATCCTTCAGCAAGTCAGTGAGTTCTTGGAACATAACTTCCACGTTGATGTGGTTTCATCGTTCCCATCTCCGCTGGGCTTGGGGCTTTTTCGGTTCGCCAATCCTGTCCAGCGTGAAGAATTGTTGGACGCTTCCCCAATTAATTTTGGTTAGTGGGTCATGTCGGTGCATAAGCATGATGAGGCTCCACGTAACTTTAGAACCTGCAACTACATCAGAGAATCATGGATCATGTTCTTGGCTTTTCTGCTGGATTATCAGAATCAAGACTTCATCCAGGCAGCTGTGGCCCCATTTGGTAGATTAATTAGATGGTTTGAGGGACCTAACAAGTCAAGAGTGATTGCACGCTGCTTAATTCTGTCCCCTGATCGTGTCCCTCGCAGCCTGGTGGTTTCGCAAGGCACCATGCTTGGCGGTGCTGGGAGATCCTGGACGGTACCTGTCTTTATTCTGAATGGCAACTTTCCTGATGGTTTTCCTCAAGATGAGGACCGGTGCCAGTGGATGGTAACCCGCACCCAGTTAATGGGGATGTTCAGCCTGGTAATATCGCTGGGGCTCAGGGATGGCAGCATGATCTCAATGGAGCTGGTCACCATGTCCATGCAGATTTTGGATTAAATGACCAACAGATGGCTGACGTCCAACAGGAGCTGCAGGCCCAACCTGTCCCCCATCATCAGTTGGCTGGATGGGATGCTTGGCCTGATGTTGAGCAACAGCAGGAGAATGAGTGGCAGGATGAAGTTGATCAGGTTATGGAACAACCCGTTCAACAGCAGGATTCAGTCACTTTTGATCAGTCAGGATCTACAGCTGAGTATCTGAGGGCTCATGGTCCTGACATTGTGCTGAACGTTGAAGATGTCCTAGCTGGGAAGTTCAAGGCAGGTTCCTCTTCCTCCACTTCATCTGATGCATCTTCTCCATTAGACCCTGAGGTGCAGAGCATGCTACATCCTACTTTGCAGTCAGTGGAGATGACAGCCTTTCAGAAGCTCCTGATCCCCAGTGTCCCCCAGTGCTGCATTTCCCAGTATCTGTCAATACTTCACTAATACAAACTCTCATATCTGGTCCTACTTCGGTGCAGCACACTTCAGATGATTCACTTGCTATTGTTCCTATGAAGCCTCCTAGTTTGCATTCTGTTCTTCTGCATCTTTGGGCCTTTTGGCACAGTGACATTCAGGCACACCCAAGCAGCAGTAGCACAGATATGGAAGTGGAAGCCCCTGCTGAACAATCTCTTGAACCCCTGCTGGATTCACCCCTTCAGGGTGGGGCCTCATCTGGGACCTCATCTGTTTCTCAGCAAACTAGGAAGGCTTTGTCTCTGCCCAAGACAGTCTCTAAAAGAAACAGCAGGAAGCCCCTCGTAACACAAGGGTGTAGGAGAAGCAGTAGGCTTGTCGGGGACCGCCCTAGGGGTCCCCTTAAACAACGGGGAATCCTCACTTAATCCCGTATCAAAACACGCTAAGCCTAACCATGCGGGAAACTAACCATACGGGACTTAGCCTATGCGGCGGGACTCGGGGAAGCCCACCAAGACGGCCCGTCCGAAGACCCCTCGAGCGAGGCTCCGCCTCGTTCGAGGGGCGACCCCCTCCTCGAAACGGATTCCGCCCCGTTCGAGGGGCGACCCTTCCCTCGAGCGGTCCCGCCCCGCTCGAGGGCTCGCTCCCCTCGAGCGAGTCTCGTCTCGCTCGAGGGTCCGCCCCCGCCCTCGGCCGGGGCCCGCCACGCCCACGGGCGCGCCGCACGCGTGCGCCGGCCCCGTACTTGGGCATTTAACGCCCGACGCCGCCGCGCGGGGACGGCGCCATCATGCGCCACGGGCTCACGCCCCGTGCCGCCGCACCAACTCCCCGGGGAGGAGCCCATCCCCGCCACCGTGGGATGGACCGTGCGGTACGGCCGGTGTCGGTCCCGTGACACCACGCGCCCACCTCGTACGGCTAACGCGCCCGACCCTCGAAAGAGGGCCGGGGCGCACCCTCGATTCACTTTCACGTGATCCCGCGAGGTTAGGTGAGGGGCGCTAGGCCGGTGGATGGCCATCCCGCCCCGCGCGCGCGCGCGGCCGCCGTACCCACGCGTGCGGGCGCACGCCCGACTCCGCGAGGCGCACGCCGGGCACCGGCAAAGAACCACTCCACTACCGCGAGCTCATTGGGAAGGAACGCCGCTCCGCCCGCTCCCGTACCCCGTACCGGCCATCATCGCACCTCCCTCGAAGCCTATCGGAGGACACCACCGCCATCCGCCGCCTTCCTACCCTCGAACCGCCACCGTTCGGGCACGGGGTAGGTCATCATGGCCGGATCACGGCGAAGATCGTCCGGACGGCCGCCCACTCTACACCGTAGCGCGACGTGCTCCCTCACGTAGCTAGGTAGCGCGGCGTGCGTGTAACCCGTCGCCCCCTTGGCCTATAAAAGGGGGAGGCTAGCCCCCAGCCGCGGGGGGGAAGGAGTTCAGAATAGAACACAACACACCGTGCACTCCCTCTCTCATTCTCCCACAACATCTCCAGCCACTCTCCCAGGGACTTGGAAGCCACGCTTCCTCTCCCGCCTTGCTTGTACTTGCCCCACTACAAGCACCCCGGTCTTGCCGAGCAATATAGTGCCACGAGCACGCCCCTCGCTGGACGTACGACCCCCTCGGCGGAACCAGGATAAAACCTTGTGTCATTTGTTGCTTGGCATCGACCATTGAGGGATAGACCTAGGCGTTATCTCTTGGTTAGTGTCGGGACCATATTCCGCACCGACAGTTGGCGCCCACCGTGGGGCAAACGAGCGCCTAAGGTCATTTCGACAACTCCCTCCATGGTGATTCGCACTGAGTACCGTGCTACGCGCTACAACATGGGTAGCTCGGACCCTCTCCCGCCGGGTTCGAGATCCGCTTCGGAGACTTGAACTTCCGGGCCACGGGGAACGGCTATCTCATGCGCCTCACCAATCGTGAGGAGCTTCGCGCGCGGCGCGAGGCCGGGTCCGCTCCGGTCTCCGCCGCACGCACGGCACGGCGCGAGGCACCCGCGAGGCACGGATGCCGCGGGTCCATCGACGCCGCGACGCCGTCGTCGCTGCGGGCCGCGCTCACGCCGGGCGCGGTCCGGCGGCGGCAAGCCGAGCGCGCCGCCGCCCAACGCGGTGCGCCCACCGTCACAACGGCCGCCACCGCCCGGTGGGGACCGCGTGCGGTCTCGGGACCGCGCATCCCCATCGGGCCGCGTGGCGCCACGACGGCCCATAACGCCAACGTGAACACTACGATGCGCCGGGTTCCGCCCGGCCGCCATGTCTTCGTCGCCGGGGATCCCGGCACTTCGGCGAGCGGACGAGTCGTCCCCCGGGCTCCGTCGACACGATGCCACCCGCCAACCGCCACGGGTACGCGGAGTGGGACTTCTCCGGCGTGCGGACCCGGCCGCGTTCGGGCGCTTCCTCGACGCCACGGACTGCGGTTTGGTCGCTCCGACGACTCCAAAGACACGGGAGCTACGACCCCACGCGGGAGTTTTGTGCCGTCATCACCAACGACCCCGCCAACGCCGCCGGTGCGGCGGGCGCCGGAGACGGGGAAGTCAAGCCCCGCCCGCGGGGATCGCCACGCGCCCGGCCGCGGGGCCGAGCGCTCCCGCCGGGGCCGACGTCGACGCACACCGGCCCAAGCCCGCGAGCTTGAGGCCAAGCCGGCGGAGGAGCACGGACAATGCGGCCGCTCCGCGCCTCGATGGCGGGGGAGGCCCGCGCGCGGCGAGCGCGCGGGAGCTGGGCCGACAGGTCCGTGACCGCCTCAACCCCGTCCCCAACGTCGACAATGCGGATACTCCGCCACGGGCGAGCCAAAAGCTCATCGCCGCCGCGACGTTGCTACGCGCCATGCCGGCACCCTCGACCCCCGAGGCTCGAGACATGCACCGCGAGGTGCAGACTCTCCTTGAGCAAGCGGCCGTCCAGCAGGCCGAGAGCTCGGCCTCACGCATCCGCCAACGGGGGGGGACGCACGAGGTGACGATCCCGCACCGGGAGGCGAACCCTCGGTGCACGTGGGTCAACCCGCCGACCGGGGGCGCGCGCGGCCAAGGAACGGCTCCTTGACACGCGCGGGGCGCCGGATGGCGATGCCCGCAACGTCATCAACGCCGAGGCGCACCGGCAAGGCGGACGCGCGAGCGGCCTAGGGGTTACCAACCTCGAAGGGGTGGACGCTACGACGGCGGTGAGGATCGCTCCCCGACACCGGAGCCCCCGGCACCCGTGTGTTCGGCGGGAGATCCGCATGGCGGCGTTCCCCCGGCGCTTCCGTCGGCCCCTCGACGATCGTCAAGTACAACGGAGAGACGGACCCTCGTGTCTAGCTCAACGATTACCGCCCGGCTCCGCCACCGGGCGGGGCCACCAACGACGAAGTAATCATCCGCAACTTGCCCCCGCATTTGGGCGACGCGGCCCGACATGGCTCGAGCACCGCCCGCCGGCCCGGATCCATAATCGGGACGATCTAGTCCACACCTTCGTTGGCAACTTCCAGGGCACGTACGTGCGCCCTGGGAACTCCTGGGATCCGCGCTCCCGCACGCGAGCCGGGCGAATCGCTACGGGACTTCATACGGCGCTTCTCCAAGCGCTGCACAGAGCTCCCCAGCGTGGCACAGTCCGAGATCGTGCACGCGTTCCTCGAGGGCACCACGTGCGGGACCTTGTGCGCGAGCCGGGACGCGCGCCCGCCCACGGACTCGAACGAGGCGTTCGACATTGCCACCGGCTTCGCCTCGGAGAGGAGGCCGTGGGGGCAATCTTCGACGGCAAGAAGGGCAAGCGCTCCGAGGACACGCCCGCGGAGGGCGGCGGGTCCAAGGAGCCGCGCCGCAACGACAAGCGGGGCAAGAAGGGGAAGAAGCCGCGCCGCGAGGCGCGCGAGCGGGGCGCAACGGCGGCAACGCCGAGGCCCTCGGCCGTTGACCCGGCCCGACGGGGCCCTCGACCGGCTCCTCGAGGCCCGGGGGTGTTCGACGACATGATGAAGAAGCCATGCCCCTACCACAAGACCCCCGTGAACCACACTCTTGAGCAGTGCGACATGCTCAAGAAGTTCTATGGCCGTGCCGCCGCGAAGGAGGCAGAGGCCAAGAAGGATGGAGGCAATGGCAACGCAGGCGGTTTCCCTGCTGTCGAAAATGTGTTCCTCATCTTTGGGGGACCTACTGTCGACATGTCGACCCGGCAGCGCAAGAAGGAGCGGCACGAAGTCCTCGCCGCAGAGAGGGCACCTCCGGCCTTTCTCAACTGGTCGAAGGATGCCATCACCTTTAGCCGGGATGATCACCCAAATCGCATCCCGAACCCGGGCCAGTACCCACTGGTGGTTGATCCCATCATTGGGAACGCCCGGTTTTCGAAGGTCCTTATGGACGGAGGCGTAGCCTCAATATCCTCTTCGCGCATACGTTGCGCCGATGGGGATCGGGGCTGGACGGAGTTGCGGCCCAGGCCACGAAGCCGTTTCACGGCATCGCGCCGGCAAGCGGGTTCAACCCCTCGGGCGGATAGATCCGCCCGTCCGGTTTGGGACCCCCAAGAATTTCCGCAAGGAAACCCTCACCTTCGAGGTGGTGGGATTCAAAGGGGCATACCATGCCATCCTTGGGCGACCATGCTATGCCAAGTTCATGGCGGTCCCCAACTACACATACTCGAAGATGAAGATGCCGGGTCCAAACGGCGTCATCACCGTCGGGTCGTCGATCGAGCACGCATTCGACTGTGACGTCGAGTGCGTGGAACATGCAGAGGCGCTAGCGCTGGATGAAGCGCTGGTGAACACACCGGGAGAAGATGGTCAACGACGACCTCGCCCTCCGCCACCAAGCACGTCGGCACCTTCGAGGCCGCCGAGCAAACCAAAGGGGTCCCCCTCGACCCGTCGGCCCCCGAGGGCAAGGCGTTGAGGGTCAGCTCGACCCTCGATCCTAAATAGGAAGCAGTGCTCGTCGACTTCCTCCGCGCCAACGCCGACGTCTTCGCGTGGAGCCCCTCGGACATGCCAGGCATCCCGAGGGAGGTCGCCGAGCACTCCCTTGATATCCTGCCTAACGCTCGCGCCGTGCAGCAGCGGCTGCGCCGCTTCGACGAGGAGCGGCGACGGGCGATCGGAGCGGAGCTGCGGAAGCTCCTCGAGGCGGGTTCATCAAGGAAGTGTTCCACCCTACGTGGCTAGCTAATCCTGTGCTTGTAAAAAAGAAAAATGGGAAGTGGAGGATGTGCATAGACTACACTAGTCTCAATAAAGCGTGTCCAAAAGTTCCCTTTCCTTTGCCACGTATAGATCAAATCATTGATTCAACGGCTCGGGTGTGAATCGCTCTCGTTTCCTCGATGCCTACTCGGGATATCACCAAATAAAAATGAAGGAGTCCGACCAGCTCGCGACTTCGTTCATCACACCGTTCGGGACGTTCGTTACGTCACGATGCCTTTTGGCCTCGAAACGCGGGCGCAACATATCGGCGCCGTATGCGGCACGTTTTTGGGGACCATATCGGGCGGACGGTCGAGGCTTACGTGGACGACATCGTCGTCAAGACTAGGAAGGCGGACGACACGGTTAACGACCTTGGCGTCGCGTTCGACCGCCTACGGGCAAACGGGGTCAAGCTAAACCCCGAAAAATGTGTCTTTGGAGTGCCGCGGGGCATGCTCTAGGGTACATCGTCTCCCGGCGGGGAATCGAGGCCAACCCCCGAAAGGTCGCGGCCCTCGAGCGAATGGGTCCAATTCGGGACCTCAAGGGAGTGCGAGAAGGTGTTGGGGTGCCTCGCCGCCTTAAGCCGCTTCATCTCGAGGCTCGGTGAGAAGGGCCCGCCCCTCTACCGGCCGCTCAAGAAGCACGAGCGCTTCTCTTGGACCGCCGAGGCCCGAGAAGCGCTCGACAAGCCGAAGGCGTCTCTCGACGCACGCCCCAATCCTTACGCCGCCGCGAGACCGGCGAACCCCTCCAACTCTACGTGGCCGCAACCACCCGGGTGGTCGGCCGCCGTGATCGTTGTGGAGCGCACGGAGGAAGGGCATGCCTTGCTCGTGCGCAGGCCGGTCTACTACATCGGCGAAGTCCTGTCGGACACGAAGACGCGCTACCCCCGAGTCCGAGGAAAGGCCGTTGTACGCGGTAGTCCTCGCGCGGCGCAAGCTCCGCCACTACTTCGAGGCCCACCCGGTTACGGTGGTCTCTTCCTTCCCGCTAGGAGAGATCATTCGCAACCCCGACGCGGCGGGCGGGAATTGCCAAGTGGTCCGTGGAGTTGATGGGCGAGACGCTCGCCTACGCTCCGCTCAAGGCCATCAAATCGCAAATCTTAGCCGATTTCGTCGGCCGAGTGGACGGACACGCTGCCGCCGCCCCTCGGATTCAAGCGAGTGCTGGACTCTCGTTCTTCGACGGTTCGGTGATGAAGACGAGAGCGGGCGCGGGCCTGCTCTTCGTGTCACCGTTGACGGTTAATAATTGTATCAAAGTTCGTTCGTGACTCGCAAGCGTACAAGTCTCCCGTCGTAGTCAAGGGACCCTTCTTCCCTCGAGTGGTGAACCCAAGGTATCGAATCCGTGGAACAAATGTGTGACGCAAGAATTAATCTATTAAAGCCAAGTAATCTTCAATAATTGATAAAAGACCTAATGCTTCTAAGTAAAAGACACAAAACGAATCTAATCTACTAAAAACCGGAGAAAACAAAGTAAGATTGGGTAGATAAACCGATCTAGAGGGATCGGGGTAAGCCTTTTGTTGAAGTTCCAAGCAAAAGAAGAAATAGCAAATCGAATCTTAATAAAAGCCTCTTTAAATCGTGGTTTCCCGTCCAAATCCGAAAACATCCGCCTTTCGAGACCCCCGTTCGTCACAACGTATCCCTATTCATGCGGGGAGCTTAGGGCGAGTCAAAAGACAAGTCGAGATTCTTTCGGAAGATCCGCGTGTACCTCTAGCCACCGCGGCTACAAGAACACCCTATGTAATCTATCTCGAGAATAGAATTGGAATAAGCAAAGCCGATCGAAAAACGAAATCTTCGAGGAAACACTTGATCGCCGGGAAAAGATTCAACTTGATAATTCAACTATAACAATGATACATACACAAGATCACCACCGGGATCCTTCCTTGATCTTGCTTCTAGCTCGGGAACTCCGACGTGGTCTTCCTTGCAAGGTTCCCACGTCGGCTAGGGAAACCCTAGTCAACTAGCTCGACCCTCTCCTCTCCTAGATGATGTCCCTCTCTTCTCTCGCTTCTCGGCGGCCGAAGACGAAATCTTCTCTGCGTGGCTCTCGGTCGGGGGACTATAAATAGCCCGATCGGCGGCTAGGGCAAAGGACGTCGCATTTGGGCCCTAAATGGGCTCGGGCCGACCGGATCGGGGCCGGCCGGCCCGGGCCCATTTAGGCCCGGCCCCCGCGGGCTCCTTTGCCCGAGGTCGGTTCCCTTGCTTCCCGGATGCTTTCCCCTTCTCGCATGTAGGTCCATGTCGTTGGTTTCTCTCCGAATTGGACTCAACTCCTTGTCTTGCAAGCTTCGACGCACTTTTCCGGTCGTGTCCCCGGAGTTTGTTGTCTTCTCGGATCGAGTCCCCCGCTTCTTGGAGTTAGTTTTGCTTCATTGCATGACTTGTTCGGGGCTTCAAGGTCTTGTCATGAGGTGCTTGATGAACTTATCCCGAAAGTCTTGCATTCAACACTAAATCCCCGCATAAACATTAAACTCCAAAAACGACATGCACACGTGAACTTGTTATACCACGGGGGTTAGTACCAATGGATAAGGTATAAAATTCATGCCAACACCGAAGGTAAACTCATGGCTAGGTTGACGGATTTTCACCGTCAACATCTCCCCCATGCTTAAACCTTGCTCGTCCTCGAGTAAGCCTTCGATGAATATCATCATTGCTAAACGATGTTTAAACTTTGCATTTGATTACACATGAGAAAACATAATGCTCTCAAAATTTTAATTCATTAAAGTTCCATAATGTACTAGCCTTCATCTCCACGGAGGGTGGATTCTTATTAAGCTTATCCCACAAGTATTAACATGCTCACAAAGTTTTAAATGGATCTCAGAATTTTTGAAAAGAAGAACAAGATAAGAAAAGCTAAACCAAATTCACAAATTTAAATCATCTCATGTATTGCTCATAAACTCTCATCTCACTTGTCTCTCAAGCCTATATATTCTACTCCTTTCCCTCTCATATGTATGTAGTAGGCTTTATATGGAGCTTTTGGGAAAGTTTAGTCCTAACAAGAATTTATAAATGAGGTGTTGTCAAAACAAGACAAGCTTCTCATGGTCTTACCGAGACTCGTCAAAAAGGTCATTGGAAAATAATGTTAAATCAAGGAGGGGAAAGAGAAAAATACACACACTTTAGATGAGTGGACATGTGCAAATGGCAAAGAGTGATCCCGAGGCACAAAGAAAGTCCTCGTTATCGGATTGCACATGGTTGGAAAATTGAGAATGGATCTTTTTATCTTGAAGCCTTGAATGCACTCTTAGAGAACCGGGGGAGTTCACTTTACGCACAAATATATATTTTTTTTTTCTTCTCTTTCTTATATTTCTCATTCTTTTCTTTCTTTCTTATATATATATATATTTTTTTTTCTTTCTTCACCTTGGAAGTCATGTACATCGCCGAATTTTTTTTTTCTTTCATCATTATATATATATATTTTTTTTAAAATACTCCCTTTTGAACTCTAAGGCAGCACCGTACCTACCTCCTCCCCCATGCTTAGACGTTGCTCGTCCTCGAGCAAAGAGGCGAAAAATAAGGTAGGTACCGGAGATATTTTCCTTGGAGAGATACTTGAAATCTTCAACGTTGGCACCGTCTTGCGATCTTCCTTGAATTGATGATCCATTCTCAATGATAGGTTGTGGTCAAGGAGGTAATCACAAAAAATGATATTTGGTTTAAGGGTGGATATCCGGCGAAGTTTGTGAGACCACCGGTGCGGGGATACACAATGCACGGATAAAAGGCTAGCAAAAAGATAGATACGCAAAAACGGAATGACCAACTTCTTAGTCTCGGGCCGTAGAAATCATGGCCTGCAATAACTCACTCAAAAATAAATCTTGTACACTAAGGTTTACGCACTCAAATATATATAAGGCTTTGGATAGGTTGAGCAACACACAAGTGATATTTGTGACAAGGTTAGCAATATTTTTGAGCATAAAAGACATCTTCAATCCATTCATAACTTGAGAGCACGTAAAACACTATGGGTCTTTATTTTAATCATAACCTCCGCTGAAAATTAAGCTAGCATTTAAATAAATTCAGATCTGTATTTTTAAGAGAGCACTAGCTTAAACATGCATAAATCAACTACAAAGATGAACAAAGCTGCAATTTTAATCATATATCAACATGGCACAAATTTTGTAACTTTTCCAATGATAAAAATCAAGGTGGTGACTTTATTAAAGGTGATATCAAGCTGAAATACACACTGAAAATAAACATACATGCTTGCTGAAAATTAAATAAAAACAGAAAAATACTACGCAAACACATAAGAGCAAAAGCTGAAAATTACAGAGAAAAAGAAAAGAAGAGAAAACTAAAGTTCCTTAAGTCTTCTAATCCTCCGCCGGTGGTTGATGTTGATAGTCTTGATAATAATAGCCTTGCTCATAATATGAATGAACGCTTCCTCCGTCGAATTGATTTGGCTCTACAAGGTGAAGGCGACCAAGTTCAAAGGCAATATTTGCGTTGCCTTCACCGAGTTGAGCTGCGTTGGATTGGATGGCTGCGATATTTTGAGCATTTCTTGCAGCGTATCCTCCAATGATAGCCATGCTTTGTTGTGGTTGGGGATGATGAGCGTAGGACTCCGCGAAGTTAACGTTGGGAACAACATAATTTTGAGGGGGTACCGGTGCACCACCCCCCCATGCTTGTTGTTGAGACCCTCCGTAATAACTTGGCGGAGGAGGAACCCCGCCGGATGGTTGCACATTGGGTTGTGCTCCACCCTCTTGTGCGGAGGATGTTCCCTCTTCTACGATCCTTCCTCTTTTGTTCTTCCTTGCGGGGACAAGTATTCCCTCTTCCAACCAATCTTCCCTTCCTTCGGTGAAAAGCCTAAGCCTCTCATCCGGAAGAGGGAGGTTCACAATGGCCAATCGGTAACCTCTTCTCTCATCTCCACTAATGTACTTGCCTTGCCGCAAGTACTCAAAACCGAGAGAGGTACCGCGCAAAAGGTGAGCGGGGTTTCTTGCGATCCCCGGTCGCAAGGAAAAGGCCAACATGGAGAGGTAACACCCCGAACCAATATCACTAGCCCCCGATGTTGCTTCACAACACCAACGGTTGATCATGAGGTAAGAGGGGTCAATTGGCTGCCCGGCAATCAAAGCCGAGTATAGCCAATTTAACTCCGTGTCGGTCACCTTTGTTTCCCTCATCCTCCCCAATACCCTCTTGCACATCCAAGAGTGAAATATCCGGATAATGGGGTTGCGGATGCTTTTGCGTTGTTGATGGGCATCTCCGGAGATCATGCCCCAAAATTCCGCCAACATGCCGGGAGGCACGTCGACTTTCTCCGAGCGCCCTTGTGGAATCCAAGCAGCTCCCTTACGTGCTCGTAGGGAACCACTTGTTGGATTCCCTCCAAACGGAATGACAAGCATTGCACCCCATCATCATCAACGATGGGTGCCATAGTCATTAAAATTTCCAAGGTGTAACCCAAGTGGGTGTCCACCGAGATTCCGTTGGAGAATTGAATCCACCCGAGGTGCCCCAACATGTAGTTTATGTCGGTGCGAAAACCCAAGGTGTGGAGTGCTTGGTCGTCGATCTCGACGTTTGGCACAAGCCTCTTCTCAAGATTGGCGAGCCTATCCTCCTCCTCTCGCCGACATGATGATGAAGCCGTACGAAGATTGTGTCGGGGTGTAAGGAGGTGGTGCGGTTGAGCGAGTCGATCGTCGTGGTGGCGCGGGTTGCTCCTCCGTGCGCCCACGAGGTTCGGTGAACCTCATGGAAGTGCTTCTCGCAGCCCTCATCCCACCAAGGAGGAGAGCGTCGTTCCTCCTCGGTGGTGCCGTGTCCGTCTCCATGCTCCGGGGAGACTCGGAAACCGAGTGCCTCCTCGAAGACGTGGTTGATGACGGCTTCGACGACGACGAACTCTTCTTCTTAGAGAAGAGACTTGTGGTCTTCTTCCACATGCTTGCTGCACTCTCTCTTCAACTAAAAATCCGGGTTGCAACCGGTAAACTAGACACTTAAACTCTTTGCTTCGGATGTGGACTTTGAGTGGATTAGGGAGGTGGATTTTTTCTTGAGCTCTCAAGCTTGGGTGGTTGGCTAAGTCTACGGAGGTTCTGAGCACACAAACTTGAACACACAAACAAGGGAAGGAGAGGGAAGCTTGCTGCAGAAGACGGGCGCCGGGGGGCACCATTTATAGGGCAGGCCGGCCGGCCTAGGCCGGCCGGCCCGGGGCTCCAACGGCTCCTCCTCGGTGCGTCTTTCTCCCAAAGACGATCATTTCGCCTCTCGCAACTTTCCCCGCCCGCGTGCTCCACGAGTTGCACCGCCCAAACGCTCTCGTCCACTCCTTTCCTTGAATTATTGGTCCTCCCACTTGATGCTCCATGCTTTGGGTCATGTCCATGCTCCCTAGCTCCACTTGCTTCACATGCCACCATTGAAATCCTGCAAAGTTGATGCTTGCTGCCCACCATGCTTGTCCTTTGCATGTGGAGTGGGTGAAAGTTGATAAAAGAGAATCCAATGGCACATGCATGATTAATTCAAACTTGATTGCCTCCATTTAGGTGTGTTTAAGGTTAAGCACTCCTCTAATTCGAATTTTAAAATATTTTTCAGAGCCATGCAAGAGCTTGAACATAATTTTAGAGAAGTTTTTAAACCATTAAAAACAGATGTAAGTCGAAAATATTTTTCGACTACGTCGATTTTGGTCTTACCGGTAAAGTCTGCTTTCATCGGTTGAGAGCGAACGTTTTCCCGGCTTGATCATGGGGGCATAGGTTTAGGTTCTAATTTTGGCTAAATAAGAAAGATTTTGAATAGAACAAAATTAGAATGGGCTTAGAAAAATTCTAATCCTAGAGAAACCAAGGATAAAGATTTTTGAGACCAACCAAAAGCTTTGATTTCTAGGTTCACGCGAGTCCTACCACGTGCTGAATTTTTATAACACTTGAATATAAATCGTGGCTCTACTCGTGTGGTTTTAGCATGAAAAATAAGCCAACCTCAGCACCATAATGAGGGTGAAAGGTTGAGCTAAGGTTCTGAAATTATTTGGTTGAGGGGTTTCTCGAAAAGAAAAGAATCAAACAAGCACATAGGAGGGCTCATGCAAAGGGTTTATGATAAAGCAAACATTCAATCAAGAATTATGTCTCTAATATTGTTCAACCACTTCTAAGTCTAATGTCTTTGCGTAGTAAAACTCAAAAAACTAAATTATTAAAAATACTCGAAAAACCCGGAATCGGGTTGTCCTCCCGTAGCTTATTCTTGACTTGACTTGACGAAACGGGTTGCCTCCCGCCTAGCGCTTCGTTTATAGTCTATAGCTAGACTTCTTCACTTGATTACTCCGGATCAACGCTCTTTGCGGGCGTTGCAATCTTGGGTACCCACTTCCGCACCATCTTGGGCGCGGGCTTGTCTTTTGGCTTGGCCGGCTTAGTCATTTTTTTGGTCTTCACGGGCGGCTTCTCTTCCTTTGTCTTGACGGATGCAACACCTTCTTTAATTTTCGTTACGTTCACTTTTTTCGGCTCCTTCTTCTTTTTCAGCCCCTCCGTTTGTTTTGGTTCTATCTTAACTCCAATCATGTTGCATGCCTCAATCCTTGGACGGAACTTGAAGGAACTCCTTTCTCCGTTGATATCGAACATGATCTCCCCCTTGCCAACATCAATAGTTGCTCCCACGGTCTTGAGGAACGGCCTCCCTAGGATGAGCGGCGGCTTCTCCCTCTCTCCCATCTCGAGCACAACGAAGTCGACGGGGATGAAGTGGTGTCCAATCTTCACGGGTACATCTTCGGCAATGCCCAAGGGATAGCGAATGGAGTTGTCACCCACCTCCAAACATATTCCCGTAGGCTCCATCGGTAGGCGTAACTTCTCGAACACATCCCTCGGCATGACACTCACACTAGCTCCAAGGTCGCATAACGCCTTCTCGAAGTTGAAAGAACCAACCGAACATGGAATTGTAGGGCACCGGGGTCTTTTTGCTTCTCCGGCCCATAAGCAATAGCCGCACTACACTCCTCGGACATCTTGACATGATCTACCCCGAGTGTTGCTATCTCATATTTATTTGCAAGTATGTCTTTAAAGTAACGAGAATATGTAGGTACTTGTAGGGCATCTAGTAACGGCATGTTGATGCTAAGTCTACGCACAACTTCCACAAACTTCTCAAAGTGGTTGTCAAGTTTACCTCGGAAGTAGCGTGGCTTGAGTTGCGGTATCCTCGTGTCATCTTCGGCATCTCAAATTCGGGTTCCTCGGTGACGATCCCCGTAACCTTCTCTTTAGCAGCCTCCTTCCACCTCGGTGGACGGTTTCGGCTTTCTTGCTCCCGCGGTACGTTCCGGATCTTTGGTCTCCTTCCCCGAACGTGTTTGAATGGCCTTCGCCGATTCGGGACATTTGGGTTGTCCCGGAAGCTTCCCTTCATCATTAGTGAGGGCGCCCCGCAAGTTGTCCAACTTGCGTCTCGAGCATCTTCATCATGTTGAGCACTTGATGATTGGAACTTCCGACCTCCGTCACTTTGCTATCGATGTTCTCCAACACCTTGTCTATGGTCTTGAACTTGGTGACGGTGTCCTTGTTGATCTTAGCTTGCTCATCCATGAACTCCTTCAATTGTATCCGAAGTGGAACCGCGTTAGGAATAGATGAGCTTGCATTAAATTGAGGCCTACCTTGCCCGTAGCGGAAGTTCGGCAATTCTCCCTTCCTCATGTAGTCGAGCACTTTGGCTTCCTCCGGACAATCTTTGCGGACATGGCCATACTCTCCACATTCTTCGCACGTGGACCTTGCTTCGGCGGCCTTCAAGTCTTGAGCCTCTTTCTTTTCTATCTCCATCTTCTCCAACCTCCTCATGAGCGAGTCGATCTTGCCTTCAAGTATGTCTTCCTTCTCCACTTGCAAGACTCCTTTGACGTTCCCCATAGGTTGAGCCGGTGTAGGCGCCCGGATGACGCCCACGTGTCATTATCCGCGACCTTCTTGAATAGCGTGAAAGCTTCCGTCGGTGTAAGCTCGATGATAGATCCTCCCGCCGATGCATCGATGATCGTCCTTGACGCCATGGTGAGTCCTTGATAGAACTTTTGCACGAGGTCTTCTTTCGGGAACTTGTGATGTGGAACCGCCCGGTGTACTCGTTGAAGCGCTCGAATGCCTCCGAGATAGTTTTCGTAGGATATTGAACAAAGGTGGCAATCTTATTACGCAAGCTTTGAGTTTTACCGGTGAGTAGTATTCCTTCATGAAAGCCTTCATCAACGTGTTCCAATTTTGCACCGTCTCCGCCGGTTGAGAGTGGAACCATTGCAACGCCTTCCCGAGTAGTGAAAACGGAAAAAGCCTTGCCCTCATTTGATCTTGAGTCACCCCATCCATATTGAAAGTCTGACATAGTTGAATGAATGCTTGGAGGTGAAGGTTCGGATCCTCTTTGCCGGTGAAGGGTGAATGTTGCACCATGCGGATTGTTGAGGTCTTGATCTCGAACGGTCTTCCGATCTCGTCGAGGTTCAAGATTGGTAGGTCGATGATGTCTGGGGTGCATAGCTCCCCAATCTTGCGTTCTTCCGGTGGTTGGTCACCCATTGGTGGACGTCGGTTCTCCCGCGGACTTTGAGGTGGTGAATTCTCCGGAGATTCCGCGATCCTTCGTCTTCCGACTCCGAATCTACAAAATCCAGCTTTTTAGCTTGATGTGCTTCGCGTCTCCTTAGCCTCGTAAAGTTTTTCCGGATCATCCACAAAATTATTGGGTTTGTTGGAGAGGTAGCCGTCCATCTCCGTTAGGGTTAGCAATAAACAAAATATGCAAAAGAAACTAGAAAACAAAACAAATCTATAAAGACTAGAGTTAGACAAACTAGATTAGATGTATTTTGAGGATGATTGAAGCTTATTAGATGCAAAAATAAAACAAAATCAGTACTGAAAATTACAAAAAAAAGCAATAAAAAATCAAATCTTGATCACTTGTTCCCCGGCAACGGCGCCAGAAAAAGGGGCTTGTTGACGGTTAATAATTGTATCAAAGTTCGTTCGTGACTCGCAAGCGTACAAGTCTCCCGTCGTAGTCAAGGGACCCTTCTTCCCTCGAGTGGTGAACCCAAGGTATCGAATCCGTGGAACAAATGTGTGACGCAAGAATTAATCTATTAAAGCCAAGTAATCTTCAATAATTGATAAAAGACCTAATGCTTCTAAGTAAAAGACACAAAACGAATCTAATCTACTAAAAACCGGAGAAAACAAAGTAAGATTGGGTAGATAAACCGATCTAGAGGGATCGGGGTAAGCCTTTTGTTGAAGTTCCAAGCAAAAGAAGAAATAGCAAATCGAATCTTAATAAAAGCCTCTTTAAATCGTGGTTTCCCGTCCAAATCCGAAAACATCCGCCTTTCGAGACCCCCGTTCGTCACAACGTATCCCTATTCATGCGGGGAGCTTAGGGCGAGTCAAAAGACAAGTCGAGATTCTTTCGGAAGATCCGGCGTGTACCTCTAGCCACCGCGGCTACAAGAACACCCTATGTAATCTATCTCGAGAATAGAATTGGAATAAGCAAAGCCGATCGAAAAACGAAATCTTCGAGGAAACACTTGATCGCCGGGAAAAGATTCAACTTGATAATTCAACTATAACAATGATACATACACAAGATCACCACCGGGATCCTTCCTTGATCTTGCTTCTAGCTCGGGAACTCCGACGTGGTCTTCCTTGCAAGGTTCCCACGTCGGCTAGGGAAACCCTAGTCAACTAGCTCGACCCTCTCCTCTCCTAGATGATGTCCCTCTCTTCTCTCGCTTCTCGGCGGCCGAAGACGAAATCTTCTCTCGCGTGGCTCTCGGTCGGGGGACTATAAATAGCCCGATCGGCGCCTAGGGCAAAGGACGTCGCATTTGGGCCCTAAATGGGCCTGGGCCGGGGCCGACCGGGCCGGCGGCCGGGCCGGGCCCATTTAGGCCCAGCCCGCGCGGCTCCTTTGCCCGAGGTCGGTTCCCTTGCTTCCCGGATGCTTTCCCCCTTCGCATGTAGGTCCATGTCGTCGGTTTCTCTCCGAATTGGACTCAACTCCTTGTCTTGCAAGCTTCAAGACTTTTCTCGGTCGTGTCCCCGGAGTTTGTTGTCTTCTCGGATCGAGTCCCCGCTTCTTGGAGTTAGTTTTGCTTCATTGCATGACTTGTTCGGGGCTTCAAGGTCTTGTCATGAGGTGCTTGATGAACTTATCCCGAAAGTCTTGCATTCAACACTAAATCCCCGCACAAACATTAAACTCCAAAAACGACATGCACACGTGAACTTGTTATACCACGGGGGTTAGTACCAATGGATAAGGTATAAAATTCATGCCAACACCGAAGGTAAACTCATGGCTAGGTTGACGGATTTTCACCGTCAACGGTCACCCCTCTGGGAGCACATGCGCTACGCAAGACGCCTCCACTTCCCCGCGTCCAACAATATGGCGGAATACGAGGCCCTTCTCTCGCGGCCTCAAAATCGCCATTGAGTTGGGCATCAAGCGCCTCGACGTGCGAGGGGATTCGCGGCTCATGATCGATCAAGTCATGAAGAACGCGAGCCGCCACGACGACAAGATGGAGGCCTACCGTAAAGCCGTGCGGGCCCTCGAAGACAAATTCTACGGCATCGAGCTTAATCATGTACCCCGCCGGTACAACGAGGAAGCGGATGAGCCGGCAAAAATAGCGTCCGGCGGATCACCGTTCCCCCGAACGTTTTTGCGCGCGACATCGCGCGCCCCTCGGTCACCTTCGAGCCCTACCCCTTGAGCGACGGCGGACCCTCGGGGGCTCCCTCGAATCCAGCGGGTGCGGAACCCATGGAAGAGGACCCCTCGAACGAGGCGTACGTGCTCTCCCTTCTCGAGGGGTACGGCTCCCACGAGGTCGAGGCGATGGATATAGAGCCGGCTCCTGTCCAAGCGGATTGGCGGGAAAAGTACACCGCCTGGATCGCTCGAGGGGAACTCCCCGCGGATCGGGCCGCAGCCAGGCGCATCGCCAGGATGGCTAAATCCTTCGCCCTCGTCGACGGCGAGCTGTACAAGCGCGCCGCGTCAGGCATCCTCCAGCGGTGTATACCCATCCCCGAGGGGCGTGAGCTCCTACGGGACATCCACGCGGGAATCTGTGGCCACCACGCCGCGCCACGCACCCTCGTTGGCAACGCGTTCCGCCAGGGCTTCTATTGGCCTACCGCGATCGCGACGCCAACGAAATTGTACGCACCGCGAAGGGTGCCGTTCTACGCCCGCAAATCCAACTTGCCTGCTCACGCCCTGCAAACGATCCCCGTCACATGGCCGTTCGCTGTGTGGGGGTTGGACATCGTCGGGCCCCTGCGGAAGGCGCCCGGGGGCTTCACCCACCTGCTTGTCGCGATCGACAAGTTCTCCAAGTGGGTGGAGGTGCGCCCCATCACGAATTTGAAGGCTGAGCAGGCGGTCACGTTCTTCACCGACATCGTCCACCGCTTTGGAGTGCCAAACTCCATCATCACGGACAACGGGTCCCGCTCACGGGCCGGAAGTTCTTGGAGTTCTCGCGACAAGTTCCACATCCGCGTGGATTGGGCAGCCGTGGCTCACCCACGGACCAACGGCCAAGTGGAACGTGCCAACGGCATGATTCTACGGGGCCTCAAACCCGTAATTTTCGATCGGCTCAACAAACCGGCCGAAATGGCTCCAAGAACTACCGGCAGTCGTGTGGAGCCTAAGGACCACCCCAAGCGAGCCACCGGTTCACACCGTTCTTCCTAGTTCATGGCGCGGAGGCCGTCCTCCCCACGGATCTGGAATACGGGTCGCCCAAGGTTCGAGGCTACAACGAGGATGCTAATCGGCCGAGCCCGCGAGGACTCGCCGGATCGGCCTAGACGAAGTACGCCTCGTGGCGTTGATGCACTCCGCAAGGTATCAACCGTCCCTACGACGCTACCAAGCACGCAAGATACGTCGGAGGGATTTCGGCGAGGGGGACTTGGTCCTAAGGCTACGCCAAGACAACCGAGGGCGCCACAAGCTATCGCCCCCATGGGAGGGACCCTACGTCGTGGTGAAGGTGCTCAAACCGGCACGTACAAGCCGGCCAACGAGGACGGCGAAGAACTCACCAACGCTTGGAACATCCAACGCCTACGTCGCTTCTACCCTTAGCTAGGACTTCCAAGTATTTCCCCGTTGTAAAAACGCACCGCCAACGCCCCAGTTGGTGTCACCTATGTAAATACTCCAAGTCTAATAAAAGGGCAACTCGGCTTTCCCCTGAAACCCAAGTTACCCTCGGGGGCTACTGCGGGGGGGCACCCCCCCCAAATAGTCCCATTTTTTCGCGCAAAAAACGTAACAACACGCGCTAAGTTTGTTTCCTACTTCAACCTCGAGCCATGATTCGAACAGGGCGTAGGCGGCACAGCGGAAGGAGCGTGCGAGCCAGAGACAGCCTACGCCGCGTGGCTATGGCCCGTCTCTCTCGCCTCCAACCCAGCGGGCCCCCTGCGAAAAACGAACTCCCCTAACTAGAATCTACTCAGGAAGAAGGAGAAACAAAAGGCGTAATAAGCAAACAACTCCATTTACAAGAATCGCTATGTTCACAAGACGACTTGTTTATTTACAAAAGGCCACGAGGCCGTAGTTCGATACACCCGAACAAAAAACGGGCCTAGCGCCCGCATGCTTTCGGGCGGGTGGAGCACAGAAAGCATCGGCGGCGTCCGGAAGAGGAATTCTTCGAAGGCCTCGGCGAGCGACCCGGCGGCGTCAGCAGCAAGCGCGTCCGCGCGCTCCATGGCCACCTCGTCCTCGATGCCCTCGGGCACGATATAGCCCTCCGCCAGCGCCTCGAGGTTGACCTCGTAGTGGGACCGCACCACTCCGAGGGCCTTCCGGACGCCCAAGAGCAACGCCCGCCGCATCCGCTCCGTGACGTGGCCGCCGAGGGCGCGCGGGCGGCCGGCCGGCCGAGCCGCCGGCCCGGGCCTCGCCTTCCTCGACGACGCGGCGAGTCTCGAGGGCCGCGTCACGCAGCCTCCCGCAGCCTCTCGCTCGAGGAGTCGTAGGAAGCTGCGCAGGCCTCGGCCCGCCCAGCAGCGTGCCCCAAGGCTGTGCGCAAGCCTGGAATCAACAAGACGACAAGAGATCAGAAAGGGAGAAGCGAACCCTCTAAAGCAGAAAACCAATAAACAAGTCAGAAAGTGACTCACCCTCGACTTGCTTCCTCTCCAAATCAAGGTCGCGGCGCGCGGACTCGAGCGCCAACTCGAGGCGCTGGACGGTCTCACCTTGCTCGCGGAGAGCCGCGCTCCCGGGCTGGCGTTGCTGATGCTGAGCGCGAGCGCCTCGTCCTCGACCTTGGAGAATGCGGCGTTCCGCTCCTCCGGGCCGACTTCTCCGCCGCTTCGCGAGCAACGCGCTCCCGCTCCCGCCGCCGGGCGTCGCCAAGGGCAGCCTCGCTCCTCGCCGGAGCCGCCCCTCGGCCCCCGGCGGGCGATGCGCTCCGCCGGAGCTGCTCCTCGGCCGGCGACGAGGGCCGCGGCCTTGGCGTCGAGGGCGGCCCTCGCTCGTCGGCCTCCTTGGCGCGTCGCTCCAACCCCGCGCGCCCGCTCCTCGCCCGGCGCCGCCGCGCTGCGCCCCCTCGAGCGACGAGCGGAGCTCCCGGGTTTCGGCGCGAGCGGTGGCCACCTCCGCCTCCCGGCCTGGCGGCCGGCTTCCTCGTCTTATCCGTGTCCGCGCGCGCATTACATAGCGCCTCGTCACGATCGACGAGGGCCGCGCGGATCCGCTCGAGGCTCGACCGGCGCGCCGCGTCCCGCCCCCAAGCTCTCCCGGGAGCTCGTCGCACCACGCCATCGCCCGCACGCTAGCCAGCCGTCCGGTGTCCTGAGAGCGTCCGCAAGCGCGTCGAAAGCGCCGCATCGCTCCCGGAGCTGGCGGGCCTCGGCGTTCACCCGATCGAACGCGTCGTATTTGTCGTGGGCGCGACGCTCGAGCTCCCTGGCGTCCACACATCAAATCTCGTAAGTGCTAAGGCTTGAATGCAGCGCACGAAAACGAAAAAGGAAGAGAGATGAGCAACCGTGGCTCACCTGGAAGACGAGCCGGGCCGGCCGCCGTGGACCGCGCGCCGCCTCGTTCAACGCGCGGTTGAGCGTGGCGCCGTGGCTCCGAGCTCGCCCCGCAGCTCCTCGCTCCCCCCCGGCGTCGGCGAACGCGAGGGGGATCCTCCACGGCCCCCCCCCGGGCGGGGCGGCCGGCGTGGGAGGACGAGGCCTCGGCACCGTGCCCGGTTCCACCCGGGCGGCGGGGAGTCATCCGAGAGCTCCACCACCTCCGCCCGGAGACCGCCGGCGGGCGGAGCCGCTTGCGCCGCCCTCCGCCGCACCTCCCCTCGCGCCTCCGCGCCCACGGGCGCCCGCCGTGGTGCCATGGCCGCCGCCTCCGCCGTGCCGCCGCATCCGCGGCGCTCCCGCAAGTTGCGCCCGCTCCACCTCCTCCGCAGGGGTCGCCACCGCGGGCCGCACCTCCTCCGTGGCCGCCTCTCGCGCCCGTGCCTCCGTGGCGACCGGCGCCGGCCGCCCCCGGCGACCCCTCCGGGCCGCGCCGCGGCGGGCCGATCCGCCGGCCGGGGGCTTCGAGGCCCCGGCCGGGCCTTGCGAACTCGTGCCCGCCGCCGCGCTTGTCCCCGGCGCGACCCCCTCGACGAACGCCGCCGGGGTGGGGATCGACGCGTCCGTCCTCGCACCTTGGCCGGTGCAAGAGGGGGAACGGTTGGCACCGCCCGCGCGTACACGAACGGAGGGTTAGAGCATCTAATCACCAGCAAACTAAAAACCAAACGAAGGAAGACAGAGCTCCTTACCTCGCAGAGGAAAAGGCCCGTTTCCTTTTCCTCGAGGCCTGCGCGAAGAGGCCGGCACGGCCGGCGCGCGCCGCCGCGGCCGCCTCCCCGACGGCGCCGCCGCACGCACGGGCACGCTCGCCCGTGCGCGGGGGCGCGCCCGATGCCGCACCCCCCCGAAGAAGCCACCACGCGCGGGGGCACGCTTGCCCCGCGCACGGGCACGCCCCGCCGACGCGCCCCTTGACGACGACGCCGCGCGCGCGCGACGCGCGCTCCCTCCGCGCGCGAGCACGCTCGACGCGCGCACGGGCGCGCGCGCCGCGCGTACCTCCGCGGCACGCGCCGGCACCCCCGCGGCGCGCGCCGCCCCCGACGACGAGTGCCGGCGGCGGGCGCCGTGCGCCCGCCCCGCATGAAGCCACCCCCCGACGCCGGCGCGGGTTCCGGCGATGGGGGCGCGGGCCGCCACCGTCGGAGGGGCCCTCCCCCTCGGACTCCTCCTCCTCGTCCTCGCTCCGAGGACGAGGGCTCCTCGATATCCGGGGGAGGAGAGCCCCGCCTCCTCACGTCGCCGTACTCCGCGACCGTTGGTCGCGGCGCGCTTGGCGACGCCCGGCGTGCTCCCTTTTGCGCGCCGCCCGCTCCCCGCCGCTCCCGCCGCGCCGCCCGCCGAGCGCACGGGAGTCGGGGGTGGGTGGAACGGACTTGGCGATGTTGAACTCCACCACCGCGCACAAGAGTGACAATGGCGAATCAAGAGACGAAAGCAAAACCAAGAACTAATACGAAATCGGGGAACCCAACTCACCCGCGGGCCCGTAGGGAGCATCTCGATGTCCCACGGGGTCCGACCCGCGGTGGCGGCGTCCGGTGTCGACGGCGCTCCGCGCCCGGTGAGCGCGTACGGCCGCTCCGGGCCGGCGTCGGGAGCATCCGCGACCTCGCCGTGTCGACGGGGTTGGCCGCCTCTCGTCATCTCGAAGATGCAGAGCGGCCTCTCCATCAACGGCACGATCCGCCGGTGATGAAGGAAGGCGAGGACGCCCATCGCGTTGAGCCCGTCCCTCGCCAGCCGCCGCAGGCGGCGAGGACGGACTCTTGCCGCGCCCGATGTTGGGCCGTAGACACCCCGTAGCCCCAGGAGGCGGGCCTCTCCTTGAACACCCGGCCGGTGTAGGGGGGGAAGGCCGGGCTCGGCGTTGCGCGGATAAAACCATCCCCGCTCCCGGCCCGGCGTTGTTCGTCGTCATGGTGCGGGGGATGTAGAAATCCTTGAGATGCCCCCGCGGGGCGGGGCCGACATCCCGCCGGCGCGCACCGCGCGCGCGGGTCCCTCGGCTCCGATGTGGGCCGCGTGACGAGCTCCCCGCGGAAAAGGTGAACCCGGAGATCCCGCTGACCGGGATCCCCGGGTACCCTTCGCGGACGCCCACGAACGTGGCCGCCGCGAGATCGCGTTGGGGGCGAAGTTGTGCAGCTCCACCCCGTAGTAGTGGCACATTGCCCGCATGAAGGTGCTCGCCGGCGCGTTGAAGCCGCGCTCGTGGTAGCGGAGGAAGCTCACCACGTAGCCCTCCGGCGGGTTGGGCTCGTGGTGCGTCGCCGGCGGCACGATCCACTCCGCCGGCGCCCTTCTTCGTTGGCCGACAGACGGGTGGCCGGCGGCGACCAACTCGCCAAGCGCGAGCCGGTCACCGTCGACCTCTCCCAGGCGTACGGCTCCAGGATCCTAATGGGAAGCTGAGGCGGCGCCATGAGGAGGGACGAACGAATGCGAAGGCAAAGGACAAGGAAACGAGGAAAAAGCTCTAAGCAACGAGACCGCGCGGTGGCGAGAGCGAGGCGAAGGCGAAGGGACGGGGGACTGAAAGTGGTAAGGTGCCAAGGTAAAAAACCGCCGTCCACTCCTCCCCCGCAGTTTTATAGGCGACGGGCGAGTCCTCCGGAGCGGACGCCCCGCCAGCATTAACTGCAGGAATCTTTCCATCACGTCGACGGGTGGGCCCCACCACGACCGCGGCGGCTCTAACACGCGGGCGGGTCATCATTACGGCGAGGACCGGCCGCGACCGAGGCAAAACCGTCACGTCCGCCCGTCGCGCCGCCCACTACGCGCGCGCGCGCGCGCGCGCGCCAAAAAGGCGCGCCCGCGTCGCAAAACCGCGGCCACGACCGCAAAGCAATTAAATGCCCGGCCCCTTGCCAAGCAAGGAGAGCCCTCGAGCGAGGCGAATCCTCGGCTCGAAACAAAGGCGACCCTCGATGGGATGACGGCGTGAGAAGGTCGCCGGGACCTCGCTCGGTGTAGAGCGGGCAACCGCGGCACCCATGCCACGTGAAGCCCTCGAGTGGCGTGACCCTCGGCTCGAAACGGGGGCGACCCTCGATGGGATGTCGGCGTGAGAAGGTCGCCCGGACCCGCTCGGTGTAGAGCAGCAACCGCGGGCACCCATGCCACGTGAAACCCTCGAGCGGCATGACCCTCCGGCCGAGACAATGTCAACCCTCTAAAAGAAGGCACGCGCGTAAGAGGATCGCCCTGTGTCACGCTTGAAATAGAGCGGCACCGAAAGCACTCATGCCGCGCCATGCCACCAACCAGCACCTCGAGGGTCGGCACGTCCGTACCCCTCGACGGCCGCAAACGCGAAAAGACGGGGCTGTCCATGCACGGCCCCGCACGGCCTTACCGATCGAGGTTCGAAGCCCGACCCTCGACGGGTTCGAACGAGGCGCCCCAGATCGCGCAGTTAGGGACGACGAGGGCACGCGCATTCGAGCCGTTCCTCGAGCCCGTCGGCTCGAGGGTGCCCCACATGTCGTGTTCGAGAGCCGCCGAGGGCGCTAGCCGGGGGGATCCCACCGAGGGAGAGCTTCCGCGCCCTCGGTCCCTAGCGAACGGGACCGAGCCCCACCTAGCAAACCCACGCAAGCGCTTCCATGGACGTGTCTCCGGACCGCGCGGCCTACCCTTATCGAACGGGGCATGGACGTCCACTTGAACCACCCGCTAGCGCCTCGACGAGGAATCCGCGATTCGCGACCCGCTCGATGGGAGTCGTGGAGACCTCACCCTCCGTCCCGCGGAGGGACGGCGAGGGCGCGTTAAAAAACAAGTCGTCGGGCTCGACCCGATCGCCTCGAACGGGCCAAGGCTCGGGGGCGGGACGCACGGCCACACCTCCTTGAAATTGCACCCGCCGGAGACAAGGACAGGGGAGCGTGCACCCCCGAAGCCGGCCGAAACACCGCCGATGCCGGTTGGCATATGTGCCACGCCTTTCGACCGCAGTTCTCACGGTTAACCCCCGGCGGGAGGGCCCACACCCCCGCAGGGCTTCGGGGCTAGACCCGCGGGTCCGCCGACGCGGCCCCACGGAAAGCGTTCGCAAACAAGGAGGGAAGAACGTCCTATCATTAGGTTCCGGCACCGCGGGAGCCTCAATGGCAAACCCGCGCATGCTCGGGGGCTGCGTCGGGGACCGCCCTAGGGGTCCCCTTAAACAACGGGGAATCCTCACTTAATCCCGTATCAAAACACGCTAAGCCTAACCATGCAGGAAACTAACCATACGAGACTTAGCCTATGCGGCAGACTCCGAAGCCCACCAAGACGCGCCCGCTCCGTAAGACCCCTCGAGCGTGCTCCGCCTCGTTCGAGGGGCGACCCCCCTCCTCGAAACGGATTCCGCCCCGTTCGAGGGGCGACCCTTCCCTCGAGCGGTCCCGCCCCCGCTCGAGGGCTCGCTCCCCCTCGAGCGAGTCTCGTCTTGCTCGAGGGTCCGCCCCGCCCTCGGCCGGGGCCCGCCACGCCCACGGCGCGCCCGCACGCGTGCGCTGGCCCCGTACTTGGGCATTTAACGCCCTGACGCCGCAGGACGGCGCCATCATGCGCCCTGGGCTCACGCCCGGTGCCGCCGCACCAACTCCCCGGGGAGGAGCCCATCCCCGCCACTGTGGGATGGACTGTGCGGCACGGCCGGTGTCAGTCCCGTGACACCGCGTGCCCCCACCGTACGGCTAACGCGCCCGACCCTCGAAAGAGGGCCGGCGCACCCTCGATTCACTTTCACGTGATCCCGCAAGTTAGGTGAGGGGCGCTAGGCCGGTGGATGGCCATCCCGGCCACCGTAACGGCGCGGCCGCCGTACCCACGCGTGCGTGCGCACGCCCGACTCCGCAGGCGCACGCCCGGCACCGCAGCAACCACTCCACTACCGCAGCTCATTGGGAAGGAACGCCGTTCGCCCGCTCCCCGTACCCCCGTACCGCCCATCATCGCACCTCCCTCGAAGCCTATCGGAGGACACCACCGCCATCCGCCGCCTTCCTACCCTCGAACCGCCACCGTTCGGGCACGGGGTAGGTCATCATGGCCGGATCACGGCCGAAGATCGTTCGGACGGCCGCCCACTCTACACCGTAGCGCGACGTGCTCCCTCACGTAGCTAGGTAGCGCGGCGTGCGTGTAACCCGTCGCCCCCTTGGCCTATAAAAGGGGGGAGGCGAGCCCCCGCCCGCGGGGGGAACGAGTTGAGAATAGAACACAACACACCGTGCACACACTCTCTCGATCCTCCCACAACATCTTCGCCCACTCTCCCGGGGACTTGGAAGCCACGCTTCCTCTCCCGCCTTGCTTGTACTTGCCCCACTACAAGCACCCCCGTGCCGAGCAATATAGTGCCACGAGCACGCCCCCGTCGGACGTACGGCCCCCTCGGCCGAACCAGGATAAAACCTTGTGTCATTTGTTGCTTGGCATCGACCATTGAGGGATAGACCTAGGCGTTATCTACCGGTTAGTGTCGGGACCATATTCCGCACCGACAAGGCTCAATATCTTTGAAGGGTTTAAGCATTCTCACCGCCCGACAAGACTCCCCGTGAAGAAGAGGAAGGTCCCGGACAAAGGTCTTGCTCTTCACCTTTTGGACAATCCTCCTAGGCCTTCTGAAATTGTCCCTGCCCCTGTCCCAATTGAGACTCTTCAACAATGGGGGCTGTTCTGCAATGTGTCTCCTAGTGAGCTCACAGCTGATGAACTTATGACAAGGAAGACAAATGATGGACATGATGTTGTGCCTTAATTTCCTAGTGCCCAAGTGTTATTTTGTTTCTTTCTGGCTTCTCTGTTTAGCCTGGATTATCTCTCTTTTGGTGGACTGTAGTAGTTTTAGCTACTATGTCTTCACTCTGGTGGATTTTAGTAGTTTTAGCTACTATGTCTTTACTCTGTGGTGCTTGTGGACCTTTCAGAATCTACTGTGCTTGTCTGTTGGACCTGTGCCTTTTTTCTGCTGTGCCCCCATTGTCTGGCAATGGGTCAACTATTGGCATCCTTTATATTTTCTTTCTTGGTTGTGTTTGGATTATGCTCTGGTAGTCTTAATCCCCTCTTTTATTACCTCGGTAACAAATGAACAATAGAAATTGGAATATTTTGTGCTGGAACATACGAGGTCTTAATGCCATTGACAAGCATGATGCTGTTAGAAATAAAATTGAAGAGAGCGGTTCCTCTATTATCTGTTTACAAGAAACAAAACTGCAAAGTGTTGATATGCAATTTATAAGGAAATTTGCCCCGAGACGCTATGATAAGTTTGATTTTGTCCCCTCCCTGGGCGCTTCTGATGGAATTCTTGTGATATGGAATAGTGCTCATTTTCTCGGGTTGACTTTGGATAAGCAGCCCTTTGGTCTTACAATTTCTTTCACCTCACAATTCAACTCAGCGATGTGGAAACTCACCACGGTTTACGGCCCTTGCCACGACCCTGAGAGATCTAATTTTGTTCACTGGATGCGCTCTCATGTTATTGATGACGAGGAGAACTGGTTATTTCTTGGTGACTTTAATTTTTACAGATCCCTGGAGGATAGAAACAAGCCTGGAGGAAATCTATCGGATACTCTAATTTTTAATGACCTTTTGGGTCACCTGGGTTTGCTGGAGCTGCCTTTAAAAGGAAGAGCCTTTACCTGGTCCAATATGCAACAGGACCCGCTACTAGAACAATTGGATTGGTTCTTCACATCTGCGAATTGGACAGTTCAATATCCGAATACACTTGTGCTTCCCTTGGCCAAAATAACTTCAGATCATATTCCTTGCAAGATTACTATTGGTACTGACATCCCCAAGGCAAACATTTTTCGCTTTGAGAACTTTTGGCCAGAGCATCCAGGGTTTTCAGAGGCTGTGGTTTCTGCTTGGGATGAACCGGTGAGGAACTCTAATTCCTCTGCTAGTGTTTTGGCAAGAAAATTAAAGAATACAAGGTTTAAATTGAAGAACTGGAGTAAAAGTTTGTCCCAGCTTTCCTCATTGATCAAGAACTGTAACAAGGTTATTTTTTTTCCTAGACTCTCTTGAGGATTGCAGACAACTCCTGTTGACAGAATGGAATCTGAGATCTACTATTAAAAGACAGTTGCAAATGCTTCTGAGATATAAAAACTTATACTGGAGGAAGAGATTCACTGTCAACAGAATACGGTTTGGGGATGAATGTACTAAATTCTTTCATGCTATGGCCACAGTCTCCCATAGGAAAAATTCCATCACCTACCTAAGAGATGACACTGGTAATCAAGTACATGATCATGAAGGGAAAGCTGCTCTTCTACTTCAGGAATACAAGAATAGAATGGGAATTTCTTTACAGCCGACTATGCTCTTCGATTTGTCTCAACTAGTTTCCATTACTCAAGATCTGGACAGTCTAGTGGCACCTTTTCTGCCACAAGAGATTGATAATATCATCAAAATGGTTCCCATTGACAAAGCTCCAGGGCCAGATGGTTTTAATGGATTATTTCTAAAGAAGTGCTGGGGGATCATCAAAAAGGAGTTTTACATTCTCTGCCAGGATTTCTTTGACTGCAATATTAATTTAGACTGCTTGAATGAATCCTTCATTACTCTTGTGCCAAAGAAGAATAACCCTGAATCTGTTAATGACTGCCTATTTCCCTCCTCAATAGTAGTATCAAATTGATCACTAAGATTCTTGCAGAAAGGCTACAGGCTGTAATCTTAAGTTTGATCCATGCTAATCAATATGGTTTCATAAAGTCAAGATCTATTCAGGACTGTATTGCTTGGTGCTTTGAATATATTCACCAGTGTCAACAAAGCAAGAGGGAGATTATCATTCTCAAGCTTGATTTTGCAAAAGCTTTTGATACTGTTGAGCACAATGCCATCCTTAGCATGATGGAGGCCTTAGGTTTTCCTGGAAAATGGTTGTCATGGATTAAAGCTATTCTCTCTTCTGGCACTTCTTCAATTCTACTCAATGGTACCCCTGGAAGGAAATTTAAATGTAAAAGGGGAGTTAGACAGGGTGATCCTCTCTCCCCCCCCGTTATTTGTTTGGCGTCGCCGAGTTACTTCGTATGTAATCAATGATGCACTACGCAACAATCACTTGTCTTTGCCAATCCCTCATGTCGCCAATGACTTCCCCGGTTGTGCAATATGCAGATGATACTATCTTGATCCTACCCACCGATAGAGCACAACCGCTTCGTCTTAAGGGCCTCCTACAAACTTTTTCTCGATTCCACGGGCTTGAGAGTCAATTTCCACAAGTCTTCTATGGTCCCCCTGAATGTGTCTGAAACTAAGATACAAGAGCTAGCTGCAGCTTTTGGTTGTCAAATTGCCAGCATGCCTTTTACCTATTTGGGTCTCCCAATGGGTACAACCAAACCTCGAATGGAAGATCTCACTCCTCTAATGGATAGAGTTGAGAGGAGACTGAATGCTTGTTCGATATTTCTTTCATACACTGGTAGGCTTGAGATGATCAACACAGTCCTTACTTCAACGGTGACCTATGCCATGTGCTCCATCAAGCTGCCTGTGGGAGTAATTGACAATATAGATAGAATGAGAAAGAAATGTTTGTGGAGAGGTAATCATCCAGATAAGAAGGGGGGTAACTTGGCTGCTTGGTCTATGGTTCAGAGGCCAAAATCCAAGGGAGGACTAGGTATCATTAATCTGAGATTACAAAATGAGGCTTTGCTTCTCAAGCAACTCAACAAGTTTTACAATCATATGGATATCCCTTGGGTTCATTTAATCTGGAATAAATATTATCTTGGGAAAGTTTCTCATGCTTCCTCGGAGATTGGTTCCTTTTGGTGGAAAGATGTTTTGCGCCTAAATATCCTCTTCAGAGGGATTGCCTTTTGTGTTTTGGGAAATGGTACTACGGTCACTTTCCCGGGAAGATCCGTGGTGTGGTCAAGTTTTGGCTCAGAAGTTTCCAAGACTTTTTTCTTTTGCCAGGAATGCTGCCATCTCTGTCCAAGATTTTGCGCAAGCTGATGATCTAGACACACTGTTTGCCTTGCCTCTATCGATTGAAGCTCATGAGGAATTGCTACAGCTTGATGTGCTGTTGCTTTCTGTGGAATTAAATCCGGTTGCACATGGTTCTTGGTCTTTCGCTTGGGGAAACCAAAATTACACCTCTAGAAGGTATTATCGAATGGTGTTTGAGAACTTTCAATCTTCTCGGATCTTCACGCTAATCTGGAAGTCCAAGTGTATAAACAGGCTCAAATTCTTCATATGGTTAGTCCTGGTGGATCGTTTAAATACAAGGACTATGCTTTTACAGAAGAACTACAATGTGCAACCCAATGCTTGCTGCGTCTTATGTACTGCTAATGAGGAGGAAGAGATTGATCATCTTTTCTTTTCCTGTGTGTTTGCTCTCGGTTGTTGGGCAAAACTTGGCATCAGCTGGAACATGAACCTACCGATTGATGAAAGGGTTCTTCAAGCTTTTCGGATGTCTACCCTAGAGTTCTTCATGGAGGCCTTCGTCATAGCAAGTTGGGAGATCTGGAATCTTAGAAATGCTGTCATCTTTGATAATGGTTTAGCTACTGTTAGCACTTGGGTTAGGAAGTTTAAAGCTCAGGGTCTTCTTCACATCGTGAGAGTGAAGAGTGATAGGCAGGCTGCTTTTAATTCGTTTTTGGAGAGTATCTCTTAATGTACTGGTAGCCTCCCTCCTCCCTCTCTTTCCCTCTGGTTACTGCTTGTACATATACTCCTTTCAGTTTAATTAAGTTTTTCTGAGCTGTGGGGAACTCCCCCACAGTATTTTCCTCAAAAAAAAAATTCATTACAATTGTTTCTCCTGTACAACCATGGCTACTAGCTACCTATTACAAGGCTACTGGAGGTTCAGTTTTTCGGCTACCTGCTCCGCGATGGGAGCCATCTGCTCTAGCAGCTCTGCATACTGCTCATCAGAGCAGTTGGCGGCTACCCCGCCGGTGACTACCTCCACTGGGGCCTTCGGGAAGTACGACTTCATGAAGGCCAAGACTTGTCTTGGGATCGACCTGGCCATGTGCTTCACGTAGGCGGCCAGCCGGCTCGGCGCTTCCTTGAGGCGATCCACCAGAGGAGCGATCTTGGGGCCGCCGGTGCGGCACCAGGAGTCTTGCGATCGGCAGTGCGGCTTCTTCCAACTCCTTCAACTGGGCCCGCAATGCCTCGCGCCTTCGTTCAACTTCTCGCAAGGATTTGTAGTAGTTGACGAGATCCCCGACGAAGCAATGCGAAGCTCCATATGCTTCTCGCACTCGAAGGCGAGTTCTTTGTAGTCGAGCTCGAGTACCGGCGGCTTCTTGCTCCCGGTAGAAGAGGTTCTTCATGCTCGTCTCCGAGGCCTTCAGCTGCTCCACCTGGCCCTCAAGCTCTGCAACACAGCAACGCAACAGTGGGTCAGATGCTTCTCGACCTCCAACAAGTACCCGTCAAGTTGAGGGGTATACCTTTATTCTTGTTGCGGAAGCCCTTATTCTTCCGCACCAAGTCGTCGCCCTTCGCCTGCAACTCTTGGACGTCGTTGTGGTACTTGGCGAAGGCGGCGTCGAGCTTCGACTGCATGGCAGCCGCGTGCTTCCGCGACTTCACAAGTTGCTCTTCTAGCGCCTCGGCTCAGAGCACCGTGTCGCCATAGCCCTGCAGCAGGTTCGACTTGTCGCGGGACCGCTCCGCAACGTCCTGCACAAGACAACTCAAGTCATAAAAAGTACTCAACGACAAAGGATTGGCTACTCAAAGGCTACGGCTACTTACCTTCATCCACTGCTCGGCTTGACGGATTGCCTCCAGATGCTTGGCTACCGTCGCCGGCTCGATGAGATCATCCGCGAGCAGCTCTATCCCACCGCGACTACTCGCGGTGGCCTCCGTCATCGGCGCAGAGCGGTTGGGCTCTGTGTCCTGGATCTCGGGGGAGCGGATAGCCACCTCCAGAGCAATCTCTGGCGACGTGGTGACCGCCTCTCCCCCGGCGGTCTTCTCGACGACCTCCTCCACGGGCTCGGGGGCTCCTTCCGCGGCCTCCGTGGCCTCTCGGTGTCAACCTCTCGCATTGGCACCCCCGCGGGGATGTCACCACCTTCAGCACCTGTCAAAGAGAGACAAGTGCATCAGTGCCTACGACTACTCCTCGTGGAGCCCTGTAGCTTCAAGAAGGGTACTCACCTTCGACTACACTGGCCTCCGGCAACGGCGCCTCGGCAACCGGTGGCTCAGTCACGGCTTGGGTAGCGGCAGCGGCCTCCTCGGCGGGCGGCGCGACTTCTTCCGCCACCGCTGATGAGGGCTCATCCCCATCCCGGGTCGATCCGTGGATTTTCTCGCGAAACATTCACGGATGGTCGTCAGGCAAGATCGACTACTGCAACAAGTACTACTCATGAGGGTATGGTACTTACAAGTTCGACCGGACAATGGTCACGGCCGGAGCACCGAGGATGCTGGCGATATCGACCAGTCCACCCTCGGCGGGCGCCTCCTCCTGCGCCCCTGCGGCTACTACCTCCTCCACGGAGGTGGCGGCCGGCGCAGATGTCTCCTGCGCTCCTGAGGCCACCACCTCTTCAACGGCGGCGGCCACGGGTCCCGTGCTCCCTTGTGGAGCAGGGGGCTGGTGCTCCGGCTTGCGCCGAGATTTCTTCGACGGGGGGGGCCGGACTACGACTTCCACCGGCTCCCCCACCGTGTCCCACACGCCCTTGTCGCCCTCTTCGACGGCTCCGCCGGGCAACACCTCCCCGCATACAAGGAAGACTACTCGTCAGCAAACGTACTCGAACAACGGGTACTCGACTACTCTACTCAAGACAACTTACCTCCTGAGGCGTGGTCTCTGAGACCTTCAGCTTCTTCGTCACCCGCTTCCTGGCGGGGTTGCGCGGCTTCCGTGGCGGCGCAGCCAGGCTAGCCTCCAGGCTAGCCGGGGGGTCTTGTACCAGAGGAACATGAGGCAAGCCCGGGCGGCTAAACCTCGACCGCAGCTGGAAGCGGTCCTGCAACATCTCCTCGTCTTCGTCGTCGTCATCTGAGGTATCCTCCACGACGACGGTATCGCGGCCTTCACAGACTTCTCGGCGCTCCTTCGCCTTCCCCTCGATCGGGATCTTGATTCTGCTCGGAGGTGGCTGCAGCTCGGAGATGAACTTCTTCACGTCATCCTGCGCAAAAGACAAGACGTCAGCAACTCTACTACAAGCAATCACTACTCGACTAGGGGAGTACGACTACTCACCTCCTTGGGCGGGCGCGCGGCGGAGTACTCCTCGACAGGGCACGCCGTGTACGGCGGCATGTCCTTGAAGATCCGCGACAACCTCTCGATGATGTCGTTGTCGTCCGGCTTGCCCCCCGCATCCGCGACGCGTCGTCGTCGCCGGTGTACTCGAAGCCCGTGGTCTCCCGAGCCATCAACGGCCGGATCCTTCGCTTCATGAAACCGAAGGCCACGTGCTCGGCCCTCGGTCCCGCCTCCCCGAGCACCTTGATGCGTGCTAGCGGCTCGGGGAGCCGGATCCCTTCTTGCATGGTGGGCTCCATGTTCCACCATTCACGGTGCTCGGGTGTTGACGGTGAATTTCCGTCAACCTAGAGTACTTGTTATACATTGGTTTCGATTATGATTTGCAACTAACCCGCCACTAGGCATACTAATGATATAACAAGTTCACACTTGCATGTCGATTTTGGAGTTTGTTGTTTATGCAGGGGATAAGTTCACCAAGCACTTTGGAAGAAGATCATGAAGCCCGACAAGAGTCAAGACACGTGATGAACATGACTCCAAATGACCCGAGGACCGAAGCGTCAACATGCAAGTCTTCAGGGACTCAACCAGAAAACAGCGAAGCTTGCATAGCAAGGATTCAAGCCTAAACCGTGAAGGAAACGACGTCAAAGGCCCACATGCAAGTGCACACGAATAAGGGATCACGCGAGAAGCAACCGGGGAGAAAACCGGGCCCGAACCGGGGCCGAAGTGGGCCTGGGCCGGCCGGCCCGGTCCGACCGGCCCAGCCCCACTCCGAGGTCGGTTCGGTCCCTCCTTTGCCCTAGGTGTTTGTCTATTTATTCCCTCCGCCGCCGTCGACCGACACATCGAACAAATCATCCTACCGACGCCAATCACCGAAAACCGCCGCCGCAAGATGAGGGAGAGAGTTAGATGAGCTTGTCGCAAGGATCAACGCCGGCGGAGAGAAGGAAGCAAGAGGAGGACTCCAAGCCGCCGGCCTAGGAGTGTTCCCAAGCTCCATCGCCGCCATCTTCATCGACGACGTTCTCCGAGTCTCCATCACCCCTATGTGCTTCAATCCGTGTAAGATGATGGGGTAATGTCTCCGTTCATCCCTAGGATTAGATGGATACATGCTATGTAATTGCTACTTGATTCGTGGTTCCAATCTATTGTTTTCATGTTGATGATGCTTTGATGATTAAGGTAGGCCACCGTGTTTTTCGGGCGTATGATATCCACTACTCCCATAGATTCCATCAACATACCGTGTCCATCATAGGTCTAGTCACGAATACCTTCGCGTAGTGACAAGACGAGAGGAGGGAAAGGGCGAAACCGTGGTCACAACCCCCGAGAGATTGGTTTACCGCTTTCGTGTAGTAGATGCATACCATGTTATCCTAGATCCTAGGGAGGGAACGCTTATCTTTCTTGCTCACTCTCTTGTGTTCACCCTTTACCATATAGTTTAACCCTACATTTGTTTGATCAACTTAACTTAGATTAACTTAGGTTAGATTGTCTTTACTTTTAGTTTAATACTCTCTTTCAAAGGTTTTCCATTCAACTAGATTAGTACTTGGTTAAGCGCTAGTAATCCCCTTGCTCCGCGGATTGACAAGAACCTTGGGAATCCCGTGGTGAAAAAGGTGTGGGGTCCGTACGCTTGCGGATCGTAGAGGGATACGTCTTTTATCCGTCAACAAGCCCCTTTTTCTGGCGCCGTTGCCGGGGAGCAAGCCAGTTTGCTACGTTTAATCTAGTATTAATTTTGTTGATTACTAACACCTAACCCTTATTTTCTAAAAAAAAAGAAAAAAAAATCTTTTTTTGTTTTTCTTTCTACTTTTGTTGTGCCTAGATGGATTTGTTCACCTCACCATTGGAAGACGAAGAGATGTCGCTAAGGGAGCTAGCAATGCCGTCAATGGAAGACATTGAGATGCAAAAATCAGATTTGGCGCTTGCTACAACCCACTATGAATTGAAGCCCGGAATCATCAAGTTAGTGGCGACAAAACCATTTAGAGGATTGGAGGATGACAACCCATATAGACACATTAAGGAATTCACGATGTTATGCAACACGGTCCAACAAAAAGGAGTTCCGGCCGCTTGGTTCAAGTGGAATCTTTTTCCATTCTCTCTCCAAGATGAAGCGCGAAGATGGTACACACTTGCGTCCGTTGAAGCAAAAGGAAATTGGGATGAGCTAGTGAAGAAGTTTCTTTTGAAGTTCTTTCCCATAAGCAAGGTCCAAGACTTAAGGAGGCAAGTGCTCAATTTCAAGCAAGGAGAGGATGAAGGAATTGATGAAGCATGGGACCGATTTAATGAACTACTTGAGCAAGGCCCGAACTTGGGATTTTCCGGTGACTTGATGTTGCATACCTTTTATTTTTCACTAACCCCTAACTCGTCTCGTTTTGTAAGCATGTGTGCGGGCGGTGATATATTGGATAAAACAATTAGTGAAGCCGCACAAATCTTACAAAGGATAAGCAATGGACAAAGAACAATACGAGATTGGCAAAGATGTTGTCAAGAGGAGCAAAACGACAAAAGCAAGCCCAAGGTGCTTGCTGAAATTTCTGAAAAAGATGAACCGAAGGTCAAGGAAGATGAACCGACCATACAAGAAAGTGAAGATCCACTTCCCAAGGTAAGAGAAGTCATTTCGGATGTTAAAAATGTTGAAATTAACATGAATGTAGGCCGAAGTATGTGGAATGCTAGACCATTGGCGGAGTTCAAGCAATCCGGTTGGGTTCAAGTTGATTTCGCCCCACTAATTAACTACCGAAGGAAGGAGGAACGCCGACACGTTGCCAAACTAGTTGAAGATATATTTGATCAAGAGATGAGTGGAGAGTCGATCCAAAAGATGTTTGAAGAAGAAAGAAAAGAAGGAGATGAAGGATGGATCGACCGGTTTGACAAATCAAAGATTTATGATGAAGGAAGAGAAGAGTACAACCGTGATGAGCCTAGTGACTCAAAGGATAAATGGGAGGAGATAGGACTCAAGCTAGATGATAGCTTGTGTGCTATTGAAGCCTACACACTAGCAAATCAAGACATGGAAGTACTCAAAAATGAAGAAAAGAGTGAATCAACAATGAGCGATCTTGACGACATGTGGTACATGGAAGATAAAGAAAGCAACATACAAGTCTTTGAAGATGAAGATCTGGTTGATAAAGAAGACTTCAAAGAAGAGATGAATGCGTACATAGTTGAAGGATTACATGTTCCACATGATGAGTTGAATAAATTGCAAGATGGTGATGAAGAGGCAACTACACTTGTTGAGATCGATTCGCCTTCAACACCGCTTGATGAACCAAATATCACTCTTGTTGAAAAATCTCTAAGCCCAAGGTACGCGCTGAAATCTCAAGATATTATTGGTATTGATGTTGATAAATTCAAATACTCATGCTCAACCAATAGTATGAATGATAGTTTAATGTCTATGCCTTGTTCCAATAGTGATCATGTTGATAGGCTAGATTTTCTTGAGAATGAAAAAGAAGAAACATTTATTTTTGATCCAATTAATCTCACACCTAAACAACCTTTGCCTAATGATAAGCTAAGCGCTATGCATGAAACATATGCTTCTTTTATTTACACCTTGACTTGTTGCTACAATTCACATGTGGTGTTAATTATGGACGCGTATGTTTACAATAAGTTTTGTAAATCTCGATCATGCTTTGCGCTTGGTCAAGCTAGTGACCTTAAAGAATCATATGTCGGGAAAGGCCCGATTTTCACTAACCATGTAGACAAGGCTTGAATAATGAAAAAAAAAGAAGTCATGCCTGAAAGAGTTGCAAGATAAATCATCAACCTCTCCGAATCCCGCGATGGATGCTGCTGTCTTCATCAATTTGAGAGCTTGTTCAGAGGTGTACAAATGAAGAAAATGAGATATCCAGAAGCTCCATCAAGTTACCATTCCAACGCATCAAGAACCAACAAGTTTGAAGACCCGTGCAAGGAGTTATGGAGAAAACATTGAGCGTTGCGCGTTCTGAAATTTCAGGACAGATTTCATCGCCGAAGTAAAACCGACGTAACTCTCTTGTCCGGAGTCCGATTTGAGCAAATGAAGACTCGTTGGAAAGGAAATTTTGTGCACTGTGCAATGGAGTAGAGCTTGAGTACACTTTCTGTTCTGGACATTAAAAAATAATAGAGTGAAGGCAGCACCGAAGGATGATAAAGAAGGAGATAACGATGAAACAAAAGGATGCTTTGGGCAAGTCTTCTATAAGTAATCAAGCACAACATGGGAAGTAAATTAAAGCTGCATTGGTACCTTTTCTTCTTGCATGAAGGGCCATGGCTATGCAACGAAAAGAAGGTATGTGAGAAAGTCGAGCTCTATGACTTTAAATGAAGCGCTTTTCGGGAGGCAACCCGTTTCTTTATATTTTTACTACTTTCTTAGAGAAAATAAAAGAATGGCACTATCTTATGATGATCAACTTGTGGTTATTAATCTAAGTTCAGTTTTCCTTTTTTTAGAACCACCATCATGTTCATGATCTTATTTATTTGCATGCATTGTATTTTGTTATCCTCGTGATGTTTCTTTGTGTATACATGTTTTGCACATAGTTGGCTTGGTTGATTTATATACTTAATGATGTATGCTTCAGTTTCCATGTTAATGCTTCATATGGCCATATGGGTATTTTCCTTTTGTGATCTTGTGTAAACATGGTGTTTAAACATGATTGCGGACCATCATCGTTAAGTTCGATAAACCTAGCTAGCTTTTCATATGTTTTCATATTGCATTGGTTAGTTTATAAGCTCCGCAATGCGCTTAATTTTTCTTGTGCTACAAGAGTTATTGATTTAGGGATAGACATGGTGTTTTAACCCTTGATAAATAAACCTTTATGGCTATGGAGAAATTCGGCAACCTAGTTGTAAACATGGTGTTTAGAACTAGGTGAAAACATTGTCTTTGTTTATATGCTTTCCTATCATGTGCATACACACCTTGCACCACGTACACTCATTAGGTTTTTATTCCTCATTAAACTAATTATGCCGCAAGTTAAGAATCTTAGGAGGCATTGTTGGATTGTTGGCAATTCTATCTACTCCCAACCGTCACCTTGGGGTAGAATGTGCGTTTAAAACGTCTTACGAGGCAAGATAAAGACTCTCACTACAAGGAAATTGAAGGATGGCTAAGAAGTGCTTTGTCTTCTTCTTCCATGACTAGCAAAATGCTAAGCATGGGGGAGACCCTGAATCTTCAACACGGAAGTGCAACATGACACTCTAGAAGATAGAATGATAAAGATCGTTAACATCTCCGGATCAATGCGCAAGAAGTCACCAATCTCATCAAGATTCTGCATGGTCTCGAAGGGAAAACACTGGATATTTTTGGATATTTAGAAGCCCCATGAAGTTACGATCCCAACAAATCAAGAATCAAAACAATCGGAGGTTTCTACAAGAAGTTATGCTCGAATCACCGAGTGCAACACGTCCTGAAATCAGTTTTGGACAGCACGCAGCGCTGAAGTAAAACGGACATAGCTCCCTTGTTTGAACTCCGTTTTTGATGAATGACCACACGTTGGAAAGGTAATTTCATAAACTTTTCAATAGAGCCATATTTCGATATATTTTCTGTTCTGGACAGAGGGGGAAATCCATGAAAAAGAGACAGCAAGGAGATGATGAGAACAAGAAAGAGGAGATGGTGATGACAACATTGAAGAGAAGGGTGACCAATGACTCCATTAAGCATACAAGATCAAATTCAGAAGTTTAGGAGCATTAATAAATCAAGACAAAAGCAAAAGCCACATCGATACATGGAGATGTCGGAAGAAGGCAACGAAGAATTACAAAGGATGGTAACATCTCCATGGACCTTCTCTTTTCCAAACACAAATGCTTGTAAGTATGCCTTCAACATCAACTAGGTGTAACCTTTTGTTTTTCTCTTCAAACAATAACATGGCTACTAGGAGGACAACCTAGGTTTCTTTTTACTTTCAATAGATAAGCATGACCATGTGTTCACCTCGATGTTCTATATTGCCTTTGCTTACGGAAAGATGATGAAAGTTGCCGCTTTGTTTTACCTACATGAAGTTATACATGTCTTGGCTAATTGCTCTATATAATATGATCTGAAATTAATTTAAATACCGGCTCTTTTATTTGTGGAGGTGAAATGACTATGCTCTAGACCCATATACATATCTTTGCTCTTTGATTTAAGTATATGGATAGCCGGATAACTTGTTGTTTTTATGAAAACTTAACTTTTATGCTATCTACATATTTGTGATGCTCTTGCAAAGTTCTACCTACCAAAGCCATATACATATATGTTTTATGATAACAAAACTCGTAGATTGCAAACATATGTTTTGATGAGTTGGATTAGGATTGATTTCTATGGTTCGAGACTAAGAAGCTGGTCATTCCTTTGTGTAACTTTTTCATGCTAGCCTTTTTGTCCATGCATTGTGGGTTTTCACATTGAAAATTTCACAAACTTCGCTGGGCATCCTCCCTAAACCAAAAACATCTTTTTGTGATCACCTCCTTGTCCACAACCCAATTTGAGTATGGAGTAAAATTCTCGATGGAGATTCAAATATTCCGCAAGATTATGGAATTTATACTTACTTTAGCGTCATTTCCCCTCTCTTTTATGCTCGAGGACGAGCATCGTTCAAGCATGGGGGAGGAGTCATTCTCGACACAAATGCTATGTAAGTATTATGTTGCAAAAAGTTTTGAGGAGCAAAAGAAAAAAAAGAATAGAAATGAAAAATGAAAAAAAAAATATGATAAGAATAAAAGAAAAGTAAGAAAAATAGGAAGAATAAAGTGAAAAAAGAAAGAGTGAAAATGAGAAAGAAATAAAATAAAGAAAAAAAATAAAGATGCTCCTCGGTTCTTTTTGCTTCATAAGTTCTCAAGTGCCTTGATGACACATCCATACTCAAATCTTCCAACCATGTGCAATCCGATAACGAGGACTTCACTCGTGCCTCGGGATCATCCATTTGCCACTTGCACATGTCCACTTATCTAAATGTGTGTGTTTCATCCCTCTCTCTTTCCAACATTTATTTTCCATGGCCTTTTTGACGAGTCTCGGTAATTCCAATAGATCTCTCTCTTAATTTGACAATATTTCGGATGTATGTTTTGCTAGGATTGTTTTTAACCTTCCAAGCTCCACATAAGCCTTCCACTATCACATATGAGTAGAGTAGGTTGAAAATAATCTAGTATAGGCTTGAGTGACTTGATGAGATGAGTGTTCCATGAGCTTTTGCAAGAGATTTTCACTTATGTTGGATATGCATCTTTTTGAAAATCTTCCATGTGACAAGGTAATGGTTTGAAGTTTACTTAAGTTTGAGAGCATCATGTTTATTAAATGTGGCTTGTTCTTTATTGTTAGTCTATCTTCCATAATGAAAAAGAAGCCGGTCACAACTTGAACTTTAAAAATAAATTCTTAAGAGAGAGCAATTTGTCTCGTCATGAATGACTAAGTGCGGGGATAACATTGGAAGGCAACGCTGATTTCCCTTTTAAGCGAGGACCACTTACTCGAGGACGAGCAAGGTTTAAGCATGGGGGAGATGTTGACGGTGAATTTCCGTCAACCTAGAGTACTTGTTATACATTGGTTTCGATTATGATTTGCAACTAACCCGCCACTAGGCATACTAATGATATAACAAGTTCACACTTGCATGTCGATTTTGGAGTTTGTTGTTTACGCGAGAAATCTACGCTAATGAGTAGACTTTCGGGATAAGTTCACCAAGCACTTTGGAAGAAGATCATGAAGCCCGACAAGAGTCAAGACACGTGATGAACATGACTCCAAATGACCCGAGGACCGAAGCGTCAACATTCAAGTCTTCGGGGACTCAACCGGAAAACGGCGAAGCTTGCATAGCAAGGATTCAAGCCTAAACCGTGAAGGAAACGACGTCAAAGGCCCACATGCAAGTGCACACGAATAAGGGATCACGCGAGAAGCAACCGGGGAGAAAACCGGGCCCGAACCGGGCCGAAGTGGGCTCGGGCCGGCCGGCCCGGTCCGACCGGCCCGGCCCCACTCCGAGGTCGGTTCGGTCCCTCCTTTGCCCTAGGTGTTTGTCTATTTATTCCCTCCGCCGCCGTCGACCGACACATCGAACAAATCATCCTACCGACGCCAATCACCGAGAAAACCGCCGCCGCAAGATGAGGGAGAGAGTTAGATGAGCTTGTCGCAAGGATCAACGCCGGCGGAGAGAAGGAAGCAAGAGGAGGACTCCAAGCCGGCGGCCTAGGAGTGTTCCCAAGCTCCATCGCCGCCATCTTCATCGACGACGTTCTCCGGAGTCTCCATCACCCCTATGTGCTTCAATCCGTGTAAGATGATGGGGTAATGTCTCCGTTCATCCCTAGGATTAGATGGATACATGCTATGTAATTGCTACTTGATTCGTGGTTCCAATCTATTGTTTTCATGTTGATGATGCTTTGATGATTAAGGTAGGCCACCGTGTTTTTCGGGCGTATGATATCCACTACTCCCATAGATTCCATCAACATACCGTGTCCATCATAGGTCTAGTCACGAATACCTTCGCGTAGTGACAGTACGAGAGGAGGGAAAGGGCGAAACCGTGGTCACAACCCCCAGTAGATTGGTTTACCGCTTTCGTGTAGTAGATGCATACCATGTTATCCTAGATCCTAGGGAGGGAACGCTTATCTTTCTTGCTCACTCTCTTGTGTTCACCCTTTACCATATAGTTTAACCCTACATTTGTTTGATCAACTTAACTTAGATTAACTTAGGTTAGATTGTCTTTACTTTTAGTTTAATACTCTCTTTCAAAGGTTTTCCATTCAACTAGATTAGTACTTGGTTAAGCGCTAGTAATCCCCTTGCTCGCGGATTGACAAGAACCTTGGGAATCCCGTGGTGAAAAAGGTGTGGGGTCCGTACGCTTGCGGATCGTAGAGGGATACGTCTTTTATCCGTCAACAAGCCCTTACTTTTAGTTTAATACTCTCTTTCAAAGGTTTTCCATTCAACTAGATTAGTACTTGGTTAAGCGCTAGTAATCCCCTTGCTCCGCGGATTGACAAGAACCTTGGGAATCCCGTGGTGAAAAAGGTGTGGGGTCCGTACGCTTGCGGATCGTAGAGGGATACGTCTTTTATCCGTCAACACCGGGCTGCCGTCCGCTCGGCCGGCGAGCCGGGGTGGTGGTTCGTGATGTAGAACCACCTGGTCTTCCAATCTGTGTTGGAGTCGACAAGCTTGTACGCCAAATACTGCTCCGCGGCGTCCTCCCTCAGCTGGATGCCGGCTCCTCCGACTACCCTGGGATTGGTGACACTTGGTTGCGGCTTGACACGGAAGAACTTCCGGAAAAGCACCCAGTGCGGCTTGATCCCGAGGAAGGCTTCGCAGAAGTGCACGAAGACCGCTGTGTGGAAGATGCCGTTGGGGTTCAGGTTCAGGTACTCGATCCCGTAGTACCCGAGCAGCCCCTTGAAGAAATCGCTGGCCGGGAGCGCAAGACCGCGCTCCACGAACCGCGCGAACATGGGGATCTCGTCTTTGGCCTTCTCCATTGGATATGGATCTCCAGCGGCGGATCTCCACATGTCGACTTCCTTCTCCCTGATGAACCCACTGTTCAGGAGGGTCAGCAGATCCTCCGTCTTCACTTTGGACTTTTTCCACTCGCGGCTTGGATCAGCCCGCGGTGGAGACATGGGCGGCGCTGCTCCGGTGGCAGCCGCGGCGGCCTCTTCGCGGCCCCTCTTCTTCCCGGCGGCCTTGGACGTCTTGGACGGCGACGGCTTCATCCTCCAAGTGCAAGGCATCTTCACTCGCATCCGCTCGGGGGCTACCCTAAAAGCTTTGGGTGGCGGCGCACTTGGATCTACTACGGTGGCAGCAAGCGCTAGGAGTGGATTCGCTTCAGATGCAAACGGAATGGCTGCGGCTCGAATGGGTGAAAAACCCTAAGGGTTTTGGCTTCTATTTATAAGCCAAACCGGCTCCGCAACGGGCGGCTGGATAAGTCCACGCGCGGCTGACTCAGCGGCTGTGTGTGACTCTTCGTATTCTACTAGTCGACGCGCCTCACCTCGGGGGCTCGGCTACTTCTACTCGACTACCGGGAAGCGGCTAGTTTCAAGAGCATCTCGGGACACATTCTTCAAGAAGACCTTCAATTCAAGAGGAAGTACTCGACTCAAGGCTCGGGGGGCTCCGTGCCACGTGTCCTTCGGTTTTTTCTCTCCGGATTTTTCGGGATTTTCTTGCCAAGACTTCGAGATGGACCCTCGGCCCGAGCTCGCGGCTCAACCTAAGGCTCGGGGGCTACTCCATATGGAGTGCGATTTTGCAATCGCACCTCCATATCAGCTCCGGCTTCAAGACAAGACGGGCAGTTTTTGAAGACCTTCGAAGGCGGTCTTCGAGGACGCTTGGGACTACTCGAGAAGACTTCAAGATTGCTCAAACATCAGCTAGAGTACATTCCAGCCTCGGGATGCTTCGACTACTCTTGAGGACTTTTGACTTGTAGCACTCGGGGACGCTTGAGGACTACTCGTTAAGGCCGTCAAGACTACTTGAAGCTATCCTTCTCGACTACAAAGTACTCGGGGGCTTGTCGTATGGACCTCCCCGGGCCCACCGCCTCGGTGGGTACCGGGACCGACTACTCGGTGGGCCCCCGGGACTACCGGCTTGCGCTACACAAAGACCGAAGGCGTGGAGCACAAGGACTACACAGGAGTAGTACTCGGTTAGGGAGCTGTACATGTTCCGCACTGTATAGAGGACTCCTAGACGTACTCGACTAGTACTCTTTCCCTACTCCGACTTGTAACCCTGCCTCCCGGACTATATAAGGCGAGGCAGGGACCGATCACCTCATCCAATCTCCTCTCATACAACTCACGGCGCACTATTGCACCAACTTGTAATTGTGCCCTATCAATCCAGAGCTACGCAGCATACAGGACGTAGGGTATTACGCACCTCGCGGCCCGAATCTGTCTAAATTGTGTGCCACGTGTCTCTTCCTTCGAGTTACCGATCTCGGCGAGTCACATTCATCTACTTCGGGTACTCCCCGTAGTAGGTTGCCGGTCTAAAACACTGACAATGCAAGAGCTCAAACATAATTTTAGAGAAGTTTTTAAACCATTGAAAACAAATGTAAGTCGAAAATATTTTTCGACTACGTCGATTTTGGTCTCACCGGTATAGTTTGCCTTCATCGGTTGAGAGCAGACGTTTTCCCGGCTTGATCATGGGGGCATAGGTTTAGGTTCTAATTTTGGCTAAATAAGAAAGATTTTGAATAAAACAAAATTAGAATAGGCTTAGAAAAATTCTAATCCTAGAGAAACCAAGGATAAAGATTTTTAAAACCAACCAAAAGTTTTGATTTCTAGGTTCACGCGAGTTCTACCACGTGCTGAATTTTATTAACACTTAAATATAAATCGTGGCTCTACTCGTGTGGTTTTAGCATGAAAAATAAGTCAACCTCAGCACCATAATGAGGGTGAAAGGTTGAGTTAGGTTGTGAAATTATTTGGTTGAGGTTTCTCAAAAAGAAAAGAACAAACAAGCACATAGGAGGGTTCATGCAAAGGGTTTATGATAAAGCAAACATTCAATCAAGAATTATGTCTCTAATATTGTTCAACCACTTCTAAGTCTAATGTCTTTGCGTAATAAAACTCAAAAACTAAATTATTAAAAATACTCGAAAAACCCGGAATCGGGTTGTCCTCCCGTAGCTTATTCTAGACTCGACGAAACGGGTTGCCTCCCGCCTAGCGCTTCGTTTATAGTCTATAGCTAGACTTCTTCACTTGATTACTCCGGATCAACGCTCTTTGCGGGCGTTGCAATCTTGGGTACCCACTTTCGCACCATCTTGGGCACGGGCTTGTCTTCCGGCTTAGTCGGCTTAGTCATTTTTTTGGTCTTCACAGGCGGCTTCTCTTCCTTTGTCTTGACGGATGCAACACCTTCTTTGATTTTCTTTACGTTCATTTTTTTCGGCTCCTTCTTCTTTTTCAGCCCCTCCGTTTGTTTTGGTTCTCCCTTCACTCCAATCATGTTGCATGCCTCGATTCTTGGACGGAACTTGAAGGAACTCCTTTCTCCGTTGATGTCGAATGTGATCTCCCCCTTGCCAACATCAATAGTAGCTCCACGGTCTTGAGGAACGGCCTCCCTAGGATGAGAGGCGGCTTGTCCCTCTCTCCCATCTCGAGCACTGCGAAGTCGACGGGGATGAAGTGGTGTCCAATCTTCACGGGTACATCTTCAGCAATGCCCAAGGGATAGCGAATGGAGTTGTCACCCAACTCCAAACATATTCCCGTAGGCTCCATTGGTAGGCGTAGATTCTCGAACACATCCCTAGGCATGACGCTCACACTAGCTCCAAGGTCGCATAACGCCTTCTCGAAGTTGAAAGAACCAACCGAACATGGAATTGTAGGGCACCCGGGGTCCTTTTGCTTCTCTAGCCCATTAGCAATAGCGGCACTGCACTCCTCGGACATCTTGACATGATCTACCCCGAGTGTTGCTATCTCCTATTTATTTGCAAGTATGTCTTTAAAGTAACGAGAATATGTAGGTACTTGTAGGGCATCTAGTAATGGCATGTTGATGCTAAGTCTACGCACAACTTCCACAAACTTCTCAAAGTGGTTGTCAAGTTTACCTCGGAAGAAGCGTGGCTTGAGTTGCGGTATCCTCGTGTCTTCCTCCGGCATCTCGAATTCGGGTTCCTCGGTGACGATCCCCGTAACCTTCTCTTTAGCAACTCCTTCCACCTCGGTGGATGGTTTAAGCTTGCTCCCGCGGAACGTTCCGGATCTTCGGTCTCCTTCCCCGAACGTGTTTGAATGGCCTTCGCCGATTCGAGACATTTGGGTTGTCCCGGAAGCTTCCCTTCATCATTAGTAAGGCGCCCCGCAAGTTGTCCAACTTGCGTCTCGAGCATCTTCATCATGTTGAGCACTTGATGATTGGAACTCCCGACCTCCGTCACTTTGCTATCGATGTTCTCCAACACCTTGTCTATAGTTTTGAACTTGGTGACAGTGTCCTTTTTGATCTTAGCTTGCTCATCCATGAACTCCTTTAATTGTATATGAAGCGGAACCGCGTTAGGAATAGATGAGCTTGCATTAAATTGAGGCCTACCTTGCCCGTAGCGGAAGTTCGACAATTCTCCCTTCCTCATGTAGTCGAGCACCTTGGCTTCTTCCGGACAATCTTTGCGGACATGGCCATAATCTCCACATTCTTCGCATGTGGACCTTGCTTCGGCGGCCTTCAAGTGTTGAGCCTCTTTCTTTTCCATCTCCATCTTCTCCAACCTCCTCATGAGCGAGTCGATCTTGCCTTCAAGTATGTTTTCCTTCTCCACTTGCAAGACTCCTTTGACGTTCCCCGTGGGTTGAACCGGATGTAGGCGCCCGGACGACGCCCATGTGTCATTATCTGCGACCTTCTTGAATAGAGTGAAAGCTTCCGTCAGTGTAAGTTCGATGATGGATCCTCCCGCTGATGCATCGATGATCGTCCTTGACGCCATGGTGAGTCCTTGACATAACTTTTGCACAAGGTCTTCCTTCGGGAACTTGTGATGTGGAACTGCCCGGTGTACTCGTTGAAGCGCTCGAATGCCTCCGAGATAGTTTCCGTAGAATATTGAACAAAGGTGGCAATCTTATTACGCAAGCTTTGAGTTTTACCCGGTGAGTAGTATTCCTTCATGAAAGCCTTCATCAACGTGTTCCAATTTTGCACCGTCTCCGCCGGTTGAGAGTGGAACCATTGCAAAGCCTTCCCGAGTAGTGAAAACGGAAAAAGCCTTGCCCTCATTTGGTCTTGAGTCACCCCATCCATGTTGAAAGTCTGACATAGTTGAATGAATGCACGGAGGTGAAGGTTCGGATCCTCTTTACCGGTGAAGGGTGAATGTTGCACCATGCGGATTGTTGAGGTCTTGATCTCGAACGGTCTTCCGATCTCCTCAAGGTTCAAGATTGGTAGGTCGATGATGTCTGGGGTGCATAGCTACCCAATCTTGCGTTCTTGCGGTGGTTGGTCACCCATCGGTGGAAGTCGATTCTCCCGAGGACTTTGAGGTGGTGAATTCTTCGGAGATTCCTGCGATCCTTTGTCTTCCGACTTCAAATCTACAAAATCCAGCTTTTTAGCTTGATGTGCTTCGCGTCTCCATAGCCTGTAATGTTTTTCTGGATCATCCACAAAATTATTGGGTTTGTTGGAGAGGTAGCCGTCCATCTCCTGTTAGGGTTAGCAATAAACAAAGTATGCAAAAACTAGAAAGTAAAAACAAATCTATAAAAACTAGGGTTAGACAAACTAGATTAGATGTATTTTGAGGATGATCAAAATTTAGTAGATGCAAAAAGAAAAACAAAGAGAAAACTGAAAATTACAAAAAGGCAATAAAAAATCAAATCTTGATCACTTGTTCCCCGGCAACGGCGCCAGAAAAAGGGGCTTGTTGACGGTTAATAATTGTATCAAAGTTCGTTTGTGACTCGCAAGCGTACAAGTCTCCCGTCGTAGTCAAGGGACCCTTCTTCCCTCGAGTGGTGAACCGAAGGTATCGAATCCGTGGAACAAATGTGTGACGCAAAACTTAATCTAATAGAGCCAAGTAACTTCAATCTTCGATAAAAGAAACCCTAATGCATCTAAGTAAAAGACACGAAACGAATCTAATCTACTAAAGACCGGAGAAAACAAAGTAAGATTGGGTAGATAAACCGATCTAGAGGGATCGGGGTAAGCCTTTTGTTGAAGTTCCAAGCAAGAGAAGAAGTAGCAAATCGAATCTTAATAGAAGCCTCTTTAAATCGTGGTTTCCCGTCCAAATCCGAAAACATCCGCCTTTCGGAACCCCCGTTCTGTCACAACGTATCCCTATTCATGCGGGGAGCTTAGGGCGAGTCAAAAGACAAGTCGAGATTCTTTCGGAAGATCCGGCGTGTACCTCTAGCCACCGCGGCTACAAGAACACCCTATGTAATCTATCTCGAGAATAGAATTGGAATAAGCAAAGCCGATCGAAAAACGAAATCTTCGAGGAAACACTTGATCGCTAGGAAAAGATTCAACTTGATAATTCAACTATAACAATGATACATACACAAGATCACCACCGGGATCCTTCCTTGATCTTGCTTCTAGCTCGGGAACTCCGACGTGGTCTTCCGTGCAAGGTTCCCACGTCGGCTAGGGGAACCCTAGTCAACTAGCTCGACCCTCTCCTCTCCGAGATGGTGTCCCTCTCTTCTCTCGCTCCTCGGCGGCCGATGACGAATTGGATGATGCGTGGCTCTCGGTCGGGGGGCTATAAATAGCCCGATTGGCGGCTAGGGCAAAGGAGGGGGCAAATGGGCCCCGGATGGGCCCGGGCCGACCGGACGGGGCCGGCCGGCCCGGGCCCATCTAGGCCCCGGCCCCGAGGGTTCCTTTGCTCTACGTCGGTTCCCTTGCTTCCGGATGTTTCCCCTTCGCATGTAGGTCCATGTCGTCGGTTTCTCTCCGAATTGGACTCAACTCTTTGTCTTGCAAGATTCAAGATTTTTTTACGGTCGGGTCCTCGGAGTCTGTCGTCTTCTCGGATCAAGTCCCTGGCTTCTTGGAGTTAATTTTGCTTCATTGCATGACTTGTACGGGGCTTCAAGGTCTTGTCATGAGGTGCTTGATGAACTTATCCCGAAAGTCTTGCATTCAACACTAAAACCCTGCATAAACATTAAACTCCAAAACCGACATGCACACGTGAACTTGTTATACCACGGGGGTTAGTACCAATGGATAAGGTATAAAACTCATGCCAACACCGAAGGTAAACTCATGGCTAGGTTGACGGATTTTCACCGTCAACAGCGGCCAAAACAAGGTACAAGGGCTTTTCTACAGGAAAACTAAACTTCCAGGGGATAAACTGCGAGAACCTAAGGGCTAAAACATAATTTTATGTAAAAACTCAGGGGCTACTATGCTAAACTAGCAGCTTAGGACCTCGGGTAAAAACTAAGGGGCCTAGGGTTTAAACCGCAAGATTCAGGACCTAACCGTAAGGATCTTTCTATGGTGGAAGGACCGGCTTGTAAATTAAAAGAAATGCGGGGTTTTCTTTGCAAACCGAAATGGGGCTGCACGGGTTGACCGGTATTGACCGGGGCAGGCTAGATCTGACCCGTCGGATCTAGATCCGTCGGCCGTGCTAGCACGCACGCGTGCGAGCGGCGGCGGCCGGCCGACGACGGCGCGACCGCGGCGGCCCGGGACGGCGAGCGGCGGCCTTGCGTGGTTAAAGGCACGGAGTGCCCTAACCTCCATGGGGAATATGCCGAAACGACGAGCGCGTGCACACGAACTCAACCGGCGGACTCCGATGCGGCGAAGACGGCGCACGGTGGCGGATGGCGAGCGGCCGCGGCGGCGTGAGTTCGGCGAGCTCTACAGGACGGCACGGGGCATGGAAACGACGACAAACGGCACCAGGGGAACCCTCACTTCCTTGCGGTTCTATTGTCGGTCTTCTCGATGGCGGAAAGGCAGTGACGACGCGGATTGAAGGCGGCGACCGGCTAGGGTTTCGCGGCGGCGGCTCGGGAGTGTGCGGCAGCGGCGCAAGCTTGGCGTCTAGGGTTGGGCGATGGCGGTGCGGGCGAGGCAGCGCCTTTAAATAGGCAGCGCGGACGTCTTGGCGTGCGGGCCCGTGGGACCGAGACGGCGCGGCACGACGTCGAGTCGGACTTGAGTCCCGGCTCGGCAAGCGGTGCGAGGTGCGGCGCGGGGAAGGAGATGATGTGCGGGTCCCGCACGTCGGCCCTCCGCGGACGGCGGGCGCGCGGCGGGCCGCGCTGTGCCGCAACTAGCTGGGCCGAGGCGAGCGCAACGGACCAGGCCAAGAAGTCTAAGGGGCGGCAGTAGACTTCTGCGACTATGGGCTCAAACTGAAACGGGCCAAATTAGGTAGGAAAGAAAAAAGGATAAAAGCGAAAGGTTTTCTATTCTGAAAAGCAATCCAACCAAATGAATTCAAATACAAATTTGAATTCAAACACTCAAAAACAATGTACCAGCATGTATGCAACAACAAACTCCTATATTTCATTATTTAATTAGCAAAAATGATTAAATGCCTAGAAAAGCACAAACACCTTATATTCCTTAAGCAAGAACGACAATTGCTAAAAAAAATTTTAGTTAAACTCAAAAGTGAAAATTAGGGTGTTATAAATCCTACCCCCCTTAAGATGAATCTCTTCCTCGAGATTCGGATGGATCAAAGAGATGGGGATATTCTTCTTTCAACTCCTCCTCTCTTTCCCAAGTTGCCTCATCCTCTACATGATTACTCCATTGCACCTTGCACATCGTAATAGCCCGATTTCTCATAACCTGTGTCAAGGTATCCAAGATCTTGACAGGTCGTTCAGTAATGGTGAGATCTTCCTTAACATCCAACCCATCCATAGGCAATGGCTCTTTATCATGAGGTTTGAGACCCCTTTTTAACTGAGAGATATGGAACACATTATGCACATCTGAGAGCTGTTCTGGCAAGTCAATTCTGTATGCTACCTCTCCCACTCGTTGTAAGATCTGAAAGGGTCCAATAAAGCGAGGGGGACAACTTTCCCTTCACTTTAAATCTGCGCAAACCTCTGATGGGTGACACTTTCAAGTACACATAATCACCTTCCTGGAAAGATACATCTCTTCTCTTCTCGTCTGCATAACTCTTCTGCCGGGACTGGGCAACCCTCAAGTTCTCCCTTATGATCTGAACTTGCCTTTCTGCCTCCTTAATGATTAGGGATGGATCCAAAACATCCGAATTGTGTAATAGATTGACACTTTTAGATCACAATAAAATAAATTTGGTGCTAATTTTTTATGCATTATAACCAGCTAATTATTGGAAAAAATAAAAAAATAGCTACAATTTTTTATGAGTTATTAGCTTTCAATAGAGAAAAAGGTGAAAAACATTCATATCCGAATCCGAATAGACACCCGAATTTCTTTTTATCATTTTATTAAAATATAGCACACATTTAGGGTTTATTTTGTATGAATCTTAACAAGCACATTGCCAAGAACAAGAATATAAACTTTTTGATAAAAAATATTATACCTAATTTAGCTAAAATAAAAAAGAACGACTAAAAAATGATATCCGAATTGGTATCTGGATCCATCCCTATTAATGATATTAGTCCCAAACAACTGACTCTCGCCTGTGTGACTCCAATACAATGGTGTTCTGCACTTCCTCCCATACAATGCCTCGAAGGGTGCCATCTTCAGACTAGCTTGGTAACTGTTGTTGTAAGAGAACTCAGCATACGGCAAACTCTTATCCCAACTACCACCATTCTTAAGGGCACAAACTCTCAACATATCATCCAGAATCTGATTTGTCCTCTCCGTCTGTCCATCGGTCTGTGGGTGATAAGCGGAGCTAAAGTTCAACTTTGTATCCATGGACTCATGAAGCTTCTCCCAAAAACGAGATGTGAACTGAGTACCTCGGTCCAACACTATCTTCTTAGGCACACCATGCAAACACACGATCCGAGACATATAAAATTCTGCCAATCTCGCACCTGAATGAGTAGTCTTAACAAGAATGAAGTAAGCTACCTTAGTCAAGCCATCCACTATGACCCATATCGAATCATACCCAGCGGGCGTCCGTGGTAACCCCACTATAAAATCCATACTGATCTCTTCTCACTTCCATTCAGGCACCTTTAATGGCTATAATAGTTCAGCTGGCTTCTGATGCTCTGCCTTAACTCGATGGCACGTGTGACACAATGCAACATGAGCGGCCACATCCCTCTTCATCCCATACCACCAATACCTCTGCTTAAGATCCTGATACATCTTAGTACTGCCTGGGTGAATGGATTAAGCTGAATCATGGGCCTCTCTCAAGATAGTCTTCCGAAGGTCTTCCACATCAGGCACACAGATCCTATTCTTAAACCATATCGTCCCCTGATCATCCTCAGTGAAATCCGGGGCTTTGCCCCTCTCCATGGTCTCTCTGATCTCCCTAATATCCACATCCTCCAACTGCATTTCACGTATCTGCTGCTCCAGAGTAGACTCTACCTCCAAAGTGACTCCCTCAGTGTGAGCAGCCATCCCCAGATTGAGTTTCTCAAACTCCATCAACCCTTTAGGCAGCTGGAGCGCCAAAGCCATGTTGGCCTGTCCCTTTGGACTCAAAGCATCTGCAACCAGATTAGCCTTCACAGGATGATACTGTATGTCCAGATCATAGTCCTTGATCAGTTCCAACCATCACGTTGTCTCAGATTAAGATCCTTCCAAGTGAAGATGTACTTTAGACTCTTGTGATCAGTGTAAATCTGACACTTGGTTCCCATGATGTAATGCCTCCAGATTTTCAAAGCATGAACCACAGCTGCCAGCTCCTGATCATGTGTAGGATAGTTCTGCTCATGCTTCCTTAACTGCCTCGATGCATAAGCTATAACTTGCCCTACTGCATAAGAACACAACCCAAACCATGTCGAGACGCATCACAATAGATATCAAAGCCCTTTTGCAAGTCTGGCATCACAAGCACTGGAGCGGTAGTCAACCTCCTCTTTAACTCCTCAAAACTGTCCTGACATGCATCTGTCCACTTGAACTCCCTATCTTTCTCCAGCAAAGTGGTGACAGGCTTCACAATCTTAGAGAACCCCTCGATGAACCGTCGAGAGTACCCTGCAAGTCCAAGGAAACTCCTGATCTACTTAACTGTCCTTGGCGGTTCCCACTTCAACACATCATCAACCTTGGCTGGATCAACTGAAATACCTCCATTTGTGATGATATGTCCAAGGAAAGAGACTTCCTTCAGCTAGAAATCACACTTACTGAACTTGGCATACAACTGATGCTCTCTCAGCTTTTGTAAGACAAGTCTCAAATGCTCCTCATGTTCCTCCTCAGTCTTGGAGTAAATCAGAATGTCATCAATAAACACCACAATGAACTTATCCAAGTACTCCATAAACACCTTGTTCATCAGGGACATAAAGTAGGCAGGTGCATTGGTCAACCCAAAAGACATAACAGTATACTCATAAAGCCCATACCTAGTGGTGAATGCAGTTTTAGGAATATCCGACCATCTGATCTTCATCTGATGATAACCAGAACGCAAATCAATCTTGGAGAACACTTTAGAACCCTCATCTGATCAAACAAGTCTTCAATGCGAGGTAATGGATACTTGTTCTTGATAGTAACCTCATTAAGCAACCGATAATCCACACACATCCTTTGAGTACCATCCTTCTTCTCTACAAAGATAACTAGTGCCCCCAAGGTGATGAACTAGGACGAATAAACCCCTTTTCCAAAAATTCTTTAATCCATTTCTTAAGTTCTAACAGCTGGGTACTAGACATTCTATATGGACGTTTAGAAATAGGAGCAGTACCAGGCAATAGATCAATAACAAACTCAACATCACGGTCAGGTGGCATCTCTGGCCAATAGAATCCACTAGACCACACTTTTGCTTGGGTTCGAAAATGGCTATAGTGCCCACCGTACTCCGCCGAGTGGCACTTTCTCAAAATTTCTAGCCTCTCTTCTCTTGGCACACATCTTCTCATGACTCCATCATTGCCAAGTTTGAAGAGGTACGATGCATCCGAAAAGTATTTTTGACTTTCGAAGATTATCCTCCTTTGAGAGTTTTTATCTAGATGATCAAGAGGCATCTTCCAAATCGCTCGAATGATATCAATCATCTAAATGTCTTTATCGAGCACTCGAAAGAGGTGGTCATCTCTCATCTTGTCTTCTATGGGCTCTTTATCATCTTGTCCACGGTTCAGCCTAGACAAATGATCGGCCACAACATTCTCCACCCCCTTCTTATCATGAATTTCAACATCGAACTTTTGGAGAAGAAGGATCCAACGGATCAATCGTGGTTTAGCATCCTTCTTATCCAAGAGATACTTGATGGTCGCGTGATCAGTGTAAACAATGACCTTCGAGTTCACGATATAAGACCTGAATTTTTCAAAAGCGAATACCACCGCTAGCAACTCTTTTTCCGTAGTGGCATAATTTAGTTGTGCCTTATTAAGAGTTTTACTAGCGTAGTAAACGGCGCGAACTTAGCCTTCCTTTCTTTGACCCAAAACCGCTCCTACGGTGTAGTCACTTGCATCACACATGATCTCGAAAGGTTGGCTCCAATCCGGAGGTTGAACACTGGGAGCACTCACCAAAGCACTTTTCAAGGTCCGGAATGCCGCTAGGCACTTCTCATCAAAGTCAAAAGCCACATCCTTTTGAAGGAGATGCGTTAAAGGCTTAGTGATCTTTGAGAAGTCCTTAATAAATCTTCTATAAAATCCGGCATGGCCTAGAAAGCTCCTCAAGGGCTTAACATCCGTCAGAGGTGGGAGTTGCTCAACCATCTCTAATTTAGCTTTGTCCACTTCAATTCCTCTCTCGAAAATAACATGTCCGAGCACTATGCCTTGCTTTACCATGATGTGGCACTTTTCCCAATTTAACACCAAGTCTACCTCCACACACCTTATGAGGACCTTATCCACGTTTGCCAAGCAATCCATGAACGTCTTCCCATAAACGAAAAAGTCATCCATGAACACCTCGACAATTTCTTCGATGAATTCCGAGAATACAACCATCATGCAACATTGAAAAGAGGCCGTAGCGTTGCATAGACCGAAGGACATCCTTCTATATGCAAACGTTCTATAAGGGCATGTAAACATTGTTTTGTGTTGATCATCTGGGTGAATGTGAATTTGCATGAACTCCGAGTACCCATCAAGAAAGCAAAAATAAGCGTGGTTTGCTAATCTCTCGAGCATCTCGTCAATGAACGGTAAGGGGAAGTGATCTTTCTTCATTGCTTTGTTTAGCTTTCGATAATCGATACACATCCGCCACCCGGTCACGGTTCTTTGCGGTATCAACTCATTCTTCTCATTATTCACCATGGTTAAACCTCCTTTCTTCGATACACAATGTACCAGGCTCACCCATTCGCTGTGCGGAACCAGGTAGATGATTCCGACATCAAGTAGCTTGATGACCTCTTTCTTTACTACCTCTCGCATGGCCTGAGTTAGCCTCCTTTGGTGGTCCACTACGGGCTTACATTGGTCTTCCATAGGTATACGATGAGTGCAAAAGGCTGGGCTAAGACCTTTGAGATCATTGATCGAGTATCCAATCACCTTCCTATGCTTTTTCAATAAATTCAACAACTTCTCATTTTCTTCGGGACTCAACTTGTCGCTCACGATGACTGGATAAGTCTTGTCTGGGCCCAAAAATTTGTACTTTAATCCTTTGGACAAAGGTTTAAGATCCACCTCGGGCACTTGTGGCTCCTCGGGTTTAATTTCTCCTATGTCCTCGAATTTTTCTTCCTCCACGCATCCATCTTTGTGGTTCTAATCCTTTCGTTACTTCTTCTAGTTCTTCGTCTTGTTGATCATTAACTTGATTCTCCATCGCTCTTTGTAGCTGGTCTCTAAGGGTTTCAACAAAACAAAGACTATCTACCTCCTCTACTTCTTCGTCTTCGGGAGAAAAAGGTGAAGAGTGTTTAGAAACGCGAAGAAAATTATATGTGTACTTCTTTCCATTAAGATTCATTGTTACTTTGCCTTTTCCGGCATCCAACACGACATCAACCAACTTAAGAAATAGCCTACCTAGGATTATGTGATCATGATTACTATGGTAAGCATCAATAGCAAAGAAATCGGTTGGTATACATTTTCCAGAGATTATTACATTCATGTTGCAAGCAATACCTAGAGGTCTAATAGTTCTACCATCTCCCATGATTAATTTTGTCGATGTTGGAGCTAAGTCTAGGTTGTGGTCTTGAACTTTATTGTAAATTTTAGAAGATAGGACACTTACTTGGGATCCGATGTCGCACAAAGCTTTGCATTGAAATCCATTGTTCTCGCAACTCAAGTGTGGTGCCGTCTTCTCTTCTTCTTCGGATCCTATCGCGTAAACTTCGGCGAGGCGAACGTATGGCGATGCTTCGGGCTTGATCCCCGTGATCCTTTTCACCTCGGCTATGTGTTCCGGATCCACTTCATCATCACCAAAGAGCTTTTGAAAGATCTCACCGGTGGTTTCAAGGTCGTACGAATCTTCTGCTTTCTTTTCCGGTGGGAACCCGTTTCCAACGCTCTTGCCATCCCCTTTTGGTTAGGAAACAATCTTCTCTTGTCGAATACTTCTCCGTAATCGATTGGAACCCAATCCATATGTTCGAACTCCCTTAATGGCTTCGCGCTTGACATACTTCTCTTGTTTATTTTATTTGATTCGGCAAAGTCAATGCTCGAGGTAGTTCTTGACTTGATGTGCTCTTTTTCAAGCTTTTCCGGGATCGGCTCCTCTTTTGTGACTTCTGAGGTTGCCTCTTTAGAAATTTCAGCACACTCCTTCATCCTTGAATTGTATTCCGGCTCTCCCACAAGTCTTGTTTCCCAATCTCTTCACATGGCCGCCGCTTTACAAATGTTTTGTAAAAGTTGAGCGGCTTCCGTGAGTGTGTTCTCCATGAGATCCCCACCTTCACACATTTGGACGTGTTGCATGCAACTAGGGGTTAAGGAAAAGAAAAATGTATGCAAGAGTACGTCACCAGAGAAGCCGAGTCTTGGTCCTTGTTCGATCAACACATTAAACCTTTTCCAAGCTTGATCTATCCCTTCCTCTTCTCCTTGCATGAAAGTGACCACTTGCCTCCTTAGATGTTGAACCTTGCTAATTGGAAATAACTTCTCGCAAAACTTCTTTGTCAACTTGTTCCAATTGCCTTCAACTTCAAAGGACGCAAACGAGTACCACGTCTTTGCTTCACTGGCAAGTGAGTAGGGAAAGAGATTCCATTTGAACCATTCATCGGGAGTTGCATAGCATCGTGAAATGCCTTATATGTCTATATGGGTTCTCTGTAACCATCCCTTCAAATAGGGTTGCCGCCACCATCTAGATGATCTTGGATTTGATTTCATACTTGGTCGCTTCGAGCTTCGAATCTGACTCTTGTACTTTTATGTCTTCACATCGAGGACTAGCGTAATCCCTTAGCGATTTCTCCGGTTCTTTCACGGGGTGATTGACGAATGCTATCTAAACAACAAAATAAAAACAAAAAACAAAAACAAAACAAAGTGGTTTTCTAGGTAATATGTGTTTGATGTTAGCAAACAAAAGATAAACTAAATATAAAAGAAAGTTAGATGCAAACCAAACGATGTAAACTAGCTTGCTCCCCGACAACGGCGCCAGAAAAAGGGGCTTGTTGACGGATAAAAGACGTATCCTCCTACGATCCGTAAGCATACGGACCAACACCTTTTTCACCACGGGATTCCCAAGGTTCTTGTCAATCCGCGGGGCAAGGGGATTACAAGCGTTTGATCTACTTCTACTACTAAATACCTAAACCCTATCTATGATTAAATTACAAAACGACTACACTACACTAGAGAGAACGATTAAGCCGACTAGATATGAAAGAGACACTTGCCCATGGGTCTACGATACATGAACATGCAACCGCTTAAAGCATGAAAACCAATCTAATCTATCGGGGGTTGTGACCACGGTTTCACCCTTTCCCTCCCCCCAAACTGTCACTACGCGGAGGTATTCTTGACTAGACCTATGATGGACACGGCGTATTGAATGGATCCAAGGGAGCATCAGGGCCCTTAAGCAACAAAACATATTCAACACAAGATTATAGATAGATGTTCCAACAAAGTAACGATTACATCCCAAGATCGATTACAACCCATGGACAAATGAGAAGATTACCCCATCAAGGTGCTAGACATGACACCGTTGATCATGGTGACACTTCCAACGGTGTCTTCCTTCTTCTCCACTTGTGGGTGTTTCCTTCGAGTTGGGTGATCCTTCTCCGGAGATCTCCCTCCTCTATCTCTAGCTTGTGAATGGCCTCCCGGTGCGAATGGCTCTCTCTCTTGCGAATGGCGGCGCCTCCAGGGACTTAGGGTTGAAGATCCTTCAGGTGCAAGGAAAGGGGGGCCGAACCGATCCCGAAACTGGGCTAGGCCGGCGGCTTGAGCCGACCGGCCCAGGCCCATCCCAGCGCGGTTCGGTCGCCCCTTTGCTCTCGTGGGTCCTCATGTGATTATGCACTTTGCCCCCTCCATTTGCATCATTTTGACGATGTCATCCTCGCGTCCAAGATGGAGGTTCTCCGTGCATGAAGTCCGGTCTTTTATGCTTCAATCCTCGGGGATGTTCCTTTGTAACACTTCGGTCCTTGCCACCAGTGGAAGTGATTTCATCAAGCTCATGAACACGAACAAGACTCCGTAATTGCTCCTTTGAACTTGTTGTGAATCCGTCCTTTATGTCCATATTTTCCTACATAAACACAACACTTCCAAATGCATGCACAAAGATGAACTTGTTAGATGATTAGTGTGCCTAGTGGAGGGTTAGTTCCATAATCAAATCCAAACCAAAGTGTAATGAACATGTTAGATGTACCAAAATACTCCGTCAACAACGTCCTAACATCGGAGTGAATGAGTTGAAAAGGGAAAAATGCAGGTGTTTCAGATGGCTGGAAAGGGAGTCTAACATTTTTGCCCACATGAAATTGATGATAGTGGTGTGTGGCAAATTTATTACATTGTAAATTCAAAGTATGCAGAACCTGATGCCGAACAGGTGATCTCGAGTGCCCAAGGTGATGGTGCCACAACTCGATGGTCGCCTCCGATGATGTAGAAAGAGCTTGAGGTGCAGGAAACCGGAGAGGGTAAAGATCAGCAGATGAATCACATCGGAGCTTCACCACTTGGGTTGACAGATCCTTGATAGAAAAACCGACATGGTCAAATTTGATAGAAACGTTGTTGTCATGAGTATGTTGTTGAACGGAAACTAGATTCTTAACAATGGAAGGAGTGACTACAACATTATTAAGTTGCTGAGGTGAAAAGGATGTAGGAATGTGGGCACCGACTGTATGAGTGACAGGCAACCGAGCTCCATTTCCAACTGTGATAACTAATTGAAAGGGGGTGGGAGAAGAAGAAAGAATACCAGAGGTGTTGGATATGTGTGAAGAAGCCTCAGTGTCGAAGTACCATTCTAAAGAGCTTGGTGGTGGCTGAGTGGTGACACCGGCATTGTTGAGTGCAGCGTACAGGGTGCTAGTGTCCCAGACAGGAGCACTGATGGGTTGCAGCGCTGGAGGTTGTTGTTGGACCACCATGGCCTGCTGGGCTGGTGGATGGGGGCCCAACACGCTGGATCCTGAGGCCCGGAATGGCATGGACCAGGCTTGCACCACATCAGTCCATGGGTTGTAGTTGGCTGCCCACTGTGCCTGAGGACAAGATCCAGGGCTGTCGCCGCCGCTGGCCGGAGCAGAGTCGTCGGAGGGACTGTGGCCGTGACGTTTGGACTTGTTCTTGTAGCCACGGTTGTCGTCGTTGCTGGGAGATTCGCAAGAGGACGAGAAGTCGCCCGGAGTAGCGGAGCCACCACAGGTGGAGGAGCCGTTGTGCGAGGCGAGGAGTGCCTGACCGACCTCTGTTTTGTCGTCCTGCTGCAGCTGAAGCTCCTCAAGAAGGCGGTAGGAATGAGCACTCATGAAGGTGTGAGTTTTGGAGGTGAGCACCGGCTTGACATGGCGGAAGCGCTTGTTCAGGCCTTGGAGCAAGTTCAACACTTGGCTTGGCTTGGAGACGGGGTGGACGACATCACAGAGATTGTCGGCCAGCTTCTTCAACTTGTTGCAATAGTCGGTGATGGAGAGATCGCCTTAATCGAAGCTGTGGAATTCGGCCTCAAGGAGCACCGCGACAAGACCGAACTTACCAAGAGCAAATTCGATGAGGCATCTCCATTGACTATAGTTGGAGTCAAGAAGATCAAGAAGCATAGGAACATGATTATGGATGTTGACTGTCTGAACCACAGCAAGGGAGGCAGGTTGAGGTTGGTAAAGGAAGAGGTCGGACTCACCGGAATCAGAGGAGGACGAAGAGCGAGCAGAAGAGAGAGCCATGTTTGCGCAAGAAAGGAGGAGCAGAAGCGAGAGGATAGGAGCGACTGGTAACTGATACCATGTAGAAAGCTAGAAAGCTATTGGATCAACCGTGATCTCCATTGATCTCAGGCTTAGCCTTATATACAACAGGATTACAACAAGCTCGGTCAAAAAACTGTCAGCTATCCTAGTCTTGCGGGCACACTGTGCACGGAGTTGTGGATGTCGTGGACTAGAACGCGTCCGCGCCTAGAATGCCGGGAGCGTGCCGAGCGCGTCGTGCGCACTACTGAAGTAGGTGGAGTTCATCCGCCAATAACGTCATATGCGCATGGCTTACACATGCCAGAGCTTGTGCGCATGTAACTGAAACAAATAGGGAAACAAACTATCATAATGACATGCACGAGATTACTAGCAATCCTCCTATTCTTGCGTATGCCCTGCAAATCAACTACACAAGTCTGGAACGAAGCTCACAAAAGTGTTGACGCCCCCAAAGCCTTGGTCCAAATGTCCGCCAGATGTACTGATGTACTGAATTTTCATCCGGTTCCCCTCAACACACTCACGAATGAAATGATACCTCAGTTCAATGTGTTTGCTGTGATCATGGAAAAACTAATTCTTGTTGAGCACGATGGCAAATTGGTTGTCAATCTTCAGATCAAATGCTTCGGCCTTCTTGCCTTTCAATTCTCTTCAAGTAGCCGGGTTAGCCAAATCCCATGGCAAGCAGCAGTTTTACCTATAACATACTTTGCCTCACATGAAGATAGGGAAACTATCTTTTGCTTCTCAGATTTCCATGTGTCTGTGTTGCCGTCGAGGAAGAAGAAAACTCCAATGGCACTCTTGCTAGATCACTGTCACTGAAACCAGTTAGTTGTGCATCCTTCTTCCTCTTGTAGTGACACCCATAATTCTGAGCCCTACTACATATCTCAACACCCTCTTCACAACCAGTAGGTGCGGTTTTGTTGGATTCTCCATGAACAGGCTAACATAGCCCATAGAGAAAGCTAAATCCGGCCTTGAATTCACCAGGTACCGAAGAGAACAACAATACTCCTATAGAATGTTGCATCAACAACTGGGGCTGAGCTCAACTTACTAAGTTTGAGGTGTGGTTCCATTAACATGCGACTTGGCTTGCAAGTGCTCAGATCAGTCACCTCAGAATCTTGGTGGCATAGGCGCTCTGGCACACGGTGATGCCCTCCTCCGACTGCTTGACCTCTAGCCTAAGGTAGTAGTGAAGGAGTCTCAAATCACTCATCTTGAAGGTGGAGTGCATCTCTGCCTTGAACTTGTCTATGCCGTCCTAATTGGCGCTAGTGATCACAAGGTCATCGACGTAGACCCCCACGATAAGGTGGTGCGCGCCAGTGTCACGAAGATAGATGGCGTACTCGGAACTGCTCCTCTGGAACCAAGCTTGATTAGGGACTCGTCGAGCTTGGCCTACCAGGTGCGTGGGGCTTTACACAAACTGTACAAAGCCTTGACGAGGTGCAGCGCTTGATGTTCATGGCCTCGAAGAACAAAACAAGGCGGCTACTGGACGAAGACTTGCTCCTGCAGCTCTCCGTTCAGATACACGGATTTTACATCCATGTGGTGCATTGCCAAACCTTCATAGGCTGCAAGACCAAGAAGTAACCGCACAAACTCAAGCCACGCCACAGGCGCGAGCACTTCTTCCTGATGCTGCACATAGCCCTTCGTGACGAGTCTTGCTTTGTTCTTGGTGATGATCCCATCAGCGTCCTTCTTGTCCTTGAAGACCCACTTGAGGCCAATTGCTTCTACACCCGGTGGCAGATCAGCCAACTTCCAGGTGCCACTAGCCTCGATCGATGTCATCTCATTGAGCATCACAAGGCGCCAACACTCGTGGCACAACACCTCCTCGTACGATGTTGGCTCGATGTCGCAAGCCATCATGAGCTGCTCCTCCAGATCCCGTGCAGCTAGGCTGGGAGGGGAAGAGGAGCGGAGTACATTGTCGATGTAGCGGTATCAGGCCAGTGTGTTGTCGTCATGGTTGGCATCCAGATACTCATTAGCGCCAGTGTCGGGTGGCATGGAGAACTCGACGGTCGCGTGCGGTGTCGGTCTTGGCGTGCCACCTGCAGATGTTGCAGCTTCGTGCAGTGTGCGGTGATGCTGATGGCGACGAAGATGTGGGCAAGATTGGTGACAATGAAAGCGATGCAGAAGCTGGTGTTGTCGACATGGTGGTGGTGATCATAACGGGGTAACCGCTGCCATGTTCCTCGATCACGAAATCCTCTGCTTCACCATGTTTTGCAGGCCGGGCCCATTGGGCGCCCTAATCGAAGATGACATCGCAACTGATGTGCACACGCCGGGTCGTCTCATCGTAGACGCGGTACGCCATGGATCCTGACTCATACCCGACAAAGATCATCAGCTTGCTCAGATCATCGAGCTTCTTCTGGTGCGGCTTCGTCGGCTTCACGTGAGCGACACACCAAAACGTGTGGAGGTGATGCACACTCGGTGTGCTCCCTATCCACAACTCATATGGCATCTTCCTGGCGATGCTCTTGTATGACAACCAGTTGAGGAGGTGGACGACAGTGGTGACAACTTCCCTCTAGAACACTCCGGAGAGGCACTTGGCCTTCAGCATGCTCCATATCATCCCAACAACACTCTGGTTACAGTGCTCCACGATGCCATTTTGCTGGGGAGAGTACAGAGCGGTGAGCTCATCTGGTACTCCCAGCTCGGCGCAGTACTTGTTGAATTCTGCCGTCGTGAACTCTCCTTCGCGGTCCATGCGGAGCGCCATCAGCTTCTTTCCTAACTTCCTCTCTGCAGCAGCCTGAATGTTCTTTATCACCGCCGCCACGACGTCCTTGGATGGCAACAGAGACACCCACATGTAGCGGGAGTAATCATCAACAAGGAGGAGGAAGTATATGTTACCACTTGGTGTCTCCGGCGTGATTGGGCCACACAGGTCTCTGTGCAGCAGCCTTCTGTGGGAATGAGGCACATCGTTGTTTCCCTTCTAGGCAAGCTTCACAGAGTTGCTCCACCTAATTGAGGTGAGGCAACCCACGCACTAGCTCGTCGCTCACCATCTTGCGGAGTGGGCAGAAGTGGAAGTGCCCGAAACGCACGTGCTAGGTCCAGGTCGCATCATAGATAAGCACCACCAAGCAAACTGGTTGTGCAATGGTGATGTCTAGCATGTTGTTGACGGTGAAATTCCGTCAACCTAGCCATGAGTTTACCTTCGGTGTTGGCATGGGTTTTATATTTTATCCATTGGTACTAACCCCCTTTGTATAACAAGTTCGTTCGTGCATGTCGGTTTTGGAGTTTAGTGTTTATGCAGGATTTTAGTGTTGAAAGCAAGACTTCCGGGATAAGTTCATCAAGCACCTCATGTCGGTGTTTAAACCTCTCGACCTCCATGGGAGGTACCCGCAGCAAGGTAGAAGGTGGGGATCGCCATGATCTGGAACCCGAAGGTATGCGTGAGGACACAAGACACAAGATTTATACAGGTTCGGGTAGCCAGAGTAGCTACCCTATGTCCTGTCTGCTGTATATTGCGTCCAGCGCTTGGTGTTGTTCCCCGGAGGGATTGTGGATGTCTGGCTAGGTACCCGGCCCTCCTTTATATAGTCCAGGGGGCGGGTTCCTAGTCGGTTACAAGGCAGGAGTCCTAGTAGGATTACACAGAGCGAGTCCTAGTAGGAGTCCGTCTTCTACTCTTTTTCCTTCCTTGCATGAGTACCTGGGGTGTATGCCCGACAAGCCCCGAGCACGTTGGAGTCGAGAGTAGTAGTTCGAGTAGTCTTGAAGCCTCTTCGAGTAGTTCTTAAGCGTCCTCGAGTACTGCTTGGAGAAGTCTTCAATAGTACTTGAACTGCCGCGAGGCTGGAAGGTGGTCCAGCTCATTTGTCTTGAAGTCGAGATTTATATGGAAGTGCGATTGCAAAATCACACTCCATATGGAGTAGCCCCCGAGCCTTAGGTTGAGTTGTAGACTCTGGCTGAGGGTCAATCTTGATTCTGCTTCCGTCTTGAAAAAATCAACTGATGAGTGTAGCCTAGTAGCCCTTGAGCCTTGGAACGATTGAAGAATCAGTCCGAGGGTCTTCAGTGTTTGCGGAAGTCATCATTTGAGTAATCTTGTAGCGTTTAGCCCCCGAGCTTATTGCCAGGTGAGCCGTAGGAGCCACGTCGAGTAGTTGTTGGTGTTGAGCCCCCGAGCTAGAGAGCTAGCGGAGACTACTCGAGTTATCATCGAGTAGTAATTTGGTGAGTAGCCCCCGAGTTCAGGAACTAGCCCTGCCGGTGGAGGTATGCGGAGCGTACCGGAAGTCGTCGCCGAAGCTTGACCTGAAAGTAGAGATGCGTACATTATGTAGCATTTTTGTAGAAATTGAATCTACAAATGACAAATACAAACATGAATATAGATGTAAATGTCATGTGTCATGCTCTTGTTGTGGTCGTTAGGCGTCGAGTAGTTAGCCTGATGCGGTTTAGCGCCCAGTCTCTGTGGTCGCTGTTTAGCCATAGCCGCTAGGGCCTGAAGGCATGACAGGAGAGCTGGTTTAAGCGCCCGGTCTCTGAGGAGCCTGTTTAGCCATAGTCGCTGGGGACGTGGAGGCATGACAGGAGAGCCGAGGCTTTGCGTGGATCAAGGCGTGTGCTACTGGAGAGAGACCATTAAGAGGTAGACGAAAGTAGTCGACATGGCGACAAGAGAGAGCGCGATTGCTCGTTGTTCCGCATGGCGGAGAGCAGGATTGCGCAGTGCCTCCTCAGGGTGTAGCCGTTGTGCACCTCCAACACTTAGTACACGAAATGTCGTGGCAAGAGCCTCCTAATTTGGTGTACCAAGCCTGTGACAGTCAGTCAACGGTCCCCAAGGAATAGCTGTCACGGTGTAGCTCTGCTGGCAGGTAGCCGTTGAGAGGCGTACACGAAGTAGTCTTCAGTGTTGGTTCCTGTATGCGGAAAACAAGCCGAAGAAGAAATAATTATTGAAATAAGTGACTTAGCTTGATTTGCGGAGAAGAGTCGACGAAGCCGTGGCGGTCGGTGTTGGAGCCGCGACGGTTGTTGCTGAAGTCAACTAGTCGGAGGTGGATCAGACTAGTTGTTGATGTCGCGGTAGCCATCCTCGACTAGTTTTCTAGTTGAAACCAGTCGAGATGAGTAGTCGAAGTAGTCGTACGCCCAGAAAACGACGTCGTGGCGGCGTACGGCGTAGTCGATGTAGAGCCGCTGCGGCTGAGAGACGAGTACCTGCGGTGCACGACAAGGTTGACGTAGAGCCCGTGCGGCCGGGTGACGAGTAGTCACGGCGCACTGTGTAGTTGTACTCGAGTAGTTGAAGTAGGTGTACTCATGTACATCTTGCCGTGTGCACCAAGCAAATTGGTCTTGAGTATAATGCTCCCAAATTTTGTTTTTCTCGGACAGGAGTTCATAATTGCCTTCACATGATTGCTCTGTTCCGTGCTTGACGTGTTGGCAACTTCGTCCCTGAGTTCGGAACGGAGAAAAGTAACCCTGGAGACCGAGTCAGCGTCGTAGGTGCAGTGCCTGATCTGGTCGTATGTCCTTCTTTGTGTCGAACTCTACGGATGCGTTGCGCCATGCAAGAGCCTGATAGCAAACAACGCAATTGTATCGCGGCGGGTTGATTGGTCTTGATGCTTGCATGCGTGGCAGTGATGTGCCCAGATGAACACGCCGAGTTGCCGAGAGGTAGCTCAGGATAAATCTGAACTCGACCTTCGATGATAGCGTCTTGAGGTTGATAGCGAACAAGGCAAGTCGCCGAGAGACAGTTCAGGATAAATATGAACCTGACGAGTCATCAAAGTCAAATAATTTTGTTGCTAAAGATCCTTCGAATTCGCTGGTGATCATGACGATGGCCCCACGGTGGGCGCCAGCTGTCGGTGTTTAAACCTCTCGACCTCCATGGGAGGTACCCGCAGCAAGGTAGAAGGTGGGGATCGCCATGATCTGGAACCCGAAGGTATGCGCGAGGACACAAGACACAAGATTTATACAGGTTCAGGTAGCCAGAGTAGCTACCCTACGTCTTGTCTGCTGTATATTGCGTCCTGCGCTTGGTGTTGTTCCCCGGAGGGATTGTGGATGTCTGGCTAGGTACCCGGCCCTCCTTTATATAGTCCAGGGGGCGGGTTCCTAGTCGGTTACAAGGCAGGAGTCCTAGTAGGATTACACAGAGCGAGTCCTAGTAGGAGTCCGTCTTCTACTCTTTTTCCTTCCTTGCATGAGTACCCGGGGTGTATGCCCGACACCTCATGACAAGACCTTGAAGCCCGGTACAAGTCAAGCAATGAAGTAAACATGACTCCAAGAAGCCCAGGCACCAAACCTGAGAAGATGAAAAACTCCGAGGACCTAGTCAGAAAACTGTCGAATCTTGCGGGACAAGGAGCTTCATCCAATCCGAGAATAAACTGACGACAGGGCCCACATGCAGATCAGGGAAGAATTTAGAAGACTCGGGAACAAACACCGGGCAACGAAGGCTGTCGGCTGGGCCGAAGTGGGCCCAGGTCGGCCGGCCCAACCCATTTCGTGGCCCAGTCGACCCCCCCTTTGACCTAGCCGCCATTCGAACTATTTATAGCCTTGAGGCTAGGAGCCACGCATCAACTCATTTGTCATCAGCCGCTGAGGAGCAGAGAAGAGCGGGACACCATCTCGTAGAGGAGAGGGTCGAGCTAGTTGACTAGGATCTCCCTAGCTGGTGTGGGAACCTTGCAAAGAAGGCCACATCGGAGTTCCCAGAGCTAGAAGCAAGATCAAGGTAAGATCCCGATGGTGATCTTGATTCATGTATCATGTAATGTTGAATTATCAAGTTGCAATCTGATTTCTAGTGCTCAAGTGTTTCTCCTACGTCTTTGATTTCGATAGGCTTTTTGTATCTTAAGATCTATTCTCGAGATAGATCACCGAGGATGTTCTTGTAGCCGTGGTGGCTAGAGGTGCATGCCTGACCTTCCGAGAGATTTCAACTTGTCTTTGGACTTACCCTAGACTAACCCTCACGAATAGGGGTGTGTTGTGACAGAACGGTGGCTCCAAAAGGCGGGTGTTTTCGGAGTTGAACGGGAAACCATGATTTAAAGAAGCTTTTTATGAGATTAAACTTGTTTACATCTTCGTTGCTCAGAACTTCAACGAAGGCTTGATCCAATCTCTCTAGATTGATTTATCTATCCCCTCTATCTCTTGCTACCTCCGGCTTTCATAGATTAGATTCGTTTTCATGATGTTCTTTAAGATTAGATGCATAGGTTTCACCTTTCGAAGATCAAAGTTCTTGGCTTTATTAGATTGATTCTTGCATCGCACATTGTTCCACAGATTCGATACCTTGGGTTCACACTTGAGGGAAGAAGGGTCCCTTGACTACGACGGAGAATTTGTTCGTTTGCAAGTCCACTTGAAGTTTAATACGAATATACACCGTCAACAAGCCCCTTTTTCTGGCGCTGTTGCCAGGGAACAAGTGATCTAGGTTCGATCTTTTATTGCTTTTTGTGTAATTTTCAGTTTTCTTTTGGTTTTTTTTTTTGCATCTACTAACTTTTGATCATCCTCAAAATCAATCTATTCTAGTTTGTCTAACCCTAGTTTTCTTAGATTTGTTTTTTTCGTTTTTGTATATTTTGTTTATCGCTAACCCTAATAGGAGATTGATGGCTACCTCTCCAACAAACCTGATATTTTTGTGGATGATCTAGAAAAACTTTACAGGCTAAGAAGACACGAAGCACAACAAGCTAAGAAGATAGATTTTGTAGATTCGAAGTCGGAAGACGAAGGATCGTTGGAATCTCTGAAGAAATCACCACCTCAAAGTCCTCGGGACAATCGACTTCCACCGATGGGAGAACAACCGCAAGAACGCAAAATCAGGGAGCTATGCACCCCGGACATCATCGACCTACCAATCTTGAATCTCGCGGATATCGGAAGGCCGTTCGAGATGAAGACCTCAACAATCCGCATGGTGCAACATTCACCCTTCACTGGTAAAGAAGATCCGAAATTTCACCTCCTAGCGTTCGTTTAACTATGTCAAACATTCAACATGGACGGGGTGACTCAAGATCAAATGAGGGCGAGGATCTTCCCGTTCTTGCTACTTGGGAAGGCTTTGCAATGGTTCTACTCTCAGCCGGCGGAGACGGTGCAATATTGGGATGCATTGATGAGGGCCTTCATGAAGGAATACTACTCACCGGGTAAAACTCAAAGCTTGCGTAATAAGATTGCTACTTTTGCTCAATATCCTACGGAGACTATCTCGGAGGCATTCGAGTGCTTCAATGAGTACACTCGGGTGGTTCCACATCACAAGTTCCCGAAGGAGGACCTCGTTCAAATGTTTTACCAAGGACTCACCATGGCGTCAAGGATGATCATTGATGCATCGGCGAGAGGATCTATCATCGAGCTTACGCCAACTCAAGCTTTGACTTTATTCAAGAAGGTCGCGGACAATGACACGTGGGCGCCATCTGGACGCTTACTTTCGGTTCAACCCGCGGGGAACGTCAAAGGAGTCTTGCAAGTGGAGAAGGAGGACATACTCGAAGGCAAGATCAATTCGCTTATGTGGAGGTTGAAGAAGATGGAGATAGAAAAGAAAGAGGCTCAAGACTTCAAGGCTGCCAAAGCAAAGTCCACATGTGAAGAGTGCGGAGAATATGGCCATGTCCAGAAGGATTGCCCGGAGGAAGCCAAGGTGCTCGACTACATGAGGAAGGGAGATTTGCCAAACTTCCGCTACGGGCAAGGTAGACCTCAATTTAATGCAAGCTCATCCATTCCAAATTCAGTTCCGCTTCGTATACAATTGAGGACTTCATGGACGAGCAAGCTAAGATCAACAAGGACACCGTCCCCAAGTTCAAAGCCATAGAAAAGGTGTTGGAGAACATCGATAGCAAGGTGACGGAAGTCGGAAGCTCCAACCATCAAGTGCTCAACATGATGAAGATGCTCGAGATGCAAGTGGGACAACTTGTTGGGCGCCTATCCGCTAATGAAGGGAAGCTTCCGGGACAACCTAAAGGTACCGAAACGGCGAAGGCTATTCAAACTCGTTCGGGGAAGGAGACCGAAGATCCGGAACATTCCACGGGAGCAAGGAAGCCTAAACCATCCGCCGAGACGGAGGAATTTGCTAAGGAGGAAGTTATGGAGATCATCACCGAAGAGCTCGAGTTTGAGATGCCGGGAGAAGACACGAAGATACCATAACTCAAGTCACGCTACTTCCAAGGTAAACTTGATAATCACTTTGAGAAGTTTGCGGAGGTTGTGCGTAGACTTAGTATCAACATGCCATTATTGGATGCCCTTAAAGTTCCTACATATTCTCGTTACTTCAAATATATCCTTGCAAATAAATATGACATAGCAACACTCGGGGTAGATCATGTCTAAGATGTACGAGCAATGTAGCGCCGCTATTGCAAATGGACTAGAGAAACAAAAAGACCCTGGATGCCCGACAATTCCATGTTTCGTTGGTTCATTCAAGTTCGAGAAGGCATTATGCGATCTTGGAGCAAGTGTGAGTGTCATGCCAAAAGATGTGTTCGAGAAGCTACGCCTACCATTGGAGCCTACAGGTATGTGCTTGGAGTTGGGTGATAACTCCATTCGCTATCCCTTGGGCATCACCGAAGATGTGCCCATGAAGGTCGGACACCACTTCATCCCCGTCGACTTTGTGGTGCTCGAGATGGGAGAGAGGGAGAAGCCACCACTCATCCTTGGGAGGCCTTTCCTCAAGACCGTGGGAGCTACCATTGATGTTGGAAAGGGGGAGATCAATTTCGACATTAACGGCGAGAGGAGTTCCTTCAAGTTTCGACCACGCCTCGAGGTACGCAATATGATTGAAGTTAAATATGTTCCACCTCATTGTCGTGTTGTTAAGGAAGAGCCAAAGAAGAAGGAAGTGAACAAAATCAAAGAAGCCGTTGCATCCGTCAAGACAAAGGAACTAAAGCCGCCTGTGAAGATCAAAAAGATGACTAAGCCGGAGAATAAGCCCGTGCCCAAGATGGTGCAGAAGTGGGTACCCAAGATTGCAACGCCCGCAAAGAGCGTTGATCCGAAGTAATCAAGTGAAGAAGTCTAGCCATGAGCTATAAACGAAGTGGTAGGCGGGAGGCAACCCGTTTCGTCGAGTCAAGAATAAGCTACCGGGAGGACAACCCGATTCAAGATATTTTTCGAGTCTTTTCAAGTAAGTTAGTTTCGAAATTTACTACGCAAGACATTAGACTTAGAGTGGTTCAATAATATTAGAGACATAATTCTTGGTTGAATATTTTGCTTGGATCATAAACCCTTTACATGAACCATCCTATGTGTTGTTTGCTTCTTTTCAAGAAACCAAAACCAAATAAATTCAGAACCTAACTCAACCTTTCATCCTCTTTATGATGTTGTGGTTGACTTGTTTTACATGCTAAAAACACACGAGTAGAGCCACGACTTGTACTTAGATGTTATTTAAATTTCAGCACGTGGTAGGACGCACGTGAATCTAGAAACTTAACTTTTTGGTTGGTTTAAAAATCTATATCCTTGGTTTCTCGAAGGTTAGAATTTTTCTAAGACTCATTTAATTTTATTTCATTCAAAATCTCTCTCATTTAGCCAAAATTAGAACCTAAACCTATGCCCTCATGATCAAGCCAGGAAAAGTTTGCTCTCAATTAATGAAGGCAAACAATACCAGTGAGACCGATACAAATGTAGTCGGAAAATATTTTTGACTTACATCTTGTTTTTAATACTTTAAAAACTTCTCTAAATTTGTGCTTGAGCTCTTCCATAGCTCCGAATTTATTTTTAATTTTCGAAATTAGAGGAGTGCTTAACCTTAAGACATGTTTAGAGGGAGGTAATCTAGTTAAGCAAATCATGCATGCACCATGATGCATCACGGGATGCCCTTCCAACAACTTTCATCAAGGTCACATGCAAAGGACAAGCATGGGTGGGCAGCAAGCATTGTTTTGCAGGAAATTCATGGTGGCATGTGAAGCAAAGACATCCAGTGGAAGGACCAATAATGCAAGCAAAGGAGTGGATGAGAGAGTTTGGGTGGTAGAACTGGTGGAGCACGCGGGCACTAAAGTCACAAAGTGAAGATGATCAAGCTGGAGAAAACTGAGCTAGGGAGGGGCACGAGGCCACCCAAGCCGGTCGACCCAGGCCGGCCGGCCTCCCCTATAAATGCACCCCTAGTGCTCTTCTTTGGCAGGCAAGCAACTCTCCCATCTCTCTGTTTGTGTGCTCGAAGTTTTAGTCTAGAACCACCTTAGACTTAGCCATCCTTCCCAAGTTTGTTTTGCCAAACAAATCACACCCTTAATCCACTCAAAGTACATACTCCTAAATAATTCTTGTGTGCTTTGTTACCGGTTAAAACCCCAGGATTATATTAGAGAGAAGAGTGCTGCAATCATGTGGAAGAAAACCACAAGTCTCTTCACCAAGAAGAAGGGGTCGTCGTCGTCCAAGCCATCTTCGAAGACGTCTTTGAGGAGGCACTCGGTTTCTGAGTCTCCTCAGAGCATGGAGGAGGACACGACACCGCCGAGGAGAAATGATACTCTCCTCCTCGGTGGTATGAGGGCCACAAGGAGCTCGTCCATGAGGTTTACCGAACCTCAAGGGCGTACGGAGGAGCCGCCCGTCCCACCTCGTCGATCGACCCGATCATCCGCTCCACCTCTTTACACTCCGCGCTACTCCGCATATGGCTTCATCATCATGTCGGAGGAGGAGGAGGAGAAGAGACTCTCTTGCCTTGAGAAGAGGATTGTGGCGAATGTCGATTTTGACGATCAAGCTCTCAACTCATTTTGTTTTGGCACAGACATTTATTATATGTTTGGGCACCTTGGATGGGTGCAATTCTCCAATGGGGTGTCGGCAAATACCCACATGGAATTTGCCTTGAAAATTCTAATGACCATGGCACCTATCCTTGATGAGGGGGTGCCGAGTTTATCATTCCGGTTGGAGGGAATTCAGCAAGTGGTTCCCTATGAAAATATTAGGGAGCTACTTGGTTTCCAAAAGGGAGCTCCGGAGAAAGTAGACATGCCAGAAGGCATGTTGGATGGATTTTGGAACTTGATATGAGGAGAAGCCCACCAACAAACGAATTCCATCCGGAACCCCATCATCCAAGTGTTTCACTCATGGATGTGTAAAAGGATTTTGGGGAGAATGAGGGAAACAAAGGTGACCAACACGGAGTTGAATTGGCTTTACTCAGCTTTAATTGCCAGGCAGCCAATAGACCCCTCCTACCTCATGATCAACCGATGGTGTTGTGAAGCAACATCGGGATCGGGAGATATTGGTTTGGGGTGCTACCTCTCCATGTTGGCCATGTCCTTAAGACCAGGTATTCCAAGAAACCTCGAGCATCTTCTACCCGGGACCTCTCTCGAATTTGAATACATTTAGCAAGGAAAAAATCTAAGTGGAGATGAGAGGGGAGGCTTTAAAGTGGCCAAAGTGAACTTACCCCTTCCGGATCCAAGACTAAGACTCTTTATTCAAGGGAAGGAAGATTGGTTGGAGGAAGGGCTCCTTGTGCCGGCAAGGAAGAATAAAAGAGGAAGAATTGTAGAAGAAGGATCCTCCTCGACACAAGAGGGAGGTGCACAACAAAACTATGTGCCACCGTATGGAGGAATTCCTACACCACCAAGTTACTACGGAGGGTCACCGATGCAAGCATGGGTGAGTGGTGCAGCCATGCCCCCACAAAATTATGTGGTGCCCAACATAACCTTTGCGGAGTCCTATGCACAATTTCCTCAACCACAACAAAGTGTGGCCATAATTGGAGGATATGCTGCAAGGAACATGCAAAACATTGCAGCCATCCAATCCAACGCGACTCAACTAGGTGAGGGCAATGTAAATATTGCCTATGAGCTTGGGCGCCTTCACCAAGTACCGCCGGATCGATTCATAGGTGGGGATGTCCAATCCTATTATGAGCAAGGATACAACCACCAAGATTATCAATACCAACCACAGCGGAAGATTAGAAGAAGGAGGAGCTTTAGTTTTCTTTTCTTTTCCCTTCTTCTTTAATTTTCAGCTTGTTTTTTCTTATGTATGCGTAGTGTTTTCAGTTTTTATTTAAATTTCCAGCATGTGTGTTAGGTTGTTTTCATCATGAATAAAGTCACCACCTTGTTTTTACCTTTGGTAAAGTTACAAAATTTATGCCATGATGATATATGATTATAATTGTCGCTTTGTTCATTTTTGTATTTGTTTATGCATGATTAAGCTAATGCTCTCTTAAAATAAAAATATGAAATTATCTAAATGCTAGCTTAATCTTTAGCGGAGGTTATGATAAAAATAAAGACCCATAGTGTTTTATATGCTCTCAAGTTTTAGATGGATTAAAGATGATTTTTATTCCTAAAAGTAATGCTGACCTTGTCATAAATATCACTTGCGTGTTGCTCTACCTATCGAGAGCCTTACAAATATTTGAGTGCATAAACCTTAGTATACAAGATTTATTTTTGGGTGAGTTATTGCAGGCCATGATTTCTCTGGCCCGAGACTAAGAAGCTGGTCATTCCGTTTTTGCGTATCTATCTTATTGCAAGCCCTTCATCCGTGCATTGTGTATCCCCACATCGGAGATCTCACAAACCTCGCTGGATATCCACCCTGATAACCAAATATCATCTTTTGTGATTACCTCCTTGACCACAACCTATCGTTGAGTATGGATCATCAATTCAATACAGATTGCAAGATGGTGCCAAGATTAAGATTTCAAGTATCTCTCCAAAGGAAAAATATTTCCGGTACCTACCTTATCTCTATCACCTCTTTGCCCGAGGACGAGCAAACGTCTAAGAATGGGGGAGGAGGTAGGTACAATGCAATTTTAGAATTCAAAGGGGAGCAAATAAAAAATGAGAAAGAGAAAGAAAGAAAAAAGAAGAAGAAAAAAGAAGAAGAGAAAAAAATGTATGTATGAGAAAAAGAAAAAAATATATGTGTAAAAATAAAATAAAGTGAACTCCCCGGTTCTCTAAAGTGCATTAGGAATTTCAAGGTTTCAAAATTTAAAGATCCATACTCATTTTTCCAACCATTTGCAATCCGATAACGAGGACTTCCTTTGTGCCTTGGGATCACTCTTTGCCATTTGCACATGTCCACCTATCTCAAGTGTGTGTATTTTTCTCCCCCTCTCCTTGATATAACATTATTTTCCAATGATCTTTTTGACGAGTCTCGGTAAGACCATGAGAAGCTTGTCTTGTTTTGACAACATCTTATTTATAATATCTTGGTAGGACTAAACTTTCCCAATATGCTCTATATAAAGCCTACCACATATATATGTTATGAGAGGGAAAGGAGTAGAACAAATAGGCTTGAGAGACAAGATGAGATGAGAGTTCATGAGCAAGATGCAAGATGATTTAAATTTGTGAACTTGGTTTAGCTCTTTTTCATCTCATTCTTTATTTCAAAATTTCTGAGATCTATTTGAATTTGGGAGCATGTTAATACTTGTGGGAAGAGCTTAATTAATATCTACCCTCTGTAGAAATGAAGGGTAGTACATTATGAAACTTTAACGAATTAAATTTTTGAGAGCATTATGTTTTCTTGTGTATAATCAAGTGCAAGGTTTAAACAATGAAGGGCAACGATGATATCCATCGAAGGCTTACTCAAGGACGAGCAAGGTTTAAGCATGGGGGAGATGTTGACGGTGAAATTCTGTCAACCTAGCCATGAGTTTACCTTCGGTGTTGGCATGAGTTTTATATCTTATCCATTGGTACTAACCCCCTTGGTACAATAAGTTCGTTCGTGCATGTCGGTTTTGGAGTTTATTGTTTATGCAGGATTTTAGTGTTGAAAGCAAGAGTTCTGGGATAAGTTCATCAAGCACATCATGACAAGACCTTGAAGCCCGGTACAAGTCAAGAAATGAAGTAAACATGACTCCAAGAAGCCCAGGCACCAAACCCGAGAAGATGAAAAACTCCGAGGACCCAGTTAGAAAACTGCCGAATCTTGCAGGACAAGGAGCTTCGTCCAATCTGAGGAGAAACTGACGACAAGGGCCCACATGCAGATCAGGGAAGACTCTAGAAGACTCGAGAACCAACACCGGGCAAAGGAGGCCATCGGCTGGGCCAAAGTGGGCCCAGGCCGGCCAGCCCAGCCCATTTTGTGGCCCAGTCGACCCCCTTTGACCTAGCCGCCATTCGGACTATTTATAGCCCCGAGGCCAGGAGCCACACATCAACTCACTCGTCATCGGCCGCCGAGGAGAAGAGAAGAGAGGGACACCATCTCGGAGAGGAGAGGGTCGAGCTAGTTGACTAGGATCTCCCTAGCCGGCGTGGGAACCTTGCAAGGAAGACCACGTTGGAATTTTCGGAGCTAGAAGCAAGATCAAGGTAGGATCCCAGTGGTGATCTTGATTCATGTGTCATGTAATATTGAATTATCAAGTTGCAATCTGATTTCTAGCGATCAAGTGTTTCTCCTACGTCTTTGATTTCGATAGGCTTTTCGTATCTTAAGATCTATTCTCGAGATAGATCACCGAGGATGTTCTTGTAGCCGTGGTAATCGAGAGGTGCATGCCTGACCTTCCGAGAGATTCCAACTTGTCTTTGGACTCACCCTAGACTAACCCGCATGAATAGGGGTGCGTTGTGACAGAAAGGTGGCTCCAAAAGGCGGGCGTTTTCGGAGTCGGACGGGAAACCATGATTTAAAGAAGATTTTTATGAGATTGAACTTGTTTACTTCTCCTTTGCTCGGAACTTCAACGAAGGATTGATCCAATCTCTCTAGATTGGTTTATCTATCCCCCTCTATCTCTTGCTACCTCCGGCTTTCATAGATAATAGATTAGATTCGTTTTCATGATGTTCTTTAAGATTAGAAGCATAGGTTTCACCTTTCGAAGATCAAAGTTCTCAGCTTTATTAGATTGACTCTTGCATCGCTTATTGTTCCACGGATTCGATACCTTGGGTTCACACTTGAGGGAAGAAGGGTCCCTTGACTACGATGGAGGATTTGTCCACTTGCAAGTCCACTTGAAGTTTAATACGAATATACACCGTCAACACACGTACAACCCACCTAGGTTGCGATGGATCTTCGCGAGCAGACGCCCTCCTTGTCCCTTGTGTGCATCACTCCATCTTCAATGAGTACCAAGTACTCACTCTTATTGAGCTGCCCGATGGAGACAACATTGGTGGTGAGGCATGGCAGGACGTAGACATTGGGGAGGATCTGGTGCTCACCATTCTTGCAGAAGTAGGCCATGGTGCCAAGACTCTTAGTTGACACCCAAAATTGGCAGGTCTCGGTAGGCCGGTCTAGCATGTATGGAATACCCAGTTAGATCGCCTTGGTCAAAGTCCTCTAAAGGCAATTTGGACTTCGCCATTGGATAGGACTCATCGAGTAGATCAAGATTCATATATAGTTAGTCAAATTTGGAGTCCGGATGAGAGAGATATGGCTTCGAGAAGGTCTGCATGTTGAGCACACGGTTAGACCACGTCCCTATGGCGGTTAGACTGCCCTATCCTACCAAATACGAGTTATGAGTTGTATTTTGACAAGGTTTTGTAAGGATTTCGACTCCTAATATGGCAAGACCCCATCCCTATAAATATAAAGGGTCATGGCCGATTGAAAGGATCCATAATCAAATCTATCAATTACACTTTTATCTTTTGACCTTTCTTTCCCTTTACTTTTCCAACCCCATGTTCTATTTCCTCTACTACCTCTATGGCATGAGAGGACGTCCTAGCTGGCCTGCCAAACCTAGGATAGCCCAAGGTGCACCTGCCCCGACAGGGTCCCTCCCGGGCGGGCATTCGTTGGTTTCTCGCCGGTCAACCCGGCAACCCCGGTTTGACCGCCCCTCCAATGCAGTCTAACCGCCCTACGCAGAGGTGTGGCAAGTAGCGCCTCCGCGTGCTTGTTGGCCCCGAAAAGCATGATGGAGCTGTTGTCGAACCGCACGGATCCGGTAATGCTGATGCCAGATCGGCGAACACCACGCGTGATCTAGACATATGGTTCTATGCCCTAGTGTCAAGATCCATTGCTTCAGGTCCTATTCACCAAAGGTGTCGAGTGATTAAGACCTTCTTCTTGATGAGATGGAATTGGCCGGAGTGAGTCACCGGCAGCGGGGTCGAGCGTGGTGGTGGCGGTAGCAGCTCAGAGCAGATTGAGATCTCCTCATCTAGGGTCAACACGATGGCGAGCAATAAGGTGGGCTCGTCATCCTAGTCCACATGGGCCTGATGCTCCTTGGGCTTGCTTCGACAGTCCGTGGCCCAATTACCTTTCTTGCCACAATTCTTGTAGGTGTTAGGATTGTAGGCACTGCAACCCGCGTTCCCGCCAGCTCGTGAGTTATTGTGTCCGCCGCCTTTGTCCATGCCCTCTGTTGCGGTGCTTACTGCGGCCGCCGGAGGACGAACCACCATGATCGGAGTCTTCTAGTACTTCTCTAGCCACTCGTCCTAAGTGAGAAGGAGTGTTGGAGTTCCTCACCGGAGAAGCGCTGTCTTTCTCAGCGCCGGGAAGAACCTTGCATCTCACACACAAACTCACGCGAGATGGGAACACAGGGAACACACAGTCTCGTTTCTGTAGCAACTGACTGTGTTTTTCATTGACTCAAATGCTATATAAAGGAAAGGAATACAACCACTCGAGGTCCATGACCTCCAACATGCGCGGCACGCCCGTCATCGACGAGTTCCATCCCAAACGCCTCGAACATGCCGCACGACACGCTCCCTCGCGAATGCTGTGCGAGTCAGAGCTCTACATTGCGCATAGCCCGCGAATCAAGCCATGCGCCTAACTGATTCCAATTGAAAGCTAACAAAAACATCCTTGCCCTGTTCAATGAATTGGCCACCAACTTGCACCGGCTCCTTGTTCACAACTTCGTCTTGCTTTTCTTGCCACCGTGTGGCCCGCACTTGACCCGTCGGCCACCGGGTCCCTCGAATCAAACCTACTTGTCTCTCCACTCCTCGGAGGCCACACAAGCATAGACCTTTCGCACTTGTTCTTCACCTGTACTACGCAAATCAAGCCGCAACATGCACCTGCAATACTCGGCCAAGAGTCGATCCACACCACGTTGTCAATCAATCATCACTAAGGAGCAATCATCCACTGGTCCTCAGACACTTCGGTCCTCACCAATGGTGGCGTCGCCGCCTGCACCGTCCAGTGCTACTAGGAGCAGAATAAGTAGACCATAAAGCTACATGAGCTACTAGATGATGGTGCTTGGAACAACCTCACCTCGCCGCCGGTCGAGAACTCGGCAGCTGGTCACACTAACCATCACTACAAAAAAATCATTAACTAGTGATGCAACCACATTTTAGCATCATTGATTTATACGTTCCTGGCTTATCTCGTCATAATATTTTACTTCCGAGCAAAATTAGTGACAAAATAATTTTCATCATTACGGTTGACACTGTAGTCAGGCGTTCCCTGTTCCATGTTGTTTTGTGACGCCGTAAGCTCTGAAAAAACATCATAAACATCGATCCCACATGTAAGCATTATTTTAAAAACAGATTGTTCCAAGTCATCATAAAATTTAGTAGGGTCCCACATGTAAGCATTTTTTCGAAAATAGAGTGTTCCAAGTCATCATAAAATTTTCCAGGGTCCCACATGTAAGCATTTTCGCCATGTCAGCGGCGTCATAAACCAAATTCGGTCCCACATGTAAGCATTATTTTAAAATAAAGTGTTCCAAGTCGTTATAAATAGTTCTAGGGTCCCACATGTAAGCATATGTCACGAAATGTTGCAAAAATAATTTGCTATTGCATAGGTTCGAACCAGGGACCTAAAGAAACAAGGTTGTGCTATTTACCACTGCACCAGTCATTGGTTGTGATAAGAACATGGGAAAATCTACCAATAGTTCATGCGAATTCTTTATTGTGACCAGGTCCCACATGTAAGTTTCAATTGAGTCTATAATTACTTATCGAATGGTTGGCGAGACACTTCATTCAGACTTCGCAAAGACTTTTGACTTCCTCTACGCAGATTTGCGATAGTTCGTGGTAGGAATGGCAGATCCTAGCGGTGAGGAGAAGATGGTTGCGCCACCACATCCCAGAAACAAGAGGATGAGACAGCAAGATGAGGTTGGTCCTCTGGTTTGAGCCGCTACATTTTCCCCTATCTTAATAGGGTTGGGGATATCTAGATTTGGGGATCTGGAGGATTGATGAGCATATTTGGTAGATTTAGATTGCATTATCGTACCTTTAGATTTGCACTTTGATAGGTGTTAGACGTTGATAGGCTATAGACAATTCATGTTAGATTCAGTTAGTTTTCAATTTGCATCGTCTAACAGTAGGTTTTGTATTTTAGTAGCTTCTAGATATGCTCCAAGCCACTCGTGTTATGGATTTTTTTGGAGGTGCACAACTGAGTTGTAGGTAGCAAACAACCAGGTTTTGTGGCGTGTGGTGGTTGTTTTATTGTACTCATACAAATGGGTTCAAGGGATTCAAGTTTTTTTATAGACTGAGATGAGTTTATTTTTCAGATCGAGATGAGATTTGTCCTAGGATTAGTTTAGTTCTACAAGAACATCTTAATGTTATTTTAGAAAATCTGGATGCCTCATCTCGGGGGAGAACTCTATTAGGATCTCCAAAGAGATCCAAAACATGATAGAATAACTAGCTGAAAGAGAGAAACATCTTCAGTACACACCTAAGAACAAGAAAACTGAGGGCGGAGATTATTCTTCTTACCATAGGCATTGGAATAAAAGCATCAATAAATGGGTAGGACATCGAGTTTGTTTGGTCCGTCTTTTCTTTTAGATGTTCAAAAAAGTTTGTTGTCAATTGGACTAAAATGGGTACCCTTGCCTATTAGTACCCATTTCAGTCGAACAGACAACAAACTTCTTGAAAATTTTGAAGAAAAGACTGACAAAAAAACTCAAAATCCTACCCATTCATTGACGCTTTTATTCCAATGTATATGGTAAGAAGAATGATCCCCGCCCTCAATTGTCTTGCCCTTAGCTGTGTATTGAAGCTCTTTCTCTTTTTATGCTAATTGTCCTATTATGTTTTATATCTCTTTCGAGATCCTATAGAGTCCTCGCCCTGAGACGAGACATCCAGATCTTCTGAAACAACATTAAGAAATGCAAGAGAGTCTCGCAAGGCCACAAAATTCACGGTAGGAGGTGCAGAAGGTGAAGGAACACCTGCAGGAGGCCAAACATGAGATGGAGTTATGATTATGAATGAGTAGTGATGATTATTGTGAAACTTGTATCATGATTGTGTTTTGGTGTTGGCTACCAGATCATCGTATGATGTTTACAATTTGCTACTTGTTGGTGGACTGGTGGTGTGAACTTTGTGGTGATGAGTTGCTATGAAATGTCATCTTATTATGCCAATTTGATTTAACCTATTCCAAATTGATTCGAGCATACTCACCATTTGGAATTCATACGCATTGCAATGGAGGTCATTGAGAATTGCAGTTAACAACTGGCACCGGGCGTTAACCGATGAACTTGTGTGCACAGCCCCTCTAAACAGACGTGTCGATCATTGTGAATCGCAATGCTTGGCCTTATTTACTCTCGGTCGTTGACATGTACCAAGTTGAAAGGTTGAAGCTGCACTGTGTCAAAGATGTGGGACATGGCAATCGAGGAAACTGTGACTTCATTTCTACGATGGTCAATTCAGGCTAACTACACACAATTGCAGGACAAGTGCATGTCTCTCTTAGTGCGAATCTTTCCTCACAGAATACTCACATATGATTGGGTGGTTGTATGCACGGATCATCCCGAATTTATGCACAATCTCCATAGAAGATCCAAATTCATTCATTTCGAGCATACTCACCATTCAGAATTCATACACGTTGCAATGGAGGTAGAGAAAGAACAATGGAGGTATGGTGGTAATAGATAGAGAAGGGGGAAGTTTTGATTGAGGAAACTCTGGCCTGTTGATGTTTCGCAAGGAGGACCTTCCTAGGGGTAAAAAGGGAGGAAAAGCTAAAATGTTGTTTGTATGGATTGATCCAGAATCGGATCGTCTGTCCTTTTGATGGTTTGCAGGAAGGACCTTCCTGAGAAACAATTGTGTAACTGCCCCAACAATAGCATAGAGCGGTTCTAGTAAGTTGGCGGGAGAAAAGCGCGCGTTGCAGACAAGTGTATATATCTCATTTCTCTCGATGACGCGGCATACATTACTGCAACTCTGCAAGAGACTCGCCGGCACCACGCTCCTTTTACTTGTGGTAAAGACTAGAGCTAGCATCGGTGCTTAGATCTGTTGTTGCCTGTGGTAGGAATTGCAAATCGTAGCGACCCTAGCGGCTAACAAAGAAGCATGACTCGCTCCGATCAGGTCAGTCCTCTGTTTAGCCATGCTACTTTAATCTATCATACTAATTAAGGGGAACTCTAGATTTGGGGATTTGGGTTAACAGACTATATTCATGTATTTTAAATGTGTTTGGAGTAGACTCCGAAAGCTCCAGATTGTCGCCGCCTGGTCCTCATGAAGTCACTGTTATAGATCCTAATGAGAATGAGTGCAAGGATGGGTTGCCTGTGCATCTGAAGTATGACTGGACATGCACCAACCCTAGGCGTCGATATGTATGCTTCTACGAGGTAAACGATAACCTGTATCACTTCTAATAAATGTTGCTTCTACGTTTGCTGTTAGTGTGGTCAATTGCTATTATATGAACAAAATCGGCAACTGTAGACTAATGGCATGAAGTGCACATCGTTTAGGTGGATAGATCCTGAATGGGATATTAGGACTCTAAAAGTTCTAGAGAAACTGATGGAAATGAAGGGAAAAGCAGAAGAGGAAGCAAGGTCGTGGAAAGAAGCATGTGCAGCTGCTAAGGAGGAGCCAATGTCAAAGCAGTTGAGCTGCAGACGATAACACGATACTACAGGGAGGTAACCCATAACCTGTTTGAGACGAGAAAGTAAATGAGAAATGATGCTCAGTTGTCTCCTACAAAAAAGGGTGAAGCCAACAGGTACCTAAAAGCTGAAAGGGAGGCAAGGATGTGGAAGGAAGAATGTGCAAAGGCTAAGAGGAAGATTCAAGAGACTACCGCTGAGCTGCAGACGGTCAAGCAGTTCCTGGATTCTGCAACACTTGTGGTGAAGAAGGTGAGGGAATTTCTGAGATAGCCTCATATAATAGGTCGCTCAACAAGGACAACAATAAGGAATAATGTGATTCGTGGTGTTATTGCTAGGTAGACGGTTTAGAGGTGCTAATCATGCTTGTATTTTGGTATTTGCTACTTGTTGGTGGTGTGACCTTTGTGGTGATGAGTAGCTGTGAGATGTCATCTTATGATGTTTGATACTTGTCTGCTCTGTTGATGTTTTGCGGGAAGGACCTTCCTGATTATCGAATGTTAACTACTTGTTCCCTACAATGATTGTGGTAGAAACTCATTGTTGACGGTCGATTTTGGTACACCTAGCTATGAGTTTACCGTCAACATTTGCACCTATTTGATATTCTAACTAATGGTACTAACCCCATGGAGGTATCAAGTTCACTCTTGCATGTCGATTTTGGAGTTGGTTGTTTACGTAGGAAACTAGCGCTTAAAGGGAGACTTTCGGGATAAGTTCATCAAGCACTTCAAGAGAAGATCACGAAGCTCGACACAAGTCAAGACACATCATGAACATGACTCCAAATGGCCCAAGGACCAAAGCATGAAGCCATAAAACTCCAGGGACTTGAACATAAGATGCCGAAGCTTGCGTGACAAGGAGCTCTATTTAAACCGTGGAGAAGACGACGTCAAGGGCCCACATGCAGAAGGGAGCAAGTCAATTCCAGGCCCGGTTCGCGCCCCCCTTTGACCTAGATGCTCGTCTATTTATTGCCTCTGCCTCCGCTGACCACCACATCCATCCATTCATCAGAGAGCCGCCGACATGAAAGAGAAGCACCGGGAGGAAGCCGACTATAGCCGCAAGTCCTCGAGTTGCCTAGGAGATGGCTTAGGCTAGACCCTAGCCGCCATGGTTGGCCCTGCGTGGTGAAATCATGGTGGAGTTCCAGAGCTGTGCCTTGGATTCATCAAGGCACATGTACTTTTGACGATGATATCAATCTAATCTTGTCTTTACTTTTGATCTACTTCGATGCAAGCCTTCTCTCATTCATGTGTGTAGCTAGCATATGACCTTAGTAGGAATAGATCTAATCTATGTCTTATGGATACATTGAAGTAGTGCACAGACCGAGGTTTATCGCTCGGTGATGAATATCCTTGCGTAGTGACAGTACGATGGAGGAGAAAGCGGCGAGCGAACGTGTATCAGACCACTCCATATCGGGTTACTCCATATCGAGTATAATCCTTATCATAGTATAGGTTTAGATTGGTTTGTCACCTTGGCCGGAACGGCAACAAGAAGACGATAGGCTAGGGTTACCTTTTGATGCTTACCTTTATGTCTAGGTGGATGTGATCCATACATCCTTTCATGTATATTTAATCTTTATGCAATCAACGCTTAATGATAGGTTGGATCATTAGATTAGATGGATAGCCTTAGGAGTTTGCTTTCGATCCTTGTATTGACAAATCTAGGGAGAATCCTCCTTGGTGAAAAAGGCACCAAGTCACCCGTAGGCTTGCGGTCAACTTGAGCACGGTTTTGAACCGTCAACAAGCCCGTTTTTCGGGTGCCGTTGTCGGGGATCGGCAACTCGAACCCTAGGGAGATCTATATTTCTTTTAACTAACCCTAATTTTATTATTGCATATTGTCGGGGACAGTCATAGGAGTCCCCTAATAACGGGGGAAATCACCCCTTCCTAGAAATAAACAAGTAAGCGCAAATACAAATCTCCTCCCGTGCCGACCAAAGCAAAAGAGGCCCACGACCCAAAAGGCCTCAGTGGCCCATCAAACCGCCAGATGTGGTACCCCTCGGGTGAACTTCCATCTCGCTCGAGGGGCGGGCACCGCACCGCAAAACCCCCCGCCTCGCTCGAGGGCGTGGCGCCCCTTCAACGTGTTCCCACCTCAATCGAGGGCCTTGGCCCCTCGAGCGAGTTCCCGCCCCGCTCGAGGGTTCCGGCCCCTCGCGTAAGCCTCCGCCTCGCTCGAGGCCTCCCTCAGCCCGTGGCGTCCCGCCTGCTCTCGCAACTGGGACAATAAATGCTCCGATACACCGCGGGCACCCGGGTCAAAAGTGAATCCCCACTGTGCCAACCTCCTGACACAACCTCTGAATTAGATCCCGGTGTTGTGCGACCAACCCGCCGCTGTGTAGCCATCCCCAGAGCTGTACCAGTGTTGTACGGGGTGGCCGATGTCACTCCATGACACTGTGCTACCCACTCCCGTCCTTCCTCCATGCCGCACCCCTCGAAGCAGGACGGTGATACCCTCGAAAGGCATACGACCATCAACCTTGCGCCCGTCCAGGATGACGTCGTGACGTGAGGATGATGGAGTGCATCTCCTCCGTCACCTCCAGCCCTGTGCGGCCATCCCTGCCACTGTGCCACCATCCCGGGCACTGCAGGGCCATCCCCAACAACATGGGAACCCGAGTCGACGGGACACCACCACACCGAGCGCTGTACAACTCCCAATCCACCATCAGCCAGACCCTCGAGCTGGCGTACGGACAACGACCAAGCAAGAACTCCAGCACAACCACCCTCAAAGCCGCCCCTGAGCCACCACGACGCGTGCCAGGGACGAGTTTCGCCAGGACGGTCATCAAACCGCAAGCACTATGTGTCATGCCGCCACACTACACCTAAAGCCATGCGGTACAACTGTAAACTACCTCCCCTTGGTCTATAAAAGGAGGAGGCGGCCTCCTAGCCATGGGGACGACGCACGCACACAGCTCGCCCATTCACATTCGCTCACGATATTGGAATTTGCCTCAATCAACTCACATGGACTTGGAGGCTTCTCCTCCTCTCCAGCCTTGCTTGTAGCCCCCTCTACAAGCACCACGGTGCCTTGCAATACAGCGCAACGAGCGCACCCCTGCTGAATGTATGGCCCACGGCCGGAACCAGGATAAACCTCGTGTCCCATTGCTGCTTATCACCGGCCATCGAGAGGCCGATGTCAGCGCATCTACTAGTTAGTGTCGGAACTACTTTCCACACCGACACATATACGCTTGCTTTCTTGTTTGTGTCCTTGAAAGTAGGTGGAAAACTAGACACAAAGAGTGCGTTTGGCGCAGCTGTGGCTGTGGCTGTGGCAGCTCCGGCTGTGGCTGTGTTGGTGAAGTAGATTCTCTGATGAATCTGAAACTATTTTGCAGAAACGTTTGGCAAAACAACTTCTCCTAACTGTGTAAAGGGTGAAATGTCCATCATACCCTTATCTTTTTTCCAGTTTTCTCTTTTCTCTTTTACGAAATTTAATTTTTATTTTGAATCACACCCTTTAATATGTCTGAAGGAACTTCACATAATTTCTAACTTTATGAGGGTCACAATATAAAATGATGGGAAATATTTCTACCTTATCTGTGACTCACTCCTTTCTATCACGACGCCGCACATCTCTGCTCTCCTCTCTTCTATTCTCTTAATCCACGGCAAGAACCAAGCACCAACACCATCTCCTCTTTCTCAAATCCACCACGAGCTCCAAATCAAAGCAATCCCTGTTTCTCTCATCTTATCCCCTTGTGCTAGCACGATCTCTTTTCCTCTTTCCCCAAATATCTCTGCTGCAGTGGCAGCCTTTCTTTTTCCCCATGGAGCAAATCAACGAGCTACGGAGGCGGGGAGCCCCCTTGCTTCCCTTTGCGGAGAGCTCCAGCAGGCCGTCGAGCTACGGGGAGCGACCTTGCCATATCTGGCTCCGCCATCAATCTCCCCTGGCCGGGGCCTTGCCGTCTACCGGCCCGCGCGAAGCTCGCCCGCCGGCCATGGTGGCAGCCCGGGCGGAGCTCGTCGACCGGCCATGCAGGAGGCTCGCGCAGAGTTTATTCGCCACTAGTCCCATCTCCTCCGACCGCACCCTCTGGTCTCCAGCTCCCCGCGCCGTCGCCGTCATCCAGGACCATGCTGCCGGCCTCCAACTCGCCACCACCCTTGCCATCTCCTTGCGCGCCGTGCCTCAACGGGCCCCACCGGGGGCAAGGGTGGCAACGGGCGCGCGCAGCGGGGGGTGGAGCGGGCGAAGCCACGATTTTTGGCTTCGTCTCGCCTAAATCGCTCTAGAGAGCGGGTATTCCGGCTACTTCCCCAGCGAAGCTGTTTTGTGATGCCGTTTGGCACAGCTTCGCCCAAAACAGCTCCCGAAGCTGCTGGGGAAGCTGTGTCAAATGGACCCAAAGCGATTGAGAAAAGTTTTCAACATTCAGACTTCAACAAGTCCAATCTCGCTCAACCAAGTTGATGGCTACACATGTTTTGCTCTTTAGTGGTAGGTGCTAACCTTGGTTAGTGGCCCAACATCCGCTATCGAGCCCCCACCCAAAGCAAACAAAGATGAACAAGGTATGCATATGTGTCGATTAAGTTTTTAGACTAATGTCTTTTGGAGGTTTGTATGCTCGAGCTATAGGTTTCGGGAACGACCACGTCAAGCACAATGGAGAAGGATTCCATTACTGACATGCTCATGCAGCGATGTTAATGATTTTTGAAGCCAATGGATGCATGACATGGTGCCCTAAAAGACTTCAAGACGAAGACCACACGTACATCTCCGGATCGATGGACAAAAGGATAATGATGTCATCAAGATGCTTTGCACAACCTCAGCAAAAAAATGGATATATTTGGATTTTCAGAAGATCCATGAAGTCAACGATCCAACGAATCAAGCGGCAAGGCAATCGGAGGTTCCTTTAAGCAGATATGGCCAAATCACCGATGGTTGCACATGCTGAAATTCTGGACAGCAAGCAATGCTGAAATTCTGGACAGCAAGCAATGCTGAAGTGAAACAGCCATAGCTCCCTCATTCAGACTCCGATTAAGGCGAATGAGTACCCGTTGTAGAGGTAATTTTATAAATTTTTCAATAGAACTATGTTTTGGTATATGTTCCATTCTGGATGCAGGGTTAAATCCATGAAGAAGAGGCAGCAACAAGGTGATGACGACAAGATAGAGGAGACGGACATGGTGACAATAAAGAGAAGATGGGGCAACGGTTCCACAAACACGTACATGATGAAATTCAGAAGCTAAGGATAGAAATAAACCCTCCTGAGCTTGGATGAAGACACAAGAGACACCACTCAACACATGATGATGTTGGAAGCGAACCACGATGGACTTCCATAAGGCCACATCAAGCTGCATGGCTACTTTGGATTCTCGCACAAAGAACCATGGATTCACGACGATAAAAAGGTATGTGAGAAAGTCGAGCTCTATGACTTAAAATGAAGCGCTTTGCGGGAGGCATCCTGATCTTTTTACATATCTATATAAACTATGACAAGTCTACATTGTGTTCTTTATTTGAAAACTTCAAGTAACATCGTACCATTGCACTAATAAATGTCACAACCACATCTTGTATGCTTTAATAGATATTGAGTGAGCACTTTGCTACTTGAATTTTTGGAAAACTTGTATACCACCTTTTTTGTGCGCTTATTAGTGTTTAGAGTCTTTTTATTTGTGTCTTTTTAAAAGAGGAATATGAAGCATGACTCCTTTTGATTTTAAACTTGTGGCTAGTTAACTTAGGCTAACTTTTGCTTTTGGTTTAGATCACCACCATATCGTGTCATATATTTTTGTTGACTCATATCATGTTTCTCTTCATTCCACTTTATTCTCCACCTTTGCATCATGTTGCATGTTGCATCTCATCTTCTATAACCCTTAAAAGGAAAAAATACATCTTTGCCTAAACCTTCCTATCAAACCACACCTAGAACCTAGGCCAACAAAGGGAGAAATCGACTTATGTCAATCCGACCAAGTCTATCGCTATCCCTTTTCTAATTAAAATTTTGACTAGCCTCAACCTAAACCCTTAGGAAAAACCCCTCATACCTTTAGTAATCCTAAAACCATAGGTTTGTTTTTCATCCGAAAATCTAATCCTTGCTTTTATTCTTTTTCAAAACCACCTTAGATAGAATTTCTTCACCCAACATATCTTTTCAAAATTCTTATCTTAAGCCAAAAAATATAGGATACCCATAAGCCTTACCTTAAAGCCTTGTTAGCATGTTTGGTTAGGTCTTTTGATAAAAGATTTTGTTGCCAAGACTCTACCTCTCATAAAGTGACTTGCTTGTCATTACTGAGAAACAACATCAAATTCATTTTTCAAACTTTGCTAACCCTCTTTTGACTAACCCTTTGCATTTGCATTTTGCATCCACCTTATTGTCATCATCCACCTTATGATAGCTAGGTCCTTTCGTGAGGCTTTATGATAGATGCTTTCATGTTTACGATAATGCTTTGATCAAGCTTATCTACTTCCACAATCTTGTGTAAACATGGTGTTTATCCATGATTGGAGACCACCATGATTCAATTTTATAAACCTTTCTTTTACATTGCATTGGTTGGTTTATAAATTTTGCAATGTGTCCTACTTCTCTTGCACTTTAAAGAGTTATTAATCTTGGGATGAATATGGTGTTTTGACCTTGGTTAATAAATCTTTTAAGAATGGAAAGTATGGCAACCACTTTGTAAGCATGGAGCATAGAATTTGGTGGAAACATTGTTTTGTTTATATCCCTTCCTTTCATTTGCATTTTCACCTACACGCACGTACACTCATTAGGTTCTCTTATCTTTTTACTAGGTATGCTATGCCACAAGTTAAGGTCTTAGGGATGCATTTGGTTTGTTGGCAATTGTTTCTACTCCCGACCATCACTCTGGGGTAGAATGTGCATTTGATTTGTTTTGCAGGCATGACGAAGTGTTCCCATGAGTTCTTGATCGATTGCAATCAAGGTCATTAGTCATCTACAAGGCTTGAGAGGGAAGTCGCTGTTTCCATCAAGATTTGAGCACGTGTACAGAGATGTACAATGGAAGCAAAGTTAATATTAAGAAGCTTCTCCAAACTATCTTTCCAACGCATCAAGGATCATCAATTTTGAAGACCCGTACAAGGAGATATGGCAGAAACATTGAGCGCTACGCAATCTGAAATCAGCCTTGGACAGATTGCATCGCCGGAGTAAAATAGGCACAACTCTCTTGTTTGAAACCTGTTTCATACGTATGATGGCTCATTGGAAAGACAACTTCATGAACTTCGACCTGGAGGGGTGTTTCAGTACATGTTCTGTTCTGGAAGTCAAAGAAAATCTGTGGAAGATGAGGCAGCGACAAGGACGGGATGGAAGTCGGTGATGACGATATGACGAAGGATTGGAACCATGGCTTGATGATAATAAGAAGAAGTTGAAGGACAAATGAGTCACAAAGGAAATAAGTGAAGATGATTCTCAAACACACAGCAATAGGGAATTACAAGCAATTCAAGTTCTTCCACACTTAGCAACACACTAAGCATGGGGGAGGATTTGAAGGACGAAAGGGAAAAAGGCCACGTGGAGTACAAGGATCACATTCAACACAAGATGCTCATCATTAATTTTTCCATGCTAAGCACAATGCTTAAGCATGGGGGAGGCATCACTACACTTCATTACGAGCATCGAAAGGATGATAACTTGCCCTTAACTTTATCTTTGTTCATCTCCTTCTAAATGCTTGCACATATATGCTTTCAACCATAAACAAACTTTGTATTTATCTCTCAATCAATAACATGGCTTATAGGAGGACAACCTAGGATTGTTAGTTTTATTTTTCAATAAATGAATCACCATCTCTTTTGAGCTTACCACGATGTTATCGTTTGTATGTCTTGCTTATGAAAAAATGATGAAAGTTGCCGCCTTGTTTTACTTGCATGATGTTGTATATGACTTGACTTTTCGCTCTCTATTAAAAGGAACTTAAATTGATTAAATATCGGCTCTTTCATTTGTGGAGGTTAAATGACTAATTTTTATGATCCACATACTTTATGTTGCTCTTTGATTTAAGTTTACCGATGACCTATGCCTTGTACTTGTTTTATTTAAAATTATTATGCTATCTACATTTGTGAATCTCTTGCAAGGCTCTACCTACCAAAGCCTATACACATACAAGTACTTTCATAATGTTAACCTTTAGTTTGCAAACTTATATCTTGATGAGTTGGATTAGGATTGATTTCTGTGGTACGAGACTAAGAAGCTGGTCATTCCTTTGCGTATCTTTTTCATGCTTGCCATTTTTGTCCATGCATTGTGAGTTTCTACATTGGAAATTTCACAAACTTCGCTGGGCATCCACCCCAAACCCAAAACATCTTTTTGTGATTACCTCCTTGACCACAACCCAAATTGTGTATGGATGATCTTTCGACAATTTTTTTGAAGATTTTCTGGCAAGATTTCAAGACATATAACATATGGAGGGACTCATCAATGCAATCATGTGGAGTTTCAACATGGAGGATGCCCTGAAGATTTCAAAAGATTTATAAATGAACACAAAGATTTTGTACTTCTTTAGCAGCCAAAGGTCCCCTCACTTCTATGCTCGAGGACGAGCAATCATTTAAGCATGGGGGAGGGGACTGCTATAGCAAGTACTATGTTGCTTAAAAGTTCGGAGGAGCATAAAAAATGATGAGAAAAAGAAAAAAAGAGAAGAAAGAAGAAGAAAGAAAAAATAAGTAAAGAAAAAACAAAAAACAAAAAAAGAGGAAAATAAAAATTCTTCTGGGTCCTTTTTCGCTTTCATTTAAATCTTAAAGAGCTTTGAAGACAAGTCCATACTCAATCTTTTCCAACCATGTGCAATCCGATAACGAGAACTTCATTCGTGTCTCAGGATCACCCATTTGCCACTTGCACATGTCCACCTTTCTACATATGTGTGTTCCATCTCTCTCTCTCTCTCTCTTTCCAACATTTATTTTCCATGGCCTTTTCGACTAGTCTCGGTAATTCCAATAGATCTCTCTCTTAATTTGACAATATTTCAAGTGTAATGTTTTGCTAGGATTGTTTTTACCTACCAAGATACACATAAGCTTTCCACTTTCATATATGAGTAGAATATGTTGAGAATAATCTAGTGTAGGATTGAGTGACTTGACAAGATGAGTGTTTCCATAAGCTTTTGCAAGAGGACCTCACTTATGTTAGATGTGCAACTTTTTGAAAACTTTTCACGATGCAACAAGGTAAATGTTTAAAGTTTGCTTAAGTTTGAGAGTGCTATATTTGTTTTATTGTGGCATGTTCTTTAATGATAGTCTATCTTCTATAATGAAGTAGCCGGTCAATATCTTCCATAATGAACCTTAAATGCTAAATACTTGAGAGAGCAATATGTCTTGTTGTGTATAACTAAGTGCAGGGAAGACATTGAAGGGCAATGCTGATTTCCAAATTAAGCAAAGATCTTGGACTTGCTCGAGGAAGAGAAAGATTTAAGCATGGGGGTATGTTGACGGTCGATTTTGGTACACCTAGCTATGAGTTTACCGCCAACATTTGCACGTATTTGATATTGTAACTAATGGTACTAACCCCCCGGAGGTATCAAGTTCACTCTTGCATGTCGATTTTGGAGTTTTTTGTTTACGTAGGAAATTAGCACTTAAAGGGAGACTTTCGGGATAAGTTCATCAAGCACTTCAAGTGAAGATCACGAAGCCCGACACAAGTCAAGGTACATCATGAACATGACTCCAAATGGCCCAAGGACCGAAGCATGAAGCCATAAAACTCTAGGGACTTGCACATAAGATGTTGAATCTTGTGTGACAAGGAGCTCTATTTAAACCATGGAGAAGACGATGTCAAGGGCCCACATGCAGAAGGGAGCAAGTCAGCAATTGACCGAGAAGCATCGGGGAGCGAGACGGGGCCGAACCGGGCCTGGGCCGGTCAGCCCAGGCCGGCTGGCCTAGCCTGTTCCGAGCTCGGTTCGCACCCCCTTTGACCTAGGTGCTCGTCTATTTATTGCCTCTACCTCCGCCGACCACCACATCCATCCATTCATCAGAGAGCCGCCGACACGAAAGAGAAGCACCGGGAGGAAGCCGACGACAGCCGCAAGTCCTCGAGTTGCCTAGGAGATGGCTTAGGCTAGACCCTAGCCACCATGGTTGGATTTGCGTGGTGAAGCCATGGTGGAGTTCCGGAGTCGTGCCTTGGATTCATCAAGGCACATGTACTTTTGACGATGATATCAATCTAATCTTGTCTTTACTTTTGATCTACTTCAATGCATGCCTTCTCTCATCCATGTGTGTATCTAGCATATGACCTTAGTAGGAATAGATCTAATCTATGTCTTACGGATACATTGAAGTAGTGCACAAACCGAGGTTTATCGCTCGGTGATGAATATCCTTGCGTAGTGACAGTACGGTGGAGGAGAAAGTGGTGAGCGAACGTGTATCAGACCACTCCATATCAGGTTACTCCATATCGGTTGTAATCCTTATCATAGTATAGGTTTAGATTGGTTTGTCACCTTGGCCGGAACGGCAACAAGAAGACGATAGGCTAGGGTTACCTTTTTATGCTTACCTTTATGGCTAGGTGGATGTGATCCATACCTCCTTTCATGTATGTTTAATCTTTATGCAATCAATGCTTTATGATAGGTTAGATCATTAGATTTTATGGATAGCCTTAGGAGTTTGCTTCCGATCCTTGGATTGACAAATCTAGGGAGAACCCTCCTTGGTAAAAAAGGCACCAAGTCACCCGTAGGCTTGCGGTGAACTTGAGCATGGTTTTGATAATATAGATATTTGTACATTGAATTGCATTACAGGTAGTACACAATTGAAGTTCCTCATTGCGGATAGTTAGGCAACAACCATGTTCCTCTTGACCAAATCCAGTCCCCACGAACCTGCTTAATGCGGATCGCCAGAGTTCCCGGAACAATACCTATTCCCTACTGGTAGATCTAGTACTCATTCTTTTCATCGTGATGATAAGTTCGTAGGAAGTAAATGTGATTTGCCCTCAGGTCAGCCAATCCAGAAATTGGATGCTCTTATGTAACAATGCACTTGCCAGGACCAAACAAGATGATCTTATTCCGGAACTCAGGAGCTCTCTCCCAGGGAATAGGCTGCCAAATGTCCCCCACGAATGAATGCAAAGTTAATTCTGCCACCTCAGCTTCTTTCTCCTCCAGTATAACAAAGAATAATTGGTCTTCACCTTTGAGTAGAGAAGAGTTGCCCATGCCAATAACCCATGACAAACGAAGTCCAACGGGATGGTGAGGTGCCGGAAGATCCTGCCCCAATTAGATCTGCATGCGTTCAGAAGAACTGCACCAGAAATCTTTCGAAGGAAGTGTAGTCCAGTCGGATTGGCTACCCAAATGCCACATGGAAACGGGTAATGACTCAAGCGCTGCAAAAGATTTCTCTAGCCAAAAGAAAGTAATCACAACAAATGCTCTGCACCAGTTGCTGTTTCAAGGCACAAGATACAAGCTTCGAGAGTAGCCATTTGGCTCCATTTCGGAAGTCGAGGAAGCCAAATGTGCTTCTGAGGAGACAAAGGATTCAACATGAGCGCGTTGCACCAATCTCTGCAATCTAAGGTGACTAGGCTTCTAGATCCGCCGCAACCAATCAATCTGGTCCTTTTCCCAGCCAATGCAGGAAAGGAGACCTTAAAAAACTGTGTATCAGCAACGAATGCAAATGTCACTGCTCCAGATTCATCGATAAATTCAGATTTCAGAATCCAAGGGTCAAACTGGCATGCCTCACCTGAACAAGCGCAGTTCCAACCCTTGCAGATAGCTTTGAACATGATTGAATCACTTGCATCATTAATCTTACTGGCGATGCTCACAACAATGTTAGGAATAAGATTTGCCCAGGGACGAAGCATCATTGACAGGATAGCCAAAGAACAAGGTTGTGGGAGAACAATGGAGGAGTTACAGTTCCAACAAAGACAAATGAGTGGAAAAGGTAGTCTAGAAGGTACGATATATTGATGTCTTGGTAAAAGGACCTTCTGGACTACAATTATTTCTTCTAGTCCGTTAACATTCCGCTGAACAGTCTTTCCCCCTTCCTCAGAACTTCCTCCCTCCATACACAAAAGAATGCAATTCTCACTTTCCGATAAGTTTATATGAAGATATAAGTGTAAATTTGGTCGAAATTGAATTAGTTTGAACTGAATGGATCCCACAACTACTCTAATATTTTCTGGAGCAGTTTTTTCAATAATGGTTGAATGGGTTCCTCTGGCCATAAATATTCCCCTTCCTCCCAGCGCCCTCTTCTCCTCTCCCCACTCTTGCAAGTCAGTAAGAAGTGTTAGGGGTGAGGGGTGAGGAAGCACCGCCACTCGCCGGGGAATTGTCATCCTCTCTCATCCTCATCAGTAGGCGGCAGTCGATCTCTACCATCCTCGTCGAGCAGAGGCCATCATCGACCGGCCGTCATCATCCGCCATGGAGCAGCACCAAGGTCGTCTGCAACCGGCCGCCATGGAGCGGTGGCATCATCCGCGGGTGGCGCCCTAGGAGGTCCGCCACCATCTTCCACGGGTGGCGGCAACAGAGCGACATCCTCGTCCGTGAGCAGCTCCAACAAGGCATCGAGTGCGCCATCAACAAAGAAGTGGTGTCTTGATTAGTGGATTAGTGGTAACTGCTACTAGTAGAAGTAGGAGTAGAAGAAGCAGAACGAAGATTCGCCTTCTATTCATCTGGTCTGATTGAATACTACTACTACTACTGTTTTTTCCTTGTAAGATGTTAGTTTTCTCATTGTGTAGCAGGTGACAATTTTAATCCAGTCCGACTGAAAACTACAAACCAGACTCTCGTCAGTGTTCTTTCGGTATTTAAGAAATCAATGGAACGAACTGTTCGTATACAACGAATTTATACCAAGGGAGTACACACATAATACCATTTTTATTAGAAACAACACAATCCAAATATAAACGACAGAAATGCATGCATACACATTGATTACACATGAGGATGGATCGATCCACCATAGTTCCAGCTACAGCGACATACTCTGAACGACTTACTATTAGCATCTACCATAACGGCTCATACTACTACCATCACCACATACTACTAGCATCTACCATCACGGCTCATACTACTACCATCACCACATACTACTAGCATCTACCATCACGGCTCATACTACTACCATCACCACATACTACTAGCATCTACCGTCATGGCTCATATACTACTAGCATCTACCATCACGGCTCATAATACTACCATAACAAGCTCATGGAAATCCAGCCGCTGCACGGAGTGCAGCAAAACGTGTCTCCTGGATCAGATACTCCTCCAAAGCGCGATGCCTCGCCCTTGCATCCCAAATCCAGGCAGGCGAAACAGCGATGTTGTGCGCATGTAACAGCAGGTCACGAATGGTCCATTGCATGTGATCCCTTTGGCAAGAAGGGCACACCCACATTCCTCTGTGATAAACATGGGCAGGCCCGCCCTGCTGAAGCTAAAGCAACACAGACCATTTCAGGTCATGCGATTCATCTTGTTCAATGAGCACTGGCCGCGGGGGTGGCATTTAAACGGGCAATAACAGAGGTGGCGGCCTAGGCCATGGGAGAAAAGGTGGTGCCATGAGGTTCAGCTGATCCTAAGCTGCCGTTGCCAGGGGCTGAACTAGAGGTGGCATCACCCCCGGGTGTTGCTGAGGTGCCGATGCCAGCGGAAGTGGAGGTGCCATTGGGGTCGGGTGCTGTTGAGGTGCCGATACCAGTGGAAGTGGGTGGTTCCATTAGGGCCGGGTGCTGCTGTGGTGCCGATGGCAGCGGCTGAACCGGGTGGCGGTGAGGTGCTATTGCGCCCGACATCTCCCCCTTCCCGACTCCACCAAGTTCCATGCTTCGTCCCTTCTTTGCCTGACCATTCCCCTCGTATTGCATACACAAATGAAGAACAAACCCTACATAAGCTAACAATGTGACCGTCACGATACCATGCATACATAAAGTAAACAAGATTAGCCAACAACATGATCTCACCGTTGTATCCCACTGAAGTAGAGAAATGTAAGACGGGGAACCGATGAGTGTTGACCTTGCCTTTCAAGAACACTTTGCTGCAATCGCCTATTTATCGAGGACTACAGCGGTCATGTGAGCTTGGTGTAGCATTGCTAAAGTTACTATGGAAAACGTGAGATCCTCGGAATGTAGTCAGGCCTACGCGTGATAGGAATCTATCTAGGTCAGAATCTTCAGCGGTGTGCATCGATTACATGTGTGGAAGATGGGTATCATGGGATGAGCCTAACGTGTCTAGGTAGTATGTGTTTACTTCTGAACTTTCCTCTCTAGTGCACGAGAAAGTCCCGCAGACAAATCACGCTTCATCAGCTACATGTAATGGCCATCTCACTTCATCAGCTCATGCTGCATCAACAACAAGACAACTCTCTACCATTTATTTATGTAATGGTTTAGGTGTCAATTGCATCTAGAGAACAAGATTGGGTGCTGTAATCAGATGGACCGGATGGTCCTTGCGTTGCAACATGTAGGGTGCGGAGTGACTTGATAAGTCTTCCTTGATCAGGTACGCTGCGTTAGTCGTGACTGTAAAGGTCTACGAATGGTCTGGATTCGCACTTGATGATTCCTGCAGGCCTTGGAGACTGAGAAACGTGACGAACTTGTTGACGCGACAAGACCAATATGGAAGAAGTTGGAATTGGAATAGCAATATATGTTTTTTATTTTTGTTTGTTTGTTTGTGTGTGCGTGTGTAATATTAACATGCATATAAGCACAGAAGGGCATCTCAAATGGGCGTTTGGGAACGACACACTCTCAGAAGTTGATCCACATGTCGATCATTGAGAATTGCAGCTAAGCACTGGCACCGGGCATTAACCGACGAAGTTGTCTGCACACGCAGCAACCCCCTCTGAACAGACATGTCGATCATTGTGAATCGCACTTAAGGACTAGAACCAGGAAGTTCATGACCCGAACGTGGACACACCCGCTCTGAAGGGACACATCCATTCCGAGTGGTAATTGATGTCCTCGAACGGACGTTTCAGAATGACACATTCACTCCTGGCCCACTATAATAAGAGACACTTTAGGCACGGGACGATCAGTGTAGGCCATTTGTGTTTATGTCTTTAGATGCTAAAATAATTCCTTCCATGCAATTTGACTTCTTAGTCTAAAGCCAGGAAGCGAAAGCCGAAGGAACCGCGGGCAACTTCAAGGAATCCTATACGTTCATGGTGGGAGGCCGTCAATGGAAACTACGTTGCTCTCCTACATGTATGAATGATCATCAGTGAATGGATGTTCCAGATGGCATTGTCGTCGTCCTCGTTCCTCTGCACAAATCTCAAATGGTACATGTCTCGTTGCTGCTATGAAGATGCACATTCACACATGGCAATACGGTCGCATTATGTTATTGTTTGTCAAACCTGTGACTGCTTCCATGTATGTGCGAGTATTGTTGTGTGCGATGACTAGAGACCCAAATGATTAAGATGATACGTTTCGAGTTCAAGCTACAAAAGAAGTTTGGTTCATGAATCGGGATCTACAAGCAAGAGGATTTGAAAGTTTGGTGGAGCATCATGACATTGAGCGCGTGACATCCAGTGAAGATCGCATACACATATCATGTGTTGTTTCAGTACTAGAGGACGACAGCATTGAAGTTCCTCCTCCATCAGTGCAAAAAAGCATATGCCAAACCATTATAGCCCAAGCCCCTGTGGAAGTTGTGTTTCACATAGGTGCGGAATGACAGGTGATACGAGCGATACGTGCAGATGTGGCAAAAGTATCTTGTGTGGTGGAGGCAATGCTCTACGGCCCAGGAGTGGAGTCTAGCTCTGAAACTGTTACAATTATTGATACACACCCTGATTGCTTCTCAGTTCTGACAAATATGCTAGTGAAGGATCACTACCGGAGGAGGCTGATTTATGGGACACTCCTACCAATGCCTGGCCTTATTTGCTCTCGGTCGCCGACATGTACCAAGTCGAAAGGTTGAAGTTGCACTATGCGTCAAAGATGTGCGACATGGCAAGCGAGGAAACTGTGACTTCATTTCTACGATGGGCAATTCAGGCTAACTGCACACAATTGCAGGACAAGTGCATGTCTCTCCTAGAGTGAATCTTTCCTCACAGAATACTGACATATGATTGGGCAGTTGTATGCACTGATCATCCCAAATTTATACACAATCTCCGTAGAAGATTACCTAAAGAGTTGTACCAAGGTCCCCTGTAGTTTTAATGTTTTATTTAAGTGTTTTTATTCATGTAATAAACAGTTGAAACGATACGTTATTTTGTTACAGTGAGTACGTTTGTAATGCTAAAATCGGATCATCCGTCTAACGTGAATATGAAGTAGAGTATAGTCCTATGTGTGTTTGTCAATTCCATGATCTATGGTGGCACAGACAACCCAGTCAACAACTTGCCTCTCTGCGTAAGGTCACTGACGTTTGGGTCCGACACCCAAGAGATCTTTCGTTTGGGTCACTGACACTTGGGTCAATGATCCAAAGTCTTTCGTTTCCCGCTCTGGACCACAAAGGCGGGACTTGAAATTTTGAATTCCCCGCTCATCCTTCTGATCCTCCCCGCTTATATATAAAACAAAGAGGGAAACCAGGTCTCCCAATTCCCTCCTGGTAATTTTCCAAAATTTGGGGATCTTCTCCTCAATAGCCGACCTAGATCTACGGCGGAAGCAGCAACAACAGCCTAGCTACCGACGACGGCTTCCTCTGCTATGAGCGGCGGACTTCCTCTTCTACGAGTGGCGGCCTTCCTCGGCAACATCCTTGAAGCTGCAAGATGGTTCGAACTCGTCACTCCATCGGCGTCCCTGAGGCTCACCCTGGCGGCCGCAGATCTGCAACAGTTGCGCAGAACATCATGCTGAAGGTGCAAGGTCGGGCCACTAAATCGAGATGGCATTCGACAGTGACACCTTCTTCTCGTCCTATTCGTCAGGTCTGCGGTCTCCTCCTTGTATTGATCGATTCAATTAGATTGCTTCCCCATGCTCTTTGGCTTTCTATAATATTGTTTCATGTTTGGGTGATTGTGAATCTACTGTGCCCTATTGCAAGAGTTTGTTAGAAGTCATTTTATTTGAGCTTTGTAGAAATTTGTAGATGAAATTGTTGGACTGCTTCCCTATGCTCTTTGCCGCAGAATATTGTTGTTGCATGCTTCGGTGATTGTGGATCTTTTGTTCCCTATTGCAAGAGATTGTTCCAAGTCAACTTATTTGTGGTTTTTAGAATTTGTAGATGAAACTTTTGGACTGCTTCCCCATGCTCTTTGCCTTTGAATATTGTTGTTGCATGCTTCTGTGATTGTGGATCTTCTGTTCCCTATGGCAAGAGATTCTTTCAAGTCAACTTATTCTTCTGATTGCTAATGATCTCAACCCTTATCTCCTGTTCTTGAACTTGTTTCAGCGGGCCAAAGGGTCAACATCTGTACATAGCCGCTCCTGTTCAGACCTGCTCCGAGGTAACAAACTCAACATCTTCTTTGTTTCCGATTGCGAATTATCTCAACCCTTATCTCTTGTTCATGTACTTGTTTCAGCGGGCAAAAGGGTCAACATCTGAAGTCGCTCCTGTTCAGACCTACTCAAAGGTAACAAACTTAACACCTACTTTGTTTCCGATTGCGAATGATCTCAACCCTTACCTCTTGTTCTTGCACTTGTTTCAGCGGGCCAAAGGGTCAACATCGGAAGTCTCTCCTGTTCAGACCTGCTCCAAGGTAACAAACTTAACACCTTTGTTTCCTTAGTTTGAATCCATTACAAGGTCCTAATCTAACTTGGGATCCACTGTTTCTAGATGGAAGCTACCAAGTCAATGATGCTTCTTCCCGAACAAATTAAAACGGAGGCAGCTGAGTACTCAAGAATGAGTACCAAATCCTTATGTAGTAGTGTTGATGAAGAGCGTGTTGACGCTCCCAATCAAGATGGGGTACAACTTCGACAACAGTTTGTTGCTCACCAGAAAGAGTTATGTAGCTTGAAAAAGAAGACCAAAGAATCAGAATCAACTTTGAAAATGCAGTCTACTGAGATTAAGAGGTTGCAGAAGCTAACCGAAGACAGTGAGGACCTCCTTTGTCTACTGCTTAGTAGTAAAAGATGAAGAGGTTAAGATCATTAGATCAAATCTCCACTTTCTCTTGTGATTATGCACTGGATTTGGCTTTGTTAATCAATGTTCCTTGTGATATTGTTACCCTATCTTGTAATAATTTGTGATATGTGATGAACAATATGGTCGTGCTTGATAGTAAATACAGTTTGTTATATTGTATAAAGAAATATGTGTTGATTACTATTTTGCCAACCAGATTGGAATTATTAAAAAAGATCAGAATTGAAATGAAATCCATTAATACTGATGCATGATTAGTTAATTTTATATTGTCCTTCAGTGGGCTTAGCCCAATTTTATTTGGGCCAAAAGTCAATTTTTTCAAATTAATGTGACACAGAAGGCCACAACAATGTGTGCACCTATTGGACTCGACCCAACGAAAACGGGCCCGCCCTAATGAAATTTCATCTAAAAAAGCTACAATTGGGCCCAACAAAATCTTTTTCGGCCTGTATGAACAACGCCAGCCTACGAGAACAGTTTTGGGCTCAACCCAACTACAAACGGGCCAAATTCATTTTATGACGCATACGATTTGTCACAATTGGCATGCCACATCGGATGCCACATCAGATTCTGTCTAGCATGGCAAAGCTGCACGACCGAACTTATGACGCATTGCATAGACGATTTTCCACGCGTCATTAAACTCATGATGCCGAGAAATAAGGTCTCGTCATTAATCACGGTTTGTGATGCTCGATTAATGACAACGCATTTTCGTAACAACCGACGTCATTAATCGCAGTTTATGACGAGAAACAGTCTTTTTTCGTCGCTAGTCGGCATTTTTCTTGTAGTGCATATTCACATCATTCCCATGGACGACAAGATCTTGTTGGTTTCTTCAGCGAGTAACATACGTCACCGCATTGCGCTCGGCCTCCTCGGCGCCATCATACATGTCAATCGTTGCACTCCCGGATCATCAGCCTATTCGTTTGGCTTATCAGCCACCAGCCAGCAGTACTTTTCTCTCAGAACAAACCAGTCACCAGCAATCAGCCAACAATACTTTTCTCTCACAACAAATCAGCACCAGCCATCAGCCACCAGCCAAACGAACAGGCTGCATGTGCTAGAGTCAAGCAGTGGAGCTAGAACAAACTACATGCTGATAGTGACAGCGATGCTAAACCGTTCCAGTGCTAGGTTTTGTATGATCCACATAAAAGATCTTCAGATTCAAATTTGGATGCATAATCTGGATGGTGGTGCCAAATGGATGCTAGTGGAAACCATTTGCTTCACCGGATGTACTTTTTCCGTGAATGATACCTGAACAAACACAATATGTCTCTCCATGTGCAATAGTACTGCTTCATCACTTCTGATGATGTTTTTATTGCTAGGATGATCTACGATCATTACACATTATTCTGATTAATCTGTTTGATGACATAACTCAAGTTGTAATACAATAAGGTGTTGAATGCATTTTAGAAATTTAGAGATTTGGATGAAATCTGAGGACTAGTTTTGGGGGTCTACATATGCACTTTAAGAGTTTAAATGGACCCAAGTGACACCTTTAAACAAGTTTGGGGATCTGAAAATGCATTTTGAGAGTTGATGTACCTAGATGACACAACAAGATAAGTTCAATGACTATTTTGCTAAAATAAAAATGAAAGAGATATTGTGATATCCCTGATCAATAAAGTTTTACAGTATGGTTGGAGATCCTCTTATTACTGAAAACCTTTTCTTTTGTAAACTTGAGATGCTTTACAGTAACTTTGATCTACAACTTCACACAAACAAACTGAGAGGGGCTTACATGTACATAGGTAGACATGTATATATATGTATTATGCATGTATGAGCAGTACCAAAACTCGTTACACAAGCACGGTTGTTCTAGCTTTTCACCAGAAAAACAAATCGAGGCAATGGTATCAACTGTTTGATTCACATCATGCAGCGTGCAAGCTGCTTACACATCCAACACGGAACGAACAACTAACTACAAGCTACATCAGCTACACTTCTTGACCATGACCAGAAACTAGCTAGTAGAACTGAAAGCCTCCCCAATTAACGAAGGCCTGTTGTGCTCCGGCGTCCATGTCACCGAGGCCAGATGCGCCACTGAATCCATCGAAAGTAGTCCCCATCGGTGCCAAGAACTCCTGTTGGCCCGCATCTCCTCCACACAGATGATACTGGTGCTCTAGCTCTGCCATGCCGGCGCTTTCCTGGACCATCGTGACGTGCTCAGGCACTAGCTGCTCTGTTGCTGCACCGGCGGCCGACGCTGCCAAAGGCGGCATTCCGTGCAAGCCATCGCTGCAAAGTTCACGAACCAACTCCGAGATGCCTTCGCCGGTAAAAGCGTCCTGCAGGGGTGCTTGGTGATCCGCAGAATCGCTCCCGACGCAGTAATAGTCTTGATCGACCGTCGTCGTCGTCGATCCACCAGAACCAGAACTCGACGAACCACCGGCGGTGGCGGTGGCGGCGACGCGCGCACGCTTCATCACCGGCGCGGATTCGCTCTGGCCAGCGCTGCCCGGCGTGCGCTTGCGGTTTCTGCCGTGCCCGGTGAAGCACACGTGGCAGATCTTGACGGGCGGGAAGGATGGGTCGGTGAGGACGTACTCGTGCATCACCCACCCCACGCTGCCGCCGCCGCCATCCACATGCATGTTGAGGTTGTGCATGGTCCAGTGCACCTTCTCGCCGGCGGTGACGCGCTTGTCACCGGGGGCTTGGCGCCTCTGCGACACCCACTTCCCGCCGCCGCCGCAGCGGCGCTCTTGCCGCGCGCCGGGCTTCCTCGCCTCCCCTTCAGCGCTGCCGCGCACGAAGAAGTAGGCCTCGTCGTCACCGCCGCGGCCGTGGCGCTCGAGGAGGTCCCAGGGCAGCGTGGTGCCCGCCGCGTCGTCGTCGATGACGGTGACGCCAGGGAACGGTGCCAGCTCGCCGCGGGCGCGCGGGAGTAGGTAGAACTCGACGAGCTCGTCGTCGTCGGGGCGGAAATGGACGCCCGGCGGGAGCCCGAGGATCTCCGGCACCGATGATGACATGGTTGCGCCGCGCGGTGATTCCTGTTTATTGTTCGTGGAGTGAGAGATCGATTGGAGGGCTAGTGGCTTCGCTTTGATCACGAGAAGGGAGGAAGATGGAGGCACGAGACAAGGCACCGTCCACCGTGTGGGGTTTTATCATGCCGATGCCCTACCCTGCCATGCGGTCAGTTTGACTCGTCTCGGGGTTTTCGAATACCGAGCCAGTCACCGTTCTGTTTGTGTCCGATCGTCAGCGGCTTTTTTCAGCGGCTTCGCGCCCAGAAAAAACGCAACGGATTCCCAAACATCCCGATCGGATTGCCGCGCGCCCTCACCAGAAGCAGACGGCCAGCAAAATCATCCAACGGCATCTGCCTGCGTGTTGGCGGGCGGTCGCCGGATAGTGTCGATAGTAACAGGCAGCTCCTTGTAAGCGTTCGTTTAGGATCCGGTGAAAATCTCATGCCGACGTCCGGTACTTGGGACACAGTACCGTCCCTGATGTTGGTGTAAATGTTTCGTGACTAACCTCTCCCTTCGTTTCGGCTCACCGAAGAGGCGGAGGATATGTTTGTCTTTGCATGAATGATTGCAGGGCTCAGACCGAAGATAACGGGCGAAGATCCGGTAGTCTTCGGCCGAAGAAGGGCTAAGGTGGATGCTAGCTCGAAGGGTGCCTTTTGAGGGATGATGCTGGAAGGAACAGAGCTGGGGCGCGAAGGTACAGAGCTAGGGAGCGAAGGTGAGGGATTGAACCCTAGTGAAGAGAAGACTGAAGGAGATCAAGCTCTTGAAGGAGACATCGGATCTTCGTTCGGTGAAGAGCTCGGTGGACAGTGTGCAAAGTGCTGAGTTGTAAAGTGAACATTGTACGAGTCTTGCAAGGTTATCGAACTACTCTCGAGATGCTTCGCACAATGAGAAAAGACTGGGGTATGCATTGTAAAGCGTGAAATTATTACGAGCCTATAAAAGGAAGGCGGAGGGCATGGAAAATGGGCAATTGGATGGGGGTTGAGTTTCTTCACGCTCAACCGAAGTCAAGTTTTACTGTCTATCTTTGGTATTCCTTTACATTTCGCATTTAAGTTTCGATAGATGTTGGCCAATTTTCGGGGAAGTTTTATACCCCAACACCTGACCTGGTCCCGCACCAAATCCAACCTAGGGAGGGGAGCTAGGCCGGTGAAAGTGCATCTAGGCTCCTAATAAATTTTGGTGATAATGACAATCACAATTTTAATAATTGATGGTTTCAATAGATGTGTGAAGAAATAAAAAGAAAAGAATTGCAAAAAGTTCAAAGGAAGACCCCCAATTTTCACATATGGTGTTAGAGCTCAATGGAAGATTAAAGTTAATTTTCGGTTTGAATTTGAGTATGGGAAACACCATACTATAAAGGGGGAGTGTTTGATGATCAAGTTTATCATAGTGCTACCCTTGAGATCTAACAACCCATGAAAGACACTAAAATCACACACAAACACATTAGTTTTCTAATTGTTTTCACGATGTCGGATCATTCGACCCTAGTGCCTGTTAACTCGACCTGGCCCGGGTGATCCGGCCTGGATCTCTCGGTAGGCTCAGGAAGTGGTTAGGGTCACCCGACAGTCGAGGCGAATGACCTGATACCCCTTCATAGAAGTGCTTAACGGCTAGTTTTTTGGTGTTGGGTATTTATACCCCTCACCTTGATGCTGACCTAACACGAAGATCACGCCTCTCTAAGCTTGAAACACTCCCTTCGAACTCCGTTTAGAGCTAATCTTTGCATTGATTCACCTAGGGTTTGGTTGCTTCAGAGTGACATTTGAGGTGTGAGATTGAAGCCTAGAGTGATTTCATACCTTGTTCATCTCAAGAAGCACTTGCGACAGGCTTTGATTCATCGATTTGCGTTTGTTACTCTTGAAGCTTGCTTCTAGATGGTTAGGCGTCGCTTGTCGGGTGCCCGCTTTGTGAGGAGCATCCAGGAACATTTGTATTGCTCACCTCTTTGTGAGGTTTCATAGTAAGTAACTCAATCCTCTTTTGTGGTTGATTCATAGAGGTAAAGGGTTAGTGGGGACTCGACTCTTTGTGATCTACTCAATGGAGACGTAGCTTTCTTTGTGGAAGTGAACTTCGATACACAACTCATTTTTATTATGTGCTTGTTGTGTTCATATCTTTATCTTTGACCTAGAAACTTGTTTTAGCTCGATCTGTATATTTGACTTCTTGCTACCATATCTATTTGTTGTAGAGTACTCCTTGCTTATCTAGTAAACTTTTGATTAAAATAGAATTGACAGTTTTTATTTTGAATTTTGCAGAGTTTATCTTGTGCTACTGGGTAATCCAATGCTAGCTTCAGGTGATCCGACCCTAGTGCTGAAAGACCTGGCCTCTGATATCGCTGCAAAGTTTTTTAGGAAAATTTTAATGATCCTATTCAACCCCTTCCCTCATCTAGGCATCACAAGATTCTTTCAGCTAGATGTCGTCATCAGGAGCAGTCTTCGTGAGTCCGCGCCCCTCCTTCTTCGTTGGCATGCCGTCCTCTGTCACTAAGAACAGGGGTTGGTTGAGATCCACTGCGAGCCCCTCCTTCACTGACAGCGCTATGGCGGGGAGGGCATGTCGGGTAGGACAACAAACTGGTGTGGATGGAGTGACTAGACGGTGGTGTGCAGGCGCCACCACCATGGCTCACTCAGTACCCATTTCTCTGATCACACCTCCTCCAACGTCGTGTCAGGGAGAGCATACGCCAAGGCCGTGCCACCGTCTAGGAAGGTAAAGAGGGCCGCTGAGGGAGGATAGCGATCGAGAGAAAGAGCGGTACTGGGAGAGAGTGATAGGGGAGGGTGGGCGGGGATAAGGGGTAGATGGGGAGGCAGACAAGGTGGAGGTGGGTGGAGGAATACAAAATTCTAATTGTAGGCCCTACCATTGATATTTAGTATTGGAGATGGGATGTAAAGTTGGATGGGTGCAGGAGAAGTGAGTGTATATATGAGAGAATCTCGATGATTAGAACAGAATAGTCCTTTTAGAGGATGAAAATGGAGTATGACGAGTGCTGATAGCCTAAGATATCAGGGAGGTGGTTGCTTTTAATTTGCTTGATTGTTGTGTTTCGTTTGCTCAAATGTAACATACTCTGGTTATAGAATGTAAGGAATTCCATTACATATGTTTGGTTGCATTGGTTTGTAATCAATTGACACTGTAATCGAATCCCTTCCCAAATAATACATATAAAATATTGTTACCCCTCATCTCCCATCGTAATCAGATACAACACACATCGTCATCTAATTAAGTTACCATAGTGCAACAAAGAGTGCAATCACCCATTCTAATGCCAAATACACTAAAATCTGGTTCCCTTTGCGTTTACATTACCTTAGCACAAACCAAATAGTATCTTTGAGTTTCTTTACTGAATCCCTTCTCTAACTTGTTGGCTTTGGCTACTTTGAGAAAATTATGCATGCCATCAACATACTCCTAGGTCCATCTGTAAGGAAAATGACCCTAGGTCATATAATTTTCAGTGGTTAATGACAACATAGTAATTAGGACTAATGTGTTTGCAAGATGTACCTAAAAACTCGGTTGGTGAGGGAAAGACCACCCCCACAGTGTTAACTAAGAAGAAGCCTCGGCTTCCCTGACCAAGAAAATCCCCAAACCCTGGCTCCATCGTGACACTGGGAGTCATAACCTGTGGGAAACTACTTGGGCCATACACAGTCCTCGGGCTGACTTGGGTTGTCTCTTAGCCAGTGCTTTATCACACAGGGATAGAGAGGGGATTTTTTTACCCATAGACGGAAATTTGCCCCACCCGGGGTTCGAACTCATCACCTATGGGGTGCCGCTGGCATGCTTTGACCAACTGGTCTAGCACCCTTTGGCTTGCAAGATGTACCTTTCTAGGTGTTTTATTAGTAGGTCCCAAGGATGCAATACAACCCATCAAATGATAAGAAAAACGAAGGACTTAAAAGAATTCTATGACATCTAAACTATAGAAAAAATCCAGAGATAGTATCAAGGCCAAGATAAAGATACGCGAATACTTAAAGTGAATCCTGCTGAGAAGTGCACTGACACATCACTCACAATTGTGTTAAGATCACCAAATCCATCAGTGACATTAAGTCACAGCAGGGCCAAGTCACGCCTCCCGTTCATATGATGCAGAAGACATCACCAAAACAATCGTTGATGCCAAGATGATCTTAGGTGGAAAATGTGTGCACCATACGCACTAACACATTCAGTGGAACCAGCGAATGAGTCGGTGATGTTTGGCTCCACTCGCATCAATTCAGATTTAAATTGGGTAGAAATGGAGGAGTTTTATAGACACAACGATTCATGAGGCAGCGGATCAGTTGACGGTGGAAACCAACAGCTTAGAAGAGTCATCGATTGATACGGTGATGAATAGGCAAGACAACACATTAGTCAGTGACTTGAGCCAAGGTGTCAGCTGGAGTCAGCTGCCAATTGCCTAGCTGAGGTGGCATGCACCAATTCATAAGGTGCCACCTGTATGTGCCACTAAATCAGGCTATAGTTCGTAGAAAGTTGCAAGTGCTAGTTACTTTGGTTGGGGCTATAAATACCCCATTAGTCAAGCTAAGGAGTTGTGTTAGTGCTTGGAAAAGCTAGAGGCTTGATTCTCATATACACTCGAGTGCTCCATCCACCGAAGTGCTAAAGAGAAGATTTAAGGAATTAGCATTAGGCTTAGATCTTTATTAGTGCTAGTTTACCCCCCTTAGTGCATCCCTTTAGGAATTAGCCTAGAGTTAGGCAAGGTTTGCACATCTCCTTTATATCTGTGCTTTTGTGCACCAAGGGTTGTAACTCTGGAGCTTGTAACTCTCGAGAGACCCTCCAACTGTGTTTGTCGAGTGGTCTCTAGTATTTGTGAGAGAAAGGAGAGGCCCTTGGTGTTTTGGTTGAAGCTCTACAAAGTGAAGAGCGTCAAGGAGACTCCAGGAGAGGCTAGGTGGAGGGACCCACTTGCATGTGGGGAAGGGCCTTCGGTTGTTCTATGGAGTTACTTGAATGAGGACTTTATGCCCTTGCGTGGGCATACCCTTTGAGAAGGGCACCAACAACAAGGACTAGTGGGAAGCTTTGCCTTCTGATACCTTGGCAAAAATCACCTTGTTGTGATGAGAGTTTGCATCCTATACCCTTTTACTTCCACATTTACTTCATGCCTACATTCGACATTTACCTTTCCTAGAATTTTCATGTGTGGTTGCTAGGATTGGAACCTAGGGCGCAAACCTTTTTGTGGCAGAGATTGCGACACATAAAAAACTAGTGCACATCTAGATGGAAGTTGAAATAGATTTTTATGTGTTTGGAGCATTAGTTTTAAGAACCCCCTCCACTCATCTTAGACTGTCTCCAGTGATACCTCTATCCCATTCCCCTTCCCTAGAATGAGGCAACAAATGACACTGTAGTGTGTCCAACAATTACCTCAACTGCATCCTCTTTATCCGGTTGGTGTGTTTTCGTTCCCTTCCCATGGGGAACCTCTCTCCTCGCCTAAACCCAACGGCCGCTCCCAGCCCCACACCCTCTCTCCATGACACCCTCCTCTCTCCCTCTCCCTTGGCTGCCCTCCTCTTTCTCCCCCTCCTCCGCTCGCCGCTGCCTTGCCTAGGCTCGGCCTTCCTCGCCGCTGCCGCATGCCGGGAGGATGGAGGAGGCACGGGGTGGCGGATCTCGAGGCGGCGCGGACCGAGGCGGTGCGGACTCTAGGGTGGTGACGACCCTCCTCCACGGAGCACGCGACGGCTCCTCCAGGGCGCCCGCATCGACCTCGACGACCTGCTCCATCTCGACGCCGGCGGGATCTCCACGGAGTGGTGCGGCCTCTGGGCGGCTGGGGTCTCTAAGGAGCAGCGGCGCCCAGTTGTTGCGGCGGCGCGGTGGCGAGTTACAGCCGGAGGAGGCCTCCAGAAGCAACGTGACGTGGCAGATCTGGAAAGACGTCCCTCGATTCGAAGCAACATGACGCGGCGACTCCCTCGATTCGAAGCTGGGGCGCGGCCGCGGCTCCCTCGATTCGAAGCAGGGTGCGGTGCAGATTGAGCTAGTGGTGATTTCGATGAGTTCACTAGACATGAGGACGAGGATGACATATATTAGCTCCGCCTGCCTACTCCCGTGGTAGCCTCCTCGACGCCAAGTCCGATTCGCGTGCGAGGGAGGCAGGCCGACCCGCCAACTGCCAGATCTGCTCCATCCCGGCCGTCGTCGCCTCCTCCGTCACCACCGTCACCTCCTCCATTCCCACCGGCCGCCACCACCTCCATTCCCTCGACGCACGGGAGGCAACTGCCCTTGCAGGATGCACAAGGGGATTCGCGAGCTGCTGGAGGGTTCATCTTTTTGAGATATTGTTCCTTTCTCTCTCCTTCTCTCAAAGTGGGCAATTGTAGAAGGGGAACCGATATATTGTTGGAGACTGTCTTAGGGTGCCACGATCCCTTCACCGCATGTCTTCTTTCTACATCCATTGCTGAGCCATTTGCATCGCATTACGTGAAAAATGGACTTGGAATTACAACAACACAATTTTAATACATAACAATACAACTTCTCAGAAACAAAAAATGCAAATGATACATAAAGGTTAATTTGTTTCTTCTGACAAACTAATTTAAAAAGACATAAACATGAATCAAAATACTCTACTACAAAGTTATGATGTACAAACTATGGCAAGCATTCAATTACTTATTGCTACAAATTAAGGAGGTCATAAAGCATCCTTGGGCGTTGAGGAAGAAGGTTTAGCTACTGACGTGGCCTCATCTTTGTGGGTATAAGGCGTGGCTGTTTCACTGAATACTAGCGGTTAATGTTCAAGAAAACACTAGGCGCTAGACGTGTGCTATTACCAACTGGGTCTAAAGTTCACCCTTTAGTCCCAATTGGCATTACAAATCGGGATTAAAATATTAATCTCGGTTGGTCGGTTGATATTACCAACTGAAACTAAAACCTCCCCCCAAGTTTTCCTCTAGAATTATCCGTTTCAACCAATGAAAGGGAGATTTAGTATCAACTTTACCAATCGGGACTAAATTGCTAGTTAAAAGTTCCAGTCCACCAAAACATATGACTACTAAATAAAAAATGTTGCAACATTTTTAAAAAATGTCCACCGGTAGAGATAGAGCCTTTGATACGCCTCTTTAGTCCCAGTTCAATTTTGGAGTCTATGGACCATGTGTGGTTCGAGGACCGATGGATGGTCGCTTCCTGGTGCGATGAGTGATTGACAACGTTGTGTGGACTATTCTTGGCTAAGTATTGTAGGTGCAGGTTATGACTTGACTCGTGTTGGTGTAGGTGAAGAACAAGTGCGAAAGGTCGTTGCCGGTGAGGCCTCTAGGTGTGGAGAAGACAAGTAGGCTTGGTTCGAGGGACCCGGTGGCCAGCGGAGTCAAGCGCGGGCCGCATGGTGGCAAGAACAGGAAGATGAAGTCGGTGGATGGTTTCTTGGTTGAGCCACAAAACCAAGGTCGAACCGGGACTTCGTGGGAGCCAAGTCATGAGTCGTGATTGGCAGAGGCTACATCAAGTTCGCGGGGTTTGCGGTGGTTCACCAGAAGATCATCGGGTTACTCGGTTGAGCCACAAAGCCGAGGCCGAAGACCGAGCGTGGCTGTCTGGCCAAAACCGACCTGACCGGTTTGGGGTCGCAGGCCGCCGGGAGCTTCGAGGCGGAGGACACGCGTCAGGATCGCAAGGCTTGCGTCGAGGCTATGCAGAGTGCGGTCGTCGGGCATCCGTCCGATGGTGCTACGAAGAAAAATTCCCAAAGTGCCCTTGGTGGGCGTGTATCTTAGTTTAGGCCATAGGGGCATTTTAGACTTTAGGCTTACCTCCATATAACCCAAGAGGTGAGAGGATGGCAGCCAACTCTTGGAACCCTAGCTCATTTGTTTTCCTATTTTCTTAGGATTTCCATAGGACTAGCTTGACAGCTTCATGTTGAGAACTTGTGAGAGGGTTGGATGATCGGGCGGCAAGCTAGACCTTGTATGAACCTCCTTGGTATGTATAGATGATTCGGCGTGGTTCCTCAAGGCTTTGTTGCGTTGTTCCCGGTTGTTCTTGGTGGTGATTTTCGGAGCCCTCTCTTGGTGGTTTTCTCGGTGTGTTTTGGGACCTTGCTCTTGGTGATTTGATGGGGGAAATTCGTGTGAACCCTTTGTGGTTCTTTTGCCTTTGATTCCCCTCCCAAATTCGTGAGTTAAGGGGGCTCGATTTTGGAGTTTTCGGGGTTCTAGGGTTAGAGGTGTTCTTGAGGGTTGACTTTCGATTCCTCTTGATTGAGTGGGTTTTGGGGACCGAGCTTCTAGCCAAGGGTAGCCCACGAAGTACCCCATCTATCCCCAAAGTCTCACTTTGATCCGTGGAACGAATTGGGAGATCGATTGGTGGAAGGTTTGAGTTTTTCCCGCGGGTTGAGTTCTTCCCAACTGTCCAGACCAAAACCGGTCTGACCGGTTTTCCAAACCGGTCTGACCGGTTTAGCCCTATGGGCTGTCGTGAAGAGTTTTTGAGCAAGGAAGTTCCTGTTGTGCTATGGCTATTCTTGTTCAAAGAAGGAGAGGTTCTTGAGGCAGGTTTTCTCTCGGAAGGGTTTTTGGGGAGAATCTGGACAGAACCGGCCTGACCGGTTTGCTAAACCGGTCTGACCGGTTATCCCTGCCTGTGTGAGGCTAAGTCCAACAGAAGCGGTCTGACAGGTTTCAGAAACCGGCCTGACCGGTTTGGGTTGCCAACAGCCATGTCGTGTGTGTTTCCGCTACGTGTGTGCTGTGGTTGTTGGTTGGGTCTTGCTCCTGGGTTCAGTAGCACTTCAGTGGCTGTGTGGACTTGGCAAGAGAAGCTTGCATAGGTCCACGAGTAAAATCGGGTTCATAGGCCAAATTCTTGAATAGAATTTTTATCGGCTCCCATTCACTCCCCCCTCTGTGGTTCGCTATTTCGGTCCTTCAAGTGGTATCAGAGCCGGTTCAAGTCTTTATTGACTCTAACCTGTCTAAGACCCAAGGATGGCGTACCAGGAACGGGGTTCGGGTCCTCCACACTTCGATGGAAAGAACCACCAGATGTGGAGTAAGCGAATGGCAGCGTTCCTCCGCGGAAAGGGTCAGATCCTTTGGGATGTCACGGTGGACAATGGCTATGTCCAGCCAATGAATTTACTCGCTCCAGGATCGAGAGACATGTTCAACACTAACAATAAGGTGGTCGACTACTTGTTTCGTGCTTTGTGTCAGCCTGAGTTCGATTGGGTGCACACCAAACACTTGGCTTGTAGAATCTGGTCGGTGTTGAAGGAAGCTCATGTTGGGAATGCCCATGTTCAGGCTCGGATGTATGCGACCTACCGGAGAGAGTATGAGATCTTCACTCATCTCCCCGGTGAGTCCATCGATGCCTTGCTTCAGAGGTTCACGGTGGTTGTGAACAACATGAGGGCCAATGTGGACGTGCTCCCGTACGATGATCATGATAGAGCTGTCAAGTTCTTACACTCTTTGGACCATACGATTTGGAGCGGAAAGTTCGAGGCCATTGTGGAGTCGGAGAAGTATGACACTCTGATGGTGAACGAGCTGTTCTCGAAGCTCAAGTCGGCTGAGGTGGATAGGGGCATGACAGCCAAGCTCAAGGGCCCGACTGACTCTCATAGTCTTGCCCTTGTCGGTGGTTCGAAAGGAAAGGCTAACACTAACTCATCCACCAGGATGTTCTCTTTGTCCTCTTTGATGTCTATGCAAGATGAGGAGTTCGACGTGCTTGGAGAGGACGAACTGGCGTTGTTGACGAGGAGATTCGAGAGGCTACATGAGAACCGGGTGAACATGAGGAGGAACATGAGGACATGCTTCCAGTGCGGCAAGCCGGGACACTTCGTCGCCAACTGTCCGGAGAAGGTCGAGAACAAGGATGGCTACAAGCACAAGTCAAGAACGGATGGCAAGTACAGGTCGAGGCGTGACCATAAGAGCAAGCACAAGAACAAGCACAAGCACAAGGACGAGCGACGATCGAGGAAGAAGGAGAGCCGAGGCATGGACCGAGCGATGGTTGGAGCGAGCGACGCTACTCTAGTTCCACGTACTCCACCTCGAGCTCAAGCAGCAGTGAAGATGACGGTGATCGTCGCAAGAGCAGGAAGTCGTCCAAGAACCTGAGCGGGCTGAGCTGCTTCGCGAGAGACGGCTTTTGCACCATGGCGCTTTGCTCCGGCAGCAAGAAGAGCACACAGAGCGACTCGAACTCCGATTTCGACGACGAGGTGCGTGATGAACTTGTCGGGGATAGCCACAAGGGTCCCCTAAAAAACCGGGGGGATCCTGCTTAAAACCTGCAAAAAACGCAAACACACCTCGAACCTAACACGACACACACACAGCACAGCCCACGCCGCGGTGCCACGCGGCCCACCAAAGTGGCACAACAAAGCACTCCCTCGAGCAAGGCCCGCCTCGCTCGAGGGCTTAAACCCCCTCGAATGAGGTTCGCTTCGCTCGAGGGCTCGCGCCGCTCTCGAGTGAGGTCCGCCTCGCTCGAGGGTTCCCGCCTCTCTCGAGCAGGGTTCGCCTCGCTCGAGGGTCCCTCACGAGCACACCTGCTCCCGCACGCGTGTACGGGCATTTAATGCTCTGACACGGCAGAGCTGCGCCACTACACGTCTGGGAATCACGCCCCGGCGCTGTTCCGCCAACTCCCTAGGGGGAGCCCATCCCCGCTACTGTGGGGAACTGTGCAACAAGGCCGGTGTCAGCTCCGTGACACCGTGCCGCCCACTTTAGTACGGCTAATGCGCTACGCCCTCGAAGGGGGGCCGGCCGCACCCTCGAGCCCTCCTCTCATTACTCTACAGGGTCAAACCGTGACGTCAGTCCGGCGGGAGTGCCATCCCCGTCGCTGTCAGTCCTGCGCGGCCATCCCCGCCACTGCAGCGCCACGCCGCGCACTGCTACAACTACTCCGACGTTGTTGAGCACGCGGGGACGGGACGCCGCCACGCCTGCTACTGCACCCCGTACGGATCATCGTCAACGGCTCCCTCGAGCCCGCCTGGAGACGCCCTGGTCAACCACCACGCCTCAACCTTCGAAGTCGCCCCTGTTCAAGCACAGGGCACGCCACGACACCATGACTGTGGCAAGATTCGCCAGGACGACTGTCAACTCCCCGGCACTATACGCCATACCATCACACGTAGAAAAATAGTGCGGCATGCCTGTAAATCGCCCTCTCCTTGGCCTATAAAAGGAAGATGATCCCCCTCGCCGCAGGGACACGAGACATCAGACACGGGACAACGGATAGCGATTGTTCACATGCTCTCCGCCTCCCCCACGATATTGGCACTCGCCTCAATCACTCCTCTCGAGACTTGGAGGCCGCGCCTCCTCTCCCGCCTCGCTTGTAGCCGCCCCACTACAGGCACCCTGGTGCAAAGCAATATAGTGCCTCGAGCACACCCCTGCTGGACGTACGGCTCCGACCGAAACTAGGATAAACAAAGTGTCCTTAGTTGCTTAGCACTGACCATCGAGAGGCAGATCTTAGCGCTTATTACTAGTTAGTGTCAAGACTACATTCCGCACCGACAGTTGGCGCCCACCATGGGGCTCTGCGCACTGAAGATCAACTCGTCACTAGCTCTCTCGATGGTGATTCGCATCGAGTACCGCGGTCAGCATTACTCCATGGGCAGCTCTGACCCCCTCCCGACCGGATTCGAAATCCGGTTCGGGGGCCTGAACTGTCAGGCTATGGGGAACGACTACCTCATGCGCCTCAATATCCGTGAGGAACTCCGTGCGCGGCGCCAGGCCGGGTCCGCCCCGGTTCCCGCGGCACGCGTCGCCACGACACCAACACCCGCCGGCGCGGACGCCGCGGTCCCTCGGCGCCACGGTGCCACCGTCGCTCCGGCCGGCGCTCGCGACGGGCGCGGTCGGAGCACCGGCATGCCGCATGCGTCGCCTCTCAATGCGACGCGCTCACCGAAGAGACAGCAGCCGCCCCTGCGGGGGAGCGCTCGTTCTCCGGACCACGCTTCCCTATCGGGCTGTGCGGCGCCACAGCGGCATACGTCGCGAACGCCAACGCCAACACAACGCTGCGCAGGGTTCCCCCTGGCCGCCACATCCTGGTTGCTAGGGACCCTAGCACCTCCGCCGGCGATGAATCATCCCTAGGCTCCATCGACAAGCTGCCACCCGTCACCTCGCATGGATACGCGAAGTGGGACTTCTCCGGCGTGCCGGACCTAGTGATGTTCAGGCGGTTCCTCGACGTCGCGGACTACTGGTTCGACTACTCCGACGACTCCAGTGCTGGAAGCTACGACCCCGCGCAGGAGTGCTGCGTCCTGATCGCCAACAACCCAGCAAACGCCGCTGACGCGGCGGGCGCCGGCGACGGAGAGGTTCCTCCTGCCCTGGGAAATGGACCGCGCCTTCACCACCGAGGGGGGCCGACATCAACGCACAGCTGGCCCAAGCACACAAGCTCGAGGCCAAGCTGGTGGAAGAGTACCACACGGTGCGGTTGCTTCGCGCCTCTATCGCGGGAGAAGCCTCCGTGCGTGGCGAACGCGCGCGCGAGTTGGGCAGGCAAGCTCGCGATCGCATCAACGCCGACGATTCGGACACGCCCCCGTGAGCAAGCAAGAAGCTCATTGCCGCCGCGACACTGCTACGGGCCATGCCCGCCCCCTCGATGCCCAAGGCGCGGAACCTGCACCGCGAGGCGCAGGCACTCATCGAGCAAGCGGCTGTCCAACAGGCCGAAAGCTCGGCGTCCCGCATCCGCCAACAGGGGAGCGCGTGGGACGATGGGGGTGTGCAAGGCCCCGAGCCATCGGTGCATGCGGGCGGCGCAGCTGAGCGCCCGCCAACCCTGGGCGCACGCCGGCCAAGGAACGACTCCTCGACACACGCGGGAAAGCCCAAGATGGCGACGCCCGCAACGTCATCAACGCCCGGCGAGCGGGTAACGCGGAGGCACGGGCAGCAGCAGGCTACCACCCTCGACGGGGTGGATGCTACGACAGCGGTGAGGACCGCTCACCGACGCCGGAGCCCCCGGGAGCCCGCGTGTTCAGCCGGGAGATCCGCACGACAACCTTCCCCCAGCGCTTCCGCCAGCCCACGACAATCGTCAAGTACAACGGTGAGACGGACCCCCGTGTGTGGCTCAATGACTACCGTCTGGCATGTCAGCTAGGCGGGGCCACCAGCGACGAGGTTATCATCCGCAACCTCCCCCTGCACCTCGCCGACTTGGCGCGAACGTGGCTCGAGCACCTGCCGGCCAGCCAGATCCACAACTGGGACGACCTGGTCTGCACGTTCATGGGGGATTTCCAGGGCACGTATGTGCGCCCTGGGAACTCCTGGGACCTGCGCTCTTGTACCCGGAAGCCCGGCACATCGCTCCGGGACTTCATACGGCGCTTCTCCAAGCGCTGTACAGAGCTCCCAAGCGTGGCGCAGTCCGAAATCGTGCACGCCTTCCTCGAGGGCGCCACATGCCGGGATGTCGTGCGCGAGCGCAGGCACAGCCCGCCGGTCGACTCGAACGAGCTGTTCGACATCGCCACCAGCTTTGCCTCAGGCGAAGAGGCGGTGGGGGCAATCTTCGACGGCAATAAGGGCAAACGCGTGGACGACGCGCCCGCGGAGGGCAGCAAGTCCAAGGACCCCCGCCAAAAGAACAAGCGGGGCAAGAAGGGAAAGAAGCCGCGCCGCGAGGCACGCTAGCAGGGGCACGACGACGATGACGGCGAAGCTCTTGCTATTGACCCCGCTCGACGGGGCCCTCGACCGGCCCCTCGAGGCCCGGGAGTCTTCGACGACATGCTGGAGTTTTGCGACAAGTTCCACATTCGTGTGGACTGGGCGGCTGTGGCACACCCACAGACCAACGCCCAAGTGGAGCGTGCCAACGGCATGATTCTACAAGGCCTCAAGCCCAGAATCTTCGACCAGCTGAACAAGTCTGGTCCGAAATGGCTCCAGGAGCCGCCGGCGGTCATATGGAGCCTCAGGACCACCCCAAGCAGAGCCACCGGATTCACCCCGTTTTTTCTGGTCCATGGCGCGGAGGCCGTCCTCCCCACGGACTTGGAATACGGATCGCCCAGAATCCGGGGCTACGACGAAGATGCCAACCAGCGAGCCCGCGAGGACTCATTGGACCAGTTGGATGAAGCACGCCTCATGGCCCTAATGCACTCCGCAAGGTACTAGCAATCCCTAAGGCGCTACCAAGCTCGAAAGGTGCGCCGGCGGGACTACGCCAAGACAACCGAGGACGCCACAAGTTATCACCCCCATGGGACGGACCCTACGTCGTGGTGAAGGTGCTCAAGCCCGGCACGTACAAGCTAGCCAACGAGGACGGCGAGGAACTCACCAACGCTTGGAACATCCAGCAGCTACGTCGCTGGTACCCTTAGCTAGGATTTTCAAGTCTTTTGTTGTAAACTACATGCCCGACACCCCAGTTGGCAGCACAATGTAAATAACAGGAAGTCAATAAAGTTAATGGGCAATTCGGCTTTCCCCAGAAAACCAAGTCACCGTCGGGGGCTACTGCGGGGGGCACCCCCCCCAAAAATGGTCCCATTTTTTCGCAAAAAATCTAACTCGTGAGCGCGCTAAGAATGTTTCGACCGTAGCCTCGAGCGAATCAAGGCAGGGCGCGAGTGGTCATGCGGGAAGGACATGCGAGTCAGAGATAGCCTACGCCTCCGCGAGGATACGACCCTTCTCTCTTGCCTCCGGCCCAGCGGATTGCTCACGAAATCGAACTCCCCTAACCCGAATTCGCCCGAGCAAAGGGAAAAAACAGAACAACACAACAAATAAAAGGCACCACTTAAATTTACAAGTGCTCAAACATTCCACAAGTTTCACTTGTTTATTTACACGGCCACATGGCCCAGATATACTAACATCTAAACAAAAATGGCCTAGTGCCTAGTGGTCTTCAGGCCTGAGGCTCGTCGGTGTCAGCGGCATCCGGGAACAAGAACTCCGTGAAGGCCTCGGTGAGCGCCTCGGCAACATCAGCGGCAAGTGCGTCCACTTGCTCCATCGCCGCCTCGTCCTCGACGCCCTCCGGAACGACGTAGCCCGACGCCACGGCCTCGAAGTTCACCTCGTAGTGGGACCGCACCACGCCAAGGGCCTTCTGGACGCCTAGGTGAAGCGCGCGACGCATGCGCCTGGAGATGTGCCCGCCAAGGGCGCGCAGACGGCTGGCCAGCGAGCTTACGGCTTGAGCCTTTCCCTCTTCGACCGCCTGGCAGGCCTCGAGGGTTGCAGTGCGCAGCTCCACCAACTCCCGCTCGGAGGAGTCGTAGGCGGCCTGCAGCATCTCGGCCCGATTGGTCGAATTCCCAGTGCAGTGCGCAAGCCTGGATGACGCGAGCAAAAGAAATCGAGAGGGGAACGGACCCCCGAAGGGAAGATCAACAAAACAAGAAACGAAGTGGCAACTCACCTTCGACCTGCTTCTTTTCCACCTCGAGAGCCCGGCGCTCGGCCTCGACCGCCTGCTGCAAGCTGACGACCGTGGCGCTCTGCTCCTCGAGGGACTGAAGCTGGTCCGCGTTCGAGATGCTGAGGGCAATCAGCTCCCGTCGAGCTTCGAGACATTGGCCTCCCGCTCCTTCAGCAATGTCTGCGCCTTCTCGAGAGCAGCATGCTCCCGCTCGAGCGCCGACCAGGCATCAGCGAGGGCGGCCCGCTCCTGCTGGAGCTGACCCTCGGCCTCCTGGTGGGCAGCACGCTCCTGCCAGAGCTGCTCCTCCGCTGCGGCAACCGCGACGACCTTAGCGGCGAGGGTGGCCTTCAATTCCTTGACTTCCTTGGCCCTCTGCTCGGCCTCTCGCGCCCTCTCCTCGGCCCGGCTCCGCTGGGACTGCGCCTCCATGAGCTCCGCGCGGACCTCCCGGTTCTGGGTCCAGATGGAGACCACCTCTGCCTCCCAGTCCGTCGCCACGGTGCGTGCCCTCTCCAGGTCCCCTCTCGCCTGCTGCAGCGCCTCATCCCGGTCGATGAGGGACGTGCGGACCCGCTCGATGGCGGAGGGGCGCGCCGTGGGCTGCCCCTCCAGCTCCAAGAGTTGGTCGCGCAAGGCCTCCGCCCGGTACGCCAGCCAGCCATCCCGGGTCCTCAGGGCCTCCGCGAGGGTGTCGGGAGTGTCGCGCTGCTCCCGGAGCTAGCGGAGCTCGGCGCTAACTGGTTGAGGGCGCCGTACCTGTCGCGGGCGTGGAGCTGCAGCTCTTGCCGTCAGCAGACGAAATCCATGAGTGCCGCACCACGAAGACAAACACGAAAATGACAAGATCAAAGAAGAAAGCAACAAGCTAGCGGAACAACGCAAGAACACCGACGCACCTAGAAAACACGCCACGTCGGGCCGCCGTGAATCCGCAACGCCTCGTTCAGCACCCGGTTGAGAGAGGCGTCATGATTGCGGACCTCCTCCCACAGCTGGCTGCTCCACCACGGGCATCGGCGGAAGGGGGGGGGGGGGCGGCGCGTCGACGCGCTCCTCGCCTAAGGCGGGGGGGAGGGGGGCGGCGCGGGACGAAGAGGCCTTGGCGCCGTGCCTCCGGCCCCCGGCCACCATGTGGCCCTCCCACCTTCTCGCAAGAGCCCCCACCGGGGCTCGGGGGCTGGCGTAGGCAGGCTTGCCCACTGGTCCCACCCGGGCGGCGGGGAAGTCATCGTCGGGGATCTCCACCGCCGTCGCACGGGAGCTGCCGGCGAGGGCGGGCTCTCGCCGCGCCACCACGACCGCCTCGACCGCGCCTGCGCGGCTGCGAGCTCTCGCTGCGGCGCCATGACCGCCGCCTCCGGCCCGCGCCTCGGCGGCCGCGGGCGCCGGACGCACCTCCGCGGCCGACGTCGCCGGCAGTGCCACTACGACTGGCGCCGTCAGCTGTACCTCCGCCACCGGCCGCGCCTCTGCCGCTGTCACACCCGACTTTCCGAAGAAAACCAAGTGCAAACCTATATGCATGCCAGGATCAAGTTTCATGCATATAGTGACATATAAGTGAATACAGAAACAGTATCATGTAAGAAAAAGAAAGATTATCAGAGATTTACGCTTAATCCTGGAAACGAAGGCTCCAAACATCACAGGCTCTCGACTGGGGGTTGTGTACGCCTAGCACCAGCAACATCTTCATAGGACTTCATAGTAGCTTCCTTTTTCTGAGCAACAATGGTTATAGCAAGGGTGAGCACTTGTCGTACTTAGCAAGTGTGGAAAAAAGGTATGAATGCAAAGGCTTTACACTGGACTGGGCTATAAGCATTTAAGCAATTTTAGTTGATCAAGTTTTATTAGCACCTGATTACTAATAAAGTATAAGTATATACCATCCCACAATTAAGCATAAGAGAGAGATAAGATACGCCATAAGCACATGGCAAGCATAACCAGAGAGAGAGAGCGATTTAAGTCCATCTTCAAGTTCAATTATCATGTGAGGGTCCAGGCCGCTCTTGACCGTGAGCACGGCTAATCGATTAGTTTTACACTGCGAGAGGTCGTACATCTTTACCCACAAGTCACGTAAAAGTTCTAGGAACTATAAACCCAACCATGCGGTGCTAGCTAGGCACCATACCACACTACCGAGGTGTGATTGCATAGGGACGCTACGAGGCCTTTACAAAGAGTCCTCCCGTGCGTATTAGTCCATAGTAGTATGTCATAGAGGCTATCTTTCGTACCACACTTCTATTACGGACGGTAAGCCATAGAGTCTTCCGTTCCATCACCGCTCCGAATAGAAGAGCCATAAAAGCATTCCTCCGTCCCCAACCTACTATGCGAGTAATAACCACACAAAGACTTCCCTAATTAATCGGCCAAGACCAGAGCCATATAGTCCTTGTGGTTGCACTGTTGTCCTGGGTGGTTCTCCATGTTCCGATTAATCATATGGTCTTGTATTAAGCATCCAAAGATATAGCACAAAGGTATAACATGATTCATCATTAATGTTCATTAAAACCACCATAACCCAGGTATAGCAACTAAGCAAAGCTACCCAACATAAATGTAAACCCAGGTTAACAAGGAATGACAATCAAAGACTAGGCAATCCTTAATAGGAACCCATCAAAATTAATGCAAGCAATGCAATGGGTGATTAAGTATAATTCTTAGGACAAAATCAAGGACACACTTGCCTTTAACCAAAGTAATGTCGTTGCTCAGAATCTTCAACTTCAAGATCTTCCAAACTTCTCGAACGGCGTTCACTCTAAGCGCATCAATCATCGGGCACAACATACAAAACAAACAAACAAACAGACATACTAAGAACAAACCACCAATCAAAAGAAAACTTTAAAAGAACGTACTAAAGGATAAGCTCGATTAGATGGATCACTAGAGAACACAAAGTGTGCTTGGAAGGGAAAGGCTTGGTTAGCTTTAAAGAGATGGTTGTGGAAAATTGAGCAAGAACCGGAAAGATCACACTTAGATTGAGCTGAGAAAAGAACGTCTAACGAACGTTTTGCATATATGAGAGAACAACGATATGAGCTAGGTTCATTTTAATTAACAAAACAAATATAAAGGATATTTCAGAAATAAAATACCCTATGTTGGCATTAATGCAATATTAAACTTTATTTATGAAACCGGTGTAAAGAACTAGTCAAGTTTTATTAATAAAGATTCATATATGAATTAAACCGATTAAACATTTAATTTAGAAAACTAAACTATATGAACAATCTAAACGAAACTTTGTAATGCGAGTTCATCATATTATTATCAAAAATAGTATTAAATTGGTATTAATCAAGATTAACATTTATTTATAAAGCGGAGTAAAAGCCTAATCAACTTTTAATTATAAAAGTTAATTAATCATTAAGCAAATTAATATTTGACTTATGGAAAACCGAGTAAAAGATCTAATTTGATTTTATTCATAAAAGCATGTAAAGTAATCATTAATCAAATTAAATTTGATTATGAAAAACGATATATAGATCTATATTGCTTTTATTTAGAAAAGACATGCATAACTAGTCATTAATCAAAATTAATATTAATTTTATTTTCAGAAAATAAAACATGGTGAAAACACACCACTAACGCGTGCTTTACATTATTATGGACCTAACGCAACTTGAACGGATTAAATCGGAGCTAAAACGAAGATTTGGTGAACAAAACAAGATTACGGGGACCTAGTCGTGATTAACCATAGATGTCGGGGGTTAGCAGAGAAGATTCCCAAGACACAAATAATAGTTTTTGCGAATAGATAAAAGGTTGAGGTTAGATCTAAAAAAAACAACGGTTGGATCCGATTGCGAAGGTCCGGAAAGATCTAGGGGTAAAATTGAGAATGATGCAAGACACCTAAAGGATCTATAGATTACAGTGTTCCTTAGGGGGCTAAACACAAAACAGACCAACCATCTTGTTCTTCTACCTGCTGGAAGGGGCGGACGGCGGGTCCGGTGGTTGCGCTCGCGGCGCTTTGGGCGGCTAGCGGCTCGGGCGGATGGCGCGAGGAGGTAGGGGAGTTCAAGGGGGCCCTAAAGATGTGCTTACCAGCGGAGGGAAAGAGCGGGAGCGGCCGGAATCTTGGCCGGCGGCGAACAGGGGTGGCCGGCGGCGCGGGTTCAAGGGCGGCGGCGCTCTGGAGCTCCTCCGGCGACGGGAAGCGGTGGAACGGGTAGGTCTCGATGGGCTGGAGCTCCTGGTGGGGTCGGTTCGCCCCGGGGATGCCTCCAACCGGCGAATCGGCGACGGGCCGCACCGGCCGGCGGCGGCGCTCGGGCTCGGTGCTCCGGCGGGCGGCGGCGCGCGGCTACGGGGGGGAGCGGGGGCGCGCTAGGGCTCGCGTGCGCGCGGTTCGACGCGCGCCTTTATAGGGGCGCGGCTCGAGCGTCCCGGTGCGCACACCAAGGGGCGGGCGGCGGCGCCGGCCGGCCGAAGAGGCCGCGGCCTGCGGCCGCGCGGGCTCCGCCCCGGGCCCCGATGGGCTTCGGCGGGCCCGCGGGCCGGGCCGTGGTGCAGAGCAGGCGCGGGCGGGTCGAGCCCACGGGCTCAGCCCAAACCGCTAGGGTAGTTTTTTTTGTTTTTTTTGTTTGTTTTTTTTCAGAATTTATTTCCAGTGCAAAAACAAATCCGGAAAACATCCAGAAATTGTTTAAAGGCACGAAAAATACTCCGAAAATCACAAAAATTTCAGGAAAATTACTAGAGACAGATTAAGATATGAACAATCCAAATAAAGCATTTGGTGCTCATGAAAAAGATTTTAGAGCCTTCTAATAAATAGAAATAGCTCGGGGAAAAATGAGAATAAATTCTAGAAAAATCCGGAAAATTCTCGGGAGAGTTTGGACAGCTCCTAAACGCATTTTTGAAACCTTTTGCACTCAAGAACCACTAGATGCATCGGCATGAATGCAACACACATAACTTTTATTTAATTTAGAAAATCAATCAAAGGATTTTTCCTATACTATATTCCCTGTAAAGAAAAATAAATGTTGGAAAAATTTTAAAATTGTGAGAAAATCGTTATTTAATTATTCTCTCTATTCACATCCTGAAATTGGAAATTTCAGGGTGTGACAAATCTACCCCCCTTAAAAGGAATCTCGTCCCGAGATTCGAAAAAGGCTAGCAAGAGACAAGGGTTTATTCCGAACTCTTTTCATATCCTTCAGCAATATCATTCCTCTCATATTACAGAAAAACTTTCCAAGCCTAACTTATATTAAAATCCTTAGGTATCGGGGGTCTTGTCTTGGTTGTGTCGTTGTCGCCATTCTCTCTTAAAATGACGATCTAGAAACTTCTTCGGGCACCTGTTGATAAAGTGTCCACCAGCTTTGCAATAGAAACAAGCTTTACTTTCCCTAATGTTTCGACGATTCTGTGGTGTCTCATAAATCACTGGTATTGTGACACCATGAGGATATTCTAGATATGCATCTTCATTGTGATCTTCAGGAAAACCTTGGGCTTGAGGCATATGATGTAAGTGAGAATTGTTATTGGCTTCCCCTGGATATTCCCGTTTTCTCTTCTTACTCATGATCTCCTGTAGCTTGCTTTCTAGCCCAATGGCTTTATTGATTAAATCTTGTAGACTCGAATAATCGTGTAAGCTTAGTATACTTTGAAGATCTTCATTCAACCCTTTGATGAAATGCTCTCGTTTCTTCTTATCACTTTCAGCTGATCTTGGGGCATACAGAGATAATTGAACAAACTTATCCCCGTACCCAGTTATCGTCATCTGTCCCTGCTTTAAGTTAAGGAACTCCTTCCTCTTGAGCTTCATCGCACTCACAGGAGTATGGTGTAAGATAAAGTTGTCTTTGAATTCCTTCCACACAATACTCTCAGGTTGCTGATGTCCATTGGTGTAAGAATTCCACCACTCTGAAGCTGCTCCTATAAGTTGCCAAGATGCATACAAAGCTTTCTCTCCATCATTGCATTGTATCATATCTAGCTTCTCTTCAATTGTCTTGATCCAGTCTTCAGCTTCTAAGGGATATGTGGTACTGGAGAACGTTGGTGGCTCAGTCCTCATGAACTCTGCATACTTATCATCTAAGGGTGGATATGATACCCCATCTTGATTGTATCCATAGTGTCCACCGTTCTCATAGCTTTCTCCTTGGTTACCTCCTTCTTGGTTTTCCATCTGGTTGGTAGGTAAATATACGATCAGAAGGTAACAAGAGTAGTGCAAAACGAGTGGAGGAAGAACAAGGAGGGGGAGGTACAAAAGAAGAACCCAACTAAGCAACTGATGTCATCGCGGATGTAAGACCCACAATACACCAACACTCACTTCAAAGAACCAACACAAGCAATATCATAAAACCAAGCATCATCATGCAAACACACAATTCCACCAATCAAGGCATAGCTAAAGGGGAACGACACTACACGTTGTTAATGAAGTCAGGGGGTATCCTCCTAATAGATCAAATATATCTCCCAGCAAGGATATCCATAAATAATAGATTTTTCCCAGATCAAGGATACCAAAATTACGAGTTCATCCCAACTGGAATCACCTCAATCGGAGGTTCAGAACTCGAGATATGAATTAGACAAGATGGCTATGTCAGCAGTGTTGGCAGATTCTGAATGCTCCACTAATTCGTAGGTATCTCCTTGGATACAAAACGAATACTGCTGAATTTTGTACAGAGTGAAGCTGATGAAATTCTTGAACTACTCCAATTGGATTTACCTCAATCGGAGGTCTATAGCCCGAGATATAGAATATTGAAGATAACTAGGTCAGCAGAGATTACAGATTCTGATAGCTCCAATGCTTCGAGCATAGCTCCTGGAAAATGTGCTGGATAGAGCTCAATTTTTGATAGAAATTTACTTATAAAATTTAGGAACTAACCCAACTGGTTTCATGCCAATCGGAGTTCGGTAGCTCGAGATAAAATTAAAACAGCGCTGATGTGTCAGAGAGCTGCGCGAATAGATGGAATGTTTAGGGTAACAATTCCACCAATAAATCAAGGGGGTGTTTATTGCTTGAGGGAATGAATAGGCGAGGTGGAAGAGTTGTTCAAGGAGAGTGAAGATAAATATTCAAGAATTCATGGTATGGAGATAAAAAGATGGTTAAGTTGTGAGATCCTTCATCAGAGAGGTCAAGGATAAGGTAAGGAGGGGTTGTAGAACAAAAGAGGCATTAAGAAACGACCAATGCTAACTAGGCTTACGTCCTACAGTCGATACAACTCTGATACCACTCTGTCACACCCGACTTTCCGAAGAAAACCAAGTGCAAACCTATATGCATGCCAGGATCAAGTTTCATGCATATAGTGACATATAAGTGAATACAGAAACAGTATCACGTAAGAAAAAGAAAGATTATCAGAGATTTACGCTTAATCCTGGAAACGAAGGCTCCAAACATCACAGGCTCTCGACTGGGGGTTGCGTACGCCTAGCACCAGCAACATCTTCATAGGACTTCATAGTAGCTTCCTTTTTCTGAGCAACAATGGTTATAGCAAGGGTGAGCACTTGTCGTACTCAGCAAGTGTGGAAAAAAGGTATGAATGCAAAGGCTTTACAGTAGACTGGGCTATAAGCATTTAAGCAATTTTAGTTGATCAAGTTTTATTAGCACCTGATTACTAATAAAGTATAAGTATATACCATCCCACAATTAAGCATAAGAGAGAGATAAGATACGCCATAAGCACATGGCAAGCATAACCAGAGAGAGAGAGAGAGCGATTTAAGTCCATCTTCAAGTTCAATTATCATGTGAGGGTCCAGGCAGACCGTGAGCACGGCTAATCGATTAGTTTTACACTCTGCAGAGGTCGTACATCTTTACCCACAAGTCGCGTAAAAGTTCTAGGAACTTTAAACCCAACCATGCGGTGCTAGCTAGGCACCATACCACACTACCGAGGTGTGATTGCATAGGGACGCTACGAGGCCTTTACAAAGAGTCCTCCCGTGCGTATTAGTCCATAGTAGTATGTCATAGAGGCTATCTTTTTGTACCACACTTCTATTACGGACGGTAAGCCATAGAGTCTTCCGTTCCATCACCGCTCCGAATAGAAGAGCCATAAAAGCATTCCTCCGTCCCCAACCTACTATGCGAGTAATAACCACACAAAGACTTCCCTAATTAATCGGCCAAGACCGAGCCATAGTCCTTGTGGTTGCACTTGTTGTCCCGGGTGGTTCTCCATGTTCCGATTAATCATATGGTCTTTTATTAAGCATCCAAAGATATAGCACAAAGGTATAACATGATTCATCATTAATGTTCATTAAAACCACCATAACCCAGGTATAGCAACTAAGCAAAGCTACCCAACATAAATGTAAACCCGGGTTAACAAGGAATGACAATCAAAGACTAGGCAATCCTTAATAGGAACCCATCAAAATTAATGCAAGCAATGCAATGGGTGATTAAGTATAATTCTTAGGACAAAATCATGGACACACTTGCCTTTAACCAAAGTAATGTCGTTGCTCGGAATCTTCAACTTCAAGCTCTTCCAAACTTCTCGAACGGCGTTCACTCTAAGCGCATCAATCATCGGGCACAACATACAAAACAAACAAACAAACGGACATACTAAGAACAAACCACCAATCAAAAGAAAACTTTAAAAGAACGTACTAAAGTATAAGCTCGATTAGATGGATCACTAAAGAACACAAAGTGTGCTTGGAAGGGAAAGGCTTGGTTAGCTTTAAAGAGATGGTTGTGGAAAATTGAGCAAGGACCGGAAAGATCACACTTAGATTGAGTCGAGAAAAGAACGTCTAACGAACGTTTTGCATATATGAGAGAACAACGATATGAGCTAGGTTCATTTTAATTAACAAAACAAATATAAAGGATATTTCAGAAATAAAATACCCTATGTTGGCATTAATGCAATATTAAACTTTATTTATGAAACCAGTGTAAAGAACTAGTCAAGTTTTATTAATAAAGATTCATATATGAATTAAACCGATTAAACATTTAATTTAGAAAACTAAACTATATGAACAATCTAAACGAAACTTTGTAATGCGAGTTCATCATATTATTATCAAAAACAGTATTAAATTGGTATTAATCAAGATTAACATTTATTTATAAAGCCGGAGTAAAAGCCTAATCAACTTTTAATTATAAAAGTTAATTAATCATTAAGCAAATTAATATTTGACTTATGGAAAACCGAGTAAAAGATCTAATTAGATTTTATTCATAAAAGCATGTAAAGTAATCATTAATCAAATTAAATTTGATTATGAAAAACGATATATAGATCTATATTGCTTTTATTTAGAAAAGACATGCATAACTAGTCATTAATCAAAATTAATATTAATTTTATTTTCAGAAAATAAAACATGGTGAAAACACACCACTAACGCGTGCTTTACATTATTATGGACCTAACGCAACTTGAACGGATTAAATCGGAGCTAAAACGAAGATTTGGTGAACAAAACAAGATTACGGGGACCTAGTCGTGATTAACCATAGATGTCGGGGGTTAGCAGAGAAGATTCCCAAGACACAAAGAATAGTTTTTGCGAATAGATAAAAGGTTGAGGTTAGATCTAAAAAAACACTGGTTGGATCTGATTGCGAAGGTCCGGAAAGATCTAGGGGTAAAATTGAGAATGATGCAAGACACCTAAAGGATCTATAGATTACAGTGTTCCTCAGGGGGCTAAACACAAAACAGCCAACAATATTGTTCTTCTACCTCTGGAAGGGGCGGACGGCGGGTCTGGTGGTTGCGCTCGCCGGCGCTTTGGGCAGCTAGCGGCTCAAGCGGATGGCGCAGGAGGTAGGGGACTTCAAGGGGACCCTAAAGATGTGCTTACCAGCGGAGGGAAAGAGCGGGAGCGGCCGGAATCTTGGCCGGCGGCGAACAGGGGTGGCCGGCGGCGCGGGTTCATGGGCGGCGGCGCTCTGGAGCTCCTCCGGCGACGGGGAAGCGGTGGAATGGGTAGGTCTCGATGGGGGTGGAGCTCCTGGTGGGGTCGGTTCGCCCGGGGATGCCTCCAACCGGCGAATCGGCGACGGCCGCACCGCCGGCGGCGGCGCTCGGCTCGGTGCTCCGGCGGGCGGCGGCGCTCGGGCTCGGTGCTCCGGCGGGCGGCGCGCGCGCGGCTACGGGGGGGAGCGAGGGGCGCGCTAGGGCTCGCGTGCGCACGGTTCGACGCCGCCTTTATAGGAGCGCGGCTAAGAGCGTCCCGGCGCGCACGCCAAGGGGCGGCGCGGCGCCGCCGGCCGAAGAGGCCGCGGCCTCGCGGCCGCGCGGGCTCCGCTAGGCCCCGATGGGCTTCGGCGGTCCCGCGGGCCGGGCCGTGGTGCAGAGCAGGCGCGGGCGGGTCGAGCCCACGGGCTCAGCCCAAACCGCTAGGGTAGTTTTTTTTGTTTTTTTTGTTTGTTTTTTTTCAGAATTTATTTCCAGTGCAAAAACAAATCCGGAAAACATCCAGAAATTGTTTAAAGGCACGAAAAATACTCCGAAAATCACAAAAATTTCGGGGAAAATTACTAGAGACAGATTAAGATATGAACAATCCAAATAAAGCATTTGGTGCTCATGAAAAAGATTTTAGAGCCTTCTAATAAATAGAAATAGCTCGGGGAAAAATGAGAATAAATTCTAGAAAAATCCGGAAAATTCTCGGGAGAGTTTGGACAGCTCCTAAACGCATTTTGAAACCTTTTGCACTCAAGAACCACTAGATGCATCGGCATGAATGCTACACACATAACTTTTATTTAATTTAGAAAATCAATCAAAGGATTTTTCCTATACTATATTCCCTGTAAAGAAAAATAAATGTTGGAAAAATTTTAAAATTGTGAGAAAATCGTTATTTAATTATTCTCTCTATTCACATCCTGAAATTGGAAATTTCAGGGTGTGACAGCCGCGGTCGTCGCCTGCTGCGCTTCCATCACGGCCGGTGCCCGCCGTGCCTCTTCGACCACCGGCTGCGGCCCGGTTGGCGACGTCACCGGCCACGGCCTCGAGGCCTCGGCCGCGCCTTGTGAGCTCCCCTCGCCGCCGCCGCCGTGCCTACGGCCGCTCGCGGCGCCCTCGACGAGCGCCGCCTAGTAGGGATGGATGCGTCCGCCCTCAGCACCTTGGCCGGTGTGAGGGGAGGCACGGTTGGCGCCACCCTGTGGACATGGACACAAATCGTCAGACCCCCGCCTATCGGGCGCGCGACCCCTCGAAAGGCTACTCCTTACCTCAAGGAGGAGAAGGCCCGCTTCCTCTTCCTCGAGGTCCCCGCCGACGTCGTGGGCACGGCCGGCTTGGCCGCCGCCGCGCCTCCAACCACCTCCACCACGCGCGCGGGCACCGCCACGCGCGCGGGGTCCGCCGCGCGCACAGCGCCTCCGCCGCGCGCGCGCGGTGCCTCCGTGGCGCGCGCCGGCGCCTCCGCGGCTTGTGCCGCCTTCGTCGTAGAGCGCCGTGGCGGACGCCTCTCGCGTCCGCCCCGGCCGCGATGGTTCTCTGTCCCACCGGAGCCGGCTCCGTGAGCGGGGGGTGCGAGCTCCCACCTATCGGGGAGAACCCCCGCCCCTATCTTCTTCCTCCTCTTCCTCCTCTTCCTCGTCCGATGACGAATACTCCTCTGTCCCTGGCGAGGAGAGTCCCTGCCGCACGCGCAGCCGAACTCCTCGCTCCTCCGCTCCCGCGCTCCCATCGCCGCGCGTCACGCTCCCTCCTGCGATCCACCCGCTCCCGCTCTCACCGTTGCGCCGCGCGCGCAAGCGTGCGGGCCCGAGGCGTGGGTGGGTCGGACTTCGCGACGTTCACACGCACCATCTGCAGGGGTCGGGCGAAGCCTTAAAACGCGCCGGCGACCCAAAAAACCGGCGAAACAAGAAAGGAAGTCGAGAAATCCACTCACCAATTGACCGACGGGGAGCATCTCGAGTACCCACAGGGATGCGTCATCACAACGCCCCGGCCTGAGGTCGATGGCGCGCCGCGCCCGGGTGGCCACGTGCGACCGCGGGAAGGGTTCCCGCAGCAGCCGCGACTCGGCCAACGCGACGGGGTCCGCATCCTCGCTCATCTCGAAGATGCAGAGCCGCCTCTCCATCAGAGGGACGATCCGCCGGTGGTGGAGATTGGCGAGGACGCATCCTGCGGTCAACCCGCGGTCCGCCAGCTTCTTCAGCGCGGCCACGAGCGAGTCCAGCCGCGCCTGGTGTGAGGGTGGGGACACCCCGTGGTACCAGGAGGCGGCCCTCTCCCGGAGCACCTTGCTGGGTGTAGGGGGAGGCCGGGGGTCGGCGTTGCGGAGGTAGAACCACCCACGCTCCCAGTCCGCGTTGTTGGAGGTCATCGTGCAGGGGATGTATTCCTCCTCGCGCGAGCTCCGCATCGCGAGCGCCAAGACGCCGCGCGCGCCGAGTGACGAGTGTAACATCCCCGATGTTTAATTATGCTAATGACATTAATTACATGAATTAATCAAGGTTAATTAACTTCTAAGCATGTTTGACATGATTGGGCACACTTTGGCACAAAAGACCTCGGTCAAAATCTCTAATCACGGTCAAACCCTAGATCTACTTTAAAGGCTGAAATGGTTTTCTTGCGCGTTCTCCAAATTTCACTATAGAAGTTCAAAATCGGCCAATACGAAAGTTGTTCGTTATTTCCGGGAACACATTTTTCGTAATTGGCGGACATTCCAATTTTGAGCGCAAATTGGCCAAAAATCGAGTTTACTGCGCTGTGAACAGTAAACCGAGCCGTGGAAAATCTGCAACTTCGGTCGGCGTTCCCGGGCAAACCATTGATCAAAACATATGTCGCCCTTTGGGAAAGTTGTAGATCTATAGCTCCTCTACAACTTTGCTTTTGGGAGATTTTCAACTTAGTTGACGATTTTTGGAGTTTCGCAATTTTGAAAACAGGTAAATGAAATAGAAACGCAGCAGACTGACGTCGTCACCGCGCTCTGGAGCACGCGCGTGCGTTCCAGGCGCGTCGGCCACGTGTCGTGGTCGCGATTCTCCGGCGTATGGTAGCCCCGTAATCCCCCGATGTGGACCCATGCGACCGTGGGACCTCCGCCTCGCGGTTTCACCGTACACCGCGCCTACCGCGCCGTGCGCCGTCCGCGCCACGCGCCCGTCGCGGCGTTCGCCACCGCAACGTGCAGACGCCAGCGCCGGCTGCGTTTAAAGGCGAGGGGAGCAGGGGGTTCGATTGTTTTCTCGTTCCCGTCGTCGAGCTCGCCACCTCATCCTCTCTGGTGCTACCGCACCGGGTCGCGCCGGAGCAGAGCAGGGCGTCACCGCGCCCCGCCCTCGCCACCGCCCGCCGGCGGAGCCGAGCCGCCGTGGAGCCAAGCCGGCCAGCCCCCGCCGAGCGGGCCGCCTTCCCCCCTCCGCTCCCATCGCCAGCCCGGCCACCGGAGGGTCGCACGGTGCTGCACGGTGCGGACGGGGGCGCGGCGGCGGCCGGCCTATGGCCGCACGCCGCCGGCGCCCGTCCGCTTCATCCCGAGCCCGTGACCCACCTCAAATCGGTCCGTGAAGGTACAAATCGACCCTACGGCCGCTCACCGTCGAGCTCCGGCGACCGGACCGCCGTCGGCGAGCTCCTCCCGCCGGCAGGGACCCGATTGCATTGATTCGAGTCTTTCCGGGGTTCCCAATGTAAGATTCCGGGGACCCGGCTGTAAAAGCAGTTTTAGGGTTACAGCAGTACCTTCGGAAAATCATTAAAAATCGTAGAAAAATCAGAAAAATGCAAAACCAATTTTCTTGGTTTCGTGGTGAAGAAATCTATCTTTTCTAGAAAACATGTATAGGGTTTTTCTGTACAGTTTTTGAATTAAAAATTCAAACGCAGTTTGGAGTGTTTTTAGTGCAGTTTAAGATATACACATGCTATGAACTTGAATTTTGGATATGTTACTCTTTATATCATGTCTAGATCAGTGGCAAAAGTTTGCATGGTTTTGATGTATATATTTGCAGTTATGATTTATTTAAGCTTTATGCTAGAATAAGTTTGATCCTTTTTATAGCACCTTTAATGAACTTTTCTTTGAGCACAAGTGCACCCTAGGGCTTTGACTTGATGATTAGTACCCCTGGTGTGATGGATGTGAATTTAGGGAATTGTTTACTAGGTGTTTTGGATTTAATCTTGTGTAGGAGCTTAAATTCAAAATCTGAAAAATAAATTGAATTTGCAACCATGCCTTGGTCAGAAACTCATTTTTGGCATACTTGACCTGTAGGAGAAAGTTGAGATCAAAAAGTTTATTAAATCTTTTTATATGAATTAATGTTGATTTACTAGGCTGAGATTTGTCTTTTTCGTATAAATTAATTTATAAATGATCTTAGGCCAAATTTTGGTGTGAGAGCTTAAATTAAGCATATGTTGCTGTGTGCAAAAGATTAGGCTCATTGGAAGTGTTTTTGATTTAATTTGGATTTATGGTAGAAAGGCTTGTTGTAAATAATTAAAGAAAGAAATGGAAATTAAATGTGCTAAATGGTAAAATCATGTTTGTTTCTGTTTTTATTAAATTAAACACACCCCTTGCTGTTTGGTGAAGTTAAGTAACTTAAATTGCTTAGATGTGCACACAATCACCATCAAAATAGTGTTTTGTTATTTATCACACACCCTAATAATTTATATGAGAAAATATCAATATTTGGGTGTATGTGTCCAACAAGGTTAGTTTTGTGATAATTCTCCCACCTTCACCATAATCGAATGCATATGCATGTAACCGTGTAGATCTTCCCGACGGGACGTACACGCTCACCCAGGAGGAGGAGGGAGCAGCTAGCGGAGAGGTGAATCAGTTGAATGTATAGCAAGACCTAGACCGAAGTCCAGAAGAGCCCAAGGCTTGTGTTGGTAATGAGTCTGAGGAAGGCAAGCACCGGTTTCATCTAACCCACTTTATAAATGAAAATCATGTCCTTTACTTTTCAGCACTTAATTGCTTTACTTGTGCATTTAAGTTTCAGGAGTTGCTTTGAAACCTAGTTGCATGATCCTTAAGACTCCTATGCTCTTTTACTAGTATGTTAGGAACGCTAGTGCCATGCTCTAAGGCTACGGTAGAAGTCGAGTAATGACTCATTGCTCGCGAGATATAGGATGCTTATGTTGGAATCATAAGTTGGTTAAATTGACTCGCTCATGTGGTAAAAGCAATGGGTTCGGTCTCGACCGAGTAGCATTGTCTTTGGTTTAAGCTATTGAACATACCAAGTGCTTGTCGGGAATGGGACCGGTAAGCCTAGTACCTTCCGAACCGGGACGAGATCTTTCTAGCTACCCACTTGGGATGTGTCTCCGGGCTAGCTACCCGTGGTATAGTGTGTGAGTCGGACTGGTCGGTTTAGACCCTCGGATAACCGTGTACCGAGTTTGTAGCGTCCGATCCCAAACTCGTGGGATGTTGGGAACCGCTGGTTGGGGTAGACAACGCACTTGGTCTACCTTCTTCCGTGTATCTTGGGTTTACCTTGCAAGGATATAAATCGATCGATCGTCGGTCACTCGGCCGTTATCTGAGTCGGCTTGACCACTGGCTACCCCATGTTTATTATGGAACATTTTGGATTAATATTGTTACCTGTTTAATATTGTTTGCACAACATGCTTGTTTAGTGCAGGTGCTCACATAGAATGGTTAACATACTAGAACTTGAGCTAAAACATGAGAGTAAGGATCAACTCTTAGTCGCTTTTGGCAAAACAAACCCACAAGCCAAAAAGCCTTGCATGTCTAGTCTTACTTTATTTTTGTCGGGTAAGTCTTGCTGAGTATTAGTACTCAGCCTTGCTTAATTTGTTGATTTCAGGTAATCCTCTCTGGCCTGGTGTCATTCCAGAGGGATGGGAGGTTGAATGGGAGAACGATGATGATGAGTGATATGCATGGATGGCCTCCTATGTGTATCACGCGTTAGTTTACTTTCCGCTGTTTAAACTCTGAATCACTTTTACTTTTATGTACTAAAAACCTGGTTTGTAATAATGTTGAACTTGTGAACCTTTAATGTAAATGTAATGTTGTACTCTGGTCCCGCCTTCGTGTGGGCTTTGCGCATATCAGCGATCCTGTTGTATGTGATTTACCGGGCTTTACCCGGCGGAAGCGACTTAATAGTTCTTTATTATTGCTTAATGGCCACGTGGACAGGCTTAGGCGATAATACGGAACTATTTTGGGCGGTTCGTCACAACGAGTCCTCAGCTCAGACGTCGGCAACGTGTGCAGCTCCACGCGGAAGAGGTGGACCCAGAGATCCCAGTTTACTGGGATCCCCAGGAAGCCTTCGCAGACGCCGACGAACGTGGCCGCTTGCGAGATTGCGTTCGGCGTGAAGTTTTGTAGCTCCACACCGTAGTGGTAGCATAGACCCCGCATGAAGCGGCTCGCCGGCGCCGTGAAGCCGCGCTCGTGGAAGCGCATGAAGCTGACGATGTAGCCGTACAGAGGGTTAGGAACTCGCTCCCTCTCCGACGGCACGATCCACTCCGCGGGCTGCCCCTCCACATTTGCCTCCAGCTGGCCGTCGGCCACCAGTTGACCCAGGGCCAGCGTCGTCACCGTCGAGCGCTCCCACACCGGCGGGTCGATGATGGTGATGGGCTGCTGGGGGCCATACAAACGGGTGGGGGAACGGGGAACTGGAAGCAAGAGCAGCTCCAAGAGCAGAGGCGCAAATGCAAGAACGGCTCGGGGGCTGGAGTGCAAGAGGCAGGGACAGCAAACGCTAAGTGCAAAGGTAAAAACCACCCCTCCTCTGCCTATCGGATTTATAGGCCGCGAGGCGTGCTCTCCGGAGCGCACGCCCCGCGCGCATTAATTGCAGGTGAAATATTCCCTCACTGATGAGCGGGGCCCACCACGACCGCGGCAGCCGCATAACCGCACGCGCGCCACCATCACGGCGCGGTAACCGGAGGGCCGCGGCAGGCGGTCACGTCCGCCGCCCACTCCGCCCACTACGCGCGCGGCCGCGGTGCTCGAAAAGGCGCGCCGCGCGCGCGTGGCTACGGCCGCGGCTGCGGGTATTAAATGGACCCGTCCCTTACCAAGTAAGGAAGACCCTCGAGCGGCCCGAGCCCCGAGCTCAAATATGACTGACCCTCAAAGGGTGTGAATACCGACCAGTGGCCTCGAAGCCCATTCGAAATGAACGGGCGCCATAGGTGCCCTCGATCTACAGAAGTTACTGATCAGCAGTTCGAGAGCTGACGCGGCCAAGGACCCTCGAAACACGCAGATGCGAAAAGACGGGAGCACTCCGCTGCTACGCCGCATGGCCCTACTAATCAGGGGTTCGAAACCTGACCCTCGACGGGTTCGAACAGGTGCCCCAGATCACCATAGTCAGGGACGACGAAGGCGCGCGCATTCGAGCCTCTCCTCGAGCCCACCGGCTCGAGGGCGCCCCACATGTCGTGTTCGAGAGCCAGCGAGGGCAGCTAGCCAGGGGGATCCCACCGAGGGAGAGCTTCCGCGCCCTCGGTCCCTAGCGAATGGGACCAAGCCCCACCTAGCAAACCCATGCAAGCGCTTTAATGGACGAGTCTCCGGACCACGAGCCTACCCTTATCGAACGGGGCATGGGCGTCCACTTGAACCACCTGCTAACAGCTCAGCGAGGAATCCGCGATCCGCGGCCCGATCGATGGGGGTTGCGGAAACCTCACCCTCCGTCCCGCGGAGGGACGGCGTGGGTGCGTTTAAAACAAGACGAAGAGCTCTCCCCGATCGCCTCGAATGTGCCCAGGTTCGGGGGCTCAACGCACGGCTACACCTCCTGGGATGCACCGGACGTGAATGATGCCAGTCGCGCATGCGTCACCGAAGCCGGCTGAAACATTGCCGATGCCGGTTGAAACACGTACCATGCCCACTGACAAGATTCCGCGGTAAAACCCCTGTAGGAGCACCCACGCTCCTGCAGGGCTTCGGGGGCTAGACCCGCGGGTCCGCTGACGTGGCCCCACGGAAGGTATTTGCAACCAGGGGGAAGAACGTCCTATCAGTAGGCTTCAGCATCTGCGGGAGCCTGGCCGGCACGCCCACAGATGCTCGGGGACTACTGTCGGGGACAGCCCTGAGGGTCCCCTAAAAAACTGGGGCAATCCTGCTTAAAACCTGCAAAAAAACAAAACAAAACGCACCTCTTACCTAAACACGCACATACGGCACGGCCCACGCTGCGATGACTCCCGCGGCCCACAAGAGTGGCCCAATCAAACGCCCCCTCGAGCGGGTTCCGCCTCGCTCGAGGGCTCACATCCCCTCGAGCGGGTTCCGCCTCGCTCGAGGGTCCCCGCCTCCCTCGAGCGGGTTCCGCCTCGCTCGAGGGCTCACGTTCCCTCGAGCGGGTTCCGCCTCGCTCGAGGGTCCCCGCCTCCCTCGAGCGGGTTCCGCCTCGCTCGAGGGCTCACTTCCCCTCGAGCGGGTTCCGCCTCGCTCGAGGGTCCCCGCCTCCCTCGAGCGGGCTCCGCCTCGCTCGAGGCTCCCTCACGAGCGCACCTACTCCCGCACACGGGTACGGGCATTTAATGCTCTGACACAGCAGAGCCGCACCATCACGCGCCTGGGGATCACGCCCTGGCGCTGTTCCGCCAACTCTCCAGGGGAAGCCCATCCCCGCCACTGTGGGGAACTGTGCGACGAGGCCGGTGTCAGCTCCGTGACACTGTGCCGCCCACTCCCGTACGGCTAACGCGCCGCGCCCTCGAAGGGGGGACCGGTTGCACCCTCGAACCCTCCTCTCGTGACTCTGTAGGGTCAAACCGTGATGTCAGGCCGGCGGGAGCGCCACGCCCGCCGCCGCCGGGCCCCGTGCGGCCATCCCCGCCCCTGCAGCGCCACGCCGTGCACTGCTGCAACCACTCCAACGCTGTTGAGCACGCGGGGACGGGACGCCGCCACGCCTGCTATTGTACCCCGTACGGATCACCGTCAACGGCTCCCTCGAGCCCGCCTGGAGACGCCCCGGCCAACCACTACGCCTTCACCCTCGAAGCTGCCCCTGTTCAAGTACAGGGCACTCCATGACGCCGAGACCGGGGCAAGGTTCGCCAGGACGACCGCCAACTCCCCGGCACTGTACGCCATACCTCCACACGTAGGTAAACAGTGCGGCATGCCTGTAAATCACCCTCTCCTTGGTCTATAAGGAAGGTGATCCCCCTCGCCGTGGGAGAGAGACATCAGACACGGACTACGGGTGGTGACCGCTCACACGCTCCCCGTCCTCCCCACGATACTGGCACTCGCCTCACTCACTCCACTTGGGACTTGGAGGCCACGCCTCCTCTCCCGCCTCGCTTGTAGCCGCCCCACTACAGGCACCCCGGTGCAAAGAAATACAGTGCTTTGAGCACACCCCTGCTGGACGTACGGCTCCGGCCGGAACCAGGATAAACTAAGTGTCTTTAGTTGCTTAGCACCGACCATCGAGAGACAGATCTCAGCTTACTACTAGTTAGTGTCGGGACTACATTCCGCACCGACACTCGCCGCGGAGAAGGCGCCTCCCTCCTTCCTCGACTGATCGGAGGACGCCATCATGTTCAGCCGCGAGGATCACCCGAACCGCATCCCCAACCCGGGTCAGTACCCGCTGGTGGTCGACCCAGTTATCGGGAACGCGCGGTTCTCGAAGGTCCTGATGGACGGAGGCAGTAGCCTCAACATCCTCTACTCGCACACGCTGCGCCTGCTGGGGATCGGGTTGGATCAGCTGCGGCACAGCACGACGCCATTCCATGGCGTCGCGCCGGGCAAGCGCGTCCAGCCCCTCAGGCAGATCGACCTGCCGGTCTGGTTCGGCACGCCGGACAACTACCGCAAGGAGACGCTCACCTTCGAGGTGGTGGGATTCAGGGGCGCGTACCACGCCATACTCGGGCGACCCTGCTACGCCAAGTTCATGGTGGTCCCCAAATACACCTACCTCAAGATGAAGATGCCGGGGCCCAACGGCGTCATCACCGTGGGCTCATCCATCGAGCACGCGTTCGACTGCGACGTCGAATGCGTGGAACACGCCGAGGCACTAGCGCTGGACGAAGCGCTCGTCACCAACATGGAGAAGATGGTCAATGAGGACCTCGACTACACCGCGAAACACGCTGGCAGCTTCGAGGCTGCTGAGCAGACCAAGGAGGTGCCCCTCGACCCTGCTGCCCCCAAGGGCAAGGCGTTGAGGGTCAGTTCTACCCTCGACCCGAAATAGGAAGTGGTACTCGTCGACTTTCTCCACGCCAACGCCGACATTTTCGCGTGTTGCCCCTCGGACATGCCGGGCATCCCGAGGGAGGTCGCCGAGCACTCCCTTGACATCCTACCTCACTCCCGCGCCGTGCAGGAACGGCCGCGCCGCTTCGACGAGGAGCGGCGCCGGCAATCGGAGTGGAGCCGCGGAAGCTCCTCGAGGCCGGGTTCGGCAAGGAAGTGTTCCACCCCTCTTGGCTAGCTAATCCCGTATTAGTAAAGAAAAAGAATGGGAAGTGGCGGATGTGTGTAGACTACACTAGTCTTAATAAAGCATGTCTTAAAGTTCTTTTTCCTTTGCCGCGTATCGATCGGATCGTTGATTCGACCACCGGGTGCGAACTACTCGTTTTCTTGATGCCTATTCCGGGTACCACCAAATAAAGATGAAGGAGTCCGACCAGCTCACGACTTCATTCATCACGCCGTTCGGGATGTACTGCTACGTAACGATGCCGTTCGGCCTCCGAAACGCGGGCGCAACATACCAGCGATGTATGCAGCACGTCTTCGGAGACCACATCGGGCGAACCATTGAGGCTTACGTAGACGATATAGTCGTAAAAACCAGGAAGGCGGACGACCCGGTTAGTGACCTTTGCATCGCGTTCGGCTGCCTACGGGCCAATGGGGTGAAGTTAAACCCCGAAAAATGTGTCTTTGGCGTGCCGCGGGGCATGCTATTAGGATACATCGTCTCCCAGCGAGGCATCGAGGCCAACCCCAAAAAGGTTGTAGCCCTCGAATGAATGGGTCCGATTCGGGACCTTAAGGGGGTCCAAAGGGTGCCGGGGGTGCCTTGCCGCCTTGAGCCGCTTCATCTCGCGGCTCGGTGAGAAGGGCTTGCCCCTCTACCGCTCCTCAAGAAGCATGAGCGTTTCTCCCGGACCGACGAGGCCCGGGGAGGCGCTTGATAAGCCGAAAGCGTCCCTTACCCACGCCCCAATCCTCACACCACCGCAAGACAGGCGAGCCTCCGTACCTCTACGTGGCTGCGACCACCCGGGGTGGTCGGCACCGTCATCGTGGTGGAGCGCGCGGAGGAGGGGCATGCTCGCCGGTTCGGCGGCCGGTGTACTACATCAACGAAGTCTTGTCCGACACCAAGACGCGCTACCCACAAGTCCGGAAGGCGCTTACGCGGTGGTTCTCGCGTGACGCAAACTCCGCCACTATTTCGAGGCTCACCGGTCACGGTGGTTTCCTCCTTTCCGTTAGGGGAAATCATCCGTAACCCGGATGCGACGAGCGGGATTGCCAAGTGGTCGGTGGAGCTGATGGGTGAAACGCTCGGCTACGCCCCGCGCAAGGCCATCAAGTCCCAAATCTTGGCGGATTTCGTTGCCGAGTGGACGGACACGCAATTGCCGCCGCCACAGATCCAGGCCGAATGCGGACTCGTACTTCGACGGCTCGGTGATGAAGACGGGAGCGGGCGTAGGCCTCGCTTTTCATCTCACCCCTCGGGGAGCACAAGCGGTACGCCGTGCGCCTTCACTTCCCCGCATCAAACAACATGGCCGAGTATGAGGCCCTCGCTTTGCGGCCTCAAGATCTCCATCGAGATAGGCATCAAACGCCTCGACGTTCGGGGGATTCGCGGCTCGTGATCGACCGGGTCATGAAAAATGCGAGCTGCCACGATGATAAGATGGAGGCATACCGCAAGGCCGTGCGGGCCCTCGAGGACAAGTTCTACGAAGACCGAGCTCAACCACGTGCCCCGCCGGTATAACGAGGAGGCGGACGAGCTCGCCAAGATCGCGTCGGGGCGGATCACCGTCCCCCCGAACGTCTTCGCTCGGGACACCGCCCAGCCGTCTGTCAACCTCGAGCCGCACCCCTCGAACTGCACGGAACCCTCGGGGGCTCCCTCGAATCCAGCGGGCGCAGAGCCCATGGACGAGGACCCCTCGAACGAGGCGTACGTGCTCTCCCTGCTCGAGGGGTACGGCGCCGACGAGGCCGAAGCCATGGACGTCGAACCAGCCCCCAGCGAGGTGGACTGGCGCGACAAGTATATCGCCTGGATGGACCGAGGGGAACTCCCCTCGGACCGGTCCGAGGCCAGGCGCATCGCCAGGATGGCCAAGTCCTTCACCCTCGTCAACGGCGAGCTGTACAAGCACGCCGCCTCCGGCATCCTGCAGCGATGCGCGCCCATCCCCCAGGGGCGCGAGCTCCTCCGGGATATACACGCGGGCGTATGCGGCCACCACGCCGCACCCCGCACCCTCTTGGGCACACTACTAGATTTTCCCCCTAATGCAACGCACAAAATGTGTTGCAATATGCCATATTAGGTTGCAATAGACACAATTGCAACCAAATTATTCCGTGGGCCATGCGATGCGAAAGGTCGCGTTGCATTAGGGTATTGCGTCGTTGTCCATCTAGTGGTTGCCAAAGTTTTTTTGTTGCAACGTAACGCAACGTTGCAATTAGGGTTTTTTACAACGCTTGTTCTGGTTGCAAAGTGTACTATTGTGACACATCTGTGGTGTTACCAAAGGTGCAATTGCAACGTTTCTATTTCATTGCAAGTTATAGTATTGCTATGCACTGACTTTGGTTGCTATTGGTTGAACCTCGTCTATTACCACGAAAGTAATTTGGTTGCAATATGTAGTATTGTCTGATGCCACGAAATTGGTTAGTTGATATAGGTGGTCTCCTCTATTGCCACAAAAGTTGATTTCGATGTGATAGGTAGCATTGTCTGATGCCACGATATTGGTTACATTGCTTTAGGTGGTATCCTCTATTGCCACGTAATTTGATTGGTTGTAATATGTGGTCCTCTATTATTGCTTTGAAATTTGGTTGGTTGCCATAAGTTAAAGTCTTTATTACAACGTTTCTATTAGGGTTGCTACAAGTGCACTATCTATTGCCACGCTCATTTTGTGTTGCTACAAGTTGAACTTCTTATTACCACGTTCCTATTAAGGGTTGCTACAAGTACACCATACTATTGCCACGTTCCTTTTGTGTCGCTACAAGTTGAATTTCTTATTACCACGTTCGTATTAGGGGTGCTACAAGTGCACCTTACTATTGCCACGCTACTTTTTGGCAACGAAAAACACCGGTTGTGATATCATGATTTATCATTTGCAACGTATGGTGTATTCTCGCCACGCTCATTTATGTAGCAGCAGTAATTGCAACATTAATTAACATCGACAGATAAATATAACAATGCATCTATAGTTAATTAACCAACATTGAACCATCCACCGAGTTAATTACATGACTCATGAAGTACTTAAATACCGAAAAGTTTGGCACAGGACATTGTTTCAACACATAGTAGACAAATTTGCTAGGACATGAAGAACTTGGTCCGCCAATTGTGACTTGGAGATGATCCCAACACTTGATCGGCAAAGGGGGATTCAATGCAAGGAGGTCGCATCACCCCGTAAAGAATCAACAAAATTTTTAAGCTAGCATCAATTAATCTCTAATATTGGAATTTGTGAAACAACAACATATAGCAAACCAAAGATTGATTGTGATTCATAAAAATAGCATAATGGCATCAAATAATTACCACAACCATAAACACACTTTGACAATTTGAAACATGAATTACATTCACAAGCAAGAAGAGTTGTTGAAAAAAGCTTCACCTCATGTCTTTTTGGTGCTTTGTCGTCTCCTTTGTGCAACTTGTACCGTAGTGTTGAGAAGAAATTTGTCTAATGGTGGATTGTGTTTCAGGATTGTTAACACCACCTTTAGTGCTTCTGGTTTTGCGAAATACTTGTTTTCGAGCTTCTTCAGATTCCTTCTCCTATGAACCAATCATTTGGAAGGACAAGATTAGGCGTAATTTCATCAGTAACTGATGATATGTACTAGTAAAAAGTTGTGAATTCGAGAACAACCTGAGTACACGAGAGCACATTCCTGGAGTCTGGTTGTACATTCCCAGATGTAGGAATTGATGGTTCCGCCGCCACGTTGTCTGCGGATTCAGCGACAAGGTTGTTTTGCTGGGTGATTGATGCAACCGCCGCCACGTCGGCAGATTCAGTGACATTGTTGCTTGGGCATGGTTGCACAGATATTGGCTGGTCAACCTACCAAAGGATACAAACATTCATATATAGAACCCAAGGAAAGAAACCCATTCATGCAAATAGCTTGACCAGTACCTGTGGAACTTGTGACTGTCCATTTGATGCTTGCAGCATTGATAGGAACTCTTGCCTAAGCTGTTGTAGATCCGCCCGCCTTCTCTTTTCACTTTCTTCAAGTTGGCGTGCATGTTCTCTCCTTTTCGCTTCCCTTTCTTCTTCCCATCCCGACATTTTTTCTTGTAGCCGCCCAAATGCGTCCATGAGCTCGACGTGTTCCTCATGCCGTAGCTCTTCCCTACGAATTTGTTCCTCGCGCTCCGCATTGAGCGACCGCCTTCTAGTTGGGTTTTTTGCCGTGTACCCGTTTCCATGCAACTTGGTTGATTTGCACTTCGTGACTTCTTTGTAGGCTTTTTGGAACATCTCGTTTTTTTTCCTTTTGGGAAACAAAGTTGTTGTCCGCATTTGATTCCGCCTCGGCAATAACGCCGCTTGCGGTGTCCTAACATTTGCAAGGCACGGGTGGAGGAGTTAGTTGAACAAGAGATTGGTTGCATTCTATAGTTGCATAAGCCTATGTATAGTAATGTATGTACTAATTCATTGAGAACTCACATAGACATTTTTAGATTGTTCGTCCGTCCAAGACCCCCGGTTAGTGTGAGTTATCCACCAAAGTTCCATATCATCGGGCTCTTCACCAGCTTCGGGTCTCTCTCGTTATGCCAAGAAAATAACAAATTAATGTTCTTCATCCCGCAAGACAGATTGGAGATGTGCTTGTCCGGTTATTACCTTCTCATATACGTGCTGAGAATAAGGCTTAGCGCCTGACAAATGTCTTGTCATTTGTTGGCATCGAATCGCAGAATTTTGTGTGCTCCTTTCCTATACAATGTAAAGTTATGAACAAAAATCTTAAAGACTCAGACATCGCCATTTGAATGAAAAATGTAGTGGTCAGAAATCGTAATTAACAATGTGGAACAAACCTTGAATTTAGCAGTACTAAAATACTTCAACAGATAGTGCCATTCAACAATATCTAATTCTGTAGGCTTATGTAACATTCTCTGGTGGTAGCTGTTGTATGTCTTGGCTGTAGCACTGAAAGTTGAACGCCATCCTTTGTAACGCTCCCTAGCAATGGCCCATATCTTTTCCCTTGATTTAGCATTATCCTCCATGTCCCACTTTGCCTGTTATATAATCACAATAGCATTCAAATATTGTGTGAGTTCATATGTTAGTTTTTATTTGAATTGTACTAAAAAGCAAAGTCTATTATTACCAATACATCAGTTGCTATTGCGTTTTTGACTTCTTCCCTAACATTTTTCCATGATTTCACTCCAATGATAGGAGCCCTTTTCCTTGTATACATGACCACTTCATCAATGAATGAGCGGTAGTTATCACCTACCGGTCCTCCATGTTTAGAGAATTGAATGTCTAACCGTCGCTTGCCCGCCTTGATTGTCTTGGCGATTACCGTCAATGCTCTTACGGGACCACGTCCTCTTTTCTTAACTTTTTGTGAGCCTATTCCATGCGAACAACATGCATGTGATAATACCCAAAAAAATAATTGTATGCACAGACAGGTAATTTCTATGGAACACATGTTACCAGATCCTTGCTCCTGTTGTTTCCAACGCCGAGCATGAGATGGAGGTGCACTGCAGGTGTTGGGTTCATTTCATTCCTGTGTTGCAAAATGAAGGTGGGGTCCACGTACCGTTCGGGAGAGAATTTAGTGGCATATGTTGACCGATCATATTTTGTAGTATGACAAAAAATGGTAATTTGCTTGCAAATTAGGAGAGGGATATTACCGATGTCTTCAAGTAGTCCTGCAACATTCGGGTATTCTCTGTATGTATCGATTGTGTCATCCCCGAAAATGTCTTTTAATTCTGAAATATAATCCATAATTAATTTCATTCATGTGACTGAACATGCAAATTTAGGAGTATAAGTACACAAATATTTGGTCGAAGCATATCTTACCCAAGGCTTTCTTCTCTTGCCGCAAATCGGCTAGCCAAAGTTTGTATTCATCTAAGTCGATTCTTCTACTTCTTCTTCATCATCGGCATGTATGTAAGCACTTTTGGATTTCAAAGGTGTTATGGCCATGGTATGGTTTATAGGTATTGGCTCTCCGGAGATAACTAATCCGATCACCATCTCCTCATCGTGAATCGTTTCATTCTTTCTACGTCGACGTCGTAGTCGATCTCGGTGAGTGTTGCTTCCGCGTAGAGAGTCGAAATTCTAGTCTTGTAGTAAACAATGTCCCTCATCCTATACCCCGGTTTTTGTTTCGGGTTGTTTATGGTTTGTAGGGTGATTTTTGAACCACGAGGGTGACAAGTATGTGTTGTATCTCGGCTCCCCATCTATACCCTTCTCAATCATATATACGGTCCAAGATCGATCATCTAATGATCGCGCATTCATTTCGATGTCATATCAATAACATGTGAAGAAATTTGTTGTGCAAATCGCGTGATCAAATGCATGAAATCTAGGGTACCGGTGCGTGCACGGATGCATGAGATGTTGGATGCGGTACGAACGAGGGGAAAGATGGAACCACGATACGGCGTACCCGGCCTTGGTCGTCTCGTCCCGAGATGAAGGTAAAACATCGGGTCCGCATCTATGTCCACGTCGACGCGTGCTTCATCGTCGCCCGAAGGTGATGATGACCCAAAGAGAGCCCCCCGTCGCCCTAGGCCCGGGGGCCATGGTGGCGATAGGTTCACCAATCGCCGCACCCGGGTTGTGAACATTCTAGGTAGCATGGGCGACGATGGTGTGCGCCGCGCTTCGAGAGGACGTAGGGGTCACCCTTGCCGGCTCCCTCGACGACGGCATCCTCGTGTACGCTCGGCGAGAAGCAGCTTGGCGGCGGCGGCGGTAGTCGTATCGTCTACCGGCCCCTAACTGACCGAGTTGTAGATTTGTTTTGCGAGGGGATTCAGGAGGGAAAGTAAAGACGCGCGACTTTTTACTCTTGTAACCCGGCGTGGTGGCCCCAGTCATGGTTGCGCGGTAGTTTGGGCGAAAGTTAAATAATTCGGATGGGAAAAAACTGGCGCCACATTCCAAATCGCTGGCTACCCATTTTTTATGAACGGTTGGCGTATTTGAGGGATGCGTTTTTGTGTGGCCAGCTGACGGGTGGGTCCCACAAAGTTTACTTCTTGTTTACCACAAAGTTATTGTATATTGGTTACACATTTTTTGATGTGGTCAGAGTAAATTTATGAATGTCATATTTGTATAAACTTTAGCAGACTACCATAAACCCTTTATCAAATTTGTACCAGAGTAAAATGCATCACACAAATATGTGTAACAAACATAAAGATCGGGTAGCAATGGGTAAGATTTATGACAAGTGAGTTTACACGGGCTAGCTACCCGAGTCACGTTGACACCACACCAACTAAGGATCATCAAAAACATGCTCTACAAGGACACAAATTGTAAAGACACATACATAGTCGAAAGACACAACTTGAGAGACATGCTTTGTGTTTATTAGCTGGATTTCTTCAAAGATGTGACTGAAATGACGCCAGAGCCTCTCTGCAAGGTCCCTCGTCGATTGGCGGATAAATTTCCGAAAATAAAGAAAGCATTAAACGAACCGTCGAACAAATGATAAGCGAAATCTCGTGCACCGAAACAATGTTTAGCAATCGACCGAACTTGTAAAACACAAGAAAGAACGCAAACATGTACACTTAAATCCAGAATGTCTTTTAGGGTGCATCATGTGTGGAACAAATTTATCAAGAAATATCAGCAATCACAACTTTTATACCTTCTTTCAGATCATTAACGCTTCCTTGAGTGTGTAGAAGAACCAATCACACTCGTTTCGGATCCTACACTCCTCGCTGCAGAACCTACGCCACGAGTACCAAGCATGCCATCCTGCGTGGTCGCCACACCCGCGACCCGCACACTGCAAATCATCGTGGCGAGGTACGGGCGCTGGCACCGGCAACACGGCAATCACATTCGCATCTGTAAGCAGGTAGTCCCACGTCGACGCAATGATCCTGGAGCGGCGTTTTGTGCAAGCCAAATTTATCCAAGGAAGCACTGTCGCCCCCTCTTGGGGTGCCTCGACCAAGCGCAGGAGCCGCCTGGCCTCGTCGTCGGCGGCCTCGCCTCTGTTGGCTCTGTAGAGGAAGAGGGAGAGGGCGTACATCGATTCCTTGTGACCCGCCTCCGTGGCGCGCCGTAGCTGGTCGAGGCACGGTGTGATGACGCCACGTGTGTTCCCCAGTACTACGCGGCACAAGCCGCTCTGGAACAAGGCCTCCGGGTTGCCGACGTTGGCCAGTGTGTTGACGAGCGCCGCACGATACTCGTGGCCGAGGTAGAATCGACGCCGCAGGACGCGTTTCAGGGCTAGGCGTCGTCCGACCGTGGCGGCGCCGCCCACCACGCACATTGCCTTGCATGTTGCGCGCAGGTTGCGGAGATCCACAATGGCATCCTCTGACTGCGCAGCGACGCGGGAGACGATGTCAATCGTCAGCTCCGTTGGCAGTTCCCGCAGCCTCGACGACGCCTCGTAGCGAGCCACGAAGATCTTTTCCATGGAGTGGTTGCAGTTCGTCACGCGCGGTCGGTAATTGGATGTGCGACGCTGTTATCCCCGGCGAGGATGAGGGGAGATGGAAAAGAACCGCCGCCTCCAGATCATGTTGTAGATTGAATTTGGGGGGTCGCAGGGTTCATTGGGTTTTAAGGAACCGCGCTTTCATAGGGAGGACACGGAATCACAGGGTCAATGACGGGTGTACCCAGGCACTTGTTGGCCCACAAATCAGTCTTTACGGAAATTTGACTCTGGGTGACCCCATCTGTGGACGGAGTTGCGGGACCCACCTGTAGGATTGTTGCGCCAAACCGTCGGCCCGAACCCGCGAGAGATTTCCCCATTGGACGAGTTGTGGGCCCCACTGTCGGGGCCCGGATTGGGATGTGTTCTTGAGTTGTTCATGTTCATAATGAACTTGATCATTTGTATCGTTGAATCATAACTTTAAAGTTGTTTATATTTGTCAAATGACGTCCAAATCGAGAAATTTTTTTCCTACATTCTTATGACAACATAATCTAGATCATGGTGTCCACTCCATATCGTGTCACAACGTTCGAGCAATAATAATTTAAAAATAGAACATTTCATAACTAGATTCAAGATTTTCAATCGAGTAGACGACGTAAATTTGAAATGAGATGAATACCAAAGTTTCATAGCTCGTCGAGATGAACAATCTTTATATTGGTTGGATTCTCATTTGAAGAAGGGGTACGATCACGTAGAACAAAAATGACATGTCTCCGACCAAGTTTCTTAAACAATGAGAGTGAACCTAGGATTAACGAACAATGTGTAGGACCACTTCTTCAAATGAGAATCCAACCAATATAAAGATTGTTCATCTCGACGAGCTATGAAACTTTGGTATTCATCTCATTTCAAATTGACGTCGTCTACTGATTGAAAATCTTGAAACTAGTTATGAAATGTTCTATTTTTAAATTATTATTGCTCAGACGCTGTGACACGATATGGAGTGGACACATGATCTAGATTATGTTGTCATAAGAATGTAGGAAAAAAATTCCTGATTTGGACGTCATTTGACAAATATAAACAACTTTGAAGTTATGATTAAACGATACAAATGATCAAGTTCATTATGAACATGAACAACTCAAGAACATATCCCAATCTGGGCGCTGATAGGTGGGGCCCACAACTCTATCCAATGGGGAAATCTCTCGCGGGTTCGGAGCCGACGCTTGGCGCAACAATCCTACCGACAGTGGGTCCCGCAACTCGTCCACGGATGGGGTCACCCGAGTCAAATTTCCGTTAAAGACTGATTTGTGGGCCAACAAGTGGCTGGGTAGACCCGTCATTGACCCTTGGTAACCGCCCCACCCCGCCGAGTTAGTGGGGTCGCGTCCCTGCAATGGGATATTCTGCCTTTTAGTCATTGATCTGTCGGCCCCACACGGCAGTGGTACGAATGCAGTTGCCCCGACGCGAGTTATATAACCGCGGGGCCTCGTTGTGTTTTCCAATCCCGCTCCTTTGCACCGCGCCACTCTCGTCGATCTTGAGTAGCCGCTCGTCTCCCCCCTCGACTCCCTGCGCGCAGCTATGGCCGGAGAGAAGCGCCCCGCAGAAGAGGCCTGTGGTTGTTCGTCGCCGTCGGTCCCGCCGCGTCTCCGTCGGTTGATTTCTCGCCGGGGGTGAGTGTCTTCCTGTCTCCATAATTTCCTGTGCTCGCCGAGGATCTGATGCTGTCATTCTTCTTCTGTTTCCTAGTGCGACATATGGCCCGGGTCCTTCAGCCGGCGCGGCGCCTCCGTCCGGTGGATCTTCGTCGTCGGAATCCTGGAGCTTGTCTTCTTCCTCGTCTCGGGGCGACGCCCCCGTTCATCAGGAGGCCCGGGACTCGGCAGAGAAACTGGCGAGGATGCGGCGTCGTCTAGACGTCGAGCTGTGCAAGGTACGGGACCTGGAGGGGACCCGAGATGCGATGCATACCGCGCTTCAGGCGGCTGAGACGGAGACAGCCAAAGTTCGCAGCGCCAAGGACGATGTGGAGGCCCGCTGCTTTGGTGAGTTCCTGTATTCCGTCAGTGCACGCCGCCCACTAGGCTCTTGTTTGACTCGTCGCCATTGTTTCTTGCGTCAGCCGAGGAGGCGGAGGCGTCTTTCCGCCGCGAGCAGGCGGAGGAGCTGCGCCGCCGCCTGAACGATCTGGAGGATCGCCACGATGAACTTACGCGCGCGGCGGAGGTCGCCGTCGCGGTGGTCGGCCCGGGCTCCAGCTGCCGCCCGACCGTCTTCGCGCGCTCCCAAGGCGTGTCCGGGGAGGCGGTGCATGCGGTGCGCGCCGGGGGAGCCGCCCGCGCGCTCGCGCCGGCGGACATTCAAGTCGACTTTCCCTTGGGCGATGCGCGGCCGGAGTGGCCATTACCGCCGGATCGGCACGGCACTACGCGCTGCACTTCCCCATTGCGGCCGATGCCGCCGCCGCGGGGGTTGACATCGACGGCGTGCTTCGCGACGGCGCCGCCGCCGACATTGGCGGCCTGTAACTCACCTTTCTAAGATTAATCTGTACCGGCCCCTCGTGGCCGAGGAAATCGAACTTCGCATTGTTCCTTGTTTGTGCCATTGCGATTTTTGTTCACTGCTCGGGGGGGGGGGGGGCGTGGTCGGGTGTACGAAGCAAACTCCGGCCCCCCGTGCCGTCTTGTCACCCGTCACAGCACCTGACGCGTGCTCAGTAGGAGGCTAGGAGCTTCGTTGAACAGGCGTCCAGGGTACTCGAGTAGTGTACGTAGGACTGAACGCGTGGGAGATCGCGAGGCGCAGCGCTGCGTTCCTTCTTCCGTTCGCATCTAAATAAAATTAGCCCCAAGAATCTTTCATAAATGGAACACTAAATATAATTTATTTGTAAAACCTTTTCACGTGTAAGCGTAACTTTGTCCGGCGAATCTAATGAACCTACTTAATCCATATTTAGCTACCAATTTTGAAAGTAGTTTTGAAAATAACTTACTTTAATACTTGTAATTAATGGTGCACCTTCATGGAGTAGTAAATGTAGATGAAATCTAAAACTAAATACATAGTTTGGATCTACTTTGCGATACAGAGCTTTTCGCAAACCTTTTCAGACATCAAACCCTTAGTGTGATTTTGCATGCAACTATCCGGTGCAGGTGAAGCGTTGCGGCCAGACGACGACTCCCCAGGCGCGCGTGCGTGTAGCAGTTAATTAGGAACCGCCGCCCCTTCGTCTTGCCGGTTGTCTTCAAATCTTGCCATGCCCATTGCTTCGGCAACCACCACGTCGATTTGACCTGTATATGAAGCCGAAACGACAAAGCATAGAATATACTAGTTTAGCCTCTTCCCTACCCCCGCCCCACCCCCTCCCACTGTCGCATCGAAGGAGAAGGGGTTTTCTTGCTCGCCACCATTGCCGGCGACCCCCCCGAAGCTTGCAATCTCTGCAACCACCATCGCAAGCAACCTCCAAACAGCGGCGATGACCCGAAGCGACGCATCGGGTGACGGCAGCGCCCCACAAATGAAGGGGGATGCCGTAGAGGCCACCGCCGCCGGCGGCCTCTACAGTAACCTAGGTGATGCGGGCGGAGCAATCCCGGCCGCATCAGCAGAGAGCGTCGCTTCGAAGGTTAGTCCTGCAAGGCACAATGAGTTTCAAGTCGTGGATTTGTCACGAGGTTGAAGATTCGGAACTTTGTTTTCTTGGTTTGGGACTGCAGGGTGGCAAGCATGTCGCCCTCAACCCGTGGGAGGCCACCGTTGATCCGGCCCGACGTTCGCTCAACCCGCCGGGGAGTGGGACGAATGGCGCCCCGCCGTCGTCCGTCCACGACTTTCGGAGGAGCAGGGACCGCCCCCAACTACCATGCACGAGGTTGAATTCTTCAAGGAGCGGTACCCGAGCATCAAGACCACTGTCACTTGCAACGCCGAAGTAGTGGCAGAGTACATCAACGAAATCAAAGGTAGCCCACCTCCAGAACGTTTGCTCGTTGGATTGGACACCGAGTGGATTGAGCTTCGCAGTGGTGGGTACAAGCTCGCATTGCTGCAATTGTGTGTCGGTTCGCGCTGCCTTATTTACCAGGTGCATCATGCCGGCTACAACCTTCCTGATGTCCCGAGCAAGTTTCTCAGCGAGGAAGGCCACATCTTTGTCGGAGCGCATATCACCAACGATGTTGAACGCCTACAGGAGGACTGCGGCGTCAAGATTTCTAATTGGAAAGACCTTCAACTGATTGTTTCTGACATTGATGAGAAGTATAGCCATTTGTACCGAAATGGTTACAGGTCGTCACTGGAGAAGATTGGAAATCGAGTACTGGAGCTACCTCTGTACAAGGACGTAAATGTGAACCACGGGCTTTGGGGTTTGAGGGTGTTTCACGAATGGCGGGTGAAATACGCCGCCAAGGATGCATTTCTGTCTTTTGAGATTGCTAATCGGCTTGAGATCAAGCATGGTTACCGATTTCACGCCGGATGCTAATTTGTAGAATCATGTAAATAATGTACTAACCAAAAGTAGCAAGTAGAATTTCTTGGTTTTCGGAACAAGTATATGTGTACATATTAGTAGTAATTCGGTGATGGATTGAAACTAAGAGGCCTTGTTTATTTGGGCAATTTTGACGGATAATTTCCATATTACTCTAATTATTTGTTGATTTACTAAAGATTAATTTGTATCATTTGTGAGTCAATTTTTTATTTTCTATATCAACATATTAAAAGCAACAACACATATGCAAATTATCAATGTGCCCTTTTGTTAGAAAAGGATTGCGGTCCGAGATTGGGCCGGCCCATTTGTCCTTATTACTTCCGGTGTGTGGGAAGCGGCGCACAAGCAAGACACAACGGCATAATCTTTAGTGCCACACCGCTACCACAACTTAAAAGGCGAGGCGTGCTTGCCATCCCGAACTCCTCTGAACACTGCTTCCTCTCTACTAACCTCCGGGCTTGTTGGGCTAGCCGGCCCATCGGGCTCCCGCTCGCTGGGCTTCACGCTCGCCGGTAGAGCCTGTTGGTGACCTGGCCTGCCCTACAGCCCCCTATTTTTGTTTGTCATACCAATTTTTAGATTCATATTTTAAATATTAAGATTTATGCAAAAGTCTTCCAGAAGTAGTAAATAATGGCAACATAGAAGTCATGACTACGGTCGAGTAAGTATCAATTGAAAAACTCATCATCTTGGGCATCTTGAACTATTGGTGCAACAATTCCATCATCAATGTACGTGTCATATGCATCATGTTCATCATCAACATCAAATACTTCATCGTCTGGTTCGTCAACCGCCTCGGCTCGAACCTGATTAATAACTGAGACATCGCCGGTTGTGCCTTCCTTGTCCGATCTAGACCAATTTGTCAAAACCTGGTGTTCACCGAGCAAATTAATACATTCGATACCCACAGCAAGTGCGTCCTCGAGATCTAATTCAGGCGTGGCAAACAAGTTCCTTGGTTTCATTGAAATAACACTTGCTCCGGCCAGGGTTTGTTCACCGATTCACATAAAACACCGATTCTGCCTGTGTTGCCGAATATAGAGTTCATTGCTAAACTTGTGTCGAGTAGTATCGATGTCAATGACCCCATATTTATCTTTCTTGTATCCTTTGCCTCTCGTTGCTACTTGTGACAAGAGGCACATCAAACTTGATCACCTGGAACGAGAATAACTTCTTTTTCTCCAGGGAATTCCGGTGAGATCATTCTTTTAATCACCCATACCAATTTGTGCCTTCGCCTCACCCTTGACAAGCACACCATTGTTTTGTGTCACAAGGGTTCTCTCGATGTTAACGGTACGAAACGACCAATTGTTGATATGACATCTATTCAATGTACGAGGTCGGGGATCCGGTCCTTGAGCAAGTGCAAACAAATGCGAACTTACTTCCCCTCTAGCATGTAAACATGTGATCTTGCTTTCAAACCATCTTACGAGTTGAGCCTCATGTCGCTTATCAAGATTTACGGATCCATGTGCCCTCGGTTCTTCCAAATGCTCGCCGCACACAAAAGAATATTACCGTTAGTTTGATATTTAAAATTAAAAGCAATAATGATGTTGAGTAGTGCATCTTACTCGACATATGGTCTAGCTTCATCACAATTGCAAATTATGTAGTGCCTCATCTTCCGAAACTCATTTGGTGGTATTTCTTCAACCGTTTGTCCTCTCCTCTTGTAATCCATTTACGAAAAAATGCTCAAACCGGATGGTGGCTCATTAACAGATACCGTTTCATGTCGATCAACACGATTGTCTTTGGTGTCCACGTCCAAGAATCTTGAGCGAGAATGTAAGGCACTCCTCGAGTATGTATCCCTCAGGCAATTGAACCTTCGGGTGAGCCTTGTTCCTCACATATCCTTTCACGGTGCGTAGGTACCGTTCCACTGGGTACATCCATCCGTAACACACCGGCCCCCCAAGTTTAGCTTCTTCGCCTAGATGAACGGGCAAATGGATCATGATATCAAAAAATGCAGGTGGGAATATCATCTCAAGTCGACAAACGGCCTCCCTAATTGAACGGCTAAGCTTCGTCCAATTCGATTCCACCAACTCCTTTGAACATAGTGCATCGAAGAAATTACTAAGTTGAATCAATCCAATGACAACAGGCTTACGGCAAAATCCTACGCACCACCGAGGGTAAAAGTTTCTGTAGAATTAGATGGTAGTCATGCGTTTTCAAGCCTGACACCTTACGTGACTTTACATCAACACATCTTCTTATATTTGAGGAAACCCCATCAGGCATCTTCACTCCATATAGAAATTCACACAAACTTTCCCTGGCATCCTTATCTAACTCGTACAAGGCTGATGGCAAGGTATACTTATCATCTTTAATCACGGGGGTCTTGATACGGTCGTATCCGTAGATGCTCCATGTCAAGCCGAGCATTCTCCCCGTCCTTACATTTGCCATCCAACTTAAGCGGAGTGCCTAGTATGCTCTCGCATATATTTTTCTCAATGTGCATCACGTCCAAATTATGCCGATGAGCAAAGAAGACCGAGAAGGGAGCTCAAAAAAATACTCTTCTTCCTCCAGTTGTGCCATCTGTTGTCTTCGTCACGCTTCCTTTTTTATAACAATGTCTTTCCAAATTCTACTTGTTCAAAAGTAGAATACTGCTCAAGTACCTGTGCACCAGATAGTGGTTCTGGTGCCTCCCTGGTTTCGACCTTGTTGTTGAAGCTGACCGCATTGTTGCGCCATGGATGGTCAGGGGCCAAAAAACGTCGATGTGCCATGCAGCAGTGCTTCCGCCCATGTTTCAACCACAAATACTCAGTATGGACATGCAAACTTTCCTTTAGTGCTCCAACCAGACAACATAGCATAGGCCGGGAAGTCATTAATTGTCCAAAGAAGTATAGCACGCAATCTAAAATTATTCTTAGTCCCTGCATCTTTTGTTTTAACACCATTATTCCAAAGCTCCTTGAGCTCCAGTATCAGGGGCCTCAAATATACATCAATATCCATTCCAGGAGATTTTGGACCAAGAATCAACATTGACAAAATCCAGTTAGATTGTTTCTGACACATCCATGGAGGCAAATTGTAAGGAACCAGGATGACAGGCCAAATGGAATATGTAAGACTTTGCATGCCAAAGGGATTGAACCCATCGAAGCAAGACCCGGCCTAACGTTACGACCTCCTCCTTCCGAAAACCATTTAAACTCCGAATCCATGTGCTTCCATGCCTTTGAGTCGACGAGGTGACGCATTTTCCCATCATTCATCAATTCATTCTTGTGCCACCGCATATCCTTTGACATTTGCTTTGACATATACATTCTTTGAAGCCGAAGAATAAGAGGAAAGTAGCGTAGGATCTTAAGCGGTAACCGCTTCTTAACGAAGTAGCACCCACCGCACCGCAATTATTATCGAGGTTTTATCTACAACTTTCCACCTTGACTCCTTACAAATGGGACATGTTTCCAGATTTGCGTATTTATCAAAAAATAACACACAATCATTTTGGCATGCGTGTATCTTGACATAGTCCAAGCCCGGGTCTCGAATCACCCTTTGCACTTTATCTAAGGAGTCGGGAATACAATGCCGCCCGGGGAGAACCTTTCCAAAGAGCTTAAGTATGGCCTCCAATGACGCGTTACTTAAGCCATACATGCACTTTATCCGAAAAAGCTCCACAATAAAAGAGACCTTTGTTGCATTTTTTGCATCCTGGATACAATTCCTTCTTTGCCTCGCTCTAATAGTTTCAAAAAGATCTCTACCCTTATCCGCCTCTTCCTCATCTCTCGGTTTGTCCATGATGTATAGTGCCACCGATAATGTTTCTAATCGGAGTATTGGTGGCGACGGGGGTTATCATCCAAACCATCTTCTTCATCGTCTTCTACAAATAAATGTGTTGTATCATCGACTGTAGGTAGTGCATCATGATTATTGAGATCGGCGGTAACATCTTGATTCACGGGACCCCGAGAAGAAGTATTAGTTTGGTCTTGAATGTTACCGCATCGATGAAACAATCAGCAAACCCTCTATTGAGTAAATGAATTTGAATGGGACCCACGGTGGAATGTCTGATCATGCATTGACACAAATTACATGGACACACAATAGATCCACCTCGCGGCCGATGAGGCCGTAAATTTTTGCAAAAAAATTCGAAAATTGTTCTGCCAATCCGCTGAGTGTCGAGGCAAGCGCATCCAACTTCGATCTTCATCTCGATGCCATTAGTTAATCCGCATTGTTCATGTTTCAATCGACCTTGATCACGATATATATACCAATATGCATATATATGCGGCGAACGATTGAATATATATACGAGATCAAGACATCGATACGTACCGGCCGTGGCCGTAGCGCCGCTCGGGTCTCCGCGACAAGAATCACGTGGAGATCGCCGTGGAGATCGATCCCCTAGAGGCCCTCGTGGAGATCTCCGCAACAAGAACCAAGTTGTCGAAGACGGAATTTTGGAATGGTCCGGATCGGAAGAGCCCCTATCCGATCGTGGCAATACATACACGATAGACAAAATTTTAGTACAACCAAGGAATACCTGGTTTCAATATTTCTGAGGTTGTACGTAGTATGACCTTTCTCAGGGTTTTCAACATATGCGTAATTCATTATTTTTCTTTTCTGATCGGCTACTATAGAGGCTAACAATAATACACAAAATTCAGGAGTTCTAGTGAAGAGTCTCCCGCCAGAAAAGGCCTAACCTACTAAATGGGACAGCCTGCATTCATTTGGCTGGCTTTGTTTTCAGGATTGTGATCAAATGTACACAGGTCAGATTCACAGCAAAAGATGGCAATAAATCAAGCCAATTATCATTATCATTATCTAGTATGGGGTGAGATGGATCCACACAAAAACACAATTATCATTATCTAGTATGAAATTTTGATTACTATGAACTACTAACATTTTTCTAATTGCAAAAGGAGTCACACGATTCCTGGAAAATCAAAGAGGGTAGGGCAGTGTACCTCACTTCTCTTCTGGAACGCTTGCATCCGACTAGGGCCTCGCTTACCCTTACGGATGGATCGACTTGGCGATGCGGGCCGTCGACGACGACGACGAGGTGGCGGTGTCGTCCGTACCGAAGGACGACGAGTTGGGGTGCCGCCGACCATACCGGAGTACGACGAGGTAGGTGGTGTGGAACACTTGAACCGCCCGCGTGCATCGCGCTTCGCGTGGTGGAGTAGTGGCACCTCCGTACGCCGCCGCCGCCGCCCTCGAAAACCCTCGGTGCGGCCCCGCCGTCCGCTGCCGCCGCTCTCCGGGATCCCCTCGATGCGGCCCCGCCTCGCCGTGGCGGCCGCTCGGCCGTGTTGCGGCACCGCGGCCCCTTCGTCCGCGCCCGCCACCGGTCCGGGAAGGCTCGATGCGGCCACTCCGGCCGGCCGTCGCCGCTTGCCGCAGGGGAAACCGCGATGCGGGGCATCTTGATGTGGACGCGACGGTCGAGCCGACGAGGGGGATGGTTGGGAGCAAAAGTGTATTGGGGGTGGGGGAGCCGCAAGTTATAGACGATCCGGGCCGGCATATCCTTGTTTTTATTACTCTCATCGGCCTATTTGACATTTTCACATCCTAGTCTCCGGTACCTTTAGTGCCACCCCGTAAACCGAGAAGGGGGTATCCCGACCGAAAAGGAGAGGCGTGCCTGCGTTTTCGAACTTCGTATTACCATCATCAACTAATGCTTGCTACTTGCGCTATGGGGCTTAATGGGCTGGCCGGTCCACTCGGGCTCCCGCTCGCTGGGCTTTACGCTCGCCGGTTGAGCCTATTGTGGTCTAGCTTAGCCCACATCCCCATAGCACACAATTTTTTCATCTAAACAAATCCTCTCTTTTTTTCATGGTACATATAGTCTATACCATATTGTTAAAATTCAGATTTTTCATAATAAAATTTATTTATTAAATCGCATTTTAAATTTCGCTACAACCCCATAGCAGATTTTTTTCATCAAAACAAATTTTGTGGCAATACGTACACAATATTCCTCCTTGAGGCTAGAAACGAAGCGGTAGCCTTCCTTGTATTGCAACAACGCAAAGAGATATTTGCAACCCAAATAAGACGTTGCGTAAGGCCGTTCAAACGCAACCAACCCTAGTATGGTAGCCATAGCAAGTTTATATTGCAACACCCGAATTTCTAGTGCAACGCGAAATAGGGTAGCAATATTTCCTACCAAATGCAACACAATTCGAATAATGGGTGCATTAGCGCCAACTTGTTGCAACATCGCAAAGATATATTTGCAACCAAAATTCTACGTTGCGACATACTTGTTCAAACGGAACCATCCCTAGTATGGTGGCTATAGCAACTTTCTGTTGCAACGTAAGGAATGCTAATGCAACACAAAATTGGGGTGGCATTATTTCCAACCAAATGCAACAGAAATCCTAAAAAAGGGCGCATTAGCGTCAACATGTTGCAACTGAACAAATAAATAATGCAACTCAAATTTTGTGTTGCAATAGACACACAAATTGCAACCAAATCACCGTTTCGGTGCAATAGTACCCCCCTATTGCAACCGAAATAGTGGTGTTGCCTAAGGGATTTGTTGCAATAGGGCGAAAACCTTGTAGTGGCAATGCGTTCTGCCAGGGCTTTTACTAGCCCACCGCGGTCGCGGATGCCAGCGAGATCGTGCGCACCTGTGAAGGGTGCCAGCTCTACGCTCGAAAGTCCAATCTCCCCGCACACGTCCTGCAGAGCATCCCCATCACGTGGCCTTTCGCCGTGTGGGGGCTGGACATCGTCGGGCCCTTGCGGAAGGCGCCCGGAGGCTATACCCACCTGTTGGTCGCAATCGACAAGTTCTCCAAGTGGGTGGAGGTACGCCCCATCACGAACCTCAGGGCGGAGCAGGCGATGACGTTCTTCACTGACATCATCTATCGCTTTGGAGTGCCGAACTCCATCATCACCGACAACGGGTCCCAATTCACAGGCAGGAAGTTCCTGGAATTCTGCGACAAGTTCCACATCCGCGTGGACTGGGCAGCCGTGGCCCACCCACAGACCAACAACCAAGTGGAGCATGCCAACGGCATGATTCTACAAGGCCTCAAGCCCAGGATTTTCGACCAGTTAAACAAGTCTGGTCGGAAATGGCTCCAGGAGCTGTCGGCAGTTGTGTGGAGCCTCAGGACCACCCCCAGCAGGGCCACCGGGTTCACCCCATTTTTTCTGATCCATGGCGCGGAGGTCGTCCTCCCCACGGATTTGGAATACGGGTCGCCCAGAGTCCGGGGCTACGACGAAGGTGCCAACCAGTGAGCCCGCGAGGACTCGCTGGACCAGTTGGATGAAGCACGGCTCGTGGCCCTAGTGCACTCCGCAAGGTACCAGCAGTCCCTAAGGCGCTATCAAGCCCGGAAGGTGTGGCAACGAGACTTCAGCGAAGGAGACTTAGTCCTAAGGCTACGCCAAGATAATCGAGGCCGCCACAAGTTATCACCCCCATGGGAGGGACTCTACGTCGTGGTGAAGGTGCTCAAGTCCGGCACGTACAAGCTGGCCAACGAGGACGGCGAGGAACTCACCAACGCTTGAACATCCAGCAGCTACGTCGCTTCTACCCTTAGCTAGGATTTCCAAGTCTTTTGTTGTAAGTTACATGCCCAACACCCCAGTTGGCAGCACAATGTAAATAACAGCAAGTCAATAAAGTTAAAGGGCAACTCGGCTTTCCCCTGAAAACCAAGTCACCCTCGGGGGCTACTGCGGGGGGCATCCCCCCCCCCCCCCCAAAATGGTCCCATTTCTTCGCAAAAAATTCAACTCGCAACTGCGCCAAGTATGTTTCGACATTGGCCTCGAGCAAATCCAGGTGGGGCGCGGGTGGCCAAGAGGAAAGGACGTGCGAGCCAGAGATAGCCTACACCTCCGCGAGGATACGGCCCTTCTCTCTTGCCTCCGGCCCAGCGGGCTGCTCACGAAAATCGAACTCTCCCAACCCGAATTCACCCAAGCAAAGGAAGAAACAGAACAGCGCGATAAATAAAAAAGACCACTTAAATTTACAAGTACTTAAACATTTCAAGGGTTTACTTGTTTATTTACACAGCCACGTGGCCCGGATACTAACATTCAAACAAAAAAATGGGCCAAGTGCCTAGCGATCTTCAGGCTTGGGGCGCGTCGGCGTCGGGAGCGTCGGGAAACAAGAACTCCATGAAGTCCTCGGTGAGCGTCTCGGCAGCATCAGCGGCAAGCGTGTCCACGTGCTCCATCGCCACCTCGTCCTCGACACCCTCCGGGACGACATAGCCTGACGCCACGGCCTCGAAGTTCACCTTGTAGTGGGACTGCACCACACCGAGGGCCTTCTAGACGCCCAAGTGAAGCGCGCGGAGCATGTGTCTCGAGACATGCCCACCAAGGGCGCGCAGACGGCTTGCCAGCGAGCTTCCAGCACGCGCCTCACCCTCCTCGACTGCCTGACAGGTCTCGAGGGCGGCAGCGCGCAGCCCTACCATCTCCCGCTCGGAGGAGTCGTAGGCCGCCTGCAACGTCTCGGCCCGATCGGTCGCACGCCCCAGCGCGGTGCGCAGGCCTGGATACCACGAGCAAAGGAAATCAAGAAGAGAACAAACCCCCGAAGGGAAGATCAACAAAACAAAAGAATGAAACGGCAACTCACCTTCAACCTGCTTCCTCTCCCCCTCGAGAGCTTGGCGTCCGCCCTCGACCGCCTGCTGCAAGCTGACGACCGTGGCGCTCTGCTCCTCGAGGGTCCGGCGCTGATCCGTGTTCGAGATGCTGAGGGCGATCAGCTCCCCGTCGAGCTTCGAGACCTCGTCCTCCCGCTCCTTCAGCGACGCCTGTGCCCTCTCGAGAGCAGCGTGCTCCCGCTCGAGCGCCGCCCGGGCATCGACGAGGGCGGCCCGCTCCCCGCCGGAGCCGACCCTCGCCCTCTCCGGCGGGCGGCACGCTTTTGCCGGAGCCGCTCCTCCGCTGTGACGACTGCGGCGACCTTGGCGGCGAGGGCGACCTTCAACTCCTTGGCCTCCTTGGCCATCTGCTCGGCCTCCCGCGCCCTCTCCTCGGCCTGGCTTCGCTGGGACCGCGCCTCCTTGAGCTCCGCGCGGTCCCGCCGACGTTCAGCCCGGACGAAGACCACCTCCTTCTCCCAGTCGACCGCCACGGAGCGCGCCTTCTCCAGGTCCTCCCTCGCCTGCTGCAGCGCCTCATCCCGGTCGATGAGGGCCTTGCGGACCCGCTCAACGGTGGAAGCGCGCGCCGTAGGTTGCCCCTCCAGCTCCAAGAGCTGGTCGCGCAGAGCCTCTGCCCGGTACGCCAACCAGCTGTCCCGGGTCCTCAGGGCCTCAGCGAGCGCGTCGAGAGCGTCGCTCTGCTCTCGGAGCTGGCGGAGCTTGGCACTCATCTGGTCGAGGGCGCCGTACCTGTCGCAGGTGCGGAGCTCCAACTCCTGCCAACAACAGGCAAAAACAAGTTAGCATTGCGCCGCAAAGACGAACGTGAGAACAACGGAGCAAAGAACAAAGCAACAAGCTAGCGGAACAACGCAAGAACACCGACGCACCTGGAAGACACACCACGCCGGACCTCCATGAATCCGCAGCGCCTCGTTCAGCACCTGGTTGAGCGAGGCACCGTGATCGTGGAGCTCCTCCCACAGCTGCTGCTCCTCTTGGGCGTCGGCGAAGTGGGGGGGGGGGGGGGGCAGCGCATCAACGCGCTCCTCGCCCGAGGCAGGGGGGCCGGCGTGGAACGAAGAGGCCTCGGCGCAATGCCTCGGGCCCCTGGCCACCATGTGGCCATTCCACCTTTTCACAAGCGCCCCCGCCTGGGGCTCGAGGGCTGGCGTAGGTAGGCTTGCCCACTGGTCCCACCCGGGCGGCGGGACGTCGTCGTCGGGGATCTCCACCGCCGTCGCACGGGAGCCGCCGGCGAGGGTGGGCCCCCGCCGCACCACCACGGCCGCCTCCAACCGCGCCCCCGCGGCCGCGGGCTCCACCGTGGCGCCGTGACCGCAGTCTCCGGCCCGCGTCTCGGCGGCCGCGGGCGTTGGACGCGCCCCCACGGCCGACGTCGCTTGCCGCGCCACCGCGACCGGCGCCGCCCACCGTACCTCCGCCACCGGCCGCGCCTCGGCCACGGCGGGCTCTGCCGTACCTCCGCTGCCACTTGCCACGGCTCCACAATTGCGTTGCCGGCCGCGGCCCCCGAGGCCCTCGACCGCGCCTTGCGAGCCCCCGCTCGCCGTCACCCCTATCCTTACGGGCGCCCGCGACGCCCTCGACGAGCGCCGCCTGGTTGGGACGGACTCGTTCGCCCTCAGCACCTTGGCCGGTGCGAGGGGAGGCACGGTTGGCGTCACCCTGCAAACACGAGAACAGAGTGTCACATCCCCGCCTATCGAGCACACGACCCCTCGAAAGGCAACTCCTTACCTCAAGGAGGAGAAGGCCCGCTTCCTCATCCTCGAGGGCCCCGCTGACGTTGCGGGCGCGGCCGGCCGCGGCCGCCGCCGCGCCTCCCCGCCGCCTCCACCACGCGCGCGGGCTCCGCCGCGCGCACGGAGCCCCCGCCGCGCGCGTAGGCACCTCCGTGGCGCGCGCCGGCACCTCCGCGGCTCGTGCCGCCTCTGTCGTAGACCGCCCGGCAGCGGGCGCCCCTGCGCCCACCCCGGGCGATGGTTCTCTTGCCACCGGAGTCGGCTCCGGTCACGGGGGTGCAGGCTCCCACCTGTCGGGGAGAACCTGCCCCCTATCTTCTTCCCCTTCTTGCTTCTCTTCCTCGTCCGACGACAAGTACTCCTCTGTCCTGGGCGAGGAAAGTCCCTGCTGCTCGCGCAGCCGGAACTCCTTACTCCTCCGCTCCCGGCGCTCCTGCCGCCTCGCATTCCACTCTCTCCTGCGCTCCACCCGCTCCTGCTCTCGCCATTGCGCCGCGCACGCGAGCGCGCGAGACCAGGGCGTGGGCGTCTGCGGGGATCAGGCAAAGCCTTAAAACACGCCGGTAACCCAAAAACCGGCAGAACAAGAAAGGAAATCAAGAAATTCACTCACCAATTGGCCGATGGGGAGCATGGCGAATGCCCACAGGGACGCGTTATCACAACGCCCCAGCTTGAGGTCGATGGCGCGCTGCGCCCGGGTGGCCGCGTACTCCCGCGGGAAGAGGTCCTGTAGCAGCTGCGACTCCGCCAACGTGACGGGGTCCGCGTCCTCGTCCATCTCAAAGATGCGGAGCCGCCTCTCCATCAGGGGGACGATCCGCCGGTGGTGGAGGTTGGTGAGGACGCACCCCGCGGTCAGCCCGCGGTCCGCCAGGTGCTTCAACGCGGCCAGGAGCGAGTCCAGCCGTGCCTGGTGCGAAGGCGGAGATACCCCATGGTACCAGGAGGCGGCCTTCTCCCTCAGCACCTTGCCGGTGTAGGGGGGGGGAGGCCGGGGTTGACGTTGCGAAGGTAGAACCACCCCCGCTCCCACTTCGCGTTGTTGGAGGTCATCGTGCAGGGGATGTACTCCTCCCTGCGTGAGCTCCGCAATGCAAGCGACAACCCGCCGGTGCGCGCCGCGCGGCGAGTCCTCGGCTCCGACGTGGCCAGCGTGTGCAATTCCGCGCGAAAGAGGTGGACCCAGAGATCCCAGTTTACCGGGATCCCCAGAAGACTTCGCAGACGCCGACGAACGTGGCCGCCTGCGAGATCGCGTTCGGTGTGAAGTTGTGAAGCTCCACGCCGTAGTGGTAGCACAGGGCCCGCATGAAGCGGCTCGCCGGCGCTGCGAAGCCGCGCTCGTGGAAGTGGACGAAGCTGACGACGTAGCCGAACGGTGGGTTGGGAACTCAATCCCTCTCCGACGGCACGATCCACTCCATGGGCTGCCCATCCACATTCGCCGCCAGCTGGCCGCTGGCCACCAGCAGATTCAGAGACAGCGTCGTCGCCGTCGAGCGCTCCCATGCCGGCGGGTCGATGACGGTGATGGACTGCTGGGGAGCCATACGAACGGGCAGGGGTACAAGGAACGAGAAGCAAGAACGGCTCTAGAGCGGGAACGCAAAGGCAAGAACGGCTCGGGGGCTGAAGCGCGAGCGGCAAGGATGGCGAACGCTAAGTGCGAAGGTAAAAAACCGCCTCTCCTCTCCCTATCGGATTTATAGATCCACGGGGCGTGCTCTCCGGAGCACACACCCCGCACGCATTAACTGCAGGTGAAATTTTCCCTCACTGATGAGCGGGGCCCACCACGACTGCGGCGGCCGCACGACTACACACGCGCCATCATCACGGCGCCGTAACCGGGGGGCCGCGGCAGGCGGTCACATCCGCCCACTCCGCCCACTACGCGCGCGGCCGCGGCGCCTGAAAAGGCACGCCCGCGGCACCTGACTGCAGCCGCGACTGCGAGCAATAAATGGCCCGGTCCCTTAACAAGTAAGGAAGACCCTCGAGTGGCCCGAGCCTCCGGCTCAGACAAAACCGACCCTCGAAGGGTGCAATTACCGACCAGTGGCTACGAAGCCCGTTCAAAATAAACGGGCGCCACAGGTGCCCTCGATCTATGAAGCTTACTAATCAGCGGTTCGAGGGCCGGCATGGATGAGAACCCTCGAAATACGCAGATGCGAAAAGATGGGAGCACTCAGGTTCTACCCCTCACGGCCCTATTGATCAGGGGTTCGGAACCTGACCCTCGAAGGGTTCGAACAGGTGCCCCAGATCACCAGAGTCAGGGGCGACGAGGGTGCACGCATTCGAGCCTTTCCTCGAGCCCGACGGCTCGAGGGCGCCCCACATGTCGTGTTCAAGAGCCGGCAAGGGCAGCTAGCCGGGGGGATCCCACCGAGGGAGAGCTTCCGCGCCCTCGGTTCCTAGCGAACGGGACCGAGCCCTACCTAGCAAACCCGCGCAAGCGCTTTAATGGACGAGTCTCCGGACCACAAGCCTACCCTTATCGAACGGGGCATGGGCGTCCACTTGTGCCACCCGCCAACAGCTCAACGAGGAATCCGCAATCCGCGACCCGATCGATGGGGGTTGTGGAGACCTCACCCTCCGTCCTGTGGAGGGACGGCGAGGGCGCATTTAAAACAAGACGAAGAGCTCGCCCCGATCGCCTCGAATGGGCCCAGGCTCGGGGGCTCAACACGCGGCTAGACCTTCTGGGATGCACCGAACGCGAAAGACATCAGTTGTGCGTGCGTCACCGAAGCCGGCTGAGACATCGCCGATGCCGGTTGAGACACGTACCACGCCGCTAATGAAATTCCGCGAGAAAACCCCTGCAGGAGCACTCACGCTCCTGCAGGGCTTCGGGGGTTAGACCCGCCGGTCCGCTGACGCGGCCCCACGGAAAGACATTTGCAGCCAGGAGGGAAGAACGTCCTATCGCAGGCTCCGAAGATCCGCAGAACCCGACCGCACACCCGCATGCTCGGGGGCTACTGTCGGGGACAGCCACAAGGGTCCCCTAAAAAACCGGGGGAATCCTGCTTAAAACCTGCAAAAAACGCAAACACACCTCGAACCTAACACGAAACACACACATCACAGCCCACGCCGCGGTGGCCCACGCGGCCCACCAAAGCGGCCCAGCAAAGCACCCCCTCGAGCGAGGTCCGCCTCGCTCGAGGGCTTAAACCCCCTCGAATGAGGTCCGCCTCACTCGAGGGCTCGCGCCGCTCTCAAGTGAGGCCCGCCTCGCTCGAGGGTTCCCGCCTCCCTTGAGCAGGGTTCGCCTCGTTCGGGGGTCCCTCACGAGCACACCTGCTCCCGCACGTGTGTACGGGCATTTAATGCTCTGACACGGCAGAGCTGCGCCACTACGCGCCTGGGAATCACGCCCCGGCGCTGTTCCGCCGACTCCCTAGGGGGAGCCCATCCCCGCCACTGTGGGGAACTGTGCGACAAGGCTGGTGTCAGCTCCGTGACACCGTGCCGCCCACTTTAGTACGGCTAATGCGTCGCGCCCTCGAAGGGGGGCCGGCCACACCCTCGAGCCCTCCTCTCGTTACTCTGCAGGGTCAAACCGTGACGTCAGGCCGGCGGGAGCGCCATCCCCATGGCTGTCAGTCCTGCGGCGATCCCCGCCCCTGCAGCGCCACGCTGCGCACTGCTACAACTACTCCGACGCTGTTGAGCATGCGGGGACGGGACACCGCCACGCCTGCTACTGCACCGCGTACGAATCATCATCAACGGCTTCCTCGAGCCCGCCTGGAGACGCCCCTGTCAACCACCACGCCTCCACCCTCGAAGTCGCCCCTCTTCAAGCACAGGGCACGCCACGACGCCATGACTGAGGCAAGATTCGCCAGGACGACCGTCAACTCCCCGGCACTGTACGCCATACCATCACACGTAGCGAAATAGTGCGGCATGCCTATAAATCACCCTCTCCTTGGCCTATAAAAGGGAGGTGATCCCCCTCGCCGCAGGGACATGAGACATCAGACACGGGACAACGGATAGCGATTGTTCACACGCTCTCCGCCTCCCCCACGATATTGGCATTCGCCTCAATCACTCCTCGTGGGACTTGGAGGTCGCGCCCCCTCTCCCGCCTCGCTTGTAGCCGCCCCACTACAGGCACCCTGGTGCAAAGCAATATAGTGCCTCGAGCACATCCCTGCTGGACGTACGGCTCCGGCCGGAACCAAGATAAACCAAGTGTCCTTAGTTGCTTAGCACTGACCATCGAGAGGCAGATCTCCGCGCTTATTACTAGTTAGTGTCGAGACTACATTCCGCACCGGCAAAACTCCCCTTCTTGCATCAGAAGAATGAACGGCTTGGCTTGTTGCTTGATAATCGTGATGACATGCTTAGAGAGGCTAAGAAAATGAGGAAAGAGCTTAGGGCTTCACTCAAGGATGCTAGGACTAGAGTGGCTGAGTTAGAAACACAGAATTTGGATGCTAAGCTTGAAATTGATTCTCTGAAAGTTTCACCTGTTGTTTCTGATGAAGTTGAATATGCTGATTGTCCTATCTTTCCAGCTGATCTTACTTTGTTGAAGTGGCTGAGCTTAAGTCTAGACCTGCTTTGCTAGGTGCTTGCACTTCTTGCCCTATTTTGCATGGAAAAATTGATGAAATGCATGCTTGCATTGTTTCTCTTGAGGCAAAGTTGAAAGAACCAATTCCTACATCTTGCTCTACGTGTGAAATGCATGCTTTGAAGAATTTGGAACTTGCACATTATGTTGATCGTTTGCAGGGTGAGAATGATGAGCTGAGAAAGTTGATGGGTTGGTTGTCTGGTCATGAGCCTCAGTTGAGGATAATGATCAAGACATACAAGAGGCAAGATGGTGAGGGACTTGGGCCAAATAAGGTTGGTGACGGAAGTGGAGAAAACATTCCAGAGCCACCAAAACCCCACCACAAAAATGATTTCCCTCCTAAACCTAACCATCTCAGGAATCGACTAGACACAACCCCAGCTCCATCCGTGTTTCCTCCACAAACAAATGATTTCCAAAAGCCTATCAAGTTTGTGAGCACTTCGGGAAAAGTGTTCTTTGGGAAAGAGAGTGAGAAGGCTAGTGAGGAGAAACCGATTGAGAAGCCGAGTGGAGGGAAACCAAGTGATCAGCCCCAACCCAAGCCTAAACCCAAGCTTGTGAGGTTTCATTGTGGCTATTGTGGGAGAGATGGCCATAAGGATGAGTTTTGCTTCAAGAGGAAGCGAGAGGAGAGAATGGCGAAGGAGTGGGCTAACAAGGACAAGTACCACCCCTCCAGTAGTGTACTTGAGCCTCGTGTGCAGATGCCCAGAGCTAAGGCGACTGTGAGAACAGTTCCGGCTTGGGGAGAGTGAAAGGCTGCAAGAAGTGCTTCTGGAGGTGTGAAACCGGTCAGACCGGTTTGGAGTCTGCAGGGGAGCAAGTTTGGTTTTCGTGCTCGTGAGGAGTCTCAGTTTGTCCTAGGTGGTCGTAGTTCTGGTGGTTGGTCTAGAGAGTCTGCAGGTGGTCAGTTTGCTAGGTGTTCTCCCTCTCGTGCTCAATACGGGGATGGTAGGAGTCGTAGCTTTGAGATGGAGAGGAGGGACGATCCACGGTTCTCCTTTCGTGGTTTTGGTCCTCCTCCAGGCAGAGAGTGTTGGTTTTCTCGGAGTGGTTACCGGGGTGGTGTTCGTGGAGCTAGCTTTCATAGGAGAGATGCTTTGGAGTGTGCTAATCCCACTTTCGAGCAAATGACTCGGCACTGGTTTTACTCTCTTGGTACTAACCCCAGTTCTGAGTTATTTGTTCACTCACGTGCTCATTTTTGAATTTCAGGTGGGCGACTTGAAGAAGATTTGTTTGATTGACTCCGGTTGCTCGAGGCATATGACCAGAGACAAGGGGTGGTTCTTCAGTCTTGTCCCGGTGGTGACAAAGAGGTACATCACCTTTGGGGACAATAGGTGTGGGCGTGTGCTTTCAGAAGGTGAAATTAAGGTGAGTGACAAGATCACTCACAGGCGTGTTGCTCATGTTCAATCGCTTGGATACAATTTGCTTTCTGTGTCCCAGCTGTTGGATGAGGGTTTTGAGGTGTTGTTTCGGCCTGGTGGTTCTCAGATTTTGGACTCTCGAGGGGACCTTGTCTGTATGGTCATTCCCCAAGGTCAGGTGTTTCGAGCTGATTTTTCTCAGTCTTCTGGTGTTGAGCGTTGTTTCTTTGCTGGTTTTTCGAGTGAGTTGTGGAAGTGGCATAGGAAGTTGTGTCACTTGAGCTTTGACCTTTTGTCTCGCTTTAGTAAACTCAATTTGGTCCGAGGATTGCCACAGTTGAGGCTTGAGGAAGAGTTGGTTTGTGCACCGTGTAGGCATGCCAAGATGGTAGCCTCTTCTCACCCGCCTCTCACTAATGTGATGACTGAGCGTCCATGCGAGCTGCTCCATATGGACCTTGTTGGCCCAGCTCGTGTGCGATCTGCGGGTGGGAAGTGGTATGTCCTTGTTGTGGTGGATGACTACTCTCGGTATGCATGGGTGTTCTTTCTCGAGGATAAGGGGGAGACGTTTGGTTTTGTTCGAGATCTTGTCTTGAGGTTGAGGAACGAGAGGCACGGAGATGCCATATGAGCAATCCACAGTGACAATGGCTCAGAATTCAGAAACTCTCGTTCTGAAACCTTTTGCCATGACTTGGGTCTTGAACACCAGTTTTCGAGTCCGTATAGGCCTCCCCAGAATGGTGTTGTGGAAAGGAAAAACAGGACCTTGTGTGAGATGGCTCAGACGATGCTTGATAATCATATGACTCCAAGAAGGTTCTGGGCTGAGGCGGTGAATACCGCGTGCTATGTGTCGAACAGGATCTACCTCAGAGTGCATAAGAAGAAAACATGCTATGAGTTGATGCGCGGTCGCACACCCAAGGTGAGTCACTTCCATGTTTTTGGTTGCAAGTGCTTTATTCTGAAGAAAGGGAAGAAGTTGGATAAGTTTGAGGCTAGGTCGGTCGATGGTATTTTCTTTGGTTATGCATCTCATTCTAGAGCATATCGTGTGCTCAATCTTGAAACTAACCAAATCGTGGAGACTTGCGAGGTAACCTTCGACGAGACACAGCCACGTAGTCAGCATGAACTTGGAGATGATGAAGATGGTGGTGTAGTGCCCCCGGCTGAACATGTACCTACTACTTCGACTACAGTGGTGGGCGGCCCCTCTCCTACACCTACGACAACAAATCAAGATCGAGGAGAAGCTACAGTTGAGGGGGAGGTAGCATCAAGGCGAGAACCTCCGCTGCGAGTACAAGTGGATCACCCAGCTTCAAGGATCATCGGTGACATGAATGAACGTACTACATGGTCGAGAGTTTGAAACAATTCTCATTTCGCTCATGCTGCATTTGTTGCTACTTTTGAGCCCAAAGACATTGGACACACACTATCTGATCATAATTGGGTTAATTCGATGCATGAGGAGTTGAAGAACTTTGAGAGGAATTAGGTTTGGGAATTGGTTGATCCTCTCTAAGGGTGTAAGCCGATTGGTACAAAGTGGGTGTGGAAGAACAAAGAGGGAGAGAAAGGTGAAGTGGTGAGAAACAAGTCAAGGCTTGTGGCTCAGGGGTCCAGTCAGAAGGAGGGGATCGACTACGAGGAGACCTTTGCTCTCGTAGCCCATTTGGAGGCGATAAGGATTCTTCTAGCCTTTTCCGTGGCTAAAGGGTTCAAGTTGCACCAAATGGATGTGAAGAGTGCTCTTCTAAATGGTGTGTTGGAGGAAGAAGTGTATGTGAGGCAACCACCGGGATTTGAGAGTAAGAAGCACCCCCACCGGGTGTACAAGTCGAGGAAGGCATTGTATGGGTTGAAGCAGGCGCCTAGAGCTTGGTATGGTAGGTTGAGGGGGTTCTTGTTTGAGAGAGATTTTGAGATGGGGAAGGTCGATCAGACCTTGTTTTTACTCAGGCAGGGCAGAGATGTCCTGACTGTGCAGGTGTACGTGGATGATATTGTCTTTGGTGGCTCATCTAACTCTCTTGTTGGAAGGTTTGAAGAGGATATGAGCAAGGAATTTGAGATGAGCATGATGGGTGAGTTGCAGTTCTTCCTCGGGCTACAAATCAAGCAATCACAGAAAGGAACATTTGTGCACCAAGCTAAGTACACCAAGGACATTGTGAGGAAGTTCAAGATGGAGGATTCCAAGGCTACGACGACGTCGATGAGTACGACTACAGTTCTTGATGCAGACGAGGAAGGTGAACACGTGGACCAGAAGGAGTACCAGAGCATGATCGGGTCACTCCTCTACTTGACGGCGATGAGGCCGGACATCCAGCTCTCAGTATGTCTGTGCGCTCGTTTTCAAGCGTCTCCGAGGACTTCGCATCGACAAGCGGTGAAGCGAATTTTCAGGTACTTGCGTCACACCCCCGACTTTGGCCTTTGGTACTCCGCGTCCTCTTCTTTGGCTCTTCATGGTTTTTCGGATGTGAATTTTGTCGGGTGTCGGTTGGATAGGAAGTCCACTTCTGGGACTTGCCAGTTTTTGGGATCTTCTTTGGTGTCTTGGTCTTCCCGCAAACAGTCGAGTGTTGCTCAATCCACTACCGAGGCAGAGTACGTTGCCACTGCTAGTTGTTGTTCTCAACTCCTTTGGATCACATACACCATGAGTGATTTTGGTGAGGAATATACCCATGTCCCACTTCAATGTGATAGCACCAGTGCCATAAGCATTGCAAAGAACCCAGTGCTCCATTCCAAAACCAAGCACATAGAAGTGAGGTATCATTTTTTGAGAGACAACGTAGAGAAAAGAAAGATAGCTTTGATCCATGTACCCACACATGACCAACTAGCCGATATTTTCACCAAACCCCTAGATCAAGCAACTTTCACTCGTTTGTGGGGGGATCTAACCAGAAGCTTGGTGTGTGTCTTATTTCTTGAGTTGGGTGTGTGGGAGCTCCTTTGTAGCATATGTATAGTTTCCTTTGTGCATTTCTTGCTTTTGGCATGGCATATGTAACATGATGTATAGGCATCCTTGTACCTTAGATTGCATGCATTTTGTATCATATGCATTTTGTAGGAAAAGCTTCTCCAATATACATTGTTCACCATGATGTGCTATATATGATCTTGGGAGCTAGTTTGGTATGCTATGGTTAGTTTGGCTTAGCTCTTGATGATCTTGATTTATATCCATGGTTGATGGCTATGCTTTTGAAAATGTCACATATATGCTCTCTCATGTGTATATGCCTTTATATGATCTTGACATGTTTTAGTGGCTTGGTTACGCTTAATTTGTGGTTGGATAGCTAGTTTATTGATCATATGGGGCCAAAGGGTCATTTTCCATCATGAATGTTCAGCCCTCTTGCTTTATCTTGTGGAGGGGCATAAGTTCCTTTTTGTCGCAAAGACATTTCTTGTACCAAGTATGAATCAGAAAATGAAATGTAAAATGCTTGGAAAATATGCTCTCATGTCATATGTGCTGAATTTAATTTGCTTTGGGTGCTCAACCGTTGCATGATGCCTACCAATGAGAAGTCTCATATATAGAAGTAGGCACATGGCTCGGTGGCTTTGACATGACATGAGGTGCTTGTGGGTGTTTGTGATGGCCTTATGATTAGAATGGTTGTCCTAGCATGAAGTTTGTGTGGCTTGGCTATTTTGACATGTTTTGCTCATGTTTAGGACTTTGCTCATGAGAGGGGAAATTTTCGCAAAATTTCTCAATTCTATCTTAGCTTCGTCCAATGGTTGTGAAACTTGGTAGTCATGAAGTTGATGTCATTACAAAGCTGTAGAGTATCTAACTTTCTCATTTGGACATGTGTAGCATCTTGTGATGAATTTTGTATACTTGAGAAGCTCTAGGTTGCATGTTTTCAAACTTGAGCCTTGATTCATGCATTGGCAACAAGGGGGAGAAAGAAAGGTGGAGAAAAGTTGCATTGCATCCCTGGAACCTATCCCAAGAGTCAAAGGGGAACTTGTGCATTTCTTTTGCTTTTTTGGCTTTTGGGGGGTGTGGTCTGCTGTACGAAATCGGCCTGACCGGTTTTGGTGGAACCGGTCTGACTGGTTTTTGGAACCGGCCTGACCGGTTTGTGCCTAGGTTGGGCACTTGTTCAGGGGGAGCATGCATATGTGTAGGGGGAGCTCTTGTTTGCATTGGTGGTTTGTGCTATTTGCTTGAGTATGGTTTTGTCTCCGATGTGTCGAACCATTGCCCTTGCCTAAGGGGTCCGAGACTTGTCTTCTTCAAGTGATCTTGTTCTTTGCCTTTCTCGGCTTTCGATCGCTTGTTGGAGTTTCTTTTCATTCGTTTCTTTTCTTTTTCCTTCTCTCTTTGGTTACCAAATGTGTGTTTTGTCAATGCACTCATCAAGGGGGAGATTGAGGACCATGTGTGGTTCGAGGACCGGTGGATGGTCGCTTCCTGGTGTGATGAGTGATTGACAACGTTGTGTAGACTAATTCTTGGCTAAGTATTGCAGGTGCAGGTTACGGCTTGACTCGTGTTGGTGCAGGTGAAGAACAAGTGCGAAAGGTCATTCCCAGTGAGGCCTCCAGGTGTGGAGAAGACAAGTAGGCTTGGTTCGAGGGACCCGGTGGCTAGCGGGGTCAAGCACGGGCCGCATGATGGCAAGAACAGCAAGATGAAGTCAGTGAATGGTTTCTTGGTTGAGCCACAAAACCAAGGTCGAGCCGGGACTTCGTGGGAGCCAAGTCATGAGTGGTGATTGGCGGAGGCTACACCAAGTTCGCGGGGTTTGCGGTGGTTCACCAAAAGATCACCAGGTTACTCGGTTGGGCCACAAAGCCGAGGCCGAAGACCGGGGGTGGCTGTCTGGCCAAAATCGGCCTGACCGGTTTGGAGAACCGGTGTGACCGGTTTGGGGTCGCAGGGCGCCGGAAGCTTCGAGGCGGAGGACACGGGTTGGGATCGCAAGGCTTGCGTCGAGGCTATGCGGAGTGCGGTCGCCGGGCATCCGTCCGATGGTGCTACGAAGACAAATTCCCAAAGTGCCCTTGGTGGGCATGTATCTTAGTTTAGGCCTTAGGGGCATTTTAGACTTTAGGCTTGCCTCCATATAACCCAATAGGTGAGAGGATGGCAGCCAACTCATGGAACCCTAGCTCATTTGTTTTCCTATTTTCTCTTCCTATTTTCTTAGGATTTCCATAGGACTAGCTTGAGAGCTTCATGGTGAGATCTTGTGAGAGGGTTGGATGATCGGGCGGCAAGCTAGACCTTGTATGAACCTCCTTGGTATGTACAGATAATTCGGCGTGGTTCCTCAAGTCTTTGTTGCGTTGTTCCTGGTTGTTCTTGGTTGTGATTTTCGGAGCCCTCTCTTGGTGGTTTTCTCGGTGTGTTTTCAATACCTTGCTCTTGGCGATTTGATGGGGGAAATTCGTTTGAACCCTTTGTGGTTCTTTTGCCTTTGATTCCCCTCCCAAATCCGTGAGTTAAGGGGCTCGATTTTGGAGTTTTCGGAGTTCTAGGGTTAGAGGTGTTCTTGAGGGTTGACTTTCGATTCCTCTTGATTGAGTGGGTTTTGGGGACTGAGCTTCTAGCCAAGGGTAGCCCACGAGGTACCCCATCTATCCCCAAAGTCTCAGTTTGATCCGTGTAACGAATCGGGAGATCGATTGGTGGAAGGTTTGAGTTTTTCCCGCGGGTTGAGTTCTTCCCAACTGTCCAGACCAAAACCGGTCTAACCGGTTTTCCAAACCGGTATGACCGGTTTAGCCCTGTGGGTTGTCGTGAAGAGTTTTTGAGCAAGGAAGACCCTGTTGTGCTATGTCTATTCTTGTTCAAAGGAGGAGTGGTTCTTGAGGCAGGTTTTCTCTCGGAAGGGTTTTTGGGGAGATTCTGGACAGAACCAGCCTGACCGGTTTGCTAAACCGGTCTGACCGGTTTTCCCTACCCGTGTGAGGCTAAGTCTAACAGAAGCGGTCTGACCGGTTTCTGAAACCGGCCTGACCGGTTTGGGCTGCCAGCAGCCGTGTCGTGTGTGTTTCCACTGCGTGTGTGCTGTGATTGTTGGTTGGGTCTTGCTCCTAGGTTCAGTGGCACTTCTGTGGCTGCGTGGACTTGGCAAGAGAAGCTTGCGGAGGTGCACGAGTGAAATTGGGTTCATAGGCCGAATTCTTGAATAGAATTTTTATCGGCTCCCATTCACTCCCCCCCTCTCTGGTTCGCCGTTTCGGTCCTTCAGAGTCGTGACTAAAAGGGTTTCGTCGATGTGGCCATTAATGCCATGAGTACTCACCCCCTTTAGTCCCGGTTGGTAATATCAACCGTGACAAAAGGCCGCCCTTTAGTCTAGGTTCGTGTTACGAACCGTGACAAAAGGGTCACCTCTCTTTTGGTCCATGTTCGTGTGTCACGGTTTGTAAAATCACGTGACTTGTGTGTGAGGGCCTCCCAGCAATTTTCCAATATTTGACGCTAGCGTGCCCCCCTTTAGTCCCGGTTGGTATTACCAAATGACAAAAGGCCCCTTTCAGACCCGGTTGGTTCACCCAGGACTAAAGGCCCCCCTTTTATCTCTCATCATTAGTCCCGGTTGGTCACATAGGGATCTAAGGCCCTTACCAATCAGGACTGAAGGTCCTCTCCCTACCAGTGGTTACAACATATTTTAAAATATTGTTAGTCATTTTTCGTCAACATTGTACAAAATGTAGGAACTTTTTTAAAAAACATACATCGGGCGGATCGATCGGCGACTGCTTGCTCGCACCAGCGCGTGGGGCGCAATCGTGCAGAGCCGGCGGCCGGCGAGCTCACCCCGGACACGGTCTTCTTCCCCAGGCCGGCTCATTGGATTCGTTGCGCAAAGTTGTACTCATATGTGAAAAGGTTTTGTAAATAGACTTCATTTAGTACTTCATACATACAAGATTTCCATGAATTTTTTTAATCCTCTCCAATCAAACACGACAGGATTCATAAGCTTGTGTCTAGGTCAGTGCTCCTAAGAGTTTATGCTCTAAAGGTTGCTGCTCGTCTCTGTTTAAGCTTTGGTGACGCCTTAAGTATCGTGGATGTGGTATGGGCTGTGAGTGGGTGTTTAGGGTTTAAGGTTTAAGGTGTTCTTATACTCGGGTAGGATCTTTCTAGACTTGTGTACATTTTCTTCTACTTAATGAATCTTATGAAATTACACGCAACTCTACTGCATTGTTTGAGAAAAAATTGGTCTCTCAATTGTGAGTTGCTAAATAAACAAGGCAATTGTGTGACACTGAAATTGTGTGATATGTGGTTTTTTTAAGAACAACTCAATCACAAGAAACTTTATTTACATTTTTGTTTTAAGGTGACATCCTTCAAAGTTGGGACTTTTGGATGTCTTGTGTGGTCCTTTCATTTCACATATCTGGGTCTACCCATGGGACTGACCAAACCCCAAGTGAAGGACTATGCTCCTCTTATCTTTAGAATTGAGAGGAAGCTGTCGGCCTCATCTCAATTCCTTTCCTATGCTGGCAGACTGCAATTGATTAATTTTGTCTTATCATCTCTGCCAACATATTATATGCACTCTCTCAAGCTGCCTGTCACTGTCATTGTGGCCATTGATGAGTTCAGAAAAAATTGTCTTTGGAGAGGAAAGGATTTCAACCAGAAGAAATATAATTTGACTGCTTGGGATATAGATAGAAGATCAAAGGACAAAGGTGGCTTGGGAGTTAGTGACATAGCTACTCAAAATAATGCTCTTCTCCTCAAACAACTTGACAAATTTTATAGGAAAGAAAATATTCAATGGGTCACCCTCATTTGAAACATGTATTACAGTGGTGTTGTGCCCCACCTAGCTAGAGAAAAGGATCCTTTTGGTGGAAGGATATTTTGAGGCTCCATGTCATTTACAGAGGTGTTGCTGAAAGTGCATCTAGGCCCCTAAGTGGATTTTGGTGAATTGAATGACAAGGCGATTAAAGGACTAATGATCTTGTCTAAGATTATGAGCAGGTTTTCATTATATATTCATGAGAAACCATTGAAGTATTTTATTTATGGATGTATTTTATGGCTCACATTTACAAAGACAAGTATATGGTGCAAGACTTCATGAGTTTATTGAAAAAGAACAAGATGATGAGTATACACACTATGGTTCTAAAAATTGGAAGCTTGCATATCCGTTGTCAATCAAGATCAAGCATTTGAAGCGGGATTTTCAAATGAAGGTTATTTGTGGATGAAGCAAAGTGGAACTCAAAGTGGATTGGATAAGTGATGAAGAGATCAACCGAGATGTCTAGGGTGAGGGACTAAGCAATCTTTGGGGCCGTAGCTAAGCCGCCATAAGTGTTTTGCTAGGGTGAAGGTCTAGCACCCGTGGGGTCTTCAAGTATCATATTCAAACCTTAACCGAGGGACGCTTTGCAAGTCATCAACTCGTTACGATTGGCAACATGGAGTGGCCATGGATCCAAGTGTGCATTCTTATGCTATATGGAAAGATCCTAAGTCACTAGCTCAAGTATGGAAGTGCTCAAGTCAAAGGCTATGTTGAAAGCCCTCAAGTGGTTATTGATCAAGTATGGCAAGAATTGAAGATTGTTCAAGCTCAAGAGGTCATCGAAGCTCTTTTATACCTTTTCTTGAGTATAGGTATGCCGTACTATCAAGAGGGATGCAACTTAGCAAGTTGACCAAGTCAAAGTGCTCTTTAGTTGACCTAAGTGAGAATTAGCCTTTGAGTGAGCTAACAAACCCTCCTAACCTAACCTGGGTCATTTCATCTTGGTGGTGAAGTGCTAGTTTCTTTAAAAGAGGTTTTGGGGGCAACTCGGGCCTGACCGGTCTGACCGGTCAGAGGCACCGGTCTGACCGGTGCCGCTAGCCCAACGGCTAGTTTTTCGTACACCGGTCTGACCGGTGTGGGGCACCGGTCTGACCGGTGCCACCCGGGGACTAACGGCTAGTTTTCTCCTTTGAGGGGTATAAATACCCCAAGCCCTCTTCAAGTGGGGGTTGCTACTTCTAGTGTTTTTGCTGAGGTCCCAAGCCATTTCTAACTAGCTCTAAGCCTTAGTGGCTCTCCCCAACCATCTCTATGTGAGATTTGTGGATTCAAGCCATCATCTTTGTGTTGGGTTGAGAAAGTGAGCCTAGGAGTGACTTTGTGAGCTAACAAGAGCAGTTTCCATAGCTTGAGCACTTTGGTTTCGCGTCTACAAACTTTGGTGCATTTGTTACTCTTGGAGGTTTGCCTCCTAGACGGCTAGGTGTCGCCGGCTAGCTCCCAAGGTTGTGGTGAGCAGCGGGAAGTTTGTAAGGGCCGCGATCTTGCCTCTTCGTGGAAAAGATCACCTTAGTGGAAAGGAGGAAAGTGGTTGAAAGAGACCCGACTTGTTGTGGGAATTGTCCCTTACAAGCTCCTCAACGGAGACGTAGCCATTCCTCAGTGGGTGGTGAACTTCGGGAAACAAATCCTTGCTTCTTCGTGTGGTTCGACTCTCTAAGTTGTTTTTCTAGCATATTTCATTTGCTTCCGCTTCGATCTACTTGGGTGTGTTACTTGTGTGTGCAGGGCTCATTACTCTGCTTGTGATCATCTACAAAAGCCACACCTTGAGTTTGATTTGTGCTAGAAGTCAAGAGGTGCTTGAAGTTGTTTTTGCGGAGTTCTTCGTGATACACCGGTCTGACCGGTGAGGCGCACCGGTCTGACCGGTGTCACCTGTGAAGACCAGTGCTTGACCGGTCCGACCGGTCACCACCGGCGGTCCGACCGGTGGAGCACTGTCAGCTCAAGTGTTTGGGGAGAAAAAGTATAATTTGGTCGTCTCGCCTATTCACCCCCCCTCTAGGCGACATCAAGGTCCTTTCAATTGGTATCAGAGCTTGGTGCTCCGATTCGAGCTTAACCGCTTGGAGTTCTTTGATGTCGACAACTTGTGAGGTACCGTTTGAGCCTCTAGCTCTAGATGGCTCAAACTATTCTTCTTGGTGCTCTAATGTTCACATTGCACTTAAGGTTTTGGGCCCTACCGCTGAGAGCATTATGGTTGCGAGTATCCTTCCAAAGGATGAGACATGTGTCTCGCCAATGGACTTGGAGAAGAAGCAACTCAATGCCGTTATTACTAACCTTTTGTGTAGCTGTGTATGTAGAGAACTAAAGTATATTGTCTTGAAGAGCAAAAAGATTTCCGAAGATGCTCATCTCATTTGGAAATTACTACTTGAGTTGGTAAACACCAAATGGGATGAACTCGAGAGCGATGATGAGGATGAGTCAGTGGAGATGTGCCCTACCACTACAACATCCCCTGATCATCAAGCATCAAACCCCAAGCAAGAAGAAGAGCAAAGAAGCGAAGACGCCGTCCCTCTGCAGAAGGACCGGCCGACCGGTGACACCCACCGGTCGAGCCGGTGCCGGCGGGGCACACCAACTTGCTTGATGGCCAAGAAGGAGAAGAGAAGCAAGAAGAAGAGACAAGCCAAAGGGGCTAAGGACCAAAAGATTGAAGCTTCAAGCTCTTCGTCAAGAGAACTTGAGCTTCTCAAATCCGAACTTGCATCCTTGGTTTGTAAGTATGAAACATTGGCTAACAAATATGGTCATGACATCAAATCCTTTGCTTGTAGAGCGAAAATAGAAGAGGATGCCAATGATGTTCTAGAAGCCAAATTAGCGAAGCTCACTAGCGAGCATATGGTGCTACAAGCTAATCACAATGAACTTGAACTTTCCTATGAGAAGCTTGTTGACTCTTATGCAACACTAGAGATAGCCCATGAGGTTGTGCTTTCATCGGTAAAATCTATACAACCTCCATCCCACACATGCACATGCTCACAATTTCAAGTTAATTTATCTTGCGCTAATGTTTGTTTGTCTCAAGCAAGCCAATCTAGCATTGAGCATGTACTTGTAGAATCTTGTGATGACCTCATTGTTAAAGAAAATGATAAATTAAAGCAAGAGGTCGATAAGCTCCAAAAGGACTTGTATGTGTTGAAGGAGAAGAGCAAAGTGCAACCTTCTCAAGATAACCGTGAAAGCATGGTGAAGAAGCTTTGGAAGGGATCAACCGCCACTAGTTCAACCCCTCAACAAAATACAAGGTCCCGCAAGAACAAGATTCAAGAAAAGAGCGAGATTGGGGAAATCAAACCCCAATATCGCCCGATCAAGCACAAGGCACAAGAGTCACTCTCCAAGAAGCCTAGAAGCTCCAACAAGTGGAGGGTGTGCTACAAGTGCAGAGAGAAGGGACACCTTGCTGACTCGTGCCCAAAAGCAACAACGGGCAGTGGCTTTGACCGTGACCGGTCAGACCGGTGCATGCCACCGGTCAGACCGGTGCTGGCCAGGGCAGCCCCACCTCAAGCAAACAAGGCAAGGAAGCCACCTTCTCCAAGAACAAGTCTCAGAAGCAAATTTAGAAAAGAAATTGCAAGGAACGGTGTGACCAACAAGAACAAAAGTCGCATTTTCTACAAATGCCGTCAAAAGGGTCACATGGGCAAGGATTGCCCAAATGGTAACGTTCCCAAATCAAACCTTGTCCATTATGATTTCCATAAGCTTAGGAACGATAAGAATAGAACTTGTGCTATAAGGGAGATTAGTTTACCTCATTGTAGCATGAGAGCTATTTGGGTTCCTAAGCACCTTGTGACTAACCCAATAGGACCCAACAAGTGTTGGGTACCAAGAAATGCTTACTGAGCATGCAGGTTGAAAGAGATGCATTGAGCACATGGTTGGACGACTTGGAAATCTTGATGGACTCAATTAACCATGTGAAGAGCAAACTCATATAAATCGTGAAATCAATGACATCTCGGTAACCAATGTGCTAAATTGAGTCTAGGTCACTTTTGGTCCTTGGTGAACACTCATGTGAAGCTCTTCTTGCATGAGCAAAGCATGAGGTGGTGACTTTGACTATTTTTATGAAGATTTACTTTCTCATGCCATTCGATGCCTTTAATGGCTCTCTAGTAGAGCAATGCCTCATCCTTGGTTGCAGGACTGAAATTAGTGATACATTCACTCACTCAAGGAAAAGGGAAGGTAAAATCACCAAAATGGGTCAGGTGATGGTCACCGGTCTGACAGGTGACATGCACCGGTCTGACAGGTGCCAATGCAGCAAGTGCAATTTGGGCGGGTGACCAAGACGAGTGCCCGGTGACCCGGTACGCCTCTGTATGCTGCAGGGTGACCCGGCATGAGTGCCCGGGTGACCCGGGGTTGTCCAAACCCTCAAGATGAAGGGTGATTTGGCGTCAAAGGTTATGAGAAGCTAAACACATGTCAACTATCAAATCATTCGTGTGTCATGACCAAGTTTTGGAATGAGCCTCAACATGTTCTTAATTGAACAAAGTGCCTTGGTCGAGAAATTCAAATTCTCTAGCACTACTTAAGGGGGAGCTCATTACAAGACTTGAGTCACTTGTGGGACTAACAATTTCTTCTAAGTGATCTTGTAGTCTCATTCGTTTGTGCATCTCAAAGGAAGCTCTCGATAAGCGTAACTTCCAAAAGAACAAGTAAGAGCTAACACTGTTTGAAAGTTAATATATGCACAAATGAAATGGTCTTAAGGCTAAGGTATGTTTTCACGAAACTCATTGAAATACCGTAATGCATCTAGGCCATACCATTATGCTAGTGTGCCATCCTTAGCATGTAATTGCTTCAAATGGACCTCTTGAGCTCCTCTCTAGATATTTGGTTGATATCTTTGCTTCCACCCGTCTTTGTGCCTCGAGGATGAAGATATGAGCCAAATATGCTTGTTAGGGCATTCATTTGAAGTGGATGCATGCACTTTGTGATATAGGATAGATTTTTCGAAAAATCAACTAGCATGTATAGGAAATGTGCTTTCTTTGAAAAATATTTGGTTCTTGGTCTTAGTGACCCAATCAACTTAGTTGTGACTATAGTTCTCCTTGTTTGATTGATGGCTAGTCACAATTAAGAAGATTTTCTCAAGTCCCTAAAATCCATTCTTATTTATCTCTCTCAATCTTGGAAGGATCAAGAATTCACAAATAAATTGGTTAATCCTCCATTCTTCTCTAAATTGATGGTTTTTGGATCAATATCATCTTATTATCTCATATCCAAAACATCTCTAAAGGTTGACATGGAAATTCTTTGTTGTGGCTCAAAATCTGTTTCTCAAGGGCGCACCGGTCTGACCGGTGCAAGCCACCGGTCTGACCGGTGGTGACCTTGAAGTCACATAATCGTGTTTATGCAACCTAAGTGGATGAGAATTGTCCTATAACATTTTTGGAGAAGTTTCAAGGAGCAAAATCTCAAAAAGGAGGAAAAGGGTCGGTACTACCGAGGGCGTGTCGGTTCTACCGATAAGGACTCTCTGTTGAATTTTATCAGGATCTTCGGTTCTACCGAGGGTGGGTCGGAAAAACCGATAAGGCCTCTCTGGCTTGACCAGCGGCTGTCACCGGTCTGACCGGTGATCGTCACCAGTCTGACCGGTGACGCCCGGCATCAGCCCGTGGGGCCACAGTAAAAGGAATCCTCTTTTACCCCCTTTTACCACCCTCCTTCTCTCTCCTCTATCCCTCTACTGCCTCACACCGTGAACACCTCTCCTCCCTCTTCTCACTTTCACCTCTCTCAAAATCCATGGTGATTTGAAGTTTGAACCAAGGAAAAGACTCAAGATTGGAAGGAAAAGGATCTCCCAAGGCCCCTCTTCACTTTCCCCCTCGAGTTTCTTGGATTCAACTCGAGTTCATCTCTCCAAAGGTATTCAAACCTTTCTTTTGCCCGATCTCCTCACATGGTGCAAAGTTTTGAATTCCCTTTGGTAGAACATCTTCTGAGATCACCTAGAAGACATTCCTATAGATCCATAACGTTTTGTTGGACACATTGTGAGAAATCACGAATTGGGGTCGAACGGCCTTCACCGGTCTGACCGGTGGCCGTCACCGGTCTGACCGGTGGCGCATGTCCACCCCCAAATTGTGTTTTCTTCATGTTTTTCAACTCATATCTATTCTAGGATGTCTTTTGTTCATCTAGACCAAATCTTAGATTGATAGCTGCTCAGATTGAATGTGGGGGCAATTGGCTCTGTTCTGGGTGGCACCGGTCTGACCGGTGCCTCTCACCGGTCTGACCGGTGTGGCCCAGAACAGACCCAATTGTTCTGAACTTTCAAGAATCAAATTCCAATTCAATTCAGTCTTTTTCCTGGAGTCTTATACACTCTTGTCATCCTATTTGTGACTCAGGACAGCAGCTATGGTGCGGGAAAAGGAAGGGGCAAAGAAAAGAAGAGAAGAAGTCCTCACTCGCCGAGGAGCTATCCCCGGTGATTTTGGGGAAGGGGGCAGCACTGTCAACATCAGCGGCAAGAGATTGAGACGCCGCTCAGCCCAAGCAAGTACTGTGGATCCCGACTTAGGAGGTGACACCGGAACTAGCAGTGATGACAATGTCAAGGATGAGACTTTTCCGGGTCAGTTTGAGCTGAGGAGGCACCAGGAGGCTGGGTCTGACAGTGATGAGGATGAGGATGAGGATGAGGAGGAAGAGGAAGAGGATGTGGATGCCATGGAAGAGGACGACGACGATCAGGGTAGGTTGAGGATCATGCCACCCACTTACATTTACCCTGACAGGCCGGTGAAGTACCACGGGGCTGGCATGACCAAAGCCCTAAAGAAGCTGAGGGACAAGAATCCATATGAGGAGGGCAAGACCGCTTCGGATCCGAGGTTTTGGGCTAAATTTCAGCAAGACTACTATGCTACAGTGATTATAAAGAAGCCCAAAATCACACACAAGGCACAATATGTGGATTGGGGGCACATGGCTAGGAAAGGAGACCCTATATTTGATGAAGTCATGAGCAACTGTGAGAGGCAAAGGGTGAAGACACTTATGGGGTTCCGACAGGATTGGAACAAGGAGATCATCGCCCAGTTCTTTGCCACAGTACACTTTGGTCACATTGAGGCCGACAGGGCTATGATTTGGATGACCAACGGCCAAAAGTACTCCATTACCTTTCATAGATTTTTGAGGTGCTTTGGGATCATGGTAGGAGATGGGGAGTTGAGGAAGCTCCATGACGAGGGAGAGCTGGAGAAGGATGCTTTGCATGTGATGTACCCTCGTGGTGAGCATGCTAACTATGGGAAGGTGAAGAATCTCTACACCTATTTCGCTGTCCTAAATAGGCTCCTTAGGGTGTCTATTACACCTAGAGATGGGAACCCCTCAGAAATCACAAAGTTTCAGAAAAACTTGATGGTGGCTTTGAGGCCGGGAGCTCCAGAGTTTAGTGTTGGGGACTTCATTTGGCAAGAGATCAAGCACTTATCCGAGGACCCCAAGAAAATTTGCAGCTATAGCCCTATATCATGTACATGATTGAGAAAGTTGCAAAGACGGAGTTTCCGAAAAATGTGACACACAAGTATCTGAAGCTCAATCCTAGCAAGAATCCTCGGTTTCCATCTCCTAGAGTTGAGGATGCACCGGGTCATGAGGAAGAAATCTTTGAGGAGGGAGCAGCTCGGCCAGATGTGCCTCAGGCAGGTGCTCAGACCAGCACCGGTCTGACCGGTGCTGAGCACCGGTCTGACCGGTGGGGTGGCTGGCAGCCAGGCAGACCACGCAGATCCACCTCCCCTTTGAAAAAGTTTCTCAACTTCATATTTGGGATGTGCAGGAGCCAGCATGACATCCAGGTTGAGCAGCAAAGGTCAAGAAGGGCTAATAAGCAAATGAGGGACACGATGAAATTGATGCACAATGCCCAAGGCTTTCAACCTCCTCGCTCTCCACCATCTCCAGAATCTCCTCAGGTTGAGATACCTTCTTTTGAAGAAAGGATGAGAGGATGGGCCAATTCCGACTTGCTTAACCAATATGGCCCCATGTTCTTCAAGTCCGAGCAAGGACAAGGATCGTCCTCATCGGTTCCTCCTCCACCTCCACCATTTGTACCTCCTCCTCCGGACGTAGCAGGATCATCTCACTTCATGGATGTAGGGCAAGCACCCCCACCTCCTCCACCTCCCGAGCAAGTACAAGATTGGGGCGCTCGCTTCTCCGCCGAGATCTTTGGCTACAACCCTTACTACTATGGTAAAAACTGCGCTCCCATAGCTCATCCATCTCAAATCACCGTCTCGGAGTCCATTTATCTAAACTCTCCCTTGCATTGGATACTTAACGAATCTCAAATAGGAGGGAGCTCTCATCCAGGAGACGGATCTCAAGGATAGTGATCAACAGCTGCTTCTTCTCCAGGCCCTTCTTGGATGCTTGATGACAAAGGGGGAGAAGAATCGCGATTAAAGCCACAAGCCTGCGCTGTCTGGGTTGCTGTCTGTGTTGCACCGGTCTGACCGGTGCTCTGCACCGGTCTGACCGGTGCCTCTTGGCTGTTGAGAGAAGCCATGTAATAAGTTAGAACTTTAACATTAGTGGACTTGAGAACATTTGTGTGAGTGCTACTGTGTGTTTTAAACCTTATTGTAATATTTAAGCGACCTTATTGTTAGATTGTGATGCATGCTTTGAATGGTGTTTGTTGTGTTGGCTAAATGGAGCAAGGTGATCTAAACCAGCTTGCAACCCTGGCATGATCACCTTGGACCAAATAGCACGCACCTCTGTTGCTTTGTGCGCTGACTAGACCTTACCGGTCTGACCGGTGAGGGGCACCGGTCTCACCGGTGCCGCCCAGTTGAGCGAGCTGGCTGGGACCGACCGGTCCGACTGTCGGGTCACCGGTCTGACCGGTTCTGCCTAGTCAGCTCACTTTTCTTTGCTTTGTGCATATCTTGTCATACGCATCACGGATTTTATTTTGTCGTTCACACATGTTGCACTCCACTGATTCTAAGATATAGGGGGAGCTCACACGTGTTTTCTTCCAAATTTGTGCTAATGGCATTTAAGGCCAACTTTTTGAAATCCAACTCAAAGCACAAATTAAGGGGGAGCTCTAGCTATATCTAAGAATTTAAATGCGCTTTGTTGTTTTATTTGTAAGCTTTAATCGAGTTGTCATCAATCACCAAAAAGGGGGAGATTGAAAGTGCATCTAGGCCCCTAAGTGGATTTTGGTGAATTGAATGACAAGGCGATTAAAGGACTAATGATCTTGTCTAAGATTGTGAGCAGGTTTTCATTATATATTCATGAGAAACCATTGAAGTATTTTATTTATGGATGTATTTTATGGCTCACATTTACAAAGACAAGTATATGGTGCAAGACTTCATGAGTTTATTGAAAAAGAACAAGATGATGAGTATACACACTATGGTTCTAAAAATTGGAAGCTTGCATATCCGTTGTCAATCAAGATCAAGCATTTGAAGCGGGATTTTCAAATGAAGGTTATTTGTGGATGAAGCAAAGTGGAACTCAAAGTGGATTGGATAAGTGATGAAGAGATCAACCGAGATGTCTAGGGTGAGGGACTAAGCAAACTTTGGGGCCGTAGCTAAGCCGCCATAAGTGTTTTGCTAGGGTGAAGGTCTAGCACCCGTGGGGTCTTCAAGTATCATATTCAAACCTTAACCGAGGGAAGCTTTGCAAGTCATCAACTCGTTACGATTGGCAACATGGAGTGGCCATGGATCCAAGTGTGCATTCTTATGCTATATGGAAAGATCCTAAGTCACTAGCTCAAGTATGGAAGTGCTCAAGTCAAAGGCTATGTTGAAAGCCCTCAAGTGGTTATTGATCAAGTATGGCAAGAATTGAAGATTGTTCAAGCTCAAGAGGTCATCGAAGCTCTTTTATACCTTTTCTTGAGTATAGGTATGCCGTACTATCAAGAGGGATGCAACTTAGCAAGTTGACCAAGTCAAAGTGCTCTTTAGTTGACCTAAGTGAGAATTAGCCTTTGAGTGAGCTATCAAACCCTCCTAACCTAACCTGGGTCATTTCATCTTGGTGGTGAAGTGCTAGTTTCTTTAAAAGAGGTTTTGGGGGCAACTCGGGCCTGACCGGTCTGACCGGTCAGAGGCACCGGTCTGACCGGTGCCGCTAGCCCAACGGCTAGTTTTTCGTACACCGGTCTGACCGGTGTGGGGCACCGGTCTGACCGGTGCCACCCGGGGACTAACGGCTAGTTTTCTCCTTTGAGGGGGTATAAATACCCCAAGCCCTCTTCAAGTGGGGGTTGCTGCTTCTAGTGTTTTTGCTGAGGTCCCAAGCCATTTCTAACTAGCTCTAAGCCTTAGTGGCTCTCCCCAACCATCTCTATGTGAGATTTGTGGATTCAAGCCATCATCTTTGTGTTGGGTTGAGAAAGTGAGCCTAGGAGTGACTTTGTGAGCTAACAAGAGCAGTTTCCATAGCTTGAGCACTTTGGTTTCGCGTCTACAAACTTTGGTGCATTTGTTACTCTTGGAGGTTTGCCTCCTAGACGGCTAGGTGTCGCCGGCTAGCTCCCAAGGTTGTGGTGAGCAGCGGGAAGTTTGTAAGGGCTGCGATCTTGCCTCTTCGTGGAAAAGATCACCTTAGTGGAAAGGAGGAAAGTGGTTGAAAGAGACCCGACTTGTTGTGGGAATTGTCCCTTACAAGCTCCTCAACGGAGACGTAGCCATTCCTCAGTGGGTGGTGAACTTCGGGAAACAAATCCTTGCTTCTTCGTGTGGTTCGACTCTCTAAGTTGTTTTTCTAGCATGTTTCATTTGCTTCCGCTTCGATCTACTTGGGTGTGTTACTTGTGTGTGCGGGGCTCATTACTCGCTTGTGATCATCTACAAAAGCCACACCCTGAGTTTGATTCATGCTAGAAGTCAAGAGGTGCTTGAAGTTGTTTTTGCAGGTTCTCTGTGATACACCGGTCTGACCGGTGAGGCGCACCGGTCTGACCGGTGTCACCTGTGAAGACCAGTGCTTGACCGGTCTGACCGGTCACCACCACCGGTCTGACCGGTGGAGCACTGTCAGCTCAAGTGTTTGGGGAGAAAAAGTATAATTTGGTCGTCTCGCCTATTCACCCCCCCCCCCCCCCCCCTCTAGGTGACATCAAGGTCCTTTCAGTTGCTGTTTGCTCCCCAAATAGAGGGGACACCATCAGTTTTTGGGATGATATTATTCAGGGAGAGATCCAAGCTGAAGTTTATCCTAATCTATTTGTCTTTGCTAAGGATCCTAAATTTTCTTTATGGAATCTCAGGCAGTCTGGAGACCTGCTGAGCTGTTTTCGTATTCCCATGACTAGAAGTGCCTATAATGAATTCATTTAACTACAACTTTTTGTACAGGAGTTGCCACCTGCAGAGCAGCATGAACATGATTCATGGAGCTTTATTTGGGGTCCGCAGTTCTACTCCTCCAGCAAATTTTATCAAGGTCAGTACAAAGACTTACAATCTGAGAGATCCATCGCCTGGATTTGGAAATCCAAATGTGTCCCCACAATCAAATTTTTTGCGTGGCTGCTACTAAATGACATATTAAACACTAGGAACATCCTAAGAAGGAAGAGGAAGCATCTTGATGAAGTCTATAATTGTGTGCTCTATCATGAGAATGCTGAAGAAACTGTTGAGCATCTCATCTTTGACTGCTCCACTGCAGTGACTCGATGGTTTGCTACTGGTATCACCTGGAATGAGAATTCAAATGTTCATAAGAAGATTTATAATGCCAAGATGGCATTTGGTTACACGGTTTTCATGGAGGTCTTTATGATTGGTGCCTAGTTCATATGGAAGGAGAGAAACAATCTTATTTTCAATCATAAGCCTTCTAGTTTAGCGTCCTGGAAGGTGTTCGCACCCAAAAATGGCACGTCTTGTCTAACCGGTCAGACCTGTGGGTCCCACCGGTCAGACCAGTGTGGTCAAAGACCACGAAATACAATTTGGACTTCACCATTGGATAGGTCTCGTCGAGTAGATCAAGATTCATATGTGGAACGTCCAAATCGGAGTCCGGATGAGGGAGATATGACTGATACAAGATCTGCACGTCGAGTGCACAGGTCTGACCGGTGCTCCTCACCGGTCTGACCGGTGCCTCCCTGTCCGAACCGAAAAAGGAGTTCTGATAGATTTAGGTTTGTAAAAGGATTTCCTTGCGGTGCAAGACCTCCACACTCTATAAATATAAAGGGTCACGACCGATTGAGGTATCCAATTGATCAAATCAATCTAGTTTTATATTTTTACTTTTCCCTTTGCCTTATACTTTTCCAATCTATTACTTGTTGTTCCTCCTTCGTCTCTACGTCAATTGAGGGCGTTCTAGGTGGCATTGCCGACCCTAGAGCAACCCTACGTGCGCCGCTTCGACGGGATCCTGCCCAGGCAACGTTCGGAGGTCTTCCGCCGGTTCACCCCGGCAAAGGTCTGACCGGTGACACACACTGGTCTGACTGGTGCCTACGCAGAGGTGCTCCAGCGAGTCCCTCTGCGTCTGTTGTTGGCCATACACTTGTCCCTAGCGGAGTCACCAATTTGTTGGCACCTTTTCAGGGCCAACAAGCACGTGGAGGAGCTCCTTGCAGCGCCTCCACGTTGTACTGGTCAGACTGGTACGGATCACCGGTCAGACCGGTGTCGACGGGAAGATCCGGCGAGAGACCAACGAACGTCGTCCGGGTAGGATCGCGTCGGAGCGGCGCACGCAGGGTTGTCCTAGGCTCGGCAAGCCAGCTAGGACGTCTTCAGACATCACGGAAATGAAGGAAGAACAGCATGGTAGGGTTGGAAAAGTAAGGGAAAAGATGAACGAAAGGGTAAATATGATAAAGATAGATTCGATTGTGATATATCCCTCAATCGGTCGTGGCCCTTTATATTTATAGGGTGGAGAGGTCTTGCCCCACAAGGAAATACTTTTACAAGCCTAATCTATCAGGACTCCTCAATTTGGCTCGGAATCAGGGGGCACCGGTCAGACCGGTGGGGAGCACCGGTCAGACTGGTGCACCCGACGTGCAGATCTTGCAGAAGTCGTATCTCCCCCATCCGGACTCCGATTTGGACATTCCACATATGAATCTTGATCTACTCGACGAGACCTATTCAATGCTGAAGTCCAAATTATATTTTGTGGACACTAACCACACCGGTCTGACTGGTGGGACCGACAGGTCTGACCGGTCAAACCAGACCTGCCAATTTTGGGTGCGAACAGAAGGTATCCTTCAAGGATGAAGTGCTTCGACACTTGCTGAGGATTAAGTCTGTCATACCCTGAAATTTCCAATTTCAGGTTGTGAATAGAGAAAACAATTAAATAACGATTTTCTCATAATTTTAAAATTTTTCCAACATTTATTTTTCTTTACAGGAAATATAGTATAGGAAAAATCCTTTGTTTGATTTTCTGAATCAGATAAAAAGTTGTGTGTGTTGCATTCATGCCGATGCATCTTGGTGCTTCTTGAGTGCAAAAGGTTTCAAAAATGCGTTTAGGAGCTGTCCAAACTCTTCCGAGAATTTTTTGGATTTTTCTGGAATTTATTCTCATTTTCCTTGAGCTATTTTTATTTATTAGAAGGCTCTAAAATATTTTTCATGAGCTCCAAATACTTTATTTGGATTGTTCGTGTCCCAATCTATCTCTAGGAATTTTCCTGAAATTTTTTGGTATTTTCTGAGTATTTTTCGTGCTTTAAAATAATTTACAGATTTTTTTGGGATTATTCTTCGCACTGGAAATAAATTCAGAAAAAACAAAACCTACCCTAACGGGCCGAGCCCGAAGGCCCGACCCACTTCAGCCCGCTCCGGCCCAGCGGAGCCCATCGGGGCCCGGCCGGCGAGGCCGGCCGGCCATGCCGCCGCCGCCCTCGGCGGGCGTGCCGGGCACGCCAAGCGCGGCCGCCCCGCCCCTATAAAGCCGGGACCATGCACGCCCTAGCCCGCCTCCCCTCCTATGCAAGACCGCGCCGCCGACCGCCGGCCGCCCGGCCGCCGCCGCCGGACCGGGTCACCGTGGCCGACCACCGCCGCCCCTCTTTCGATTCCGGCTGCTCCCGCTCCTCTCCTCCGCCTGTGAGCACCAAAGCTTGGTCCCCACGACGGTTGAGCCAGAGAACGCCTGGGCCACGGTCGAGCCAGAGAACGCCTGGGCCGCTGGCGATTTGTCCCTCCAGGAACGCTGCCGCCCCCTGCCGGTATCGAACAGAGGTAGGGGATGAGGGCCGGCCGGTTTGCATCTAGGCCCCTGGCCTTCTTGGTAATTTCATGTGTCTTGCAAACCTTGCAGAAAACCCCCTAGATCTATTAGATTCCTTAGATCCAATCCACCCACGCGCTTTTATAGATCTAACCTTGTGTTTTATCTTTTTCGTGAGCACTATTTCTTGTGTCTCGGGTTTCTTCTCAGCTAGCCCCTGAAGTCTATAGTTAATTGCAGATAGGTCCTCCAATCTTGTTTGTCTCGTAAAATCTTCGGTTCGTTCAAGTTGCGTTAGGTTCATAATAATGTAAAGCACGCATTAGTGGTGTGTTTTCACCATGTTTTGTTTTCCGAAAATAAATTTAATATTAATCTTGATTAATGCCTAGATATGCATGCCTTTTCTAAATAAAAGCTATATAGATCTATACACCGTTTTTCATAATCAAATTTAATTTGATTAATTTTGACCTCACATGCTTTTGTAAATAAAATATGATTAGATCTTTAACTCAGTTTTTCACAATCAAATATTAATTTGTTTAATAATTAATTAACTTTTCTAATTAAAAGTTAATTAGGCTTTTACACCGTCTTTTATAATAAATGTTAACTTGCCTAATGTTAACATACATGTAATTTCTAAATTAAGTTTGTTTAGCTCAACACTTCATGTGTCTTTATTCGATTAGTTGTTCTAACCTTTTCTTAAATAAATTGTTTAACTGGTATAATTGACACGTGAACTTTTGTAAATAAAATTTGACTAGTCCTTTACTTTGGTTTTGCTAATATTGCATTAATGGCAACACCGGGTATTTTATTTCTGAAATATCCTTTATATTTGTTTTGCTAATTAAAATAAACCTAGCTCTCATAGTCTTTCATGTCACCTATGCAAATCGTTTGATAGACGTTCTTTATCAAGCTCTGTCTCAGCGCGACTGTTGTAGAGCTAGCCTTCTTTCAAGCTTCAGATCTTTCCAATCCTAGTACTTGCCGCCCAATCATAATTGTCTTTCAGTTCTTTGAGCCAATCTTGTGCAGCTATCTTTCTTAGAAACAGTGCCTCTGTCATCTAGCTATTCTTTCTTCATCCTAGATCTCTTTGTAGGCTAGTCTTCCTAGATCCTAGCCTAAGGTTTCTTATGCACTTGATAGTTCGTTGTCACCCTTCTAGATTCGTTTCACCATAACCTGTACGTTAGCATGTGTATCACCTGTTACATGTTTTAACACTAAAATTTGCATGATAATCTTGACTAATTCTTATTCCATTGCGTTTATAAATAAAAGTGATTAGGTTCTAATCCGGTTTTCTTTTATCATGATGTAATTGGTTAATCCCTATTCATAGCTAGTTTTTCTAAATAAAAGATGTTAGAGTTAAACATCGGTTTCCATAATAAAGTTAATATGCCTAATGACATCATAAATGCCTTTTCAATATTAAATATGTTTAGTTGAACCCGTGACATAAAGTTACTCATCTAGATATCTTATACTTGCTTTATCTTTCTAAAGTAATTGTTAATTTGACATAACTTCCACTCGAATGTTATAAATAAAACATGATTAGGTTTATCGTGATTTCTTTAATTAAATGTAACTTGTTTAATGGTAACATAGAGTATTTCTCTGAAATAATCTTTCACATGATTTCTTAATTAAAATATGCCAAGCGTAGTCTCTTGTTGTTTGATAATGATCTCACGATAGTTTCGAGCTTAGTTCTGTTTTCAGCGTTTCTTGCGCTTGCGTAACCAATAGAATCGAGCTCTATCTCAATGTGATCTTTCCGGTTCTTGCTCAATCTCCCACAACCATCTCTTTAAAGTTAACCAAGCCTTTCCCTTCCAAGCACACTTTGTGTTCTTTAGTGATCCACCTAATCAAGCCTATCCTTTAGTGCATTCTTTTAAAGTTTTCTTTTGATTAGTGCTTTGTTCTTAGTATGCTTGTTTGTTTGCTTTGTGTATGTTGTGCTCGATGATTGATGCGCTTAGAGTGAATGCCGTTCGAGAAGTTTGGAAGAGCTTGAAGTTGAAGATTCTGAGCAACTACTCTTTGGTTAAAGGCAAGTGTGTCCTTGTGCTTTTGTCCCAATAACTATGATTAATCACCTTGCATTGCTTTGCATTAATATTGATGGGTCCTATTAAAGTTTATCCTAGTCTTTGATTGTCATTCCTCATTTACCTTACTTAAATGTTGGGTAGCTATGCTTAGTTGCTATACCTGGGTTATGGTGGTTTTAATGAACAATAATGATGAATCATGCTATACCTTTATGTTATATCTTTGGATGTTTAATACAAGACCATATGTTTAATCGGAACATGGAGAACCACCCAGGACAACATTGCAACCACAAGGACTATATGGCTCTGGTCTTGGCCGAGTAATTAGGGAAGTCTTTGTGTGGTCATTACTCGCATAGTGGGTTGGGGACGGAGGAATGCTTTTATGGCTCTTCTATTCCGAAGTGGTGTTGGAACGGAAGTACTCTATGGCTGACCATCCGTGAATAGAAGTGTGGTACGAAAGATAGCCTCTATGACATAGTACTATGGACTAATACGCACTGGAGGACTCTTTGTAAAGGCCTCGTAGCGTCCCTATGCAATCACACCTCGGTAGTGTGGTATGATGCTTGGCCGGCATCGCATGGTTGGGTCCAAAGTTCTTCAGGACTTTTACACGACTTGTGGGTAAAGATGTACGACCTCTGCAGAGTGTAAAACTAATCAATTAGCCATGCTCACGGTCAAGAGCGGCCCGGACCCTCACATGATAATTAAACTTGAAGGCGAACTTAAATTGTGCACTTTGGTTATGCTTGCCATATGCTTATGGCGTATTTCTCATCTTTATGCTTAATGTGGGTTGGTATACACTTCTACTTTATTAGTAATCAGGTGCTAATAACATTGGACCAACTAAAAATGCTAAATGTTTTGAGCCAGTCCACTATAAAGCCTTTGCATTCATTCTTTCCCCCACACTTGCTGAGTACGACAAGTGCTCACCCTTGCTATAAACATTGTTGCTCAGAAGGAGGAAGCTGATCTGAAGTCTTGTGAAGATGTCATTGGTGCTAGGCGTACGCAACCCCCAGTCGACTGCCTGTGATGTTTTGTGGTCTTCGTTTCTAGGATTAAGCATAAATCTTTGATAATCTCTCTTTTTCCTACGTGATCCTGTTTCTGTATTCACTTATATGTCACTATATGCATGAAACTTGATCCTGGCATGCATATAGGTATGCACTTGGTTTTCTTTGGAAAAGCAGGTGTGATAGAGTGGTATCAGAGTTGTATCGGCTGTAGGACGTAAGCCTAGTTAGCAATGGAGGTTTCCTAAGGTCTCTTTTGATCTAAAGTGCCTTCTTACCTTTTCCTTGACCTCTCTGATGAATGATCCCACAACTTAACCATCTTATTTTCTCCATACCTTGAATTCTTGTATATTTATCTTCACTCTCCCTGAACATTTCTTCGATCTCGCCTTTGCATTCTCTCAAGCAATAACACCCCCTGATTTATTGGTGGAATTGTTATACTTGATATTCTATCTGTTCGTGCAGCTCTCCGACACATCAGCGCTGTTTTAATTTTATCTCGAGCTACAAAACTCCGATTGACATGAAATCAGTTGGGTTACTTCCAGAATTTCATGGACTACTCTCTGTACCAAATTCAGCAGTATTCGTTCTGTATCCAGGGAGATACACACGAATTAGTGGAGCATTCAGAATCTGCCAACACTGTTGACATGGCCATCTTGTTTAATTCATATCTCGAGTTGTAAACCTCCGATTGAGGTGATGAGGACCAGGTGCGTCCCAGTGGTCGATGGATGACCGCTCCTCAGTGATGAGTGATTGACAACAGGTGTTGGACTGACTCTTGGCTTAGTGCCCAGGTGTAGGCTGCGGCCTAGTTCGTGTTGTTGCAGGTGAAGAACGGGCGCGGAAGGTCTTCAGCCTTGAGGGGCCTCCGGGAGATGGAGAGACAAGTAGGCTCGGTTCGAGGGACCCGGTGGACAGCGGGACTGGGTGCGGGCCACATGGTGGTGACACAAGCAAGACGAAGTCATGGACAAGCGAGCCGGTGCACGGTAGCGGTCGAGTCAAGTGTTTTGGCGGGAGGCCGGACCGGGCACGCGGGGTTTGGTGGTTTGCCCACAAAACCATCGGCGGACGGTTTCTTGGTTTGGGCCTCAAAACCAAGACCGAGGGCCCAACACGACGGAGACGGGATCCGGGCGTGTCGGGAAGCTTCGAGGCGGAGGACACGCGGCGGGATCGCATGGCTTGCGTCGGGAGGACGCGGGGTGCGGCAAAGGCGTGGCCGTCCGATGGCAAGACCCACAAACATTACCTAAATGCCCCTGCGTGGGTTGTATCGCCAGTAGTTAAGTTAGGGGTAGTCGAGTCATTTACCACTCCGGCGGGACCCGATATATAAGCCATGAGGGTGTGTGAGTGGCTCTCTCTCTCCGTGACTTAGGGTTTCATTTCCTCCCTCCCATTTCTCATTTCCGTAGCTATTTTTCTTCCATTTTCTCTAGGCTAGCATGAGAGCTTCATGAGAGATTTGTTGAGAGGGATGGATGCTAGGGCGGCATGCTAGACCTTGTGAATCTTTCCTGGTTTGTATAGAAGATTCGGAGTTGTGTTTTTCGTGGTCTTTTTGTGCTTGTTTTCGTGCCTTTGTTCTCGGTGCGATTCCGCGGATTTGAGTGGGTTTCTCCCCGGATTTCTTTGAGGGAAACATGGATAGATGTCTCGTGCATCTTTGTGATTGATCTTGTGCCCTCAAACGCCGGGAAACCACTTCGATTCGAAGATTTTCGTTCGGTGCTCTAGCTTTTGGTGGTGCTTAAAGGATTCGCGATTCCCGGTGATTTAGGGAGTTAGGAGGCAAGATTTTTGGGCTATAGCATCCTTGTGTGACGCTTTTCAAGTCCCCAAACCCTTGTCTCCACAGCTTCAACCGTTTGGGAAATCCGATGATGATTTGGGGGAGGTCGGCTGTTTTTCTGTTCTGTCCGAGCCTCGCGGACGGTCCGCGCCCTCCTGGCGGACGGTCCGCGCCGCTCGTGTTCGTCCAGTGTTCTTCGTGTTCTTGCTCGCCTTTCGTTTTGATCCGTCGCGATTTTGAGTTTCGGTTGGACGGAGTTTCGGACGGTCCGCAGCAGAGGGCGGACGGTCCGCGGGTGCCTGGCGGACAGTCCGCGTGCTCCCCGCGGACGGTCCGTGGTTCGGGTGCGTCTCTGTTGGTTCTGTGTGCTTTATCGGACGGTCCGCGGTGTAGGGCCGGACAGTCCGCAGGGTTGGCGCGGACGGTCCGCGGCATCAGGCTGGAAGGTCCGCAAGGCCTGTGCGGACGGTCCGCCCCTCCTGGCCGGACGGTCCGCCAGAGCCTGTGAGCTTTGCTTCTTGTTTCGATTCCTCCCTTCCTTTCTCGTGCTTCCGCGTGTGCTTCAAGGAATCGTTCCGAAGGCTAGGGGTTGATCCATAACCTCGTTGTCTTGGCGATTGGTGTGTGATTCGATCCATCGCTCGTGTGTGACCGGGATTTGACTAGGGTATAGGCCGGGTTCTTTGGGAAGAATTTTTACCGGCTCCTATTCACTCCCCCCTCTCTAGTCGCCATCTGATCCTTCAGGTGATTCCAGTTGGGATGAACTCATAATTTCGGCCTCCTTGATATGGGAAAATCCATTATTTATGGATATCCTTGCTGGGAGCTACATCTGATCTATTAGGAGGATACCCTCTGGCTTTATTAACAACGTTTAGCATCGCTCCTTTGACTGCCTTGATTGGTGGAATTCGGTGTTTGCATGATGATGCTTGGTTTTATAAACTTGTTTGATTCGTTTCTTTGTAGTGAGTGTTGGTGTATTGTGGGTCTTATATCTACTATAACATCAGTTGCTTAGTTGGGTTCTTCTTTTGTACCTTCCACCTCCTTGTTATCCCCCATTCTTTTTATCCTACTCTTGTTCTCTTCTGATCATATCTTTATCTACCAACCAGATGGAAAACCCAAAAGGAGGTAACCAAGGCGAAAGCTATGATAACAGTGATGACTATGGATACAACCAAGATGTGTTATCATTTCCACCCTCAGACGATAAGTGTGCAGAGTTCATGAGGACTGAGCCACCAATGTTCTCTAGTACCACATATCCCTTAGAAGCTGATGACTGGATCAAGACAATTGAAGAGAAGCTAGATATGGTACAATGCAATGATAGAGAGAAAGCTTTGTATGCATCTGGGCAACTTATAGGAGCAGCTTCAGAGTGGTGGAGTTCTTACATCAATGGACATGAGCAACCTGAGAGTATTGTGTGGAAGGAATTCAAGGACAACTTTATCTTACGCCATACTCCTGTAAGTGCTATGAAGCTCAAAAGGAAGGAGTTCCTTAACTTAAAGCAGGGACAGATGACTGTAAGTGAGTATGGGGATAAATTTATTCAATTATCACTGTATGCCCCAAGATCGGCTGAAAGCGATAAGAAGGAACGAGAGCATTTCATTAAAGGGTTGAATGAGGATCTTCAAAGTATACTAAGCTTACACGATTATTCCAGTCTACAAGATGTAATCAACAAAGCCATTGGGCTAGAAAGCAAACTACAGGAGATCATAAGTAAGAAGAGAAAAGGGGAATTCCCAAGGGAAGTCTAACAATTCTCACCTACTCCCTCTGTCCCAAAAAGAATGTCATTCTAAGAATTTTAGGACAGATTATTAAGAAGGTCAAATGACCTCAATTGCCCCTATTTATTTGCCATATTAGGTGCTAATTGATTGTTGCATGCTTACATGCACATGCAAACATGCCAAATTAAGTAAAACATCATTCTTTTTGGGACAAATTTTGAATCCTAGAACGTCATTCTTTTTGGAACGGAGGGAGTACATCATATGTGTCAAGCCCAAGATTTTTACGAAGATGCATATCTAGAATATCCTCATGGTGTCACAGTGCCAGTGATTTATGAGACACCACAGAATCATCGAAACATTAGGGAAAGTAAAGCTTGTTTCTATTGCAAAGCTGGGGGACACTTTATCAGCAGGTGCCCGAAGAAACTTGTAGATCGTCATTTTAAGAAGGAATGGCGACAACGACACAAGCAAGACAAGACACCCGATACCTAAGGATGATAATATAAGTTAGGCTTGGAGAGTTTTTCTGTAATATGAAAGGAAGAATATTGCTAAAGGATATGAAAAGAGTTCGGAATAAACCCTTATCTCTTGCTAGCCTTTTTTCGAATCTCAGGACGAGATTCCTTTTAAGGGGGATAGATTTGTCACACCCTGAAATTTCCAATTTCAGGATGTGAATAGAGAGAATAATTCAATAACGATTTTCTCATAATTTTAAAAAAATTTCAACATTTATTTTTCTTTACAGGAAATATAGTATAGGAAAAATCCTTTGTTTGATTTTCTGAATCAGATAAAAAGTTGTGTGTGTTGCATTCATGCCGATGCATCTTGGTTCTTCTTGAGTGCAAAAGGTTTCAAAATGCGTTTAGGAGCTGTCCAAACTCTTCCGAGAATTTTCTGGATTTTTCTGGAATTTATTCTCATTTTCCTTGAGCTATTTCTATTTATTAGAAGGCTCTAAAATCTTTTTCATGAGCTCCAAATATTTTATTTGGATTGTTCGTGTCCCAATCTATCTCTAGCAATTTTCCTGGAATTTTTAGTATTTTTGAGTATTTTTCGTGCTTTAAAATAATTTACAGATTTTTCTGGGATTATTCTTCACACTGGAAATAAATTCAGAAAAAAACAAAACCTACCCTAACGGGCCGAGCCCGAAGGCCCGACCCGCTTCAGCCCGCTCCGGCCCAGCGGAGCCCATCGGGGCCCGGCGGCCGAGGCCGGCCCGGCCATGCCGCCGCCGCCCCTCGGCGGGGGCGTGCCGGGCACGCCAAGCGCGTCCGCCCCGCCCCTATAAAGTCGGGGCCGTGCGCGCCCTAGCCCGCCTCCCCCTCGCGCAAGACCGCCGGCCGCCCGGCGCGCCGCCGCGACCGGGTCACCGTGGCCGACCACCGCCGCCCCTCCTTCGATTCCGACTGCTCCCGCTCCTCTCCTCCGCCGGTGAGCACCAAAGCTTGGTCCCCACGACCTCCTCTTCATTTTCCCCACCGCGGTCGAGCCAGAGAATGCCTGGGCCGCTGGTGATTTGTCCCTCCAGGACCGCCGCCACCCCCTGCCGGTATCGAACAGAGGTAGGGGATGAGGGCCGGCCGGTTTGCATCTAGGCCCGTGGCCTTCTTGGTAATTTTTTTAGATCTTTTAATGTGTCTTGAAACCTTGCAGAAAACCCCATAGATCTATGTTTTAGCTCCGTTTTAATCTTTGTTTTAGCTCCGTTTTAATCTTTGTTTTAGCTCCGTTTTAATCTGTTCAAGTTGCGTTAGGTTCATAATAATGTAAAGCACGCATTAGTGGTGTGTTTTCACCATGTTTTGTTTTCTGAAAATAAATTTAATATTAATCTTGATTAATGCCTAGATATGCATGCCTTTTCTAAATAAAAGCTATATAGATCTATACACCGTTTTTCATAATCAAATTTAATTTGATTAATTTTGATCTCACATGCTTTTGTAAATAAAATATGATTAGATCTTTAACTCGTTTTTTCACAATCAAATATTAATTTGTTTAATAATTAATTAACTTTTCTAATTAAAAGTTAATTAGGCTTTTACATCATCTTTTATAATAAATGTTAACTTGCCTAATGTTAACATACATGTAATTTCTAAATTAAGTTTGTTTAGATCAACACTTCATGTGTCTTTATTCGATTAGTTGTTCTAACCTTTTCTTAATAAATTGTTTAACTGGTACAATTGACACGTGAACCTTTGTAAATAAAATTTGACTAGTCCTTTACTTCGGTTTTGCTAATATTGCATTAATGGCAACACCGGGTATTTTATTTCTGAAATATCCTTTATATTTATTTTGTTAATTAAAATAAACCTAGCTCTCATAGTCTTTCATGTCACCTATGCAAATCGTTCGATAGACGTTCTTTATCAAGCTCTGTCTCAGTGTGACTCTGTTGTAGAGCTGGCCTTCTTTCAAGCTTCAGATCTTTCCAATCCTAGTACTTGCCGCCCAATCATAATTGTCTTTCAGTTCTTTGAGCCAATCTTGTGCAGCTATCTTTCTTAGAAACAGTGTCTCTGTCATCTAGCTATTCTTTCTTCATCCTAGTTCTCTTTGTAGGCTAGTCTTCCTAGATCCTAGCCTAAGGTTTCTTATGCGCTTGATAGTTCGTTGTCACCCGTCTAGATTCGTTTCACCATAACCTGTACGTTAGCATGTATATCACCTGTTACAGGTTTTAACACTAAAATTTGCATGATAATCTTGACTAATTCTTATTCCATTGCGTTTATAAATAAAAGTGATTAGGTTCTAATCCGGTTTTCTTTTATCATGATGTAATTGGTTAATCCCTATTCATAGCTAGTTTTTCTAAATAAAAGATGTTAGAGTTAAACATCGGTTTCCATAATAAAGTTAATATGCCTAATGACATCATAAATGTCTTTTCAATATTAAATATGTTTAGTTGAACACGTGACATAAAGTTACTCATCTAGATATCTTATACTTGCTTTATCTTTCTAAAGTAATTGTTAATTTGACATAACTTCCACTCGAATGTTATAAATAAAACATGATTAGGTTTATCGTGATTTCTTTAATTAAATGTAACTTGTTTAATGGTAACATAGAGTATTTCTCTGAAATATTCTTTCACATGATTTCTTAATTAAAATATGCCAAGCGTAGTCTCTTGTTGTTTGATAATGATCTCACGATAGTTTCGAGCTTAGTTCTGTTTTCAGCGTTTCTTGCGCTTGCGTAACCAATAGAATCGAGCTCTATCTCAATGTGATCTTTCCGGTTCTTGCTCAATCTTCCACAACCATCTCTTTAAAGTTAAACAAGCCTTTCCTTTCCAAGCACACTTTGTGTTCTTTAGTGATCCACCTAATCAAGCCTATCCTTTAGTGCGTTCTTTTAAAGTTTTCTTTTGATTAGTGCTTTGTTCTTAGTATGCTTGTTTGTTTGCTTTGTGTATGTTGTGCTCGATGATTGATGCGCTTAGAGTGAACGCCGTTCGAGAAGTTTGGAAGAGCTTGAAGTTGAAGATTCTGAGCAACTACTCTTTGGTTAAAGGCAAGTGTGTCCTTGTGCTTTTGTCCCAATAACTATGATTATTCACCTTGCATTGCTTTGCATTAATATTGATGGGTCCTATTAAGGTTTATCCTAGTCTTTGATTGTCATTCCTTATTTACCTGGGTTTACTTAAATGTTGGGTAGCTATGCTTAGTTGCTATACCTGGGTTATGGTGGTTTTAATGAACAATAATGATGAATCATGCTATACCTTTATGTTATATCTTTAGATGTTTAATACAAGACCATATATTTAATCAGAACATGGAGAACCACCTAGGACAACATTGCAACCACAAGGACTATATGGCTCTGGTCTGGGCCGAGTAATTAGGGAAGTCATTATGTGGTGATAGGTTCTAACCCGACGTTAGAACGAGGATGGCCCGATCTTCACGGCAGTAGGTCTTGAACTTGAAGAACGATGATGGGATAGCGGAAAGAGGATGATAACTTACTGGAATTAGACGATAACTTGCTGAAGATCAGCGAATAACTAGCTTTATACCTAGCCAAGGTTGGATGCGACCCAAACGACGGGGAGAGAGACACCGAAACCGCGAGGACTTCGACTCGATCTCCAAACGACCGCAGAACCACAACCGGAGCTAATCCACACAAGGTGAGGCAGCCGTACCGGAACTCACAAAGCACGAACTAGTAGACCTCGGAGAGATCTCTTCACAAGTCCAAGTAGAACAAGGAAGAACAAGGGTGTAAGGCACTCGGGCGGCTCGGCTGCGAAATCACTTGGATTGTCTCAATTCATCAAAAGTTGTTTTTAGCTTACACATGGGGGGTATTTATACTAGGAACAACCCTCCTAGGTGGGTGGAAACACGAAAACAAACTAAATACGTCGCCAATGTGAAAGGATCTCCCGAGATGACCTTCTGAGTTGTTTCCGCGTGACTGTTTGACTGCTGAGCAGTCTTCAATGTTTCGATCATAACTTCTTCTAGGAATCTTCGAATCACGTGGGACTAGATGCGTTGGAAAGCTAACTCGATTATCTTTCCAACGGTGTATAGCATGCTATGTGAAACTTCGTAGATTGGTACAGTTTAGTGCCCGAACTTATGCTTCAGGAAACTGCCGAATGGATTGCCGAATGGATTTTGCTGAAATGTCCTTGCCGAATGGCATTGCCGAATGACGAGGATTTTTGCCGATTCCAGCTTCGTGACCTTCGTCTTGATGATTCTCTTCAACGTACCTGAGAAGTATCAACATACAAGACTTAGGTAGCATAAAGTTATCATTAGAATTGAGTTTAAGTTCACAAAGTAGCGCGTGCACCTCTTGTTGTATCTTTTTAGCTCGGCTACGTGTGATTGGTCCTGTAGGTGTTGGTGTAGAGGTCGGCAATGTGGTTGGAGTGGTCGATGACGCTGGCGTGGGCGTATCATCCTCCCTTCCTTGAAAAGGATTCGTCCTCGACTCTAACTCTTGTATTCCAAAGAGTTGTGCTAGGCAAAGGACTTGTACTGTGACAACAACGTAATATTTGTCCTCCAACACAGCAAGGTGTTTCAATCTATAATCATACAGACCAAGTAGTAGCCTTGTAGGTGGAAACATAAATAATTTGAAGTCAAGTTTAGCTTTCACCTCGAATGGATTCTTAGAGCAAATAGTGAATGTTGAATGCCTTGGCATGGTCATATCATCCTCCCTCCCTTGAAGAAAAGTCGTCCGCGACTTTTGTTTACCTGAAAATAATCTAGACAAAGCAGAGGGTGGATGCACATCATGATTCCAATAATCCTTTTCTTTGTTCTGTTTACTTGCTCCATTATGATTCAACTTCACAATATTAGCTTTTCCATGTATGAAATATTCTCTCACCCTTGGGAAAACTACAAATAGCTTAGAAGTTGGAAGCACAAGAATTTCTTGTAATCCAATTAATTGATTGATGTTATCATATTTCATCTTTGCAAGATCGAATATACCAAGAGACGTGGAAGAAGCATTCTTAACATTCTCATTGCATGATTCAATGATGTATTTGTCAAACTTTTCATCAAATCGATGTTGAGCATTCATGGTATTCCAAAAATTATTATGGCTTAAATGATTCATGAGTTTAGAAGCATACCTGACAACCTTAATGCTTCTGCAAGTGGGCGAGAAACTTTTGTGTGCATGATCCATGCTTTGCACATGTTTTCTTTCTTTCCATGGATGGAATGCACATGATGGTAGCATTAATTATTTAAAATCACAAGCATCAAGTGATAGTTGTATCTCAAGAAACTTATCAATGTGTTTTCCACTCAATGGTTTTGACTCTAAACCAGCAAGCATGTCATATGTTACACAAATTGCATGAACTTGGAAGGTATTTACAACATGATCTCCAATTAAAATAAAAGTAAACTTGCAACTATGAGCAGTAGTCAAATCACTCAAGGATGTCATCACAAAAATTTTCTCAAGTATTTTATCAATAAGGATAGGCATGTCAAGCATACACAAACAATCAGTAAGATATATCCTTGCAATCGAGCAAGACATGTAACCAACCGAACAAGATGAAGCATGTCGGTATATAAGGTGTTGGAAGGATCATTCAAAGCGCGAGAGACTCTTATCAAAGTAAAATTCATTACTTGTTTCAACATCAGATCCAGTTAAATCAGCACAAAGGTTTTGATTACGTTCTATGGCTGAAACATTATTATCATGAGTATTCATTTCTTTGTTATCAAATTTATTTACATGTATAGTATCAGATATATGAGTGCAAAGTATTATATAAATGAACCACATCAAAGCATAGAAAAAATCATATATGACTGAACATTGCTTATCAACTTGAAAAATTTCAGCAAAGGTATGGTCATGTGACACTACAAAATCAGCACAGCTATCATGGTCAATTTCATTAGAAACATGTGCTTTATCAGAATTACTCACCACTAGACTTTGCAAATCCAAATCTGAATTATTTTCATTACCTTCATGAATTTGTGGTGGTCCAACAACCATGCATGACATTTCTGAGATATTACCACTTCTCTCGTCATGGTTCATGTTTTGGGAAGCAAAGAATTGATTCGGCTGAATGGAAACCTTCTCATCTCTCACATGGATTTTGATGTACAATTACTTCAATGTCTAGTGGGGCAATGTATTCATATATGTCATACTTCACCGTGTCCTCTAATAAAATTAGAGCAGCAATGGATGCAAAACAATCATGAGCTGAAACCTCCACAGATGTTGTTGAAGTTGCACCACTTGATGTGGAAGGATATGCATTGGTATTGTCTTCAATCTGAACCTGATGTTGCATGTTAAACAATGAAAGTGCAGCAGCTCTATCCATAACCATCATTTGATCTTCTTCATCGAATATTGGGGGCTGGTCATAATTCACCGCATCTTTTTCTTCACAAGCCTGCATCACACAAGAAACACAACTAGAAGAAGAGATTAAGATGTTAGAAGTGAATAATTCCTCACAAGATTTGTCCTCTTTTTCACTCATTTTGGCATTGGGTACACTCAATTCTTTTAGATCCCCTTTCCTAGCCATCATGACTAATCCCTCTTTTCTCGGTTTTTGGATTCTTTGCGGCTGCGGGGTTTTATGTGGCTGTGGAAACTCTCCCTGACTATTCTTGTGGGTCACTCTTAATTGTTTCGCACTCTCTCGCTGAATTTTTCTTTTGGTGGAAGCATCTTCAACACCATTGAGCACACATGGGTGAGGACTATGCCCACGAGCACCTCCCCCATGCTGTCCACTACGACCCAACATACCACCATAAGTTGTGGTTGGGTTATGTTGTTGTGGAGCATGGTGACCAAGTGGTGTAGGGAAACGCTTATTGAACATTCTCTCCATGGCCTCCAAAAATGAGTTTTCAAAATGATGTAACTCAGCCCGGGAAACTGGGCGTTCATCCTCTTCATGGTGCCCGCCATGGTGCCCACCATGAATACTAGAATCTGATCCTTCCATGTTAGGGGCAGCAAGAAATATGTGGAATATGAAGTATTTGTGGAAACACTCAAACTCACCACTTACTTACCCAAGTTCTGCCTGTCCTCAAAGACTGTGATTGTGCTAGTGTTGGCAGCTTCAACGGAGGTGGTAGTGAGGTCGTAAGGATTAAGATTTGAATGTCCTGGTTTTAGATTTGAAGTGGAGCTATAGGTGGCTAAACAAGGAGGGGCTGCGGTACTGTCAACCAAGTAAATTGATGTGTTCAAAAGATATAAAGTTGCAGCAAACAAGATCACCACCAACTTCAAGATGCAACTAAAAATTTCAGCAACACGCTTCTTCCTTCAATTTTTGTTTCGTTGCTCTACTATAACTTTTTTTTGAATCTTTTCTCTCTCTCTTTTTTTTGACCTTTTTTTAAATACTAACAAGGGTTCTGATAACAAAAGATATATAATAAACGGTGGAGACTAGCAACTTGAAAAACACATGAACACAAGGTAGCAATACCGAAAAAGGGCTATAAGTTTTTTTTGGGCTTTGGACTATAGGATATGAACAAATATATGTAGCAAATCAAATAAGGATAAAAATATGGATGGTGATGAGACCTACCGTGTCAACGAAGGCTCTGATACCAGATGATAGGTTCTAACCCGGCGTTAGAACGAGGATGGCCCGATCTTCACGGCAGTAGGTCTTGAACTTGAAGAACGATGATGGGATAGCGGAAAGAGGATGATAACTTACTGGAATTAGACGATAATTTTCTGAAGATCAGCGAATAACTAGCTTTATACCTAGCCAAGGTTGGATGCGACCCAAACGACGGGGAGAGAGACACCGAAACCGCGAGGACTTCGACTCGATCTCCAAACGACCGCAGAACCACAACCGGAGCTAATCCACACAAGGTGAGGCAGCCGTACTGGAACTCACAAAGCACGAACTAGTAGACCTCAGAGAGATCTCTTCACAAGTCCAAGTAGAACAAGGAAGAACAAGGGTGTAAGGCACTCAGGCAGCTCGGCTGCGAAATCACTTGGATTGTCTCAATTCATCAAAAGTTGTTTTTAGCTTACACATGGGGGGTATTTATACTAGGAACAACCCTCCTAGGTGGGTGGAAACACGAAAACAAACTAAATACGTCGCTAATGTGAAAGGATCTCCCGAGATGACCTTCTGAGTTGTTTCCGCGTGACTGTTTGACTGCTGAGCAGTCTTCAATGTTTCGATCATAACTTCTTCTAGGAATCTTCAAATCACGTGGGACTAGATGCGTTGGAAAGCTAACTCGATTATCTTTCCAACGGTGTATAGCATGCTATGTGAAACTTCGTAGATTGGTACAGTTTAATGCCCGAACTCATGCTTTAGGAAACTGCCGAATGGATTGCCGAATGGATTTTGCTGAAATGTCCTTGCCGAATGGCATTGCCGAATGGCATTGCCGAATGACGAGGATTTTTGCCGATTCCTCGTCTTGATGATTCTCTTCAACGTACCTGAGAAGTATCAACATACAAGACTTATGTAGCATAAAGTTATCATTAGAATTGAGTTTAAGTTCACAAACTAGCGCGTGCACCTCTTGTTGTATCTTTTTAGCTCGGCTACGTGTGATTGGTCCTGTAGGTGTTGGTGTAGAGGTCGGCAATGTGGTTGGAGTGGTCGATGACGCTGGCGTGGGCGTATCATCCTCCCTTCCTTGAAAAGGAGTCGTCCTCGACTCTAACTCTTGTATTCCAAAGAGTTGTGCTAGGCAAAGGACTTGTACTGTGACAACAACGTAATCTTTGTCCTCCAACACAGCAAGGTGTTTCAATCTATAATCATACAGACCAAGTAGTAGCCTTGTAGGTGGAAACATAAATAATTTGAAGTCAAGTTTAGCTTTCACCTCGAATGGATTCTTAGAGCAAATAGTGAATGTTGAATGCCTTGGCATGGTCATATCACTTTGCATTCATTCTTTCCCCCACACTTGCTGAGTACGACAAGTGCTCACACTTGCTATAAACATTGTTGCTCAGAAGGAGGAAGCTGATCTGAAGTCTTGTGAAGATGTCGTTGGTGCTAGGCGTACGCAACCCCCAGTCGACTGCCTGTGATGTTTTGTGGTCTTCGTTTCCAGGATTAAACGTAAATCTCTGATAATATCTCTTTTTCTTACGTGATACTATTTCTGTATTCACTTATATGTCACTATATGCATGAAACTTGATCCTGGCATGCATATAGGTATGCACTTGGTTTTCTTTGGAAAAGTAGGTGTGACAAAGTCCTCCTTGCACCCCTCCATTATGATGTGGCTAGACTCCCTGTAATTTGCTCCTTTCTTTAGTTGTGGCAGTTGGTTGCTGCTAGTAGTTGTTGTTTCTGTCTAACCTCTTGTTAGGCTGATTGTAAGTTCCTTTGTACTCTTTGTCTTTTGCTTAATATATTCTGTTACCGAGGGGTGTTTCCCCATGGTGTTTACTCAAAAAAGAGAAACGTTTCCATGATTCATGGAGTGGCACCACAAGAATATAATTAATTGTTTCTCTCTATCTTCATCTGCATCGTTGATATTGATCTTCTATTATCTAAGTTTCTTGTGATACATCTCTGCAGGCTCCAATAACATATGTCTCGCTCTCCCCTCCATCCCCCTTCCCCTTTGGTTCCCATGACCACCCCTCGTCGATTTCCACTCCGGCACTGACAACCACCCCCACCGCCTCCCCCAGTCGGTCCCCTGTGTCCCTCTCCGGCCTTTCCTTAGAGGCGAAACTTTTCTCCCTTGGTGGCATATCTGGCGGGCACAGCCCACAGCAAGGCGATATGTTGGCGTGACGACGACTCTGAGGAGGACACCTCACCTTCCTACTACGATGTCTTGCTGCGTCGAAGACCTTCTCAGCGAGGCTGGGCCCTCACGCCCCCTGCCTCCGCCTTGAGGGCCCCTTCCCCTGGTCTGCGTGTGCCCCGCAGTGCGCGACCGCCTGGGGCCATGCGGGGATGCTCGCCATGGCCACTGTCCTTTGCAACGCCACAACTAGACGGAGCTGGTGCACGACTTACTGCACCAGCAGCCGGGGAGCCGACCTCGCCGTTGCTACGAGAGCTGAAGTGAACCACTGTCGTGTGCAGTCGCACTAGATCTCACTGTCACTAGCGCTAGCGCCTTGCCCAGTGTCAGTGACTTGCGGACCTGCAGTGCATCCGTCGGTCGTGGTATGCTCCATACCTTCGTAGCTCGTCAGGTAGTGCCTGAACTGCTTCTCGTCCACTCACACTACCGGGATCCGACGCTTTGCCGAGAGTAAATATCTTTGCCGAGAGCCTCTCAAAACCCTCTCGGTAAAGAGCTCTTTGCCAAGAGCCACACATAAAACTCTCAGCAAAGACGGAACACTTGGCAAAGAATTTCTTTGTCGAGTGCATTTAATCGGTCTCGACGAAGAAATAAAAAAACATCACTTTCTTACCTCCAAACTTTTTCTATCCTCAACATACACTTATACAAAACATATTCTCAAATTTGGCATAATTTTAGCTCTGTTCGCTATAATTAATAATTTTACTTCATTCTAGCTAGGTATTTTTTCGTATATGTCCGATATGGACTGCAAGTGCATGAAATCATAGAGTAAAGTTGGTGAAAAAATATTCATGTTCATGAGACACATGTAAGATCATGTACATAAAATGAAAATGAAGCTACATTTCCGACATTTTGTTCTCTGACCATGATGAAGATCGTGAGCTAGAAATGTTTTACAATTGTATAAAATTCATATGAAGTTTGAAAATCACGAAATTTGTAAAGTGATCATGATATCTTATGTGGAGGTTGTGGTAAAAGATTGAGAATGTTTTGAACATTCTGACATGTACGCTGTTTAGGCACTAGGTCATTATTGGAACATCCAAACTCTATCATCTCGGGAAATTAGATATGAGTTCTAAAGGTATAATATTTAACATGCTATATTATATTGGGTCCATTGAATGAATCATGCAAAGTCTACAAAATTTCGACAAATACTCCTCAAAATTGATATACACCTTAAACTGGATCTAGACCAAAAGTCCTAGGCAGAGTTTATCAACACTCAAATTGGGTCGAAGAAAAGGTGACAGATCTGGAGAATTTATCTTATTCACTAGTGAGATGTATTTACCACAATAATACCACCTTCTCACAAATGCATTCTTTATGAAAGCAAGGTGGTGACATAATGAGATATTGTAGCAATGGTTTCACGCAGAGGCCGAGCAGCATACCCTTGTGCTATATGTGAAAAACTATGTTCATATACTTTATCATTTACGGATCAAATAACTTTCATATATTTGGATATACAAGTCTTCGACTTATTCTATATTCTAAACCTGAAAATAAATCACAACATATATGTATACATATATATAAATATACATACATATATACATATATATATAATCTATACTCTATAGTGGGCCATAGAATAGTTATTTTGTAGCCACCTCCTCTCCCCTCCGATTCTCCTTTAGGGGGTGTTTGGGAGAGCTCCAAACAGCTCCAGATTCAAAAAAACGGCTCCACTCCATATTTTTCCTGCCAAACACCGTAGCTCCAAAAACTCCAGATCCACGAAATCCATGAATCTAGCTCCCAACTCCACCAAATTCATGGAGTGTCTCAAGGGGTACTCTGCGAACACGTTTTTCATAAGAACTCGTGGAGTTGGGGGGTAATTACCCACCACTGCCACCGATTACACAACATACCGGTTCAATCTTTCCCCCCCCGAACAGAAGCCGCCGCCCCCTCGACCTTCTTCCTGCCGCGACCGAAGGCTGCCGCGCGACTCCTGGCCTTCACGGTCGCAGGAGGTGCCGCCGCCTGCCCTTGTCCGGCCGGCCGGACGGGCCGCCGGAGTTCACCGGAGATGAGCCGGCCGCCTCCCCCTCCTCCTCCTCCTCTCAGTTCTGCACGTCGAGTTGGGCTTTCTCGTCCTCCGTCTGTAACCTTAGACGGCTCCGACGGCAACGTAATGGAGGCCGCCGGAATTGAGGGAGGAAAAGCGGGGCCGAGGGCCGCGTTCGGGAGGAGCCCTTGGGTCCGTTTTCCCAATCCGTAGGCGCGGGCGCGGGGGCGGCGGCCGGGCGGACCCGCGCCCGGCCTAGGCGGGGGGTGCCGGCGGCCTTGGCCGGGCGCCGCAGCCATGGCAAACACCGCGGACGGCTCGCCCGGAACCACGACCGGTCACGGCATCGTTCCCGGCGGCGGCATGGTGAAGAAGCGGCGGGCCGGGGTAGGAGTGCGCCGCCCGGAGCCAGCGGCGCCGGCGGCATGGACAGGTTAGCGGCTGGCCGGGGCAGGGGCGTTCCCGCCCAGGGCAGCACTCCTGGCCTGTGCATGGACGCGGACGAGCTGGGAGGCGGGATGATGGGCGCATTTGAAACGGACCCAGCCATTGGAGATGCATTTTTGGCGTCTCAAGCATCTGGTACCTCCGGTGCTCAGCGAAGGAAACGTGCTGCGTCAACCAAAGATGAGGTATGATTGATGTCACATTTTACTTGTTATACTTGGTATTATCAGTTTTTTTCTGCACATGATGAAAAAACTAGTTACCTGCACCTGACAAATGTGCTATCAGTGTATTTTTTATGGCATATATTTTTTAATAGGACGATAATACAAGTGCATATATTTTTTAATTACTAGATTTTAAACTGCTGTCTTACGAATCATGTATAGGGAGATTATATTGATTGGAATGATGACAATACCACCCTTGTTTGCGAACTGTTTGCTGAACAAAAAAAGAAAAGGAAATAGACCCAACACACACTTGAATAATGTGGGCTATGAGGAGGTGATTCATAGGTTTTACCAATGTACTAGGTATCATGTTGAAAAAAAGTCGGCTAAAGAACAAATGGGACAAGTTGAAGACTCGATTTGACCAATTGGAGAAAATTGATGAGGAAACAACCGGAACGGTTGGAATTGGAGCACAGGAACTATCAACATGGATAAAGAGTGGTGGAAAAAAACCAAATCTGTGAGCATCTAACATTTGTTATCATTTGTTTTTTTCTAATAATACATACACTTGCTTACTGTAAACTAATTATGTAGGAGATACCTGGTGTTGGAAAATTTAAGAATAGACCTCTTCAAAATGAAGAATATTTGAAGGTGATGTTTGGGAACATCATGAATGAAGAGACTGATCATTGGAATCCTATGTCTTCCAACCCAATAATACCACCAAACAGTGTTCAGGATCATATTGATTTAGAGGATGAAGGGGAAGAGAATGGTGATGAGAATGGTGACGGTAATGGTGATGGGAATGGTGACGGTAATGCTGATTTTGGTGAAGATAATTTGGAATTCTCTCCCACCCCTACCAACAAACCTAAGAAAAAAGCTCACATTATTCTTGACAAACCTAACAAGAAGCCTAAAAGTAGCACTGGAGCAGTTATACAACAGAATATGTCAAAGATATCAGAGAGTGCTGCAGCTTTTGTGTCAGCTAGGTTTGGAGGGATTAGTATTGAGGATGTCATGGGCCATGTCACTGCATGTGGGGCTGTTACGGGGGAGTGATGAGCACTTTGTGGCAACTGAGTTGTTTGTGAAGAAAGAACATAGGCAGATGTTTATGACTATCCCCACCAATGAGGATAGGTTCAATTGGCTGAAGAGGAAGTTTGACATGATGTTTGCAAAGTGATCAGTGTGGTCTATCTTTGTGATGTGGCCAATTTTTTTTATACTTTGTGATGTGGACAATTTTTTTATCCTTTGTCATGTGGACAATTTTTTTATCCTTTGTGATGTGGGACAAATTATTTATCCTTTGTGATGTGGACAAATTATTTATCCTTTGTGATGTGGACAAATTATTTATCCTTATCTGTCTATGTCATGTGCACAAGTTGTTTATTTTTTACTGCGATAAATTATTTATCTATATCATTTATGCAGCTATCTAGCGATGATGATTCTGACATTGAGGAAGAGGATGAGGATTTTTTTAAAATGATCTTTGGTGGTGCAATGATGGGAGAAATGTATCTGGACATGTTTATTAAAAAAATCCTCCCAGGACGTCTACCACAAGTGGAATGGGGTTTATGTTGGAGCTTTTCAACACTCCTGGGGAATGCCATAGGCAATTGCGCATGAGCACAGAGATTTTTTTCGACCTCCATAAGTTATTGGTTGAGAGGTATGGGTTGACTTCATCTCTACATATGTCATCTATTGAGAGTTTAGGTATTTTGTTATTCATTTGTTCGGGGAATGAGTCCAACGGCGAGAAGTCAAAATAGATTCAAGCACTCTGGTGAAACAATCAGTAGAAAATTTGAGGAGGTTTTGTTTAGTTTGATGACCATGTCAAAGGATTTCATTAGGCCAATAGATCCAAATTTTCCTACAGTCCATAGGAGGATAAGGGACGACAAGCGAGCCTATCCATATTTCAAAGATTGCATTGGAGCACTAGATGGCACACACATTCGTGTCACACTACCACCTGATGAGCAAGTAAGGTACATTGGAAAGACAGGGATACCCACCCAAAATGTATTAGCAGTTTGTGATTTTGACATGAGATTCACATATGTGTCAACGGGCCAACCGGGATCTATGCATGACACAAGTGTGCTATACAATGCATTGAGTGTCGACAAGGAATTCTTTCCACATCCTCCACAAGGTAAATAGGTGTCAATAATAAATTTCCTTGCATTGACCATGAAAATATGTTGATATATTTTTCCATTTACAGGTAAATTTTATGTTGTCGATGCTTGGATATCCTAATCGTCCGGCTACCTTGCTCCATACAAGGGTGAGAGGTACCATATGCCAAAGTGGCATAGAGGTATGGAACCTAATACCCCAAAAGAAAAGTTCAATCGCAAGCATTCATCTATTCGTAACGTGATTGAAAGATCTTTTGGTTTACTCAAAATGAAGTGGGAAATTCTTTATAGAATCAAGAAATACCCCATGTGGAAGCAAAAAATGATAGTTGTCGCTTGTATGGTCCTCCACAATTTCATTCGTGAGCATAACAGTGAGGATGCCGACTTTGCTCTGTAACAACCCGGGGAATCTAGGTGAGTGAATTTTGCGAAAATTTAAAACTTTTTGCTTGCTTTGGAGTGCTATCAATTTTTGAACTAAATTGCTAGCCACTCACCCAATTCTCCACTAATTTGTCCTATTTATAAAAATTATATTCAAAATATGGTATAACTAGTGAGTTGGATTTTCCTTGGTTTATTTGGAGTTCTTTTGTGTGAAGTTTGAATTTGATTGGGATTCAAATTCAAACTCCTATTTAAACCTATATTCAAACCTAATAGTTTAAAAACCAAAGTATAGTTAGGAGAAGTGGGCTGTTTTCCCTTCAGTAGCTTCGTGGACAGCCCAACCCGTAGCCGCCTTCGGCCCATCAGCTCTGCGCGGCCCAAACCGTCCCTTCCCTCAACTCCTGTCACGTGGACCCCGCTCGTCAGAGCCCTTTCATCCCCAACCCTTTTTCCCCTTGACCCGCCGCGCCGCAGACGAGCCGGGCGGCCGCGCCGCCGGTTCGACCGCGCCGGCCCCGCGCGGGGAGGCGCGCGCGGCCGGGCCGACCGGCCGGGCGCGCACGCCAAGGCCGACGTGTGCACGCGGACCCACGCGCGTGACCGCGGGAAAGTAAAAAGACCCCGCCGCCCTCATCCCCTTGGCATCCGAGGCGGGCGGCCGCGTTGCCGCGGCCGCCATCCGGCCGGGACGGCGGCGGACCGGGGGCAGCCGGACCTTTCCCCCACGAGATTCGCGGCGCTAGTTCAAAAGGAGGGCGGGGGGCGGTGGCCTCGCAACCACCCGCATTGGGGTTTTGCCCCAACTCGGAGCGACCATCGGAGGGGGGGGAAGAAGAAGGGGGGAGCCGGGAGGAGGAGGCAAGGCGGGGGGGGGGGTGCGAAGCGCGCGCGCCGGGCGCGTCGGCTGCGGAGCCGGACGAGGGGGAGGCGCCGTTCGTGTTCAAGGGGGAACGCCGTTCGTGTTCGAGGTGAAGCCGGACCGGAGCACGCCGTGGACACCGACGCCGACGCCGCACCGTCAAGCCTGCTACGCCTTCACCGTCGACCCACGGTGAGCACCGTGGTCACTCGGTCTCTTCCCCGTGCGGCGGTTCGCCCTAGCCGTGATGCCTGTGTGCGTGCCTTCGAGCCGCCTCCGTTCGTGCGTGCGCGCCGCCGCCTCCCCATGGGTGACGTCGCGTCGCGCCGTGTCGTGCCGTGCGGCGGCGGCTCGGGCACGGGGGCTACCCCAAGCCGTGAAGACCCCGAGCCGATGTCGCCTCCGTGGTGTATCTTGGAGTAGTTGCGGGTGGTCGGTTGGACGGAGGAGGGGGCGTCGCGCCGCGGCTACCCCCAAGCCGGCGGGGCGAGCCCTCCCCCGGAGCACGCGCGTCGCCGTGCGTGGATCGGTTGAGCGTTTTGGCCTTCGAGCCATGATCGGTTGTGCGGGGAGTGTGCGTGCCGGGCTTCGTGCTAAGCCCCCGCGCAGAACGGGGAACGCCGCCGTGCCGCCGCTCGGTGCGCCCGGATACCGGGCGTCCGCGCCGGCCGGCGGGGCGTGGGGTTGGCCGTCGAGCCGTGAACCCCCGTGTTGGGTGGATGGTAAGGCGGCCTTCGTGCCATGCCTCTTTTGCGGGTGGGGCGGGGGGATCACCCCGTGCCGCGCCGCGTCGATGCGCGGCCGCGCCGTCGTGCGCCGCGTCGAGCGCGCGCGCGCCCGCCGGCCGGGAGGGAAGTCAAGCGTGTTCTTTGTGCCGTGTCATGTATCGGCGTGAATCCGGCCTTCGTGCCGTAGGACGTTCGGGTGCGGGGAGAAGGCGGGGCGCGGGCGCCGGCCGGCCGCACCCCGCCGCGCCGTGGCCGTGGCCCCGCCGCCCGTGGGTCACCGTGTGTGAGCGTTCCACGTCTAGCCCGTGTGAGGGAGTGGGTCTTGCGGGTGAGCGAGCACCGGGAGAACCCTACCGGCCGCACCCCCGCGCGCCCGGGTGGTTCCGCCGTGCCGGGGGACGCGCGCGCGCGGCGGCGGCGACGTCGCGTCGCGCGCGCCGTGACGGGTGGTCCGCCGGCCGGCCTTCGTGCCGCGCGGGCATGTGTGAGCACCGGAAGGGAAGTGGTGAAGTCGAGGCGCACCCCGGCGCCGAGTCCGAGGCTCCCGGTTCGAAGCGCCGCCGATGCGCGCGCCGGCGAGGGCGTCGCCGGGCACGGCGACCGCGAGAGGAAGAGGGGGGCGTGACCCCGTGTGCCCGGGCCGCGGGAGGAGGAAAGGCCGGGCCGGGCCAATGGGCCATCCGCGCCGGCCGGGCCGGGCCCGAGCCGTCGGCCGTCGGGCCGCATTAGTAGGCCGGTTTATTTAGAAGAAGCCCACCTAGTAGAGTTGGACCGCAGCCGGAAAACCCGAGGGAGGTCCTGCGGACTTCGCCGCCCGGGCCGTTGAACCGAGCCCAAAAGGGCTGCTATCAGCCCATATAACCATCCGGCCCGTTTGCGGCCCATAGAGCAGAAAATCCCTTTCCTTTTTCTCGTTTTGAATTCCGGAAAATGTTTTTGACCTTTAAAAATTAGTAATAAATTCTAGGGAGCTCCGAAAAATACAAAACTAATTTCTAAAAATCCGTATTTGCAAAACCTTGCCGATTGTAGGTAGTTCGGGCTCTTTTGGATTTTCAAAGTTGGATTTTATTTGGAGTTATTGCTTAGATGTGCACCGTATTTATATTTTCGCGTCGAATCTCGTGCCGCGGACCCGAGCTTCGACCGGGGAGGACGCGGAGGACCCCGAGTACACCGCACGGACAGCCGATCGCTTCAACGGCACGAAGGTGTCATGTCACTCCCAACCATATAGATCCCATGTTGATATCTAGCCGCTAGTGCTTTACTTTAATGCATTGATCCGATGAAATGCATAACTCGTTTACTAGCCATGCCTTGATGTTTATTATATCCTGTTCCTTGTTCTTCTACCGCGGGACTAGCTACGGACCCCTAGCTAGTCCCTTACTTCAACTATCCATACTTTTGTTGCTTGATTATGGATGGTGCTGCGGGTTTGAGCTGAGATGTGGGCATCTCGGTGTGATTCTAGCGTGTGTTACGGGTTGTGTACCCCCTTGCCGTGTTTTGACGGGAGCGAGCCGCCGGTTACTTGTGAACGGCCGCCGAGGGAAGATGCGATCCGGCCTCTTACCCGAGGGTCGTGTCGTGTGGGACGGAGATGTTGAGTGCTCGCTCTCGGCCCCTTAAGGACCGATCGTCGGTTGACCTTGTTTCGAATGACTACTTTCGTACGGACCGCCCGCCTTGTATTGGGCGGGGGTGCGGGGGGTGAGACTTGTAGTGGATAGCACCCTCCCGTAGGAGGATCGGTGTGATCGTGTCGGGAGTGGCTCGTCCCTCCTTAGTAGACTTTGCCCCGGCGAGGCCGGGGAAGGGTTCCACGGCTTCGAGGGACCTCTCGCGGGTAGTATGAGCTCCGCCGCGGAGGCCGGGCCGAGCTCGGAGATGCGAAGGGTACTATCCACTTACTTGGGCTTCGGCCGTATGGTAGGGTCGGACACCGGTGACGGCCGGTTCGGACCTATTCGGGCGGGTACGGTTGTACAACCTCTCGCAGTGTTAAACCTATAGCTATAGTCCGTGTCCACTGGTTATGGACAGTCTTTCGATCTCTCACCTGACTAGATACACTTCTCTTGTGCTTCTTCTCTCCCCCGAGCGTGTGAGCCCGGCTTCGGCCGTTGAGATGTGGGGATAGGAGCCGGTGGGCCCCACATCGCAGATGAGAGATGGGTTCTGGATCGTGGTTGAGATCCGGTGCTTTGGTGTGGTGTTCCTTGAGCGGGGTGTGGACCCCTGAGGTGTGGACCTCGGAAGCGAAGGCTTCCCCGAGGTGTGGACCTCCTTGCTACTCGCTTACCTTGAATGTTGCCTCGCTTGCTTTGCTTAAGCCTTCTACGACCGGATTAGGGTTACCTCATGCATAGTAGAATATACTCCGCTTTTGCCTCTTTGTTGGGAAGCCGACATGACCTACCCGCTTATCGGGTAGACCCCGGTGACTCGACGCGAGCCGGACTACGACTTCGACAACGACGGCCTGGGTGGACCGAGCTCTTCCTACACTTGAGGCCTGCTGCGGATATGGAGTTTCCCGCGCTTGCATGGAGCCGGCTTGCTAGACGATTTGTTTCTGTTTGATTCGATCCTGTTGGACTTGTACCGGCATGTGCCGAAGAGATGTACTCGATTAATGTAATAAAATAAATGCCGTACTCTATTCTTTGTTTCTACTTTTTCGTATGGATTTTGGAATCGCCGAGACGGGGGATTGCACGTGGTAGCCTCCGGGACTACCACCGAGGTGCTAAGATTCGGGGATCCGTTCGCGGAAATCCGGGTCGTTTCAGTTGGTACCAGAGCCATGCTTGACTGTAGGACGAGCCCCAGGAATGGTCGATAGCATAGGAAGCCGTTTCTGAACCTTGAAACTTTATATAAACTCCTTGGCTTCCGTATGTATATAATTATACTTATATATATGCATTACCTTGATTAACTTTTACTAACCGCCTTACTAACTACGCTCTAACAACGTTGTGCGGATGGCGGAACCGACGTGGGTTACCTTGGAGTCGGACGGCAAGAGCTACGGAGGCTTCGCCACCCGTTGAGGGAGTGCCACGGAGGCAGCGGGGGTGGGGACCGACGGTGTCGGCTACGGGGGGAGAGCCATGGAGCACTTGGAGCAGACTCCCACGTACCTGACCGTCACGGTACCAGCAGACCCGCGGGTGCCAGAGTTTGAGGAGGTGGTGGTGTACTGCTTCGAGAGCTCGGTCACGGAGGCGCACCAGACCGGAGCACGCAGGGCTCTCAAGAAGGCTTGTGATCTGCTCAGAGAGAGGCTGAAGGACACACCGTTCAGGGTACTTCCGGCGGAGATCTTCGACCACGGTCGCTGGGACTCGAGTGACCGAGCACGGTACCAGGAGGTGACTCCAGTGGACGGGGAGGACCAAAGCGATGCTCGCGGCCGGGCGGTGCATCCCGGCCCGGGACCGAGGGCACCGTTCGGGCGGACGGAGAGACACCGTACCTTCGTTGGAGGTGTGACGTTGCCCTGCGGCGAGGTTCGGGACTTGGAGGAGGACGAGAGAGGACCCTCGGGACGAGCCGGGAGGCGGCGCACGTGAGGAACGGAGAGCTAGTGCAGCTTGGGCTAGCGGCGGCCGCGGCCGGCTCCGAGAGAGACTCTGGTGGGCCGCTACGTTGGAGGCACGGTTGAGGGTCGAGCGGGAGGCTCACCGGGCTTCGGTGGAGGCCGCGCGAGAGGATCGAGTGAGGGCGGCAGAGGCTCGAGACCGAGGTAGAGTCGATCGGAGCCGCGGCTAGCCGACTACCGAGGTCAAGGTGTGGGACTTACGGGGAGGCGAGCCGACACAACTACCACCACTTGTGTTACACCGGGAGGACCGGTCTACGAGGAGAGGGACCGGGCGGGACGGGACCCGCGCGGCACGGGGAGCGTTCCGACCAGCGCGGAGGCCGGCCGAGCCGGAGGCGCTCTCCGCACGGCCTACCACCTAAGAAGAGACCCGGGGGCGAGGATGGAGACCTTCGAGCTTCCCCCGACACTCCTTCCACGAGTGCGGCCGTACCCGAGTGGTTCGCGAGGACACGGCGGAGATGGATCGTGCTGCGAGACACTTGTGACTACTACGGGGGACCGGCGATCGGGGTGCCGGGTTACCGAGAGTCAACTCACCACCGTTCTACTCGGTTCCACGAGACACCGGCTCCGAGACACCTCCGAGTATTCGGTGATGGGAGTAGAGGTCATGTAGCGATTCGGAGTAGATGTAATGAGTTAGATGTAATGCTACCGTTCATGTGACATGCTCGTAGTAGCTACCCCATGTTGTACCATGCGCTAGCGAGGATGTGTTGCCGTGTACCCTCGAAGGTTGTAGGAGTAAACCTCGAGGTGCACCCCTTTTGTATGGTGGCATTGTTTGAGTGACATGGATCTTCATGGTTTCATTCGGATTTCATGCCTCTTATTGTCCGTCCGAAATTTCGTGATTGTTAGAAGGACTACTCCTTTATAGTTTACAACCCGATTAAATACATTCTCCCTACCGCTACTAACTCTTGCAAGCGGAACGGATGTCGGGGTCAAGGAGGTCCGGGCGACTCCTAGCCCGTTTCGAGGAGGTCGGCCGGGGACGACGGGGGGGAGGATGCCCCTAACCCGGCGGGGAGCAAGAGGCCGTGGACGTCGTGGAGGTCTCGCGCCGCGGCGAGGGGCTCCGCGGAGGCCGAGGAGGCCGAGTCGGCGGTCGAGGAGCCGCGCGCGACGACGAGGGAGCTCAGGAGCAGGAGCTCGAGCCCGAGCAGGTACCCCGGCCGGAGGGAGGGAGCGAGGCCGGGCTCGGGGACACGAGGTGCCACCACCGCCACCTCCCCCGAACTTGGCCGAAGTGATGGCGGTGCGGACTCGGCCGATGCGGACGATCACTCGGATGCTAGCCCAGAACAACAACCACAACAACCCTAGGGGCCAGAACCGCAACGCACCAGAGGGATTCCAGAAGAAGGTTGAAAACTTCAACAAGCTGCGCCCGCCTACCTTTGACCACTCAGCGGACCCGATGGATGCGGATAACCGGTTGCGTGAGATCGAGAAGAAGCCGGAGGGCCGACCGAGCTTACGGAGGAGGAGTGTGTGAGCGTGGCCGCGCACCGGCCGGTTGGCACGGCGGTGCGTGGTGGGGACGGCTTCGTGACTCGCACGGGACCCGTTACACATCGGGTGGGACGAGTTCGTGGAGGCCTTCCGAGCCACCACATCCCGTACGCAAGGATGGACGAAAGGGCCGACGAGTTCGGGCACCTCAAGATGGGAAACATGTCGGTTCGGGGAGTACGCCAACCGTTACCGGGAGCCGATGAGGTACGCGCCCGACGACACCGACACGGATAAGAAGAAGGTGTACTTGGTTCGGGAAGGGGCCGCACAAGGGTATGGCACACCACTTGTCCGCGCACGACCGCCCGACACTTCGCTCCATAATCGACAAGGCTGCGATAGTGGAGAGGTCCGGGTTGGAGTACATGGAGGTACGAGGGAGCAAGACCAAGCGCTCCGACCGGGCGGAGACGCTCGGGTCCACCCCGAGGCAGAGGACGAGGCTACGCACGGAGCCACCGGACTCGGCCAGAGGCACCACGCCTCTCGGTCTCGGCCACAGAGCGGAGACCCACTCGGGTGGGAGTGGAGGTCGAATCGGGCTCGGAAGCCGAGGCCGCCACCGCGGGCGGCGGACGGATCCAAGGTGACGTGCTTCAACCGCCGTCGGGTGGGGCATAAGTCGTTTGAGTGTCCCCGGCGGTACCACCGGGGAGTCGAGCCGCGGCACTCGGTTCCGGACCCCGGCTAAGCCACCGGCCACCAGGAGGACGGCCACCTCGTACACGGCGAGAGGTCGGCTCGGCCCGCCGCCTACTCGAGGCCGTCTGAACCACCTCACCGCTGAGGATGCAGCAGCTGCACCCGACGTCACCCTCGGTGAGTTCCTTGTTGACTCAGTTTTGGCTACTGTTTTGTTTGATACTGGAGCTCAGTTTTCGTATATTTCTACCAAGTTTGCTAAAGAAAGGTCGTTACCAACTAAGCCTCGACCAAGGCCTATCTTGACTAGCTCTCCGCTAGGAGAGAAGAGGAGTACGTTAGAGTGCGGGGGAGTGAGGATGGTGTTTGAGGGTCTACCGTTCACGGCGGACTTGACGGTCTTGGAGTCTTCCGGGATAGATGTGATCTTAGGGATGGATTGGTTGGCAAAGCACAACGGGATAGTTTCTTGCAACCCCGAGTGATACGGCTTGAACACCCCGGCGGGACTACGGTACGGATCGAGCCGCGAGTCCGAAGGTTGCTACAATGATGTGCAACATGAGTGGGAAAGAAATTGAAGAGATTCCAGGTGGTCCGTGAGTTTCGGACGTGTTCCCGGAGGAGCTTACGGAGTTACCCCCGCACCGAGACGTGGAGTTCGTGATTGAGGCGATGCCGGGGGCGGGGCCCGTTGCAAAGAGTCCGTACGGGATGTCGTCCGATGAGCTGGACGAGTTGAAGAAACGACTCAAGAAGTTGCTCGAGCAAGGGTTTGTTCGGCCGAGTGCCTCACCGTGGGGTTCACCGGTGCTCTTCGTGGAGAAGAAAGACGGTACGAAGAGGATGTGCATTGACTACCGCACGCTCAACTCGATGACAATCAAGAACAAGTACCCACCGCCCAGAATCGAGGATCCGCCGGATAGACTCAAAAAGGCAAGGTTCTTCTCCAAGATCGACTTGAGGTCGGGCTACCACCGGATGAAAATCCGAGAGCAGGACATACCCAAGACGGCCTTCACCACACGCTACGGTTTGTACGAGTTTGTGGTGGTTTCCTTTGGGTCGACCAACGCCCCTCGCCTACTTCATGAACTTGATGAACAAGGTCTTCATGGAAGAGTTGGACCGGTTTGTAGTGGTGTTTATCGATGATATCTTGATCTACTCTGAAACCACTGAGGAGCACGAGGAGCACCTGAGAGTTGTGCTAGAGAGGCTGAGGCAGCAGAAACTGTACGCCAAGTTCAGCAAGTGCGAGTTCTGGATGGAGAAGGTCGCGTTCTTGGGACACGTGTTGTCAGCAGAGGGGATAGCCGTGGATCCGTCCAAGGTTGAGTCGGTGACCAAGTGGGAGCAACCTTTGAACGTGACGGATGTCGAAGCTTCCTTGGGTTGGCGAGGGTTACTACGGGGAGGTTCATTGAGAACTTTTCTAAGATTGCAAAGCCAATGACGAGAATTGCTCAAGAACAACACAAAGTTCGAGTGGTCGAAGCGTGTGAAAAGAGCTTTCAAGAGCCGAAAAAGAGACTCACCACGGCCCCGGTGCTTACCTTGCCGGATATCAAGAAAGACTTTGTGGTCTACCGTGACGCTTCGAAGCAAGGACTCGGTTGTGTGCTTGATGCGGAGAAGGGAAAGTTGTGGCTTATGCTTCCGGACGGCGAAGAAACACGAGGAGAACTACCCGACACACGACTTGGAGTTGGCGGGTTCGTTGTGCATGCGCTCAAGATCCGGAGACACTACCCGATAGGGAACAAGTGTGAGCCGTTTTCCGACCACAAGAGCCCGAAGTACTTCTTTACACGGACCGAGCCGAACATGAGGCGGAGACGGTGGTTAGAGCCGATCAAGGACTACGACGTCGAGATCAACTACCACCCGAGGCAAAGCTAACGTCGTGGCGGATGCACCGAGCCGGAAAACATACCGCAACAACCTCATGATAAAGGAAGAGCAACTCGCTTTGCATGAAGAGCTAGAGAAGCCGAGAATCGAGATTGTGGATCAAGGCCAAGTCAACGTGATGCAAGTGACCTATGACACGGAGGAGCGAATCCGTACGTACCCCGTAAAGAGTGTGCGAGAAATTAAAGTGCTGCGAGAGCTAATGAAGCGAGGCAAAGCGAGAGGATTATCGGGTTGATGAACGAGGCACCGTGTGGTTGAAAGAACGGATCCGTGTACCACAAGACAAGGCAATCCGAGAGCAGATCATGAGAGAGGCTCACGACTCGAGGTACTCGATTCACCCGAGCAACACCAAGATGTACGGGGATCCGAAGGTCGAGCATGCGGTGGAAGGACATGAAGAAGGACATAGCACACTACGTGGCCTCGTTGTGACACACGTAGCGAGAGTAAAGATTGAACATCGAAACCCGTTGGTTTGTTGAAGCCGTTGGATATCCCGGTGTGGAAGTGGGAGGACATTTCCATGGACTTTGTGGTAGGACTCCCTAGAACACCAAAAGGAAACGACTCGGTTTGGGTCATAGTGGACGAAGCCGACCAAAGTGGCTCACTTTGTGCCGGTGAAGACCGGGTATGCTACCGAGAAGTTAGCGAGCCGTTCGTAGAACACATACTCGGGCTACACGGGGCACCCGAAGTATCGTGTCCGATCGAGGGCCACAGCTTTGTCTCCAAGTTTTGGCGAGTTTCCACAAGCTTATGGGCACCACTCTCGGCTACAAAGCCACGGCTTTCCACCCACGGACCGACGGGCGGACAGAGAGAGTCAACCGGGTCCCGGAGGACATGTTACGAGCTTGTGCACTCACCTATGGTAGCGATTGGGAGAGCGCTTGCCGTTTGCGAGTTCTCGTACAACAACGGCTTTCGGGCAAGTCTCCGGGATGGCACCCTTTGAGGCACTTTACGGTCGAAAGTGCGGGACCCCGCTAGCTTGGTCGGAAGTTGGAGAGCGAACTCGTTCGGACCAGCAATCATTAAGGAAGCGAGAGGAGAAGGTTGAGAAAGTTCGAGAGAACCCGAGAATCGCTCAAAGTCGTCGAAGAGCTATGCCGACAAGAGAAGGAGAGAGTTGACCTTTGCGGTTGGCGACAGAGTGTACTTGAAAGTCTCACCGCTCCGAGGAACTAAGAGGTTCATGGTGAGAGGAAAGCTTGCACCGAGGTACGTGGGACCGTACCCTATCACCCGAAGGATTGGGAGTTTGGCCTACCGGCTTGCACTACCCGAGACAATGGCAGGAGTTCACCCGGTGTTTCACGTGTCACACCGAGAAAGAGTGAGAAGGCCGTGGAGGCAAAGCAAGTGCCCATGGAGTTGCTTGACTTGCGGGACAACCTGGAGTATACGAGAATATCCCGAGAAAATCTTGGACGAGCCGTCAAGGAAACAAGGAGAACTACCATTCCCTTCGTAAAGTGTTGTGGAGCAACCATACCGAGCGAGAGGCAACATGGGAGAAGGAAGCCGATCTCAGGAAGGAGTACCCTCACTTGTTCACGGAGGAGGCCGAGGACTAAATCTCGAGGACGAGATTCTCGGTGGTGGGGGAGAATGTAACAACCCGGGAATCTAGGTGAGTGAATTTTGCGAAAATTTAAAACTTTTTGCTTGCTTTGGAGTGCTATCAATTTTTGAACTAAATTGCTAGCCACTCACCCAATTCTCCACTAATTTGTCCTATTTATAAAAATTATATTCAAAATATGGTATAACTAGTGAGTTGGATTTTCCTTGGTTTATTTGGAGTTCTTTTGTGTGAAGTTTGAATTTGATTGGGATTCAAATTCAAACTCCTATTTAAACCTATATTCAAACCTAATAGTTTAAAAACCAAAGTATAGTTAGGAGAAGTGGGCTGTTTTCCCTTCAGTAGCTTCGTGGACAGCCCAACCCGTAGCCGCTTTCGGCCCATCGGCCCGCGCGGCCCAAACCGTCCCTTCCCTCAACTCCTGTCACGTGGACCCCGCTCGTCGAGCCCTTTCATCCCCAACCTTTTTCCCCTTGACCCGCCGCGCCGCGGACGAGCCGGCGGCCGCGCCGCGGTTCGACCCGCGCCGCCCGCGCGGGGAGGCGCGCGCGGCCGGGCCGACCGGCCGGCGCGCACGCCAAGGCCGACGTGTGCACGCGGACCCACGCGCGTGACCGCGGGAAAGTAAAAAGACCCCGCCGCCCTCATCCCCTTGGCATCCGAGGCGGGGGCGGCGCGTTGCCGCGGCCGCCATCCGGCCGGGACGGCGGCGGACCGGGGGCGGCCCGGACCTTTCCCCCACGAGATCTCGCGGCGCTAGTTCAAAAGGAGGGCGAGGGGGCGGTGGCCTCGCAACCACCCGCATTGGGGTTTTGCCCCAACTCGGAGCGGCCATCGGAGGGGGGGAAGAAGAAGGGGGGAGCCGGGAGGAGGAGGCAAGGCGGGGGGGGGGTGCGAAGCGCGCCGCCGCCGCGCGTCGCGCGGAGCCGGACGAGGGGGAGGCGCCGTTCGTGTTCAAGGGGGAACGCCGTTCGTGTTCGAGGTGAAGCCGGACCGGAGCACGCCGTGGACACCGACGCCGACGCCGCACCGTCAAGCTGCTACGCCTTCACCGTCGACCCACGGTGAGCACCGTGGTCACCCGTCTCTTCCCCGTGCGCCGGCTGTTCGCCCTAGCCGTGATGCCTGTGTGCGTGCCTTCGAGCCGCCTCCGTTCGTGCGTGCGCGCCGCCGCCTCCCCATGGGTGACGTCGCGTCGCGCCGTGTCGTGGCCGTGCGGCGGCGGCTGGGCACGGGGCTACCCCAAGCCGTGAAGACCCCGAGCTGATGTCGCCTCTGTGGTGTATCTTGGAGTAGTTGCGGGTGGTACGGTTGGACAGAGGAGGGGCGTCGCGCCGCGGCTACCCCAAGCCGGCGGGCGAGCCCTCCCCTGGAGCACGCTGTCGCCGTGCGTGGATCGGTTGAGCGTTTTGGCCTTCGAGCCATGATCGGTTGTGCGGGGAGTGTGCGTGCCGGGCTTCGTGCTAAGCCCCCGCGCGAGAACGGGGAACGCCGCCGTGCCGCCGCTCGGTGCGCCCCGGATACCGAGCGTCCGCGCCGGCCGGGCGGGCGTGGGGTTGGCCGTCGAGCCGTGAACCCCCGTGTTGGGTGGATGGTAAGGCGGCCTTCGTGCCATGCCTCTTTTGCGGGGTGGGGCGGGGGATCACCCCGTGCCGCGCCGCGTCGATGCGCGCCGCGCCGTCGTGCGCCGCGTCGAGCGCGCGCCGCGCGCGCCGGCCGGGAGGGAAGTCAAGCGTGTTCTTTGTGCCGTGTCATGTATCGTCGTGAATCCGGCCTTCGTGCCGTAGGACGTTCGGGTGCGGGAGAGAAGGCGGGCGCGGGCGCGCGGTCGGCCGCACCCCGGCGCGCCGTGGCCGTGGCCCCGCCGCCCGTGGGTCACCGTGTGTGAGCGTTCCACGTCTAGCCCGTGTGAGGGAGTGGGTCTTGCGGGTGAGCGAGCACCGGGAACCCTACCGGCCGCACCCCGCCGCGCCCGGGGTTCCGCCGTGCCGGGGGGACGCGCGCGCGCCGGCGGCGACGTCGCGTCGCGCGCGCGCGTGACGGGTGGTCCGCCGGCCGGCCTTCGTGCCGCGCGGGCATGTGTGAGCACGGAAGGGAAGTGGTGAAGTCGAGGCGCACCCCGGGCCGCCGAGTCCGGGCTCCCGGTTCGAAGCGCCGCCGATGCGCGCGCCGGCGAGGGCGTCGCCGGGCACGGCGACCGCGGAGAGGAAGAGGGGGGGCGTGACCCGTGTACCGGGGCCGCGGGAGGAGGAAAGGCCGGGCCGGGCCAATGGGCCATCCGCGGGCCGGGCCGGGGCCGCGAGCCGTCGGCCGTCGGGCCGCATTAGTAGGCCGGTTTATTTAGAAGAAGCCCACCTAGTAGAGTTGGACCGCAGCCGAAAACCCGAGGGAGGTCCTGCGGACTTCGCCTGCCGGGCCGTTGAACCGAGCCCAAAAGGGTCGCTATCGGCCCCATATAACCATCCGGCCCGTTTGCGGCCCATAGAGCAGAAAATCCCTTTCCTTTTTCTCGTTTTGAATTCCGGAAAATGTTTTTGACCTTTAAAAATTAGTAATAAATTCTAGGGAGCTCCGAAAAATACAAAACTAATTTCTAAAAATCCGTATTTGCAAAACCTTGCCGATTGTAGGTAGTTCGGGCTCTTTTGGATTTTCAAAGTTGGATTTTATTTGGAGTTATTGCTTAGATGTGCACCGTATTTATATTTTCGCGTCGAATCTCGTGCCGCAGACCCGAGCTTCGACCGGGAGGACGCGGAGGACCCCGAGTACATCGCACGGACGGCGATTGCTTCAACGGCACAGAAGGTGTCATGTCACTCCCAACCATATAGATCCCATGTTGATATCTAGCTGCTAGTGCTTTACTTTAATGCATTGATCTGATGAATTGCATAACCTGTTTACTAGCCATGCCTTGATGTTTATTATATCCGTTCCTTGTTCTTCTACCTGCGGGACTAGCTACAGACCCCTAGCTAGTCCCTTACTTCAACTATCCATACTTTTGTTGCTTGATTATGGATGGTGCTCTGGGTTTGAGCTGAGATGTGGGCATCTCGGTGTGATTCTAGCGTGTGTTCTGGGTTGTGTACCCCCTTGCCGTGTTTTGACGGGAGCGAGCCGCTGGTTACTTGTGAACGGCTGCCGAGGGAAGATGCGATCTGGCCTCTTACCCGAGGGTCGTGTCGTGTGGGACGGAGATGTTGAGTGCTCGCTCTCGGCCCCTTAAGGACCGATCGTCGTTGACCTTGTTTCGAATGACTACTTTCGTACGGACCGCCCGCCTTGTATTGGGCGGGGGTGCGGGGTGAGACTTGTAGTGGATAGCACCCTCCCGTAGGAGGATCGGTGTGATCGTGTCGGGAGTGGCCCGTCCCTCCTTAGTAGACTTTGCCCGGCGAGGCCGGGGGAAGGGTTCCACGGCTTCGAGGGACCTCTCGCGGGTAGTATGAGCTCGCCGCGGAGAGGCCGGGCCGGGCTCGGAGATGCGAAGGGTACTATCCACTTACTTGGGCTTCGGCCCGTATGGTAGGGTCGGACACCGGTGACGGCCGGTTCGGACCTATTCGGGCGGGTACGGTTGTACAACCTCTGCGAGTGTTAAACCTATAGCTATAGTCCGTGTCCACCGGTTATGGACGGTCTTTCGATCTCTCACCTGACTAGATACACTTCTCTTGAGCTTCTTCTCTCCCCCGAGCGTGTGAGCCGGCTTCGGCCGTTGAGATGTGGGGATAGGAGCCGGTGGGCCCCACATCGCAGATGAGAGATGGGTTCTGGATCGTGGTTGAGATCCGGTGCTTTGGTGTGGTGTTCCTTGAGCGGGGTGTGGACCCCCGAGGTGTGGACCTCGGAAGCGAAGGCTTCCCCGAGGTGTGGACCTCCTTGCTACTCGCTTACCTTGAATGTTGCACCGTTTGCTTTGCTTAAGCCTTCTACGGCCAGATTAGGGTTACCTCATGCATAGTAGAATATACTCCGCTTTTGCCTCTTTGTTGGGAAGCCGACATGACCTACCCGCTTATCGGGTAGACCACGGTGACTCGACGCGAGCCGGACTACGACTTCGACAACGACGGCCGGGTGGACCGAGCTCTTCCTACACTTGAGCCGCCCGCGGATATGGAGTTTCCCGCGCTTGCATGGAGCCGCTGCTAGACGATTTGTTTACGTTTGATTCAGTCCTGTTGGACTTGTACCGGCATGTGCCGAAGAGATGTACTCGATTAATGTAATAAAATAAATGCTCGTACTCTATTCTTTGTTTCTACTTTTCACGTATGGATTTTGGAATCGCCGAGACGGGGATTGCACGTGGTAGCCTCCTCGGGACTACCACCGAGGTGCTAAGATTCGGGGATCCGTTCGCGGAAATCCGGGTCGTTTCATGCTCGATTCGACCGTGATCCAAATTTTATGCCTACAATACCGGATCGTTATAAACGAGATGCCGTCCCAGCAAATGCATCAGATACATCTACTCCGGAAGCGAGTTCGACTTCCATGGATAATTTTCGGGATGAACTTGCCACTTCTCTTGCTATTGGTTGGAATAACTAGCTTGTAATCCAAATTGTACTTTTTTCTTACAGTTTGAGCAACTTGTGTGTCAACTTTTATATGCATGTGGACAATTTCTACTTCTCAATTTGTTGGAGATGGGTGTTGATCAAAATCATTACTTGTTTGTTGAAAAGAAAAAAAGACTTGACATGCACAACACACACCACCACACATCACGCACGCACCTGACACACACGCACCTGACACACACCACGCACAGCAGCACACACGAACGCACAGCACACACGCACAGCGCATGCACGCACCCGACACCTGCACATGCACGCACGCGAAAGGAAAAAAACTTGAGGGCAAAAGAGGACAAACAATTCAAACTATCAATTTGTGGAGCTGGAGTTGTTGTCTCTACCAAACACTTGCCCTCACCTTCAAAACAAGAGTCCAGCTCCACGGTGGAGCTGGAAATTGGTGGAGTTGCAGCTCCGGAGTCAGTTTCGTGGAGCTGGAGCCCTGCCAAACACGCCCTTACTAGTGTGTCATGACGCGTTGATGAAGTTGAGTGTTAATTGCTGCCGGAATTAATTGGTGAACATCAATGCTGTCCTGTACATAAATATCTCCATGCATGTAGGACCGTAGAGATGTGCAGCGCATAGGGGTCACGACAGTACTTGAGTTTGCTTTTGTCTCTATGTGTACACAAGATACGAGATTACAAGAAGAAATAATGTTTACTTTTTATAATTACTTTTTTGTGTATACGATTTACAAGTTATTCAAGAACGAGTCTCGTATAGCATGAATTACTATATAGTCCATGCCTACTACCATTGTAGATGTAAATCCTGACAACTATGATTTAGCGAGAGTTTTATTAATAGTTACTAGAGTCTATGACCTTTACACACCATTTTATTTTAGTAGTAATCTTGCAAATGGCGGTTTACTACAATATGTGCACTCATGTATGAATTACTAGAGTCCGCAATACACTCCAGTAAATCCGAAAGTAGTATAAGACAAAGTAGTAACTCGGTTATATAAGATCGTAAATAAACACCCCATTCTCGTAAATAAATTATTTATCCAGAATACCTATAACTTGCTTGCACCATACAGCATGCGTGCATGCATGTACGTACATCTAGCCCAAATTTGGATCGCGTGGTCAGCCAGCCACTCTTCCACTATTGATTTACGTAATTAACTCCTCCAAACCAGGCCATAATGATTAGGGATGGATTCGGATGTCTGAAAATCGGAATTACCTGTATTCGTATCCGTTAAAAATGTTAATATGGATATCCGTATTCGTATTCGTATTTAATACGGATGTCAGATGGATGTATTCGAATCCGATTTTCAGTATTATCCGAATTCGACATTATCCGAATCATTCGACAAAAATCCGACATATCCGACATTTATTCGTATCCGCAAAAACAAAGTACCTATAGAAACCATCTAAATTTTATTTATATTACTAAATACTAATTAGAAATGATGTTAATTTAAATATTGCTAGTAAATAATTAATTTACACCATTTTGACTATTAAAAATTATATATATGACAACTAAATAATTATGCTAACCTTATATTACTAAATTATATTATGATATTTTTAATTAATTTTGATGTGTCTAATCATAGTGATTTTAAATACATTATATTATTTAGCAAATAAATAAACTATATTTAAATGTATTTGTGTATTTATTTTTACTAATAAAAGATGTTTATATATTTACAAAATTACTTATTTATATTTATTGCAATATAGTAATTAATTGATTAATTAATATGTTATTTGCAATAAGATATCTATTTCAATAATAATCATAAATGGCTCTCTACTTGTAACATGATTTGATCAATTATAAAACCATCGACAAATAAAATTGATACTCATTATGACTCTATGCTATAAATCGAGTAAGTATTTGAATGCGAATCCGAATTCGAAACATCCGTTTTGTATTCGTATTCAATAATATTCGTATTCGTATCCGAATTCGAAATAAAATGTGGTAATAGTGACATCCGAATTCGTATCCCGGCGTATCCGATCCGAATCCATTCCTAATAATGATGAGTAATCACCCTCATGGTCCGTGGCCTGCAGCTAGGTGGGGAGCAAATGAATCAGATGGTCAATTGTAGAGCCGCCACGTGGATTAGCTATAGAATAACTATTCTATGATCGGCCATATATATATATATAGACACACACCCGAGTGAACCAACGCGCCAGCTTCGTGTTCCGCCCGGCTGCCAACGTGCGTCTGGTTTTTTCTTACGCGTCGACTGGTCCTCGAAGCCCTCTGTTTTTTTCCTTCCGTGAGTGCTGAACGTGACTAGTGGTGGCCAGTGGGTGCCGAACGTGGCACCAGGTCATAACAAAAACGTGGCAAGGCACTAGTAGTATGTAACACGGTTTTGATGATTTTGTTATCATTAAAAAATGGCTCCGGTTATCTCCTATTTGTTTTGTACTTTAACCTGACACTTAGTATGTGACTACATATCGACAATCTAAGTTTTTTAAAAGATAAATCTCCCTACTAATGAGAATGATTATGTTTTTGTTATTTGAAGTCAATGATGTACACTGTATTGCATCAATTAATCTATGCCAAAAATGACTTTTACTAAGCCGGTGGGGGTAAGACCGCCCCACGGTTTTCATTAAGAAGAAACCTTCTCCCGGCTTAGAAAATCCCCGAACCCCGGTTTCACCGGTGAGGGAATTTTTTTAAAATCAATCTCATAATCCGCTTCAACGAGGAATCGAACCTGGGTGGTTGCGACCATACCTCAGCTCCACTAATCACCTCGCACTAGAGGGCTTTGGTTCAAAATAAATGTGACTCCAAAAATGACTTTTACGTTGGAGGCTTGAAATTGTTTAGTTATTATGTTTGATCGCCCATGCACTATAACAAAAATATACCATTTTTGTTTGTGAAAATTCATTACGGTGTTTTTTGTATGTAGCATTTAACTGATGTGGTAAATAAAATACTTGAATCATGAACTAGTTGTGTTATTCCGTTCTGTCTCATCGGGAAAAAAACAATCTAGTTTCTAAGAATGATTTTATTTTGAAAATCAAATACAGTGATGTTTGGGGAACAAATTTTCAGCAATTGGTGCATTTTACAATGTACTAATTACAGGAAAACTTGAGGTGAACACCCATATTAACAGAATAACACATGGAGGGGAATCGACAAAACTTGACATGGGGCCTGTTTGGATGGTAGGGTAAATGGGGGTAAATGAGGCAAATTTACCCCTAAGGTGCCAAACATGTGGGGCAAATGTGGTGGGGCAAATGTTTTGCCCACTAATTCCATTTACCCCTAAAAGGTAGCAAATTGGAGCAAATTTGTGGTGGGTCCCGCTCTCCCTCTCTCATCCACATCGACATTTACCCCTCCATCCAAACACCCCAAGGGGCAAATATTAGTAGGGGCAAATAGGAGGGGCAAACCATTTTCCTTGGGGTAAATATTTACCCCTACCATCCAAACAGTGCCATGGTTCCCAAGAAAAAAATTTCCCAGCTGCTCTACACATGACTACGCGCAAGAGCAAGTTCAGAAAATACAAGCCACATAGTTAATCTGTTGCATAATAGTCAAAACACTCTGTTTAATCGTTCACTGCGAACGCGCTTGTAGCGCAGTGGTCCGCTCGCTGGTGTGCGAAGCGGCCGGTCGGGAGTTCGACTCCTGGTCTCCCACCGGAGCTTAGTCCCCAGTGGGATTTTTCCCAGAATTGTTTCATGTAGGTCCTGGACACTTGCGTGGCGCTGTAGTTGGGATTACGATGTGCTCGTCATTTACGAGGCTCGTGGAGGCTTCGGTGATCTACAGAAGGAGCGCTTCTTACGGTGTATAGGTTGTAGTTTCTAGGGGTGTGCCGGTGCAGTGGTGTGGGTGTGTTGTGTGAGTATAGATTCTAAAACTTGTATACTTAGGGTCCAGACTCTAAAAAAACAGGTCGTTCACTAGAGAGCATTTGACGAATCCATGGTTCCCCCTGTTGAACTGCACCAACCCTGCAGCTTGCGCACCTTATGGAGATGGCGATGAGTTCAATGTGTTATTTTGCACAGCTGCAGAAAGCTCCAGTCATGAAACTAAACCTGTAGTACAATGAAAAAAATTGTATAACCATCTCCAAGATTACTTATGACAACATCTATGTTATACCGTGCACAAAAGCTTGCAGAAAATCTAACAGAATTCAGAACATGCATATAACAAATTTTATATAGCCGTGACATAGATACTTGAACCAGAGACATCACAAGCATTCTACATGTAGTTACAGATGCCATGTCAACCAATATAAATCGACTAAAATCAACAAAATTTGAATGGGTGAGGGATACAAAGTTGTACTTCTATCCGTATGGCAAAAGAACATTAGGTCCAGGTACAAAATACCATCTTCATTACCGATATGATTTCAAGAATTCATGGTAACCAATTAGAAGTATTATTCTTGATTTGTAGCCATATTAATCTTAACACAAAATATTTAATTTGACTGAACTAAAAAATCCATGATATGGTAATTTTTATAATGCTGTTATATAACTGATGAAGCTGAAGCTTTGAGATAAATTATGCACCGGATTAATTAACCAAAATATATAGCTAATAATTGTGCATGATTAATTGAATGGATTCAAAACAGAACCACAAGCATAAAACATCTGTGTTACAGTGAGGAACATGAATAATCTTGGATGTGTAATACAGAAGGGAGTAAACACACAGAACAATTCTGAAGAATGACTTATTACTCAAAGGAATGATATGTTGTGTTGGACAAACTAAATAATCCATAAATGCATATAATGACTACTGGACTGAAAAATACATGTGTCCGACATATGAATGGACACCTAAAAGAAGCTGTTGACAGCCTCTGTCAGTGTATTTTCTAATTAGCATTCCTAATTAAGAATTTGATAATATTTAGCAAAAGTTGTACATGACACAGAACTAAAAGGATGCCCATATATAAACCTGTAATGCAGAATAATTACGCCAATACTTCTATCACCACAACAAGAAAATGAAGGTACAAGATAGCTGACTCTGGCACATTTTTATATGGCCTAGTTTAGAATCTGAAGACGTCTAACACAAAATTGTGAACTGAACAATAACAACCTCAGCAAGGTAACTTAATCTCTATATAACTAAAAGCTGCATCCTTTTAGATCAATTGTGCATCGGTTTAATCCATCCAAACAACATATTAGCAGATTCTCTATTAAATGTTCGCTGAGTGCTACAATTGCAAGAAGGAGAATCACTATGAAGAAACCAGTGAATAAGTGTGAGCTAAATATAGATGGCATAAACTGGTGTTCAGAAAATATGCTTTGTCACAAATAACATAGTGTCTTCTATAAGTGGCAAAAATGTAGAACCAAGCAAAAATTATATTTGCTGAATATGAATCTGTTCAGAAATGCGTCATGGGGTTGCTAAATTTGAGTTCCTTTAATCGACACATGTCAGCCACGATCATATTTTTAAGATACAATAAGCTTCAACACTCCTGAGTATATCAGTTAAAAGGTTAAGGAGTAATTTTTATAGTCAGTTTCTGAAAGTGGGGTTCAGCTTAACAATTAGTTAATGACAAAGTGGCAGAGAGATATAGGCTAAAGCAGAAATGTACATAACCTAAACAATGATTAACCAGCTGAAACGAAATTACAGTCATATACCCACCTGGTTCAGGTGGTCAATACAAGATGTCCAGATCAAGTTATTGTTGCCGCATATGCAAAGCATAGCAGTACCAATGTTCTCTCAGTACTAGTAATCACACATGAACAAAGCAGCAAAATAATACATCACTTCATCCATATTCAGACCTTTGTTGATGAGTTTCACAATGAAATCGTGTAAAAAAAAAATTGAAACCATAGAACTGGGAAAGGTAACCACCCTCACCTAGCAAATCAGTACCAGCGACCTCAAAGCTTTAGTGTCCGTGTCAGAGTGGGGGGGGGGGGGCTAGATAGGGGCCTTGCGTCATGTCTTGGCTTTGTAGCACAATGTCCATGGAAACTGAGCGCAATAAAATGGATGATGAGGAGGCCAGCGATCATGACCACCACCAAAAATGGTGTCCTCCGTCACCTGATAGTCTAGCCACAGATAATGAACACAAGACATGGTCATTACTTATGAGGTCCAAACCGGAAAAAAATTCCAAAACATCCAGCAAAATCAATTTTCCCACCCTGAACACCTTGTACTGCATGCAATTGTGAAAATTGAGATTGGAATTGACTAATTATTTTCAAGAATGTAGTAATCATCGCAAAATCAATTTAATTAGGTGAATTTTCCAACTAATATGATAGTTGCAAATGAAACTGAACTAGCAGGAGCAGGTTCTACCTGACACTTCCCAAGAAGATGGTCCTGGAGTTTGGCAATCCGAACCTAGACAGAAGGTCCTCTGTAGGCAGTGTTTGGCTTGGAGCTAGGGTTGAGCATGCCCCAGCTCGTTGATTGTGAAGGACCGATATAGCGAACTAGAGAGGGGGGAGTGAATGAGAGCCGATAAAAATTCTTCTCGAAGTAGATGAGAGCTCCAACAAGACGAACACGGCTTCCAACACACGTCTCCGACTCACTACCCAAGTTGGCCAAGTCCACGCAGCCACTGGAGTGCTACTGGACCTAGGAACCAACAAACAACCTTCTGAGGCAAAACACACCAACACGCTATTGACGCAAAATCGGCACCTCACGCCAAGCACACAACAAGCCGAAAGAAGCTGGCTTAACACGCGCGATTGAATCCTGAAAGCGTGCCAGTCAATTTTCCTGAAATTGACAAAGGAAATAAAATAGTCAGATAACAAACTTGGAACTTGCCGGGTGGTACCAGACAGTTCCATATTTGCAGCTAGAAAGCCAATCAAAGTGATATATAGCTACAACAAGCTATCTATTAACAGTTCAAATAGCATTCGGGAGCTGTTATACATGAAAACATGAAATAGCCGAATGGATGATGTAAGCATGACGATAGATCAGTCTTTGTTTAAATAACATTGCTTGCACAAGATCATGACCGATCCTCGAGGATAAATAACAATTAAAATAAATAAAGTAAAAGCATGATTATAAATATGAAATAAACAAGCATGCATAGGCCAAAAGCACTAGTCTACCGCATGTCTAGGTACTTTCGTACCCGTCGAGCATGACACCAAACAAGTTAATCCACCGCATGATACAGCTTGTTTGAAATCACACCACCAACCACAAAGAGATTAATCCACCGCATGATACAATCTAAATATGGAAGGCTAAAAGCACGCATTATTTAAAACAAACTTATGAGCACGTTTTACTCGTGGAAGCATAACCGAATATAGCTGTACAGCCGAATCGGGATCCATGGAGAAGGAACAAACATTACCAAAGATGACAAACCTATCAGATTGAATCGAAATCTAATCCACCGGATGATTAGCTCTAAAACAACCCAAAAACCTGCAGCTACCGCATGATACCCGGTTCTTTCAAGATTCATACAAGATTAGCAAGCTTGAACCCGCAACACGTGACAACTTAGATTGATTCAAGTTCGGCTATTAAAGAACACGTGATCCATGTGCCGTATTGAACCAAAGATATTAACATGTTACATAAGGATCACCAAACAAGATAAAGCCGATTCAAACCAATCTAATTGGGCAAAAGAGTGTTACACGAATTTAAACATAAAGTAAAAACTCAAAGCAACACATGGTAACTTAATGAATCTATTAGATCTTGCCAAATTTAATAGAGCCGATAACTAGCTCCAAGCTAGATCTTAACCCACCGCATGGCTCATGATCTAACAAGAAACCCTCTTGAACCAAGCTTAAATCTACCGCATGATACTAAGCATGGTAACAAGACTACTTGCATCACGATCTAAATCCACCGCATGATACTAGACATGATACAAGGTTGCCGGTACTTACGGAGGTCGACGAATCGATGGTTCCTCTCGAAGAACTCGACGACACGACTAAAGGACTCGAGAAGTTGGCGTAAAGCCGGTTTGTTGTGAAATTGTTTGATACCCATTACATACATCAAGGGCTTATATTTATACCCTTGTCCTAACACGACTCCTGGTCAACTACGAGTACAACATTAAATGTCTAAATTAATGCTCCGACGCCAATGTCCATCTCGTATACGCCATCAACTCGTTCTTTCCTTGCATCGGGCCACGTCACCACGCATTCCCGAAAACTCTCCTTTTAACAGCGCAAACAGTCCTTCTGCCGAACGATGGCGCACTGCAGACCGCAAGCGTCCTTTACCGATTCCTTTGAGGAGATTTTCCCAACCGAATGGTATTTATCACCAAGCTCGGCCCACAAGTCAGCCTTTCTCCTGTACCATTTTTTGGTGTTAACATATGCCCCTTCAATTACGGCATAAAAGTGATTTTATTTCGGAATTGACCACAATCGCTCGACGTCTTCAAGTCAAATCTGTTCAACACCATTTTTTCCTCTTGTAATCCGTTGGAGTCTCCGCTCAGATCCAAACCCTAGGCCATCAACCTTCAAGCTCAGACCTTCAATGGCAGACCAAGCTATCCAGGTAAACTTCATCCCCTTAAGGTTCATTCGGTATTACCTTTCCGATTCCCACCTTAGATTTCTTTTTCCGCCTTTTCTTGATAGGAGCTATCCACCGAGCTTTGATTCACACTGAGGACAACTCAACATCCTATTTCCTCGGTCCTGTGGGAATCTCTGATCCTCGCGAGTTCATTGAAACCGAATCCAGGAGAATCCCCTTCAAAGCAACCTTATCAGGGCCCCAGCTGTGGCAAGATACTTTCAAGAACTGGCCTCTGCCCCCAATTGCAGGCTGGAGAAATTGGTACAAGAGGATACTCGCAGATAACAGTGCAAAAACCAACAACTGGGACACCCTTCGCATCACCCAATGTTTGGAGTTATCTTTGGCCGAGACCCCCAAGAACGAGAGCCTTTTGATTGCAGCCTGCCATTTCTGGTCGAATGGCATTGATGCCTTCCTCTTTGGCCACGACCCAATGTCTCCTACCTTGGCTGATGTATACATGATAACCGGCCTCGATATCACAGGATCTGTGTATCCTTTCCAGTATAAAGGCTCCTCCAGGCAAAAAGGAGTGAAAACAGGAAGTGGATACAAGTCATATATTCAAAATCATATGAAAGATGGTCCCCTGGGTGAAGTTGAATACAGGGCATTCTTGAACATGTGGCTATGCAGATTCATCTTCTGTGGCAAAGCCAATGAGCCAACCCTGAACCATATCGCAATGGCTGAGGATTTGGCAACCGGCCATCGTGTTCCCCTTGGAAAGTATCTTCTAGGGAGTGTATACCATATGCTCCACCAGACCATCTCTCAGATGCACACGGCGGGAAGATATCATGCGTCAACGGCCCCTGGTGGTTTGTGCAGATGTGGCTGCAATTATACATGCACCAGATTGTTGGCATCACCCTCAACAATCGGCATTTCCCTTCATCCAGCCATAAGGAAGGAGAAGCTCAAATCACCAAAGGATGCCAAACCTATGCAGAAGTTGCTTCAACTATATCCATTGATCAAAACGTCAGTCAACTTTTTGAGCTCTTCTTCAAAGGTTTCACCAATCCCCTCTGACTCCCATATTTGGGCAATGATAACTTGACCCTCCCTTATGAATTCTCCTTTGAAACTGGATGTCATGATGCAAGATCCATAGAAATTTTCAATATCTTTATCCATCCTTGCATCTTGCCAGCAGAATTCTGTGGAGGAAGGCTAAACCACAGCACCTATGAATATTATCAGCCAAACATAATGGCTCGACAGCTGGGATGTGGCCAAGTGCCCCCAAGGCTATTTCTTCACGAATTCCTCAAACCCAGAGAGGAAATCAAAGAGAACATTCAAGCCAGAAGGGTCTTTGAATACCAATGCAGCCCAACTGTTTATACCTGGCTTTTCACACCAATAACAATAGCTCACCCTCTCTTTGTTACTTGGTGGCAAGAATTCCATGGCCATATCTTTAGTGAGCCAGTGCACTCCTTCTGTCGGTGTTTAAACCTCTAGACCTCCATGGGAGGTACCCGCAGCAAGGTAGAAGGTGGGGATCGCCATGATCTGGAACCCGAAGGTACGCGCGAGGACACAAGACACAAGATTTATACAGGTTCGGGTAGTCAGAGTAGCTACCCTACGTCCTGTTTGGTGTAGTATTGCGCCCTGCGCTTGGTGTTGTTCCCCGGTGGGATTGTGGATGTCCTCCTAGGTACCCGGCCCTCTTTTACATAGTCCAGGGGGCGGGTTCCTAGTCGGTTACAAGGCAGGAGTCCTAGTAGGATTACACAGAGCGAGTCCTAGTATGCCCGACAAGCCCCCGAGCACGTTGGAGTCGAGAGTAGTAGTTCGAGTAGTCTTGAAGCTTCTTCGAGTAGTTCTTGAGCGTCCTCGAGTACTGCTTGGAGAAGTCTTCAATAGTACTTGAACTGCCGCGAGGCTGGAAGGTGGTCCAGCTCATTTGTCTTGAAGTCGAGATTTATATGGAAGTGCGATTGCAAAATCGCACTCCATATGGAGTAGCCCCCGAGCCTTAGGTTGAGTTGTAGACTCGGGCCGAGGGTCAATCTTGATTCTCGCTTCCGTCTTGAAAAAATCAGGCGATGAGTGTAGCCTAGTAGCCCCCGAGCCTTGGAACGATTGAAGAATCAGCCCGAGGGTCTTCAGTGTTTGCGGAAGTCATCATCTGAGTACTCTTGTAGCGTTCAGCCCCCGAGCTCGTCGCCAGGTGAGCCGTAGGAGCCACGTCGAGTAGTTGTTGGTGCTGAGCCCCCGAGCTAGAGAGCTAGCGGAGACTACTCGAGTTGTCATCGAGTAGTAATTTGGTGCGTAGCCCCCGAGTTTGGGAACTAGCCGCGCCGGTGGAGGTACGTGGAGCGTACTGGAAGTCGTCGCCGAAGCTTGACCTGAAAGTAGAGATGCGTACATTATGTAGCATTGTTGTAGAAATTGAATCTACAAATGACAAATACAAATATGAAGATAGATGTAGATGTCATGTGTCATGCTCTTGTTTCGGTCATTAGGCGTCGAGTAGTTAGCCTGATGCGGTTTAGCGCCCAGTCTCTGTGGTCGCTGTTTAGCCATAGCCGCTGGGGGCGTGGAGGCATGACAGGAGAGCTGGTTTAAGCGCCCGGTCTCTGAGGAGCCTGTTTAGCCATAGCCGCTGGGGACGTGGAGGCATGACAGGAGAGCCGAGGCTTTGCGCAGATCAAGGCGTGTGCTACTGTAGCGAGACCATTAAGAGGTAGACGAAAGGTAGTTGACATGGCGACAAGAGAGAGCGCGTTTGCTCGTTGTTCCGCATGGCGGAGAGCAGGATTGTGCAGTGCCTCCTCAGGGTGTAGCCGTTGTGTGCCTCCAGCACTCAGTACACGAAACGTCATGGCAAGAGCCTCCTAATTTGATGTACCAAGCCTGTGACAGTCAGTTAACGGTCCCCAAGGAATAGCTGGCACGGTGTAGCTCGTGGCGCGGGTAGCCGTTGAGAGGCGTACACGAAGTAGTCTTTGGCGTTGGTTCCTGTATGTGGAGAGCAAGCCAAAGAAAAATAATTATTGAAATAAGTGACTTAGCTTAATTCGCGAACGAGTGTCGACGAAGCCGTGGCGGTCAGTGATGGAGCCGCGACGGTTGGAGCCGAAGTCGACTAGTCGGAGGTGGATCCGACTAGTTGTTGATGACATAGTAGCCGCCCTCGACAAGTTTACTAGTCGAGATGAGTAGTCGAAGTAGTCGTACGCCCAGAAGACGACGTCGCGGCGGCGTACGATGTAGTCGATGTAGAGCCGCTGCGGCCGGGAGACGAGTCCTCGCGACGCACGACGAGTTTGACGTAGAGCCCATGCACCCGGGTGACGAGTAGTCGCGGCGCACGACAAGGTTGAGTGTCACACCCTGAAATTTCCAATTTCAGGCTGTGAATAGAGAGAATAATTAAATAACAATTTTCTCATAATTTTAAAATTTTTCCTACATTTATTTTCTTTACAGGGAATATAGAATAGGAAAAATCCATTGTTTGATTTTCTAAATTAAATAAAAGTTGCGAGTGTTGCATTCATGCCGATGCATCTTGGTGCTTCCTGAGTTCTTAAGGTTTCAAAAACGCGTTTAGGAGCTGTCCAAACTCTTTCGAAAATTTTCTGGATTTTTCTGGAATTTATTCTCATTTTCTCTGAGCTTATTCTATTTATTAGAAGGCTCTAAAATCTTTTTCATGAGCTCCAAATACTTTATTTGGATTGATCATGTTCCAATGAGCCTCTGGGAATTTTCCTGTAATTTTTGTGATTTTCGAAGTATTTTTTGTGCCTTTAAACAATTTCTAAATGTTTTATGGAATTGCTTTCGCACTAAAAATAAATTCGAAAAAAAACAACAAAACCTAACCTACCAGATTGGGCCGAGCCCGTGGGCCGACCCAACCCACTCCGGCCCAACCGCCCGGCCGGCGGGGCCCATCGGCCGCCGGAGGGCCGAGGCCGCCGTAGCCGGCCGGGACACCGCCGCCGCCGTCCATGCCCGCACGACTCCTCCTCGCCGCGCCCCCTTAAAAGCCCGGCCCTACACCTCGCCGATTCGCACAAGCCGCGGCCGGGCCGTCACCTACGCCGCGCCGGACCGAGACGAAGCTCGCCGCCGCCGGTGTCGAGCTCGCCGCCGCCGCCGCCGCCCACGATTTGCCGCTTCCGTTGACCTTCGAGCCGAGCCAGCCCCACTAGGAGCTCCGCGTCGTCGCACTGCACCTCCTCAGCCTATCCCCGTCGCCAGCCGAGCACCGGAGCACCGCCGCCCTGGAGGAATAGTACCGGCCACCATGGTTGACCACCGCCGCCCCTCTCCAAAATTCGGTCGCTCCCGTCCGTCTCCCACGCTGGTGAGCACATCATCGTGATCCCCTCGAACTCCTCTCTCCGTTTTGCATCTTCCCCAAACCCCTAGCTGCCCGGAAGCCCGCGGATTGGAGGCGCCAGGAGCACGTTCCTGTGCGTGGGGAGTTCTGTCCGTTCCAAGCTACAGGTTGAAGAAGATAAGGTCACTTTGCACTTAGGCCCCTAGACTTTCCATGTAATATTTAGATCTATTTTGTGTCTTGACCAATATATAGATAACCCCCTAGAAAGATCCCACTTTCACACATAAATCCCACCGAAGAGTTTTATAGATCTAACCCTATCCTTTGTTCTTTTCGTGAGCACTATTCTTTGTGTCTTGCAGATTTCCTTTGCTACTCCCTGAAATCTACGGTTAATCACGACCAGGTCCTTTCAATTTTGTTTTGCTCATAGTTTCTTCGTTTTAACTCCGTTTTAATCCGTTCAAATTGCGTCAGGTCCATAATAATGTAAAGCACGCGTTAGTAGTGTGTTTTCACCATGTTGGTTTTCTGAAAATAAATTTAATATTAATTTTGATTAATGTCTAGTTATGCATGCCTTTTATAAATAAAAGCTATATAGATCTATACACCGTTTTTCATAATCAAATTTAATTCGATTAAAGTTTCTCTCACATGCTTTTGTAAATAAAATCTAATTAGATCTTTTACTCGGTTTTCCATAAGTCAAATATTAATTTGCTTAATGATTTATTAACTTTTATAATTAAAACTTGATTAGACTTTTACTCGGCTTTATAAGTAAATGTTAATTGTGATTAATACCAATATAAATGTTGTTTTTAATAATAATATGATCTACTCGAATTACAAAGTTTCGTTTAGATTGTTCCTATAGTCTAGTTTTTCTAAATTAAATATTTAATTGATTAATTCATATATGAATCTTATAAATAAAACTTGACTAGTTCTTTACACCGGTTTTGCAAATAAAGTTTAATTCACTTTAATTCCAACAGAGGGTATTTTCTTTATGAAATATCCTTACATATATTTTGTTAATTAAAATAAATCCAGCTCATAGCCTTGTTCTCTTATTTATGCAAACAATTCGTTAGACGTTCGGTATCGCTTTATCTCTTTTGATCAAGTTTATCGAAGCTCTAAATCTTTCTAGTGTTAGCTCAAGCTCAAACCATGTCCAGCTATTCAGATCCTTCCCTTTTAAGCACGGTTTGTGTGCTTTGGTGACCCAAGTAGATATCTTAGAGTTTCTGTTCCTATTTCTTTATCAAGTAATCCTACCATGATTATTTCATGTTTCTCGTAGAATCTCGTTCATCAATATCTAGTTCATGTTTACCCTATCTCAGTTAGGTTATCTTTTTATGAATCAGTTGTGTTCTTGTACCTAATCTATCGTAGCTACCTTTCTTTAGAGTTTACCCTGTTATCTGCTTCACTTGTCAGATCAGTTCACCCTTGGTTAGTGTGTCAGCTGTTCATTTGAGTTCTCTTTGTAGACTAGTTCTCCTAAACCCTAGCCTAAGGTTTGTGGGTGTGCTTGATAGTTCGTTGCTACCGTTCTCGTTTGCTTCACCTTAACTTGTACGTTAGCATGTGTATCACCTGTTACTTATTTTAACATTAAAGATGCATGTTAATCTTGACTAATTCTTATTCCAATGCTTTTATAAATAAAAAGTGATTAGGTTCTAATCCGGTTTTCTTTAATCATGGTGTAATTGGTTAATCCTTATTCCTAACTAGTTTTTCTAAATAAAAGATGTTAGAGATAAACATCGGTTTTCATAATAAAGTTAATATGCCTAATGACATCACAAATGCCTTTTCAATATTAAATATGTTTAGTTGAACACGTGACATAAAGTTACTCGTCTAGATATCTTACACTTGCTTTATCTTTCTAAAGTAATTGTTAATTTGGCATAACTTTTACTCAAATGTTATAAATAAAATATTATTAGGTTTATCGTGATTTCTTTAATTAAATGTAACTTGTTTAATGGTAACATAGAGTATTTCTCTGAAATATTCTTTCACATGATTTCTTAATTAAAATATGCCAAGCGTAGTTTCTTGTTGTTTGATAATGATCTTACGATAGTTTCGAGCTTAGTTTTTTTTCGGCGTTTTTTGCGCTTGTGTAACCAATAGAATCGAGCTCTATCTCAAAGTGATCCTTCTGGTCCTTGCTCAGTCTTCCGCGACCCTCTCTTCGAAGTTAACCAAGCCTTTCCCTTCCAAGCACACTTTGTGTTCTTTAGTGATCCATCCAATCAAGCCTATCTTTAGTGCGTTCTTTTAATGCTTTGATTTGATTGATGTATTGTTCTTAGTTGTACTCGTGCATTTGCTTTGCATGTTTTGTGCTCGATGATTGATGCGAGTAGAATGAACGTGGTTCGAGAACTTGGAAGAGTGTGAAGGTGAAGATATTCTGAGCAACGACATTATTTTGGTTAAAGGCAAGTGTGTTCTTGATCTTTTGTCCCAACAACTTTATTAATTACTATTGCATTGCTTTGCATTAACTTTGATGGGTTCCTATAAGGATGACTAGCCTCATTTGACTGTTATCTTGAACCTGGTTTTAATTAATATTGATGGTAGCTATTGCTTAGTTTGCTCAACTGGGTTGGTAATAATCGACATGGTTATCATTTTATGCTCTATGTTCCTTTATGTGATGTTTAATATACAAGACCATATGTTTAATTGGAACATGGAGAACCACCCAGGAAAACAGTACAACCACAAGAACTAATGGGCAATGGTCTTGGCTGAATAATTAGGAACTTTAGCTTGGGGTGATCTTACCTGATAAGGACAAGGGATCGGCGGTACTGCGGGGTACGGACTCGCTCTAGCAGGGGGTTGGGTGAGTTATTTTTCTATGGTGGGGTATCGACCTGCTAGGGGACTTTATACCTTGCTAACTGATCCGGACCTTGTGGGTCACAACTTGCTAGGGAACCTTTGTAAAGGCCTTGTAGCGTCCCTATGCAGCCACACCTCGGTAGTGTGGTATGGGGCCTGATCAGCATCGCGTGGTTGGGTTCAAAGTTCTTCGGAGCTTTTACGCTGCTTGTGGTGAAAGTGTACAACCTCTGCAGAGTGTAAAACTAATCGATTAGCCGTGCTCACGGTCAAGAGCGGCCTGGGCCCTCACATGATAATTGAACTTGAAGATGGACTTAAATTGTGATATGTGTTATGGTTATGTTTGCCATGTGCTTATGGCGTATCTCTTATCTTATGCTTAATGTGGGTTGGTATAAACTTATACTTTATTAGTAATGAGGTGCTAATAAAATTTGACCAACTAAAATGCTAAATGCTTATAGCCAGTCCACTATAAAGCCTTTGCATTCATAACTTTCCCCACACTTGCTGAGTACGACAAGTGCTCACCCTTGCTATAAACAATGTTGCTCAGAAGGAGGAAGCTACTCTGAAGTCTTGTGAAGATGTTGTGGAGTTCTAGGCGTACGCAACCCCCAGTCAACTGCTTGTGGAGTTTGGTGCCTTCGTTTCCAGGATTAAGTGTAAACTCTGATAATCTCTTTTTTACGTGATATTGTTTCTGTTATTCACTTATGTCAACTATATGCATGAAAATTGATCCTGGCATGCATATAGGTTTGCACTTGGTTTCCTTCGGAAAATCAGGTGTGACAGAGTGGTATCAGAGCTGTATCGACTGTAGGACGTAAGCATAGTTAGCACTGGTCGTTTCTTAATGCCCATTGATCTACAATCCATTCTTACCTTATCCTTGACCTCTCTGATAAAGGATCTCACATCTTAACCATCTTCTTTTCTCCATAACATGAATTCTTGTATATTTATCTTCACTCTCCTTGAATACCTTTTTGACCTCGCCTATTCATCCCCCCAAGGAATAACACCCCCTTGATTTCTGGGTAGAACTGTTATCCTTAACATTCTATCTGTTCGCGCAGCTCTCTAACATATCAGCGTTGTTTTAATTTTATCTCGATCTACAGAACTCCGATTGACATGAAACCAGTTGGGTTAGCTCACAAATTTCATAAGTGAATTTCTATCAAAAATTCAGCCCTATCCAGTACATGTTCCAGGAGCTATGCTCGAAACATTGGAGCTTTCCGAATCTGTAAACCCTGCTGACCTAGTTACCTTCATTATTTTGTATCTCGGGCTATGAACCTCCGATTGAGGTAAATTCAATTGGAGTAGTTCAGGAATTTCATAAGTTTCACTCTGACCGAAATTCATTAATTTTGGTTGCATATGTAGAGAGTTATGCCCGAAACTTTGGAGGTTTCCGAATCTGTCAACACTGCTGACATAGCCATCTTGTTTAATTCATATCTCGAGTTCTAAACCTCCGATTGAAGTGATTCCAGTTGGGATGAACTCATAATTTTGGCCTCCTTGATCTGGGAAAAAATCCATTATTTATGGATATCCTTGCTGGGAGTCACATCTGATCTATTAGGAGGATACCTCTGACTTTATTAACAACGTGTAGTATCGTTCCCTGAGCTATGCCTTGATTGGTGGAATTCTGTGCTTGCATAATGATGCTTGGTTTTATGACCTTGATTGATTTGTTTCTTTGCAGTGAGTGTTGGTGTATTGTGGATCTTATATCTGCAATGACATCAGTTGCTTAGTTGGGTTCTTCTCTTGTATCTCCCACCTCCTTGCTCTTTCCATTCTTTCTCTTTGCTCTTCGGTCTATCACAAATACTCAGTCAGATGGAGAGCTCCAACATAAATCATGAAGATAAAGCTAATGAAGGAAACATCAACATTCCTCTTGCAACCTCATCATTGGAGAGCAAGATGTTGGAGCATATCGCTACACAAACTCAGGTTTTGCAAGCAATGGCCCAAACCATGGTTTAGATTTATCAGTCCATTAAAGAGCAAGCTTCACTCCCTAAAGACCACAATACCGTCACCAATGATAACCATCAAAACATGACTCCTCCACCATTTGATAAAGAGAAGCTATCAGACTCAAGCCTAACAAGGAAGGATGCAGTCTAGCCCAACCTACTTTCGTAATGAGATGCTCAACGACAGAGTTCCCATTGGGCCAGTGAAGGGGCAAGTTGCTGAAGCATGGAATAACCAAAGAAAAAAGAAGAATGAAGCACTGAAACTAACAATATGAGGTCAACAAGGCTCCAGATAGGTGTCCGGGTGGTGAGCACGATGCTTTCTCCTGTCCCCAGAAGGAAGCTGGTCTATTGACAGCAGAAGCTCGCCAACATAACCCTATAGATATCAATAAGCAGAAGATGTTGTCCACCTAAAACTCAACTCAAGAAGAAGGTTCTCAAGCTGAAGGTCATACTCAAACCCTAAACCTTGATGATTGGATTATCACTTGCAAGGAATACAAACCTGGTAGACGCAAGTGATCTAATAAACAAAATCGTAGAACGAAATGAGAGAAGAAGTTATCACATCTAGGGGCAGATAATGGTATTGAGCCTGGTTCCGACAAACCCTAGCCCAAGTTTGTTCGACCTATATATGTCACTCCTATCAAAAAGAATCCTGATGCACAAGTTGATCTACCAGGGACTCTGATGGAGCAAAGCGAAGAATGGAGAAATCACAGTGATAGAAGAATGAATGAGTTATAAGTGGGACCAGACTATATATTCCTATACAAGTCCAATGAGCTATGGAGAATGGAAGAGGATGTTTTGCTTGTGTAAGGAAGGTCAATATGAAGAAAGTTGATAAGCTTTGGATAATACCCACGTGAGCCCTTGTCTCTTGCTAACCTTTCTTGAATCTCGGGACGAGATTCCTTTTAAGGGGGGTAGAGTTGTCACACCCTGAAATTTCCAATTTCAGGCTGTGAATAGAGAGAATAATTAAATAACAATTTTCTCATAATTTTAAAATTTTTCCTACATTTATTTTCTTTACAGGGAATATAGAATAGGAAAAATCCATTGTTTGATTTTCTAAATTAAATAAAAGTTGTGAGTGTTGCATTCATACCGATGCATCTTGGTGCTTCCTGAATGCTTAAGGTTTCAAAAACGCGTTTAGGAGCTGTCCAAACTCTTCCGAGAATTTTCTGGATTTTTCTGGAATTTATTCTCATTTTCTCTGAGCTTATTCTATTTATTAGAAGGCTCTAAAATCTTTTTCATGAGCTCCAAATACTTTATTTGGATTGATCATGTTCCAATGATCCTCTAGGAATTTTCCTGGAATTGTTTTTATTTTCGGAGTATTTTTCGTGCCTTTAAACAATTTCTAGATGTTTTCTGGAATTGTTTTCGCATTAAAAATAAATTCGAAAAAAACAACAAAACCTATCCTACCAGATTGGGCCGAGCCCGTGGGCCCGACCCAACCCACTCCGGCCCAGCCGCCCGGCCGGCGGGGCCCATCCCGGCCGGCCGGAGGCCGAGGCCGCCGTAGCCGGCCGGACACCGCCGCCGGCGCGTCCATGCCCGCACGACTCCTCCCCGCCGCGCCCCCTTAAAAGCCCGGCCACGCACCTCGCCGATTCGCACAAGCCGCGGCCGGGCCGTCACCGCGCCGCGCCGGACCAAGACGAAGCTCGCCGCCGCCGCCCACGATTTGCCGCTTCCGTTGACCTTCGAGCCGAGCCAGCCCACTAGGAGCTCCGCGACGTCGCGCTGCACCTCCTCAGCCTATCCCCGTCGCCAGCCGAGCACCGGAGCACCACCGCCCTGGAGGAACAGTATCGGCCACCATGGTTGACCACCGCCGCCCCTCTCCAAAATTCGGTCGCTCCCGTCCGTCTCCCACGCTGGTGAGCACATCATCGTGATCCCCTCGAACTCCTCTCTCTGTTTTGCATCTTCCCCAAACCCCTAGCTGCCCGGAAGCCCGCGGATTGGAGGCGCTAGGAGCACGTTCCTATGCGTGGGGAGTTCTGTCCGTTCCAAGCTACAGGTTGAAGAAGATAAGGTCACTTTGCACTTAGGCCCCTAGACTTTCCATGTAATATTTAGATCTATTTTGTGTCTTGACCAATATATAGATAACCCCCTAGAAAGATACCACTTTCACACATAAATCCCACCGGAGAGTTTTATAGATCTAACCCTGTCCTTTGTTCTTTTCGCGAGCACTATTCTTTGTGTCTTGCAGATTTCCTTTGCTACTCCCTAAAATCTACGGTTAATCACGACTAGGTCCTTTCAATTTTGTTTTGCTCATAGTTTCTTCGTTTTAACTCCGTTTTAATCCGTTCAAATTGCGTCAGGTCCATAATAATGTAAAGCACGCGTTAGTAGTGTGTTTTCACCATGTTGGTTTTCTGAAAATAAATTTAATATTAATTTTGATTAATGTCTAGTTATGCATGCCTTTTATAAATAAAAGCTATATAGATCTATACACCGTTTTTCATAATCAAATTTATTTCGATTAAAGTTTCTCTCACATGCTTTTGTAAATAAAATCTAATTAGATCTTTTACCCGGTTTTCCATAAGTCAAATATTAATTTGCTTAATGATTTATTAACTTTTATAATTAAAACTTGATTAGACTTTTACTCCGGCTTTATAAGTAAATGTTAATTGTGATTAATACCAATATAAATGCTGTTTTTAATAATAATATGATCTACTTGAATTACAAAGTTTCGTTTAGATTGTTCCTATAGTCTAGTTTTTCTAAATTAAATATTTAATTGATTAATTCATATATGAATCTTATAAATAAAACTTGACTAGTTCTTTACACCGGTTTTGCAAATAAAGTTTAATTCACTTTAATTCCAACAGAGGGTATTTTCTTTATGAAATATCCTTACATATATTTTGTTAATTAAAATAAATCTAGCTCATAGCCTTGTTCTCTTATTTATGCAAACAATTCGTTAGACGTTCGGTATCAGCTTTATCTCTTTTGATCAAGTTTATCAGAAGCTCTAAATCTTTCTAGTGTTAGCTCAAGCTCAAACAATGTCCAGCTATTCAGATCCTTCCCTTTTAAGCACGGTTTGTGTGCTTTGGTGACCCAAGTAGATATCTTAGAGTTTCTGTTCTTATTTCTTTATCAAGTAATCCTACCATGATTATTTCATGTTTCTCGTAGAATCTCGTTCATCAATATCTAGTTCATGTTTACCCTATCTCAGTTAGGTTATCTTTTTATGAATCAGTTGTGTTCTTGTACCAAATCTATCGTAGCTACCTTTCTTTAATGTTTACCCTGTTATCTGCTTCACTTGTCAGATCAGTTCACCCTTGGTTAGTGTGTCAGCTGTTCATTTGAGTTCTCTTTGTAGACTAGTTCTCCTAAACCCTAGCCTAAGGTTTGTGGGTGCGCTTGATAGTTCGTTGCTACCGTTCTCGTTTGCTTCACCTTAACTTGTACGTTAGCATGTGTATCACCTGTTACTTGTTTTAACATTAAAGATGCATGTCAATCTTGACTAATTCTTATTCCAATGCTTTTATAAATAAAAAGTGATTAGGTTCTAATCTGGTTTTCTTTAATCATGGTGTAATTGGTTAATCCTTATTCCTAACTAGTTTTTCTAAATAAAAGATGTTAGAGATAAACATCGGTTTTCATAATAAAGTTAATATGCCTAATGACATCACAAATGCCTTTTCAATATTAAATATGTTTAGTTGAACACGTGACATAAAGTTACTCGTCTAGATATCTTACACTTGCTTTATCTTTCTAAAGTAATTGTTAATTTGGCATAACTTCTACTCAAATGTTATAAATAAAATATGATTAGGTTTATCGTGATTTCTTTAATTAAATGTAACTTGTTTAATGGTAACATAGAGTATTTCTCTGAAATATTCTTTCACATGATTTCTTAATTAAAATATGCCAAGCGTAGTTTCTTGTTGTTTGATAATGATCTTACGATAGTTTCGAGCTTAGTTTTTTTTCAGCGTTTTTTGCGCTTGTGTAACCAATAGAATCGAGCTCTATCTCAAAGTGATCCTTCTGGTCCTTGCTCAGTCTTCCGCGACCCTCTCTTCGAAGTTAACCAAGCCTTTCCCTTCCAAGCACACTTTGTGTTCTTTAGTGATCCATCCAATCAAGCCTATCTTTAGTGCGTTCTTTTAATGCTTTGATTTGATTGATGTATTGTTCTTAGTTGTACTCGTGCATTTGCTTTGCATGTTTTGTGCTCGATGATTGATGCGAGTAGAATGAACGTGGTTCGAGAACTTGGAAGAGTGTGAAGGTGAAGATATTCTGAGCAACGACATTATTTTGGTTAAAGGCAAGTGTGTTCTTGATCTTTTGTCCCAACAACTTTATTAATCACTATTGCATTGTTTTGCATTAACATTGATGGGTTCCTATAAGGATGACTAGCCTCATTTGACTGTTATCTTGAACCTGGTTTTAATTAATATTGATGGTAGCTATTGCTTAGTTTGCTCAACTGGGTTGGTAATAATCGACATGGTTATCATTTTATGCTCTATGTTCCTTTATGTGATGTTTAATATACAAGACCATATGATTAATTGGAACATGGAGAACCACCAAGGAAAACAGTACAACCACAAGAACTAATGGGCAATAGTCTTGGCTGAATAATTAGGAACTTTAGCTTGGGGTGATCTTACCTGATAAGGACAAGGGATCGGCGGTACTGCGGGGTATGGACTCGCTCTAGCAGGGGGTTGGGTGAGTTATTTTTCTATGGTGGGGTATCGACCTGCCAGGGGACTTTATACCTTGCTAACTGATCCGGACCTTGTGGGTCACAACTTGCTAGGGAACCTTTGTAAAGTCCTTGTAGCGTCCCTATGCAGCCACACCTCGGTAGTGTGGTATGGTGCCTGATCAGCATCGCGTGGTTGGGTTCAAAGTTCTTCGGAGCTTTTACGCTGCTTGTGGTGAAAGTGTACAACCTCTGCAGAGTGTAAAACTAATCGATTAGCCGTGCTCACGGTCAAGAGCGGCCTGGACCCTCACATGATAATTGAACTTGAAGATGGACTTCAATTGTGATATGTGTTATGGTTATGTTTGCCATGTGCTTATGGCGTATCTCTTTTCTTATGCTTAATGTGGGTTGGTATAAACTTATACTTTATTAGTAATCAGGTGCTAATAAAATTTGACCAACTAAAATGCTAAATGCTTATAGGCAGTCCACTATAAAGCCTTTTGCATTCATATCTTTCCCCACACTTGCTGAGTACGACAAGTGCTCACCCTTGCTATAAACAATGTTGCTCAGAAGGAGGAAGCTACTGTGAAGTCTTGTGAAGATGTTGTGGAGTTCTAGGCGTACGCAACCCCAACTGCTTGTGGAGTTTGGTGCCTTCGTTTTCAGGATTAAGCGTAAACTCTGATAATCTCTTTTTTTACGTGATATTGTTTCTGTTATTCACTTATGTCAACTATATGCATGAAAATTGATCCTGGCATGCATATAGGTTTGCACTTGGTTTCCTTCGGAAAATCAGGTGTGACATTGAGGTAGAGCCGTTGTGGCCGTCGCGACATAGCCATGATAATTGAGTACGCCTTTGGTGTACTTGATGCAGAGGTCTTTGTAATCTTGTGTAGGCTTTCCGGTGCACCGTTGGTGTGCACGTAATAGCAGCTACATGTTTAAAAACAAGCTTCGAGTAGTCTACTTGCTCCATCATGATGCGTGCACTACAGCTTTATGCTACAGACACTAGTACAAATGCTATCATCTATGACCATTATCTAGTGACGATTTCCTGTTTGGTCATAGAAGTTCTCTTTGCAGTGACGAAAAAAAATTTGGTCATAGAAGATTATTCTTTCTATGACGATATACAAATTTGGTCATAGTAGTTAATTCAACAGTGACGAATTGTTAAATTTGGTCACAGTTGACGAGTGAGGGGTGAGACGAATCTGCTGCATGCGGCCGGGCCCAGATGGGCTTGCTGGGCGGACCAGAGCGGGTCAGGCCTTCGGGCTCGGCCCGTTCCAGTAGGATAAGTTTTTTTCGAATTTATTTTTCAATGCGAAAACAATTCCAGTAAACACCAGAAAATGTTTTTAGAGCACAAAAAATACTCAAAAAATCACAAAAATTCCAGGAAAATTCCTAGAGATAGAGTAAGACATGAACAATCCAAATAAAACATTTGGAGCTCATGAAAAAAGATTTTAGAGACTTCTAATAAATAGAAATAGCTCAAGGAAAATGAGAATAAGTTCCAGAAAATTCCGGAAAATTCTCGGGAAAATTAGGAGAGCTCCTAAACGCATTTTTTAAAACCTTTTGCACTCAAGAACCACTAGATGCATCAGCATGAATGCAACACACATAACTTTTTGTTCAATTTAGAAAATCAAACAATGGATTTTTCCTATACTATATTCCCTGTAAAGAAAACTAAATGTTGAAAAAATATATAAGTTCTTGTGAGGGACCGTATTTTTGCTACAAATGACTACCAAAAAAATCTCAAGTCATTTCAAAAAAGTTGAGTGTTATGTAGTCCAAATATAACTAGTCACTCACATAGTTCCTTAAACTATGTGAGTGGCTTGTTATATTTGAATTACATAATATCACCACTTCCTCAAATGGAAATTTGATCTACACAAAATTTGTTAGTCTTGACAAGTTATGAAACTTTTGTGTTGAAAAGATTTTCATCCGAGTTCAATTCATGTTTCGTTTGACTGAGTTTTGACCGAGTCAAACTTGGATTTTAAAATTTGAATTGCTCATGTTTTGTTGCATGAAGAAATGATTGAATCCAACACCATAACTTGATAAATCATGATTTTAAAAATTTTTGGGAAGAAGAATCACCTCATTTCGAGTTCGTATGAGGGAGAACGACTAGTTACAAGTTTTAATCCGAGGAAAAAAAGAAAAATCGATCAGTTCATTCCAGTTCGTCACGTGTTCACGAAGAAGGACCGATTTCTCTTTTTTTCCTCGGATTAAAACTTGTAAACTGTTTTTCTCCCTCATACGAACTCCAAATCGGTTGATTCTTTTTTCTAATTTTTTCTAAAATCGAGTTGTTTTACTCAGTGCCATTTGTTTGTATCTTAATTACTATCTCTTGATTGCTTTTCATACAACATATCTTTTCCAACTAAAAAGAGCGAGAATATAAAAAACATGTTTTTCATAATAATTGCTAATATAACTTAATATTCTCTAATGTTATGGTCAACACAAGGTTGCGTCCAAATTTGAGGTGCCCATGAGTAAAAAAGTATTTGAGTGTGTAAAACTTTGAAGTTTAAGTTGAGTTATATGAAACAATGTGATGATCTAGCTAGTTTATGAACAATGTATACTCCAATTTTCACAAAATCTTATGAAACTTTTTTGTCAATCTTGTACATTGATAAAATGATCCTATGCCAATTTACATAATTTTTTGATAAGTTTTATTTATTATTATCATTATTTTATAACAAGGTGACTAGTAGAAGTTTGAAATTTCCTACAAGCCAATTGAAATTTTCGTCAATCTCCTAGATGTGGCCTAGAATGGACTATAGGCGCCTAAATATAATTTTTTTTAATTTTTTAAACTTATTAGATGCACATATAGGTCAATTTTGAATTACTTTCGGTAAACACGTAGAAATTCATTTAAATGATAGAAAATAGCAAATCCACTCGAAAAATCTTGAAACTCCTAGATGAAAACTTGTATCCATACTGTTATATATAAAAAATATATTTGTACAATTTTTAGAATTTCTAGAGAATGTTTATGTATTATTATCATTATTTTATAACAAGTTGACTAGTACAAGTTTGAGTTGTCCATATAAGTCAATTGAATTTTTCATCAATCTCCTATATGTGGGCTAGAATAGATCATAGGTGTTCATCACTTTTTGATTTGACATCATTTATTGTTCGAAAAACTTTCATCTACTTGTCATTGTTTGAAATTCAAAATTTGGATTGTTCAAACAGAGTTGGATGGAGAAATAACCAAAATAAAGTTTATACATCCTGATGAGTTCTACAACTTTGGTATTCATTATGTTTTCATTTGAAATCATTTAATATATATATAAATATATTTGCATGCATAAGATAATTATTGTTGTGTTATTTCACAATTGTGCAACAAAAAGAAAAAAAGAAAAATGATAAGCAAAGAAGCCCATATGGCCCAAATAGCCCAACTCTTTACGACCGTCGATCGTGGATCCGATGGTTCTGATCGTGTTTCCTTGGTATATAATACCCTTACCAGTCGAAACCCTACCTCCAAACCATTGCTCCCCACCCATACGCCGTCACTCTCCCAAGCCCTAACCAAAAATCCAAGGGTCCCAAAATCCAATCCCCTCCCCCCGTTCCCGCTGGCGGCGGCCACCCCCCGACGAGCCGGCGTTCCCCACCACGCTGCCTGCCTTGCCCCGGAGCCGGACTCCACCGGCGAGCACCTCCACCCCGACCCGACGAGCGCGCCCCCGCCTCTTCGCCCGTGGACGCTCCCCTACCGCCGGGAGAGCGCGAGCGTCCGCGGCGCCTCGCGCGCATCCTCACACCGTCGGGTAAGGAAACCCTAGCTCGTCCTCGCTCTTTCGTATCCTCACCACCGACGCCGCACCATCGCATCCAGCCCAGACGCGGATACCACGTCAAGCGGTAAGCTCCTACCCCCAACTCTTCCCCCATCTCCTCCTCGATTCTGTACTTCGATCACCTGTTGTGTGGTGGCATATGGGATTCTCTTTGCGAGTCGTGGGTTTGGGAAGTTAGATGGCGCCACTAGCTCTGATCTGCGCCCGTGGGGTCGCGAGCTGCGTCGGTTCGATCTGGATAGATTTGGTCGACGTAGGTGCTGTGGTTAATTGATTATATGAGGTTTCCCAAGGGCGGGGTGAGTGATGTTCATTTGTGGGGACGTTAGGTCGCGTAGAGAAGTCTAGATTTGCCTCTGGTCCAGGATGGCTAACCTCCATGTGCTTTGTATTGCTGATGCTGTAGCGCTTTCTAATCCTAAACTGCAAGAAGAGTTGGGGGCTTGGATTTCCGCAGAAGAGTTGACATGCCCGTCCATTCCGGTGATCTCATTCCGGGCTACTATAGTCTGTAGCTCTGGGCTTGTGTGGCTGAATGTGAAAGCTGCTGCTGATGGTAAGCCGTCGTGTGTGCACATGTGGTGTGCTCGTGTGGTCGCCGCCGGGGTGCCTGATTCTTTGCGTCGTGCCCTCGTAACTGCAAGCTTGATTATTGACTGTTGAACAATGTGCTTGATGAGCTGGGGGGTTGGTTGCTTGGCTTGGCTAGTTGGCTGTGGCGCCTGCTGCTCTCTGTGTTCCCTTTGCGAGCAGCAGTTACGGTTGGGGTTGCAGGGGCGCTGTCGGTGAAGAAGAAAGCGCTACAGCACCAGCAGTTTTTCCTTGTCTTTTTCAGATACTGAGAACTTGCTATACTTAATTAGTTATAGACTAACTGTAATATTTTCTGGTTGACTTTCTTTATGATATAATTTTTGTGACTCCTTGGAAGCATGCTCTCTTTTCTAGTATTTAATATGGCATTGCTGCTTTTGCAGCTTTTGGAGGAGAGTGTTGCTTTGAAGAGGTTCAAATCTTACAAGAACGGTGTGAAACAGGTCTCCAAGATTGGGAGTGTTCTCACTCTTGCTGTTGTACTTGGTATATATGTCTTTTTAGTTGGTTTTTCTTAACTTTTGACTTTTTGTTTCAGCTTGTTAAACCTTTGGGAGTGTATTTTATAGTAAATGCATCTTGTGAATTCATTTTGGCTGCTTAAAGTTGAGCCTAGCGAATTTTCTACCTTGAAGGAAAAACATTTAGCTGGAAATTTGTATTGTTAGGACATCATTGTGTTTCTTCATATATTGATACACAAGTACACAACTTATTAAATTCTATTCTCTTGAAATACTATTGAAGCTCTATTTTGTCTTCCGTATGCATCAAGCCATGTTAAGGCTATGTTGGTCAATAGCACACAAGATGCAATGTATGCTATCTTGTATTCTTGTCTGAGTTTGCAAGCAGTAGGCTGTGCTGTTTGGTCTTGCAAGTGGTGCAAAACTCTGTGCTGCTGTTATGGACAACTTCTTTGGGAAGCAATTCAGGCGCAGGATTAAAGCCAAAGATAAGATAGTTAGTTAGCAGGATTGCCGGATCTGTTAGCCGGCACATAATTAGGAAGTCTGTTAGGAGAGAGTCTTATATAGGGAGGACTGTTGAGAGTTGAGAGATAAGCAGAGATTAAATCTAGAAGACTCAGAGCCTCTGCGGAGGGCGAGTTGGAGATAATCTCCTGCTAATCGTGTATCCCAGTTCATTACGAGAGGAATCAAACCAGTTTATATCAGCTGCACTCTCTGCACTCTCTTGTCAGTCTAGTGATGTATAATTAGTTGCCACGTGGTACTAATCTCAACTACCTAGAGTTTTTTTGCTACCTTCTGATTATAAGGATTTCGGTGCGTTGGTATTCGACTTATCAGTCTGGTGATGCAGTTTTAGTGCCAGAAGTTATTTTTAGTGTTCGAACTGTTCTGAGCATTCACTGCATTCTCAAACGTTGAAATATGACAAATTTGTTTAATAATGCGTATTTTTCCTTGAGTATCCATGTTGCAATTAGTTGCCTACCATGTGGATACTTGTTGTGCATTTTAGCGTTCGCATCACCCAACGAGGAGGTTTTGTTACAAGTTTTGTTATACACTACTTGACGAAATGAACGATACTGCAGCGGGGTTAGACCGTAGGAGGCATGAGCAACGAGCGGTAGGTTTCGGCATTATCCTTGCTACCGATTGAATGCACCCGGTAATGCATCTCCCCGAGCGAAAGCTCAATGTTGCAAACGAGGCCTCATGCATTCTCGATTTCTCACACAATGCTTATCGAATTAATTTTACGGAGTAGAGCAAATACGATGTGTCTCCTCTGTTTCATCCATGTTGCCTCTTTAATCCAAAATTTTATTATCTCTGTGTGTTTCGTAGCCGTGCCGATTCTTGTCGGTTTTTGTTTCTGCACTTCGTTGTTACGAGATATGGTCGTGGTGGCAACGAGCTCAAAATGAGGAAAAGGACGGGTTCGTCACGGGTTCGCCTTGGGATTGGGACCGACCATGAGCTAGCCATACCGAAGGAAGGGCTTGCAAGGTAAATTCGGCGCCCTCTTTGCTTTTGCTGTCTTTGTCTTGTTGCAAATTGTTGCCTATCTTTGATGGAAGGGACTTGGTTACGCGAGCTTAGCTTTCTTTTCACATCTTTAATGTGTTCCGAGGTAGTGGAGCATCAATTAGAAAGTCCAAAACGATAATTATGCAACCGGACCTTTTTTCTGTCATTTGTGAGCAACATCAAACTTTTTCTATTGCGCTTTTGTGGTTGTTCGGAATACTGTGGAGCAGCACTTGGTTTCATCCATTTGCACTTTAATAGCCACACTTGAGTGCTTTATGACCATTCCCCCCCCCATAATCAATCTGGCCACAACGCTCCCTATATTTGTTGGCAAGTGCTGCCATTTGCTTGACAAATTTTATCTGTGAGACTATTCATTTCATTTCCACTTCCAATTCCTTCTTCATTGGCATTGGCAGATATGCTTGTGAACCTAATATCATGAGGTACATTAAGATAGCGGACTATGCTTTGCCTAACGAGACCATCGGGGATGTTGCGTTGCGATGCTTTGTACGGTTAAGTCATTTCTTTCGGATGTTTTTGTCATTTCTTCCTCATTTTTTTGATTCCAATGTTGGTTTTGGACTTTGCTCGCACTCCCAAAAGAAATTTATGATCTGTAGATTGCTAGTGCTCTGATCCTGTACAAAACGAAGTGTGTTGTGTGAGTAGTAAGCCCTCTTTTTAGATAAACAAGAGCTGCCAAATCAATATGTTGGCTATGGAAAATGCATTGTGTTGGATTTACATAGGATGTTGTTAGAATTGAATGCTAGTTTGTCCATTCTTACTAAACTTCCAGAACTTGTTTACTTGCCTGCCTCCATAGTATGTTGCTTCAGACCTTGATGTGCTTGTTGAATTAACAAAATGCTCTTTGTTTGCCTGAAAAAACTATTGCCAGAAAGCCATGGTGCTGTCAAACTTATTCATTTTGTATTTGGTCACTGGGAGCATCAGGATGCATGAGTGTTTGAATTATTAATCTTTTGCAATTTTAAATTATTAATCTTTTGCAATTTTACTCTGAATTTTGGTCCATATACATGTGTTTTCTGAACTATTGGTCCTGAGCATTCCTAAATTGAATCAAACTCCTTTTTATTTTCATATGTTTGCAGTTTGGAGTGGATGCTTAGATCGTCTCGGTGGTGTACCAGGAAATCACCTAGTCTACTCCGTCCATCACAAATCACCTAGTTAGGTTGCTTATTTTTTTTTCTCGAACACAGTTAGGTTGCTTATCAGCAGGATAATATTTTGTAACTTGCAAATATTGCTTGCTGATAATATTTTTTGACTTGCTTTTCAGATTGGGATCTAAATGCAGCAAAGAACAAGCAATTAGAGAGATTCATTGGTTGAAATAAGACTAACAGGAACAAGTAGAAGCCAGAAGTTTTTATTATTGCTCTTTTATATTATTTGAGATATTGTACCTATTTTGATGCTGTAATTAAGATAAGATATGAGGCTATTGAATTTTTGGGATCTGTAGCTTTTAAAGTTTTGGTGGGCTGAAATGATTCCGGCCCATAATTTTTATGGGCCGAAGCTAAAATGTTATGGGCTTAAATTTTTATTTGCTAAAATAAATTTGGACTCAATCACTTTTTCTAAAATCAGCCCATTTTTAATGGCCCATGAATGAAAAATATGTACACCTCAGCAGCCATGTGACTGACGTCATCATGTGCCATGTGACTGGTGTCATCATTTGCCACGTGGACCAACCGAGCGCGACACGTGGACAAACCAGAGTGTGACACGTGGACAAACCTGAGTGCGACACGTGGACCATTCAGAGCTCGACACGTGGACAAACCGCAATGCGACACGTGGCGCTGTGTAAAAGAGCCACGTCATCATATCCATGTCAGCACGTGCCTTGCCACATCAGCAGCCAGCATGGGCCGTGCCACGTGGCATCCCCTTCCGTGACCAATTTCGTGACCATTTGGCTTGGTCATAGAAGAAATACATTTCTATGACGAAAAACGTGTTGGTCATGGAAAAGTTCCACTTCTATGACCAAAATGACCGATTGGTCATGGTAGACCAAATGTGACGGAGCTTCTGTGACCAATTCAATTTGGTCATAAGTTGGTCATAAAAAAGTGTTCCGTGACCAAATTTGCATGTACCGTGACCAAACTGTTTGGTCATTGATGTTGAGTAATGTACTAGTGAGACTTAATAGCCTACGTGGCTTGCTTGGTGGGCCTTGATCTTGATATGTGTATCCGGTCAACAAGCAGGATGCAGTCTTTGATTTGTTTCTGAGTCGGACTTCGGTTTTGCTTGGTTGACGGTGTCTTGATCTCGAACTTGACGAGTTCTGGCGTGCAGCGAAGAGCACGTGAATTGATTTTGCCTCGACGGGATACGGTGAGTTAGCTTCAAATTGGAAATCTGCGACTTCAACTTGGGAACGCGCAGCACCAAATTGAATCTGCTCCAGAATTGAGTTGTCGTGAGCGCTGTAGATTGATCTTGCTGGTGAAGGTCCTTCGAATTCGCCCGGTGATCGTGACGATGGCCCCACGGTGGGCGCCAGCTGTCGGTGTTTAAACCTCTAGACCTCCATGGGAGGTACCCGCAGCAAGGTAGAAGGTGGGGATCGCCATGATCTGGAACCCGAAGGTACGCGCGAGGATACAAGACACAAGATTTATACAGGTTCGGGTAGTCAGAGTAGCTACCCTACGTCCTGTTTGGAGTAGTATTGCGCCCTGCGCTTGGTCTTGATCCCCGGAGGGATTGTGGATGTCCTCCTAGGTACCCGGCCCTCCTTTATATAGTCCAGGGGGCGGGTTCCTAGTCGCTTACAAGGCAGGAGTCCTAGTAGGATTACACATAGCGAGTCCTAGTATGCCCGACACCTTCTGTCTTGAGCTGATGCCTGATTTCCAGCCAACTTCAGAGGTAATACACTTATCCTTTCCTTTGACCAGGCACGTCTTCTTTTATTGATCATGATTTTGGTTAATCTTCAGAACACAATTCCCGCCCTCCAAGCAAGGACATTCTCTTATAATTCTGTTGGCCCAATCTCTGCTTTGGGATTCAAATCCACAACTCTGGCTCAGCTAATGTCCAGATATGCTACAATGGACCCTACTCTCATCAGCTCAACCTCTGATAAGAGAAAAGCTCTTCCCTTGGTTGCACCTCCAGCTGCCAAGAAGAAAAGAACCACTAAAAAGATTCCCATTGAGGTAATATCTCTTCTTTCTCGAACACAAGACCATCCTTCATCTGACACATTTTATCTTGTGCAATTCCATACCAGAACCCAGCAACCATCAGCAGCTTTAGAATCTGCCAATGCTCCACCTGTTGGTATGACCTTTACTGCTTCTTTTAAAGGTCATCATTTACATTGGCATTTACCCTTTATTTGGTATTTGCAGAAGAAACATTGGTGAACCAACCTGTGCAGATTTCCTCCCCTCAGCATGCTTCAAGTCCAAGTTCACCAAGGGCTCAACCATCTCCTTCTCAAGCAGAAACTTCAACCTCACCAGGGATCCAATCACCCCCTCCTCAAGCAAAAGTCCCAGCTTCACCAGAAATAAATCCATCTTCACCTCAGCCGGAAGCTTCAAATTTACCAGGGATTGCACCATCTTCTCCCCAACTAGAAGCTTCAGCTTTGCCAAGAACCCCTCAGACTCCTCTTCAGCTGGTCGCCTAGAAAATTCCCCTTGAACCTGAACAAGCCTCTGCCCTAGTTCAAGGGACTAGACATGAGGTAAGTACTGGCACCCAACTCTGTTATCTTCTATCAATAAACCATCCCTAATTCAGCAATCATTCATTCTCAAGACCAAGCTACATCACCATCAAGCTCTCCACTCATTGTGAGTGATCCAGCTGCCGAAAAAGATGAAGCATCCTTAAATCAAGTCCTGTCAGAGGAAAATCAGGCAAAGCTCAAAGAAATCTTTTCCTGGCTGCAAAAAGATGCCCGAGATCAAGTCAGATATTTGATCACTTCGAGGAAATACTTGAATCCATCGATCAAGAGCTTCCCGACGACCTCAAAGCTTGCTTGGAGCCTATCTTAGATCTGGATACTCAATATGTGGCAATAAGGCGAGCCTTGAAGAGCCAATCCTCCCGACCAGTTCTTGAGCGAAAGAAAGCCAGAGCTGAACAAGCTATGAAAGGATCACAAGCCCAAATCGAGAGCAACAAGGAAATGTTGGCCAAACTGCAGTCCGCTCTAGAGTTGAAAATTGCCAGAAAAGCTGCATTAGAAACTGAGCTGAGGAATTTGTCAGCTGAAATTGAAGCTGATGAGAAAAAGATAGCCGAGCTCCCTGGATTAACAAAGAAAATCCAAAAGGAAGCATCGGCGGCCATGATCGAGGCAAACCAACTCGAGGCACAACTCTCAGCCCTGTCCAATACTTAAAAAGATTATCAGGAACGGCTGGAGAATATCAACCAGATAACATCAAATGCCTCCAATGTAATTGCAAAGTACTTAAACATTTGATTGTACTAAGCAATGTGTAACCAAATTAATCATCCTTGCAACCTTGCCTTTTATAAACTTCATTTCCCTTTTTCTGCATAACTTTGTTCGCAACTTTGGACGATTTATTCAGTAACCGCGGTCAAACAGTACCATACCCGAACAGCACCCCGACCGCAACTCAGCCGAGCCAGTCAACCGAATATGACTCAGCTTGAATTCCAAACGACCCGACGGTGATTCGGTTAAGGAAACCTCTCCATTTTCCAAGTTTCTCGGGATATGCACCACGATCCAGGGCCACGATCTCTTCACCATCCATATAAATAAAACCGTAGGTGCCCCTAGCCTTTCACCAAGCCTTTAGCCTTCAAACCTTTTCCAACCCAAGCCTGCTTCTTCCACCACCAGCGCAGCTCCAAGAACCAATGGCGGGTAGCAGCAATAGGCGCCGCGCCACTGACGAGGTAGAAGGAAGTCGCGCCGGCGCGCGTCGGAGGCAGTGATCGTCAACTTCCCTCATGATTCCTTCCAGATTTCCTTCTGTTCCTGACGATCTTCTTTATTTCAGGCTCATCCAATGGAATCCGACCCCTGCGCCAGCCACAAATCCAGCTCTGCCGGACGACTCCTCGAAGTCGTATAACTACTCCCTGGTGCCCTACGACGAGCGTGACGCTCTTTGCTTCAAGGCGGAGCGTGATGAGTCCCGGCATGAGCAGGGAGAAATCTTCAAGAAAGCCTGCATCGCTGAACTCGAGTGGGAGGACCAGCGCAAACAATTGTTGGCAACCATCGACGGTATATCCCTTAGATTAACCTCCAATCCAATTCAACTCTTGATACTAACCATCATTGCCTTGCAACTTTGCAGCCCGCAACGCCGAGCTTGACCAACTGAAAATGCTGGTGAAGCAATTGGCTGACAAGGTGAACGCTCCTGGAGACACGCCGGCGGAGCGCCTCGCCGCGGTAGAAGATCGCGTGGACGAGGTGGCTGTTCACGGCATCCGCCTCGGCACCACCCTGGGTTTGGCCGCCATGGCGACGCACACCGGCGTCGACTACTCCATATAGCCGTGCGGCTTCCAGGGCAGCGCACCAGAAGACATCGACGAGATCGAAGTCATCTTGGAGCGCCTCGATGGCCACGGCGATGCCATTGCCAAAATAACCCATCCCCAGTCTGTGCTAAACAGGCTCTTTGATTAGATTGTACTAGGGATGTTTGGTTCTCGGCAATAAATAAAAGATTTTAATTTCTATGCTTGCATTGTGATGATTCCCTTCTGCTCGTAGACGTGAATTTACTGTCTTCAAACGCATTTGGGAACTTTATTTGAGCCGAACACGCGAAAACAACTGGCCCTTGGCGCAAAATCCGCAGAAAATCTTCATTTCGGGAACCATAAACACTGTTCAATGAAAACCCTTCGCATTCAGGAAGAAAACCCTGCCTCTTGGTATTCCAATAACGTACGCCAACCAGTCATCACTCCCAATGCGCTCTCACAGTCAATAAAATAGCCCTTTGGGATGACCTGCAAATCCACTCGCATACTCTTCCATCACTTCACATCCTCTCCCCCTGGTCTAGAGGAGAAAACCCCAAGGCCATGGCGGACAAGGGAAAGCAACCCATCAAGGAAGATAGCACTCCATCAAAGAAGTGTACCATTCGACAGTGAGTTTTCTTTCAATCAGTTTCTTGCTCTTATTTGCAATCTCACGGCTTACCTCTTTCTGTTCTTTCAGCCTTGACCTGCTTCCTGAAGAAATCTTTGGAACTGAAGAGGTCCCTGAGTACATCCTCTTTGACTCCTCTGAAGAAGAAGAGGACGCTACGCCGGAACAGAGGGTCAACCACCAGCTGCGCCGCCGCATTCGGCATCTAGAGCACAACTTGCGGGACATCACTGCCCGCTGCAATGCCGAACGCGAACGCAGCATGAGCTTGGAGGCGTTGGTTGGAGGTAAGATCATCATCTTTATTTGACTCCCGTACTCAATCTCAAATCTTCTTCTGACAACTGCTCCCTTCTTAAGATATCTCTGACAGATACAGTAACGTGAAGCCTAATGGAAGCTGCAAGTCATGGCAACCCCCGAAGCTTCCAGGTTGCTGTTACAGTAGTCCTGGAACAGTTGAAGAGGGAGGAGCTGAGGAAGCAAAACAAGAAAAATGAATAAAGCATACTTTCGCTTCTTTCTCCAGGTCTTATGCTTCCCACCCCCTTGTAATCTTGAGTAGCTAGATTGTCAAATAAAAGCCTGCAAGAAACATCTGTAATGTCATGTATTTTTTGTGCTAAGGGCAATACACATCAGTATTGGCCATTTCCTGTTAGGATTTTTTGTTCTAAAGGCGGCTCCTTTTTTGAACGTCGGCTGTTCCTGCGTATCATATGCCTGTAATCCTGGTGCTTGTAATCAAGGATCAATTTTAATACTAGGATAATATTTCTTCAAATATCTTCCATTTATTACAGCAGAAAATTCTTCTCCTAGTAAAGTTTTCAATATGTAAGCATTACCAGGCACACATCTGACAACCCGAAAAGGTCCTTCCCGATTCGGGGACCATTTGCCGAACGCACTATATTTAGTTCCAATCGGCAGTAACACTTTCCAAACCAAATCTCCCTCTGCAAATTGCTTAACCTTTACTTTCTTGTTGTAATATTTAGCAACTCGCATCTTGTTCTTTTCAATGTTTTCCAGGGCTCTAAGATGAATCATATGAAAATCTTCTAACTTGTCCATCATTAAGCCACTGTAATCTTTAGAGCTCAAATCCTTTTGCAAAACCACTCTCCTTGAATCTGACTGCATTTCCCAAGGCAAAACAGCATGATGCCCATAAACCAACTCATAAGGAGAGGTTTTTGTAGCTCCATGAGGAGCCATTCGGTAAGCCCATAAAGCCTTATTGAGTACTGAATGCCACCTCTTTGGCTTCTGGTCAATCTTCTTTTGTATAAGCTTGATCATGATCTTGTTAGAAGCCTTTGCTTGACCATTAGCTTGGGCATAATAAGGAGAAGAATTAAACAATTTGATTCCCATGCTTTCGGCAAACTCCCTGAACTCCAAAGATACAAACTGAGCTCCTTGATCAGTTGTAATCGTTTGAGGAATCCCAAACCTGTAAATGATGTGTTCTTTAACAAACTCAATCATGTTTTCTGATGTTACTTTCTTCAGTGGAATTGCCTCAACCCATTTGGTGAAGTAATCTGTTCCTCTGAATGGCCATGGCTTGATAATCGGATTCAGTGCAGACGCTAGAACTCTTTGAATATTTCCAAACCTCTGACAATCTTGACAACTCTTGTAATACTCAAAGCAATCTTCCAACATCGTCGGCCAAAAACATCCAGTTTGCCTAATAACCCATTTCATACGATAGGCTGATTGATGCGCTCCACAAAGCCCAGCATGCACTTCGCTCATCATTTTCTTTGCTTCTTCTGGACCCAGGCATTGCAGCAACACCCCATCTAATGATTTGTAAAATAAACGTCCATTCAGAAGAACAAATTTTATAGCTTTATACCTGAGCTTCCTAGAAACCTTTCGAGATGGATTTTCCAGATAATCAACAATTTCTTTTCTCCAATCATCCTCTGCAAGATCACTCCCGAAAGCACATACCTCCATGGCAAACGCTTCTTGATTTTCTCTATAACCTGAAGCACTTTGAGCCAACCTGTTTGCCTCTTCATTGTGTTCTCTAGGAATATGCTGTAGAATTACTAACTGAAAACTCTTTAAGATTTCCCTGCACTCTTCGTAGTAATTCCTCAGGATATCACTTCTACATTCATATTGGCCGTTCAATTGTTTTATAACCAGCTCTGAATCTCCATAAATTTCAACTGAAACAGCCCTGGCTTCTTTCAGGTATTGAAGCCCTCTAAGTAGCGCCTCGTACTTAGCTTGATTGTCCATGACAGTAGGCTGAATAGGGATAGCAAACTCAAACATCTCACCTCTGGGTGAAATCAATAAAATCCCAACTCCACCACCTTTGCCACATGATGATCCATCAAAGAACAAAGCCCATGGAGTAATTTCAAGCAAATCAATTGATGGATCACGATGCTCAGTAATAAAATCAGCAATAATCTGACCTTTAATGGCTTTTGCCGATTCAAACTTCAGCTCAAACTCAGATAAGGCCAAAATCCACTTGCCAATCCTTCCATTCAAAATTGACATAGATAACATATGTTTTATTACATCAAACTTTGAATATACAACGCATTCGGCATTCAACAAGTAGTGCTGAAACTTTGTACACGAGTAGTAAACACACAAGCACAGCTTCTCCGCAGCCGAATACCTGGTCTTAGGATCAAGTAATTTTCAGCTAAGGTACGCTACTACCCGCTCCTTTCCTTCAAACTCTTGTATAAGGGACGATCCAATAGTTAGGGTATCGGCCGCCACGTACAACTTAAAAGGCTTGTTCAACTGAGGAGGCACCAACACTGGTGGTTCCTTCATGTACCGCTTGATCTCATCAAAAGCCTTTTGTTGTTCGTCACCCCATACAAATTTTTGGTCCTTCTTGAGCTTTAACAGCGGAGAAAAAGGCAAGACCTTCTGTGATAAATTTGAAATGAATCTCCTCACAAAATTGATCTTGCCAAGCAGTGATTGCAACTCCTTGAGATTGGTAGGAGGAACAACTTCGTCGATATGCTTTTCTTGCCAACTTTAATCCCTCCTTCATGTACCATAAATCCCAAGAATTCTCCAGCTGACACTCCAAAGGCACACTTGTTTGAATTCATCTTCAACCCATGCTTTCGGGTGCACTCCAGAGTTCTCTTTACATCCTTCAAGTGTGAGTCATGATTCAAAGATTTGATCACGACATCATCAATATAAATCTTAACAATTTTGCCGATCAACTCATGAAAGATATAATTCATGGCTCGCTGATAAGTTGCACCGGCATTTTTCAACCCAAATGTCATGACAATCCACTCAAACAGGCCTATATGACCAGGACAAGTGAAGGCTGTCTTCGATATGTCTTCTATTGCCATAAATATTTGATTGTACCCTACATTACCATCCATAAAACTGATAACTTTATGTCCAGCAGCAGCATCAACCAATAGATCAGCAACAGACATCGGGTATCCATCCATAGGAGTGGCTCTGTTAAAATCTCTGAAGTCTATGCAAACCCTCATCTTCCCATTTTTCTTGTAAACAGGGACGATGTTTGAGATCCACTCCGCATATCTGCATGGCCGAATGAAATTTTCATCAAGTAATCTTTCAATTTTCTTTTTCACGTCGGCCAATACTTCATCCTTGTAGATTTTTCGAGGAGGCTGCTTATATGGTTTAAAACCAGGCTTAATTGGCAACCGATGCTCAACAATAGAACGATCCAAACCAGGCATCTCTGAATAATCCCAAGCGAAGCAATCTTTATACTCCTTCAACAGCTTGATTAACCTGTCTCTGAAACTACACTCCAAGTTAGCACTGATAAATGTCGGCCTTGGCTTGTCACCATCTCCAATGTCAATTTCTTCTAATTTGTCAGCCGACATGAATCCACGCCCTAACTTTCCATCAGTTCCATCAACTGGATTATCCATTTAAAAATTACTATAAGAGCCGACTGCTTGAATCGGCTGTTGATCACTGCTGACTGGTTCAACAGGACCTTCACCCCAGTCCTTTCCTGAGAAGCAATCAATGCCTTGATACTCCCAGAAGGTTGGCTCGACATTATCTACGCTCGCTGAATCATCTGCTTGGACTACTTCAATGTCATCATCTACCCACTGAACAAGTTGTTGATGCATGGTAGATGGGATGCAGCAGTTGGCATGGATCCAGTCCCGTCCAAGCAGCAAGCTGTAAGCTCCCTTGCCCTCAATGACAAAGAAGGTTGTGAGCAAAGTTTTGGACCCGATCATCAAGTCCACGTGCACGCAGCCCTTGGTATCTGAAGGATTTCCAGCAAAATCATTCAAAATTATGCTTGTTGGCGTTAAATCTCTGGGGCCCATGCCAAGCTTCCTGAAGGTGGTGTATGGCATCACGTTGACCGCAGCTCTGCCATCAACAAACATCTTGGTCAATGGCTTGCCATTGACATATCCCTTCAAGTACAACGGCCTCATGTGTCGATTCCTGGCAGGCTTGTCAAAGGTGGCCTGCTTAGCCAACACTAGTTGCGCCATTAATCCCCCAAGTTGCTCATCCTCATTGACATCTGGAGACACTTCCTCCTGCACAACTTGGTTAGCGGGTGCCATGAACTCATTCGGCAGAAAATACACCATGCACGCTGGAGCTGAACGACCAGATCCATCAGGCTTATCTTTTGGGCGCCATACTTGTTTCCTCTTGATCCCCTCCTGCTTTAACTCTTGGTTCCTCAAGCGCTGAACCCTTCTCTTTTGGCTTCTCCTCAAGCCAGGCGGGCACCACTGTCCTTCTTGCCAGATGTACTCGCGCTCCTCTTCTTCCTGATCAACCCACATTTGGTCAGCTTGCCTTTTCCTTGGGTGATCAATGACCTCATTTATTTTTAGATGCCGACCGTCATTAAGATGCATCCTTCCAATTCTTTCATGGACGGATCAGCGATTGACAGTTTCCTGCCTGTATTCAGAATATTTATCACTGCACTCAGGGCAATTCTTCAAGGTGGGGAGCTTCAAGCCCTCGTTCCAGCAGTGCCTAAAGAATGCGCATCCCCAATGTGCACGCTCTTGTTCCCGCGCGTGCTCCTCTAGTTCTCTTCTGCGCGCCTCTTCTTCAAACCTGCGCCTCTCTTCTTCATATTTTTGCTTCTGGTAGCGTTCCTTTTCCTGCTGACACTGCCACTTGTTAAGGAGAATGCGTGTGGTAACCCTGGGCTTGGTCCTGGAGGATTCCCCAACTTCAATCTGGCTCTTGAGGATGTGAGGAGCTTCTCTGTGGACTTGCTCCACCATCACTTGTCGTGTAGGATCCACTGATCCATCCTATTTTGCTCTAGCCGAAGTCAGGACCTTCACTTTCCCCTTCTCTTCGGCAGTTACCATGTTGACAAAAAAGCCAACCATGTTTTGAGGGAAAGGGTGGCCATCCAGTTTCATCTTGTTATCAAATTTCAAATGCCTTTCCTGGATAGCCTTTTGGATCCTCATCCTGAAGACCCTGCAATCATTAATGGAGTGAGAGTTTCTATCATGAAAACCACAGTAACGTTTCTCTTTAACTCCATGAGGCCGAAGCATAGAATGCCCTTCAGGCAACTTGATTCGGCCTTCCTTCACCAAGAACTCAAAGAGCTTGTCAGCCTTGGTGACATCAAAGTCATACGTGCCCTTGGTTTGCTTTATCCACCGCTGGTTCACAGTCAAAGGCTCTTTGCCCCACATAATCTCAGCCGCTGCCACTTCCTCGTCATCATCAAATTCCTCCACTTGATCAGCCTTTTCGAGGAACTGGTTATAGATATCAGCTATGTCATGGTGCTTGGCAAATCTGGAATCCTTCTTGAACCCGTAGGCTTGATTGCTCATCAATGACAGCCTCTAGGACAACTGACCAAGGTTATCAAATTCCATGCCAAACAGCTTCTCCCGAATAGCTGGTAACATCCCCGCAACAGCCATGTCAGCCAGTTGATCATCCGGCAGAGTCAAAGAGAAGCACATGCCCTTGACCTCTCTAAATCTCCTGAGAAATTCCAGAGGCATTTCATTATGCCTCTGTTTCAAGGTAGCCAGATCAATAAGCTTCTTCTCAGTGCTACCACTAAAGTAATGGGCATGGAACTTTTGCTCCAAATCTTTCCATGTGCCGATTGACTGAGGAGGCAAAGAAGTAAACCATTGAAATGTCGGGCCTGTTAATGATAAAGGAAAATATCTGACCCTGAATGCCTCATCGGCTGAAGCTTCACCAAGCTGCATTAAATATCGGGCAATATGCTCTACAGTGCTTGTATCGTCCTGCCCAGAGAACTTTGTGAACTCTGTAGGAGGCTTCACCCTTGGTGGCAAGATCACCCTATAGTACCACTCTGGGAAAGGTGTATAAGCCGGTCCTTGCATTTTAGGTTTAAGGCCGAATTGATTTTGCAAAACATCGGCCATTTTCTGTGCAAAGACGTCATCTTCTTGCATCCCCGCAGCTGTACCATACCCAGGATTTGGGAAAGCGTCGATAGCGCCATAATCCATAACCTCTGAATATCCCCCACCATACATATTTTTTTGCAACCTATTATTGGCTGGGGCTATCTTGTAAGTAGAGTTAGGCGGCATCCCAGATGAACCGAACGCCAGGTCTCCATATGTAGGCATGTTGGGCATCGCTTGATACGGGTTCGGCTGTTAAACTGGTTGACCTCCATTGTTTTGTAGAGGTGGCTGGACTGGCTGACTCCCAATGCTTTGTGGAGGAGGCTGGATCGGCTGGCTTTGCAGTGGTGGTTGAGCTCCCGTATCTTGAGGTGGTTGAGCAGAACTGGTCTCTCCAACCTCCGCAGAAGATATGTGAGGGGATACTCGACCAAGCATCCTCTCCATGCCTGGGCCAAATACGCCGATCATCATCTGCTTGAACATGCTCAAGAAAGCAGTATGATGCTTAGCCATCACAGTTTCTATAGTCTCCCGAAAAGCATTCAGAGCCTCTTGTTTCTCTTGAAAAGATGTGGAATCAGGTTCCCCTGGCAACAGAACCCTGGGCATGTCAGATTTAAGGTACGGGACGCCACTTCTGTTCTTGCTAAATGACATCAAGCACTTCTGCTGGAATTGGTCAATGGCATCCTTCAGCTACGCTTGTTGTTCTGGAGACAGGTCATTAATGGTGACATCCATGATGTCGCCAATTTCAGGCATCTTGATTCAACTAGATTGGTCCCACCAGGCGTGCCAAAAAGTGTGTTGACGTAAAATTGGCACCTCACGCCAAGCACACAGCAAGCCGAAAGGAGCTGGCTTAACACGCGCGATGAATCCTGAAAGCGTGCCAGTCAATTTTCCTGAAATTGACAAAGGAAATAAAATAGTCAGATAACAAACTTGGAACTTGCCGGGTGGTACCAGACAGTTCCATATTTACGGCTAGAAAGCCAATCAAAGTGATATATAGCTACAACAAGCTATCTATCAACAGTTCAAATAGCATTCGGGAGCTGTTATACATGAAAACATGAAATAGCCAAATGGATGATGTAAGCATGACAATAGATCAGTCTTTGTTTAAATAACGTTGCTTGCACAAGATCATGACCGATCCTCGAGGATAAATAACAATTAAAATAAATAAAGTAAAAGCATGATTATAAATATGAAATAAACAAGCATGCATAGGCCAAAAGCACTAGTCTACCGCATGTCTAGGTACTTTCGTACCCGTCGAGCATGACACCAAACAAGTTAATCCACCACATGATACAACTTGTTTGAAATCACACCACCAACCACAAAGAGATTAATCCACCGCATGATACAATCTAAATATGGAAGGCTAAAAGCACACATTATTTAAAACAAACTTATGAGCACGTTTTACTCGTGGAAGCATAACCGAATACAGCTGTACAGCTGAATCGGGATCCATGGAGAAGGAACAAACATTACCAAAGATGACAAACCTATCAGATTGAATCGAAATCTAATCCACCGGATGAATAGCTCTAAAACAACCCAAAAACCTGCATCTACCGCATGATACCCGGTTCTTTCAAGATTCATACAAGATTAGCAAGCTTGAACCCTCAACACGTGACAACTTAGATTGATTCAGGTTCGGCTATTAAAGAACACGTGATCCATGTGCCGTATTGAACCAAAGATATTAACATGTTACATAAGGATCACCAAACAAGATAAAGCCGATTCAAACCAATCTAAATTGGGCAAAAGAGTGTTACACGAATTTAAACATAAAGTAAAAACTCAAAGCAACACATGGTAACTTAATGAATCTATTAGATCTTGCCAAATTTAATAGAGCCGATAACTAGCTCCAAGCTAGATCTTAACCCACCGCATGGCTCATGATCTAACAAGAAACCCTCTTGAACCAAGCTTAAATCTACCGCATGATACTAAGCATGGTAACAAGACTACTTGCATCACGATCTAAATCCACCGCATGATACTAGACATGATACAAGGTTGCCAGTACTTACGAAGGTCGACGGATCGATGGTTCCTCTCGAAGAACTCGACGACACGACTAAAGGACTCGAGAAGTTGGCGTAAAGCCGGTTTGTTGTGAAATTGTTCGATACCCATTACATACATCAAGGGCTTATATTTATACCCTTGTCCTAACACGACTCCTGGTCGACTACGAGTACAACATTAAATGTATAAATTAATGCTCCGACGCCAATGTCCATCTCGTATACGCCATCAACTCGTTCTTTCCTTGCATCGGGCCACGTCACCACGCATTCCCGAAAACTCTCCTTTTAACAGCGCAAACAGTCCTTCTGCCGAACGATGGCGCACTGCCGACCGCAAGCGTCCTTTACCGATTCCTTTGAGGAGATTTTTCCCAGCCGAATGGTATTTATGTTGACAGTGTATTTTGGTGCACCTAGCATGTTCATTACACTTTGGTTTGTATTTGATTATGGAACTAACCCGCGACTAGGCACACTAATCATATAACAAGTTCATCTTTGTGCATGCATTGGGAAGTGTTGTGTTTATGTAGGAAAACATGGACATAAAGGACAGATTCGCAACAAGTTCAAAGGAGCATTTACGAAGTCTTGTTCGTGTTCATGAGCTTGATGAAATCACTTCCAATGGTGGCGAGGACCGAAGTGCTACGAGGAACACCCCCGGGGATTGAAGCGTAAAAGATCAAACTTCATGCGAAGAGAACCTCCATCTTGGACGCGAGGATAACATCATCAAAATCATGCAAGTGGAGGGGGCAAAGTACATAAGTGCATGAGGACCCACGGAGCAAAAGGGGCGACCGAACCGGGCCGGGTGGGCTCGGGCCGGTCGGCCCAGGCCGGCCGGCCCAGCCCACTCCGGTGGCCGGTTCGGTCCCGTTTTCCTTGCCCTCGAAGGATCTTCAACCCTAAAAGCCCCGAGGTGCCGCCAACACTGAAGGGAGGAGTCATTCGCACCAGAAGGCCATCCACAAGCTAGAGAGAGAGGAGGAGGATCTCCGGCGGGAGATCAACCACCTCGAAGGAAGCACCCTTTCGTGGAGAAGAAGGAAGACACCGGTGGAAGGGAAACCATGATCAATGGTGCCATGATCAGCACCTTGATGGGGTAATCTTCTCATTCGTCCATGGGTTGTAATCGATCTTGAGATGTAATCGCACTTTGTCGGATTATCTGTCTATCATCTTGTGTTGAATATACTTTAATGCTTAAGGTTAGCTACCATGCCGTAAAGGGAGTAGAGCTCCGATGCTTCCTTGGATCCATTCAATACACCGTGTCCATCAAAGGTCTAGTCATGAATACCTTCGCGTAGTTACAGTACGAGAGGAGGGAAAGGGCGAAACCGTGGTCACAACCCCGATAGATTAGATTGGTTTTCATGTCTTTAAGCGATTGCATGCTCTAGTATTGTAGACCCGTGGGCAAGTGTCTTCTACCTTGATCGTTTATCATTCTCTCTAGTGTAGTTTAGTTGTTTTCTAGTTTAATAGTAAGTTAGGGTTTTAGTAGCTAGTGTGTCGTTGTTGATCGAACGCTTGTAATCCCCTTGATCTGCGGATTGACAAGAACCTTGGGAATCCCGTGGTGAAAAAGGTGTGGGGTCCGTACGCTTGCGGATCGTAGAGGGATACGTCTTTTATCCATCAACAAGCCCCTTTTTCTGGCGCTGTTGCATGCGACACGTTGAAATGTGTGCAGGTGGGGATCTCATGGAGAAAACACTCACGGAAGCCGCCCAACTTCTACAAAAAGTTAGTAAAGCGGCTGCCATGCGAAGAGATTGGGAAACAAGACTTGCGGAAGAGCCGGAATACAATTCAAGGAAGAAGAAGCTTGCTGATTTTTCTAAAGAGGCAACCCCGGAAGTCACAAAAGAGGAACCGATCATGGAAAAGCTTGAACAAGAACACATCAAGTCAAGAACTACACCAAGCGTCGACTTCGCCACACCAAATGAGACGAACAAGAGAAGCATGTCAAGCGCGAAGCCACTAAGGGAGTTCGAACCAATGGATTGGGTTCCTATTGATTACGGAGAAGTATTCGACAAGAGAAGACTGTTCCCTAATCAAAAGGGAATGGCAAGAGCATTGGAAGTGGATTTCCCACCGGAGAAGAAAGCTGAAAATTCATACGACCTCGAAACCACCGGTGAGATTTTTGAAAAGCTCTTTGGAGATGACGTGGTGGATCCGGAACATATTGCCGAGGTGAAGAGAATCATGGGGATCAAGCCCAAAGCATCACCATACGCTCGCCTCGCTGAAATCTACTCGATAGGATCCGAAGAAGAAGAGAAGATGACGCCACACTTGAGTTGCGAGATCAACGGAGTTCAATGCAAGGCTTTATGCGACATCGGAGCCCAAGTAAGTGTTCTATCTTCTAAAATTTACGATAAAGTTCAAGACCACAACCTAGACTTAGCTCCAACATCAACGAAATTAATTATGGGAGATGGTAGAACTATCAAACCTCTAGGTATTGCTTGCAATATGAAAGTAAAAATCTCTAGAAACTATATACCAACCGATTTCTTTGTTATTGATGCTTACCATAGTAATCATGATCACATAATCTTAGGTAGGCCTTTTTTTAAGTTGGTTGATGCCGTGTTAGATGCTGGAGAAGGCAAAGTAACAATGAACCTTAATTGAACAAAGTACACATATAACTTTCTTCGTGCTTCTAAACACCTTACACCCTTTCCTCCCGAAGATGAATAGAAGAGATAGATAGTCTTTGTTTTGTTGAAACCCTTAGAGACCCGCTGCAAATTGCGATGGAAAATCAAAGTAATCAACGAGATGAAGAACCAGAGGAAGCGACAAAAGGCTTAGAGCCCCATGATGGTAGTGTGGAGGAAGAGAAATTCGAAGACATATGAGAAATAAAACCCGAGGAGCCACAAGTGCCCGAGGTAGACCTTAAACCTTTGCCCAAGGGATTAAAGTATGAATTTTTGGGCCCAGACAAAACTTATCCAGTCATTGTTAGCGACGAGTTGAGTCCCGAAGAAAATGAAGCGTTGCTGATTTTATTAAAAAAACATAGGAAGGTGATTGGATATTCAATTAATGATCTCAAAGGTATTAGCCCAGCCTTTTGCACTCATCGTATACCAATGGAAGACCAATGTAAGCCCGTAGTGGACCACCAAAGGAGGCTAACCCATGCCATGCGAGAGGTAGTAAAGAAAGAGGTCATCAAGTTACTTGATGCCGAAATCATCTACCCGGTTCCGCATAGCGAATGGGTGAGCCCAGTACATTGTGTACCAAAGAAAGGAGGTTTGACTGTGGTGAAGAATGAGAAGAACAAATTGATACCGCAAAGAACCATGACCGGGTGGCGGATGTGTATCGATTATCGTAAGCTTAACAAAGCGACGAAGAAAGATCACTTCCCCCTACCGTTCATAGACGAGATGCTCGAGAGGTTAGCAAACCACGCTTATTTTTGCTTTCTCGATGGATACTCGGGGTTCATGCAAATTCCTATTCACCCGGAAGATCAACATAAGACAACGTTTACGTGTCCTTACGGAACGTTTGCATATAGGAGGATGCCCTTCGGCCTATGCAACGCTTCGGCCTCTTTTCAACGTTGCATGATGGCCGTATTTTCGGAATTCATCGAGGAACACTAGTAGGGATGTTGTCATCAATGACGTTGCATTATCGTCATTGAAGACGCCAGAATGGTCACAATTAGTCTTTTGTGACGTTTTTGTGACGATTTTGGTTTGGTCACTAAGGTGGCGTCACATTTGTTCATCGGTGACGAAATTGGTTTTTTCGTCATAGATGTGTCACCAATCGGTGACGAATTTTGTGTCGTCATGGATTTGAATTCATTCTATGACGATTTGTTTTGGTCATAGATTATACCATGTTTTCGTCATAATTTCACATCTGCCGGGGTAACTGATGCCGCCGTTAACGCCGTTAATGCATTTTGTGACGATATTTTTTCGTCATAATCTTCCGTTAACGGCATTTGCATCTGACGTGGCGCTGACATCAGCAATGACATGGCAGCTGCCGTGGCGGTGACGTCATCAATGATGTGGCAGCTGACGTCATCTTTTTGGAATCGTCATAGAAGACAAGTTTATATCGTCACAGAATGGTATTTGCCATCGTCACCTTTTGATATAAAATGGTCACAGATTTGTCATTATTTTGGTCACGGTTTTCTCTAATTTTGGTCACAGATTGTCCTTTATTGAGCCACGTGGCTTGATCTGATCAGTTTTATTTCGTCACAAAAGTGCAAATGGTACAATACAATTTACAAATAATACTGAAATGACAAAAAACTTGTATAAATGAACAGATCCAGTATTCCAATGACCATACAACTCCATAACTCAACTCAATTCACATTATTACTCGCATTACAACATATTCGAACTACAAATTATAGCAGATTCTAACTACAAGTTACATCTTATTCCACATAAAGGGTCTGTAATTTATGAGGACAAGCAGAACCACACGTCACTGAAGATCACCATGACACTCCATAACCTAGCAATGAGCTATAAAGAAAAATTAAACAGTGCATTGTTAAAGAGCTTTGCATTAAAAATCAGTTGTGTTAAAAAACTGAAATCACAATACTTAAAACAATACCTTGCCTGCAATGGTTGTTACTGCAAACCACTTTCCTTGGTTGTCGACAACCGCCAAGTAAAGCTATTTACTTGGCAGTCATGAGCAGCCAAGTAAATGACTTTACTTGGCGGCCATCAACCGCTAAGAAAATGCATTCTACTAACAAAGAAATGATTGGGTATTAACCAGCAGACATTCATTATTCATCAAAACATGATATCGGAACCAATACTGCGTAAAAACAAATGCCTTGCAGTACTGATATTCAGTAACTTTACCGAACTGGACAGAAAATATTTATAGATATCCAGTAGCAAACATGTATATAATGTTTCTTACAAAAGTAGTCAGCAAACCATGTAATGGGAAGGGAAAAAGTAGTCAGCAAGATAAGTCCTCCAACATGGAACCCATCTCAACCAGTGCATACACCAGACCATAATTAAGTTATTAGTGGTTTGATCAAGATTTCAGGACTGTATATGCCAAGTTGAAAAAAATATATATTCCAGTTGACACCCCAACCTTAAATTACAAGCATCCAAGACTCACCAGCGGGATTTCCAGGTTAGTAATCAGAGTGTCCTGTGCAACAACCAAAATAAAGCATGAGTATACTCAATAAAGCAAAAAATTGGGTTCAAGGGAAAATAAACTCGATTCCTGATAGTATAACCAAGATTCAACCCATCGGTAATTTAGCGAAGCAGAGGCGACCCGGACCCACCGCGTCGTTCCGGAAGAGCCGGTGATGGTGGCGGAGGTGCGCGCGGAGCGCGAGGACCTTGCTCCGCCCGGGCGGGCGGGCCGGGGTCGACGGCGGACGCGGGGAGCGCGACGAGGCCATACCCGTGCGCCGCCGCGTAGGCGCGCTTGTTCCGCGCGGTGGCCGCCAACACGCCGCGGAAGGACCGCCGCCCGCGCGACCCGCTCGCGCCCTCGTCGGCGAGGGTGACGATGGAGAGGCTGAGGCGGGGGTCCCGGACGGGACCGGGGATGAGGAGGAGCTGCGTGGACTGAGAGAGACGCGCGACGCGGGGCGGAGAGAGACGCGGTGGAGGTGAGGATGGGGTGCGGGCGTGCGGCTGGGTGGGGAGGAATGCGCTTGGCTGCCCTGACCTGCTCCATGCGCGGCGGAGGGAGAGGGAGCGGGCGGCGGCGGCGGGAGGAGGCTGAAGGGAGGAAGGGAGTGGAATAGAGGTGTTAGGGTTCGAGATCTATTATATGAAGCAAAAACGATTTCAGCCATTAGATTGATGATCGATGGTAAAAAAATAACTGGGTCGTTTTGCTGAAACAGACTCAGTTACATTTTGAAGCTTAACATTTCCCTTTTTCCTTTTCACTTTTGAAACTGATCATGTCGTATCATTTGAATTTGAGCATGTTTAACAAAAATAATTCCAAGTTGACTTATTGTACCTCCAATAAGATTAAAAAAGATGGACGGATATGACCTAGGAGTGTCAAGAATTTTGAAGTAGATTTTCTATTTTCTGTCATATAATGATTTTCCATGTGTTTACCGAAAGTAATTCGAAATTGATCTATGTGTACCTCTAATAAGATTTAAAAAATCAGAAAATTATTATGCGCCTAAGGTCCATTCAATCCCACGTCCAGAAGATTGACGAAAAATTCAATTGACTTGTACGAAAAGCTCAAACTTGTCTCACACATGTCACTGTGAGTCACCGAGAGATGTTCATCCCTACGTGCGACGTGTAGTACAAGTTGCTTGAAATCGTGTGAAACTTTTTTTGGATGCTAATGGATCCAATCTAAGATGTTGGGTGAAGTTTCGGAATTTTCTGACCAAGTTTGCCTATTATTGTAAATATTTGTTGATTTAATAAGGAATAAATGTAAAAAACTTGTAACCTTGCTTAAAAAATCTGAAATTTTGCTGGAGCTCCTCCTTTTGGTACGTTATGTTGTCAAAAAAGTTTCAAGTGATTCTGAGAAAGTGATGATGCACTTCCCCACTGAAGCATACATGTCTCACACATGTCACTGTGAGTCACCGAGAGATGTTCATCCCTACGTGCGACGTGTAGTACAAGTTGCTTGAAATCGTGTGAAACTTTTTTTGGATGCTAATGGATCCAATCTAAGATGTTGGGTGAAGTTTCGGAATTTTCTGACCAAGTTTGCCTATTATTGTAAATATTTGTTGATTTAATAAGGAATAAATGTAAAAAACTTGTAACCTTGCTTAAAAAATCTGAAATTTTGCTGGAGCTCCTCCTTTTGGTACGTTATGTTGTCAAAAAAGTTTCAAGTGATTCTGAGAAAGTGATGATGCACTTCCCCACTGAAGCATACATGTCTCACACATGTCACTGTGAGTCACCGAGAGATGTTCATCCCTAGGTGCGACGTGTAGTACAAGTTGCTTGAAATCGTGTGAAACTTTTTTGGATGCTAATGGATCCAATCTAAGATGTTGGGTGAAGTTTCGGAATTTTCTGACCAAGTTTGCCTATTATTGTAAATATTTGTTGATTTAATAAGGAATAAATGTAACAAACTTGTAACCTTGCTTAAAAAATCTGAAATTTTGCTGGAGCTCCTCCTTTTGGTACGTTATGTTGTCAAAAAAGTTTCAAGTGATTCTGAGAAAGTGATGATGCACTTCCCCACTGAAGCATACATGTCTCACACATGTCACTGTGAGTCACCGAGAGATGTTCATCCCTACGTGCGACGTGTAGTACAAGTTGCTTGAAATCGTGTGAAACTTTTTTTGGATGCTAATGGATCCAATCTAAGATGTTGGGTGAAGTTTCGGAATTTTCTGACCAAGTTTGCCTATTATTGTAAATATTTGTTGATTTAATAAGGAATAAATGTAAAAAACTTGTAACCTTGCTTAAAAAATCTGAAATTTTGCTGGAGCTCCTCCTTTTGGTACGTTATGTTGTCAAAAAAGTTTCAAGTGATTCTGAGAAAGTGATGATATACTTCCCCACTGAAGCATACATTGCTCACAAACGGTTACATCTCTGACATAGTTTCTAATAACTCAACACAAACTTTGAGATTTGAGTGGTGATTTACATTTTCAAAGTCGTATGCATCTAAAACTTGGTTACAACCTTATGTTTATCATAACATTAGAAAATATGAAGTTATGTTAGCATTTGCTATGCCAAAATATGTTTTATTCATTATCTTTCACTACAAGAAAAAAAGTTGTATAGAAAAGGTAAATGAAATAGTAACTAATATGTAAACGAACAAAATTACATGAAAGATCGTGATTTTACAAAAAATCAGAAAAAAGAATCAATAAATTTGGAGTTAATATGACTGAGAAACACTAGTTTTAAATTTTAATTGTAGATTAAAAAGAAAAAACGAGGGGAAAACCAGCTCAGCGTGCGCCACGTGGTCCCGGCGAAGCAACTTGACCAACCCTGTGCTGCCACATGGTCCCGGCGAAGCTCCATCGCTTGGTAAACACTATTATAAAAGGACAACATACACCAAAAAGACACAACTCATGTTATAGCTTAGTGGTAAGTCTCTCTCTTCCCACTAAGGAGACCAGGGTTCAAATCCCATGGGTGCACTTTTTTTTGTTTTGCAAATTTAAATGTGGGTGGTGTTCCATTAAAATATTGATAAGAGGAATGACATACACCAATGGGACAGAAATCATGTTATAGCTTAGTGGTAACTCCCTCCCTTCCCATCGTGCAGACCAGGGTTCGAATCCCATGGGTGCACCTTTTTTTTGTTTTGCAAATTTAAATGTGGGTGGTGTTCCATTAAAATGTTGATAAGAGGAATGACATACACCAGTGGGACAAAAATCATGTTATAGCTTAGTGGTAACTCTCTCCCTTCCCATTGTGCAGACCAGGGTTCGAATCCCATGGGTGCACCTTTTTTTGTTTTGCAAATTTAAATGTGGGTGGTGTTCCATTAAAATGTTGATAAGATGAATGACATACACCAATGGGACAGAAATCATGTTATAGCTCAGTGGTAACTCCCTCCCTTCCCATTGTGCATACCAGGGTTCGAATCCCATGGGTGCACCTTTTTTTGTTTTGCAAATTTAAATATGGGTGGTGTTCCATTAAAATGTTGATAAGATGAATGACATACACCAATGGGACAGAAATCATGTTATAGCTCAGTGGTAACTCCCTCCCTTCCCATTGTGCATATTAGGGTTCAAATCCCCCTAGTCACTCTTTTTTCACGCTGATAAAAGCCAAAAGAGTGGCTCAATTTTTGTGGCCCAATTCCAAAAAAACGGGGGGAGCGGAGCGGCCCTTTGGAACACGCATCCCACACCGTCAAGTGCACCACTGATTTGTGACCAATTTGTTTCATCATTAAGTGTGTCAAACAATTTCAACAAATGGTGACGATATCAAAACTAATTTGCGACGATCGATTTCGTCATTCCAATACGGTATACCCAAAACAAGTTTTATGACGATCTCCATTTACAATTCTGTGACGTTATTTTCATTTTCGTCATAATTTTCCAGGCCAAATCTTCGTCACTTGCCACCTATGACGAAATTGGAGAATTCGTCATATAAGACATACCATTCTGTGACGAAAGGGAGCAGCGTCACGAGCAAATCGTCACAGATAGCAACTTTTCTAGTAGTGGAAATTGTTGAAGTGTTTATGGATGATTTTTCCGTTTACGGGAAGACGTTCATGGATTGCTTAGCAAACTTAGAAAAGGTCCTTACAAGGTGTGCGGAGGTAGATTTGGTTTTAAATTGGGAAAAGTGCCACTTCATGGTTAAGCAAGGCATAGTGCTCGGACATGTTATATCCGAGAGAGGAATTGAAGTGGACAAGGCTAAGGTAGAGACGGTTGAGCAACTCCCACCTCCTACGGATGTTAAGTCCTTAAGGAGCTTTCTAGGCCATGCCGGATTCTATAGAAGATTTATAAAGGACTTCTCGAAGATCACTAAGCCTTTAACACATCTCCTTCAAAAGGATGTGGCTTTCGACTTTGATGAGAAGTGCCTAGCGGCATTCCGGACCTTGAAAAATGCGTTGGTGAGTGCTCCCATCATCCAACCTCCGGATTGGAGCCAACCTTTCGAGATCATGTGTGACGCAAGTGACTACGCCGTAGGCGCGGTCTTGGGTAAAAGAAAGGAAGGCCGAGTTCACGCCATTTACTATGCTAGCAAAACTCTTAGTGGGGCACAATTAAATTATGCCACTACGGAAAAGGAGTTGCTAGCGGTGGTGTTCGCTTTCGAAAAATTCAGATCTTACATCGTGAACTCGAAGGTCATTGTTTACACCGATCATGCAGCCATCAAGTATCTCTTGGCTAAGAAGGAAGCTAAACCACGTTTGATTCGTTGGATCCTTCTTCTCCAAGAGTTTGATGTTGAAATTCGTGATAAAAAGGGGGTGGAAAATGTTGTGGTCGATCATTTGTCTAGGATGAATCGTGGACAAGATGATAAAGAGCCCATAGAAGATAAGATGAGAGATGACCACCTCTATAGAGTGCTTGATAAAGATACTTGGATGATCGACATCATTCGAGCAATTCGAAAGATGCCCCTCGATCATTTAGATAAAAACACTCAAAGGAAGATAATCTCCGAAAGTAAGAAATATTTTTGGGATGCACCATACCTCTTCAAGCTTGGCAATGATGGAGTGATGAGAAGATGTGTGCCAAGAGAAGAGAGGGTTGAGATTCTAAGGAAGTGCCACTCGGCGGAGTACGGTGGACACTATAGCCATTTTCGAACCGAAGCAAAAGTATGGTCGAGCGGATTCTATTGGCCGGAGATGCATGAAGATACTAAAAGATATGTTGCGTCATGCCCCGAATGCCAAAGAACCGGAAACATCTCTCAAAGAAATTCTATGCCTTTGAAATACAACTTGCAAATCGACATATTCGATGTATGGGGCATAGACTTCATGGGGCCTTTCAAAAACTCATTTGGATTCGAATACATCCTTGTTATGGTTGATTATGTATCCAAGTGGGTAGAGGCAATACCATGTCGTAAAGCTTCCACGGAGGAGTCCATTAACATGATCAAGAACGTGATTTTTCCCCGTTTCGGTACACCGAGGATCTTGATAAGTGATGGAGGAACTCATTTCACCGGAAAGAACTTTAAAAAGTGCTTGTCCAAGTTGGGAATTGAGCATAGGGTATCCACGGCCTATCACCCACAAACCAACGGACAAGCGGAGACGTCAAATAGGCAATTAAAAAGCATACTCAACAAGACCATTGAGAAGGGAGGCAAGGATTGGTCAAAGAAATTAGACGGAGCTTTATGGGCTTATCGAACGGCGTTTAAAACACCGATAGGTATGACCCCTTATCAATTCGTCTATGGAAAAGCTTGCCACCTTCCGGTTGAGTTGGAACATAAAGCCTATTGGGCGATTAAAGAGATGAACCTCGATCTCGATGCCGCGGTGGTGAAACGAAGGATCCAAATAAGCGAGCTAGAGGAGTTGAGGTTGAAAGCATATGAAAATGCAAGCATATACAAAGAGCGAATTAAAAGGTGGTACGAAAAAAGAAAGAATTTAAAGAAGGAGATAAGGTCCTCCTCTACAATTCGAGGTTTAAAACCTTCGGAAAGGGGAAATTGCAAAGCAAATGGGACGGACCTTATGTTGTGCATTCGGTGTTCTCCAACGGAGCGGTAACCATTATGGATATAAACGGCGATCAATTTGTGGTGAATGGACAGCGGCTTAAGGTTTACTACGAACCCGATGTCGTGCCCCTTCACCATGTTGACGTCTTCACCATGGAGGAAGAGCCCGAACGTCCCGCCTAGGACGAAAAACAAGGCATCAACTTCTCGTAAATAATCTTTCTTTTAGTTTTACGGAGGTTTTCGCGAAGATTTACCGGGCCAACTTTTTCCCATGGGCTAAGGAAGAAAAAATAGGGCGGTGTGCAAAAACCGGACCGGCCCGGCCCCCGAGGCGGGGTGGGCCGGCCGGCCCGAGCGGACCGGCCCGGGAGAGGGGCCCGACGTCCGATGACGCCGAATTTCGCCCGAATTGCTCCTTTTTGACTTCCTTGTTTGGTCAGAAAATTTTAAGGGAAGTATAAAAAAGGAAAATAAGGTTCCAGGGCTTTTCTCTCAGGACTATTTATTTGGCCGAATTGGGAGCTCGAGGATCAAACCTTTCAAGCAATATTTTGCACCCTTGTAGCAGCCATTGTGCCCCCAAGAAGCTTAGAGTTGAAGTTAGAAGCCAAGAAGCCATCGATGGAGGAGGCGATGCGATGCGAGCTCAAGCTACCCGTCAAGAGGACCGCACGCATCCGTTGCGGAGGGCGTGTCCCGACCAGAGCTCTTGCACCTCACAACCCCGTCGAAGGAGAGAAGGTCCCTACACCCGTTCGAAGGTCGGCACACATCCAAGGCATCAAGCGCAAAGACTACAAGGAGGTGTCGCCGGAGCCTAAGGATTATGGGGGTAGCGACTACTCCGACGATCGTAGCCCGAGCTCTCGTGGGCGGCCGCCGGTAGATATGATGATGATTGGGATGAGCAGCCCGAGGAAAGGACTCCCGAAGGCCCCAACGGCGACGGCAACGATGGCAATGAAGGCGACGACAATGGAGGTGGCGACGACGGTGGTGACAATGGTGGAGATTATGGCGACGACGACCCCTTCGGATTGCATCCGATGTGTTGTCGAGCTTGCCGTCAATCCATCGCGGATCTCTACACGTCGGCCGACGAATGTCTCCAAGCCATGGAAGCGATGAAGCAGCGTATGGAGGACTTGGAGCGCGTAGTTGAAGACGACTACAAGTTCCTTAACCGCAACGTGCGCAAACTTTTCGGCATGGTTGGAAACATGAGAGGCAAGTGGTGCAATACTTGCTTGAAGTACCACTAGATCTAGTTTTCCCCTTAGGAATTTTGTAAGATACGACGAGGACGTCGTATGTTTTAAGCGTGGGGGAGAGCTAGCTCGCTAGCCTTAGCTTTTGAACTTCAAGTTTAGGTTCGGTTTAATCTTCGTGTGTGAGTCTTAGCATTTTAATGAGTCTTTAGTTTTTGAGTGTGTTTTAAAAATTTTTGCAAGTGTCTTCAATTAGTGTTGAGTCAAAGAAAACCAAATAAAAAGAGTCTTTATATATATCTTTGTGTTTTATGTATTGCTTATCTTTATTCACTTGTTTGTTTAATCTTCGATTCTTGATATATGAACATAAGTATGTGGTTTGAAAAACGTTTACCGTGGTGCTTAGTGGAATTGCTACTACTTAAAGTACCCATGCCGCACTTCGATCTTGAGCTTCACTTGTTAGTTGGAGGATTTCAGTTCTGAAAATTATCTTAAAACCCTTGTAATAAAGGTTAGCAAAACCTCTTTTTCCAAGTTGAGAGTAAGAAAAAATTCCTATCCAAAGCCAAGTTTATTTTTTGCTCCACCATAAGTGTGATTAGCATGATGAGTTGGGTTAGGATCCTTCTCTCTTGGTGAGTTTTAATTTCGAGCAATGATCATGTTCTTGGTCTTATCTTTTATTGCTAGCCTCGTCATATATTCGGTAACGTGACCTTCACAACGGAAGTCACATATATCGCCGAATTCCATACCCAACCCTATACATCTCTTTTGTACATCGTATTCCTTGAACACAACCTATTTTCAAAGTTTCGTCTCGTCTCTAGCATGATTTATTTAAAATTTCAGATTGTATGCATGCAAGGAAAGAGAGAATTGAATGCTTTGAAAAGTTGTCAAGAGAGAGAAAAAATAAAGAGAAAAAGTATGAGTATGGAAAAGAAAGAAAGAAAGAAAGAAAGAAAGAAAAAAATTATATATGAATGAAAGACGAAAAAGAAAAAAAAGAAAGATGAGGTAGCAATGAAGATATGAGAAGGATGGATCAAGTGAAAGAAAAGAAAAAAAATAAAAAGTGTAAGGAAGGATGTCACGTTGATTGTGAGACGAAACTTTTACTCTTTTTCCAACCATGTGCAATCCGACAACGAGGACATCATCGGTGCCTTGTAGTCACAATTTTCTTTTGCCCTTGCACATGTCCACCATTCTAAATCTTCTAATCCTTGATATCCCTACATATGGTTAATTCTCATGATCATTGGCTTTGAAAGGTAGACAACCATTAGAGGAAGTTCTTAGTTTGACAATACTTGTGTTGATTGCACTAGCCCTACCTATAGCTCCACTTTACATGATATATGAGAGATTAATGGGAGGTGAGAGTTTTATAAAATTTGGTTAGGATAGCCACTTCATATGAGTGACTTGAGAGAGCTTGGAGAAAGGTTTTTGTCTAATACTTGTTGCAGGAATTTTGTTTTTAAAATCATAAAAACCCTCCGATGGAAGCAAAGAAGTAAGCATGGCTAAAATTGAAGACTTCGAGTGAAGAGTTTGAGTTGTGGGGTAAAACTTGACGTGGTAAAAATTCTAAACGCCCATGTTTATGTTTGATTATCATTACTTTGTGTTTACGTATTAAAGATGAAGGGATTGACTAACTTGTGAAGAAGGATAAGTGGTATATGATTACAACACCTTGGACGAAGTTCTTTTACGAGTACTTGCTCGAGGACGAGCAAGAGCTAAGCGTGGGGGAGATGTTGACGGTGTATTTTGGTGCACCTAGCATGTTCATTACACTTTGGTTTGGATTTGATTATGGAACTAACCCGCCACTAGGCACACTAATCATATAACAAGTTCATCTTTGTGCATGCATTTGGAAGTGTTGTGTTTATGTAGGAAAACATGGACATAAAGGACGGATTCGCAACAAGTTCAAAGGAGCATTTACGGAGTCTTGTTCGTGTTCATGAGCTTGATGAAATCACTTCCAATGGTGGCGAGGACCGAAGTGCTACGAGGAACACCCCCGGGGATTGAAGCGTAAAAGATCAAACTTCATGCGAAGAGAACCTCCATCTTGGACGCGAGGATAACATCATCAAAATCATGCAAGTGGAGGGGGCAAAGTACATAAGTGCATGAGGACCCACGGAGCAAAAGGGGCGACCGAACCGAGCCGAGGTGGGCTCGGGCCGGTCGGCCCAGCCGGCCGGCCCCGGCCCACTCCGGTGGCCGGTTCGGTCCCGTTTTCCTTGCCCTCGAAGGATCTTCAACCCTAAAAGCCCCGAGGTGCCGCCAACACTGAAGGGAGGAGTCATTCGCACCAGAAGGCCATCCACAAGCTAGAGAGAGAGAGGAGGAGGATCTCCGGCGGGAGATCAACCACCTCGAAGGAAGCACCCTTTCGTGGAGAAGAAGGAAGACACCGGTGGAAGGGAAACCATGATCAATGGTGCCATGATCAGCACCTTGATGGGGTAATCTTCTCATTCGTCCATGGGTTGTAATCGATCTTGAGATGTAATCGCACTTTGTCGGATTATCTGTCTATCATCTTGTGTTGAATATACTTTAATGCTTAAGGTTAGCTACCATGCCGTAAAGGGAGTAGAGCTCCGATGCTTCCTTGGATCCATTCAATACACCGTGTCCATCAAAGGTCTAGTCATGAATACCTTCGCGTAGTTACAGTACGAGAGGAGGGAAAGGGCGAAACCGTGGTCACAACCCTGATAGATTAGATTAGATTGGTTTTCATGTCTTTAAGCAATTGCATGCTCTAGTATTGTAGACCCGTGGGCGAGTGTCTTCTACCTTGATCGTTTATCATTCTCTCTAGTGTAGTTTAGTTGTTTTCTAGTTTAATAGTAAGTTAGGGTTTTAGTAGCTAGTGTGTCGTTGTTGATCGAACGCTTGTAATCCCCTTGCTCCGCGGATTGACAAGAACCTTGGGAATCCCGTGGTGAAAAAGGTGTGGGGTCCGTACGCTTGCGGATCATAGAGGGATACGTCTTTTATCCGTCAACAATTTATCACCAAGATCGGCCCACAAGTCAGCCTTTCTCCTGTACCATTTTTTGGTGTTAACACACGCACAGCGGAAACTTGCACTGCTTGGTGCCTGTGCTGCAGCGGTCAGACCGATAGCTTGCGCTAGTCAGACCGGTGACACCGGTCAGACCTGTGCATAGCGCCGGTCAAGCCGGTGGCTACATCAGCCACACAACAAGCGTTCCAGAGAGCCTCAGTGACTTCTCTAGGCCCTGGAACAAAAACACCCCCAAAACACAACCTGCACGGAAGGAAAACCCTACACAAAACCTAACAAAACAACTCCAAACAGACCAAGAACAGACCAGCAGCACCAAGACCCAAAGACACACGAGTCAAGCAGTTCACCCGAGGCAAATCCCACAAGTGGCTCGCACCGGTCAGACCGGTCAAGAGCACCGGTCAGACCGGTGTAACCTGGGCAGCTCGGGATGAACAACACCCGCGGGTCAACTCCTCCAAATCCAAACTTCGATCTCCCGGATCGCTCCATGGACTTGAACAAGACTTGGGGGATAGTAGGAACACCTCATGAGGAGTCCATAGCCAAGATTTTGTCCACAAAAACTTGCCAAATCAAGAGGAATTGAAGAAATCCTGCCAAGAACTCCTCTAACCCTAGAACACCGAAAACCCCAAAATCGAGCCCCTTAACTCACGGATTTGGGAGGGGAATCAAAGGCAAAAGAACCACGAAGGGTTCACACGAATTTCCCCCATCAAATTCCCAAGAGCAAGGTCCCGAAAACACACCGAGAAAACCACCAAGAGAGAGCTCCGAAAATCACCACCAAGAACAACCGGGAACAACACAACAAAGCCTTGAGGAACTAGGTCGAATCATCTATACATACCAAGGAGGTTCATACAAGGTCTTGCTTGTCGCCCGATCATCCAACCCCCTCACAAGATCTCACCATGAAGCTCTCAAGCTAGTCCTATGGAAATCCTAAGAAAATAGGAAAGCAAATGAACTAGGGTTCCAAGAGATAGCTGCCATCCTCTCGCCTCATGGGTTATATGGAGGCAACTGAAAGTCTAAAATACCCTTACTTAATAACTAGGGATACAAGCCCCTCAAGGGCGATTTTGGAAGTCTTCAGATTTTCTCCATCGGAAGGATGCCCGGCGACCGCACCCTGCTTAGCCTCGACGCAAGCCATGCGATCCTGACGCGTGTCCTCCGCTTCGAAGATTTCGGACTGCATTGTCACACACCGGTCAGACCGATGCTCCTCACCGGTCAGTCTGGTACCCAGCGGTCAGACCGGTCAGACCCACCGGTCAGACCGGTCTAGAGCTGCTGCAGCACCGTCTTTGATTCTTCGGTCTTGGCTTTGTGGATCATCCAAGGAACCCAGTGGTTTTCTGGTGAACCACTGGAAACCCCGCAAACTCGGTGTAGCCTCCGCCAATCTCCACTCATGACTCGGCTCCCACGTAGTCCCGGCTCGACCTTGGTTTTGAGGCTCAACCAAGAAACCGTCCATGACTTCATCTTGATGTTCATGCCACCATGCGGCCCGCACTTGACCCCACTGGCCACCGGGTCCCTCGACCGAAGCCTACTTGTCTTCTCCACACCTGCAGGCCTCACCGGCGACAACCTTTCGCGCTTGTTCTTCTCCTGCACCAACACCAGTCAAGCCGCAACCTGCACCTGCAATACTTAGCCAAGAATCAGTCCACACAATGTTGTCAATCACTCATCACACCAGGAAGCGACCATCCACCGGTCCTCGAACCACACATGGTCCTCAATCTCCCCCTTGATGAGTGCATTGACAACACCCACTTAAAGTAACAAGAGAGAATAGAAAAAGAAAAGAAATAAACAAAAAGAAACTCCAACAAGCGATCGAAAGCCAAACAAGGGCAAAGAGCAAGATCACTTGAAGAAGACAAGTCTCGGACCCCTTAGGCAAGGGCAGCGGCTCGACACATCCGAGACAAAACAAAGCTCAAGCAAAAAGCGCAAACCACCAAACCAAAGCTCGAAAAACCACAAAGAGCTCCCCCTGCACACATGCAAGCTCCCCCTGAACCAATGCAACTCCGCCTGGACGAATGCATGCAAAACACCACTTGAAACAGGGCAGCTGCAACAACTCAGCCCTGACCGGTCAGACCGGTCAACACCACTGGTCAGACCGGTGTGCAACATGTGAACAGGGCCAGCACTCTGACCAGTCAGACCAGTGACATCGACCGGTCAGACCGGTGTGCAACAAAGCCCAGAAATGGCTCGAAACCACCTGAAAACCTTCTAAATGCATCCAGCAAGCCATTTCAATCTCAAACTTCTCCCCCTTGTTGGCAATGGATGAATCAAGCCAAAAATGCAAAACTTTCAACCTAGAGCTTCTCAAATAGACAAAATTCAACGTAGGATGCTACACATTTCCAAATGAGCAAGTTAGATACTCTATAGCTTCGTATTGACATCAACTACAAGATCACCAAGTTTCACAACCATTGGACAAAGCTAAGATGGATTTGGGCAATTTTGCGAAAAATTTACCTCTCATGAGCAAAGTCCTAAATACGATCAAAACATGTCAAAATGGCAAAGCCACACAAACTTCATGCTAGGACAACCATTCTAATCATAAGACCATCACAAACACCCACAAGCACCTCATGTCTTGTCAAAGCCATCCAGCCATGTGCCTACTTCTATGTATGAGACTTCTCATTGGTAGGCATCATGCAACGGTTTAGCACCCAAAGTAAATTAAATTTAGCACATATGAGATGGGAGCACATTTTCCAAGCATTTTACATTTCATTTTCAGATTCAAATTTTGTACATGAAATGTCTTTGCGACAAAAAGGAACTTATGCCCCTCCACAAGATAAAGCAAGAGGGCTAAACATTCATGATGGCAAATGAGCCTTTGGCCCCATATGATCAACAAACTAGCTATCTAACCACAAATTAAGCATGACCAAGCCACTAAAACATGTCAAGATCATATAAAGGCATTTAAACATGAGAGAGCATATACATGACATTTTCAAAAACACATAGCCATCAACCATGGATTATAAATCAAGATCATCAAGAGCTAAGCCAAACTAACCATATCATACCAAACAAGCTCGCAAAGACATAAATAGCATTCCATGGTGAACAATGTATATAGGAGAAGCTTTTCCTATCCAATGCATATGATACAAAATGCATGCAATCTAAGATACAAGGATGCCTATACATCATGTTACATATGTCATGCCAAATGCAAGAAATACACAAAGGAAAGCTATA